>OZ007496.1:69571106-71971106 GCA_963931805.1 Microdon myrmicae
GGAAAATAATCGTGTTGAAGTGTCAGCTACTTGTAATTTGCAATTGAGGTGAAGTATTTTGCATACAAACGGAATAGTGTGTTGTCTGATAATTTGGTAACTTTGATGTGGTGAATAGGTTGTATTGTATGCTAGCTTCGGGTGAATTTCTTTTATTTTTTCCTTCTCTTTTGTTTTACATTATCTAAATTCAATGTTATTTAAATCTTGTGAAAAATGCTAAAAATAGAAGACATTTTTTTATTAAAAGTCTTAAGATAATATTAGCAAATGGTATGTACATTTATTAGAAACAGAAACTCGACTTTTTTATAATAACGGAACCCAATAATCGAAATTATGTGGGTTTAATGAATAGTTATCCTTAATATTAAGGATACCGAAAAAGAAAATAGAGTCGGAGTAGCACCAAAACAGAAATTCAATATTATCATTCGTTTGATACATTTTTTCGCTGTAATCGTCCACGATTTATCAATATAGCCAACATCTACCTATAATGCGTTTAGCCACTGATTTTAGCTGATTGTTTTAGTCAGCATTCGGCCAGACATTTTTGGATTTAATTTTCCGCACTTGCACTTGTAGACGATGATGTGAAAGTGATTTTTTGATTTAAAATTCGGATTTATTTCAATCACAATCAAATTATATTTCTTATTTTATTTAGGACTATATGCATCTCGTATTTTCACAACTATCGTTCTTATATTAATTTACTGAATTTTTGCAGGCACTCTAAATTATGCAATATATATATATATATATATATTTTTTTTTTTTTTTTTTTTTATTATTAGACTTCTCTTGGGAGAGGCGAACCTATAGTGCACAGTGAGCGCCCCGAGGTGCCATCAAATGACTGTTCCAGTTCAGTTGGAGGTTGTAGCGCTCCGGGAACACTCGTGTAGGAACGGAGTTCCACAGCCTCCCCGCTCTGTAACGAAATGAGTTCTGATGCAGGAATGTTCGCGCCGTCGGGAGATGAACCACAAACGGGTGCGACCCGTCGGATTGTCTTGTGGAGCGCATATAAACCGAATTGCGTGGAACAATACCAAGAATCTCCGAAGAACAGTACCGGTGATAATATCTGTAAAACAGACAGAGGTCAGCTACTCGTCCTCGATGTGATAGCGACTGTAGTCCCGACGTCGGCGCCGAGTCCCCGATCAGGCGGATCACTCGTCTCTGTATGCTCTCAAGTAGGTTCAGGGGATGTTTAGGAGCCGAGCTCCAATCATGGGAGCAATATTCGAGCGCGGGTCTAATTTGGGATTTATATAGGAGTGACATTTTGTTTATGGCTTTCGGCATACAATGGCTTTTATAATTTATATAGTGACAATAATCAATATATAAGGAGGTATCCTCTTATACACTTCCGCTAACGGTACATCAGGGTTTTTTCTTTAATATGTTAACTAATAAAAGTTGAAAACAAAGCGATTAAAGAAAATATAAACAACAAATTAAAATAGAAACTAAATCATCATCATCGGCACTACAACCGGGACTTGTTAAATTGTCCATAATAATTTGTTTTTCCGGGCAAGGTTGTGCCGGTTCCGCCAAACCCCACCGTACACTTACCCGAAGAACCCCCATAACTGCAACCCAGCTATCATAACTTTCTGCTAATGCAATCGCATTAAGCACCTGTAAATGCTTCATGCATCAAGCTTATCAAATTTATTTATTTAAAAGCTTCTGGAAAAGAATTCTTACCTTCATTCATTCATTCCAATCCAAAAATTCCCCATAAGAATTCTATCCAAATTTATCACAGATGCCAATCATACATACACATTACCTAGGAATTCCTGTAAAGAATTTCTCCGACAAGGGCATTCATGCAGGCATCAATGCATCTCTGCATTAGCGACCAAGAATCGAATTCTTATTTAGTGTAAACACTCACACTAGAGTTCGACATTTGAGTCGCCTTAGATGCCATATACAACTGGCATAGATGTTATACAAACCGTCTTTGTGTAAACATCTGAATTGCTTCGCAATAACTTGAAACTATCGATACAGCTGCAAGCACATTACCCAGAAATGCTCCGTTGTTTGAATCTTCAAACAGTCGTCGACTTCGCGCATAGCCGCCGGATTGAATTCAAAGCATAAACAGTGCAAATATAGAATCCGTTTCATACAACGAATTACCCCGCATATACAAATGCAAGCAAGGGATTCGTTTCGGCCACCGACCCAAGATACGATATACAATTTTCATTGTATAAAGTATCGCAACCCATTAGCACATTTTCCCAATGTCTATCCGTCTATTTACACAAGGGCATCACTCATCTAAGATTTTTATGATGCCCCCGTCCCATCTTTTCTTTTAACACCATTTCTTCGATGCATCTTCGTATATTTATTTAGCCGCGATGCACATCATAAACCGTGATCGCCCCGATTCCTTTGTCCTTGCCGTCTGCCTGCTTTGTTTTTCCATTGCCTTTGCGCATGAGTAAACAACACACATACCACCATGATCTCCATTACGAGATCTGGTTTTCTATTCCACCAAGAGAGACTTTACGTTTCTCTGGTGGTAAGTAAAATCATATCCTTAGTGGAGAGGATATCTACCACTACACCACCAAACTCACCACAAACGAGGGTTGAATCATAGAGTCGTTTTACACCCGTCGACCGAGTAGGTCGCTACCGCCCCCGCTCCCCGGTGCGCACGGGGTCGCGGATATACCCCGGAGTCGTTATTTTAGTGTCGAGTCAGAATTCATACCCCGTCGAGTCGAGTAAGCGCGCGTTTAATTAAAAGAAGTATTTTTATTCAAATATATCGTCTGTGAAAACTATATTGCAAAATAATAAAAAATAACAATTTACAACAGAACCTGTGCTCAGTCCGTTTTATTTTTCGGTGACTTCCAACAGTGTTTTATTCGCTGTGCTGTGTTAGTTCTGCGTTTTGAACTTAATCCTTGGTGATCAGTTAACGGCGGAACCGATGAACTAATAGTGACGTTTGGAGGACGAAGTAGAACCTCGTGTCGTACGCCGGCACCACGACTTCGTTCTCCCGCAAGGTTATTAGCCTTGCGCCAACCTTTCTCAGGATGTCGCTGCATGTATTGGTTCACTACTTGGCGGGTGCCAAAGTAGCTATCCAGGGGTGTCACGTGGAGACGGCATGTCAACTTGAATTGAGCAGGGACAAGGATCGTCGTGGCCTTCGCTGGGTTGAAAGCAAGGATTTTATCCTGTATGGTCGCTCTCACGCCCCCCTACTCTCACTCAATCCTCCATTATTTCATCGTAGATTTATAACCATACCCAATTGCCATACTGTTATCCATAATCCCAATCATCTTCCCCAACTGCGCGGCAAATTAAACTGAAATTCCATTTGTAGCACACTGATTCAATTCCCAATAAGCCTAACATCATGAAATGCCTATTTCAAATCCATTTCATGATTTTTCCGTCTGGGAATTCATTCAACCAAATTTCCATTCACTTCCTAGAATCTCACTCTGATTGAACCACACACAAAATCTTTTTTGTGCTTGCCGGAATTTTTATACACATTTTGAAGCAAAACTCGGATGCAGAGTATAAAAGGGCGGCACATTTTGGATTCGAGGTCAGTCGAAATCCAGAAGTCCGAAGCCGATGAGTCAGTCTCCAGAGGCCAAACCCTTGGCCAGGGAGGCGATTTAATAAAAATAAATGAAAAAGCACTATAAGAAAAAGTCTTGAATTCTCCCTACCCACTCCAATGGACAATCAAGGCGACATAATTTCCCGTGAAGTGTACCATAGATACAGGACCTAAAAAGCATAAGTACTAAGCTAAAGGGGGATATCAAGCTATCACCCAACGGGCCGGCGAAAAACAACGAGTCCGATAACGTCCCTATATCAGCGACAAGGCTATATGAAGGTCAAGTTGGTCATTTGATGGATTCTTCCAGGTAATTTAAAATAATAAATAACACGAAAATATAAACCGCACAGAAGGCTTAGGGTACATTCCAGGCAAGTGCCATATTCGATTAAAACAAGATTCTGAACCAGTGCCTATTTATAAAAAGAAAATACTGTGGCGCATATGACAATCAGTACTGGAATCTTCGAGAGAGTCCGAAACAGAGTACTAGAATATTCTATAAAGTAATGGTAAACAGGAGACTAGGAACTGTAGAACATTCAAGGCAATGGAACGGACGGAAACGAAACGCTGAAACAGTATAAATATGCCGCACACAGAGCATAGTGATGAGTAAGAAGTAGAACGTGAAACAAGCGTAAGTCTCGAGTGAGAAGCAAGCGATAAGTAAGAAGTAAAGTACACGATAAGTACGGAAGCGATAAGTCAAGAGATCGTTGTGTTCGGTAAAAGTAACGGTTGTGATTAACGGACTAATAAAGTGTTATATTAATTCAAAACCGATTTAACGGCTTTTATTTATTCAAAATAATTAATCCAGCGAACCCTAAGCTCGCTACAATACCAATCAATCTTCATGATCGACTGAAAACTAATTTAGAGACAATGGTTAGCGATGGTGTAACTAGTTGTAGATTACTCGCTCACTCGATAGTATAGTGGTGAGTATACCCGCCCGTCACGCGGAGACCAGGGTTCGATTCCCCGTCGGGGAGCCTCTGGCGCCAGACTAATGACCTTGCCCGGAAAAAACGAATCATTATGGAAAATTTAACAAGCCTCAGGACTTGCTTAATAAAGCCAAGGCCGGTTCCCGGTTGTAGTGCCGATGATGATGATGTAGATACGGACTGGGTTAATAATCTACAACACTCAATTCAAAAGGCGACGCTATGATATCTTCGTGGTGACAATCGGCCAGTTGGTGCCAGCTGCTGCGCAACTGGTATACATGCGAATGTACTAGATTTCTCCAGTACATTTCAGCACATTTAATTGCCAATCCGCAACACCCCGCCCGCCTTCGCCAATCATTGGCGAATCATCATGCCGGGGGGGGGGGGGGGGCGTTATGCGGCTGGCATTGGTGATGTTCATCCGCTGATTGGTGCTGGTCCGATGCTCTCTCCCCCTCAAATGGGAGGATACTTAGTTTGGGCACGGGTCTCGTTAGGGTGCCCGCAGCAGTCCGCAGCGTTGCCACCCTCACGAGTCCGTCTCGGCCAGGGTGCACCTTAAGGACTCGCGCTAGGTGCCACTTGCAGGGGGGTACCAGCTCAGTCCTGATCACGCACAGTTGCCCCACTGCGACGTTGGGGTTTCGGCTCTGCCACTTTGGCCTGCGTTGTAGTTCCTGGAGGTATTCTGCGGACCATCGCGACCAGAAATGCTCGTACATGTTCCGCAGTAACTTTGATCGCGACAACCGAGATATGGGGGGTTGAAGTGTGTAAGGCTCCGGGATGGTCGACGTCGGGGCTCCAATAAGAAAGTGTCCGGGTGTGAGCGCCGTCAGGTCGGTCGAGCCATCCTTCAGTGGATGGAGGGGGCGCGAGTTGAGGCAAGATTCCACTTGGGCCAGCAGGGTGGAGAGCTCTTTTTAAGGTCAGGACTGCCTCGCCGATAACGCGCCTCAAGTGGAACTTGGTCCGCTTTACAGAGGCTTCCTAAATTCCCCCGAAGTGAGGGGCTGATGGGGGGTTGAATCGCCACTCGGTACCCTCATTAGCGAGGAGGTGGGTAATCTCGGTGGTTTGCCTTGTTGCCTGGGCGAATAGCCCCCGTAATTCTTTATCCGGGCCGACGAAGTTGGTGCCGCAGTCACTGGTCAGTGTTGCACAGATTCCTCTTCGAGCCACGAAGCGGCGATAGAGCCGGAGGAAGTCCTCTGTTGAGTACCCGGAGGCGGCCTCCAGGTGCACCGCGCGGGTGGCGAAGCATGCAAACACGGCGATATATCCCTTGAACGTGCTCCTGGTTCCACTCTTTGAGCACCCGACAGCCATTGGTCAGGCGTAGTCGACTCCGCTGTGTAGGAATGTCCTGGTGGGCAGCGGAGACAGCGAAAGATTACTCCCTTGACCAGTTGTCGTCCTCGGAGAATCCAGAATCGTTGCCGTAGATAGTTGAGTGATAGTTGCGTGCCACCGTGGAGGGTCCTGTCGTGGGCATCTCGGGCGAGGAGCAGTGAGAGGAAGAATCCGGAAGGGAGGATGAGGGGTGCTTTTCATCGGGGTGTAGTAGGGAGTGGCGCAGTCTCCTCCCGACACGCAGAAGTCCGTTCGGGTCGAGGGACGGGTTGAGGCGCATGAGCAGGCTGTCCTTAGCGACGGATGAGTTTCTGGTAAGCGATGCTATTTCCCGGTGGAAGTGGACGCGTTTGAAATAATAGTGAAGAAGATCGTGTGATTCGAACTGACGCTATGACAGCTCGAATCACGAAAAAATTTTACCTAAGCGTTACACACCAGGCTACTGACCGTGTTTAGAATTTGATTTCCAGACTCGACTATATTCCACTGGTGTGAATTATTTTTATTTATCGCTTGGTATACGGTTCTGATGTATTATTTTTTATTCTATTTTTCGTTCGGTGTTCTTCACTATTTTTGCTTGTGAATTGTGTGTGTATCTGTTAGAATCGCTACACCACTCCCGCCGCAGTAACTTCCTTACGATCAGATTCGTATGCGGACGACGGACGAACGAGAGAAACGAGGAAACATCGGAGGCTGTGCTCTATGCGGAAGTCGTGACCGTGTGTGAAGTTCTGCTTTACTATGGGAAGTGTATGCTGCGTGTGTGTACAGATCACGTCGTAGTCACCAATTATAGCGTTTGAAATAATAGTGAAGAAGATCGTGTGATTCGAACTGACGCTATGACAGCTCGAATCACGAAAAAAATTTTACCTAAGCGTTACACACCAGGCTACTGACCGTGTTTTATTATTTGATTTCCAAACTCGACTATATTCCACTGGTGTGAATTATTTTTATTTATCGCTTGGTATACGGTTCTGATGTATTTTTCTTATTCGATATTTCGTTCGGTGTTCTTCACTATTTTTGCTTGTGAATTGTGTGTGTATCTGTTAGAATCGCTACACCACTCCCGCCGCAGTAACTTCGTTACGATCAGATTCGTATGCGGACGACGGACGAACGAGAGAAACGAGGAAACATCGGAGGCTGTGCTCTATGCGGAAGTCGTGACCGTGTGTGAAGTTCTGCTTTACTATGGGAAGTGTATGCTGCGTGTGTGTACAGATCACGTCGTAGTCACCAATTATAGCGTTTGAAATAATAGTGAAGAAGATCGTGTGATTCGAACTGACGCTATGACAGCTCGAATCACGAAAAAAATTTTACCTAAGCGTTACACACCAGGCTACTGACCGTGTTTTATTATTTGATTTCCAAACTCGACTATATTCCACTGGTGTGAATTATTTTTATTTATCGCTTGGTATACGGTTCTGATGTATTTTTCTTATTCGATATTTCGTTCGGTGTTCTTCACTATTTTTGCTTGTGAATTGTGTGTGTATCTGTTAGAATCGCTACACCACTCCCGCCGCAGTAACTTCGTTACGATCAGATTCGTATGCGGACGACGGACGAACGAGAGAAACGAGGAAACATCGGAGGCTGTGCTCTATGCGGAAGTCGTGACCGTGTGTGAAGTTCTGCTTTACTATGGGAAGTGTATGCTGCGTGTGTGTACAGATCACATCGTAGTCACCAATTATAGCGTTTGAAATAATAGTGAAGAAGATCGTGTGATTCGAACTGACGCTATGACAGCTCGAATCACGAAAAAATGTTTACCTAAGCGTTACATATCAGGCTACTGACCGTGTTTAGAATTTGATTTCCAAACTCGACTATATTCCACTGGTGTGAATTATTTTTATTTATCGCTTGGTATACGGTTCTGATGTATTTTTCTTATTCGATTTTTCGTTCGGTGTTCTTCACTATTTTTGCTTGTGAATTGTGTGTGTATCTGTTAGAATCGCTACAGACTCTTTGCACATAGGAGACCTAGAGCATGAGTGCTGAGTCCATTTGCGAAGGGGTTAATTCGGTGGGAGTGTTTGGGCTGGGGCTCGGGCGCGGTCTCCTCCCCGGCGTGGCCTTTTTGTGCAGTCGCCGGGCAAATTCGACGCATCTGGCCGTCACGCGGAGGAGTCTGGGGAGCTGGGAGTATCGCATCAGCAGCTCATTGTCCTCTCGTGGGGGCGCTTATGACGTGGCTGGTTGCGGGGCGGCATTCCAGGTCCACCTCCGGGACGGCGGTGTGGGTGTAAGGCCATGGTATGTTGCCTTTGAGGAACCCGGGGCCGCCCATCCATAGTGACGGCGAGCGCAGTTGGTCCGCTGATGCTCCGCGAGACGCCAAGTCGACGGGATTCTGGACGCCGGCGACGTGATGCCAGTGGGCGCCCGGTAGAGTCGTCTGGATTTCGGAGACCCGGTCGGCAACGTAAGTTTTCCATCGGCTCGGCGCACTATGGATCCATAATATGACGACGGTGGAATCTGACCAGAGGTGGACTGGGGCGTTCTGCGTTGACACGATGGTGACGCTTCATCAGGCGCGTCAACAGCAGTGCTACACACAGCTCCAAACGTGGCAGGGATACCTGCTTCAAAGGGGCCACCTTGGTCTTGGAAGCGAGGATGGTGCAAGATGATTTCAACGGGACGCCAAGTGTCCTGAGGTAGATGACGGCGCCGTAGGCGGCCCGGGAGGCGTCGGCGAATCCGCGGAGCTCCATCATTGGGTGGGTGTTGGCGCAGCCGGTCCATCGAGGGATGCGGAGTGCGGGTAGTTGCCGTAGATCCGCGACGAGTTCGTGCCACCTGGATTCCATGGAAGGGGGCAGGGGTTCGTCCCATCCTAGTCCCAGGGGCCACAGTTCCTGCATGAATATTTTGAATCTTATCATGACTGGGGAGATCCATCCCAGGGGGTCGTAGAGGCGGCCGATGAATGCGAGGGCCGCCCGTTTGATGAGGGCTGCGTTGTCCGTTGAATCTCGGAGATGGAATGTGAAGCAGTCTTCCTGGGGTCGCCATTGGATTCCTAAAATTGAGTGGGCGTCAGCTGGGGGCCAAGTGGGGCATGTCCCGAGCTCGTCTGGTTGGTAGGGGAGCAGCGACGGGTGGTTGGAGGTCCATTTGCTGAGGGAGAAGCCGCCCGCCGACAGTAGGTCGCCGAGCTGCTGCTTCAGTAGCTGTGCCTCTGTGAGAGTGCCCGACCCAGCGAAGATGTCGTCCACGTATGTGTTTCTCATGAGCACTTGTGCTGCTAAGGGGAATCGTGCGCCCTCGTCGAGAGCCAACTGCTTCAGCGTGCGTATTGCCTGATACTGGGAGATCGCGAGTCCGTAAGTCACCGTGTTTAGCGAGTAGACCTTAATGTCGCCGGTGGTTGACGGTCTCCACAGGATTTGCTGATAGTGCCGATCCCGCTCATCAATCCTTATTTGTCGGTACATCTTCGCAATGTCCGCAGAGAAGACATATCGGGGCGCACGCCAGCGCAACAGGACGTCAAAAATGTCACTCTGGAGCTTGGGTCCAACATAGAGGCACTCGTTGATGGAGATTCCAGTCTCCGGCTGGACGGAACCATTGAACACCACGTGGATCTTGGGTGTTTGGTCAGATGCCTTGAACACCCCATGGTGTGGGATAATGAATCCATGTTCCTGGGTGTCTGCACTCGTGGAGTCCACTTGAGTCATGTGGTCAAGGTCGAGATACTCATCCATGAACTTCTTATAGAGATCGCGGAACTGGGGCTGGCGCTGGAACCTGCTCTCCAGTCGTCGAAATGCAGCGCGGGCGGCGCTGCCCGAATCCCCCAGCTCCGCCGAGTTAGGCTTTAGTGGCAGTCGTAATATGTAGCGGCCTTGCTGGTCGCGTCTGGTAGTTGAGGTGAAGTGAGCCTGTTACGTGGTTATATATAACAAATTTATTTTATTTAGAATATAATTTTAAGTAAGGTTGGACTTACTTTGGATTTTGTGTTTGTGCGACCGTTGAGCGGTCGCAGTGTTGTTATTGTTGGCTCCGACTGGTTGCAGGGGGCGTTGATGGCTGCTCCCCTGTTAGTCATCTCGTATGAATTGACTTTAATTAATGCCACATGGCCTTTGCCATAGAAG
The DNA here is from genome assembly GCA_963931805.1 of Microdon myrmicae. Taxonomy (NCBI): domain Eukaryota; kingdom Metazoa; phylum Arthropoda; class Insecta; order Diptera; family Syrphidae; genus Microdon; species Microdon myrmicae. The sequence goes on from OZ007496.1 coordinate 69,581,213, forward strand.
TTGAAATATCCTGCTAGTGGAGGATTTGTTGTTACGTTCTGACATTTATTTTCTCTTCTCTTCTCTATTTAGCTGATTTACCCTTCGAGTGTACGCTCTCGTTCGGGGATTGACGTTGAATTTAAATTATTTTTGCCGTTGACGTTATTATTATTTTTTGACGCCAACGTCGTTTTTTATTTATTTCTCTGCCAAGTAGAATTTGCATAAAGTAGTTTATGCAAATTAGCTACTTGGCGCGTTATTCTCCTTTTACAGGTAAAGGGGGGATTCGAAGGGGGATTGGTGGATTCGGGGGGGACATGGACTCAATGTCGGTCCGTAACAAGCCTCGCATGCTTGCTCCTCCAAAGTCAAAGCGGTTGGGTGGTAAGATACTTCCTCCTGAATCCAGAACTTCTCCAGGAGGTCGCGCAGCTCGCGGTCGACACTGATCTGGTGACTGGTTAGAGGGCGGCTGGTGTTGGTGTGCCGTGAGCCGCGGGCAGCTGCGCCCGTTAGGATCCATCCAAGGTGCGTAGATTGGGCGATCACGTCGGAGTTGGTGGACTTCTTTAGGCCGGCGGTGATGATCGCAGGGGAAGCATCAGCACCAATGATTAAGTCTATGTTTTCTGCTGATGAGACGTCTGGGTCTGCCAACTCCAGGCCCGGCACAATAGAGATATCGCTTGGCAGGAATCGTGGAGGTGGCACGTAGTCCGACAGATGGGGCAGGATGAGCGCGTCGACTGTCCAGCTTTGCGAGCTCTTGGTTCAGGGCAGTATGGTGACGGATGATAGGGCCTTTGCCGTCTGCCAGCGGGCGCCCCGGACTCCATGGACTGGGATGAATGATGCGCGCCGGTGCAGGTGCAGTCGCTGGGCGAGTGATTCCGTTATAAAGGTGGCCTCTGAACAGGGGTCCAGTAGGGCCCGAGCCTCCAGTCGGCGTTGGGAGCCCGACTGGACGAGGACGCGTGCTGTGGCCAGGAGGATCGCCCGGGCAGGCGAGGCGCTGGTCGTGTGAGATGACACCCCGGGGATCTGGCCGCCTTGAAGCTTGGGGATTGTGCTTCTTTCCAAATCCAGGTTGGTCGTGGTCGTTATGGTATGCAGCAAGGTGTGGTGCCGCCCTTGGCACTGCCGGCATGTGGATGTCGATGGACAGTCACGATGTAAATGCCTTCCTAGGCAGTTGAAGCAAAGGCCCTGTTTGGTGACGTGCGACCTTCGCTCTTCCGGGCTGGGGGCCCGGAATCCCTCACACGATCCGATGTAGTGGTTTGATCTGCAGACCGAGCAGCGAGCAGGGGGCTTCTGGGCAGATGGTGAGGCCGTGCGCACTGAGATGCGCGCTTTGGTGGTGTGGTCCATCTGGCCGGGTCTGTTACGCTGGGGTTGGCCGATGGCGGTCCGGGGCAGCTCGACGAACTCCAAAGCCTCGATCCTTGTTTTCAGGAAGTCATCGAGCTGGTGGTACGTGGGTGGCTGGCTGGTGTTGCCTTGTGCCGTTTGCCAGTCACGAGCGGTGCGGGGGTCCATGCGCTGTGTTGTTAAGTAGACAAGTATGTCATCTCAGGTGGTCACGGGGCGGCCGAGCGCATCCAAAGTTTCGACTGCATCATTGGTAGTGTCGCGGAGATGGCGCAAGCCGGCAGCCGATTCCTTTCCGACGACCTGTACCTGGAAGAGGGTACTCAAAGCAGAGTGAACCAGTGCCCGAGTATTGTCGAAGTATTCCACCAGCTTGTTCCAGGCTCGCTGGTAATTTTCCTCCGTGACCGGGATGATTTTGATGGCCCGGGCGGCGTCGTCGCGGAGGCTCGACTTCAAATAATAGAGTCGTTCGACGTCCGCCAGATCAGGGTGATTAGTCAATACCGCCTAGAACAGGTCCTTAAATGTATTTTCCGGAAAATGTCGGCAATTGCACTGGAGGCAGCTTGCGGGGATTGGCGCAGGGCGTCACCACTGCAGCCGCGGCCTTAGATGTTGTCGATGGTTCCATGTTGAGGCCACGAAGCTCTTCGGCGAACTTTGTCATCTCCTCCAGGTAGACCTCCTCCGGATTGTTGCAATTACGGCGCAGAGAGCACGACTACGCGAAACGTTTTCGATTGATTGATGAATCTTCGTCTGCGTTGCTGAGCCTTTATCGGTTGTAATTCACTGCAATTTTGCTTGTTGAGCTGCAGTTGTATTGTGCCGCGAACTGAGCGGCGATGAGACGATCGAAATCAGCACTGGATCCGTTTCGAAGGACCAAGAAATATTGTTGATAACTCTAAGTAGTACGTGTGTAAACCGATAAAACTCTGTCGCAGAAGACAGAACCACAAGAAAAGCAGAACGGTAGTTGAGAGTAGCTTTATTAATTGATTATATTGTTGATTGGACGAGAACCGATGGTGTTCATTCGATGAAGGTTGATTGCAGACTGACTGATTGCCATAACTGCCAATTCAAAAGGCGACGCTATGACATCATCGTGGTGACAATCGGCCAGTTGGTGCCAACTGCTGCGCAACTAGTATACATGCGAATGTACTAGATTTCTCCAGTACATTTCAGCACATTTAATTGCCAATCCGCAACAATAAGCATACAAGTTATTTTCCGATCGAGAACCAAAAAGTCAGTGGGAATGTGTACCTAACATCGTACTCAAGAACCTCCCCCCAATAGCAATACATATATAAAGGGTCCTGTTTAACAACGCGTTGAATAGTGCATACTTTCCCGCGCGTTGGAAAACGGCAATCATACAGGCCATCCCAAAAAAGGGCAAAGACTGTACAAACCCAATGAGCATGCATGCGATAAGCTTACTCAGCATAAGCTTAAGCACCAGTAAAATTTTCGAAAAGACCATTAGCAAAGCTCTGCTAAAATGGCTAGACGACAACAACATTATTCCGAATAACCAGTTTGGCTTTAAGACGGGTCATGAAACCACACATGGCGCAGCTAAACTGGTCTCCGGCATACAATGGAATAAATGTAGGAACCAGTGCACAGGTGCCTGTCTGAGCGACTTGGAAAAAGTCTTTGATACCGTCAGGATCGAAGGGTTATATTACACACTGGTCAGACACGGCATATATAAACCTTTACTATATGTTAAAGGACAGGAGGTCCGTGATCAAAAGTGGTAATGTGACCTCTAATAAAACGTATAATATCAAGAATAGCTTGCAACGGGGAGCAGTACTTTCTCTTACTAGTCGCATTTCCGCATGCTATTGCGTACGCAGACTATCTCATAATTTACAGAGCAGATCCAAAAGTTGAGATCATGAATAGTGTACTACAGCAAGACTTCAACAAAGTGCAGTGGTTTTGCGACGACTGGAAACTTAAGATTTCTTCCAGAAATGTGAAGCCATCCTATTTAGAACCCCATTATATAAAGCCATGAACGACACAAGAAAAAACTGGCGAAAGTTAGTTATCATGGGACTGTTGTATAATATTGTGACGCATATGACAATCAGTACTAGAATAACAGGTCAAATGAAAAGTCCCTGGCCTTCCATAGTAAAACACATTTTTTTGGCAAAATTCGTTTTTTTCATTCAACATAATTGCCTTCGAGGGTGATACACTGATTATAGCGACCCTCCAGCCTTTCGATACCTTTTTTGTAGTACGATTTGTCCTTTGCTTCAAAATAGGCCTCAGTTTCGGCGATCACCTCTTCATTCGACGAAAATTTCCTCCCAGCGAGCATTCTTTTGAGATCTGAGAACAGGAAATAGTCACTGGGGGCCAGATCTGGAGAATACGGTGGATGCGGATGCCATTCGAAGCCCAATTCATGGATTTTTGCCATCGTTTTCACTGACTTGTGACACGGTGCATTGTCTTGGTGAAGCAGCACTTTCTTTTTCTTCAAATGCGGTCGTTTTTCGGCGATTTCGTCCTTCAAACGGCCCAATAACGCTGTGTAATAGTCACTGTTGATGGTCCTTCCTTTTTCAAGATAGTCAATGAAAATTATTCCGCGCGCATCCCAAAATACAGACGCCATAACCTTGCCAGCCGACTGTTACGTTTTTCCACGCTTTGGGGCGGGTTCATCGTGTGCAGTCCACTCGGATGACTGTCGATTGGACTTCGGAGTGAAATGATGGAGCCATGTTTCATCCATTGTCACATATCGACGCAAAAACTCCGGTTTATTACGCTTGATCATCTCCAAACACTGCTCCGAATCATCAACTCGTCGTTGTTTTTGGTCAAAAGTGAACTCGCGCGGCACCCACTTTGCACAGAGCTTTCTCATACCCAAATATTCGTGAATGATATGATGTACACGTTCAGTTGATATCTTTAGAGTGCCTGCTATTTCATTCAATTTCAATTTACGGTCATTCAAAATCATTTTGTGGATTTTTCTAATGTTTTCGTCGGTAACAACCTCTTTTGGGCGTCCACTGCGTTCACCGTCTTCGGTGCTAATTTCACCACGTCTAAACTTAGCATACCAATCCTTGATGGTTGATTTTCCTGGGGCGGTGTCTGGAAACTCGTCATCAAGCCAAGTTTTTGCTTCAACTGTATTTTTTCCCTTCAAAAAGCAATATTTTATCAACACGCGAAATTCCTTTTTATCCATTTTTTTCACAATAACAGAAGTTGCTTCACTCAAAATACTATAATTCACAAACTAATGATCCGACATCTGTCAAATTTATACACGCGCCTTTTGAAGGTTAGGGCTAACTAAAAATCATATAGATTTAATTCTAGTGCCGCCACCTATGTGTCAGGGCGGGGACTTTTCAATTGACCTGTTATTCTAAAAAGTACTGGAAAACTGGGGACTATGAGCAGTAGAAAATTCGAGGCTATGGAACGGGCGGAAACGAAACGCCGAATCAGAATGAGGGAAAACGGTATATATACGTCGCACACAGCAGTCAAAGACGCGATAAGTACGGAAGCGATAAGTAAAAAAGCGAAGTATAAAGAAACGGTTGTTATTAACAGACTAATAAAGTGTTTGCAAAGAGAATCGGTTTAACGGCTCTTATTTATTAAAATAATTAATCTAGCAAACCCTAATTTATAATAATTAACAATTTAATTATGTTGTATGAAAAGGTCACTTAAAAGAAACTAATGCAATGGGACATACTTGGGGATCGGACCGTAGAGCGGTCGTTGCTTGTTGACCGGTATTCAGGGTGCAAGGTGTACTAGCCTTTCTCTCAGGGAGCGTGTCTCCTTGTCCTCAAAAGGACGAGGGATCTCTCAAGACCGCTCCCGAGAAGGCTCGTTCCCTCAGATTTGAGAGAAGAGTGACGACCGATTGTTGAATTAGGTCCTGGGAATCCACCAGGCTCAATTAAAACGGCAAATATTTCATTTAAATTTAAATTTATTAATACATTTAATTTTTCTGACGTCCTTTCACCTCGGACGCCAATCGAGACTGATCACCGAATCTGAAATTCATCACCCTTTTATTCAAAATCGTATTGGGATTTTGTATCCCGAATGCATCAAAATGCGAGCAGAATCGCGAAAAAGGTACTTGGCCGGTCTCGAATGTTTGTTTTTTGAGATAGGAATTCGGTTAAGCGAATTCTCGGACACTTGATGAGTATGGAAATTGAACATCTGGTTCAATTTACCATATGTTTGCTTTTTTTATGTATATGGATGATAAACGAATATTTGATTTGAATTTTGCTAGATTGGGATAATGTATTTCTGGATTAGTTGTATGATTATGGGGAGTTGGGTGCAAGGGCGAATTTTTAATTTAGATGATTGTTTTTTGAATGTTAGTTAAGGATTATGGGATTTGAATGTATGTGTGGGGGAAGGAGATGGTAGGGCTTTTGAGAGCACTACAAGGGGACGTTGATCCCTGTGACCCCCTGTTCAGCTGGCTAGTCTGTTGATGATAATGATGACAACAATTGATCCTATCCTGATTTTTGTAATTAATTGCAGTGGAACCGGCGCGTTTCCACTTCGGATACTTATACGCCCAGCCGCTATAGTAGTTCTTGCAATAGGCGTACATCCGCAATTTTTTAATTTTATTTTATTAAGCTGGCAGAAAATGTAAATTAAAGTCGTTTCTCGCCTTGATATCTCTAGCCTTATCCTGATATTAATTATGTTTTTTTGCCGTTGACGTTTTTATTTTTTATTCGGCGCCAACGTCTTTTTTTATATTTTCTGCCAAGTATAATTTGCATAAAGTAGTTTATGCAAATTAGCTACTTGACGATATTTATTTCATTTACATGTAGAGAAGGGAAATTTTAGGAAATGAGTGGGTGTTGGACGAGGACATGGGCGCGAGGTCCGTAACAGGACCGCATGGAGGTAAACTGGAAACCAAGAGTGTAGTCAAATACCTTGGCATCTGGCTAGATTCAACAGACATGTAAAGGCTGCTTTGCCAAAGCTAGGACAAATTTTGCTATAAGGAGACTATTTCACAGTAGCCAACTTGACAGCAGGGTAGAAGTTATATGCTACATGACGCTAATCAGACCAATGATCATATATGGGTGCCCAGTATGGTTTAACATAGGTCCAAATTTGATGGAAAAGATTCGGGTGTTCGAAACGAAGTGTCTCAGAAGTTGTCTCAGATTATATCGAACACCAGAATCGGACTATAAAAAGTACTATTCAAATGAGACTTTATATAATGAAGCCTACATAAATAGGGTGGATAATTTTATGATCAAATTAATCAGAGGACATCTCGCGATAGCAATAAGTTCGTCCAATGACCTAATTTTTGGGGCTTATTGTCCAAATACTCTGTACTTTGAGACCATGCGTCGCAACGGCTTTGTTCCACCAAAGGCGTTCCTTGATTTGGACATGAATGGGCTTATGCAGGATTTATCTGGAATTCCGCTGATCTATCATGTAAGTAGATCATCCGTAGATGGGTGGTTGTGCTATGGTCGGGATGTCACGCGCACAGAAGAAAAGCTCTTACGCTTCAGTAGGGCTGTGGGAATTCTTTAAGGCTCGCCCGAAGAACCACCCATCGTCCTAACCCAACTCCCCTTTCCCAACCTGCAATACCATTACCGATCATAGCCCCTTACCTGCATATGAGCAGTTCAAAGCTCTGATTCAATCAGTTCTTACCTGAAAAATAAGCCCACGGCAAGATCATTATCTTGCCATGGCATCAAACAAAGCATATCAAACAAACCATTTCGGTTCATCTTACATGAATCATTTAGGAACCTGATCGGTTCCTCTGGGCGGTAACATGTCCATCAAACACACTCCAATCCTCCTGTGTCGTCTTGTTCCAACAATCCGTTGGTCCAAAAAGACAAGTCGGGCAACTTGCTTGCCTGCACATCTGCAAGCCAAATTTCCGATGATCGATCGCCTAAACCGATAACCGATCATCGAGTTGGACATAATTGTTGTCCAAACAATCAAATCAACGGCCGTGTCCCATGATCCGTTTTTCTAATTCAAACAATCTCCACCCTAGCCCTTGCCATCGTGAACAAATTTTTTGTTGACTTAACGTCACAGAAAAATTCATTCCTGCCTTCCGCATTATCTTCTATTGCTTACAATGGCATGATTTTAACCGATCGTGTAAACAACCAATGTTCCCATGTTTTATTAGCTAAAGCAAACAAACGCGCATCTTAGCGCTTGACCTCCGAAATAGCGTTTGTGTTTACAATATCCACAGAAATCCATTTCTCCATCCGGCAATCACCACTATCGTTTACGACAGCAATGCCTGCAGCCTCTGTTGCTTGTTCATTTATTTGAACAGCTGCAGGATGGATCGCTCTCCCTCACACGTAACCGCCGATGCATCATCGTTGTCTGCATTTCCAGTGCATGGATACCCAATCCGATCTGCACGATCACATGGAAGTACTTCCAATCAAACCGGACCGATTTCTCATTGGCTGCCGCTAGAATCAAATATCGGATTTGCTTTTCACCACAGCGGAGGGGAAGCCACCACCGTGCGTCTGGCGATACGATTGACACGACGCCTCAAGGAGTCCGTTTTCTAATCGCGAGGAGAGCAGGCGAGGACATTAAGTGCTGCATGGTTTAATGTTATATATAAATTGTTTCCCCCGATCAGAGGTCTTAGCCAAGTCGTGATACGTCGTGCAACGAGTAATCTTTTGTGTCGCTGTTAAGAATCGTCGCCGCACGCGGAGGCAAAGGTAGTTGCAGTTAAAAAGGAAACCCATGTTAAGAACAAGAACAATAAAAGTCTAAATCGGTGCACCAGTGTAATATCAGTTGCAGTTAAAAGGAAACCAATGTTAAGAATAAGAACATTAAAAGTCTAAATCGGTGCACCGGTGTATTGTCTGTTGCAGTTAAAAAAAAACCTAACTTAAGAATAAGATCAATAAGAAGTGTAAATCTATGCAACTGTGTAATACTTAAGAACATAAATAAGACCGAATCTAGGTCGCAGTTTATTGCTTAAGGACATTTGTGTTAATAAAGTTTTAAACAATAACTCCAGCGTTTTACTTTGGTTTGCTTTTGTGACAGTGTTTGGCTTTTCTTCTTTTCCTTGCGGAACAATTTGGTGCGCCATTTAGTGTTGTGGGGTATTTCACTTAACCTGTTTCCGTGCTGACGCCCTTGGTAAATACCACCCACAGGAATATCTCCCAAAGAGACCGGGACGATAATATTAACGATAGCACCAACAGTTCTGGTGGTTGAATGGCAATTAAAGACCTGATTTCCAATGTCAGTAGAATAACTGCATTATCAGCCAGGTTACACAGACTTAGCTTTTCTAGAATTAGGATAGTATAAGATTTAAATTAAGTTCTTGTAAGTAAATAAAATAAAAAAATTTAACTAAGTTAAATTTTAAGTAAAAATAGAAAAAAAATTGCCACAAAGTTTTTCGAATTTTTCTTTGTTAGACAAATAATCATAACTAAAGCCACAAATAAAGTCCTGTCGCCGAAAGGGAAATTGCACAATAGTCATATTATGTTTAGCTTAGAGCGTCTGCGTAGGACCAGTAAATTATAATATAAGATAATTAAGCTAGAATTTAAGCATTTTTTGTCTAGGTTGTAATTTAGAATCTAAGAAAAAAATGGAAATAAAAAAAAATGGGTGGGGGCAGTCGCACGCAAGTAAAAACATTACCCATTCAACGCCTAAATGTGTACGTATAATATTAGCTCTTTACCAAAGTATGTAGTTTCTTTGTTTTCCTCGTTCTTAATGTGCAGTAAAGCCACTGCAAACAATTTACAAAAACAAAAACTAATCGCTAGCTACTAGAACTATTTCCCCACATGTATATTTTTACTAGCTGAAAGCCTTAGTCGCTAGTGCTATTAGTCTTAAGTTACCATGTAATTTACTTGCATTGTAATAAATAATAATAATAATAAATAATATTTTTAAATAAATGTTTTAAGACAAACCTGACAATGTGGTAAGAAAAACAACTTACTGGTGAAATTCCGTGACCCACCTCGCCCATAGGTGGCTACCAACGATAATCATTTACCAAACAAGAATTTGAAAGAGATTTCAAAACAAATGTTCCAAGTGACGCCAATCTTCGGATGCGATTGATTCGACTAGTAAACTTACAGTAAAATATTAAATAAATGATTTAATAATTTTAATGTGAGTGCTAAATAAAATGAATTCTACTTTTAAAATAAAATTAATCGCCAGTGGTCAACTGATTCTTGTTGAGAGTCTGGGTTATGAACCCGAAATATTTATTCCTGCCATAGTCAAAGGTCGAATTGTTTTGCATAATGTAATTGAACAACGGAGATGTTGTTTAAAAAATATCAATTTAAATGTCGGAAACAAAATAATAAGAAATGTCCTGAAATTATCAAATCCTGACAATTGCTCACAACTAAAGAGTACACCGCCTGCAATAAACACATCATCACCAATAAGAAGTGCACTGGCAAGAAGTACACCTTTTGCATTAAAAGCACCACTAGCAGAAAGTACACCTCTTGGAAAAGTGCAAGCATTCAAGATTTCCCAGGATCCCTTTCCAACGCCAAATCCGAAACTATCGAATTATGACACGGAGAGCCATGGAAACCACCACAAATACCAAGTAAATAGAGAGCCTCATGTTTTACAAATACTCCAGGATCACCTTTCGACGCCAATAACAAAACCAAAGAATCATGACATAGAAAACCACTATAATCATCATAAATACCAAATAAAAAAAGAGCCAAAAAGTGGAACAATATCAAAGGCATTCTACAATACTCCTGAAGTTGTTCGAAGCGTTTTTGATGGGTATAGCCACGAAGAGTCAATGCCACTACTAGCGAAACACCTTAACAGGTTTCGTTTACATCAATATTCAAGATCTATCACTCCTAACCATCCAAAGGAAGGCACATTTATTAACACAAAGGATGGCCTGGTCAAATCGAACAACACAAATCAAACACCAATAAAAAGCAGAAGAAATCTCTGTGAATTGTCTATATTCGCAAATTCGGTTCATCTAGAAAAGCCGACACAAGGGTTTTCTTCGCCAAGTAAATCGTTCCTTACACAAGTACATAATTCTCCAGTTTCTCTCTGGCGCAAGTGCCTTACGCCAACAAAAACTTATGTTAAGAAGCGATCTAGTCATTTGGAAACGTCAGGCGAGCTACCAAATAGGGAAATCCCCCATATGCCCCAGGATAATGCTACTGCGAGTGTCAAGGGTGATGGTAGAACAGTGATAAAGCGAAAACTAAAAATTGATAAGAAAATAACTCTAAGTCCGAATACGTTTAAACGCCAGTTGACAGATTGTGATGATCTTAAACGAAATGATCTCAAGTTGCCACGAAGATGCAAGGAGTACAATTTAAGGAGAGAAGACAGCTGCCGGAAAACCTTAAATTACATGAGTTGCTATCCCCGATGTGCCAGGTCACTCAACAAACAATTTAGTCGAGGGTGTTACACTCGGTATGAGGAAACTGAGTCTTTATATCGCGGGGTAACGCAGGCGATACCTCCAATTGAGAACCAAGGAACTGTTTGTTGGTAAAATAAATTGGTAATTCTTAATTGTTTATACCATCCTTGCAGAGAATTCTTGGTTTTCACGATGTACAAGTGAACGGGAATGTTTTCTTATTTTACGCTGGGCCGTAAGTGAATGATTTTAAATCAGTTTTTTGTATGTTATTTAATTTTGTAAATAAATGTTTGTAAGCACGATTCCTGATTCATTGTTTTTATGCTCTGGCAAAAAAAAAAGTGTATCTGAACAAATGATATTCTCTTGATTGGCTTGAGATGTTTTTGGCAATCCGCACCGGAATCCACTATTTACTATACGTACATGAAGATTTATTTCCCGCTGAACATTAACGTTCCCTCGTCGCAAGTGCATTCAATTAGTATGTGCGAGTATTGACATAATCGCCACGAGAACATCGCAATCCTCCATTTGGTTGTTTTAATTTCATTTGGACCAGGATCTGTATGTGTCTTATATCTCCACTCACTTGCAGTAATTGAGCCTTATGTCTATAGTTAGTTGTGGGTTGTTATGCAGCTCCTACAGTGTATCAATTTATTGTCCAATTTTAACAATTGAGCTCGCACTAACTTTTGCCAAATATCGGGTTTTCCAATAGGGACTTGACAACTTTTTTTTAAAATAAAACGCAAACCATTTGAAATATTTCAAAAACTTTATTATCGGCTTGAAGTACAATCAAAACATTTATGAATGGAACTCGACTTCGTTCATATGGACACCGCGGGCACGTTTGCAGCGGTCGAATCATCGGACCCAATTTTCGATGACTCGGCCACATTTCGGCCGAAACGGCCGCTATTTCGCGTTCAATGTTGGCTCTGAGCTCTTCCAACCTCGTCGGCTTGTTGGCATAGACCAATGACTTGACCTAGCCCCAACGAAAATAGTCTAGCGGGGTTAAATCGCACGAACGAGGCGGCCAACCGAGTGACCCATTTCTTGAGATAACACGCTCATCAAACTTACTCTTCAATAAATCGATTGTATCGTGTGCTGTGTGGCTTGTGGCACCGTCCTGTTGAAACCACATGTCGCCCAAGTCCATATCTTCGAATTCGGGCCAAAAATAATCGGTAATCATGGCGCGATAACGATGGCCATTCACGATCGTTATCGTCGACGAAAAAATATGCCCCAATGACGCCGGCGGCATGTAAACCGCACCGAACATAAATTTTTTGTGGATGAAGTGGTGATTCATGAAGCACATGCGGATTTTCACCCGACCAATAACACATGTTTTGCTTACTGACGAACCCATTGAGCCAAAAATGTGCTTCGTCACAGAAGATGGTTTTGCGATGAAATTCATCATCTTGGCTCATCTTTTCCAGAGCCCAATCGGAGAACGTACGTCGCTTGAAACGGTCCATCGGCTTCAATTCTTGAGTGAGCTTGATCTTGTATGGGTTTAAACCAAGATCCTTATGCAAAATTCGCCATAAAGTGGTCTGGGCGATGACCAATTCTTGAGAACGCCGTGGAATTGACTGATTTGGATCATTTGCTACGGACGCCAACGATATTTTCGACACTTCGACCAACCCGTTGTCTTACTGGCACGGCAATATCACACAACGAATATGTAGACTCAAATTTTTGCACTAAACTTGTTATTCCCTGTCTACTAGGGCGAGAATTACGTCTGAAAATTGGAGTTAACGCTCTTAAAGTTGCGGTCACCGACTCCAAATTTCGGTAGTAAATTGTTATAATTTGCAGACGTTGTTCGTTCGTGTACTTAACCATGATGAAAATGTTTACTGAATAAATTGACAGTGACAGTTCGATGATTAGTGAAATTAAATTCAAAGTTGTCACGTCCCTATTAGAAAACCCGATAAAAGTGTCGAACTATCGCTTTTGCCCACTTCACCGTGTTTTCATTCACTGATTATTCTCCAGTTTTATCAAATTTGTGGTTGGTATGCCCGTTTTTTATCAGGGTTGTTCGGATTTTGTTTGGAATAAATTGTCCCATACATAAGAAGGGAGATATCGCAGTGTGCAGCAACTATAGGGGTATTAACATTGCTGAGTACAACCTATAAGATACTCTCCACTATCCTACAAGATCGGATAGCCCCATACGGGTAAAGTCATCGCTGGTCAATATCAGTGTGACTTCATTCCAGGCAAATCAGCGATTGATCAGATATTCAGCCTTAGGCAGGCGATGGAAAAATGTCTGGAATTTAAGATTCCATTATATCATCTGTTTATGGACTTTAAGGCCGCCTACGACAGCATAGCCAGGGTAGAACTATATAATGTCATGAGAGAATTCGGCATTCCAAACAAATTGGTACGACTTTGTAGGTTGACCATGACCAACGTAACTAGTCAAGTAAAAAGAGCGGGATTGCTGTCCAAACCAATAAACATCTATAATGGACTCCGAAAAGGGGACGGTCTGGCCTGGCCTGCCTCCTCTTCAACCTGGCGTTGGAGAAAGCAATCCGTGACTCTGGCGTTACAACGAGAGGGACCATTGTCACCAAGTCCTGCCTGAGACTTGCCTACGCAGATGACATCGACAACATCGGTAGATCCGATTCGGCTGTACAGGACACCTTCACCCAGATCGAGCAGATGGCACAAAAACTGGGACTGCACATTAATGAAGGGAAAACGAAGTACATGGTGGCAACTTCTGCGAAGAGAAGACCTAACGTTAGTCAAACTATCAGGGTAGTGGAGCACGAATTTGAAGTAGTGCAACCCTTTAACTACATTGGGTGAATAGTATCAGCCGATAACAATATGGAAGAAGAAATACGCGAACGGCTGATCAAATCCAACAAAGCCTACTATGGTCTATCAAGGCTCTCTAAATCCCGAAATTTATCCAGAACATCCAATCTACTACTGTACAAGACCATGGTCTTACCAGTACTCATATATGGATCCGAGACCTGGGTGGTTAATAAAAGGCACTCTGAACTCTTAGCCGCGTTCGAGAGAAAGGTCTTAAGGAGAATTGTTGGCCCCGTATGTGAGGGAGGACGATTCCGGAGACGCTACAACCATGAGTTGTACGCAATCTACCTTGAAGCTAATGTTGTAAGAAAAATTAAGCTCGGTAGACTCCGGTGGGCGTGACATCTATCTCGAAGGAGCGAAGAGGAGCCTGTCCGGAAAGTCCTCTGTGGCAGGATGTATGGAATGAGCAGAGGACAGAAGCAAATTCTTCGACAGCGTCTGCAAGCAGCAATGGAGGAAGAGGGTATTGATGTCGACACATATGTTTTTACGATTCGGCCAGACTGTCCAGATGGAGAAGAAATAGCGAGTCAAGATGGTGCCAATGTAACGGAGAAGAGTTCGCCACAGTTGGACATTTCGGAGATGTTCAGGATAATGATGATAAAATTGGACGCGCAAGCTACAGACATTAACACAAAATTGGACGCACAAGCTGCAGATGTTAATGTAAAGTTGGGAAGCAGCAGAAGAGCAAACAGATTTCCAAGCGGTAAGAGATGGCCTTGAAGCTAGGTATGGAGACAACCACATGCAGCAGGTCTACCGCATGCAACTGCGGAGCAGAACGCAGAAACCTGGAGAAAATCTTCAACAGTTGCAGGCAGACATTGAGCTATTGGCAAACTTGTCTTATTCAAATATGACTAAAGAATTTCTGAACGAGGTAGCAATGCATGCATTTACAAACGCACTCCAAGATCGGGACTTGCAACAGGCCATTCGTTTGGCGGGAAAGAAGACGACTAATGAAATACTGGCGTTCGTATTCGCATATGAATCTGCTAAACTGGCTACCAGGAGTACATATAGAGTCAGAGAAACGTCCGTCGAGGAATGTTCCTGCCAAAGAATCGGGCATGTACAACGGAGAACCCCGAGACCTGATATGAAGTGTTGGACATGCGGCGAAGTCGGCCACATCGCTGTTGACTGTAGGAAACGTCGACGAATGAATGAAACATCAAGTGAGAATTGTTGTTCATGCGCTAATCATAAGAGGACACTATCAACGAACCAACCTGAGCCCAAGAGCTCGGGAAACTTGTAAGGGCAGACTTTACGGGGCGAAAGTCAGCCCCAGCATCGTAACTGTATCACGACTCCAACGGGATAACCAAAGTTTGGTTATAACTACGATTGTTAATGCAAGGACAACAACAGTGACAATTGACACTGGAGCAACGAGATCCATAATTCTGCCGGATGTCGTGGGCAAAATTGTCCTTAATAAAAATAGAAGATACGCTTTGAAGACTGCCACAGGAGAATGTTTTACAGTCTACGGAGAAGTGGAGAGCTTAATAGTGCTGGGCAATATTTCCATCTCCCACCAATTTTTGGTTGCCGATATTACGGACGAATGCATTCTTGGAATGGATTTCATGAAGGAGCATCAACTTGTTCTAGATATCGGACAAAGAACACTGCGAATTGGTAACTTGGATGTTGCTATTACACTGCAGGACGAACAATTGCGAAGGCTGAAATGTTATGTGCGTGAGGAGGATGAGATCCCAGCTCGTTCAGACTGGGTAATTTGGACCAGTCTCGAGAGTGATCCCGGTGACAATGGATTTTACATCACCGAAGCTGTACAAAATCAGCGTAAGGGGAACATCCTTGTTGGGAAAGCCCTTATCGGTTCGAAGAAGCACATCGTACCTGTCAGAGTACTAAATGCGTCCGAGGAGCCGATCGCAATAAGAAAA
This sequence comes from Microdon myrmicae, assembly GCA_963931805.1. Classification (NCBI taxonomy): domain Eukaryota; kingdom Metazoa; phylum Arthropoda; class Insecta; order Diptera; family Syrphidae; genus Microdon; species Microdon myrmicae. The sequence continues at coordinate 69,596,939 of OZ007496.1, forward strand.
GGAGAGTTAACCGCAGAATGTGCACCCGTATCAATAATAAGCTCAATTCAGCAAGGAAAGGTGCATAATAACGCTGATGCTCTATCAAGAAGACGATGTAAGCCAGATTTTAAACATTGTCGTAGAGCGGAAGAGAAAGAAGAGCCGTACGACCTGCGAAATGTACAAGTAGAAGTACTAGATGGGTGGACGAGTGATGCAATACACGCAGCTCAACTTCGGGATGAAGATATATCGCTAATCCTGGAACACAAAGAAAAGAACGAGCGGCCAACTTGGAACAATATTTCCGACAAGAGTGGAACATTTAAGGCATATTGGGCACAATGGAATTCCTTGCTGGTGGAAGATGGAATTCTAAAGCGTAAATGGGAAGCCGCGGACGGACAATCCCATCGAATGCAGATTCTAGTCCCACCATCAAAGGTGAACGATGTACTAACAGAATTGCACGAGGGGGCCTCCGGTGGACATCTGGGAGTTAATAAGACACTTTCAAAATTACGATCTCGATTCTACTGGCTTCACATGGGAGATGACGTCGAGTCTTGGTGTAGGAAGTGCACAACTTGCACTGCGACCAAAGGACCAACAGCAAAACCAAGGAGCACTATGAAGCAGTACAACATGGGTGCCCCTTTCGAGCGAATTGCGATCGACATCTCAGGACCATTCCCAAAAACAAATACATGTTGGTTATCATGGATTACTTCAGCAAGTGGGTGGAAGTTTTTCCAATTCCAAACCAAGAAGCAACAACCATCATTGAGCAGCTTATCAATAATTGCATCAGCAGATATGGAGTTCCCTGTGAGATTCATTCCGATCAAGGCCGAAACTTCGAATCACAGATATTTCAAGGCATTTGTGCGGCATTGGGCGTACGGAAAGCCAGGAGCACACCCTTACATCCGCAGTCAGACGGAATGGTCGAAAGGTTCAACCGAACAATAAAAGAGCATTTATCGAAGGTCGTTAGTGATCAACAACGAGATTGGGACAAATATGTACAAACCTTTCTCATGAGTTATATGTCATGAGAAATCGCCTCAATGAGATTCATCATTTGGTTCGAAAGCAAATCAAGGTATAAAGCGACAGGATGAAAACAAGGTACGACGTTCGAACCAACGCATCCGGATTTAATGCAGGCGATAACGTGTGGCTTTATATCTCAACTCCGAAGTTGCAGCAACATTGGGAAGGACCGTATAAGATTCTCACAAGAATTAACGACGTTGTCTATAGGAATCAGCGAAGACCGAACGCCAAGATGAAAGTGGTACATCGTGGCAGAATGGCGACTTTTGTTAACCCAGGACACCAGTGAACTTAGTCCGGGACGAACTAATCTAGGCGGAGGGTAGTGTGACGCATATGACAATCAGTACTAGAATATTCTAGAAAGTCCAAAACAAAGTACTAGAATATTCTAGAAAGTCCAAAACAAAGTACTAGAATATTCTAGAAAGTTCTCGAAAACTGACGATGATGGGCGGTAGAAAACTCAAGGCTATGGAACGGACGGAAACACAACGCCGAATCAGAATGAGGGAAAGGTATAAATACGTCGCACGCAGGGAGATAAGTAAGAAGTAAGCAGTAAACGACGCGATAAGTAAGGAAGCGATATGTCAAGAAATCGTTAAGTGTGCGGAAAAAGTAACGGACTAATAAAGTGTTTGCAAAGAGAATCGATTTAACGGCTGTTATTTATTAAAATAATTAATCCAGCGAACCCCAAGTTCACTACAATATAATAAATAAATAAATATATATATATATATATATATATATATATAAATTAATTTTGTGTATAATTTTTTTTCGTGAATTTTTCTGATATTTTAATATTTATTCCGCTATTCGGGGCGGCGACGAATCCAACAAATCAGAGATCATTAAAATCTGTACAGCCGTTCTTGAGTTATAAATGGTGTAACTAACCCGACTTTGTTTTATATAGATATAAGAAAAGGAAAAAAATAAAAATTTACGTAAAATGGAAAAAATAAAATTTCCTCGAAAAACCCAATTTTTTCTTCTTCCCAGAAAACCTGAGATAATTTGTTTTTTGTGACCGGATCCATAAGCCAGGTTCGGAAAGAGGTTCAAGAATTTTCCTAGTCATTTCACGGAGACTATAACTTAATTTTTCACCGGGTAGCTGTGTTACGTACGTCGGCCACCACCATCATTTGATAATTTGCATTTGATACAATTTTGTTTTAAAATAGTACGATGGTAAGGTGGTGGAGGAATTGCACGATCCAGAAGTGAGTTTTCGAACACGCCCCGATTCGGGTGTGGATCGTACAGTTCTTCGAGTTCGAATTTGTTTTTCGAAGTGGACGTGAATGGAGAGCGAGAGAGACGGAGGGTTAACCTTTTTCTAGAATACGGTCTTGAATTCCGTTGCTGACGGTTTGTTTTTGAGTTGAACAAAGAAAAGGAAAAAGGAAAGCTTACGGGGGTGGAAAGAAGAGAGAAGAAGAAAAAAAAAAAAGAAAAAGCAGTAAGAAGAAAAGATTCGGTCACGGCACCAAAAGCAAAGAAAAAGATTCTTAAAATTAAAATTATACAAAAAGAAAAAGTTTAAGATTCTTAAAATTAAAATTATACAAAAAGAAAAAGTTTAAAGTTCTTAAAATTAAAATTATACAAAAAGAAAAAGTTTAAAGTTGTTAAAATTAAAATTATACAAAATAAAGTCGAAATAAAATTGATAAATTATCAGGCAAATTTGTGCACCCAGTTAATTGGAGGTCAACAAAGTTGTATGCACCATCAATTTAGGTGACCCATATAAAAGTCTTGGAGTGACTCGTCAGGCAACTACTCAAGATATTCGAGAAGCACATAACCAATTGACTGGGAATGGAAATCTCACCAGGCGGCACGCAGCGAAAGCAATCACAGGTAAAATTAAACAGTAATTGATTTTCTGTGGCAAGAAAAGCAAGGGAGAACTGCCACAGCTGAGCATTGCGAGCCAACCTACTACTCAGTGATTGTGTTGAATTGTCACACTTGCAAGAGTCGTCAGTTGAACTTCCACAACCTCCTTATCAACCCAGCCATTCTTCGTCATTACAACATTTAAGCACTTAACAGATCAATGTTCATCGACAGCTCTTTTCCCCAATTCTCCTGGTTTCCTTATGCACACACTGTAACTAGACATTTGTGGGTTCCTCAAACTTCTTTTTGTGCGTGCCTATTCGATAATAAAATTGGGTTCAGTGCTAAGGAGCACTAGCAAAAGAGGTAAATAAAAAGGAATAAATGAGAAGAACATAGTGAACTGTAATTGCTCGCATAGTTAACTACTTTGGGAATTTGATTCAGGTAATTGTAAAAAATGTTATACACTAAAACTGCAATTTGGGCGAACTACCGAGAATGCAGTTGAGTGCCTCTAGAAATGAATAAAGTGTATATGAAAGAAAAATCTCCGGCTTTTAGAATGTGTTGATTCATTTGACAACAAAGGGTCATAAAAATTCCACAAATATGAAAATATATTATTAGTTTACAGTGTTTCCTTTTGTTTTATTGTTATAAAAAAATCGTTTCAATTATATCCTCATCACAAATGTCTTTTTGCAGTCACAATTAAAATGATACGTGTTTTGATTTCTATGTATTTCTATATATATTTTTTTTCTTTTATTAATTTTAATTATCATTTTGTTTTTCACTTAATGTGTTAAACAAATGTCTCTTTTATCATTTATCATTAATATTGATAATTATGTTTAGTTATTTCGTTTGTTTTTCTTTGTCCATTTTTTTTTAAACAATTTCCCTCATTTCTTAGTTTGTTATAGTCTGTTGTTTAGAATAGGAAAATATATAAATATACGGCATTTAATTTAATTTGCGGTGTTTACATCTTATTAACGAATTGTAGCTCCTACTTGAATCCCTTTCCGCCTTTTTTTTTCGTTCTTGAATTAAAAATATTGCAATAAACGAACGAACGATCTTACAAAAAATAAAAACTAAGTTGGTTTTAATTGTTATGTATAAATGTTATATTTTTTATTATAAAAAAAATAAACAAAAACAGGAAATGTATACATATTTATTTAATTACATATGCATATATCATAATAGTTGTATATCGTTTTAAATTGCATACTAAATATCGATTTCGTGTACAGGGTTCCCTCGGCGATACCATACTTAACTAATTACAATTTCTCATCTTCCTTTCCGATAAGTAATAACTTTTGAATTCTTATTCGCGAACAGAGGAAATAGAAAAAAAATACGTATAGTTTATTTGTCGGATTCTGAACGCAAACAAGGATTTAATGTTCAAAAATTGCACAAAAATTTCCGTCAAAAAAATGGAAGTGTATAATAAACAAAAAATATTAAAAAAAAAAAGCAAACAAACATTTAACGAACTATTGGGCAAAAATCTTAAGTGCTATCCCACAAGTATTAATTGTAAAAAAAAAAAAAGAAAAGAATATTTATATATAAGTGTATATATTAAAAAAAATAACACAAGATGGTAAAAAATAGCCGGAATTCGTTTTATGATATCTAACGATATTCGGTTATCTTTTTACGTAAAGGAAGTATTATCGATAATATGAGTATCGATTTGTAATGATGAATGTTTTTCAAATATTTAGGGCTTTGGGCCCCAAGCTGAAGACATCGGGGTTGGGGTGCCAAAATCGGGGAAGTCCTCTTGAGATTGAGTATTGGGAGCTCCCTTTTCATTGCGACGTTCCCATGGGGCGTCTTTTAATATGAAACCATTCTCAGTGGCTGTGTTGTTTCCGAAAATAGCTGTAGTACCCGTATTGGACGGCGGGAGAGTATCAACAAAGTTGCTTATGTATTCATCGGCCTGTAATAGAAGATGTTCCTTTGCATTTTCGACATTCTCTTGCTTTCCAATAATGGTAACTGCATCCTTGTTGGTATCGGATGCGGTCGGAAAGAGAATCTCGACCTTGTAATCGTCTAGGATTGCTCGAATATTGCGGCCTCGATACCCAATAATGTGCGAGTGAACGCGCTGATCGATTTCAATGACTTCTTTGCATAGTGTATCGTATTCATGGATCATTTCTAAGATGGCATCACGGGCAGCTATAGCTTTATCTTCATAACCGATTATGGTGATGATATTTTGTCCCTCGTCTTTGCGTGGCAATGAAACATGGACATCAAAATCGGTTCGTAATTTATTGATCACTTTACCTTTGCGTCCAATGATCTTGGGGTGGTACATTGGATCAACTTCCATTTTAAGCTCGAATGACCGTAATTCGCGGTCTTTACGTTCGCTTTGTAATTCCTCGACCTTCGCGAGAAGAGCCTCTTTTGCATCGGCCACATTGGCTGGTGTGCCAGTTATTTTAATCACATCCAAATGCGAGTCTGGTTGAGCTAGTTCGATATGGACATCATATCGACTCATAAGACCTCGAACGTTACTACCTTTTTGGCCAATAATTAAACGATGCAAATCAAATGGTACAGTTATTTCCTCAGTGATTGGAATCAAACTGATGAGGGCCTGCTTGGCTGCTTCGCAATTCTCACTGCGCCCAGTGATCTTGATAACATCACATTGACGAACGACATCATCGTCACCATTGCACGCGTTTTCAGTCATTTCGGAAATGTCACGATCGGGGAATTTAATTTGGACATTATATTCAGAAGTGACATTCTGTACTTTGGTACCGCGTGCTCCCATGATGGTGCGGTGCAACCTTTTCGGGATGACAACTTCGATAGTGACATGAGCTTCTAAGTCGGAAACAATTTCTTGAATTCGTTGCTTGGCTGCTTCAATGCAATCCTTGGCACCTTTAAGTGTTACGCGGCTGGTTTCGACGCCAGCTCGAGGGAATGAGATTGTCACACCACCGCATTCTTCCGAAATACGATTCAGAATCTCACCACGTTTAGCAACGAAATGTTTGTGGTATTTTGGATCAACATCAATTTCACCATCGGTGACTTTATCGATGTCGGCAATAATGGCTTCCAATTGTTCCTGGGCCGCTAGAACGTTCTCTTTCTTTCCAATAATTGTGATCACTTCTTTGTCTTCATCGTCATTGCCAGGGAATATAATGCGAGCTTTTGTAGCTTCACGAATCTTTCGAATCGATGCTCCATTTCTGCCTATAAGGAATTTATGATGTTGATGTTTGGCACGTACTTCGGCAATAAATGAAGTTGACTGGCGTTCGTTGGCTAGTTCTAGAAGTTGAATTTTGGCCTTTTCTACGTCATCTTTTGGGCCGCGAATTGTAACCTTGTCGCTCTTCGAGTCACTTGTCGGAAACTTAATTGATACTCCACCACATTCTTCCATGATCGCAGAAATCAATTTACCTCCGGCGCCGATTATTAAGTTGTAGTATTTCGGTGATATTTGTACCTCCTCGGTAACAATGTCAGACAATTCGTTTTGGATTTTTTGGATGCGTTCTTTAGCTTCCAGAACATTCTCTTTTTTGCCAGTGATAACAATCACTTCATTTGTGTCGCCCTCGTCGGGTAAATCGATTTTAGTTTGGGTTTCATCCCGAATTTTCTTAATATTCGCTCCACCTTTGCCAATGATGAACTTATGGAATTGCTTGAATATTGTCAATTCAACTGTGTGCGAAGATTCCTCAATTTCTTTTACCAACTTCAGAAGATCCTTGTGACATTTGTCGACGTCTTCTTTGGGGCCACGCAGTTTGACGATATCAGTATTCTCACTAGACAATGGTATTACGATAGTAACATGAGAATACCGGTCTTTAATTTCGCGAATCTTTTCTCCTTTTGAGCCAATGATAGAACGATGTAGTCGGCGATCGATAATAACATCTTTCGACTTTTCATTTTCCAATTTTTCGATTTTCTCTTTAAGTTCTTGTTGGGCTTGGGCCACACCTTCTTTAGGCCCTTCGAGTCGGATATTATTTCTTCCTTCTTGTTCTTCAAAATTAATATTCACTTTCAGTTCGTCCTTGAGGCGGTTTAAGTTGGCACCACCTTTGCCAATAATATGCTTATAGTAGCTGGGGTTAACTGTCATCACAACATAAGTATAATTTTCCAAATGATACTTAATAATGCTTTCCAAATATGCTGAAGCCTTTTCTACGCGTTCCGGGTCGCCTTCGAGTTTTATCTTATTATCTAGACAATTTACAGTAACGTTGGGATATTCCACTTCGAGTTCCTTCATGTTAGCGCCTCGTTTACCGATCACATATCTATGAACCCAGTTAGGTGCATCAATTTCGACACACTTAACAGAATTAGCTTTTTCATAAACAACCGTTAAGGCAGGTCCAAGAACCTTAAGTGGACCTCGCAGTGTTATTGTTTCCAAAGGGGAATCGGACGGTGGCATCTCCACGGACACACCGGTTAGCTGGAAGATCTCTTGAATTGTTGAACCTTTTGGACCAATAATATATCTATGTTGAGCTTTAGCTACATTCACGCTGACTGTTCCACAGTTTTTCTCCATGTCCTTGTAAATTTCTTCGATTCGTGCCTTAGCTGCCAAAACACAATCCTTTTCGCCAGAAATTACAATTTCATCCTTTTGAACATTTTGTGGTGGGACATTTATCTTGGCACCAGTTTCTTCACATAACTTCACTAATCTCTCATTACCTGGCCCAACAATGAATGGGTGATAAATTTTTGGGATTGATATTCTTTCAAAAGATCTCTTGAGTAACTCCTGGGACATTGCACGAATTTCATGTTCCGCTTTCTCGATTCCTTCCTTTGTGCCCGAAATCGTAATATTGTCGCTGTCTTCATTAATATTGGGCACATTAATTTTAGTTGCAGTCGTTCGTTCTAGATCTCTCAGTCGTTCACCTTTCTTTCCCAATATCAATCCATGATGTTCTTTTGGAATCATTATTGTTTTGCTACCTTGCGTTTGAAAATGCATCAGAATCTTTCGGCGAGCATCAAGTACTTCGCTGAGTTTCCCAATCATCAAGAAACTCAATGACTGATTCTTGCCGCTAGATATTTCAATACTAGCTCCCGTTTCCTTCGTGATTACTTGACATAATCTCTTCGATTCGCCTTCACCAAACTTTTCGGAATCAGTCAACTTACGTTCCTCGCCCGGTACATGTAGAACCTATGAATTTGATTTTGTTTTTTAATTTAGCATGAAAAATAATATCTTTAATGATTGTGTATGCTTAGATACGTACTTGAGTTACCACCGAACTGCCGACCCGCATGTTAGCTGGCGTTGGTTGGTTCTTGAGGAAGGATGTATTATTTTGGGGTAATGCCGGGAAAAGGTCATCGTAGCTAAATGCTTGCTCCTGCGACTGAACAACTTCGTTACCTGAAAGTGTTGAAAAAGTTTTTAATATATATATTTATATAAATCTTTTTTTTAATTCGAGAGATTTATAAACTTACCATTTGATTCATCCATTATCAGTGGTGTTGCTACTTGCATTACTTGTTTAAAAGAAGAGTCCTTTTTCGTGCCAAGTCGTTACAGTACCACTGCAAAGAAAAAACCCATTAAATATCGATTCTAAATATATTAACATAACATAACATATAAGATTCTTTAGCTCTACTCTTTTAATTTGTGAATCTTAAATAACAAAAATGTTACAGAACGGAAAGAAGAACAATAAAATTACAATCCTCGTAGTAACAGCGAAATTCCTTTGCAGGAGTAAAAGGTAAATTTATGAACATGAAATAGCACAAAACAATGTTGTGAATTGAACCTATGCACAAACAGCTCCACATATATAAACATCGTTAAATTTGTAGACGAACAATTCCATGTTTTCTCGGAACTCGAAGGAAGGGAGTTCCCTAGTTTTCTGTTAGAAAGTGAAACACACTTTTAATTTTTTATAATTTTATTTGTCCAGACGTTTGTACATCTTGTATACAATGGTTGAATATCTTTCAACATATCCGGCCATTAAAAATCCATCAAATCCGGTTATAAAACTTAAATGGAAAGAAACCAACAATAAAATATCAGCCATTCGCGCAGCCTTTTTTGATCTGTTCGCCAGATGTGGGAAATTCAGTCATCTGGATAATCCAAATTTGCAATTTTAAGCGATTACGATGTTTCCCGAACTTAACTGCTTTGTTTCATTTGCGTCCTATTGCTTAGGAATTGGATAAGAGAAGACGAAATGTTGTGTGAGCTTCACGATCTTAATTCCTTCGTGTGTTCGAGCCCAGGAATTGGAAACAAAGACAAGGTGCGTCGGAAATGATTACTAAGACGAGGACGGTACACTTAGGTTTTTATTGGAGTACTTATACCAACGAGGAATAATATACACGTTCTTTAATAGAAAGTAAGAGGAAATACCAATGTGGTGCACAATTCGTTACAGACACTAACGGTTTCCAGCGGGGTCCCTATTTGTAGAAAATGTTACTTTGATTTTCCACTGAAAATAAGTGCCACCCTGCTTGGGGTTAGACGATTAAGGCAGGCCGTGGGCAATAGAGACTCTCAGAAACTCTACATCTCCTTCTGACTAACTCGATCACTGAAGAATACCAACATTTCTATATTGGGTACCCCATTAAAAGGGGTATATCATATATTTATCACCAAACGAAACAGGAACACATAGCGATGAATCAATCCTACGCACAATTCAAGAAGCCTCGCCCACAAATTCATAACTCAAAAACAATAGGGACAATAGCATCTTTGACAATTGCTGGACCCAGAATCGTAAATGCCATCTTATGTGCAAAGCAGAAAAGGAAGACACAATACAAACAAGTGGCAAGGTACTAAAAGCATAAGGGTTAAAAAAAAATCCCCAGAATTAGATGGATTCCTAATATGATGAAAGGTGCTTTAATTAAAATACCAGAAAGTTTCATATTGTCTTCAAAGTGGAATATTTTCAACAAAAAAAAAAAAAATAATAATAATAATAATAAAAATAAAAAATAAAACAACTACAACCTACACCCATACCTAAGTGAACCAGCCAGACAGAGGCTCCATGGCTATGCCGCCCCTTGAGTACAACAAACAAAGTTTTGCTACGTACCTGGAACAGTAAATAGACGGAATATGATATAGATCTATTCTGGAGCTATTGTTATGTAACTTTATATATGGTGAGGCTCCTCAATAGAATAGTGGTTAGTATACCCGCCTGTCACGCAGGAGACCGGGGTTCGATTCCCCGTCGGGAAGCCTCTGGCGCAAGACTAATGACCTTGCCCGGAAAAACAAATCATTATGGAAAATTTTACAAGCCTCAGGACTTGCTAAATAAGGCCAAGACCAGTTCCCGGTTGTAGTGCCGGTGATGATGATGATATAGGGTGACGCAAAATTAATCACCCTATCGGAAGATGTTATAATTTTGCAAATGGCGTCGTACGACAATCATATTTAACATTTGTAAACTAGAAAAAATTGTAAAGGTCGAAATAAAGATTTCCATCACTCAAAATCATTTTCCTTTATTTAGTAAAAAAGTAATTAAAAAACAAAATTGGATGATTAAGTTTGCGCCACCCTGTACACGACGGAAACCAACTATCCTTGAACTTGGCGAAACCCAGGTAATAACTAATACAGATATTTCTGATTTTAATCTACCTGGACATAACTTAGTGCCTTTGTTCTTTCCACACCGTGGTCTAGCCACATGCATACGAAATGATATTACGTATCAGCTTCTGCAGAGCCCATACTGCTCCAATCCAGAATTTAATTTCTCGTGGCTAAAACTTAACGTTCGTAGGCATATCATGCATTACTGCTTTCTCTACAGAAGCCCAAACTTGGATAGAAACGCATCCTTTAACGAATTTGATGCTCCAACTGATTCTATCGATAGGATACCTATATCCGCACACTGAAATCGTCATTGCGGGCGATTTCAATATGTACAACTCTCGGTGGCTTCGCAACTCCGGACTAAACACATTTTTTTTTTTTTTCATTTTTTAAACATTTTTTTATTTTCTTTCTATATTCTTAGTTTCTAAATTAAAGGCTAGACAAAAAATGCTTCAATTCTAGCTTAAATAGCTTATATAATAACTTACTGGTCCTTCGCAGACGCTCTAAGCTAAACGGACATACAACACCTGAGGGTCAGTATGTTCACCTCTTAGCTGAGTCAAATAATTTAACTCAACTCGTCAATGAGCCAACACAGGCACCAGATATAGATGGTCATACCCCTAGGACACTGGACCTGTTTTTCACCTCCCACCCAAACAAATACACAATTGAAGTTTCTTCGCCCTTGGACACTTCAGACCACTGTGTCGTGTCAGCTAAATTTCCTCTAATCAACAGCAACGTTAACGAGAAAACTCCAAAAAGAACAGTATGGTTCTATGAGAAAGCCAACCGGGAAGGTCTGGAGGACATTTTTGGGAGGTTAAATTGGTCGTTATTTTTCTTCAATAACGATGTTGAGTCTATAGCGGACACAATGATAGACACGATTCTACTTGGCATGCGATCCTTTATTTCACACAGAGTAAAGAGTATCAAAGCAAAGAGAAATACGAGGTTCGATTCCGGCTGCAGAGAAGCCATTAAGGCTAAAGAGTTGAGGTTCCGGTTATATAAATCAAGCATACTGAGGAGAACCGGAAAAGATTTAAAAGAGCTAGAAATGACGGCGATGTGCATATTCAACGTGCCAAGTTCTTGCATGACCAGAGAGTGAGACAAAAAATACTACACTCTCCCTCAGGTAGTAGAAACTTCTGGGCATTCGTGAAAAACATTCAAAACTCGGTCTCTTCATCCATTCCATCGCTAATAGTCGATGATAGACCAGTCAACAGTGCAATAAAGAAAGCGAATCTACTTGCAGCCAACTTGACACTTCATGATACTATAGCTTTTGTGATGATAGTGAAGAACGTGTGATTCAAACCGACGCTATGACAGTTAGAATCACCAAAAATTGAACCAATGCGTAACACATCAGGCTACTGACCGCTTGTACGAATTCGATTTCTAAACTCAAGTACACTCAACTGATGTGGAATTGTTATGTTATCACTACGGTATACGGCTCTGATGCATTTTCTTATTGGATTTTTGTTCGGTGCCCTTCCCTATTTGCTTGTGTATTGTGTGTGTATCTGTTAGAAACGCCACAATACCACATCAGTTTCGCCTCAACTTGAGTATAAGTAGCACACCATGAGCCAGATTCACTTCCGAACGCGTACTGTTGCCCGGCCACTCAAGGAGCTAAACGTACACAAATTCGCTGGTCCTGATGACATTCCCCCAATTCTCTTGAAGAGATGTTCCTCTTCACTCGCCAAACCACTACGGAAACTCTTCCATTTGTCTTATTCTACTGGCCGTTTCCCAAATAGATGGAAGTCAGCGAACATTCAGCCAATTCCCAAAAAGGGCGACAAATCATCGCTCTCTTCTTATCGACCCATATCACAAATTTCTATTCTCTCGAAGGTAATGGAATCCCTGATTAACCGTCAACTTTCGAAATATCTGGAATCAAATGACCCCCTCAATAACCGCCAATATGACTTTCGTAGCAACAGGTTCACAGGAGATTTGATGGTGCACTTTACCGAAAAGTAGAGCCATTCCATTCACTACTTCGGCGAAAGGAAGGTTGTTTCACTGGATATCTCGAAAGCCTTCGACAGAGTTTGGCATCCAGCCCCTTTATCAAAATTACATTCATATGTAGTGGACAATTGATCTGATCCAATGAATAAGAGACTATATTTCTGGCCGTTCAATCCAAGTGGTTTTTGATGGTTTTAAATCTGCCTGCCATCAAATTAATGCAGATGTTCCCCAAGGTTCTGTATTCTCACTCACTCTCTTCTTCATCTTTATAAAGGATCTCTTGTCCATTAGCCGCAACCCAATTCACTCGTTTGCATATTGAGTTTCTCCCATTCATACGAACTTTCCCGACCAAACTCTTTGAACAACAATACCAATCAGCAGGTTATGCTTAATACACTGAATTCCGAGCTCAACAAGATATATCAATGGGGATTATCTAACCGAGTAGAGTTCAATGCCTTAAAAACTCGGTGCTGCCTCCTGTCGTCAAAGTCGAATCCCAAAGTACATACACTGTCGATGAACGGCACTTGCATCGACGAAGTCAAGGAACTATCAATCCTCGACACTCGAATTAATTCGACTCTTAATTGGAGTGACCACATTTCATTTCGAACACAAAATCATTGGGTATACAGGCTATTAGCGAGAATGGGTGTGGCTAAATATCTGACCTGGAAAATATACATTCCAAAACTATTCAGAGCAAAGCTGGCTAGATATTGTTTGACTAAAAATAGCAGCAAATAATAGTAGTCGGAAAATCGAACTCCTTGATATACAAATAGATTGCACATCATTTAATCCTTCTATAAAATAAATTAGTTACACCCGGCAATATCCAACGCTTTCGGGAGACATAACTAATGTTGGAAGAACGCGGTCCCACGTCAAAAGGCTGATAACCAGATCCTCTGTTGAACGCAGCACCCGTGTAAGTGGTACACGAACAGAGTGATTTCGGAACGGATACAGTCATCCTTATCTATCTATTTATTGGCCTGTAGGAACCCGGAAATTCATGACCTCACTGACGGCTCCGCCATCGTTCCCTGTCCTGTGCGCTCTCCCTCCAGGTTCGACCATCTGATCCGATCTCCTCGAGGTCCAATCTAACATTGTCCTCCCATCTACGTCGCGGCCGTCCTGTCGGTCTCTTTCCCGTTGGCTTGCCGTCAAGAAATCTGTGCACGATTCTATCGTTGCCCATTCGCGCCACGTGTCCCGCCCATCTTAATATTCACGACTTGATTACTCTCACTATTGTAGGTTTGCGGTATAGCTCTTCCGATTCGTGGTGATGGAGTTTCCTCCATTGTCCTGCCTCCTAGGCATTTTTACCGCCAAAGATACCCCTTAAAACTTTATTCTCGAATACGCGGAATTTGTTTTCGTCTCGTTTTGTGAAGCCCATGTTTCGCATCCGTATAGAGCAATCGGCATGATTATAGTTCTATAGACACGGAGCTTTATATTACGTGATAACAGTTTGGATTTCAGCAGTTTGCTGACTGCATGCGAACTAGCGTTGCCGGAGTGTAGTCTTTTGTTAATTTCCTTCGACGTTTCGTTACTCGCCGTCAGTATTATTCCCAGATATTTAAATTATTTAACATTTTCAAATAACTTGCCCCTGACGTTTATATGTGTTGCCTGAGGTCCTCCTGCTCTCGCCGTAATCATGTATTTTGTTTTGTCATTTATTTCTAGGCCCACCTCTTCTGCCGCTTGCATGATGATTTCACAGTTTTTACTTACAGTTTCGAGATAATCGCCCAGAACGGCGATGTCATCCGCATATGTGCGCACCGTCCCGGATTTCAAATGGTTCTGAGAGGTGTTTTCTATTCTAACTTGCCCCTTGTTTTCGTTCATGTAAATTTGAATGAGGGCGACATATTTTTTCGGGATCCCCAGCTCAACTACAATATGGTAGAGTCTTTGCCTTGCGACTGAGTCGTAGGCTTTTTTGAAATCAACGAACAGTTGGTGAATCGTCTCTCCGTGTTCCCACTTCTTTTCCAGCAGTTGCTTTATTGTGAACATTTGGTCGCTTGTTGACCGGCTCCGACGAAATCCGCATTGGTAGTCTCCCAATATTTCTTCTGCGTACGGTGTGATTCTCGCCAGTATGACATTTGTTAATATTTTGTATGTGGTTGGGAGCAATGATATTCCTCTGTAATTTTCGCAGTCAGATCTGTCGCCTTTTTTGAAAATGGGGATGACGACTGAGGTTTTCCATTCTTCCGGAATGACTTCCTTATTCCATACAGTTTTAACCAGTTGGCGGATCTTTCGAGCGGTTGCCTCTCCTCCATGCTTCACAAGCTCTGCCGGTATGCAATCGATTCCTTGTTGAGCCTTGTTGTTTTTCAGTCGATTATTGAGTCTAAAACTTTGTCGAAAGAGAACTCTGGGATCTGAGGCTCGGCTGTATGTACGTCTGGTGCGTTTATTTGTGGTTGATGGGTGCACACATTGAGTAGGTTTTCAAAGTACTGCTTTCATCTTGTCACGATATTTTTTGTTTCTGTCACCAGACAGCCGTTTGTGTCTCGGATTATTTTGGCTCTCCCTCGGTAGCCATTTCTAATTGAATTTATGCCAGCATACATACCTCTGCTGTTCTTTGCTCTGACATTTTCTAGGATTTTTTCGATCCGAGTCTTCTCCCATTCGCGTTTTTTTGCGTTTGAAAAGTCTGGTTGTCTCTTTCCGAATTGTGGCGTATCTTACTGCGTTGACTTCATCATATGCTTCTAAGTGGATCATTCTGAGGCGTTGACGTTGTTCGATCTTTGCCCTGCACTCATCGTCAAACCAAGGTTTGGACTTAGTTGTTTTCTTAAATCTTAATACCTCTTGGGCTGTTTGTTTGATTGTGTCTCTGATCGATGCCCAGATTATTGGCTTCCTCTTCCTCACTCCTCTTATTCTCTAGAATGCTAAATCTATTCTTTACTTCGTATTGATATTCAGCCCTTTTGCGTAGGTCTTATAGTTTATCAATCTCGAACTTTTTGCTCGACTCCCGTGACTGTCCATGTGGGATTGCTGCGAGCCGACTTCTAATTTTGCACATCACTAGAAGGTGATCGGAGCCGCAATCTGCTCCTCTATATGATCTTACGTCAAGGATATTCGAGTGGTGTCTTTTGTCTATGAGGAAGTGGTCTATTTGGTTACGCGTTACGCCATCGGGTGATATCCATGTGGTTTTATGGATTTTCTTGTGCTTAAACATCGTGCTTTTCACTACCAGATCTTTTGACGCTGCGAACGTGATAATTTGAATTCCATTATCCATTGATCTGCTATCACGTAATATAAAGCTCCGTGTTTATAGAACCATAATCATGCCCATTATTCTAATATGAACTCTCACTCTCACAAAACGGGAAGAAAACAAATTCCGCGTATGGGAGAATAAAGTTTTAAGGGGTATCTTTGGCGGTAAATATGACGAGGAGGCCGGACAATGGAGGAAACTCCATAACCGCGAAGTGGAAGAGCTATACCGCAAACCTACAATAGTGAGAGCAATCAGGTCGCGAAGATTAAGATGGGCCGGAGATGTAGCGAGAATGGACAACGATAGCCCCATACGTAGAATTCTTGACGGTAGACCAACGGGAAAGAGACTGGCGTGACGGCCACGACGGCGATGGGAGGACAATGTTAGGTTTTAGACCGGATCAGATGGTCAAGCGTGGCAGGAGAGCGCACAGGACAGGGAACGATGGCAGAGTCGAGGTCATGAACTTCCGAGTTCCTACAGGCTAATAAATAGTAATAGTAAAGAGTATCAAACCCAAGGCGAAAATGTGTTTGATTTTGAAGGCAGGGATACTATTAGAGCTAAGGAGTTAACCGTCAGTAATACGGAGGAAAACCGCGGAAGAGTCAAGGGAAGTAGGTGTTACAAATTTTTATATTTGTTATGTTAAATGTAATGTGTATTTTATGTGTTTAAAATGTGAAATGTACATTGTATAAATGAATGTGTGTATTGTGTGTTGTAAATGAATGTTGTAATTTATGTTTTATGTATTATGTGTGTAGATCAAAATGTACAAGTTTAATTTGAAAATGTGATAGTGGCTCGTAATGTATGTGTTTAATTGATGTTTAGTAAGGTAAATGTTTAATTTAAAAATGTAAATGAATGTTTTAATTTAAAAATGTAAATTGTTTGTAATGTATGTGTTTAATTTTTAAATTGTTTAAATGTTTTATATGTTATGTACTTTTGTTTATGTTTAATATTTTGTGTTACATTTAATGTTCTCTCGCGGGGATAAAGGTGGTGGGGGAGTTACTACGTAACAGGAGCAACTGCAATGCATGCTTTCAATGGCAGTAAACATTTAGGGGCATTTATTTATTTACCATCAGCAATTCTATCCTCCTCATCCATTTTATTGCATAGAGTTGCTGCCAGACCACCTATCAATACGATTCCACGAGATTATATATCGAGGTGGCCGTGAATTATGTCAAATCTCACTTTGGCGCTCCGAAGGGCTTCGTACTCTCAACCACTGGCGGTTTAGCATAAAAGTGTAACGATTGGTATCATACCGGCCTTTAATTGTGACGATTCAGGATTGGCAACGTAACTACCTTGAAAATAAAATCGACAAAACAAGCATCCACTTTCTATTCTTCTTTTTTAAAAACAATGTATTGTCTATCTACCTACGGTACAATCCATTCGTTTACTGATAATAGCACGTTCAATTTTTCGTAGTCACTCGAACATGATCGAACAACGATTTCGAACCCAATTATTAACAGCAAGGTGTGGTCAAGTTAATGAATTACAACACCATGATATACCAAAAGGGAATTATTTAATGGAATAGGATTCAATATCAATAAATTTTAGTACTGCTTCTTGTCAAATAAGAAATCCCAAAGTTTAGTAAGACTACCACCCCATTTATTGGCTTAATTCAAGCATCATAATTAACTACAACTAAGGTATATATGTGGTGGTACAAAGTTGTGGCACCGGCATGGGTGTGAGTTCTACTTCGTCCCACTAACAATCCGCTGTTCGAACAAGGTTCCGCCAAACCGAATCGTCACTTCACTAAAAGGAATGCACAACCACGAATCTCAACAACATACCGTCCACCAAAGGTGAGAGGAAAATGAACCACTAGGATATGCAGCACAGAAAAGAAACACACTGTTTATTAATTAATTAATTTTTATTGTTTTCTGTTTGTTGTAATAGTTAAATTTTGTTTTAGCACTATGATTTTAAGTTACATCTTATTTCTTTAACAGAGTCTATATGTACGGCACTGCTTATTGATTTATGCTTAGGAAAAGAACCCTTTGACTCTGGGGTGCGCTCCGGTACGCAGCCCATACGCACTCTACTTAGGGGGAACACGATGCACGCTCGATTGTAGTTGGTAAACGACTTCATCGAGGGTTGGAATCTGGCTCTTGATTCACCCTCGATTCGGTGGTGGTGAATATCTTCTCGGCTAAGGATATGTTTACTTACCACAAGAAAAACGTAAAGTCTCTCTTTGTGGAATAGAAAACCAGATCTCGTAATGAAGATCATTGTGTATGCATGTATGGGTGATCGTACAGATCACAGTGTTTACCGATGCATTTCAGCAAAGGATAAACGGAACCTGAAACGAGGAAAAAAGAACAAAGGGAGAAGCGACCTAGGGCATCGGTTTGTAATGATGGTCGGCTAAATAAATAAGCTGCAACTTCATTAGGTGTGAAATGCATTTGGGTTACATCACACAATTTGTATATCGTATCTTTGGTGGTTGTAAGAAACGGATTCTTTATTTGCATTTGTTGATGCTATTGAATTCAATCCGGCGGATATGTGCGGAGTTGATGATTGTTTGGAGATTCAAACAAAGGAGCATTTCGGGGTAAAGTGCTTGCAGCTGTATTGATAGACCGCAATGCTGGTGGACATGGTGCTAATTGGTTTTAGCATATTCACAGGGAGTTGGTGTTTATGGCATCGCTGCCAAAGGTAAGTATACAATTCCTGTTTGCATTTGCCTATGCTATAGGTTTCGGTTTCAGCGTCGTTTGCGACAATTGTGTGCAGCTGCGTTGGATTGTTTATAGTACGGAGAAAAAGGTCGCTAGCCAATGTGTTTGTAAAGGAATTTATTATACACATGGTGAGGCTGGGAATAGGCGACGCAATGTTCATGATCCCTGTTATGATGGCTACACTATATGTAAACCAAATTGTTTCGCTTTCAGGAATTCGGCTAGGAAAAATGGGTATGTAAGATTGGGATTTACCTGGCAACCGAAGTTGCCGAATTGTGCTTGGGATTTATGATGTTTGGAACAGAATTCTTATAGGAAATTTTGAATTCGAATAAATGAATGAAGGTAAGAATTCTCTTCCAGGAGTTTTTAGCTAAATACATTTGGTAAATTTGTTGCGTGAAGCATTTACGGGTGCTAATGCGATTGTATTAGCAGAAACTTATGAAAGCTGGTTTGTAGTTATGGGGTTTCTTCGGGTAAGTAGACAGTGGGGTTTGGCGGAACCGCCACATATATAATGGGCGCAAGGCTGATAACGTTGCCCGGAAAAACGAATTATTATGGACAATTTAACAAGTCTCGGATAAGGACCGGATCCCGGTTGTAGTGCCGATGATGATGAAAGTATACATAAGCTCCAAACTAGAGAGGTTAAGAACAATCTAAACTAGGCTTAATCTAAGCCGAGTTAGAACAAAGTACGCACTTACATTGCCGAAGGCAAAAAACTATTATTGGCACTTGAATTAATTCGACTTTTAATTAGAACAACTACTTCAAACTGCGAAGGATGTGGCCAAATATGTCCGGTTAAGATGCGAAAAATAGTTCATCCCACCCAACATGGCCACAATTTAGAAGGTATATATTCGTCCTAAACTGGTATTCAGTTCCCATAATTGATCAGCTAAATCTAAAATATTACTGCATGCGTTCGATTGAATACAAAAACCAGCAATGATCTCATTGGGGACCCAGCGTGAGTTTTTTAATTCCGTCGTTAGAACATAGACGCAACGTTCTCTGCCTACCTATTACCTGTAGGTATTATCATGGTCGTTCCTCAACTGAACTTGGTAGATATATTTCACCTCTCCAAATATTTTCCCGAAGAATCGTCAGAGCGGGCATTGGTTCAGATTGGAATTTAACTTAAGACGCATAGATAAACACAGATCAGCAATCATCCCATCCTTTAGCTGAACCACACGAATGTGCAATGGTTTGCCTGAATAATTGTTTCCTCGCTGTTGTAATATCCAAACATTCGATATGAAAATACTTTCAATATCTGTCTTCCTTATCCTCTCTCTGTTATCCCCCTAGGATTTTGGGTACCCCAAAATCTGAGCGCCGGGTACTGAGACTGATCATCTTGTAACTAAGATGAAACTTAAATTTGGAATTCTTCCTGATTTTTTGGTTCATAAAATGACCGTACCGAATGAAGTTTCTTTAACTGTCATCGTGATGAACTTAGGGTGGGGTGAACTGCCACCGTAGCCTTAAGGGGTCATGAACTGTCATCGCAGTTCGAAGATATAATGAACGAATCATAATTAAATACCGAGGAGAACCAATGCAATATTTTACTTCATTTGCTATAAGGACACACAAATAAATTCAAGAACATAACCTTGCAAGGCATATAAAAAAAATGAATAATTAAAAAAAAAAGTGAAGGTTGTTATCAAATGATTCTTCTCACAGTTCTAGGGATTAAATGCTGAACGTAACTTATTTTATTCGCTTTTCCGATTACTGATTTCGAAATAAAATGATTACCAGACTATTTCCTACACTTGTTTCACAGATAACAATTAAAAATGCCTACACAAGAACTATTACTGATAACGGCATTCAAACCCACTACACAAAGAGGTGCCTAGAATTGTGAAAAAACAATTGAATTGAAATTTATCTGATATTTCATGCCTTAGGACATTGTAGTACAGTTGATTACACGAAGCAGTGCAATTTGCTTGACAATATAAGGAAAGAGATGAAATGGGTCAGCGCCACGTTTGTTCTTCTATAAAGTTGTGAGGCAAGTTGCTGAGAGATAATTGAACTTGTTATATAACCGGCACACATATGATGGTTGCTCTGCAATGTGTAATATTGTTATAGCGACATAAGCGAAGGGAGAAGTTAAGATCCTAAAGCCGCCAAGCAACTTACTTTAATTGAGGCGCCACCTAATCGGCCGGCAAATGTTTACTCTTCAAAACGTAGCTACAACCATGTGGAAACCTCCGTGTTTTTTGCTTCGTCCATATGTTACAACTATCACATCAAATAACTTATAAATTTCTTCCCTATCTAACTTATGCAAGCCTTATAGTAGTGACCTAAATTAAAAAACAAAAATTATTTAACAATCAACTCACAAAAAAAAAGTAGCACCCAACAACCTAGTCTACATGAAAAACAAATTACTAGATTCGCCTACAAAACCAAATTCTATTCCCTTGTAACATAAATAATTCAAGGAGAAGAACAACGCTGGTAATAATTTAAAACATATTTTACAAATCATACACCGCGGTGTGAAATGTGGCACCACAAATCGTATGCCGCGGTGCAGTCGTCGTTGTTGTGGGGTTAGGGAAACTTGCAGACGTGTCGCCAAGAGATCCCATCATATGGCCCAGTCACATGAGCAAGTGAGATGCAGATAATTTTTTGACATTTTCCGATCTTCTGCTTGATTGTTTTTCTTTTATTGCATTTTCCCCTACTATGCGTACTACACAAGCATGTGGATGGCGGGCAAGGAGGCTAAGGGAACTAGTCTGACGATGGTGTGGTGGATACGGAACTATGAATACGTCGACGACCATGGCTACAACAACAAATAATATCAACGTCGACAAGACAAGAAACGACACGACGACGACGACATCACGGCCACGATTTTGGTTGGTTATGTGACTGAGCACGTTGCTACACAATTTTTTTTATTAACATAAATAACTAAGTACTCACCGTACTGCAATTCCAAAATATCCGGTCTATTTAATCGTTACCGTGTAATCCAGTTTGTAAACTTGGCGTGTCTTCCGCTGCAAAATAATCGTTTTTATGAAAATATATTGCAAATGAACGCTGATGTATAAAAAAGTGATAGATGAGGCACAAGCAAGACTTTTATTTTAGTATTTTTTCTTTAGCACAGAAATATTATTTGGAAATATTTAATCCGCTATAAATCACATGCTTTCATCACATTCACAAAACCAAGGAACACACTTCTAATGTAAAGAATTTCCGAACTTCTTTAATTTGCCTTTTACGATTATTACTTAGATTTTCCAAACAATATTCTGGTTGTGATGAACTTATTGTAATATTAATAGCACTAGATATGAGTAGTAATGAGAATAACATACATTCTAACGATGCAAATGCTGATTTATTGTTAGGGAAAATATATATACTTATATACTAGAAAATACAACACACGTACGTACCGACTTCCAAGTATTAAATGATGTCTCGTTGGGGACGATAATCAGAGTTACGAAAAAGTTTAACATGTCACTGACTTTCTCTTCTTCTCTAGCCTACGTAGGCAAGCGAAGTTGGCTTCAGTTGTCACACTAATTACTCATAGAGGGGGTGTCTCCAGTGTTTTGTGAGACTTAAAATATGTATACTTTGTATTTGATATACAAAGGAAAAACAATTATTTGACCCAATAAGAAATTAAAATATTACACCTCGCAATTTACTTATTCGTTCTTTGTTTGCTTATTTCTTTTAAAAGCTGTTGATAATCCCAACTATAAAACATATATACAATATTTACAAGTCGCTAGAGATAATATAATACAATAACCGGTCAATTGAAAAGTCCCCGGCCTGACACATAGATGGCGGCACTAGAATTAAATCTATATGATTTTTAGTTAGCCCTAACCTTCAAAAGGCGCGTGTATAAATTTGACAGATGTCGGATCATTAGTTTGTGAATTATAGTATTTTGAGTGAAGCAACTTCTGTTATTGTGAAAAAAATGGATAAAAAGGGATTTCGCATGTTGATAAAATATTGCTTTCTGAAGGGAAAAAATACAGTTGAAGCAAAAACTTGGCTTGATGACGAGTTTCCAGACGCCGCCCCAGGAAAATCAACCATCAAGGATTGGTATGCTAAGTTTAGACGTGGTGAAATGAGCACCGAAGACGGTGAACGCAGTGGACGCCCAAAAGAGGTTGTTACCGACGAAAACATTAGAAAAATCCACAAAATGATTTTGAATCACCGTAAATTGAAATTGAATGAAATAGCAGGCACTCTAAAGATATCAACTGAACGTGTACATCATATCATTCACGAATATATGGGCATGAGGAAGCTCTGTGCAAAGTGGGTGCTGCGCGAGGTCACTTTTGACCAAAAACAACGACGAGTTGATGATTCGGAGCAGTGTTTGGAGATGATCAAGAGTAATAAACCCGAGTTTTTGCGTCGATATGTGACAATGGATGAAACATGGCTCCATCATTTCACTCCGAAGTCCAATCGACAGTCATCCGAGTGGACTGCACACGATGAACCCGCCCCAAAGCGTGGAAAAACGCAACAGTCGGCTGGCAAGGTTATGGCGTATGTATTTTGGGATGCGCGCGGAATAATTTTCATTGACTATCTTGAAAAAGGAAGGACCATCAACAGCGACTATTACACAGCGTTATTGGTCCGTTTGAAGGACGAAATCGCCGAAAAACGACCGCATTTGAAGAAAAAGAAAGTGCTGCTTCACCAAGACACTGCACCGTGTCACAAGTCAGTGAAAACGATGGCAAAAATCCATGAATTGGGCTTCGAATCGCTTTCGCATCCACCGTATTCTCCAGATCTGGCCCCCAGCGACTATTTCCTGTTCTCAGATCTCAAAAGAATGCTCGCTGGGAGGAAATTTTTGTCGAATGAAGAGGTCATCGCCGAAACTGAGGCCTATTTTGAAGCAAAGGACAAATCGTACTACAAAAAAGGTATCGAAAAGTTGGAGGGTCGCTATAATCAGTGTATCACCCTCGAAGGGAATTATGTTGAATAAAAAAAAAACGAATTTTGCCAAAAAAATGTGTTTTACTATGGGAGGCCGGGGACTTTTCAATTGACCTGTTACGATTCAATACAACAAATTTTATAGCAAAGCCTAATAATGATTAGTTCTCAAATTTCTAGTACATTTAGAAAATATTATTTTTTATAGCAAACCCTAATAATGATTAGTTCTTAAATTTCTAGTACATTTAGAAAACATTATTTTTTTATTTATAAAAAAAAAAAACTAAAACCGCAGAAGCAAAAGTTTATATTTCCCAGAGTAACTACAAATATCTAAAAGTCTCGGTTTTTTTCCCTATATAACCACTGTCAGGTCGAATATTTTATAACCACCTACCCCACCTCTTACATATATATGTGGCGTCTCTACCAGGTACACATGACTAATATTAACGAACAACACGACCGGAAAGACAAGTCGAAAAATCAAAGCACATCCGTTAAAGCTGTATACCATAGCAATAACATAGCATTTCCAAATCAGTTGAATGTACTTGAGTTTAAAGATGGAATTCGTATACGGGGCAGTGACGTGAAACATTGATTTTTGGTTCTATTTGATTGCATCTTTTAGTGATTCTAACGTTGATAGTGTCGGCTCGAATCACACGCTCAAAAACAGAGCAAAGGCGTACCAACGGACTCAAAAAGTCAAAAGCACCGACTGTCGGCCCAAACCAGGCCTGTTACACCTCGCTGCACAACCCTTTCAATTAATAATCCTCTTCAGCTCGTATTGCACGCGAAGCACAATCCCAAGCAATCAACGCCTCCCCCACAGGCAATTAATGTTAATATCGTATACATTGCGATATTCATACGACGCATACGCGTTTCAGATAGTCGCCTTCAAGATGTGTAAATTCATCTGACGACTTGCCATCCGAGAACAGAGGTCTTATGTGTTGGAGGAGTTTCCGCCGAAGGTTGGTTATCGGATACGACATCACTCGATTCGTCATCAGAGGTGAATCCCGTTGACGTTTTAACTCGCAACCTCAGGGGAATTACGGAATATTCCCCGGGTCTGGCAACTCCACTGCTCAATCATCCTTCGTGGGCGCCCTGGTTTGCCCGCATAGTTTGCGCTTATCGTTTTGCGTCTATAGTTTTGGGCCCGGCCTCACAAATTTTTATTTAGACTCATTTAATGGCTTCTCTCGACGAAAATCTTTAATAAAATACGAAAATTTATTCGGAGAGGAGCGCGAGTCTGACTGATCTGCTCAGAAGGATTTCGACCTCCGAAGGGTTGGTCAAGCGCTCTACTGAAGCTTTCCCTCTTTTGACGCCTTTTGGGCGTTAAGGGTGCGGTCTTGTTGGTATGACGGGGTCCAGCATTGTTTCGCAGTCTTCCCCTGTGTGAGTAGTGTCTCCGGGTGAATACCGGCCGCACTATGGACCTTGCCAGGTTCCTTTGGCATGGTTCCCCGCTCAGATGCCTTATGATCAACCCTTCCTATCTTATTTTTTGTAAAGTCAACGGAAAGGCTTCCGGTATTTACGATTATTTGGGGAAACTCCAAACATCCGCCCGGTCCATTGACCCCGCATTACTTGAAAGCTGCAGGGAATCTCGTGGTGTAACTTGAAACACCCATGGCAGCGTCCCCTCGACTAGCCCTCCCAAAAAGCATCTGGAGCACCGTGGATTTTTGAACATCCACAACATATGTGGGGTGGAGTGCCTTCAGCTTTAAGAGGCTGATCTCAGCGCCGGTGTCCACGATTAGGCGCGTAGTGTTTCTACGGCCAATGTCTACAGGGAGTTGGATAATCGGGACTTTAGTTGGCGAAAGCTGAGAACAGCTTTTGCTGAGTTGCGAGTTTAGTGGCGTCGGGTTAGGCTTTCCCGACCCGACCTCTGGGAGTTTTCCGACATTTTGCTTTTGTCGACACACTGCCGCCGTGTGTGTGTCGACCGCAAAACTCGCGCCGTTTTTTGCTCTTTCGCGAATGATTACTCTATCCTCCGTAGAATCCGTTCTAGCAGAGCTAGAGTGGATTTGGCCTGATTTGGGCCGATGGTCGGGGCTTCCGACTCTTTGAGTCCGTTGGTATGCCTTTGCTCTGTTTTTGGGCTTTAGTAAGCTCAGAACTGCAGAACTAGAGCGGCTTTCGCCTGCCATGGGTCGACGGTATAATGGCCGAGCTATCTGGCGTTTGTCGTCCTTGGTCGCGTCTACTCTGATCTGCTTTTGAGTTTTCGGAGACTCTGAACTAGCAGAGACAGAATTGGTATGGCCTTCATTGGGCCGACGGCGTAGTGGCCAGGGTTTCCGGCGTTTGTCGCTCCTCTCGTGCTTGCCTCCGTGGCCTCTGGTTTTCTTCCTGATGACCCCCTGCCACCAATAATTGACCGTACAGGTCTGCGGGTTATGGCGTTGACGTTCAGTCGTGGCCATGGGGGTATGTGTTAGGGTGGGTGTTGTACGGGAATTTCTAGTTTCCTCCCACCTCACCCTGTATTCACACCATTCCCACGTGTGGCCTATGGTGCCACAAAATTCGCAGCAACATCGCATGCTATACACCCATGGGTTTGATGTTGCTGGTTTGTTAGTCCGTTGGCTGGTGTGGTCCCGGGTGTGTTTTCCTCTGGGCCTCCTGTGGGGGAGGAGTATTATGTTGCGGCGTACGGCACGGGTTCACTCCCATACCCGCCGCTCTGACAACTGTATTATCCTTTTGTTTGCTTCATTCAAATCTCTGTTCAACAGATGAAACACTGCAGAATACCTCGGACAATCTTTCACCAATAAGATATAAAAAGCACGGAAAATTGTTTACTGTATTTTTTTCTTTTATTTTAAAACTTCTTGAAAAGGGTGGAGTGCTCACAATCTTAATTTTGGTACTTAGTTCGTAGATTTCATTATAACACAAAATATTGTTCCACAGGGATGTTAACATTCGTATTTAATAATTTAAAAACGACTACCCGACTAGTTGGTACGCACTGCGGATGGTAAAACTCGAGTCCTTTATTCACGGGGGTGCTCGCACCCCCCGTGCACTAGGTACAGTGAATAAATCATGAACCAGCGATGTGCGATCGTTGGTGGTTAAAATGAGTCTCCCCGAGGGTTGGAATCTGGCCCTTGATTCACCCTCGATTCGTTGGTGGTGAATATCCTCTTGGTTTAGGATACGTTTACTTACCACAAGAGAAACGTAAAGTCTCTGTTTGTGAAATAGAAAACCAGATCTCGTAATGACGACCATGGTGGTATGAGTGTATGAGTGATCGTGAAGATCATATTGTTCAACTAATGCGCGAAGGCCATGGAAAAACAAAACTGAAAAGCTGTAAGGACAAAGGGATCGTATATGCCATTGTTTACGATGTGCATGGTAGCTATAATAGACGACACTGCATCGGGGAAATGGTGCTAATGAGTTTTTCTATTTACCCAATGGGAAATGTGTATCGCGTCTATTACCAGCGGTGGCTTGTCGTCAGATTAGGGATCGTGGTCGGGTATATTGCAGCGGGATAAATAGCCGCATTGTAATTAGGCTGGTGATGCTAAAGGAATCTAGGTATGCGATGGGTCATCGTGTACCGCATTTTGCTGGGCAAAAGGGCTTGCATTTGTATACATGATTAAATGCGAAGGAATTCGGTTTATGACTCTAGACGCAAGATGTGAGCATTTGCTTTTGTTCTATGGACAAAGAGCTGCCGAGGCCGTGGAAATGCCAGGGACATGTGGTGTACACATGTACAACGGAATTGCATGGTGGTACGAGGGTGCCGAGTAGTTTTGGATTCATCAGGCCCGTATGATATGAAAAATCTGTGGGGGGAAATGGTCTTTGCGTCGGCATGGACGCGGATTCTACCATCCACCCACTACTTCCACTAAATGTTCCGCCGATTAATAAACTGAAAATTGTCAAAGGGACAACGCAAGAGTCACTGAACATCCGCACAACGATCACTAGGAGAACAATACAAAAAATTAAAACACACCGGATTAACGTTCGTATGATTATTTTATTGAAATTGGGTTCATTTTAATTTATTTTACAGTAGCACTGTAGCGGTTCCGCCAAACCCTACGGCCTACTTACCTGAAAACCCCCGATAACTACTACCCAACTCCTTTAAATTTGGTAATGCAACAGTATTAGTACCTAAAAATGCTGCACGCATTTAAGAGATCAAATCTATGATCTTTAAGTCCCTGTAAAGAAAACTTACCTTCATGCATTCTCTTCGCATACCATTGCTCCTCAAGATTTCTTTGTTAACTTACCAGGAATTTCCAATCAATTTCGGCATCTACGTCGCCAGTCAAATTCCCTCAGATGAATTCCTGTAAACAAAATAATTCGGATTGCATTCAATGTAACCGTCATGACAGGGACCATAAATATCGCGCAGTCTATTTTCTCAGCCGCGTCATATACCTTTTCATACACATGCCTGGCAACCTTTTTGGTTTGTCTTATCAATAAACAACCCAAGCAACCCTTATCAATAAACAACCCAAGCAGCTGCATATAATTAGCGCAATAGACGCCGAAACCAAATTCTCTAGCATTTCCTAATGCAAATATGAACCCGGTTTCTACTGCAGCCAGAGATGCCATAAAAATCCAATTTGCTTTAGCACCTTTTTCTCCTAACGTCGAAAATAGCGACGAGGCATCGTGTAAACAATGACCCGCATTACCAACGGCGCATTTGGTCATTTTTCCCTATTGTCTTTGCCGCCTGCCTGTTTCGTCGTTCCACTGCCCGTGTGAATCGCATCTATCCGAACGATCCCACACATACCACCATGACCTTTATTACGAGATCTGGTTTTCTTGTTCCCACAAGAGAGACTCTACGTTACACTTGTGGGAGATAAAACATATCTTTGGCAAGGATATATTCACACCCTTAAGAGAAGAGTTTTTCTCTCTCTTCCTTTTTTCTTAGCGAAATCATCTCTGCTTGAGATGACGATCGCTGAGTCTATTTCTATCCGCCGACAGCCATCGTCGCGTTGACTTCCGCTCTCCGCCGGTGCACGCGGAGATGTGTCTATACCCGTTGTCGAATGAGTGCGAACTTTTAATCTTTAAAAAGTCAAGTGAGTGTCAAATGTGAATCAAGTGCTAAACGATAAACAAAAATAAATTCCCGTAACATCTCTTTCGAATAATGACATATTTAACAAAGTAATGCATCAAGATACCATAGAAATAAAATTGAATAAAATGAAACCAGTCTTCTAATTTGTCGCGCTGCTGTTCCTGACAGTGTTTTCCCTCTTGTTCTTGGTGATCGTGCTTTCGAACAGTTTTGCTTCTTTCCGTGTGGTGTCCAACGAACCGATAATAATATTGGGGACGAGGTAGAACTCTCGCCAATGCTGGCGTCGCGACCCATCCCTACAGCACTACGGGGAGGTGACTATGCGGAGTTAATAAAAACACAATTTGCTTTGGAGTATAGTCAAACACAGACTTGCTTTAAATTATTATTAAACACAACACTCGCCACGACTTGGGGAACATTTTATTACGCTTCTCCGCTGCCGGCGGATAGCGGGAGTGCTGCGAACAGCGTGGTCGAAGGATGGAATAAGACTCAACGATATTCAATCGTTGTTAAAGAAATTCAGCTGGGAAATTGGTTCTCTTAAATTAAGGGTGCATTTCCTGTTCCAAGAGAGACGTAAAGTCTCTCTTTTGAGTAACCAAACCGATCTCATAGAGGAGATCTTCACGATACACAAGTGTGTGTGTACGTCGGTTCTTTTCATGGCTCAACGCTATGATGAATAACCTGAAACACAAAGCAAGGGAAAGGATCGTAGAGATGTTTGTTTATGTGAGAAGGTTACTGGGAAACGGATCCAGAACTATGTAGGATAAAACAGATTTATGACCTGTGTCTATGCTGTAGTGCGGATGCGTAGGTAAATGTATCGCCATTAGGAAGAAGCGCTAATGGTTTTTCCATTTACACAATGGGAAATGTGTTAATGGCATCGCTAGTAAGGGTAAGTATTGAGTTCCTATTTGCATTTGAATATGCTGTAGGATTAAATTGATGCAAGAGACGAGGCGTATTTGCTTGGGTCCCTAGGGTGTAAGTCGCCAGCCAATGTGTATATAGGGAACATTGTTGTACACATGGCGCGGCTGGGAAAAATAGACGACGCAGTATTTATGATCCCTGTCATGAAGGCTACAAATCTATGTAAATATAATTATTTGTTTACAGGAATTCATCTAAGGAAATTTGACTGGCGACGTAGATGCCGAAATTGATTCAAAATTCCTGGTAAGCTAATAAAGAAATCTTAAGGAGCAGTGGTATGCGAAGAGAATGCATGAAGGTAAGTTTTCTTTACAGGGACTTAAAGATCATAGATTTGATCTCTTAAATGCGTGCAGCATTTTTAGGTGCCGAATGCGAATGCATTGGCGAGGACTTGAGCGTCTTGGGTGATGATTATGGGGGTTTTTTAGGGAGGTAAACCGTGGGATTTGGCGGAACCGCCACAAATCCCTGTAGGTATTCTGGGAAATGCATCTGCATGAAAGAAAGAATTCTTGTATGGAATTTAATGAAATGCTTGAATGCATTAAATGTCCTTGGGAAAGGAAATCTTTTAATGCGGGGTATGTTGCAGGTGCTAATGCTATTGCATTAGCAAAGCACAATGGGAATTGGGTTGCAATTATGGGGGGTTCTTCGGGTAAGCTTAAAAGAACCCAAACATTCCCTCTGCTGGTGTGGTGGGGGAATTACTACGCAACAAAGGCCGGATAAGGATTACTCCACTATTGTGAAGGGGGGTGCAAGGTGGTCAATTAAATGGTGGTTGTCTACCCCCTTCTTCTTCTGAATTGTTTTGTTTTTCGTTAGGGTAAAACCATAGGAAAGAGAGGGTAGAGAACGTTCTTTTTGCTTGTTTTTGTTTAAATTTTTTTTTTATTAAGATTCGTGTCATTCCTCTCCCAAGAATGACATGGATCTTTGTGAGAGGGGAGGTTTGTTACGTAGTAACTCCCCCACCACCTTTATCCCAGCGGCACTTTTTCAAATGAAACTTAAATACAGAACAATGTACATTTTGATTTACACCTATAGTAAATAAAACATTAATTATATTTCATTCATTTAAAACGTAAAACAAATACATTCATTTAAACAATGTACATTACACATTTTTAAACACACATAACATATACATTACATTTAACATACGAAATTTAAAACATAGAGATTAAATTGAAAACATAGAACTGGCACATGCAAACGCCCAGTTATTTCACCGGCGATTATATCTCCGATCGATCATCGTCGTTGATTGGGTCATATCATAACAGTTAGGTGGTATGACACAGTTTTTCGCGTTGGGTTAACGAGCAAAACAACAGGAGAAAAGCAAAACGGTGGAGTCGCAACGGTTTTGTGAGAGTTTTCGAAGGTAAAACCCGGTAGTTAAAGAGTAACGAGGCGAAAAGAAGGGGAAAAAATCGCGCCAAAAGGAATAGTGAATAGTTTTCTTTTTCTTTGATAATTGATTGTCAATTGCATTAAATTTCTGCAACAACATATTTTCGATCGGAACGAATAAATATTTATACGCCAATTGATGACAGAATATTAAATAAAGAGGAGGATAAAAGTGACATCAAATTTTATATAGATTGAATAGTGAATAGTTTTCTTTTTTTTTTTTGATAATTGATTATCAATTGCATTCATTTGCTGCAACAACATATTATCAATCGAAACGAAGAAACAATTAAACACAGATAGATTAAATAATAAAATTACAAGAATTAAAACTAGTTAGTGTGACATTTAGTTTCACCTAAATTGAGATTATCAGTTTAAAATTAATTAAATTATTTCAACAAATACAAAGTTCAATTTAATCAGACACAAAGTTAACTGAAAATAAATTAAATGTTATGTTAGTGTAGGGGATACAACCGTTAGGATGAAGGCTGCGTCGACCGATGGGTGATAACGGTGATTCTCGCGAACCACTGTCCTGAGTGTGATGCGATTCAATTACGCCAGTAATTGCGTATTTCAATTCGGTTGGTCTTTGCACGAACAAGGCAGATGGAAGAAGAAAACGATTCGATGAATTTACCTTTTTAAGAGATTGAGTTAGTTAGTTGAACATTCTAAGTTATGTTAACAACAACGACAATGAATAACTTCTTGTTCTATTTTACTCGTGATGATGATGCTTGCTCCGATGTAACGAGCCCGTTGAAGGTTGGTTGCAGACTGAGGTTAGGTAAATGACGCCGAATAACCGCCAATTCAAAAAGGGACGCTGCTGACCTCATTGTTGGTGACAATCGGCCAGCTGATCCGCGGCAGCTGCCGCGCAACTGGTATACACTGCGAATGTACTAGATTTCTCAATCCGCAACAATTAGAATTAAAGTTGAACCACCAACCAGAGAAATAAAATATACTACAATAAATAGAAAAACGAACATTACATTCTTGTAAATTGAAACAAATCGGAAGTCCCCGAGGACGATTAAAATTCTTATAGTTGGAGCCACTGGGAGTGGAGGGAAAGTACTAAACAACAGCCACGTGGGTACCACCCAAATATATATTTAATAATATTGTGACGCATATGACAATCAGTACTGGAATCTTCGAGAAAGTCCGAAACAAAGTACTAGATTATTTTAGAAAGTACTGGAAAACTGGAATAGAAAAGTCGAGACTATGGGACGGACGGAAACGAAACGCCAAATCAGAATGAAGAAACGGTATAAATACGTCGCACACAGATGATGGAGGGAGTCATAAGTAGAACGTAAAGCGGAAGCGAAAGTCTCGAGTATGAAGTAGAAAGTGTTTACAAAGAAATCATTATGTGTACGGTAAAAAGCAACGGTTGTATTACGGGCAAATAAAGTGTTGTGTCGATTTAACGGCTCTTATTTATTTACTAAAAAGAATTAATCCAGCGAACCCTAAGCTCGCTACAATATTATTGTGAAATATAAATTATAACACCGTTATATGGACTTCCCCAGCAGGTTCTCCACTGGACGAAGAGCTTCCTTAAATATCTCTCGATCCGGCTTGTTGTGGACGGCGAGTGTTCGGATCTGTATCCTGTTAATTCGGCGATGCCCCAAGATTCTATTTTGACTCCAACCTTGTTACTGAGATAACGGATAACAACGTGTTCAGTTTTGCGGATGATAGTACGCTTGTTTCCTCCTTTTCGAGTGTTCGACTGATTGGTGCATCTACGTCGCACCAGCTGAGATGTAGACACGTTGACTCTCTAAATCAGGATCTAGAGAAGGTCCTGCAGTGGGGAAGGGCCAAGCTCGTCGACTTCAATCCAGTGAAGACACCATATACAACATTCACAAGGAAGAGTGGATCATCGGTTCCACAGCTGATGATGAATGGCCAGGCCCTCGAATATGGAGAAAGCATGAAATTGCTCGGCGTCACGGGCTGTGGAAATGTATCGTGGGATACAAATGTGTCGAACATCGCCAGGTCCGCCTCTGGAAAACTGAATTATCATTTTAGAGTCAAGAAATAATTTACTCCGGCTTAACTTCTTCTCCTGTATAAATCCCAAACGAGACCGGCGCTCAAATATTGCTCTCATGTTTGGAGCTGTGCTCCTAAACGTACCCTCGACCTGCTTGAGAGCATACAGAGACGAACGATCCGTCTGATCGGAGACACGGCGCTGACATCGAGACTGCAGTCGCTATCACATCTAAGGGGCCTAGCTGATCTTTGTCTGTTTTACAGATATTATCACGGGTACTGTTCTTCGGAGATCCGTGGTATTGTTCCGCGCAAGCTCTAAAAGACAATCCGACGGATCGTACCAATTTGCGGTTCAAGTCCAGACGGCCCGAACATCCCTGTATCAGAACTCGTTCCGTTACAGAGCAAGAAAGCTGTGGAACTCGCTCCACGCGCGAGTGTTCCCGGAGCGTTACAACTTGCAACTGTTCAAAAAGAACTGCAACGGATATTTGGTGGCATCTCGGGGCGCTGTGTCGGCGCTATAGTATCGCCTCTCCCGAAAGAAGTATATTACAAAAAAAGGTTATTTTCTCCTTCGTGGGCTTACAGCGTTTTTGCGGTGCTAGTGAAGAGACCCATCCAACGATAATTAGAAACACTATAGGGGAGATCCAAAGACTCAACACATCAGTCCACTGCCGCGTATACGAAATCAATTGTAATTCACAATACATTCAACCATCTAGTTTGTGAAAGACCTTTCAGAATTTTTTATGTTATAAATGTTGGGCCAATGTAAACTGGAGAATAACTTGTTACTTCAGATACATACTCCACGGCATGGACATTTACCAAGTTTAGAGAATGTTTTGCATACGGTTTAAAAGGAGCAAATTCGTATTTCTCCTTGATTTTTGCTTTTAGACCAATACTCCGACATATTTGAAGCATTGTAGAACTTTAATGTTATCTTTTAAATGCTACAAGTTTGTAGTTAACATTATTTAAAACCACAAAGGTTTTTCCCAATGAATGTTAATAGAAAGCTGAACAATAATCGTTAAATATCTCGATTATAAATTAAATGGTCTTAACTCACTTTCAAAATTAACAGCTCATATGACATATCTGACAGTGGCTGTCATTTAGAAACTGTAGAATAATCAACATTTTGTCAACACCGTGACAGTCATTCTTTCCAGAGTAAATAAAAATACTTCAGTGGGATTGTATCGAGCGAATCTGTAAAGTTTTATCATAGATTGTCTTATTTAAAGATTATAGTGTTATAGTCTAGTTGTACATAATAAAAATATTCAAAAATCGAGAATTTAGTTCCAGCACATTGTTTAATTAAAAACTAAAATGGCAGATAGATCAGGCGGTCCGTGTGACATGGACAACACCAACTTTGAAGCTGACCGATATCTTGAGAAGCTATTAAAAGTATGCACTTCATCGACAGATTATGAATATATGATATGAATATATCAGATTCCTTTTTTCTCTCCAGGATTACACCCTAAAACAGATCATGGACAC
Source organism: Microdon myrmicae (assembly GCA_963931805.1). Classification (NCBI taxonomy): domain Eukaryota; kingdom Metazoa; phylum Arthropoda; class Insecta; order Diptera; family Syrphidae; genus Microdon; species Microdon myrmicae. The sequence continues at coordinate 69,631,729 of OZ007496.1, forward strand.
GGAAGCATCCATTATCAAGGACACCCAAACATTGCACAGCGATATGCAAACTCTAGTTTACGAAAACTACAATAAATTCATCTCGGCAACAGATACTATAAGAAGAATGAAGACCGACTTTAAACAAATGGAAACTGATATGAATCTTTTAAAGACTAAAATGCAGAGCATTACGACATTCAGTGATCAGATTACTGGCACGCTTCAAGGAACCAGGTCACAGTTATGTAAATTGTCCGACAAACATTCACTATTAAAACGTCTGCAGTTTCTCTCATCGCTTCCTGGCAAATTAAAAAGCTTGATAGATGAGGAGAATTATAGTCAGGCTGTCCAAGATTACATTCACGCCAAAAAGGTATTCCAACAATATGGAAGGCAACCGTCGTTTGATGGTATACAAAAGGATTGTGAAGCAATTATTGGGGACTTGAAAGTCAAGTTAAGAAATGATTTCCAAATGGCCGGCAATACAGCACAATCGTTGACGGAAATTGGAGAGTTAATGTTGCAGTTGGATGAGAAGCCAGCTGACTTAGCTGGGGAAATGTTACAGTGCGCGTCGAAAAGGCTTCATGAACAGATTGTTATGCTGCAAGTAAGTTTTCTCAAGTTAAACAAAAGGGTATTGTTTTTTGAATATGGTTTTCTAAAACATAATGTATAAGTTAAATAAGTTACGAGGATATGCAAAAGTGTCGTTATCGGTTGTTTGGTGCAGCTGTTAAATATCGGAAAACGAAATGGCCTTGATGCCTGAACAGTTCCCTAAATGAACGTGTTGACAGTTTGCATACCAATGTGTGTATTCTTGATTTATTTTTATTTATTTTCTTCAATAGGAAAGTGGAAATGTTCAAAAGATACACATCGACCGACCTTCCTGGCCGTTGTGATGTCCAGACATTCAAGGCCAATATACATCGACATTTCCTATCCTTATCCACTTCCTCTCCATCCGCTCGCACTGTACTCCGACATTTAAGGGTGGTCAAAATCCCATTTCGTGCGCGCGTTTGTGTAAAAAAAAAAAAAATCCAGATGCATGCCGAATTTTACCGACTAAAACCAGCTCTCGTCAGCACATATTCAATTTGTTCCCCATGGAACTTTCTTTTTAAATATACCATTGCCGGGCGGAACGGAGTTTATTTGATACTACTCTCGTCGAGTCGTAACTGCTGTTTTATGTCAGATAGAATATTGTTTGTTACTGATCAAGCTTGTTTTGAATTTAGCATGTATTCTGTTACTCGTATCCGAGTAACTATCCGTCTCATATATCTCTCCAATATCATACGTGTGGTCTTGAATCTCACACACTCTGAATACGTGTTCCGCATTTTCTATATTGCCTTCACAGTAGAAGTAGTATTGGTGATGGGCATTGTTATACTTGTGCAGGTATTGTCGAAAACATCCAACTCCTGATATCAGCTGAGTCAGGTGGTAGTTCAGCTCGACATTTTGTCTTTTCATCCGCATTTCTCTGTCACGTATCATGGTGTGGGGCCATCTTTGGTGGAGGTATTCCACCTTCGTTGCCATTCCCTTTGGCTGGAAATCTTTATTTGTATCCGTCTTCGCCATCGACTCTCTTGGGAGACTTGTGCGTCAACCTCGTGTAAAGCAGCGGCTTTCTTAGCTGGAATGTGCTGGGTTCACTCCCCTCATGTAGGACTTATACTGTGGGGCTTCTGCCCATATGTGAACTGCATACATTATAATGGAGTTGTTGACGCTGGTTATCAGTTTCGTTATGTGGAGCCGGGGTCCTCCAACATTGCGTAGCAGTCTCGCCAAAACATTGCATACAGGTGCTCCTTGAAGGTCAACCTGTTTTCGAAGGTAACCTCAAGATAATTAATATAGGGACTGAATCTGATTGTCCTTCTATTTCCAAATCAAGGTGTTAAACTTTCTTGTGGCTCCAATTAAAACTGCCTCTGTCCTGTGTGCTAGTTTCAGTCCGGCCCTATCTAGCCAGCATTAAATACTCTGGATTGTATGGGAACAAATATTCTTCAGGTCATCTAAATGTTTAACTACGCCCATTGAGTTGATTTCACACCGCTAACGAGACAGCACGTGCGCTTCTGGCTCGTGATCCGTACCATCGGATCAATTGTGCAATCCGTTTTGGGAATCTTAAATATACACAAGATACCCAATTGCACTATTGGTTCGCGCGAGAAGTCTTACTGTGGGATCTTAAACAAGCAAACGGATCTTCACATACGCGCCCCTTATGTCTCTTTTCCTTTTTTTTCGCACCTCTGTTTGCGTCCGTCAGGCATCGATACTCTCTATTGATATATAATCTTTGGAGAGTTTGTGGTGTCTGAGTGGCATAATGTTCGTCATGGAAGGGATGTGACCTGGAATTCGGCACGGATCTAGTGGGGCACCTACTGCAAGGGCATAACACCTGCAGTTGTTGCTTTCGCTTATCTATTGCCGATCCGACTTGCATCCTTTCTCGAGGCGGTATTGGTTTTCTGTGTAGGGGCATTTCAATGTAGCGGGAATTTCCCGTTGATATATGTAACATTCGCGGCTTGAGATGCAATTTGTCTTCTGTGTCCTGTGCCAACGTTTCTAACCAGAAACCAACTATCCTTGCACTTAGCGAAATCCAGGTAATTACTAGTAAAGATATTTCCGATTTTAATCTACCTGGATATAACTTAGTGCCTCTGTTCTTTCCACATCGTGGTATAGCCACATACATACGAAATGATATTGCTTATCAGCTTCTGTCACAATGTGGGCTCTGCTCCAAACCAGAATTGAATTTCTCGTGGCTAAAACTTCACGTTCGTAAGCATATCATACATTATTGCTTTATTTACAGAAGCCCAAACTTTGATAGAAACGTATCCTTTAACGAATTTGATGCTTTGTCTGATTCTATCGACAGGATCTTGACCCTATATCCGCACACTGAAATCGTTATTGCGGGTGATTTTAATGTGCATAACTCTCAGTGGCTTCGTCACTCCGTACACACAACACCTGAAGGTCAATATGTCCAGCTTTTTGCTGATTCAAAATGTTTAACTCAACTTGTCAATGAGCCAACACGGGTACCAGACATATATGGTCATACACCATTGAAGTTTCTTCGCCCTTGGGCACTTTAGACAATTGTGTTGTGTCAGCTAAATTTGTTCTAACGAACAGTAACGTTAATGAGAAAGCTCCCAAAAGAACAGTATGGTTATATGAGAAAGCCAAGTGGGAAGGTCTGAACGACTTTTTTGGGGAGTTAAATTGGTCTTTATTTTTCCTCAATAACTATGTTGGCTCTATAGCGGACACATTGACAGACACGATTCTACTTGGCATGCGGACCTTTATTCCACACAGAGTAAAGAGAATCAAACCCAAGCGAAATATTTGGTTCGATTCCGGGTGCAGAGAAGCCATTAAGGCTAAAGAGTTGAGCTTCCGGTTGTATAAATCAAACAATACTGAGGAAAACCGGAGAAGATTTAAGAGACCTAATAATAACTGCAATGCGTATATTCAACGCGCCAAGTTCTTGCATGAGCAGAGAGTGAGACAAAAAATACTACACTCTCCCACTGGTAGTAGAAGCTTCTGGACATTTGTGAAAAACATTCAAAACTCAGTCTATTCATCCATCCCATCGCTTATAGTCGATGACAGACCAGTCACCACTGCAATAGAGAAAGCGACTCTACTTGCTGCACGTTTTGCAACCAACTCAACGCTGTCTGATACCACATAGTTTCTGCCTCAACTTTAAGCAGCACACCATTAGCCAGATTCACCTCCGAGCGCGTACTGTTGCCCGCGCACTCAAAGAACTAAACGCAAACAAATCCGCTGGTCCGGATGGCAAACCCCCAATCCTCTTGAAGAGATGGTCCTCTTCACTCGCTTAACCACTGCGGAAACTCTTCCATTCGTCTTATTCTACTGGTGGTTTCCCAAATAGATGGAAGTCAGCGAACATTCAGCCAATTCCCGAAAAGGGTGAAAAATCATCCCTTTCTTCTTATCAACCCATAGCACTAATTTCTATTTTCTCCAAGGTAATGGAACCACTTATCAACCGTCAACTTTCGAAATATCTGGAATCAAAAGACCTCCTCAATGGCCGCGAATATGTCTTTCGTAGCAACAGGTCCACAGAAGATCTGATGGGGTACCTTACCGAAAAGTGGAGCCATTCCATCCACTACCTCGGTGAAAGCAAGGTAGTCGCATTGAATATTTCAAAAGCCTTCGACAGAGTTTGGCATCCTGCCCTTTTGTCAAAATTGCATTCATATGGAGTGGACAATTCCCTGATCCAGTGGATAAGAGACTATCTTTCTGGTCGTTGAATTCAAGTGGTTCTTGATGGTGTCAAATCAGTCTCCCATAAAATAATGTAGGTGCCCCCCAGGGTAACTTACTCTCACCCATTCTCTTCCTGATCTTTATAAATGATCTCTTGTCAATTACTCATAACCCAATTCACTCGTTTGCTGATGATAGCAAGTTGAGTTTCTCATACTCATACGAACACTCTCGACCAAACTCTTCGAATGTCACTACCAACCAGCAACTTATGCTTGATACATTGAATTCAGACCTCAACAAGATATATCAGTGGGGATTATCTAACCGAGTGGAATTCTATGGCTTAAAAACTCAGTGCTGCCTCTTGTCGTCAAAGGCGAACCCCAAAGTAAATATACTGTCGACAAACGGCACTTGCATCGACGAAGCCAAGGAACTATCAATCCTCGGCACTCGAATTAATTCGACTCTTAACTGGAACCACCACATATTTGAAGCTGCGAAAAGTGCAGCCAAATGTATGGGTTCCTTAAGAGATGCAAAAGATACTTCACTCCATCTAACCTGGCCACTATTTACAAGGCTTATATTTGTCCAAAAATATTTGGTCAGGCGCATCCAAAACTGCACTACACGTGCTCGACAGGTTGCAAAAACGAGCAGTGAAACTTATTGGGGACTCAGCCGTAAGTCGATCAATTCCGTCGTTAGAACACATGCGCAACGTATCATGCCTATCTCTTTTCTATAGGTATTACCACGGTCGTTCCTCAACTGAACTTGCTGAATGTGTTCTGTCTCCTCAGACATTTTCCCGCGATACCCGTCAATCTGTGCATGCGCATCAGTTCACGTTGAAAGTGGACTTCAGGCGCACAAATAAACATAGAGAGTCATTCTTTAACTGAATCACACGAATGCGGAATGTTCTGCCTGGTCATGTGTTTCCTGATCGTTGTGATGTCCAGCCATTCAAGACCAATATACATCGACACCTTTTTTCTTCATCCACCTCCTCTTCTTTCGCTCGCACTGTGCTCTGACATTTAAGGGTACTTTAAAATCCCCTTTTGTGTGCGCGTTAGTGTAAAAAAAAAAAAAAATTATCGCCAAATCATCTCTATATCCAAAGATTCTTACTCTTTATGGTACACTGACTCTGAGCACACCATCATACATATATTCCATAATAGCGGGTCTAATACAGATCCCTGGCGTACACCCGCTGTCACTTTATGTTATTGTGTTCATTATCTGCGAGTTATAATACTACTTTGTAGATCCCCCGACGTTTCTAGTGTCTGAAGTATTTGGTGGTCACTGTGGGCGAGGTGTCCAAAACTCGCCACTCCATATTTCTTACCAACATGAAACCGGCAAGGGAGATCTCAATTTTTGACCGGCCTCTCTCATTTATTAAGGTGTCCACAGCATCATCATTAATTAGCACTACATCTAGGACTGCGAATGCTTTGAGCAGTGCCTGTCCTCTATTGTTGGTGCTGGTGCTTCCCCATTCTACCGCCCAGGCGCTGAAATCCTCAACAATTATAAGCGGGATCTTAGCTCTGGCATCTGTGCCTACCTGGTGTAAGAGCATTTGAATTTATCTATTCCCCCCTGTTAAATAACGTGAGCGTCTCACGTAGAGTGAAGGCGAATAAACCGTAGAGAACTTTCCAATCATTGGGAACTGACCGATGTAGTTTTGCCTCACTTCGTCAACTTCTATTGGATGAGTGGTGTATCATTGCTACAAGGTATTTTACTGTCGACATTAAACAGCTGATGACTCTTATTATTTCGTCAAGCAACCACTATTCGTCATATCATCGATTTCGGAAACTGATGGATTTCCCAACCTGGACTGTATTTTGCTGTGGTGGATGAAGAGGGTAACTCCAGCTCCACTGTCCTGACTGCACATTCGGGTTTTCTTCTTCAAACATGCAGTCCTCGTGAAGATTCCTTTCGACTTGTTATTGTCGAAATCTGCGAGGCAACTCCCATGCCAAATCCGTATCAAGGGATGGTGTTTTGCTTTTCTTTGTCAGAGGCAGTTAATGTTCTTGACGGCATTATTTTTTTAATTTTAATTATCGGTATGGGCTCGGAATCTGCTCTCCCAGTTGTATGAACACCAATGAATCATTATCAATTCCATCGTGGTTTTAATACGCGCATATGTGCATTTCACCACCGCTTGTTGCTGCTGTAAAATATTGTGACGCATATGACAATCAGTACTAGAATATTCTAGAAAGTCCAAAACAGAGTACTAGAATATTCTAGAAAGTACTGGAAAACTGGAGACTATGAACAGTAGAAAATTCAAGGTTATGGAAGGGACGGAAACGAGACGCCGAATCAGAATGAGGAAACGGTATAAATACGTCGCACACAGATCGGGGAAGTAAGTACAAAGTAAGAAGTAAGCGGTAAAAGACGCGATAACTAAGGAAGTGATAAGTCAAGAAATCGTTAAGTGTACGGTGAAAGTAACGGTTGTTATTAACAGACTAATAAAGTGTTTACATTAATTCAAAATCGATTTAACGGCTCTATTTATTAAAAATAATTAATCTAGCGAACCCTAAGCTCGTTACAATATGCACAAAGCACTAACGTTGCTCAACTCAGATGAAGTAGGTGAGTGCAGCTGTTGTGTTGTGAGTACAGTTGTGGTGTATTTAAGTAACACTTCATTGCTGTGAATTTCTTTGAAACCATGTGGTTTGTGCTAACTAATGTGAGTTCAGTTTGATAGATAACAGAATTCACCTGCGATGTAACCCCTCTGATGCTGTGGGGAGAGTGTAGCTGTGGTGTACGTCAGTGAAGCTCTATCTCTCGATGTTTCAGGATGCCGCTTTACTAACACCGTTTTAACACAGCAGATTATTATTTTTCTTTATACAGGTTCGAATTTCGACTCATTTAAGGCCTAATTTGGTTCAAAAACCCAGTTAGTGATCCAATCACCCGGGAGTGATTTTAAAACACGTCCGCACACAAGTAAGTCCTAAGGAGCAGAAGACACACTCATTGAATGAATTAGACGCTATCCTTTTGGCCGCTCAGTTCAAGGGGTTCTGAAAGGTGTCAAATCTGCCCTCCATTGAATTCATGCTGGTATTCCCCAGGGCTCTCTTTTACATTTTTATAAACCATCTTTTGTGTATTGCTTGCAACTCATTTGATTGCTGATAACAGCATGTTGAGTTTCTCATACTCATACGAACATTCGAACTTCATTAACAATCAGCAGGGTATGCTCAATTCATTAAAGACCGACCTCAACAAGATGTTCTAAAAGGAATTATCTAACCGGCTAGAATTCAGTGCCTTGAAAACCAAGTTCTGCTGTCAACGCAGTGTGCAAGTGGAAGAACAGGGAGAGGCGCATACATCTATATGACCTCTGTAAATTTGGGTCAATATTGCAAAGCTGCTACGTTCGGGCATAGTCCTAAAAGCACCCGACTAACAAAGATGACACTAAAAATTGATGTTATGTTTGTTAATTTCATTGAAGACTTACATTCTTACATTCATTTTTTGGTTAATTTGTATCTCCCACAGGACCAAACTGAACGAGATATGTTGGAATTTGTCGATATGGGTATTGAAGGTTTCCTAAATGATATTACCTTGGTAATAACTTCCTATTTTGATATGTTTCTGTCCAAGCATCATGACGGCGAAAGGTAAATCGCTTTTGTATCCTTTTTATCTTAAATATATCGTTTTAGTATAATTCTAGTGATGACTTTCAAGAGAAATGCATGAAGGAGCTGAATGATTTTTTAAACAAGAATTTAGACAAATACCTATCACTTATCCAGGATCGCGTTGAATCAGAAATTGGCTTTGGCGATAGCCAAATCATGCTTCGAGCGCTAGACCGTCTACATAGAAGACTAATGGCGATGCGCAACATATGCGCAGGCGTCGAAATTCAGCGAAATGCTTTAGACATTATAATTGGAGCAGCTCATCAATTATGTGAAATTCATACGAAGAACTTAAAAGACCATTTCTCGGACAGCCTTAGTTCAGTGCGGTTGTCCCTTGTGTCGGCGAAGGGGGAAAGTGGAAATATCAATCTAAACGACCTCATCACAAACCTTTACGTATCAACTGTGGAAAAAGTTAAAGGAGTTCTTCAAGACCTCCTGGTATTTCTACAGACCGAATGGTCTTTCAATATCAAGGCGGAGTATAAAGGTGTTCTCTGTGTGGAAGGCATTCGGGAAAATATGCTTATAGGTAATATGTATGTCAAAGGCCATGCGTTTAATATCTAGTTTGTAATATATCCCAATTTACAACTTTGTTCTTGAATGTAGATAAAAGAATAGGTAGTGAAGTTGGCTTGAAAACCACTGGCAAGCTGTAAATGGTTTTTTAATACCCATATGATACCACAAAGTACAGCGCCGTTCAATGTCAACTTAAAACTAACTTAAGAGTATTTGAATATCTACAACGTAATTTTCCTATGCAACGGATGCGTGATTTTCCGTCGAATCTCATGTTTGCGAACTCCCACGACAGCAAGCTGCAATCCGACGCGCGCAGTCATATCGTCAGCAGAAGCTAGTGGGAAAATTATTTGGTGTTGATTTTTGTTTGGAATTTTTCTTTTGTTAATTCCTCCTTTCTTAAGTTCGCACGTCCTCGTTTAACGTCGTTGCTTTCCAAATAAATTAAAATTGCTGGAAGTTCGTTTTTGGGGATGTTGAAGGTTTTTCTTCCTGCTCCGAAGGGAGGTTTGAAAATGGGTTTTTAGATCTGTTGATCACCTTTATTTCCATCGATTACTGCATTAATTTGTAAAGACGTTTTTTGCTTAACTTTTTTAAACACGATGATTATGACTATTGTTAGATCAAGAGTGAAAGTCAAAGTTAGTGGCGAGCCTGATTTTATTTTGCGTGTTTAGAAGATTAATGTGATTGGTATTATTAATATTGAGTTCCTTTGGCATTTCCAATGATAACATTCCCTTAAATTTTTTTGGGATATAGTGGCCGGTCGCAGGACGGCTGGCAGAGGATTACTGTAAGTAGATGCACTTGATGTGTAAACCATGTCGACGATTTCTGTTGTTTATGGTACCGTAAAATGACTGTTCCGGGGTGGTGGGAACGAACATACAGGGCAAAGTCTCTGCTTTCAACCCGGCTAAGGCCAGGACGATCCTTGTTCCTGTTCAATGCAAGTTGACATTCAGTCTCCACATGGCACCCCTGGATAGCTACTTTTTGATGATGATGATGATGATAATGAATGTTCCATTAAGTTGCATTGTGTTATTACCTTTGTTTAGTCGCCCATCATATTGGTTTAAAAATATTATTCCTGGAAGGACTACTTCAAATTCCGGGATGTGCTGGTCAATAATTATGGTGCAATTAGGTGGGTGGCTATTAAGTATGTTCGGGTTGCAATAAGTGTTGCTAATGTTCGTGACATTGTCTGAGGGACATATAGAAAACTTATTATCAGATTTACAACTAGTTTTTATGCTATATAGATTTTTCTTACATTGTAAAATTGAATTAGAATTTATTTTATTAATTAAGCATCTTTTTTTTACACCTTTGATTACCATTTTTTACAAGATTCTATTTTGGTTGTCGATAGATTTAGCGCGTTTAGCAAGGATTGTGAGAATGTCACTTGAACACACGATGAAACAGGTGAGAAGTAAAGCATCGAATCATCAGACTACCTACCGCGAGTACGAATTCGATTTCTAAACTCATGTACATTCAACTGATGTGGAATTGCTATGTTATTGCTCGGTATACGGCGGATGTTTTTTTGCTGATTCGATTTTCTTACTGTGTTGTTCTTCACTATTTGCTTATGGATTGTGTGTGTATCTGTTAGAAACGTCACACTACTCCCTTCTCAGTAACTTTGTTACGATCAACTTCGTTTGTGAACGACGGAGCGAGGAGCAAGCGAGCGAGAGAACGTCGGAACAGGCGAGTGAGCCGGTGCTCTGTGCAGAAGTCGGGATCGTAGTAGTAAAGTCTTGTTTACTTATGGGAAATCGTGTGCTGTTTGTACACATATCACGTCGGGGTCACCAATTTGGTGGTTTTTAGTCGATGTCTTCCACCGAACACTGTCTACGAAATAAAAGTCACTTTTAATTTTGTTTTCTTGGAATTTAATTTAAGGGGACATTCCGTTTTGTCGGGTCAAAAAATAGGTTATTTTCATAATTTTTTTAAAGAGAAAGTATTAAAGATATAACAACATTTTTTTTAAAACATTTTATTCATCTTTCGAGTACGTTTGTAATTTTGTCGAGTCACTCGGGAACCGGAAACCCCCCCCCCCCTCCCCTCCAGGTGTTCAAAGTTACCCATCCGTTCTGCTCGTGTAAGGGTTATTTTCGTCCCCGATGAAAAAATATGAAAAATGCAAAAAGTTTATTGAACTTAAATACATTTAGCCTTTAAAATTGATAAAAAACAACAAAATGGCGGACTATTGACAAAAAAAAAATGATTCTTCGGCCCCTTTTTACTCTATTTTTTAGTTATAACTAAAAAAATAAATAAATAAAAAAGTAATTCACTCACAATTTGCGTGTGCTTGTTAAAAATATGTGCGCGAACTTTCATAAGTATCGCATGCACCGTTTTCATATTATCGCTTACACCGCACTCAAAAAAGTCGTTTCGAGAAACACGCATTCAAAGTTTGGAGATAAATTAGACAAAAGATAAAAGTGATTTTTTTATGAAATCATCGGGATTTTTTATACTAACAGCTAGACATCTATTCCTGGACCATAAACAATTCCTTCCACGACTTCGAATTGGTCCTCCAGTTGCATTTTCGCCTTTTCCTCGCTGTTCGTGCCTAGTGTGAGTTGTATACTAGGCTGCGGTCAGCGCCTTGCAGCCGATCTCTGTCCCTCTCGTTCGCAAACGCTCTCGCAGCGTACCCAATTTTGATGTCCATGACTTGCATTATTAGCAATACGGGTAAAAACCCCTCATTAAACATACAAGCTGCGGTAAGAGCCGCAACTTCAATGATTTTCTTACCACTGTATGTGTGCTTTGACGCCATTTGCCAGATAGTAGCATTGAAACGTTCGTTGTTATTTTGCGTGAAACCTTCCTAGCATTTTTTTAACAAATCGGGATCTGTCAGTTTTACGTAAACTGGGTAAATAGCTGTTCGTACTTTAGGATCCAAGGGAGGTTTGTCGTGGTGGAACTTTGACAGCTCATTAGCAGCTTCCGCGCGTTTCCATTTGCACCATGACTCCGGGCCTTCTGGACAGTTTTGATGTTGCGGATTTTCATCGGTTGATATTTTGTGGTAGTATGTTGCCCAAATTTATTTCGCCATTTCTTCAGCAGAGTGAGCATTGCGTCTAATCGCAAGTTCGTAATAAGTCGTCGGTTCTGTTATCTTGTTTCCCGTAAGTTTGCCAGGACCAGCTCCTCCTAATTGGTCTGTTTTTTTTTTTTTTGCTTTTTTTATGACACCGCGTAATTGCGAACCGATTCGCTTTCCCACGTGATTGATACACTCGGCCTTTACAACATTTGGAAATGATTTCTGCAACGGATTCATTATTTTTTGGCGCAAGGCCAATAACCTTGCCCGGAAAAACAAATTATTATGGAAAATGTAACAAGCCTCGAGACTTGTTAAATAAGGCCAAGACCGGATCCCGGTTGTAGTGCCGATAATAATAATAATAATAATAATAATAATAATTCATTATTTTTACATCCCCGTCTCCAACGTACCTTTCATAAATGCGGCCGTGCAGATCAAAAGCGCGCTCGAACATCTCTAACATTCCGTCAGGCTCCATTTTACCCGAACTTCCATTGTGATCCAATGTGCAAACTGGTTCGTGCTCATCCCACCAAGTATCATATTCAGGGGTGCCTTTCTTTGTTTTCATAAGGTTGCAGCCTTGGCAATAACGCGATTTCACAGTAAGATCGAGAACTTTGCTTGTTTTGTTGCCGATCAATGTCATAACGCCATAATTAGCAGTATGACCTCTTATGATCCAACTACCATCTCTAGAAGCAGTAAATTTTTTATCTTCACTTTCATCAGTTTCTTCTTTTTCTTCTTTGCTAGCCTTTTTTATCACGGAAGAAAAAACGCCGATACAAGCGGTGTGTGCATTATCGAGAGCAGCGTAGTAGATGTGTTTCGTAAATTCGCCAATATCTATCAGTGAAGTGAAACAATGTAATCCATTTAACCCGACACCCAAGATGGGCATTACGAATACTATTCTACGATTCATTTCGTAAGCTTTACTGGCGATTCGTGGACAGGACTCGATGAACCTCTCACCACAGTTGCATTCGACGATCGGTTTGAATCCTAGGCCTTTCTCAGATTTTTTTGAAAAGTTTATCGAACCGTCACAGTTTTTACGCTTTATAATGTTTGAAAGTTCGGAAAAACTGAAAAAAATATGTAACATCACGTATGCTGCCGTCACTGTGACCGTTGGAGCGAAGTCGGGCGATGTAGCCAATTTTTGTGCCGATGTATTCGCATACTCCGTTTCCAGTTCATTTACAGTTCCCATAAATCCTTTTCGTTTTTTATATCGACTCCCTGGACGCACCCCTGACTTACGCGAACCTTTGACGTGTTTAAACATTATGTTAGAAAAATTTATCGTTGAAAAACGTATGAAACTGACGCCTAAACGCGAGCACTGCACGCTCTGAGACCACGCTTACACTAAATACTTTTTCCTCCCCATGAAAAAGAAACAAAGAAACATCAAAAATACCTACCCCGCGACGTCACCGGTGTATGGAACATCGTCCATAGTCACCAAACAAGAAAAAACCACCAGCACCGTTTCATATATATGAAGCTAACTAAAACACAGGCAATCGCAAGTCACCCGCAGTACGCCCGATTGCAAAAACAACATCCACAGGAGCGACTATCCATTACCGCTTATGAACATGTTGATCTGCATCTTTCTAAATACACGGTAGTTGCCACATATGATACGAATTTGTATCCGCGGGAGACCTGACCCTTTAATGACCTATAACTTTGGAACCGCCTAAGATTTCGTTTCCAAATTTTAACATATTATTTTTGAAGGATAAAACTATCGATTAAGCAAAAAAAAAAATTGATTTTTTGAACCGAACAAACCGGAATGTCCCCTTAATTTAATTTTTCTTTTTTTACTGGAACACTCGCGCCGACACACTCCTGACCGTTTTCTTGTACGGTCGCGGATCCTCACACGACGAATGTTAACATTGGACTGACTAATTAAGGTTTTTTCGAAGGAAAAGAAACTCACCCGGTTGTTCTTTCTATTCTCTTAAATCCACCTTGACTTGATATCCTCTCTTTCCAGGGGATTTCCCCTTTCCAGGAGACCGCCCTATCTTGTTCTACGATTCTACTTCGTTCGTAGAGACACTGCGTGGATGCAGGTTCAACTGAAGGTTGGATCTCCGGTTATTTTGCTTCGTAATTTGAACCCACCACAGTTGTGCAACGGCACGCGATTAGTTATTAAAAAATTAATGAAAAATGTTATTGAAGCCATCATTTTAAATGGCAAATTCCGAGGTGAAAATATATTACTACCGCGAAACCCTATTATACCCACAGACGTACCAATTCAATTTAAACGCCTTCAATTTCCAATTAGATTGGCATTTGCAATGACTATCAATAAGTCTCAAGGCCAAACGATGTCTGTCTGTGGTTTAGATTTGAGCACATCATGTTTTTCACACGGACAATTATACGTGGCGTGCTCTCGAGTGGGCAAACCATCCAGTTTGTTTGTGTTAGCTAAAGATGGGAAAACAAAAAATATTGTACACTCTGTTGCATTAAGAGATTGATATTGTTTTTTAGTAATATTGTCATAATTAGTGATATGTACATACATTTAATAAATTTAAAAAATAAATGTTTAGTGGTTTGTTTTTTTTATATTCCGTTATCATCGACAGTGCTCCATGCCTTTTCCACTAATATACCGAATCCTCATACACTTTCAATAAGTTAGTCATTTTTTTCTACCTAAACAATCCCTAGAAATAATGTATATGGCAAAACGAAGTTTGCCGGGTCAGCTAGTATATATATAAACATATATATATAAACATATGTATATAAACATATATATATATAAACATATATATATATAAACATATATATATATATATAAACATATATTTATAAACATATATATATATATATAAATATATATATATATATAAACATATATATATATATATATATATATATATATATATATATATATATATATATATATATATATATATATATATATATATATATATGTATTCACATTGATATTTAACGCGAAATACAGCCATATCACTGCCTTTATTTACATACTTGCAAATGTATTTGATGCTCTTCACTGAACTGCATAACTCGACATTAATATGAGCATTGAATGTTTTGCTCAGCAAAGGCGAATATGGGACCACCCAACGGTTATCAATGTCAATGTCTATGTTATTGATCTTTTTAACAAAAGATTGTCCTCCATTATCGGGATTTCTTCGACGATATATTGGATATCCATCAACATTTGTGATCGTATCGTCAGTGAATTTTTTTGGAAAACTTTTAGTACATTTCCCGTCTGCCATGCAAGGCGATGAACGATTCATATTGCCACATGTGCCATGAATCATATTTGCAGTAACAATATCAAACCGCATTTGATCAGTAGACGGATCTGGAATTTCCGCAGAAATTATACTGTCGATTTCTTCAGGACGTATTTTATCGATTAACCATACCAAAATGTGTGCATGAGGTAATCTGCGCTTTTGCCATTCAACGGAATACATCCAGCAACGTGTGGGACCAAATACATGTAACTTTGTAATGAAATCAATTAGAGACTTCAATTTTTGTCTGAAAACACGTGCTGTAATGTCATGACGGTGTATTGCGCTTTGACCAGGCAATAGTAAGGATGTGATCTCCGGCCATTTTGGATTACATGTGAAGGTGATGAATAAACACAGCCGTCCATATTCTCGCACGTAAGTCAAGGCGTCTTGTATATATTCTTGCATATGACGTGGACTGCCTATGTACGATGATGGTAGAATGACAGAATTACCAATTTGGACGGCATCGGCGTTGTTGACAATAGCGTCTCGCAGGTGAATGTACTCTTTCGCACGTAGTTTTGTTGATTAAATCGCAAGTATCGTAGTCGTTCGCTCTCTATCTTCACATACGTGTCGACCATGAATTGTTGACAAAGCTCACGGCATCGTAGAATAACGTTGTCCTGATCACGTCTGATCATCAACCGATACGTATAATAATCATTCGAACTAACATTCTTGATTGTTTCAGTTCCTGTTGCGGGATCTCGTTGTTTAATATTTACGCAATATCCGTCTTGGCCTTTCCAGAACATTAGCGGATATTGGAGAGCGTCATATGAGCGGTGAGTATCAGCAATGAACTGTAGATTATTTCTTCTACGAATCACGATTTCCAGCGTAGTTGTACGATCGCCGACCATGATTCCAGCAACATCATCAAGAACAGGTGCATTAAATCTCCGAATGTGCTCTCCAGCAGGTGTTTTATCAGGATTGATTACAATAGCGTGATTATCACTTTGTAATTTGTGCATGTGTGATTTGAATATCTTTAACAATTCATTGTGCTCATTCAATAGAGCATCCAGGTCGCCGATGATACGCCTGGCAAAAAGTGAATTAAGGTGATTATACGAGGGTTGCCTTTTATATTTCGGGATTAGAGAACAAAAACAAATATTGATCATCGAAAATCACTTTATTGTTTTTCAAAATATTCCCCATGAAGATCTATACACTTTTGCATGCGTTTGAACCAATTGTCGAAGCACTTTTGCCACTCTGATTGAGGTATCTCCAACACATGCATTCTGAATGCAGCAACCGCTTCTTCAGGTGTCGAAAAACGTTGACCTCTCAGTTTGTTTTTTACGTACGGGAATAAAAAGAAGTCATTCGGTGCCAAGTCAGGACTATACGGCGGATGACCCATCAAATCGATGTTTTGGGTGCTCAAAAATGCAGTTGTCGCAGCCGATGTGTGAGAGCTCGCATTGTCGTGGTGAAGAGTGATCCGTCTTCGGCGGTTGGTTTTCCTGATTTCTTGGAAGACAACTGGCAAACAAATGGTTGTGTACCACTCAGAATTGACTGTTCTGCGTTGTTCTAGTGGTACGGTTGCGACATGTCCAGTTTTTCCGAAAAAACAGGCGACCATTTGCTTGGAAGTGCTTCATGCGCGAACAACTTTTGTTGGATTTGGCTCATCTTGAAAAACCCAGACAGTCGACTGATGTTTACTTTCGGGCCCATACGCGTAAATCCACGATTCATCACCTGTCACGATGTCATAGACGTGTTTCGAAGCACCGCGACCGTATTTTTTGAGCATTTCTTTCGACCAATTGACACGAGCCTTTTTTTGGGCGATTGACAAATTGTGTGGGACCCAACGCTAATAAATTTTTTTGACAGTCAAATGTTTATGCAATATTGAATGTATGCTGGTCCCACTAACGCCTAAGGTTGTCTCAATCTCACGATAGGTCACATGACGATCTTCCAATATCAGTTCGCGCACAGCATCAATGGTTTTCGGAACAACAACTGATTTTGGACGACCTTCACGAAATTCATCTTGGAGTGAAATTCGTCTTGGACACTGGTCCTTGATGGAGCTTCATCGCCAAAAATTGAATTAAGTTCATCCATGCACGGTTGCTGAGTTAATCCACGCCGAAGTTGTAAAAAATAATCGCACGAAAATGTTGACGATTTAATTCCATTTTTGGGCCGAGATGAATCTTTTAAGTTACTGTAAGCAACACAAATAGCGCTCGTATGTCAAAACGTTCTGAGTGCGTATAACCTCAAAAATGTCCAACTTTACGACAGAGCTGTCAATTGCCGGATTGCAACACTAGGGTTGCCAAATCCCGAAACATAAGAGGCAACCCTCGTAGCCACAACGTGCATCCACGCGTGCATCCTCACCACCCATGAAGTAAATTTGTAAAAATTTAGGTGATTCGTTTGGCATTAGCAGCAATGAACCCACTTTGTGATAAATTTGGCCTTTGATTTTGAATGTTGAATTGAATTGTTGACCATTGATAGCATTATTGTTAACTATTTCTGTTGCTCCGAACGATGTCATTTGGAAACATGAATTAAATGTTCGAATTGACTTTAGGCACAGATTAGAATCTGGATCCGTACCGATAAGTAAACCATTTAATGGTTCAGGCGGTGTCTCAATTGCTGGTAATTGCGCCTTTCCTGACGAACAGCACATCACAGCTGGCTCGTTTTTAAACTTAAGAGCATGACAATGAGGACATTCCTTATCCATAGCACCAATTACCACTTTCGAAAGAGCATAATATTCAATATCGGGCTCATACTCGAATGCTAGACGCAGGAATGAATTAGACGTAAATGATCGATGGACCTGTTGGCGTCGTTGATCATTTGCTCTGTCTCTGCTGATTGTAAAACGGCGCGCTTGTCTCTGTTCTAATCTTCTTTCTTCATTTCGTTCAGTTCGCGCATCTGCTGATTCATATCGACGCAATCGCGCCATGTTCACACGCACATTAGTATTATCTTGCTGGATTTGGTCTTCTGTTCTTTGGGCTCTAGCGATTCGCTTGCGTGCAGCTCCACGTGTTTGACGGCCTAAAGAAGTTCCTCTGCGTCTAGCTGGCATTGTAAAAATTATTAATAAGTAATAAATAATACGTTTAACACAATAGTTGTTGTTGACGGGAGCTCGTGATATGTGTTAAGTATTTTTTAGGTTATACTAAAAGAAACGTGAGAACTACGCTCAGAAATAATAATTTCACTTACTTTTCAATAAGACAGGAAAAAATAATCACAGCTAAAATTCAAATCCAAATTAATAAATTCACTTGAAGATTACACTGAAATGGTACAATTACATAATGTAATTAATGTTATAATATTTACAGAATACTATAATGTATGTAAGTTAAGTAAACAATACTATTATTTCTTCTTATTTACACCGGTTGGCAAGATATCCATAGAACGCTTTCAGGAGACTCGTCAGTTTCTCCCGTCAGTAACGTTGGCGTAGCTTGGGTAGGAAGCGCTCCCATTGGCCAGGGCTGGCGGGCCGACTGTTACTATGCGGACCGTGGGCCAAACACTGGTAGAATATTCTTTTCTATCTCATATGTTATTTACATTTGAATGATTATGATATCAGCTGGTGGGGATAACTAATCAATTATCACTTACACAGTTATCGACCGAGGTTGAAAATTAATAAATTATCAATATTTATTAAACAATTGCACTTATGAACATAAAAAATAGATAAAAACCTATTCTCAGACCTACCGAATATATATACAAAACTTGATTAAAATCTGTTCAGCCGTTTTGGAGGAGTTCGAGGACAAACACTGTGACAAGAGAATTTTATATATATTTCTGGACATGCCACCAAATGGTTACCGCCTGCTTCTGTCTATGGCGAATGATTTTGCTAGTGAAAAATGTGCCTCAGGAGAAGTTTGTGAAAATCGATGGTCCCAGTTTATGCCAATAGGGACTGAGTTTCTATGAGAGAGGCATAATTAAATTGCCTTCAAAATGGCAACAAGTTATCGAACAAAACGGTGCATATTTGACCTAAATCGGACCGTTCTAATTATGCTAAATAAAACCTTCAATTTCATGCAAAAATACTGGTTTTCTTTTTAGTACACTTGATATTTACTGAAAAATTGTGCCAAGTTTGGTAATTTTCATAAGATTTGGTCGTTCATGGGCTATAATGACTTTCTGTTTTTGTTTTTGTACATTCGTTTTTTTAAAATGAGTAATTGATTTAATTGTTTGCAATATACTTTTCGTCTAAGGGTTTTTGAGACACATAGCTCGAATCATGAGCTCCTTCGCTGCAGTATCATCCTCAAGTCCACCGAGTCTGTTGCTGGTCCTTTCTAAAACTTGTCTCGAAATGGAACAGAATGGAGCTCACGTACTGGTAAGAAAACAGGCTCAATAAAATGTTGTCAACAAATTAACGCTTTATACAGATATCCCTCAGCGATGACTTATATGAAATAGATTCTGAAAATAGTGCAGTGCTTACACATGAAACAGAGATCTGCAGTGAAATGAGAGAAACCGCACAGACTCTATTAGATGCTTACGTTCGGGTACAAGGCACAAATATTTCTCAAGTAAGACATTACCATGAGCTTAATGTTTTCTCTTATTCCTCCTTCCTTTTTCCAGATGTTGCGAAAGAGTGTGGAGACTAGAGATTGGCTGAATTGCTTAGAGCCTCGTTCAGTTCGGGCAGTAATGAAAAGAGTTGTTGAAGAATTAACAGCTATTGAGACAGTCGTTGCTAGCTTGTATGAGCCAGGCACTAGAACTGCGGCGAGCAGTGATTCAAGTCGCAAGACACATTTTAGTAATATGACGTCCTCCAAGCTGCAGTTTCGGTCGAATTGGTCCAATTATACTCCGTCACAGTTAGAGTCTAATTACGCTTCTAACATCCATCGTCTCTTCTCTGAGAGAATAGATATTTTCACATCCGTTGAGTTCTCAAGAGTTTCTATTGTGACTGGAATCATAAAAATTGGCCTGAAAGTGAGTCAAAATTTGTTCAGTTCAAAATAGTTCTTGTGGTGTTATCCTTTTTTTGTATTTAGACTCTGTTGGAGTGTGTTCGATTGCGGACGTTTAGTAAATTTGGATTGCAACAAATCCAAGTTGATACCCATTATTTACAGATGAACCTTTGGCGATTTGTTACGGATGAGAAGTACAATTATATTTATAATGTTGACCATTTTAAGGGAGATATTTATAATTCTTATTTTTTGATAACTTTAGCCTCGTGAACTTCCTCTTAGATGAGATTTTGGGATCAGCAGTTCACCGATGCATGGAGTCGATTCTGATGGAACCGAATGCCGTTGAGATCATTTGCGAACGTGGTTAGTATTTAATGATTAATAAGTACTTAATGTTAATTTCGAATGGTTTGTATTTTTCTTCTGGTTCATCTATTACAAGCTTAAGTCGAAATAAATGGAAGAAATAAAAGAATTTTTTTGTTTTTTTTTTGTTGTTGTGCCAATTACAAAAACAATTGTACAATTCGTCTACTTTATTATTGATACGTTGATTCTAGACGTCAGGCGAGAGTCTGGGTTTTGAATATCCAGTTAAGAATTTGTTAGTGTAGTTTTTTAATTTCGTGTCCGAGTGAAAAGGTTATATTAATGTCTAGTTATGTATTGGATTTTTGTTATCTAAAATCTCACATCAAAAATTATTGAATAGGCGAAGAGCTGGAGAGGAAAACCTCTGCAGTTCATAAGAAAAGAAAAACTGATAACAGTCATAAACTTTGTCTTGCGACGGAGTTGTAGGCTTTTTTGAAGTCAGTGAACAGTTGATGTACCGTCTCTCCGTATTCCCACTTCTTTTCCAACAATCGCTGTTCTGTGAAAATTGGCCATTTGTTGAACGGTACCTGTGGAATCCATCCTGGTAGTCTCCCAGTATTTCTTCTCCATATGATGTGATTCTCGTCAGCATGACAGTTGTTAATATTGCGTGTGAGGTTGGAAGCTGTGATATACCTATGTACTGCGCGAGTTAACACACCTGACAACCCCAACATAGATAACACACCCAACTCCCAAGTAGAAGATAAAACTCATTGCTGCAATCGACACGTCACGAGACTAATTAAGTTGCAAACGATGCAACTGATAAAGCCTTCAACATTGGCGATAGGATTCAATGCTGCACCCGACATGACTCATCTATCCAAACAATCACCAAAACAGAATTCCAAACAATCATCGAACACAGATAAGAGATTACAGAAACAACAACTGACGACTGTAAGAATCTAAATAACAAAATTGACGAACCTACACGCAGACTTCATCGAATGAACCGACCCGGCACATTATCATCTTAAAGTCTCATTGGAAATATAGGCTAAGGAATAATCATAAATAAAGTTAAATTTTTAAATTGCGCAAGTCCCAGTTTATCATGATCTTACGTCAAGGATATTCAAGTGGTGTCTTTTGTCTATGAGGAAGTGGTCTCTTTGGTTACGCGTTACGCCGTCGGGCTCTCCCTCGGTAGCCATTTCTAATTGTGTTTATGCCGGCATACATACCTCTGATATTCTTTGCTCTGGTATTTTCTAGGATTTTTTCGATCCGGGTCTTCTCCCATTCGCTTTTTTGCGTTTGAAAAGTTTCATTGTCTCTTTCCGAATTGTCGCGTATCTTTCTGCGTTGACTTCAAATGGATCACTCTGAGGTGTTTACGTTCTTCGATCTTCGGCCTGGACTCATCGTCAAATCAAGGTTTGGACTTAACTGTTGTCTTAAATCCTAATACCTTTTGGGCTGTTTGTTTGATTACGTCTCCGATCGATGCCCATTTAATGGCCAGATTCTTGGTTCCTCTTCCTCACTACTCCCATTCTCTAGTATGCTAAATCTATTCGTTAGTCCGTCTTGCCCTTTTGCGTAGGTCTTTTAGTTTATCAATGTAGAACCTTTTGCTCGTCTCTCATGACTGCCCATGTGGATGTGCTGCGAGCCGACTTCTAATCTTGCCCATCACTAGAAGATGATCGGAGTCGCAATCTGCTCCTCTATATGATCTTACATCAAGGATATTCGAGTGGTGTCTTTTGTCTATGAGGAAGTGGTCTACTTGGTTTCGCGTTACGCCGTCGGGTGATATCCATGTGGCTTTATGGATTTGCTTGTGCTTGAACATCGTGCTTTTGAGTACTAGATCTTTTTACGCTGCGACGTGATAATTCGAACTCCATTATCATTTGAAACGTCGTGTAGGCTTTCTTTGCCTATAGTTGATTGGAAGATATCTTCCTTTCCAATTTTCGCATTCAGGTCCCCGAGGAAGATTTTAACATCGAATGATGAGATCCCATCAAATATTTCCTCTAGGGTCTCGTAGAACATGTCCTTCGTTTCTTCATCGGTAGATTTTGTTAGGGCGTGTACGTTTATAAATACATAATTGTGCACCCACATTCGGTCATTAATAAATTTCACACCTTTTTCATGGGGCGTAATCTTCTTGCTTATGAGCGGGAGTCGGACTTCCTGAAGCGCGACGATGTCCATTTTATATTGTTTCGTGTTTTCTTCGACCGTATTGCACCTGGTTTATATAACGTTCGAATATTCCACGTGCCGACGAGTATATCCCGCTTTTTCCGTTTTTCCCTACGTCTCCTTTTTGCCGAGTCGGTGTTTCCTTGATGATTTGTTCCCTTATGGTAGTGTCGGCTCATCACACCTACTATTGGGTTTTTCGTGGGATTGTTTTTTGTATATTGATTATTCATTTTTGTCCCCACGAGTCTTGGGAGTTCTAATAGTCCGCCATAACAGAGCCCCTCTTTGATATGGTAAGGTCTGCTTATCGCTCTGATTCGATCCGGTGTCACAGAGGTGCCGTTATAATACAGCCGGTATACCCCTGGCTGCAAACCATCCAATGGGCACGGTGACGTGTAACACCCTGGACTAGGGGTGGTAGATCTTTGCGTGTTACTCTTCGCTAGCCTGTCTGACATGGGTGGCTCTACTGGAAGCGTATTATTCCATCAGCATAGCCTGAGTGATTCATTGTAGTTTAAGCCCCCGCGCCTCGTCGAGGTTTCTACCAGTCGGGGGAGAGGAAAAGGATAAGGAAAGAAAAAAGCGATGCGCATTGGTCTTGAACATCTGGAAATTTTAACGGCAAGGAACCATGTACAGACGGAGCATTTCTCACACGCGTGATTCCGCTGAAGAATGGTTCTCCGTGTTCAACACGTGATTCTCCGTACATCATCATCATCATCATCATCGGCACTACAACCGGGAACCGGTCTTGGCCTTATTTAGCAAGTCCTGAGGGTCGTTAAGTTTTCCATAATGATTTGTTTTTTCCGGGCAAGGTCATTAGTCTTGCGCCAGAGGCTCCCCGACGGGGTATCGAACCCCGGTCTCCCGCGTGACAGGTGGGCATACTAACCACTATACTATCGAGGAGCCGTACACGTGAAGTTAATTATTAACGTGAACTGTGGCGCCCTCCATGATCGATGGGTATCGCGGTAATGTATTTGAAAAATGCATTCAACAAATTCAAAAATTGAGCAAAGATCGTGATAATACCTGCAGACAAAGGGTGGACACGATACATCGTACCTGTGTCCTAATGGAACGAGCCACGTAATGTAAAGCTCCGTATTTACAGAGCCATAATCATGCCGACTGTGCTATACGAATACAATCAATATCAATTTGTGAATGCTTATTTTGTTAACAATTCGCATTGCATTTATGTAGATTTCATTAATAATTCGTCCTTCCGACAATAATATACAACTGTATATTTTGTTTGATTCTTTTATTATTATCACGTTTACTTTTCGATGATGGTTTGTACCAATGTGACTACTTCCTGTGTATACTAATCTTGTTTCACGTGCATTCAATTTGCGGTCGAAAATCATCCTTTCCTTTTAAAGGGATTATCTATACCGTTGACAGACAGTAGGATCATGAAACACTGTTTACATGAATCGAAAACGATTTCTAAATGACGTGCCATCACAACCCTGAGCTAGTTTCTGGTTTAGCATTCGCTCTGACCCGTTTTATTGTCGATATTGTCTCCTTTCTGCAGAATTTCTGGTTGATTATTACTGCCCACAGCTTTGCCTTTGTTGTGCTTTCTGTTTGCCTCCCATTCTGTAGGATGAACTTTCTTCCTATGTGAATGCATATTGGCATTCGAGTTGAATGTTTTTGGACAATGCGGGCAGGAATAAAGAACTTCTCCAGTATGTGTTGTCATGTGTTCCTAAAAGTGAATCGAATTAAAATGTTATTAAAAAATCTTTTTATATTTGTCTTACTTTTAAATTGAGGGGTTTTTTAAATGCTTTCTTACAAACGCCACACTCATAATTCCGCTCCGATGCATGGACATATCGGAAATGACTTCGAAGAGCACTTTGATTCGGTGATATCTTTCCACATATATTGCACGTGTGTGTTTTGCCTTCGTCATTGTGACGACGGAGATGTTTTTGAAGACTATGTTTATTCTTCAACCACGATCCGCATTTTTCACATTGTACTTCAGGCTGTTTGACTCCGGCATGCTCCAACTGGTGTTTCTCAAACATTGACTTGCCACGTATAACCTTCGCACATATATGACACATTTTGCCATATTCATGAGTGTGAGCATTCTTCCGATGGGTGTTTAATGTATTTTCGTTGGGATATCTGAAAATATACGATATTGTCGCATAAAAAAAAGAGGATTATAATACACATCCCTCTTCCTGCAACTGTACTGCGCTTTGGCACTTAAGGCTATTAAACATATTTTGCGGGGGTGTGATATGTATTAAAAAATTATTGTCGTGACAAGATAATGTTAAAGTTTCATGGAAAATGAATAAGATACCTGTTGGAGACGGAGCAGTACATGGCTGGCGGACTGTGGATCGGCTATTTACAACAATTGCTCTCTTTGTTCCTGTGACAAACATGCCAACGGGGGAACAGGGACACAAGAGATAATATAAGCGGCGGCAGTTGGAGAGTTGACGATAGTACAACAAGCGTACTGGGCAAGACAACAACGCCCTTTGTCCAGAGCAGAGTCCGGTTCTGGAGGTGCGCTACGTTAATCAGAATAATAGCAGAGTCGAGTACAATTTATTCAAACGTTATTGTATTCCCCGGTTACAATTAAATACTATAAACACAATGGGAAAATAAACATCTCATAGGAGAAACTTGACAAAGAAAATCTTGACATTGACATTGTTACTGTTAATAAAGGGTAAAGCCAGACTTTACAATACCAAAGGCTATTTTAGTAGATTTGGATTCCATTTCTTGTCGAATTGAAAAAGCAGCAAATAGTAGAACTGAAGGCCACCGACAGTATATGACCCACTCCCTTCCTCATCTTTATAAATGATCTCTTGTCAATTACTCACAACCCAATTCACTCGTTTGCTGATGATAGCACGTTGAGTTTCTCATACTCATACGAACACTTCCGTCCAAACTCTTCGAACGTCACTACCAACCATCAACTTATGCTTGATACATTGAATTCGGACCTCAACAAGATATATCAGTGGAGATTATCTAACCGAGTAGAATTCAATGGCTTAAAAATTCAGTGCTGCCTCTTGTCGTCAAAGGTGAGCCCCAAAGTAAATATATTGTCTATGAACGGCACTTGCATCGACGAAGCCAAGGAACTATCAATCTTCGGCACTCGAATTAATGCGACTCTTAATTGGAATGACCACATATTTGAAGCTGCGAAAAGTGCCGCCAAATGTCTGGGGTTCTTTAAGAGATGCAAAAGATACTTCACTCCATCCAACCTGGCCACTATTTATAAGGCGTATATTCGTCCGAAAATGGAGTTCAACTCCCATATTTGGTCAGGCGCATCCAAAACTGCACTACACGTGCTCGACAGGTTACAAAAACGAGCAGTGAAACTTATTGGGGACTCAGCTGTACGTCGATCAATTCCGTCGTTAGAAAACAACTTCTATAGGTATTACCGCAGTCGTTGCTCAACTGAACTTGCTGAATGTGTTCAGCCCCTTCAGACATTTTCCCGGGATACCCGTCAATCTGTGAATGCGCATCTGGTCACGTTGGAAGTGGACTTTAGGCGCACAAATAAACATAGAGAGTCATTCTTTAGCCGAACCACACGAATGTGGAATGTTCTGCCTGCTCATGTGTTTCCTGGCCGTTGTGATGTCCAGACATTCAAGACCAATATACATCGACACCTCCTTTCCTTATACACTTCCTCTCCATCCGCTCGCACTGTGCTCTGACATTTAAGGGTACTTCAAAATCCCCTTTTGTGCGCGCGTTAAAAAAAAAGACCCTTAAAAAAAATTACCTAAATAACGGCAATTTTCTCACTTTCTGTGTACTCAGAACCCGTGATCATTTAAATATGTTGGGTTATGTGTTATCTAGTGGAAAAGTTATGTTGCTTAGAAATGTTGATATAAAATGGGATTTGTTCCAATTTGGATTTTAGTTTTTGATGGCTAACACTTTACGCTTGTGAAAATGCTGTTCACTAGTGACTCACACGATGCTCAATTAGATTCTGTTGATAGGATTTTCATTTTACTGCTATACATTGTAGTTGGAAGCGCAAGCGATTTCAGTGACTGACTTGGGTCATCACTTACTGAAACAACTTAAACCCAAGTTAAAAAACATCACAGTAGTAGGAACCAGTTCCAGGCAGCGTCCAAAGCAGTGATATCAAGCGAAAATTTCATGTATGATGTAAAGAAGATAATTAAACCAATGAAGTTTGGGTAAGTTGGGTCAACCCCGCATGTTTTATACATATCTAATTTGATTTTGATCTTAGCT
This sequence comes from Microdon myrmicae, assembly GCA_963931805.1. Taxonomy (NCBI): domain Eukaryota; kingdom Metazoa; phylum Arthropoda; class Insecta; order Diptera; family Syrphidae; genus Microdon; species Microdon myrmicae. Next base: position 69,658,634 of record OZ007496.1, read on the forward strand.
ATTTATACACGCGTTTAACTCTGTGGGTAATAAAATAAAAGCAGTGGACCTTTTGCGAAGAAAATGTTTATCGATGGTTGCAGTTTCCATTCCAGGAAAGCCTTCGCAACCTGTTTATGAAATTCCATACAAATTTCAATATACTCCCACAAATAGTGTCGAAAGATCTCTCGGCCTTTCGTCTATATATACACAAGAAAATGACCTCTGCCAAAAGGGGCAAGTCTATTTAACCCTAATCAACCGCCCTCCCAGCACCCCCCCAAGACTCTCAATACTCTCCCCTTAACCATCTAATATCAACATGTCAGAGGTGTCCGCTCTAAAACGCAATCGATTCTGCAAAATGCTCATACCGCCCCTTTCGATATATACGTATATCGTTTGAAATAATAGTGAAGAAGATCGTGTTATTCGAACTGACGCTATGACAGCTCGAATCACGAAAAAAATTTTACCTAGTAGTTACACATCAGGCTACTGACCGTGTTTAGAATTTGATATCCAAATTCGACCATATTCCACTGATGTGAATTATTTTTTTTTTATTTATCGCTTGGTATACGGTTCTGATGTATTTTTCTTATTCGATTTTTCGTTCGGTGTTCTTCACTATTTTTGCTTGTGAATTGTGTGTGTATCTGTTAGAATCGCTACACCACTCCCGCCGCAGTAACTTCGTTACGATCAGATTCGTATGCGGACGAGGGACGAACGAGAGAAACGAGAAAACATCGGAGGCTGTGCTCTATGCGGAAGTCGTGACCGTGTGTGAAGTTCTGCTTTACTATGGGAAGTGTATGCTGTGTGTACAGATCACATCGTAGTCACCAATTTGGCGGATTTGTGTGTTGAGTCTAAATTTGATCGTCACCGGGACGAGAAGCTAAAACGAGTAGGAGGACAGCGAGCCCCACTGAGGAGGTCGAATCGCGAGAACCGCTAGATAAGTAACCGCGACTTTAAATTCAAATTAAGAAAAAGACGAGTTGACGTGTATCTGAAGTTCGTCAGTAAAAGCGATGTAAGCTCGGAATTTAAAAATAAAAACAAATGTTAATAAACAAAAGTGTGCACTAAATATAGTTCATGTTTCATTTTGTGCTGTGGCGCTCCGCTTGTGTATTTTCCTCTACGGTTAACAGTGTTCGGCGGAACACTGCATCAGCAAACATTCGACTCAACACACAAATCCGCCAAATACACACTAACCGAAACCAACCTTATCCCCGGTATTCACAGTCAAGAACTATTCCCCCCCTGGCAATAGCAGCGGTTGATCACCTAGCCGAGTTAAGTACTTCCCTTGACGATATCGTTGTTATTGGCGATTTCAACCTCCCCCATTTCCAATGGACGCTGTCAGACGATCAATCCTTTTACACCTCAAACCCCACTAGTACCAAGGAATGTCTTTTTATAGACGGTTTCACCGACTTGAGCCTCCGTCAAATAAGTAATGTGCCAAATCAAATGAAGAGGCAACTTGACCTTACGTTTACAACGGACCGCTATAATTCCTTAGTCCTCACGCTCTCTCCACCATCGATAATTTTGAATACCTTCATCGTTTGGGGATGTAATAACCTGCTTCATGCTTCCCATTGTTTTCGGTAGAATTCCTTTCTGCGTTTTACCTGATGTTGAAATATTTGTGCTGCAGGACCTGGACAATTAAAATCTGCAAAAAATGTTAAATGTTGAATTTCATTGAATACATTCATGTGGGTCGCTTTTCCAGAGGTCTTGGTCAGATTCTGTGCAGGACGTTATTAGAAATATGACATCTGCAATAATTGCAACCATGTGATGTTTAATTAACTTCTAGGAATAGACATGTACCACAGCATTTTTTTTAGGTACATTGAATATACGTTAAGACTCGCTGTGACAAAGCTCCGTGGTTGCGAGTTTGGTCGAAATCCTTGAGTGAAATCGAGAACACCTGACGTGAATGTAGGAAGATACCATTTCGCAAATCTCCGATATACATCAATGGTTTCGAGAGTTCCATATTCCAAAAATGCGGACCATTATGTCAGGAGCATGCACAATATTGCCCCGAATCACAGCACGATCCTGTTCATTAATTGAGAAAAAGAATTGCATCCTTAGGTTTTGTCTCCTTGTTGGACCAGAGGGAGAAAATGAAACTTTTGAGGTATGTAAGTTCAACATCGTTCTTCATAACGATTTGTAAAATTGTTTGAAGAAATCACATAATTTCGTGGATCTGTGATAGTTGTTCTTCGGCGTGCTTTCGCTGCTCAGGAACAACAGCTATTGTGGCCCGTATCAATTCCGTCCGTTTGTTCTGGTCCATTTAATGGTTGGTATTGTTTCCCGTTTTACAATCTAATGTTATTAATTTAGATTTTTTTTTAATTATTATTGAATTCATTTGCTTTTGTTTGTTTTCTGCGTATTTCCATTCAGTGGAAAATCAACAACATTTATTGAAGGCGGTTAAGCTTAACCTTAGTTTCCGTCCTTTTGTTGATTTAATTAATGATTTATTAAGTTTGATGATGAAAATAGTGTGATATCAAAACGGAGATTTAATTACAAAAGCACGGCACAACTACAAGTCACTGCTCTCCTTCGATGTATCACTTTCTTCTTTGTTGATGAATTCTGCTGGTATGCCGCTCTTGCTTTCTTGGGCCGATAATAATAAAGTCCAAAGTTCGTCCATAAATTGTTTGGCATTGCGTCCATTAAAAAAGCCAGTCATGTTGATTTGCAGTTTCTTTGGGCATGGGCATTTTTCCTCCTCCAGTTGGTTGTAAACAAATTCAACAACGACATCGTCTTCGATATGAAGTATATCAGTGATTTTCTTACTAATCCGTGGTCGAAGAACATCCAATTTCACCTTGGACATATCAACACGCTTACTAAGCCAGTCACCAAATTTCATTTGCCTCATAAGTTTTTCTTCTTATCACTGAAGCGCGTGTTTTGCTGTTGAGTAGTCCTCGTGAACATCATTTCAATGGTGTACAATTTTCAACACTGCAAATCGAAAATATGAAACTTAATGATCTTGGACGAGATATATAGTACACAAGCGATTGAAAATACATTTCCTTTGTTGCAATTACGGCGCAGAGAGCACGACTACGCGAAACGTTTTCGATTTATTGGTGAATCTGCTCTTCGTCTGCGTTGCTGAACCTTTATCGTTTTTGTTTTTACACTGCACAGGACACTTTGAACTTCATGTTAGACCATTCGATTGGTTGAAATAGTTTCTTGGGGAAATAAGCTTCTGCAGTATTCGATTACGTGTATAAGTTTTAAATTCAGAGTAGTAGATGCGCTTCGAAATAGCTTATCTCGACGAATGTGATTGAGTGCTGGATTTGCTGCTGCCTCGATCTTCTTATGTGTGCCTTTTTTATTTTTTGTTGTTAGGTATAGGTACACAAACTGTATTGTTTGTATTCCTTTGCACGTTCCGTTGATTGTTACTTCTGATGTGTTGTGCCGCGAACTGGGTGGCGATGGAGTAGATCCAAAAGGCACTGGATCCGGCTCGAAGGACCAGAAAATGTTTTGGGAAATGTCTCCGCTCGAATGGTCGATCAAAACTTCCCCAATAGGCTTTCTTAATAGGAGTTTATTTGGTCGAAGGTATAGGTTGCCGATTACAAATGACTTGACTGACCTGGTCATTGGATCGACCAGTTTGCGTAAGGTTGTTGTACGGTTGTCGTGGGTGGCGAAACTGTGTACTGTTTATCAAATAATTGAAAGTGATGTAACCAATTGTGTACGGGTTGTACGAACAGCAGTCGCAGTTGCTTATTTTGATTTAGTTTAGATTCCCGTATGTCCATAGTGCGATCAATTCGGATTTAGTCTCTCGGTCGGCCAATGGGTCTCAACTTGTCACGTACTTGCCATCGGGGGGAAATTGTGTAACAATGTGTACCGCATGCATTCAAAAAAATTTCTTGTGTGAAGTGGTCAAATACGGGTTGTACGATCGTCATTCCCACGATAAGTGCTCATTTTGATTCAGCTCAGATTTTTGTCTGCTCACTGTCGGATCAAATTTAGCGGTCCAATTGTGCACCGGCATGTTGTACCTAAGTTTCACGTATGTACTACTACTTTGTAGTTCTGTCAGTGGTTCGTGTGTGCTCTCTCGATCTTTAATAGTGTGCCATAATGTCGATCGATCCAATCGGATTTCTGTTATGAAAAGTGTAAAATCTAAGCAGTGACAGCTCTATATGGTATAGTATCCCCAACACACATGCAAAAGACTCGCGGCGCGGTGTTTGTTTGAGAGGCGAGATGCCAAAAGCCCGTTTTCCATGAAGTGCGAAGAATACATTGTGCCCAGACTAGTGTACCAGGAGGCACTATTAAGCACTGGAATACCCAGCAAAAAGCACCTTTTGTACAATAAGTTCAGTATTTTTACAGTCGAACACATACACCGATCGTTGTTTCCGGTCCTCCCACGGAAAAGAAGAGGTGGAAGGTCATCTCGAAAACGTCTTTCCGTGGACTTGGGGCTGAGTTCAGCATTTAGCTTTAGTCGGTTTGCCGATATGACGCCTATGGAGATCGAGCTTATCACCTTACGCGGACTAACGGGCATATTGAAGTTCTACGTGAGTACGATTAGAAACTACCGAGACTATGCCTATCGCACTGAATGGTGGAGTTATTATCCCGAAAATAAAATACTTTTACTGACGCCCATATTTCATCGGAACGCCATCTACAGAAGACTCTTCAAAACACAGTGTTCTGCATGGATTAGTGTTTACCAGAATGACGACGACAGAGAGTTCAATGTACAAATTCGGTGACTACCAAGTTGCCAGTATGCAGGAGACGATCGAACATCGTGTTATTCGCAGTAAGAGACGAAAGCCCGTCGACTATAAAGCAAGTAATGGCGATGGAAGTTCAACAATAAAGTCAGGGAATGATGGTGAGGAAAAAGATGATTCCCAAGTACTTAGATCGCCAAGAGGTCGACCACCGAAAAATCCAGAAAAGAATCAAAAAATTGTCATGCTAGTGCCTGAATTTCCCCATCACTCTAAACCTCCCAAGAAATATCACTGTGAACCAATTGCGGTGCCTAAGTTTTTATACGGTCTTGCATCAAAAGTACAAGCGTTCAAGAGACGACTATATTGTGAGAGTAGAGCAGCGGAATGGGCGTATGTTCGGCATGTCCAATGTGACACTGCGGAAGGTTATCAATTTGTCCACAAAAGCTTAGAGTTATGTAAGCCAACACAAGGCTGGTCGTCGATAGTGATACCTGACAAACAAACTTTAGTTTCAGATGCTGGAAAATTAGCTGTTTTGGATAGTTTACTTACAAGATTGAAAGCCCAAGGACATCGTGTGCTGATATATTCACAAATGACCAGAATGATCGACTTATTAGAGGAATATATGTGGCATCGGAAGCATCGCTACATGAGATTAGATGGTTCAAGTAAAATATCTGAACGTCGCGATATGGTTGCAGATTTTCAAAACCGTGCCGACATCTTTGTCTTCCTTCTGTCTACCAGAGCCGGCGGGTTGGGGATTAACTTAACGGCGGCGTACACAGTTATCTTCTATGACTCCGATTGGAACCCTACCGTTGATCAACAGGCCATGGATCGCGCACATCGTCTGGGACAAACTAAACAGGTAACCGTCTATCGGTTAATCTGCAAGGGGACCATTGAGGAAAGGATACTCCAGAGGGCGAGAGAAAAGAGCGAGATCCAGCGAATGGTCATAAGTGGTGGAAATTTCAGACCTGATACACTCAAGCCAAAGGAAGTCGTTTCATTACTGCTAGATGACGAAGAGATAGAGCTCAAGTATCGACAACGGACTGAAGAACGAAAATCTGATGACATGGGCTCTCGGGAGAGAAATGATAGGAGGCGTGCGCAATCGCATAAAAGTCCGACGAACAATAACTCGTCGCGCAAGCGGATAAAATTGGAATCGGATGAGGATTTGACTTACAGTTCGGAAATCAGCAACCCAATCCTGAATTGGAAGTTCCATAAGGAACCGTTTGTCCCCGGAGCAACACCGGTCAACCGGAACGATGATTCGAGCAATGACGGACTCAATGTCGAAGGCGATGTGTCGCTTCGACCAACCTCACCAAACTTTTACAATCACTACGATACCATTGGCCGAGCACGTAGACGACACCATCCACGTGGTACAAAGCGTGGCCGACCACGAGGCTCTCGACGAAGCGGTGGCAATGGTTCGCTTGGTCGTTCTGACACAAATTCAAAGCGAGGAGGTCACACGATAATAGCACCTATGAATCCAATGACAAATCCTGTAGCAGGAGCAACATCTTCGCCAGCAACAACAAGCAATATGAGTGGCAGTGGTACAACAACAGAGCGCCTTACAAATACTGGCGAAGGGGCATTTGTGGTAACAGTACCACCACTGAAAAGAGGACCTGGACGACCCCGGCTGAAACCAGGCGGGCCCGCACACCAAGGAACACGTGGCACATCGAGACCAAGAAAACCAATTGGACCGTTGGTTGTTCCATTAGGCCAAAGTCCAGCACCTACTCCCTTAAATTGGACTCCAGCAATAAGACCAGCTCAGAGTCCAGCCCCGGAACGTAGCACTCTCCCATATTACCACTCGTACGGAGACGGAATCAGAATGAGGAAAGACGGTATAAATACGTCGCACGCAGATCACAATAGGCAGTAAGGAAGCGATAAGTAGGGAAGCGATAAGTAAACAAGCGGAGTAAAGAAGAGTCACCGAATTATTAACGAAATATCAAATATCGAAATATGAACGGTTGTTATTAACAGACTAACAAAGTGTTTACAAAGAAAATCGATTTAACGGCTCTTATTTATTAAAATAATTAATCCAGCGAACCCTAAGCTCGCAACAATTGGTGTCGGAAGTGGGATTAATTATTGGTGAAGTAAATAGGTCTGTGAAAGTGTGTTGTGACGATGTCAGATCGACATTTGGAGGATCTTCGCGTTCCTGAGTTGAAGAAGGAACTTCAGGACCGGAATCTGGATAGCAGAGGACTGCAAGCAGCAATGGAGAAAGTCGGGTATTGGTATTGATGTCGACACAAATGTTTTTACGATTAGGCCAGACTGTCCGGATGGAGAAGAAACAACGAGTCAAGATGGTGCCAATGTAATGGAGAAGAGTTCGCCACAGCTGGACATTTCGGAGATGCTCAGGATGATGATGACAAAATTGGACGCGCAAGCTACAGACATTAATACAAAGTTGGATGCCCAAACGCGGTGGATGAAATGTAATCTTCAACGCTTTAAGGAAGAAATTCGAAACGAAGTAGAAAATCTGGATCTAAAAAACGAAAATTGAATTTAAGAAAGTCACCGATGAAATAATGTGAATCGAAAAGAGACTTGAGTGTGTTGAGAGCAATAAGACATCGCCTAGCAATCAACATGACTACAAAGATACAAGGATGCAACCGCCAACCTTCGATGGGACGGGACCCTTCGCCGTATTTATACGTCAGTTTGACGCCGCGGCCAATTATAATAAGTGGTCGGATGAGCAAAAGTCAACATCACTAATCTTGTCACTCCGCGGGGCGGCTGCAGAATTGCTACAAACCATACCAGCAGAGAAGCAAACAGATTTCCAAGCGGTAAGAGACGGTATGAAGCTAGGTATGGAGACAACCACATGCAGCAGGTCTACCGCATACAACTGCGGAGCAGAACGCAGAAACCTGGAGAAAATCTTCAACAGTTGCAGGCAGACATTGAGCGATTGGCAAACTTGTCTTATTCAAATATGACTAAGGAATTTCTGAACGAGGTAGCAATGGATGCATTTATAAATGCACTCCAAGATCGCGACTTGCAACAAGCCGTTCGTTTGGCAGGAAAGAAGACGACTAATGAAATACTGGCGTTCGCATTGGCATATGAATCTGCTAAACTGGCTACCAGGAGTACATATAGAATCCGAGAAATGTCCGTCCAGGAATGTTCCTGCCAAAGAATCGGGCATGTACAATGGAGAACCCCGAGACCTGTTATGAAGTGCTGGACATGCGGCGGAGTCGGCCACATCTCTGTTGACTGTAGGAAACGTCGACGAATGAATGAAACATCAATTGAGAATTGTTGTTCATGCGCTAATCATAAGAGGAGACCATCAACGTACGATTTCCAAATTTCCCACCGTCAAGGGAAGGTGCATAATAACGCTGATGCTCTATCAAGAAGACAATGTAAGCCAGATTGTAAACATTGTCATAGAGCGCATGTTGCAGTTCCGCAACATGTAAATTCTCATACCAGTCGGAAAAACCTACCGCACGGAACGCCACGTATTGCTGAATAGACAAAAGCAAAATTGTCTATTCATGTGACGTTTTACATGTTACTGTTTTCACACAGTTCTTGTTTTTACTGTTTTTTTACACAGTCTGTTTTGTAACGTTGGAAAAAATGAAATTGTTTACGGTGCCTTCAGCACCTGTGCTTTTTAATGTGAACATACGTTCGAGAAAAGGTTTTTGGACGGTGCTTTCAGCACCTCTTGCCTGACATTGTCCTTTTAATTTAATATAAAATAAAGTTAAATTTTGTGTAGTGTATTACAAAATGTGTTTCTTTTGTGCCCAATGCAGCAATCACTTGCTGTGTCCATGGTGACACCTTATTGTTATTTGCTTTCCTGGTCAAGTGTCAACGACCACGGAACAGAGTATTTGCTGGGCTATAACGCCATGAATTTCAGTTTGCTGTCTCGTCGAGGAGGATCTCGACGCGGAAATCAACCTTTGCTGTTTCCCAGTTGGCGAACCATCGGCAACAACGGAGTTGCGGTTCCCAACTGGCGAAACATTTTGGACCTTCGAGCCCGACGGCTCGAAGTGTACAGTGATCCGGATTCTGACATCCATCAAGCCATTGAAGACATCATCAACAGCTGGATTTACGATCCGAGGAACAAAATATCGCCGAAAACAAAGGTAGGTGGCAATTATTTTATAATATAATTTGACATATAATGTAATTTAAGAGATCCAAGTGATCTTAAATAAAAGTGTTGTGTGGTGTGTGCATAAAGGTGTTAAGTTAGATTTATTCGAAGTGCCAATCAATGTATATCGAACGCAAGTATCAAGAAGTGGTACTATAATACAACCGGGCCATCAGTTTCGATCCGAAAAACCCAATATTCTACTGTAATCGAGCTGCAACATATATACGTTTAACAGAAAATGATCGTGCGATTAAAGACTGCAACTCTGCCTTGTTCTAAAATCCAAATTACAGCAAGGCATAATGGGAGATGTATATCTCAAAATACAGGAAAGTACGATGAAGCCATAGACGCTTATACGAAGCTATTCAATTAGAACCTGATAACAACGATTGAAAATGGATCTGAACAAACGGACGGAATTGATACGAGCCACAATAGCTGTTGTTCCTGAGCAGCGAAAGCAAGCCGAAGAACAACTATCCCAGATCTACTAAATTATGTGATTAGTTCAAACCATTTTACAAATCGTTATGAAGAACGATGTTGAACTTAGCTACCGCAAAGGTTCATTTTCTCCCTCTGGTCCGACAAGGAGACAAAGCCTAAGGAAGCAATTACTTTCTCAATTCTTGAACATGATCGTGCACTGATTCGGGCAATATTATGAATGCAATTGTGCATTCTCCCGACGTAATGGTCCACATGTTTGAAAGATATGGAAGTCCCAAAAACGTTAATAAAAACTATCGGAAATTAGCGGAATAGTATCTTCCTACGTTCATGTCAAGTGTTCTGGATTTCAATCAAGGATTTCGACCAAACTCGTAACCACGGAGCTTTGTCACAACGAGCCTAAACACATATTATGATATACCTAAAATGCTGTGATTCATGTATTCCTGGAAGTTAATTAAACCACACATGGTTGCAATTATTAAGATGTTCTATTTCCAGTAATGATCTTCACAGAGTCTGATCAAGACCTCTGGGAAAGCGACGCACATGAATTTATTCAATTGAATTTCAACATTCAACATTTCGAAGATTTTGTTTGTCTGGTTCCTGCAGCACCAATGTTTTAATATTTAACATTTTTTAGGATTTCGGTTGTCTGGTTCCTGCAGCACGAATATTTCAATATTTGGCATATTTAAAGATTTTATCTATCCAGTCTCTGCAACACAAATATTTCAACGTCAGGTAAAACGCAGAAAGGAATTTTACCGAAAACAATAGGAAGCATGAAGCAGGTTGTTACATCACCAAGCGCTGATGATAATCAAAGGGATGGAGCACTTAATATAATTGGAACTCTGGCAGATGTGCTTCTGAAAAACGAAGACGTCGTGGTCACCACATATCTATTTCCAGGGTTTCAAATCGGGCAGACATATGCGAACCGTACTGGTTAGGTGGTTCATTGCTCTAGTGAAATGAAATTGACTTCGCCTTTTTATTTGAATGATTGTTTTCTCTTGTATTCGGCAGAAAATAAAATGATAAACACTTCCTATTTTTCCCATCTTACAACATACATTTCAACTTTAACACAAATCAAAATCAAAGCTAGTGATTCTATCAAATACAATTTACAGTCCACAAATTACTATCATATTACATTTACCAAATTACAATCCACTTGTCAACATCCAAGGTTGTTTCATTTCTCTTCATTCTGCAGAATTAACCGCAGGTAAATCAAAGGGTTTAAACAATCAGTTCCAGTATTCCGGTTGAGGACATCATTCGGCTCCTCTTTTAATGAAGTTGCAGGTACTTGGCACGACCACGACACATAACTCAAATACGCCCCGCGTAAATTAAAGGAACCTCAAGAAGAGGACGATGCCTATCGGGCAGAACAGTCGAGAAGACAGTTCAATGAAGCTTAAGCTTGAAATCAAGTTCAACAATAGAGCTGAAGCTCTCACAGTAAAACAAGCGGTCAATACCAAAGAAAGATTTTGTCAACGAAGGCACATCCGGTCCTATACCTGCAAGTATCAACCCAAAAATCGAATTGCAGATGAATAAAGCCAAGAACTCAGAGAATTGCGATTTCACCGCCTCATCCACTTCCGTTCCCGGGCACCGCTTCTCGAAACCTGGGCGCATCGTTTACGCATCCAGGATTTGTCGCTTCTCGCCACCCAGGCATGCTGTCAAGTGTCTGGGGTTCTTCGCTTTTCGCCGTCTGGACGAAATGCTCTAGGGGCACCCTCTTAACACCGCCCATTGCACGTAGTTGCCACGGGGGCACCACTCCAACGGAGTTGGTGTCTAAGATAGGCTTTCGGTTGTAGGATTAAGGGACAAAGAAAACGAAGACAAGGAAAGATGCCGACACCCTTCAGAGAAGCATGTCATCGGAAAGCTGTCGCGGATTTGGAGTTCACTGCTTCTCGTCACCTGGATTCATCGTTCAAGCATCCTGAATTTGCCGCTCTCGCCAATCAGGCACATCGCTGTCACGTGTCTGGGGTTCTTCGCCTTTCGCCGCCTGGACGAAATGCTCTGGGGGCACCCCCTTAACACCGCCCATTGCACATTGCTGCCACGGGGGCACCACTCCAACGGAGTCTGTGTCTAAGATAGGCTTTCGCTGCCAAGATTAGGGGATATAAAAGGAGAAGAATAGGAAAGATTCCGGCACCCTTCGGGAAATCAAACCAACGGAAGGCGAACAGTGAACATATGGTCCAGCCACCAGTCAAAGAAGAAAGTACCTGGCTTTAGGACTATTTCATCATGTGGCTCAATTGAACGTAAGCTTCTAATAATGAGCAGAGTAATCTTCCTAATAGCGACCTGGATGCACAACCTCTCTGGCTCAATCAAGTGCCAGTTGTAAGTCAGGGGATATGCCGCAAGGTGTTCAACCACAACACCATCAATAACCATAGTGATCTCATCATCATCATCATCATCATCGGCACTACAACCGGGAACCGGTCTTGGCCTTATTTAGTAAGTCCTGAGGCTTGTTAAATTTTCCATAATGATTTATTTTTTCTGGGCAAGGTCATTAGTCTTGCGCCAGAGGCTCCCCGACGGGGAATCGAACCCCGGTCTCCCGGGTGACAGGCGGGTATACTAACCACTATACTATCGAGGAGCCCCATAGTGATCTCAACCAGTGGGAAAACACAACCACAAATCACATCGTTGCCGCAGCTGATGCGGCAAATATCGCCTTTCAGGCACTTCTCCACAACATGTCGGAGACTATCAACTATGCTGTTCCAAAAAGGAATCATATGCGGTCACAGCACCCACAACAACAATTGCAGCAGCAGCATAGACATTATGATGACAATTAGTATGAAGATGATGGTGGTTCACAGACAATGATTGCACCTTATGACCCCAGTCCCGATGCAGCAAATAAGAGCTACGCTCAGCGACTTCAACGTCGGATATGTGAATCGGCTGATGGTAACTACAGTTCAAATGCCAGAGCATCCAACAATACCGGCGAATCAACTTCCACGAACTACCATGAATGGGAACAATACAATCCCTTCTGATCTTATGGGAAGTTCAGCGAATTCGCTCAATTCAAGGAACTTATCGACGTCTTCTGGTCCTCAAGACCAGCAAGATTATTTCTATGGTGGCCATTATCATAAATATCATTTGGAGAACAATCACTCAACCAGTGGATCAAATACTCCGCCAGGCAATGTGGCCAACGTCAATCTCAGTTCCCATCAAGAAATTCGCCCAACGCCGAGCATTGGTTTAGCGGCGTAGATGGGACAAATCCCCAACTGCAACAGCATCAGGCACAGCAACCACCTTGGATTCGAAACGCAGATGATCCTATGCAGTTGGGGGAACCTCTAGTACTTCTAATATCGGCACAGGCTGACCATATTCAGAAGATGACAGAAAAACAACATTGCATGACCGACTTTAACCCAACTAAGCGGTCTTTGGACTGAATTAACAGCTCCATCTAGTGCATCTAGTTTTCAACTATTTCTAAATGGCCACATTTCCAACCAAAGATAAACACAAACAATTCAACATATTGACGATCACATCGCTCAATTATCATTCATGGATCCACGATCCAACATAGGACTACGTCAAAAATATTTATACTATATTTATGGATCTACGATTCAACATAGGACAACGTCCAAGATATTCGTACTCTACTTAAGGATTTACTATCTAACATAGGACTACGTCCAAAATATTCATACTATACTTACGGATCCACGATCCAACATAGGACTACGTCCAGAATATTCATATAATGCACCAGGGATTTACGATCCAACCAACATTCAACATTAAAAGCATAAGTCAACAACAAACAACGACGGCCTTATCACAAGCTACAACGTTAGCAATCAATGGCCAACTGGACCTTCGGCCACACACGTACACACACACTAATAACTTGATTAATGCAATATTCGTTCATAACCGAATGTATTTCATAACCACCCTCAATTAATAGAATCACTTATAATATAACAATATAATTAATTTTGCCACCCTACCGTTTTACCGTACCGGTGTATGAGCAACACGAGCAGTAAGGTCTCTGAGCTCAACCATAAATACCAACCGCCACTTCCCACGGCGCTGACACGAAAGAGGACTACTGGGTCCATTGTCGCGGCCCGGGAAGATGTTGCAGTTCCGCAAAGTGTAAATTCTCATTATACCTGTCGGAAAAACCTACCACACGGAACGCCACCTATTGCTGAATAGACAAAAGCAAAATTGTCTATTCATGTGACGTTTTACATATTACTGTTTTCACACAGTTCTTGTTTTTACTGTTATTTTACACAGTCTGTTTTGTAACGTTGGAAAAATTGAAATTGTTTACGGTGCCTTCAGCACCTGTGCTTTTTAATGTGAACATACGTTCGAGAAAAAGGTTTTTGGACGGTGCTTTCAGCACCTCTTGCCTGAGATTGTCCTTTTAATTTAATATAAAATAAAGTTAAATTTTGTGTAGTGTATTACAAAATGTGTTTCTTTTGTGCCCAATGCGGCAATCACTTGCTGTGTCCATGGTGCCACCTTATTGATATTTGCTTTCCTGGTCAGGTGTCAACGACCACGGAACAGAGTATTTGCTGGGCTATAACGCCATGAATTTCAGTTTGCTGTCTCGTCGAGGAGGAACTCGACGCGGAAGTCAACCTTTGCTGTTTCCCAGTTGGCGAACCATCGGCAACAACGGAGTTGCGGTTCCCAACTGGCGAAACAGCGGAAGAAAAACAAGAGGGATACGACCTTCGAAATGTACAATACGCGCAGCTCAACTTCAGAATAAAGATATGTCGCTAATCCTAGAACACAAAGAAATGAACGAGCGGCCAACTTGGAACAATATTTCCAACAAGAGTGGAACATTTAAAGCATATTGGGCACAATGGAATTCCTTGCTGGTGGAAGATTGAATTCTAAAGCGTAAATGGGAAGCCGCGGATGGAAAATCCCATCGAATGCAGATTCTAGTCCCACCATCAAAAGTGAAGAATGTACTAGCAGAAATGCATGACGGGGCCTCCAGCGGACATCTGGGAGTTAATAAGACACTTTCAAAATTACGATCTCGATTTTACTGGCTTCACATGAGAGATGACGTCGAGTCTTGGTGCAGGAAGTGCACAACTTGCACTGCGACCAAAGGACCAACAGCAAAACCAAGGAGCACTATGAAGCAGTACAACGTGGGTGCCCCGTTCGAGCGAATTGCGATTGATATCTCAGGACCATTTCTAAAAACCAACGATAACAACAAATACACGTTGGTCATCATGGATTACTTCAGCAAGTGCGTGGAAGTCCTCCCAATTCCAAACCAAGAAGCAACAACCGTCATTGAGCAGCTTATCAATAATTGGATCAGCAGATATGGAGTTCCCTGTGAGCTTCATTCCGATCAGGGCCGAAACTTCGAATCACAGATATTTCAAGGCATTTGTGCGGCATTGGGCGTACGGAAAGCCAGGAGCACACCCTTACATCCGCAGTCAGACGGAATGGTCGAAAGGTTCAACCGAACAATAAAAGAGCATTTATCGAAGGTCGTTAGTGATCAACAACGAGATTGGGACAAATATGTACAAACCTTTCTCATGAGTTATAGATCGGCTAATCACGATACGACCGGCCATTCTCCAGCAAGAATTATATTTGGACAAGAGATACGATTACCAGCCGATCTGCGATTCGGAATACCTCCAGACGCCATGGATAAGACTGAAGACTACGTAGCCAAATGGAGAAATCGCCTCGATGAGATTCATCATTTGGTTCGAAAGCAAATCAAGGTATCAGGATGAAAACAAGGTACGACGTTCGAGCCAATGCATCCGGATTTAATGCAGGCGATAACGTGTGGCTTTATAACCTTCATCGGCAAAAAGGAAGGCCTCCGAAGTTGCAACAACGTTGGAAAGGACCATATAAGATTCTCACAAGAATTAACGACGTTGTCTATAGGATTCAGCGAAGACCGAACGCCAAGATGAAAGTGGCGTATCGTGACCGGCTGGCGACTTTTTGTTAACCCAGAAGACCAGTGAACATAGTTCGGGACTAATCTAGGTGGAGGGTAGTGCGAGTCATATGACAATCAGCTGTGATGTCTGGCAGGTCTCCAGAACAAAGTAGTAGAATATTCTAGAAAGTACTGGAAACCGGAGACTATGAGCAGTCGAAAATTCGAGGCTATGGAACGGGTGGAAACGAAACGCCGAATCAGAATGAGGAAAAATGGTATAAATACGTCGCACGCAGATCAGAGTAGGCAGTAAGAAAGCGATAAGTAGGGAAGCGATAAGTAAAGAAGCGGAGTAAAGAAGAGTCACCGAATTATTAGCGAAATATCAAGGAACGGTTGTTATTAACAGACTAATAAAGTGTTTACAAAGAAAATCGATTTAACGGCTCTTATTTATTAAAATAATTAATCCAGCGAACCCTAACGTCGCAACAATATGTTTATACGACTTGTATTAAGCGAAATAAGATGAGGGCTCCACCCTCTATTCAGTCCTTTATAATTTTAAGCTAAGCAAAGAGATGAAATATAGTGTTAATACTTTGGAATTTAAAGACGTTTCCGACACAAATCAAATGCGTCAAGAATGTGTTGAATTTTTGCAAAGCTGCAACCTTTTAAACTGTTTTCGGAAGAACCACTAAAAGTTATTCTTAATTTTTTTAGACTTTGAGAAATAAATTTTCCTGATATAATCCTTGAAAAGGCTATTGAATTAGAGCGATTAAAAGCAGGCCTGCATCATTTACATTTAACGAAATCTGATTCAACAAATATTTTCCACGAGGAATCTGGTATCCAAGTATTTCCTATATACTTTCTATTGACGCTTACAGTGTATGAGTAATCCGTCTGCACTTACGCTTTTGGACACAATTTACATGGAAATTTCCGTTTGTCCATCGGTACATGTATTCCTTGATGTTGTTCTAACAGGTACTGCTTTATGAAGCGCTTTGGACAGTGTGCGCATTGGAAGGGCTTATCATCATCTGGTTTATGCATGATCATCCTGTGATTCCTCAAGCACTGTTTGTCCGCAAATGATTTGTTACATTCAGTGCACCTGCAATGAAGAATAAAACATGATAGGTCTGCGCGGACTAATTGACTTTTAAACGAACTAACTTGAAATACTCCGGGTCCAGATGCTTGTTTATGTGATCAACTAAAAGGATCCTTTTAAAGAGTTTCTTATTGCAACACATTACATATCCCTTTTGTCCATGGACATTCACAAAATGCTTTCGGAGTTTTGTGAAATCACTCAATTCAATTTGACATAAATCGCATGTTAATTTCATATGTTCGGCTATTAAGAGGTCACTTGCTGTGGCACGTGTACGGTATTCCGATACTGAGTTTGCAGGTAAGGATGCTTTACAAGCCTCTGTTCTTTTTCTGGGTTCTTTTCTTATATCAGTGTTTGATATTTCGTTATCTTTATTGGGGCTCCTAAGTCGAAAGAATGCCCGTTCAATTGTACTCTCTTTATTGTTATTATTCTGCTTCTCAAAGTCAAAGTCATAGTCTTCTGCAACGACGAAATGTACTCCATTAATTATGTTGGTACTTACTTGTTTCACGTGTGATGATAAACAGATTGTTTTTTAAATACTCCGTTGAGTAATAAAATAAATTCGTGGCCTGGGTATAAGATACAAATACAAGATGATTTTCAACATGGAATTGGTTCAGTTGTTTTAGTTTTTTAAGGTTCTTAGTTTCGTCTTTTTTATTGCAGATGTAATTTGTTTAGTTTAATAAATAGCATTATAAATAAAGGATATTGCTTCTTTTCTGAAGTGCCTTCTTTTAAATATGTACTTCTTTCAGGAAAGAGAGCTGAGCCTTATCTTTTCCTCACAAGGTTCTGACGCAATTCCTACATCCCCAAGTCGATCTTATGCTCCATTTATTTGGGCAATCCAAGTTGATTCGCTCTTACATATATGAAGGCACGAAAGAATGCCATAAAATGTCTGCAGCAACGAATACAACATTGGCATTTCTTTGATTCTTAATTTACCTTTCCATCATCATCATCATCATCATCGGCACTACAACCGGGATCCGGTCTTGGCCTTATTTAACAAGTCTCGAGGCTGTTAAATTTTCCACGCTATTAGCCTTGCGCCACATACCTTTCCATCATGGACCATGAATTCATTAAAAATGCACGTTGGCATAGTTATGCTAAAAAACCCAAGATGCATATCGCTGCTGTCTTGGTTCATATTTTTGATGCACAAGGTCCTTGTTTCCAAATGTTAAACAAAAGGAAACAAAGCAATTAAGGCTCGTGAGATATCTTAATTGCTGTACAATAACTCCAAAAAACTTTGATGAGGGCATCTGACAAACTCATTGGCCATGGCAGGGCATCTGGAAAACTCAGTGGTCATGACAGAGATCAAACGATAACTGGACAGTATTAAGCGTCATTATTAGGTCAGCTAAATGAGTAAATAAAAGAAAATCGTCCTCATTTTCTAAAGACTTATTGGTCTACCCTCGTATCTTATTGCAGATACCTTTCATTTTTCTAAAATATTTTGAATGGCCAATGGGTCATCCTTGACCGGATAGGTTACAAGATTTTATCTATAGATTTAAGATTCAGTTTTGTGAAAAACATCCGAACGTGTGGATGTATAAAAATAAATTAAATACTCAAAGATTATTGAGTTTTCCTTCTACAACTCAACGCTTTACTTTCGGTCGCGGGGAAGCATGGTGTTGTGCGCATAACAATACCCTAGGTAATGATTGGAATTGTTCTTAAAGAGGTCGCGAGGAAGCACGGCGTTGTGCACATAATAACTCCTTGGTTAATAATTGGAATTGTTCATAAAGAGGTCGCGAGGAAGCACGCCGTTGTGTTCTTTCCGCATCGCGGTCTAGGTACATACATACGAAGTGATATTGCTTATCAGCTTCTGCCACAATATGGGCTCTGCTCCAATCCAGAAGTTAATTTCTCGTAGCTAAAACTTCACGTTCGTAAGCATATCATACATTACTGCTTTCTTTACAGAAACCCAAACTTGGATAGAAACGCATCCTTTAACGAATTTGATGCTTTGTCTGATTCTATCGATAGGATCTTGACCCTATATCCGCACACTGAAATCGTTATTGCGGGTGATTTCAATGTGCATAACTCTCAGTGGCTTCGCCACTCCGGTCGCCCAACACCTGAGGGTCAGTGTGTTCTGCTCTTTGCTGAGTCAAATAATTTAACTTAACTCGTCAATGACCCAACACGGGTACCAGAAATAGATGCTCCTTTCGCCAACACACTGGACCCGTTTCTCACCTCCCATGCGAACAAATACACAATTGAGGTTTCTTCTCCCTTAGGCACTTCACACCACTAAGTCGTGTCAGCTAAATTTGCTCTAACCAACAGCAACGCTAACGAGAAAGCTCCCAAAAGAACAGAATGGTTCTATGAGAAAGCCAACTGGGAAAGTCTGAACGACTTTTTTGGGAAGTCAAATTGTTCGTTATTTTTCCTCAGTAACGATGTTGACTCTATAGCGGACACATTGACAGGCACGATTTTACTTGGGATACGAACCAAACCCAAGAGTAAAGAGTATCAAACCCAAGCGAAATATGTGGTTCGATTCCGGGTGCAGAGAAGCCATTAAGGCTAAAAAGTTGAGCTTCCGGTTGTATAAATCAAACAATACTGAGGAAAACCGGCGAAAATTTAAGAGAGCTAGAAATGACTGCAATGCGCACAGTCCACGCGCCAAGTTCTTGCATGGCTAGAGAGTCAGACAAAAAATACTACACTCTCCCACAGGTAGTAGAAACTTCTGGGTGTTCGTGAAATACATTCAAAACTAGGTCTCTTCATCTATTCCATCGCTTATACTCGATGACAGACCAGTCACCACTGCAATAGAGAAAGCGAATCCACATGCTGCACGTTTTGCAACCAACTCAACGCTGTCTGATACCACATAGTTTCCGCTTCAACTATAAGTAACACATCATGAGCCAGATACTATTGCCCACGCACTCAAAGAACTAAACGCAAACAAATCCGCTGTTCCGGATGGCATTCCCCCAATCCTCTTGAAGATATGTTCCTCTTCACTCGCTAAACTACTGCGGAAACTCTTCCATTTGTCTTATTCTACTGGGCGTTTGCCAAATAGATGGAAGTGAGCCAACATTCAGTCAATTCCCAAAAAAATGGCGACAATCCATCCCTCTCTTCTTATCGACCCATAGCACTAACTTCTATTCTCTCATAGGTAATGGAATCACTGATTTACCGTCAACTTTCGAAATATCTGGAATCAGATGACCTTCTTAATGACCGCCAATATGGCTTTTGTAGCAACAGGTCTGTGGCGTTTCTAACAGATACACACACAATACACAAGCAAATAGTGAAGAACACCGAACGAAAATCGTATAAGAAAATGCATCAGAGCCATATATACCATAGCGATAACATAACATTCACATCAGTTGAATATATTTGAGTTTAAAAATCGAATTGTAAACACGGCCAGTAGCCTGATGTGTTACGCATTGGTTCAATTTTTGGTGATTCAAACTGTCATAGCGTCAGTTCGAATCACACTTCTTCACTATCATCCCAAACGCTATAGGTCCACAGGCGATTTGATGGCGTACCTTACCGAAAAGTGGAGCAATTCCATCCACTACTTCGGCGAAAGCAAGGTTGTTGCACTGGGTATCTCGAAAGCCTTCGACAGAGTTTGGCATCCATCTCTTTTATCAAAATTACATTCATATGTAGTGGACAATTCCTTGATCCAATGGATAAGAGACTCTCTTTCTGGCCGTTCAATCCAAGTGATTCTTGATGGTGTTAAATATGCTTCCCATCAAATTAATGCAGGTGTTCACCGTTCTGTACTCTCGCCCACTCTCTTCCTCATCATTATAAATGATTTCTTCATTCGTTTGCTGATGATAGCACGTTGAGTGTCTCATGCTAATACGAACATTCCCGACCAAACTCCTCGAACGTCAATACCAATCAGCAGGTTATGCTTAATACATTGAATTCCGACTTCAACAAGATATATCAATGTGGATTATCTAACCGAGTAGAGTTCAATGCCTTAAAAACTCTGTGCTGTCTCTTGTCATCAAAGGCGAACCCCAAAGTAAATACACTGTCGATGAACGGCACTTGCATCGACGAAGCCAAGGAACTATTGTGGCGGTTCCGCCAAACCCCACTGACAACTTACCTAATAAAAACCCCCAGTATTTCGACAATTTCCGCGAACCGTACGCACAAATTTAAAAAATCAGCGCAACGATGCCGGCAACCAGGTCGCAAGCTTCGTCCGCGGAAGCAGCACAAGACCACCCCAACCACACAGAGGTCGACAATGCCCCCAATTCGGACAGACGTCCACAAGGGCGAAATATAAAATTCCTGAATTTCACTTCAGACGACCCTGATTTTTGGTTCTGCTACGTAGAGCAGACTTTCGAACTTGAGGAGATCACCGATGATCGAACGCGATTCCTGTTGCACACACGAGACATCGATCCGATCCCCCTCCCATATACGAAACACCTGGTTAAGTCACCCCGCCGCGACCCTATGCCGCATTTAAAGAAATGGTAACAAGAGCGTTTCGAGAAATGCCCCAAAACCGCCTGCGACGTTTGCTACAAGTAGACCCCCAGGGTATGAGACCGTCTCAACATCCCACCAACATCCGCTCTTTAGCCGACACAGACATGACGGAACAAGCCCTAGCAGCTATTTTCCGGGAATCTCTACCCGAATATGTGCAAGCGATCCTCGCCACCCAAGCGGAGTTGAATTTGGACGAGCTCGCACGACAGGCAGAAGCCATAATGGCTACAGAACGCTCACGAGCAGATCTAGAGCCTCCACTGCCATCAGCGGCACCCCGAGCGTGGAACCATATTAGGAAACCAGACTTTATCCTCTTGCGCTAGGCCCATCCCCTGTCATATCTTTGGAACCAGCAGGTCGTTTCGCCTCGTTCCACTAACATAAACGTTCCGAAGAAAAACCGAACACGACCCCCGTGCTATCGATTCCGTGCCATCCCCAGTCCAATTGGATGATAGAACGTTGGCATCGCTCGCTCAAGGCCTCACTGATGTGTCATGACGACAATCAATGGCTCGACGCCCTACCAACTGTCCTCTTAGGCCTGCGCACAAGCATAAAAGTGGACCTGGGAGCCTCAGCAGCAGATCTGACCTACGGAACCAATCTGCGCCTCCCAGGAGAGTTCTTCGCCGATGGAGAACCCTCACTCGAACAGTTGCCATATATGGAAAAAAAACTCATGCGAAAGGTCAGGGCAACACCGATCGCCAGACAGGTTCCAAGAGGATATTTGTTCACCCAGAAATGGACAGCTGCACGCACGTCTTCATCAGGGTGGACAAAGTTAGGAAACCTCTGACACTCTTACAAAGGACCATACAAGGTGCTGGACCGAATTAATGATCGAGTTTTCTACGTTGACATCGAGGGAAAGCCGTACACCGTCAGTGTCGAAAGACTGAAGCCTTGCCATTTAGAGCAACCGCACGATGCGGTACCAGGAGAAGTATACCAACAACCAGCGGCAGCAGCCGAAAGCTGCCCCACATGTCATCCGTCACACTCCTCCGAAACGCAAGGCACGGCAGCCACTGAAAGTCAACCAAACCCTCGCGAAATGGTTACACGCGAGGCTACGGAAGTCCTACACGGACCCTTAACGCGGCAGCGCGCTCTCGATCAACGCGCCAGAGAAGACGCCGCGAGAATCCTCAACGTACAGCAACCAGAAGATCCACGGCCCAAAACCGCGCCCAATACTATCAATCCTCGGCACTCGAATTAATTCGACTCTTAATTGGAGCGACCACACTTTTGAAGCTGCGGAAAGTGCGACCAAATGTATGGGGTTTCTTAAGAGACGCAAAAAATATTTCACTCCATCCAACCTGGCCACTGTTTACAAGGCGTATATTCGTCCTAAAATGGAGTTCAACTCCCATATTTGGTCAGGCGCATCCAAAACTGCACTACACGTGCTCGGTAGGATGCAAAAACGAGCAGTGAAACTTATTGGAGACCCAGCTGGGTGTCGAGCATTCCGTCGTTAGAACATAGACGCAACGTATCGTGCCTATTTCTTTTCTATAGGTATTATCACGGTCGTAGCTCAACTGAACTTGCTGGATGTGTTTCGCCTCCCCAGAAAATTTCCCGCGATACCCGTCAAGCTGAGAATGCGAATCAACTCACGGTGAAAGTAAACTTCAGGCACACAAATAAATACAGAAAGTCATTCTTTAGCCGAACTATACGAATGTGGAATAGTCTATCTGATCATGTGTTTCCTCGTCGTTGTAGTGTCCAGGTATTTAAGACCGATACCTCCTTTCCTTATCCACTTCTCCTTCCGCTCGCACTGTGCTCTGACATTTATGGGTACTCCAAAATCCCCTTTTGTGGGCGCGTTTGTGGGGAAAAAAATAAATCTCAAGCGGTGACTCAAGGGAAAGAGATTCAGATCGAATGAGGAAGTCATCGCGGAAGCCGAGGCGTATATCGAAGGCTTGGACGGTTCGTACTGCAGAAAGCGTATCGAATTGTTGGAAAATCGCTATACCAAGTGTATCGTTCTCGAACGCAACTATGTTGAGAATTAACATAACATTGCCCAAGACGCTTGATTTCATTAAAAATTTAGGAACTTTTCAGCGTATGTAGTACAACTGCGTTACACATCGTTGATACGATGAAAACACGTCCAGTGGAACTGAGGTGCAAACATATTAATTCCATCTCTGGGCTTTACGTAGAACGAATTTTCCTTCTCTCGCTTCTGTAGGTTATCATAGCCGTTGCTTAATAGAACTTGGTGAACACGTTCTACTGCTCTAAATATTTGCTCACTATGCTCATCCATCAAAATGCGCACCGGGTCACTTTAAAAAACAACTACAGTGTGATACACATACGAGTAGATAATCATTTTTAGTCGAACTACATAACTGACGAACGCTATACCATTAGTTTTGCTTGTCATTGGAAGCTTTAGGCATTTAAAGACCAATGTACACACATCTTTTTTCCTCTTAATTTGAATTTGAGGGATCACTCGAAATTTCTTTTTGCATGCAATTTTACCTAAAAAATCTAAACATTATTGACCTTCGAAAATCCTACATTCAAGTTGTCATTGCGATGACACTGCTACGTCTTGCTCCAATCTGTTGAAATAATACCGATTTAATATTTGCCCACCCACCCGATATATATCGATCTGACTTATAAAGACCAATTCAAATAACCTATTAACACAGAAATAAATGTTGGTAATACCTTTGCCGCCATCGGAAAGACAACTGGCGATACTCTCATTGGAGCTGAATACTCCTAAATCAACGACTGGCTTTTCATCTACAGTAAAAAAGAAATAAGTAAAGAACACTCAAGTGATGGTTCTTCAATAGTACCTCAACTCACCTTCATCAGAGATCTCAGAAGAGTATGATAACTCAGTCATGTTCCAGGATAGTTCATTTCCGTTAAGCTCTTCCGCTTTTTCGGCAGTGCTCCCATCGGAATCATCCACAGGTTTCACGAAAAATCGTTCCGTTAGCAATTGGTGAGCTTCCTCTATGGACACAAAATAATCATGGAAATTTACAATATTCACCCAGCAACTGTTGCATATAGCTGTTGATATCGGGTCATCGATTTTTGGCTGAGAATAAACAAAAACCGTAAACGAAAAATAAACAAGTACAATTCCAACATTTACCTCGAACCAAAAGTACTTTTTAATGATGTCAGCCACATTGAGCTCAATCCCGATTTCGTCAAAAATATGAATTACATGGGCCAAGTCTTTCAAACAAAGTCTGCAAATCATTGTTTGATGATATTTACTATTTAAGTATTTTGGACATCAATTTACTCAGTATACACATCTAGTTTAAAAAGCCTGCGATTGTCAATTTCATGTGTCATGTTAAGATGTCATACTAAGTATGATTGGGGCGACCCGATGGATCTGTTTGATTGGAATAATTTATCAATTTTATTGAAAAGATGGATGTAGTCGTGTTTTTGTTTTTTTTTTACGAAACACTTTTGACCGTAGGTCAAAAAAAAAAAATTCAAATTCATTGTAAATACTTAAATTAAGTAACTTAAAATGAAAACTAATTCGTGTTTTTATTATCTTCTTAATCGATAGTAAGCGACACCTATAATTGTGTTTTACAAAATCGCTTGATACTGACATTATGATCCAAAGGTAAACCTGCATCTTATAACACCATATTGTGACGCATATGACAATCAGTACTAGAATATTCGAGAAAGTCCGAAACAAAGTACTAGAATATTCTAGAAAGTACTGGAAAACTGGAAACTATGAACAGCAGAACATTCAAGGCTATGGAACGGACGAAAACGAAACGCCGAATCAGAATGAGGAAACGGTATAAATACGTCGCACACAGATCATGGAGATAAGTAAAAAGTAAGAAGTAAGAAGTAAGCAGTAAAAGACGCGATAAGTAAGGAAACGATAAGTCAGGAAATCGTTAAGTGTACGGTAAAAGTAACGGTTGTTATTAACGGACTAATAATGTGTTACATTAATTCCAAATCGATTTAACGGCTCTTATTAATTAAAAATAATTAATCCAGCGAACCCTAAGCTCGCTACAATTGGTGTCAGAAGTGGGATTATTTATTGGTGAAGTGAATAAGTCTGTGAAGGTGTGTTGAGACGATGTCAGATCGACATTTAGAGGATCTTCGCGTTCCTGAGTTGAAGAAGGAACTTGACGACCGGAATCTGGATAGCAGAGGACAGAAGCACATTCTTCGACAGCGCCTGCAAGCAGCAATGGAGGAAGAGGGTATTGATGTCGACACATATGTTTTTACGATTGTGCCAGACTGTCCGGATGGAGAAGAAACAGCGAGTCAAGATGGTGCCAATATGACGGGGAAGAGTTCGCCACGGCTTGACATTTCGGAGATTTTCAGGATGATGATGATAAAATTGAACGCGCAAGCTGCAGATGTTAATGCAAAGTTGGATACTCAAAATTCAAAATTCGACGCACAAGCTGTAGATCTGAATGCAAAATTGGATGCCCAAAATTCCAAATTCGACACCCAAAATTCAAAATTCGACGCACAGGCTGCAGATCTGAATGCAAAACTGGATGCCCAAACGTAGTGGATGAAAAGTAATTTTCAACACTTTAAGGAAGAAATTCAGTCCAAAATTCGAAACGAAGTAGAAAATCTGGATCTAAAAGTCATCGATGAAATAATGCGAATCGAAAAGAGACTTGAGTGTATTGAGAGAAATAAGACATCGCCTAGCAATCAACATGACTACAAAGATACAAGGATACAACCGGCAACCTTCGATGGAACGGGACCCTTCTCCGTACTTATACGTCAGTTTGACGCCACGGCCAATTATAATAAGTGGTCGGATGAGCAAAAGTCAACATCACTAATCTTGTCACTCCGCGGGGCGGCTGCAGAATTGCTACAAACCATACCAGCAGAGAAGGAAACAGATTTCCAAGTGGTAAGAGACGGCCTTGAAACTAGGTATGGAGACAACCACATGGAGCAGGTCTACCGCATGCAACTGCGGAGTAGAACGAAGAAACCTGGAGAAAATCTTCAACAGTTGCAGGCAGACATTGAGCGATTGGCAAACTTGTCTTATTCAAATATGACTAAGGAATTTCTGAACGAGGTAGCAATGGATGCATTTATAAACGTACTCCAAGATCGGGACTTGCAACAGGCCGTTCGTTTGGCGGGAAAGAAGACGACTAATGAAATACTGGCGTTTGCATTGGTATATGAATCGGCTAAACTGGCTACCAGGAGTACATATAGAGTCCGAGAAATGTCCGTCCAGGAATGTTCCTGCCAAAGAATCGGGCATGTACAACGGAGAACCCCGAGACCTGTTATGAAGTGCTGGACATGCGGCGAAGTCGGCCATATCTCTGTTGACTGTAGGAAACGTCGACGAATGAATGAAACATCGAGTGAGAATTGTTGTTCATGTGCTTGTCATAAGAGGAGACTATCAACGGAACAACCTGAGGTGAAGAAACATATTGTACCTGTCAGAGTACTAAATGCGTCCGAAGAGCCGGTCGCAATAAGAAAAGGAGAGTTAACCGCAGAATGTGAACCCGTATCAATGATAAGCTCAACTCAGCAAGGGAAGGTGCATAATAACGCTGATGCTCTATCAAGAAGACGATGTAAGCCAGATTTTAAACATTGTTATAAAGCGGAAGAGAAAGAAGAGGCGTACGATCTGCGAAATGTACAAGTAGAAGTACTAGATGGGTGGACGAATGATGCTATACGCGCAGCTCAACTTCAGGATAAAGATATGTCGCTAATCCTGGAACAGAAAGAAAAGAACGAGCGGCCAACTTGGGACAATATTTCCGATAAGAGTGGAACATTTAAGGCATATTGGGCACAATGGAATTCCTTGCTGGTGGAAGATTGAATTCTAAAGCGTAAATGGGAAGCCGCGGATGGAAAATCCCATCGAATGCAGATTCTAGTCCCACCATCAAAAGTGAAGGATGTACTAGGAGAAATGCATGACGGGGCCTCCAGCGGACATCTGGGAGTTAATAAGACATTTTCAAAATTACGATCTCGATTTTACTGGCTTCACATGAGAGATGACGTCGAGTCTTGGTGCAGGAAGTGCACAACTTGCACTGCCACCAAAGGACCAACAGCAAAGCCAAGGAGCGCTATGAAGCAGCACAACGTGGGTGCCCCTTTCGAGCGAATTGCGATCGACATCTCAGGACCATTTCCAAAAACCAACGACAATAACAAATACATGTTAGTCATCATGGATTACTTCAGCAAGTGCGTGGAAGTCCTTCCAATTCCAAACCAAGAAGCAACAACAGTCATTGAGCAGCTTATCAATAATTGGATCAGCAGATATGGAGTTCCCTGTGAGCTGCATTCCGATCAAGGCCGAAACTTCGAATCACAGATATTTCAAGGCATTTGTGCGGCACTGGGCGTAAGGAAAACCAGGACCACACCCTTACATCCGCAGTCAGACGGAATGGTCCAAAGGTTCAACCGAACAATGAAAGAGCATTTATCGAAGGTCGTTAGTGATCACCAACGAGACTGGGACAAATATGTACAAACCTTTCTCATGAGCTATAGATCGGCTAATCACGATACGACAGGCCATTCTCCAGCAAGAATTATATTTGGACAAGAGATACGATTACCAGCCGATCTGCGTTTCGGAATACCTCCAGTCGCCATAGATAAGACCGGAGACTACGTAGCCAAATGAATCGCCTCGATGAGATTCATCATTTGGTTCGAAAGCAAACCAAGGTATCAAGTGACAGGATGAAAACAAGGCACGACGTTCGCGCCAACGCATCCGGATTTAATGCAGGCAATAACGTGTGGCTTTATAACCCTCATCGACAAAAAGGAAGGTCTCCGAAGTTGCAACAACGTTGGAAAGGACCGTATAAGATTCTCACAAGAATTAACGACGTTGTCTATAGGATTCAGCGAAGACCGAACGCCAAGATGAAAGTGGTACATCGTGACCGACTGGCGACTTTTGTTAACCCAGAAGACCAGTGAACTTAGTTCGGGACGAACTAATCTAGGCGAAGGTTAGTGTGACGCATATGACAATCATCGTCATCATCATCGGCACTACAACCGGGTTCCGGTCTTGGCCTTGTTTAACAAGTCTGAGCCTTGTTAAATTTCCCATAATGATTTGTTTTTTCCGGGCAAGGTCATTAGTCTGCGCCAGAGGCTATCCCCGACGGCATATGACAATCAGTACTATAATATTCGAGAAAGTCCGAAACAAATTACTAGGATATTCTAGAAAGTACTGGAAAACTGGAGACTATGAACAATAAAACATTCAAGGCTATGGAACGGACGAAAACGAAACGTCGAATCAGAATGAGGAAACAGTATAAATACGTGGCACGCAGATTACGGAGATAAGTAAAAAGTAAGAAGTAAGAAGTAAGCAGTCAAAGACGCGATAAGTACGGAAGCGATAAGTCAAGAAATCGTTAAGTGTACGGTAAAAGTAACGGTTGTTATTAACGGACTAATAAAGTGTTGCATTAATTCAAAATCGATTTAACGGCTCTTATTTATTAAAAATAATTAATCCAGCGAACTCTAAGCTCGCTACAATATTGTTAGTTACTCCGTTTAAGAGCTTTGCTTTGAACTGTCATTGTTTTAAAAGATCTATTGTAAAACGGTGGTTATTTCATTTCTACATAAACGTAACGTTTTTTGTCTTGTTCTTTAGTTTTTTTTTATTTATTTAAATTAATATCCTGTTTTTGGTTTAGTTTTCTACACTAAACTGTTTGATTATATGATTCGACAAGTTGTGGGCTCAGACCATAATAGTAATTGCATAAACCGGGATTAAAACAACTTCCACTAACAACTGGATATTGTTGGTAGGCCGGGGTGATGATGCCAGGAAAAGTGGACTCCTGGCGTGCAGTGATGTTGGTTCCGTGGGAGTGACGTAGAATGACGTCAGTAACAAGGTGGTCTCCGCTGGAATCAACTACTATATCCAATACGGAACTCCTGACAATGAGGTCAATTAACACTGTCCACCAGCACGGTATCTGAACGGTGGGCCAAAGCAATGGCGTCAGGAACACTGCTCAATTCTCTTGGCGTGCAACGGTGGTGGGTGCCGCTGACTGAAAACAATTGAGCTTAATGAAGTAAAAGGGAAACGAATACCTTAAGTCGACTGCCGGCAGAACCTCCAGAAAGAATCCTCCCACATAAAGCAACAATGAAACGTGTTGGTTTATTGTTGTTAAAAAAAAACTTAATTTACTTTGATTACATAAAAACGAACTGTGTCGACTATAAGCAGCTAACAAAAAGCATGTTTTTAATTTCTCCCTTGACAACCAAATTTTGTTTCTGTCAGCTGGTTGCTGACATTTGTTATTTGGTTGCTAAGGGTAGCATTCAGTTGCGACTTCGCTGATGCTATCCAGTGCGACTTCGCAGTGCGAATCCGCAACATTCCGCCCGCCTTCGCCAATCATTGGCGAATCATCTGGCTCCAGGCGATGGTTGTCCGGAGCTTGGTCGGGGGTCCCTTCTCCACTGGAAGGATACCTATTTTGGCGACGGGTCTCGTGAGTGTGCCGGTAGCGGTCCGCAGGGTCATCACTCTCACGAGGCCACCCCGGTCCGGATGCACCTCAAGTATTCGTGCCAGGTGCCGCGCAGGGAGGGGCCAATTCGGTCCGGATCACACACAGTTGTCCGGCAGTGATCTTGGTGTTTTGATGATGCCATTTTGGTCGATGTTGTAGGTTCTGCAGGTACTCGGTGGACCATCGCAACCAAAAATGTTCGTACATGTTACGGAGCAGTTGCGGCCGAGATAGGCGTGACATTGGAATGCTGCACGTGGAGAGTTCCGGGATGGTTGAGGTCGGACCTCCAATCAAAAAATGTCCGGGTGTCAGGGCGGTCAGATCGGTAGGGTCGTTCCGCAGCGGCTGTAGTGGGCGAGAGTTCAAGCATCCCTCCACTTGGGCTAACAGGGTGGATAGCTCTTCAAAGAACATTTTCTTAAATACGCGTTCTCCTCTGGACTACTCCAACTATCTCGGTTACTTTTACCAATTCACCGAGCTTTATAGCTCCCTTTACCACAATTACCTTGCCAAAGCCCAACTGAATCTGATCAATGACCCCAAATCCTTCTACCACTTTATCAACTATAAACGGAAATCAGATGCCTATCCCAACTCTCTTTTCTACGACTCAACTACTTCATCTGACTCCCAAACCATAGCCAATCTTTTCGCGTCCTTCTTCAAACTATCCTTCACGGACGACTCGTTCGAGCCTAACCCCTCCTACTTTACTGGCATGTTTCAGTTCTCCCTTGGCCCGCTCATCCCTCTGCACATACAACAACACCAAGTTAAAGAAAAACTTGAACAACTTAAAGACGATTTCAGTCCCGGCCCAGACGGACTCCCTGCTATCTTTTTAAAAAAATGCTCCTCTTCTCTCTCCCTCCCGCTCGCGTCAATCTTCAATCTATCCCTTGCACAAGGTCTATTTCCCGACTTTTGGAAATCCTCCTACATAACCCCCATACATAAAAAGGGGCCTAAAATCGATATATCCAATTATCGTCCCATTGCTAAGCTTTCGCACATTCCTAAACTGTTCGAAGGCCTTCTATACGAAGCGTTACGTTTTCGCTGCACCCCCATCATCTCTCCTAACCAGCACGGCTTCCTCTCCGGCAGGTCCACTACTACCAACCTTGTAGAATTCACATCTCACACACTCCTTGCCCTAGAGAACGGCGATGAGGTTGATGTAGCCACTACCGGCTTTAGCAAGGCCTTCGACAAGATTTCCCATAACCTCATTCTCTTTAAATTATCTTCCCTTGGTTTTGAACCGCTGTTGATTAAGTGGATCTCATCCTACCTTAACTCTCGAACCTGTCGGGTGCGATTTAGATCCACCCTCTCCGATCCTTTCTCTCCAACCTCAGGTGTCCCCCAGGGCAGTCATCTCGGCCCCCTACTATTTATCCTTACCATAAACGACATAGGTTCGAGCATCAATCACTCCCTCATCTCGCTTTACGCGGATGATACCAAAATCTTCAAGACAATCCGCTCTCCCCTTGACTCCTCACTTCTCCAATCGGATCTTGACAGCTTTTCGACATGGTGCCAAAATAACTGCCTAGATTTGAATATCGCCAAATGTCACACAATCACCTTCTCTCGGAAACGCTCCCCCTCTCAGCCACGTTCCTATCTCTTGCTAGGCCAACCGATAACATCGGTTGAATCAATCTGCGACCTGGGCGTCCTATGTGACAAGGAACTTAGATTTACCGCACATATCGATAACACAATCCTAAAAGCCAACGCAGCCCTTGGCTTTGTAAAACGCTGGTCGAAGGAATTCCTAAACCCCTACGTCACCCGATCCCTCTACAAAACTTTTGTCCGGCCACTACTCGAATATGGCAGTCAGGTCTGGTCCCCGTATCAACAGTCTCACATTCGTAGGATCGAGGACGTTCAACGTCGTTTTTTGCGCTTCGCCCTCCGTGGACTGAACTGGGAAAACCCACTCATTCTCCCACCATACACAGACCGGCTCCTTCTAATCAATCTTAACACGCTTGAAGAGCGCAGAATCCATGCTGACATAATCTTTATCCATCGCCTTCTGTCAGGTTCAATCAATTGCCCACGCTTGCTCTCCTCTTTATCATTTTATACAAACCCCCGTAATGTGCGGAACCCTCGTCTGTTTTACGTGCCCTCTCATCACACGTCTTACGGCGTTAACGAGCCCATCTCGCGTATGCTACGACATGCCAACTCTTTCCCCACCTCCTTTGATTTCAACCTCTCCACTCCTGCCCTCAAACGACGTCTCAGAATAAACCCGTCCTAACCCCACCCACCTCAATTTCAAATCTCTCCCCCAGCTCTCCAGCACCGCCCCTTACCACTGTGTAGACGTACCCCTCACTGTCACACCTCAAGCCCTCTTCTCCTTCCGTGTTCTTTTTTTCTTTATTCTTCTTTTGTTTTGTATTGGATATATATATATTTTTTTTTATTTATTTACTTTTTTTTTTTTTTAACTACTCGTTACTTAGTTTTTAAGTTAGTCTGTAAGTTGTTATATTATATTAGCTTAAGTTGCTTGCATTAAGCCTAAATAAATAAATAAATAAATAAAGTTTAGGAGTGTTTCTCTGATGACGCGCTTAATATGGAACTTGGTACTTTTCACAGCGGCCTCCCATATTCCTTCAAAATGGGAGGCGGCCGGGGGGTTGAATCGCCACTCTGTGCCTTTATTTGTGAGGATGCGGGCAATCTCAGCAGTGTGCGGTGTTGCCTGAGTGAAGAGCGTGCGTAATTAACGATCAACACCGACGAAGTTGTGTATATATACGTATATATATATATATATATATATATATATATATATATATATATATATATATATATATATATATATATATATATATATATATATATATATATATATATATATATATATACATATATATATATATATATATATATATATAAGTTTAGAAAGACAAAATAGTCCGAGGGTGCTAAAGAAGTAATTCATATTTCAAATCATTGATTTTGCCCACTGCAATAACGGATGTCTGAACATGTGTGAATTTTTTCCACGTTTATAAATCCACTGAGAGCATTCACTATTGATGACTGTCAAACAAGTAATAAATAACGTAGCGCCTTCAAACTTGAAACTTAATCTTTCTAAGGTTGGTACTATCTATCACAGTTTTTATATTTTAAAAACTACCACCATTTATTCGGTTGTACCACATGAAATGTCTGATTTTATCATCATCATCATCGGCACTACAACCGGGATCCGGTCTTGACCTTATTTAGCAAGTCTCGGGGCTCGTAAAATTTTCCATAATAATTTATTTTTACGGGGAAGGTTATTAGCCTTGCGCCAAAGTCCGATTTTATAGTAAACATTTAAAAGCCAATGTTATTTTTTATTCATTCAAAATAGGATCCGTTGGCATCTATGACATTCTTCCAACGTGATACAAGGTCAAATATGTCTTTCTCGTAGAAGTGCTGACTTTTTGAGCCAATGAAATCTGCAAAGGCTTCTATGACCTCTGCTCGGTTCCGGAAGACCATCTGCGGCAAAATGAATCCAGATTACGGCAAAGATGGTATTCGGTTGGGGAAATATCAGGAGAGTTCGGTGGCTGCCGAAGAATTTCAAATACCAACTGCAACCATTTTTGCACCGTTTCTTGTGTGGTATGGTGTCTAGCATTGTCATACAAAAGGATCGGGCGGTGCCTATTGACCAACGCAGGTTGCTTTTCAGCCAATTAGTAGTTTATTTAGTATAATCTCAACATATTAAATCGACAATAATTACTAACTACTAGCTGCGACGATCGGGCACAGCAGAGAGGAAGGCGTTAGACTCATACGGGACAAGACAGACGTTAAAAAAAAATCGCTGTATATTTTATATATTTTCATTCTATATAATCCAAATTTAACATTTCTTTTTTGTTTTGTATATTTATTTAGCTACATTGTATTTACCAATAACAATATCATCTATTTAGATCTTTATTGCAATCTGTTTGTTAAACACAATTTCCCCATTCCCAATCTACTGTCCATTCACCCATTTCATATATTCCTTAATTCAACCGATAGCGCGTGATTGGTTAGCTCGGGTGTATAGAACATTGCTTGACGCTTGCTTATCTGATAGAGGGTTTCGAATCTCGGGTGAGGTCGGTGTCTTTCGCATTTCTCAACCATTCGTTTTAATAGGCTTTGTTTTTCTTTTTCTCTCTTTTTCTGTTTTCTTCCCCCCTCTTACTGGATTTTTCATTCCTATCCATACGGTTCCTCTCCTTTCTGCATTGTTTTATCCCCAATCAAAATTGAAAACTGTGCTAAACCGACTGCACCGCTTCATAAACAGGCGCAAAACTAATATTATGTGGAGGTTTATGCCGTAAATCCTTCCACCCCTCTTGCACGGGCCTCGGGAAACGAACCTCCTCCTACATAAATGAATACTCGCGTAATTTCACTTTCTTCTGCGACGAATGTGATAGCATCTCCTCGTCGCATGTTTTGCTTGCGATCAAACGTTTAAACGAGTTTCTCAGCTAAACTTCGGAAGATCTAAAACTATATAAAAAAAATGTCTACTAGAGTTTCCAGACTTGATGAAGTATTTAAATCAGCTGAGGAGGTGGCTTCCGCTTCTGAACGCTATGACAGTTCGTTTATAACCCTACACAATAGGGTTGAAAGCCTAATCACCTTTAGCGCAAAATCACTAAAAGCTGACGTAGAACAATGTATCAACAATGCGGTTTGTGACCTTAGGGCTGACCTTGGAACGCAAATCAGGGCCTTAGATCAATGAGCAGACATGACAGGAAGCATAAATGCCTTATCAAAAAATATTGAACTCTCCCTACAAAGCTCTTCCACCAAACACCTCTCCCCCAAACACCCCTCCTCCACTCTTGTCAAGGGGAACCCTTACTATCCTTACTATCGGCACTGGCTAACAAAATGATTGACATGGGAAACGACCTCACTCTTATGCGGGTCCTGATCAGTGACCAAATGAGATGAAATCCATGTCAGTCCGTATAGTTGAAGTTCACGAATATTTCTCCGCCATGTCAAACAGCGTCTCATTACAAACCGAGATCCAATCTGCTCGTTGTTTAACTACCGATACACCGTTCCTCAATTTTCCTCACACATGTGATGGGGATCCCGCCTTGGGTGAAACTAGGCCCGCGAACACTGAGCCTCCGATCACCACCACCCGCCCTATTCACCGCCTTGGATCAACTTTGCCATGCAATGTGTCGATTTCTTCAGAATATTTGACAGCGTTTATCGTTTCTCCTGGTTGAAGAAATGAAAAGTGGATTGGTCCTTTTGATGTCCACCAAATTGTCACCATAACCTTTTTTGGGCTTGGGGTGTGTTTTGATTTTTCACCTGCATCCAACCACTGCCCAAGTCTTTTACGGTTATCATACAGAATCCACTTTTCATCACTTTTCATTCGGTTTCTTAATCTAAACGATGCGCAGATTTCCAGGCGCCATAGTTTTTGGAACTCGGTCAGTTCATGGGGCACCCACTTATCGAGTTTCTTTACCTTTCCTATGAGAGAAAGGTGCCTACTTATTATCATTGGGCATACTCCCATGCTTTGTGTAATATCCCGGACCGATTTCGTTGGGTCCACCGTTTCTCTTAAAACATCGTCGTCAACTAACGTTTCCGGCTTCCCACGTGGCTCATTTTCGAGGCTGAAATCTGCCGAACGCAACTTTCTAAACCAACGTCGTATAGTGCGTTCGCTTACCGCTAGATCCTCAAATGCGTCATTAATGTTTTTCATTGGCAATGACGCATTAGGTCCTATTTTAAATTCATAAAGGAAGATGGTTCGAATTTGAACTGCGGACAGCATGATACCCAATTCCTAGAAAAAAAAGCTGTACTTGTAACGAACCCTAAAATTCTCACACGTCAAGCACACGAACCACTTTACTTTACAAAAAAAGGAAATTTAACGTTCTGGCACAGCCGTTCACTCGAGAACTTCTTATTTCCGACTGAGCGAAAATCATGTGGTACAACTCAATATGTGTCAAGTGAATTAATTCTGGGACTGCCTTCGTAGCAATGGCGAATATTTCGATTATTAATCTTTGCATAAATATCTTCCCTCTTTCCCGCTTAGTAGAAACCTTGATGTGGTGCGGGGGCTTAAACTACAATGAATCACTCAGGCTATCCTCACGGAAGCATATGCTTTCAGTAGGGTCTGTGGGGGTTAAAGTATGGATGCCGGCGTACGGCACAGGTTCACTATTATCCAGCGACGATTTCCGCGCAAAAATTGTCTATCCAAAAACCAAACACCAGATAAAAAGACGAATAAAAGGCAGCGGGTGCTTTTGATGTTAACGTTCTCTTTATTTAAACTATACTATCATAACTACTTCTTGATTTTATTTTACTTATTGTCTTTGGAAATTAGTGATCTTAGCACAGGAAATTTAAGATCTAATAATTCGACATCACTTGAGCTTATATAGACCTTTGTCGTTTTGTATACATGTAAACAGCAATTCGGTTTCGCTAGCTAGTCCTTCACGTAATATTTAATCCACTAGTTAATTGTATTAATCACATTCGCGCATAATTTGTCATTGCCCGTGGTTTATTTACCACGTTTGAAACCGAGTTCGGAGGTGTGTTGAAAGAAATAAAGATATTGAGACGCGGACAATGGTTCTTAAACAACTTTTGTACTTGACACAACGGACAACTCTGGCAAGCAACCAACACGACTAAACATTTCAACTCATCGACTCGGACACTTCCGCACGGTTCGGTGGCTAAAATCTGACTCTAGCGTGTGTGCACGCAGCTGTGATTGTAAATCGACTGACTTGGACCGAGGCAAGAATCCATTCAGGGTGTCGTAGCAGTGGAGGCATAACTAAGTAAACTCACTGCCACTTACTAGGAAAATGAAGAGGGGTTGCTAAGCTTACATAGGAAATTTGTTTCGGGGAATTTCTGCCGTATGGGCTGAATTAGATTCTTCCGTTTGCTGTGTATACGGAGAAATCGGTAAGCGTAAGTACGGTTATGGGTTGTCGGTTAGGCAAAGGAACATGGGTCTTGACCGTTGTGGTGGTTGTTCCGTGGAAGGACAACGCATCATGCTGGTGACTTGCCAGTAAGAAGAATTGATGTGATTTTAAATGGTTTAAGTAGAATGGGAATCGAAATGGTTTTCGGGAAAACTAAATGCTGCTTGGTTGCAAGTGAGAGATATGGTTTAAGTAGAATGGGAGCCGAAATGGTTTTCGGGAAAACTAATGCTGCTTGGTTGCAAGCGAGATAGATGGTTTAAGTAGGAAGTGAGCCGGAATTGTTTTCGGGAAAACTGCATGCGGTTTGATTGTAGATGAGGGAGATGATTTAACGTGTATTCTATTGCAGGATTTGAAATGTATTCTGTTGCAGGTTTTGAAAATGTATTCTATTGCAGATTTGAATTCTTTGCAAGTTTTGAATGGGGAGTTGGGTTAAGGTGACAACCCTCTTAGCGGTCAAAATTATGTTGGAACTGTGGGTTGCTTCTCCATGTAATATAGGGAACCCCTTCAGGTCACCCATGTCAGACAGGCTAGCGAGGAGTAACACACAACGAACTACCACCCCTAATCCAGGGTGTTACGCTTCATCGTGCCCATTGGATGGTTTGCTGCCAGGGGTATATGGGCTGTATTATAACGGCGCTTCTCTGACACCGAGTCGGAGCAGAAGAGTAAGCAGACCTTACCATATCAAAGACGAGCTGTGATATGGCGGACTATTTAAAACCCCAAGACTCGTCGGAACAAATATGAAACATCAATATACAAAAAACAATCTCACGAAAAACCCGGTAGGCGTAGGTGTGATGAGCCGAAATCATCAAAAAAACACCGATTCGGCAAAAAGAAGACGTAGGGAAAAAAGGAAAAAGGGGGATATACGCGTCGGTACGTGGAATGTTCGAACGTGATATAAACCAGGCGCGTTACAGATGGTCGTAGAAAAGGCGAACGAATATAAAATGGACATGGTCGCGCTTCAGGAAGTCCGACTCCCACATCAAGTAATCGAAACCAACGGGTTTACACTGGTGTGTGGAGGTAGTGATACACATAACCTCGGAACCGGCTTCATCATAAGCAAGACGAATACGCCCCATGTAAAATATGTGAAATTAATTAATGACGTAATGTCGGTGCTAAAAATACAGGGCCCATGGTATAATTATGTATTTATAAACATACACGCCCCAACAGAATCTACGGACGAAGAAACGAAGGACACATTCTATGAGACCCTAGAGGAAGTATTCGATGGGATCTCATCATTCGATGTTAAAATCCTCCTCGGGGACCTCAATGCAAAAATTGGAAAGGAAGATATCTTCCAACCAATTATAGGTAAAGAAAACCTAAACGACGTTTCAAATGATAACGGAATTCGAATTATCACGTTCGCAGCGTCAAGAGATCTGGTAGTGAAAAATACAATGTTTAAGTACAAGCAAATTCATAAAGCCACATGGATAGCACCTGACGGCGTAACGCGTAACCAAATAGACCTGTTATATAATTAAAAGCAGCTAATTATCACCCCCTAAAATGTATTTAAAATTCTAGCCAGTGGGGGGAGGAGTGTTATATAATTAACATAATTTAATTATCACCCACCTAAAATGCATTTTAAATTCTAGCCAGTCTATATCCTTTCCCTATAACAAAGTATAATATTAAGAATACAATAGCACATTCCCACCAAGCAATAGACAAATTTTAAAATAAAATACATCCCTAAATATACATGATCCCTATACCAATAGATTAATATTTGGTTAGCCACAAGGTCCCAAATATTATACACTAAAAACAACAGCACTTTCCCAAAAAGTTTCCTTTGTTGGATATACGCTTGTATATACATGGCTAACTCCACGTGGACTGCGCACGACAGACCCTGAACATCAGGGGTGAGTGCCCATGAAGAGGGTTGACTCTTGATCCTTTGAGAGCGAGTTGAAAGTCAATCGTGAGTGTGTGCGGTTCGGTTTTCGCTAAGGAATAGAAAGAAACAAATATTGTTCAGAATAATTAGCGTGCAATAAATGTGCCAACGGTTAATGCAGAAGTGAAGTAATTGTGTTCAATAGTGCGACAATTATTGTTGCAAAGTTTATTGTTGTTGATCACCTATTCCACTTACTCGAATTATTCAGTTGTGTAATAAAACAAAATATCAATAGACAAAGTTTAAATACAAAGAATCAATAGACAAAGTCTAAATGTTATGTAAACCATAAAAAATCCAAAGCACAAAGAATTAATAAATAAAGTTTAAATTTAACTGCAAATAAAAGAATTGAAAAGGAAAAACCTAGTTTTACATTTGGCGAAACGCCCACGACACCACATCCACCTGCAGCAGAAGTCCAAATCGCCCACGACTCAACATACAAGACCGATCCGTGGTAAGTTTGGTTAAGAACACGATACAAACAATTGTTAGTCAAATTAAAATATAACAAACCACTTCCTTATAGACAAAAGACACCACTCGAACATCCTTGAGGTAAGATCATATAGAGGAGTAGATTGCGACTCCGATCATTTTCTAGTGATGGACAACATTAGGAGCCGCTCCCAGCAACCACACGGGCAGTCACGGGAGACGAGCAAAAAGTTTGAATTGATAAACTAAAAGACTTGTGCAAAAGGGCTGAATATTAAGATGAACTAACGAATAGATTTAGCATCTTAGAGAATGGGAGTAGTGAGAAAGAGGAAACCAATAGTGTGGACATTAAACAGGCATCGATCAGAGACGTAATCAAACAAACAGCCCAAATGGTATTAGGATTTAAGAAAACAATTAAGTCCAAACCTTGATTTGAGGATGAATGCAGGGTGAAGATCGAAGAACGTAAACGCATCAGAGTGATCCACTTAGGGAGATATGTTGAGGTCAACGCAGAAAGACACGTGACGATTCGGAAAGAGACAATGAGACTTTTCAAATGCACAAAACGCGAATGGGAGAAGACTTGGATTGATTGTATGTATGTATGCCGTGACAAGATGGAGGCAGTCCTTTGAAAACCTGCTCAATGTTCGCACCCATCAACTACAAATAAACGCACCAGACGTACATACAGCCGAGCCTCAGATCCCAGAGCCCTCTTTCGACGAAGTTGTGGACACAATAAATAGATTGAAAAAGAACAAAGCTCCCGGAGTTGACTGCATACCGGCAGAGCTTATGAAGCATGGAGAAGAGGCAACCGCTCGAAAAACCACCAACTGATTAAAACAATATGGGATAAGGAAGTCACTCCGGAAGAATGGAAAACCTCAATAGTCGTCTTCATTTTCAAAAAAGGCGACAGATCTGACTGCGAAAACTACAGAGGAATATCATTACTCTCAACCACACACGAAATACTAACAAATGTCATACTGGCGAGAATCACACCATATGCAGAAGAAATAATGAGGGACTACCAGTGTGGATTCTGTAGGAACCGGTCAACGAGCGACTAAATGTTCACAGTAAGGCAATTGTTGGAAAAGAAGCGGGAATACGGAGCGACGGCACACCGACTGTTCGTGGACTTCAAAAAAACCTATGACTTAGTCGCAAGGCAAAGAGTTTACCATAATGTAGTTGAGCTGGGAGTCCCGTAAAATATGCCGCCCTCATTCAAATCTGCATGAACGAAAATAAAGAGCGAGTTCGAATAGAAAACCACCTCTCAGCACCATTTGAGATCCGCGGCGGACTAAAAAAGGGGGGTGGCCTCTCACCATGTATTTTTACCTTGTGCTCGAGTATGCCATCAGCAAGGTACAAGGCGACAGCATGGCCGGATCATCTCTGAATGGAGTTACACAAGTGCTCGCATATGCGGATGACATCGTCGTTTTGGGCGATACTCTAGAAACTTTAAGTAAAAACTCTGAAATGATTATGCAAGTGGCAGAAGAGGTGGGCATAGAAATAAATGAGGACAAAACAAAGTATATGATTACGGTGCATGCATGCGGACCTCAGGGAGCAGACATAAACGTCAGGGGCAAGATATTTGAAAAAGTTAAGGAATTTAAATATCTGGGAATAATACTGACGACCAGTAACGAAATGTCGAAGGAAATTAACAAAAGACTGCATTGCGGCAACGCCAGTTGGCGCGCAGTATGTAAACTGTTGAAATCCAAACTGCTCTTGTGGGGAGGAAGTATTGTGCCAGACACTGGCACTCCGTTCATCTTCCTCCTCCATCATAATGTTCCTCCAAAAAACTGTTCGCCGTGTAAAAAAAAAAAACGAAACGCCGCCACGTTTGTCCACAATTTTGCGTAAAGCACCAGGGGAACAACGATTAGGTAAACACATCTAGGAACTGCCAGGCACTGCACTAAACACCCTGTCTATTGGTGATCACCGTTTTTTGATTTCTTTACTTAGAACTTATTATTAATATTGTGACGCATATGACAATCAGTACTGGAATCTTCGAGAAAGTCCGAAACAAAGTACTAGATTATTTTAGGAAGTACTGGAAAACTGGAATAGAACATTCAAGACTATGGAACGGGCGGAAACGATACACCAAATCAGAATGAGGAAAAACGGTATAAATACGTCGCACGCAGAACGGAAGAATAAGTTAGAGTTATAAGTAAGACAGTGAAGCAAGCGATAAGTCTCGAGTGAGAAGTAAGCAGTAAAAGACGCGATAAGTACGGAAGCGATAATAAAGAAATCGTTAAGTTTACGGTATAAGTAACGGTTGTATTACGGACTAATAAAGTGTTATATAAATTCAAAATCGATTTAACGGCTCTTATTTATTTTAACATAATTAATCCAGCGAACCCTAAGCTCGCAACAATATTAAATTTATTTTTATAAATTTTATACTAGATGAAACACTTCTTTCTCGACACGACCTACGCCACTCCGCCGCGCGACGGAGAGCGGAAGCGGCACGACCGTGGTAGTCGGCGGATGTAATAAGACTCAGCGATAAACGGCTCGTACAGAGCCGACTCGGTAATGGGACGAGTTTGTGGTGTGGTGGTAGATATCCTCTCCACTAAGGATATGTTTTTACTTACCACCAGAGAAACGTAAAGTCTCTCTTGGTGGAATAGAAAACCAGATCTCGTAATGAAGATCATGGTGGTATGGGTGTGATCATTTAGATCTGTGTTGTTTACATATGCGCGAAGGCAATGGCAAAACAAAGCAGGCAGGCGGCAAGGATAAAGGGATCGAGAAGATCGTTGTCTATGAAGTGCATCGCGTCTAAATAAATAAGACGACGATGCATCGAAGAAATGTGGTAAGAGAAAATATGAGACGAGGGCATCATAAAAGTCTTAGATGAGTGACGCCCTTGTGTAAATATACGAATAGACATTGGGAACGGTTCTAATAGGTTGGTGGACGAAACGAGTCCCTTGCTTGCATTTGTATATGCAGGGAAATTCGTTTGTGGGAAACGGATTCTATATTTGCATTGTTTATGCTTTGAATTCAATCCGGCGGCTAGGCGCGAAGTCGATGATTGTTTGGGGATCAAACAAAGGAGCATTTCTGGGTAAAGTGCTTGTATCTGTATCGATAGTTGGAAGTCATTGCGAAGCAATTCAGATGATTACACAATGACGGTTTGTATATACCATCTGTGTCAATTGTACATGGCATATATGGCGACGCCAGGATGTCTAGTGTGAATATCTACACTAATTGGAAATTCGGTTCTGGGTCGCTAATGCAGAGATGCAGTGATACATGTATGAATGAATGCCCATGTAGGAAAAATTCTTTGCAGGCATTTCTAGGTAATGCATTGAAAGCATTAATTATCCTTTGGAAGCAAATGTTTTTGCTGCGGGGAGATTGCGATGCAGGTGTGGGAAGGTTGGAATTTGCCTGGCAACCGAAGGTACCGAATAGGTTTTGTTTTATACTCCTGTATAATGGAAAGAATTCTTGTAGGGAATTTGTATTCGAAGAAATGCATGAAAGGTAAGAATTCTTTTACAGGGACTCTTAGGTTATATAAATTTGATCTATTTGATATGTAAAATCATTTAAGGTGCTAATGCGATTGCATTAGCGAAACTTATTAGGTTGGGTCGAAGTTATGGGCGTTCTTTAGGTAAGTAACCGTGGGGTTTGGCGGAGCCGCCACACTCTCACATAAAGTTATATATGGATGCAAAACATGGGCTCTCACAAAACGGGAGAAAACAAACTCCGCGTATTCGAGAATAAAATTTTAAGGAGTATTTTTGGCGGTAAATATGTCGAAGAAGCAGGACCATGGAGGAAACTCCACAACCACGAATTGGAAGAGCTATACCGCAAACCTACAATAGTGAGAGTAATAAGGGTGCGAAGATTAAGATGGGCCGGACATCCGGCGTGAATGGGCAACGATAGGACCGTGCGTAGAATTCTTGTCGGTAGACCAACGGGAAAGAGACCGGCAGGACGTCCGCGACGGAGACGGGAGGACAATGTTAGGTTTGACCTTAGGAAGAAATCGGATCGGATGATCAAGCGTGGAAGGAGAGTGCACATGACAGTGAACGATGGCGGAGTCGAGTCAGTGAGGTCATAAACTTCCGGGTTCCTGTAGGCCAATAAATAGTAATAGTAATAGTAATAGTAATAGTAATAGTAATAGTAATAGTAATAGTAATAGTAAAAGTAATAGTAATAGTAATAGTAATAGTAATAGTAATAGTAATAGCAATAGTAATAGTAATAGTAATAGTAATAGTAATAGTAATAGTAATAGTAATAGTAATAGTAATAGTAATAGTAATAGTAATAGTAATAGTAATAGTAATAGTAATAGTAATAGTAATAGTAATAGTAATAGTAATAGTAATAGTAATAGTAATAGTAATAGTAATAGTAAAAGTAATAGTAATAGTAATAGTAATTGTGTATGTATATACATCTTTTCCAATAAAGTTGAATTTGACAAAAGAACCGAATTTATACTTGCACACCTATTAATTTGGCATAACAATTCGCCAATATCCAATGTGCACAAATATGTGATTTATGGCCCTCCGTGTTTTCTAGCGTTGATATTCATCGAAAACACCGTATATCTAATAGTGGGATGTATTATCGTCTTTTTCGTCTACAGGACTGTGCTCTGACATTTTAGGGTACTTCTAAATCCTCTTTTGTGCGCGCGTTAGTGTAAAAAATTCGAATCCGAATTGGTACTCATTATAATAGTACAATTAAATTGTAGTTGCAAGATAACTGATAAGTTGACCGTAAATTATTACCAACGTACCCAGTAAAGATTTCTCAACTTATGGTAAATGACCAAACCGCACTATTCCGTTAGAAGTCCTTTAAATATCAATACACCTCAATCTATGGCGAAAATTAAACTGTAAAAATGGTCATCACATCCTCAAATAATAGTCGCGATGATTTTTTGCCAATGTAAGTATGGAATGCAATTTTATCAACAATAATTTTATTCAATCCCATTGTGCTATAAAAATATCTATTCTCAACAGCAAAAAGTCATGAAAAGTCCTTTTTATATATCTACCTCTTTTTTATCGTTAGCAAACCCTTTTCCGCACCTACGCTCTTGAATACTTTCCAGCAGTTCAGCAATGATGTTTCAACCTCAGTGCACAGCACAAAAATGCAAATCAGGTAGCCGGGCTCGTTATAAAACCAG
Source organism: Microdon myrmicae (assembly GCA_963931805.1). Taxonomy (NCBI): domain Eukaryota; kingdom Metazoa; phylum Arthropoda; class Insecta; order Diptera; family Syrphidae; genus Microdon; species Microdon myrmicae. The sequence goes on from OZ007496.1 coordinate 69,703,231, forward strand.
GACAATAAAAGGCCCCTTACATAAGGAACCTCGTTCTCACTTCCAGGTCCTGATGTATGAATTCAATTAATTCCATCTACAGGGCCACCGTTATATCTCTGTATCCGGTATTCGGTAGCGGACATTATTAATTTAACTCCTTCCATATCTCGTCTACTATTTGCATAACTGAAGTTGTCCTTGCGAAGGATATCGAAAAACCAAATGCTTGCTGGGTATTGTGCAAATTCAGTTCCATAAAATGAGTGGCTGTGGGCTTTAGTTTCTTCAGGTGATAACTCAGGAAGTTCACACTTCCTTGAGTTTGCTTCTTTAAGGACTATTCTCTGCAAATTATTGCCGAGCTCGTCGTCTAGTAAGGATTAGGCGATTTTCTATTGGCAAAGTCTTGGAAGGTATTAGAGTGTTGGTTCTGTTATTTATGATCTTAACTCATTTTCATAACAATAAACGGACGAGGACGACGGAGAACCAAGGAGTTTCTTTGAAAGGATGATCTGCAGTTTTATGTTGTGAATCGTCTACAGACAATCGTTGGAGGACTGTTGCCCATTAACACTGGTGTGACGGAAATTAATATTCATTAAAAGCAGTAAGGATGTGGCCATGCTGACAGCTGTTTACCGGATGTCTTTTGACTCTATTGTACTGCATATTTATCTCCTCTGGACAGGTCAAAGAAAGTTCTTGAGAAGAAGATGGGTATCATATTTAAGTGGAATATGCTTTAGGGTTGTCTTGAGGATTGAAGTAGTAAGCGCCTTTGAAAGGTAAGTGTCGTTAGAAGGTATTCAGGCATACGATGCCTTAGATTGTTCATTTTCTTATATATCATATGCGCACAAATGGGAGGTCTCTGATACGAGGAATTGCCCATATTTTTCGTAAATGTCTGAAAGCTGTCATGAGGGGGAATCACACGATCAGGTAGAGCTCACTACATGTGGGGTGTGTATGAATAACTATTCTATGTATTTATCCTTATATTTGAAGTTAATTTTTAAAGTAAACTGGAGCACCCTCTCTCATGGCGTGGAGCCGTATATGGTTGCAGTCTGTCCAGTAAGGAGGCACCTTAATTTGAATTGAAAGTCCGTTGACTTCGACGATTCATAGACTGTGGGCTTATAATGGAATTTGATTTTGGCAAGATGAGGCAAACTTGGATTTCCAAGCAAACAGTGACCAGGTTGGATAGAGTAAAGTATCTTTTGAATCTCGGGATTGTTTATGTTTAAAATTTTTTTTTCCATTTTTTAATTGGCTTAAATTATGCCAAAACAATCCTAGATTTATAATCAATAACGTCCAAGCATGAATAAAACAAAATCTAGTTTTTTAGAGCAACTCTGATATGTAAAAAAAGCAAATTTCGATTATATCGTTGGACCTGCATTTTTGAACCTGGCGGTCATTTATATGTCTGTAATTTACCGATCGTCGAGAATATACCACTTAACCTTCCACTGTATTCTCCCGAAACTCGTTCACAAGTATCTAATATACACGAATGAAGTTACGAGAAATAAAACGCTGGAGTTGTTGACTATTGTTGTAAGTGATGCTTTATTGTTTATTTCCAATTCAAGGGTTCTTTTGGTAACTTGACAGGATCCACAGCTTTCCAAATTATTAAACAGAACTACTTGACAGGATCAAACAGAACAGTTTACAAGTTATTGTGGTGATTATCCCGGAGGCGTGGGGCTAAGGAAAGGAAGAAATGCGCGGGGGGGGGGGGGGGGGGGGGTGTTTAACTCTATATACCTGAGAAAAGAGATGTTTGATCCCCAGCGGATGGAGGAACTGGGAAAAGGCAAAGTGACGCTAGGGAAATATTATCACGTGATTCAATCGAATGTTTCGATAATTTCTCCAGCGGTGCTGCAATGATGCGACAACTTCGTCGGGCTGGATGTGGTTGTTGCTAACCGACCTGGATTAGAGTTACCGTATGGCAAAAATGGTAGCTAAACTCATTTATGCATTGTCTGCATGGAATAATGAGTTTAGCTATCTGTCCTTGGTGGTAACATGCTTTACAGGTGAATAGTTAAGTAGAGGGGGTGGGGTTGGTATGACACCCTGTATGGCGGTCGAAATTAGATGGAATTAGCCGGAAATGGTGGGTGGTTCTCCGTATACTATAGAGAACCCCCCACACTACAACAATGTTATAGATGTTGCTGTGTATTATACATACACTATTGTAGACTATATCGATGGTGTAGCGCAAAAAGGACAGTCTGATTTTGTTTACACTGTTTTAACTGTTTTGCAGTTCAAGGATACAAGGTAAAAGAGCCAATATGCTTAAGGTAATGAGATAGTGTAAAAAGGCCAAATCTGAATCTCTTTCTTGAGGTTAATCTGAATTTAACACTGCCTTTAATAGAGTGATCTAACTTATGAAATGTTTTCATTTTGTAATGTTGGTAAACATTCAATTTATCATTTGTCAGCTGTTATCGACAGCTTATCAATTGTATTGATACGTGCCATGTGGTGGTGAAGTTTGCTTCTGTCAATAAATTTTTCAATAATATTATAGATATTATTGTTGTTTTTTTTATTGTTTTACTTAAAGTAAAATGGAGAGATTTAAAAGTTATAATATTCCAAGTAGAAGAAGGGGAGAAATTCTCGTCAGAAAAGCAATTGCAGAGTAAGTTCAACGTAAACAGTTTGAGGTGAGTGTTTTGTGGAGGTTTTAAAACTTTTATGTTTTTTTTAAGTAGTGATATTGTACTTGAATGCTGGGCGTAGAAGAGAAAGGGACACGCCTTAAGAATACTGTCATTAGTACTGCCAACTCCATCTTAGGCAGTAGTCGTAGAGATCGGAGCGACTGGTTTGATGATGACTGCAAACTAGCGTCTGAACGTAACAATGCTGCATACCGGGCAAAGCAGCAGTCTCATACGACGAGAGTACGCGAGGAGAAATACAAAGAGCTCAGAAGATCTGAAAAACTACTTTACAGACAAAAGAAAAGTGCCTGGTAAAAAAACTTTGCCTGTGAAATAGAGAAAAGTGGAGACCTAGGTCCGCACCAGGCGGGGAAGTTCTAACAAATAAATCGCAGTATGACGTGGTACACACAACGCTGCACTTACTGCAAGGATAAGGAGGATAATCTGATCACGGATCCTGAAGGCATTCTGAAGCGATGGGAAGTGGACTTCAATGAATTGCTAAATGGTCAGCTCACAGAATAATTGGAGGCTTCACGAATGCAAGCTCAAGACCAAATACTGCCGCCAACAAGCATTGAGGAAACATTAAAAGTCATAAGACAGCTCAAATCAAATAAAGCCCCTGGAGCTGACGGCATACCAGCTGAGCTGATCAAACAAGGAGGGGCAGCGTTATATCGCGCAATTCATGAGATCGTGGTGCACGTATGGGAGCAAGATGAGATGCCGGAAGATTGGCGTCGCGGAATAATTTGCCCCATACATAAGAAGGGAGATATCCCAGTGTGCAGCAACTATAGAGGTATAACATGGCTAAGTACCGTCTATAAGATACTCTCCTCTATCCTACAAGATCAGATACCCCATACACTAAAGTCGTCATTGGTCAATATCAGTGTGGCTTCATCCCAGGCAAATCAGCAATTGATCAGATATTCACCCTTAGGCAGGCCATGGAAAATTATCTGGAATTTAAGATTCCATTATATCATCTATTTGTAGACATTAAGGTCGCTTACCACAGCATAGCCAGGGTAGAACTATATAATGCCATGAGAGAGTTCGCCATTCCAAACAAATTGATACGACTTTGTAGGTTGACCATGGCCAACGTAACTAGTCAAGTAAAAATAGCGGGATTGCTGTCTAAACCAATAAAACATCTTTAATGGACTCCGACAGGGGGACGGTCTGGCCTGCCTCCTTTTCAACCTGGCGTTGAAGAAAGCAATCCGTGACTCTGGCGTTACAACTAGAGAGACTATTATCACCAAGTCCAGCCAGATACTTGCCTATGCAGATGACATCGACATCATCGGTAAATCCGATTCGGCTGTACAGGACTCCTTCACTCAGATCGAGCAGGCGGCACAAAAACTGAGACTGCACATTAATGAGAGGAAAACTAAGTACATGGTGGCAACTTATGGGAAGAGAAGTCCTAACGTCGATCAAGCTATCATGGTAGCGGAGCACGAATTTGGTGCAATCCTTTAACTACCTTGGGTCAATAGTATCAGCCGATAACAACATGGAAGAAGACATACGCGAACGGCTGATCAAATCCAACAAAGGCTTCTATGATCTATTAAGGCTATCGTAAAAGACCATGGCCTTACCAGTATTCATGTATGGATCCGAGACCTGGGTGCTCAATAAAAAACACTCTGAACTCTTAGTCGCTTTCGAGAGGAAGGACTTAAGGAGAATTGTTGGCCCCATATGTTAGGGAGGACGATTCGGAAGACGCTACAACCATGAGCTACACGCAATCTACCTTGAAGCTAATGTTGTAAGAAAAATCAAGCTCGGCAAACTCCGGTGGGCGGGACACCTAGCTCGAATGAGCGAAGAGGAGCCTGCCCGGAAAGTCCCTTGTGGCAGGATGTATGGAAGAAGACAGCGCGGCAGACCTTGTATGTGATGGGAGGATGGCATAGACCAGGACGCCCAGAGCCTGGGAGTGCCAAACTGAATGAAATCGGCTCGAAATTGGGACTGTGGAGGGGAGAAGTATTATGCCTGACACGGGCACACGGTTCGCTTCTTCCCCATCAATCACAAAACGTAAGTTCCACCGCAGCAACTGTCAACCAAAGAAGAAACAAAAACAAACTCCGCAACACACCGTCCACAAGGAGTTCACCAGGAGGAAAGCAAATGAAACACTCAAGTTTGTCTATATAATTGACACGCACTTTTTATTAAAGGTTCTTACATATCACAATTAGTACTTTTGTTCTAAAACATTATTAAATATTTAGCATTCTTATACTCCGCGTAAACTTATTGTTAATACGAAATTGTGTATTTTATAATTTTAGTTGACTACCCACACGACTCCGGGTATTTTCGCGTCCTCGGCTTGCGACGAGGAGCGGGAGATCGCGTGTCCATTGTGGTCAGCGGATGGAATTTGACTCAACGATATTCAATCGTTTGGGGTGAAGTTCGTTGGTAGTACACATGTATGCGTGTACATGGGTTCTTTCATGGGACACACCATGATAACGAATCTGAAACACCAAGAAGGGGCATAATGTCCATCCAGGAGATGTGTGTTCGTTGAAACAAACAAATTGAATTTCGGGGGATGCTAATGGGTTTGTATTTGATTATGCATCGAGGCCATGAGGGATGGATTCAGGGCAATTACAATACAAAGGGAAAAGCGAGCCATGCATCGTTCGATAATGAGGGTCAGCTGGATAAATAGCAGTCACTCATTAAATGAAAACTGCGTTTAGGATACCACAAACGATATGGATTGTTTATGAGATCGCCAAGAAGCCTATGGAGGAACAGCGTTCTTTGTTTGCAGTTGGTGCGAGTTAGGGAAATTGCTTCGGTATTTTATTGCTGGAAGAAAAAGGTCGCCGGCCAATGTGTACGTTAAGAGATTTATCATACACATGGCGAAGCTGAAAAAATAGACAGCGCAGTCTTTATGGTCCCCGGGAAGGTTACATAGTATGTAATCCAAATCCTTTGTTATTAGGAATTCGTCTAGGAAAATCTGCCTGGCACCGAAGGTGCCAAATTGGTTAGGAATTCCTGATAAGTTGAGCAAGAAATCTTACGGGAATTGTATGCGAAGGGATGCATGAAAGGTAGGTTTTCTTTTACAGGGACTTTTAGGTTGAAGGTTGATCTATTTAATGCGTGAAGCATTTAAGATGCTAATGCGATTGCATTAGCGAAAGCTTATGCAGACTGGGTTGTAGGGATGGGGGTTCTTGAGGTAAGTAGTCAGTGGGGTTTGGCAGAACCGCCACAGGACCGGTGGAAAGATTTGTTAAATAAGGCCAAGACCGGAACCTGATTGTAGTGCTGATGATGATGATGATGATGATTGAAACTGCCATAGCAGATCAAAAGAACAGATTTACTTCAAAGGCCAAGTGAGCGATAAGGGGATCAAGGGGTTTGTTTTAATAACGATGCGAGAAAAAAGAAAAACGTGAAATCACAAAAGAATCACTAAAAGAACAAACTGTAACAGTGAGTAGTTCTAAAAATGAATAAATATAAGAAGGAGCCAATAAATGAAGAGAAATAAAGGTAAATAGTGAATAAGCACTAAATAAGGAAATAAATGCTGTGTTGACGTACATTTCCCTCTTCAATACAGTACTTGTTTAACATATGTTTCGAGTACATCCAAGCCTGTCGAAGCTGTCCTGAACCAATGTACAGCAGCAATAAATAGGCAATCTTTTTCTTTATTTCCTCACTACATCTCTTACCATTTCTATCTGAGCCGTATCCTTCGTTACCATGAATCCTTTTAGCTCATTAAAATAATAAAAAACTAAAAGTTGGTTTTGTTTTTAAGTGGAGTAGCGTCAATCAAACCTTGCTTGTCATACTTTAACAACTTTGCCTGCTTTAACAACTTTGCCTGCAGTATATGAAGTAAAACTCTTACATTTAACATAGGTTGGTTGGTGATTTCTATCTCAATAAAGTCAATAAAGTGAAAGGTTATATTCGTTCTAAAGTTAATAGTTTTCCCGACTATAAAGTCATGCATTTTGTGGTAAATTACTCAACTAATAGTGTGCTTGTACATAAAATTTGTAACTCAATGAACAGTGGCAGTTGATTACCACCATCTCTAAGGTGAATATTAGCTCCATGCTGCCAGGTAATTATGCGATCCGTTACAACCTTGAAGTCAATAATAATTAGCAACAGCAGTTTAATCAATCGGGTCAGCGGCTCTCATCCTAAGTGATTCAATTTTCCGATGTGCATAATCATGGTATCGGCATTATAAAGTCTTTAGAATGTCTCTACTCTTCCCTCAACTCATCTGGAGGCTAACATCGTAGAATGCTCCACATTGATGGTAGTATCCTATCTATGGACGTTAATTATCCCCTTTTACTACTACTGCGCGCATGAAAAATCATGTCCCGTTTACTATGCATGCCACTTAAAATACAATGTTATGTGGGATGACTAGGCGTAGGCTTGATATGAGTAGCTTGATCAGTAGTATGGAGATAATATTAACACTGACCGAAGACTTTCCGAAACTTTTTAAAAGGTGGTGGAACGCAAGACATTAATATGACATTTTATGTTTTACACATGAGATAGAACAGATATAAGAAAAAAACTGTAGGCATTGATTTATTCACAGGATATTACAAAAAATCCCTCCCGTCGATGAATTATAGGATAATAGTTAGTGAGAAAAAAGGGATCTTTATATGCAACTGCACGAATGTTACAACGTCCTTATTAAATCACATACCCAATTTCAATGGGTTCAGTCGGCCTCATCTAAAACGCTCTTTACTTAATTTCGTCATTCTGTCCTGAACTTATTAGAACGTAGAGATTAATGACCTGTGGGTATTTATACTTGGTGTCAACACGGACGCGGATTCAATATAAACACCACCTACGTTTTGCTCAAAGTTGTCCACCGACCAATAAGGAATAGTAAAATAAAAAACTCGCTGACAATTTTGCTGTTGAATAAAGTTCTCTTTATTTTTCGGAACGATGAAGGGTTCTTGGCGAACATCTATTTAAAAATTACATAAACGGTCTGAAGTTCTTTGTTAACACTATTTGAAAATGACATAAGGTACGGAAGGTTCTTTGTTAACACTTATTTGGAAATTACAACAATGTACGGAAGGTCCTTGTTCTCACTTGTTTAAAAATTACAACAATGTATGGAAGGTTCTTTGTTAATACTTATTTAACAATTACAACAGTGTACGGAAGGTTCTTTGTTAACACTTATTTAACAATTACATAAACGGCCCGACTGTACTCGACACGTGTGCACACTAGAAGGTTGAAATTTGATTCTCGGGTAGGTGCATGTGCACACTTTGCGTGATAGAATCTGACTCCCCGATGCTGGGCGACATTGACCCAGGCCCGGGGATTGCGATGAGTTTCCACGCACATCATCGCAGGAGAAACAATCCTTTCTTCGCCCCCAATGACCAATGAAAAACAATTTATATTCGATTGGAAGGTTCTCATGAATATTATCCAGAAAAATTGGATGTCTTTAGCGAAGGAAAGGGAAAAAGGGAAAAAAGGAAAAACACATATGCCACAGGTCAAACATGCTGATCGATACATGGACCGGGCATATCGCCGCCGTCCGATAAGGATCGATTTCATGATTGACGTTAAGTCAATAGAGCCTTTGCCGACCCTGGCTAGGCACAGGGTAGATGGGATAGTGTTTACTTAAAAAGTAGCGAGGGACATGGTTATGAGGGCAATGTTTTGTTTATCTCATTGCCGACGAGTATAGCGTCATTTGGTAGTTCCATGCATGTAGCATATCGTCGTTCGGTGGGTCGGGTGTATGTTTACTCAAAACAACACTCAATCGATAGTAGGTAGGTAGCTGTGGCTACTCTGAGATTTGTCTATCTAAAGATCGACCGATGACAAGGGTGAATATGTCATGCAGTATGTGAGGAAATGCTCCTCGTCTCTGCATATTAACGTGTTCCATATTTATGCCGGTTATCTGAAGGGATAACCAAATTGCATTTCAGGTCATATACGCATCAATTATAATGTAGGCAGATTGCCGACGTCCCCTTGGTCGATTTGTCGGATGTGATGGATGCTGGTGAAAGAGTGATGTCATGGCAAGATGGTAATCTTGTCATGAACTTACATTTCAGGAATGCTTAAATAGGTGCAGGAACTATAATTGGTTGGGTAAAGCGATGGATGGTTCTTCGGGCGCCATGAAGAACCGCACTTCACCCCCCCCCCCCGTGACGTAGTCACGAAATAGGTACGGACCATTAAGAAGGGCGTAGTTGCCTTTGGACGCGCGCTCGGGCGTGAGTGCGGGGAGGTTGTGCGGGACGGGCGGCAGCTGTGTCTTGGTGAGGGAGCTGTTCTGGAGCTGAAGCTTCCAGAAAGCAGGGTTTAAGTCTTTCGACGCTGACCGTGGATCGCTTGCCTCTAATATCGATCTCGAAGACGCGGTCGCTGATGCGGCGGAAGACTTTGAATTGGCCATCATAAGGGGGGTCGAGGGTTTTTTTGACCTTATCCACCCTGACAAAGACGTGCGTGCAGCGGTGCAGTTCAGGGTGGACGAAGAGTTTTTTGGAGTCATGCCTGGGTACTGGGGTTGTCCTAACCTTACGTAGCAGGTCACGGAGATGTCCTACTTCATGGAGTTGGTCACGTGGTGTTTCGCCGCCCAGGAAAAGTTCTCCTGGAAGAAGGAGCTTGGTGCCGTAGGTGAGCTCTGCTGCCGAAGCTCCTAGGTCCTCCTTAATACTTGTCCTCAGGCCGAGGAGGACAGTGGGGAGGGCGTCGAACCATTGGGTGTCGTTATGACACTTGAGTGAGGCCTTGAGGGATCTATGCCAGCGCTCTATCACCCCATTGGATTGCCTGAATATTGTCGCCTCAAATTGTGGACCTTGGTCCGAGGTTAAAGTTGTTGGTACACCGAAGCGTGTGACCCAAGTTGAGTAAAAGGCCTTGGCGACTGATTCGGCAGTAACTGCCCGGAGAGGTGTCGCCTCTGGCCATCGCGTGCAGCGATCCATCATTGTGAGGATATAAGAGAATCCTCTTGATGGAGTAAGCGGCTCCACTATGCCTATATGGACATGAGCAAAGCGTGCCATGGGAAGCTTGAATTGAGCTGGCTCCAGTACATTATGTCGCGATATTTTGCAGCGTTGGCACTGGAGACAAGCACGGGCCCAACCGGTGAGATCTTTGTTCATCCGGGGCGAAATGAATTTGCGACGGACAACAGCGGCTGTCGCTCGAGCTCTGGGGTGGGCTGGGTTGTGGTAAACCTGGAACACGCCCTTACGAAGTTTCTCGGGAATGTAAGGTCTAGCGGTTTCAGTGGAGACATCACACCAGATTTTGCCCAAAGGGTCGCGAATCGTGATTTTTTAAAGCTCGAGTGCGGTATCAGCAGGTAGGAGGGACTTGAGCTGTTCGTCCTCCTGTTGAGCTAGGGCAAGGTCAGTGTTGTTTAAGGCGGTACGCAAGTGAATCGTATAGATTCGTGAAAGGGCGCTCGCCGTAACGTTCTGTTTACCGGAGATGTGTTTGATCTCCGTGGTGTATTGCCCGATAAGGTCTAATTGACGCTCTTGTCGGGGGGAGGCGTTTCCCGACTTCTTCCGGAACGCGTAGACCAGCGGCTTGTGGTCTGTTAAAATAGAGAGTGAACGTCCTTCTATCATATGACGGAAGTATTTGACAGCGTTGTAGATCGCAAGCAATTCACGATCGTAGGCGCTGTAACGTCGCTCTGCAGGGCTCAGCTTCCTTGAAAAGAAACCGAGTTGTTCCGGTCGGCCTTCGATGTCCTGTTGACGGACAGCTCCGATTGCGGTATCCGATGCGTCGCATTGGATGGATAGTGCCGCTCCCCCGAGGGGGTATCGGAGTAAAGTGGCATTTGCCAATTGCTCTTTGGACAGTTGAAAAGCACGATCAGAGGCTTCTGTCCAAATGATGGGGCACTTGTCATTGCGCTTAGCTCCTTTCAGGAATTCATTTAATTGAGCTTGAATCTGGGCAGCGTTCTTCAGTGTCGGACGATAGAAGTTGAGCATGCCCAGGAATCGACGAAGCTCACTTACGTTGGTAAGACAAGGATATTTCATGAAGGCCTCCACACGGTCTGGCAGTGGGCGAATGCCTTGGTTGTCAACGACGTTACCCAGATAGGTGGTTTGCTTCTTGGCGTATTGACACTTATCTGGGTTGATGACTAGGCCGAATTCGCGGAGGCGCTCTAGGACATGACGTAAGTGGCCCTTGTGTTCGGCGTGGTCCTTGGAGACGATGAGATTGTCATCAAGATATGCGTGGCAGGAATTCATCAGCGAAAGTCATCACTTTGAACTCGAAGAGTCCGAAGGGTGTGATGACTGCGGTCTTGGGTATATCGTTTGATGTCACCGGAATTTGGTGGTAAGCCCTGGTGAGATCCAGGGTAGTGAAGACGTTGCGACCTCGTAGTTTATACGAAAAATCGTAGAGGTGTGCAATGGGGTATCTGTCCGGGACAGTTGCTGCATTCAACAGCCTGTAATCACCGGACGGGCGCCACTCACCAGAACGTTTCTTCACTAAGTGTAGTGGGCTTGCCCAGGGGCTGTCTGACGGTTGACAGATACCTAGTTCGATCATATGATCGTATTCTGCGCGTGCCGCGTTCGCAGCGCTTAAGGAGAATATTTGACAAGAATGCGAACAGTTATCACCAGAAATCTTGCGGAAAGTCATGGAAGATGTGATAAAACGGGTACAAATGCGCATCAACACTGGCGGCACCCACTTGATGGATATCATCTTTTCCACTTAACAGAAAAAATTGTAAAGGTCCAAATAAAGATATCCATTACTTAAAATCATTCTGTTTTATTTACTAAAAGACTAATTCAAAAATAAAATTGGATGATTAATTTTGCGTCACCTTGTAGAATAAGCCTTTCAAATGATTTTTTAATTGCTTAATAAATAACGGAGACAAAAATTGTTAGGGTAAAAAGTAAAAAAGTAAAGCAAACAAAAAAAATTTTTGTTTTTCGGTAATCTCGATACATATAACCTCTTACATAAATTAAAAAAGTAGAATGAAATAAATTAGAAAAAAAAAATAAAGATAAACCGTCCCTCTGTGCCATATTGATCCACGGCTTCAGTGTCTTTCGTCTCTGCCATACCTCGACTTTGCATTGATGGATATATATACTTGAGCCGGGGAGATGGGAGCGGGCATACAGGGCAAAGTCACTGATTGCTTTCAACCCGGCGGAGGCCAGGACGATCCTTGTCCCCGTTCAATCCAAGTTGACATGCAGTCTCCATGTGACACCCCTGGATAGCTACTTTGGCACCCGCCAAGTAGTGAACCAATGCATGTCGCGACACCCTGAGAAAGGTTGACGCAACGCTAATAACCTTGCCCGGAAAAACAAATTATTATGGACAATTTAACAAGTCTCGGATATGGACCGGATACCGGTGGAGAGACTTGCTAAATAAGGCCAAGACCGGATCCCGGTTGTAGTGCCGATGACGATGATGATGACGTTCTTGAGTCGCTGTCAATGCGGTTATCACTAAATGAATTTTATTCTATTGGTGGCCTTGAGGATAATTGTTATTGTAAGCGTTTTGTTATCTCTTTTAAGTAGATATTTCAAATTTTGAAATGTCTCACTTACAGACTTACCAATTCCTTACAATCAATGTCGATAGAGTTGATTGGTGGTATCTTTATTTATATTTGATCTGGTGCTGTTAACAATTTTGTTGCTGATGGTCTGCTGGCTATTATGCTGCTTGGTGTTGTCGTGAGCTTGTGGGGGTAAAGAAGTATTGCCCTAGGACACGGGCGCTCGGTGCACTTCCTTCTCACTCAAGTTATTCCGACGCCAAGAATTGTTCATCAACGTTGTCCGAAAAGAAATGAAAATGCACTGATGGTAATAATGGAAAAGAAAACACCGTAAGTTATTTCTAATGTTAATGATCCTGTATTTGTTCCTGGATTAGTACACGATGAGTTATTTATTTGGACACAATGTGTTATCTTTGGTAGTTACTGAGTTAATTTAGGATGACACTATCCAACTCCGGTCTTTAACTTAAATATATTTACAGCGACAGACCACTGAATTACGGATGAAATAAATTTGGGCTCCTCAACCGAAGGGAACTCCGATACGCAACGTCCCTATAGCTAATATCTGACTCTAAGCACAAGTGCTCGGGACAAGGGATGCAATCTGACTTCTCGAGAGCCGCTCGACGCCGAACCACTCCGGTGGGTGAGGTGGATTTCTACTTGTGTGGTGATAAGGTAAATCAATCTTTCTGTCACGCCGCGGCCAATGAGAACCGAGCCGCGTCCCATTAGAAGGTTCCTCAAAGATATCGTTAAGATTGGAATGAATGTCTTTCTCTTGGAAGGGAAGACAAACGAAACGCGCGTTGAAGAAAGAATAGATAGCAAACATGGAGCTGTTCAAACAATAAACGTGCATAGGCCGAAAACATTTCTATCATAAACGATAGAGGGTATATTGTATATACCGTAATGCTATCTAATAGGGCAAGCGCTAAGATGCGCATTTGTTTGGATGGTTAATGTAAACACATTAGGGTCGCAGCCAATTCATTCCGCGTTTATCGCTTATGCAACCGATCTGAGATAATTGGTTGCAGCTGTATTGGCTAGCGATATGCCATGGTTTGATCGTGGGATCAGCTGTTGCTTGAGAAAAGCAAACACAGTGAGATTGCTGTGAAAATGATAGGCATGGATACCGACGAGGGGACCGGGGAAGATTTTCTAATGGTTTGCAATGGTCATGGGTGCCGACCAGAGGAACCAAATATGTTTTTATGGATACAGCGATGTGGTTGATGCTGTGGCAAGGTGATGATCTTGCCATGGATGATTTACAGGTACTTAAGATGATTGAAGGGTAGCTTAATGCTGCCCTATTGCAGGTAAGTACCATGGCGTTGTGAAGGTAGAGGAAGGTTAGGTGGGGTTAAAGCGATGGGTGGTTCTTCGGAAGAAACCCCACAAGCTTCGTTGTTTTTTTTGTTGTTTTTTGTTTGTTTTTGGTGTTGGTTTTGTTGTTGTTGACCCGACTTCTGGCTTCGGCCTTTATTGTTGGTGGATGATAGGTTTGCGGTTACAGCGTGGCAATTTTTTGGTTCCTGAGCTTCTTATCTTGTCGAGCTCTTGCCACCACTAGTTTTGCTTCTAGCTCATTTCAGTTTCCTCCTTGTCATCTTCAGACTCATAAGAGGCTAAACAAGCAAAGTATTCTTTGTACAACTCCTGCCATAGTCGGAGGAGGAAGAGAACGCATTACCCTCCACCATTTGCTGTTCCTGCTCCAACGTCATAAATATCGACTTAAATTCTGTTTTTGTAGAATCCAACATAAATAGGTCCTCGTAATAATTAACTAGCCATTGCCATTGATTTTCATTTATTCTCCTGTACAATATGTTATTCTCGTAACCATTCGTCTGGCATTTGTCTATTAAACTATTTATTTAAAAAAAAAAAGTTCTGTGCCAAGCAAAAAGTAAAGAATTCAATTTAGCAAAATCTTGCCTAAGATTTTACATCGATACCACCACCTCTGTTCCCCCTTTTCCACTTGCTTAAGGCAAGAACCAGAATCCTCATCTCTGCGATTGTTTTATAAAAAAAAGAAAAAAGAAGACCTACAGTATGACGCCATCACCTACGTCATCGTTTATGCATATTAAATAATAAAAGTCCCACCAAATGGCCGAACATATGATAAAATCACTTTCAGCTTTATTCCTTCATAAAATTGCCACCGCAAACATTCAGTACATTAACTAAGGATATCCACACCATTACCCCTCTCGCATCATTTAAACATCTCCGTTTTATACTTTTTGGTTGCAGGGGCTAACCGTGCTGCACATAAAAAGAAATGGATGCGTACAACCTACGCAAGGCTTTGAAGTTTTTGACATACTAGGCGTTCGGCTTCAAGTTTGTTTGCCTTTCTTTTTCACTTAGTTATCTCTGTCGTCAGTCAGAACTCCCTTCGTTCCCATACAAGTACTTTCAAAAGAATAATACAAACATGAAAATGTCCTTTCCAGACCAAGGATTGTATTCCCTTCCTACACTTTATCGAAATTCACGCAGAGCGCTTTAAATTCTATTACCACTCAACTTCGTGATTACACCCGATGATGTGTTGACTTTTCAGTAATGTCAGCTCTAACTATGCCATACCCAAGTTTATTGCATTGCACACTCGTTTCCTTTGCAGTTAGTGGCCATTGAACTTTACTCCCATCTCCCGATATTTCGTTTTTTAAAACACACGGCGTCGCACGGTTTTTGAATATGTCGATGGATCTGGTACCGACAATGTGATTTCTTTCCACTGAGATAGTGATGTCCTTCTGAATCTCCGGGGAGTATCCTAGACACTCTCCTTTGGCTCATTTTGCTGATGATTATATTTTTCCCCGGTTGGACATTTTGTTAATTTTCCGGTTGTGGATTTTTATTTTCTAATTTAGTTTGCCGGACATTTCCGCCTTCATCAGCGACCACATTTGGCAAAGAGTTCAAAAGTTGAAGTGGCTGTGCGGATGCGGATTTGAAAAGGTAATGAGAAGTAACGCTAATGAAAGGTAGTTTTGAATTTTTTTAAGTACACCCAAACATGCAATGGGATTGAAGCAGAATTGAAGCAGAAAGGAATTGTGGGTTTCATGATTGGACTGCTGAATTAGTAAGGGTTTCCGAGAGATAACGGATTTTTCTAGTTTCTGAACAGTCAAACCACATCAAAGTAAATTTGTATGATAATGTTGAACTCAATTCGAAGTGAAAGGTAAAAGGAAACCTAATGCTTATACTATGACGAGGAGAAAGTGAAGTATGGTTAGAAACTTAGAACCCTTTGAATTTGTGTAATTACTGCTTCGGTTTTCAAATTGAACAGAAATTGGTAGACATTTTAGTTGGTGCCATGTCGATCGTTTGAAGATGAAGAAATCAAAAAACTGCTCTCATCGAAACTCACTATCTTGGTATGCACTCATAGTATAACGTATTGCAACGAAACCGAATAAGAATACGAGTGTATTTTATTAATAACGAACATCTTTCTTATACGAGGGTTGCCTCTTATGTTTCGGGATTTGGCAACCCTAGTGTTGCAATCCGGCAATTGACAGCTCTGTCGTAAAGTTGGACATTTTTGAGGTTATACGCACTCAGAACGTTTTGACATACGAGCGCTATTTGTGTTGTTTACAGTAACTTAAACGATTCATCTCGGCCCAAAAATGGAATTAAATCGTCAACATTTTCGTGCGATTATTTTTTACAACTTTCGGCGTGGATTAACTCAGCAACAGTGCATGGATGAACTTAATTCAATTTTTGGCGATGAAGCTCCATCAAGGACCAGTGTTTATCGATGTGAATTCAATCGTGGTCGTAGTTCACTCCAAGATGAATTTCGTGAAGGTCGTCCAAAATCAATTGTTGTTCTGAAAACCATTGATGCTGTGCGCGAACTGATATTGGAAGATCGTCATGTGACCTATCGTGAGATTGAGACAACCTTAGGCGTTAGTGGGACCAGCATACATTCAATATTGCATAAACATTTGACTGTCAAAAAAATTTGTTCGCGTTGGATCCCACACAATTTGTCAATCGCCCAAAAAAAGGCTCGTGTCAATTGGTCGAAAGAAATGCTCAAAAAATACGGTCGCGGTGCTTCGAAACACGTCTATGACATCGTGACAGGTGATGAATCGTGGATTTACGCGCATGAGCCCGAAAGTAAACAGCAGTCGACTGTCTGGGTGTTTCAAGATGAGCCAAATCCAACAAAAGTTGTTCGCGCACGAAAAACTTCCAAGCAAATGGTCGCCTGTTTTTTTCGAAAAAACTGGACATGTCGCAACCGTACTACTAGAACAACGCAGAACAGCCAATTCTGAGTGGTACACAACCATTTGTTTGCCAGTTGTCTTCCAAGAAATCAGGAAAACCAACTGCCGAAGACGGATCACTCTTCACCACGACAATGCGAGCTCTCACACATCGGCTGCGACAACTGCATTTTTGAGCACCCAAAACATCGATTTGATGGGTCATCCGCCGTATACTCCTGACTTGGCACCGAATGACTTCTTTTTATTCCCGTACGTAAAAAACAAACTGAGAGGTCAACGTTTTTCGACACCTGAAGAAGCGGTTGCTGCATTCAGAATGCATGTTTTGGAGATACCTCAATCAGAGTGGCGAAAGTGCTTCGACAATTGGTTCAAACGTATGCAAAAGTGTATAGATCTTCATGGGGAATATTTTGAAAAACAATAAAGTGATTTTCGATGATCAATATTTGTTTTTGTTCTCTAATCCCGAAATATAAAAGGCAACCCTCGTATAACATAACACAATAAAAATTACACAATTGTTGGCACCATGCCCAAATAAGGACCAAGTAGAATACATGTGCAGTTTCTAAGAGTGTTGGCTGGTTAAGAACTCGTAAGACTTTAAGACAACTTTACCGTAATACACAATTGTAGGTTTACTTCTTGAGTTTGCGTTATTCCGTATTATTGACTTATTGTGTTCTGAGAATAAACAAAGCTGATTGAGGCTCAAATCCTAGTTTGACCAGCTCAGCTGGTATGCCATCAGCTCCAGGAGTTTTGTTTAATTTGAGCTATCTTATGGCTTTTAATGTTTCCTCAATGCTTGGTGACGCCAGCACTTGGTCTTGATTTTGTATTGGTGGAGCCACCAATTCTTCTGTGAGCTGACCATTTAGCAATTCATTGAAGTGCACTTCTAATCGCTCCTAAATGCCTTCAGAATCAGTGATCAGATCACCTTCTTTATCGTTGCAGTAACTGTAGCGTGGTGTGTACCGCGTCATACTGCGCATTATTTGGTAGAACTTCCGCGCCTGGTGCGGACCTCGCTCTCTACTTTTCTCTATTTCACAGACAAGGTTTTTTTCCCAGGGACTTTTCTTTTGTCTGTAAAGCCTTTTTCAGATTTACTTAGCTCTTTGTATTTCTCCTCGCGTACCCACATCCTATGAGACTGCTGCATTGCCCGGTATGCAGCATTCTTACGTTCAGTCGCTAGTTTGCACTCATCATCAAACCAGTCGCTCCGATCTCCACGACTACTGTCTAAGATGGAGTTGGCAGTATTAATGACAGTATTCTTAAGGTGTGTCCATTTCTCTTCTACGCCTGGCATTCTGGCCCCAGGACTTACTCTCCCTCCGTCGAGCTTTCCGAGGGCAAGTCCTAGCGCATGACCAAAGGTGTTACTGGTATTCTCATTGCGTAAGACAGCCATTTTGATTCGAACCTGAACCGCGGATGTAATACGTCTCCGTAAGGCAACCCGCGCTCGGAAAACTGTACCAACAAGATAGTGATCCGAGTCGACGTTTTCACCTCGGTACGTTCGTACCGTCATCAGACTCGAGGAGTGGCGGCTATCCACACGTGGTCAATTTGGTTGCGAGTGGCTCCATCAGGTGATACCCAGGTGGCATTGTGGAGATCTTTAGGTGGAAACCTGGTACTCGCAACGATCAAGTTCTTTGATGCTGCCAGTTCGATGACTCGTAGTCCATTGTCATTAGTGTTCTCATGAAAACTATGAGAACCTGCGTGGTGTCTGAAAACCGGCTCCCGACCTATTTTCGCATTCAAATCACCAAGAACGATGAGTTGAGTGCCCGTCCGACGTTCTTGTAGTATTGTTCCTTTTCGTCGTCAGGGGACTTCTCTATAGGTCCGTGAGTGCATAGCCTTTCGTTTATTGCATTAAAGCCGATAATGCAGGCTTGCGTTTTTGGGTGACTAGAAAGCCTACCCCGAGCACACGGTGTTTTGCATGACAGCTGTAATAAATGTCATACTCATTTCTTTGAATAACACCACTCCCCGTCCATCCTATTTCTTGTAATGCTGTTATGTTAGCCTTATATTCGGAGAGGGCAACGGCTAGCTGCTGTGTAGCTCGAGCTCTGTATAGTGAGCGGACGTTCCATGAAAAAATTCTTAAATCGTTTAGATATTTTCTAAGTTGTATGGAAACCTGCGTAGTGCCTGAAAACCAGCTCCCGACCTATATTTCAAATCGTATCTTGGCCATTTCGACTTTCTCGTAGTATTCTTCTTTTTCGTCGTCAGGGGATTCCTCTGTAAGTCTGTGAACGTTTACGAGGCTTATGTTCTTAAACTTGCCTCGCACGCGAAGAGTGCATAGCCGTTCATTTATTGGATTAAAGCCGATGATGGCAGGCTTCCACTTTTGGCTGACTAGAAAGGATATCCCGTCCCCGCTTGGCACCTTGACGTGGTGCGGGGGCTTAACCTACGATGAATCACTCAGACTATGCTGACGGAAGCATACGCTACCAGTAGGGCCACCCATGTCAGACAGGCTAGCGAGGAGTAATACACAAAGATCTACCACCCCTCATCTAGGGTGTTACGCGTCACCGTGCCCATTGGGTGCTTTGCAGCCAGGAGTATACCGGCTGCATTATAACGGCGCCTCTCTGACACCGGGTCCAATCAGAGTAGTAGGCAGACCTTACCATATCAAAGAGGGGCTCTGATATGGCGGACTATCTGAAAGCTCAGAGTGTTCCCACGAAATGAATGATCAATACACAAAAAACAATCTCACGAAAAACCCGGCAGGCGTAGGTGTGATGAGCTGACACTACCATAAGGGAACAAATCATCAAGAAAACTCCGACTCAGCAAAAAGAAGACGTAGGGAAAAACAGAAAAAGCGGACATACGCGCCGGCATGTGGAATGTTCGAACGTTATATAAACCAGGCGCGATAGAGACAGTCGTAGAAAACGCGAAACAATATAAAATGGACATCGTCGCGCTTCAGGAAGTCTGACTCCCACATCAAGTAATCGAAACCAACGGATTTACACTGGTGTGTGGAGGTACCGATACACATAAACTCGGAACCGGCATCATCATAAGCAAGAAGATTACGCCCCATGTAAAAGATGTGAAATTTATTAAAGACCGAATGTCGGTGTTAAAAATATAGGGCCCATGGTACAATTATGTATTTATAAAGGTGCACGCCCCAACAGAATCTACGGACGAAGAAACGAAGGACACGTTCTACGAGACCCTAGAGGAAGTATTTGATGAGATTGTGGCGTTTCTTTAATACATTCCCAAAGAACCGCCCATCCTCTTAAATTAACCACCTTCCAAACCCATAGTACTTACCTCCAATTAGGGGCAGCGTTAGCTCCCCTGCAGCATCACACCTGAAAGTTAAACCTCATAAAGGCATGCATCACATCGAATTATTATATGAACCGTACCATATCTCCATCGGCTCGGCTTGTCAGCAATTATAATAGATAAATACTTGCTGGCTAGCGTAATTGTTGACACAGTCGTAGCCGATAGGTTTTGCTACGGTTCATAACCATTTATTGCCCCAGCCCCGAGGTTCGCAACACTTGCGACCAATTTCCTTTATCGGTTATATACCGATCATGGGATTTGGGCACTTATATGATTCACCATAAACAATCATACCCCAGCCATGCTTTCGATGACCCGCCTGAGATCTAAAGTAAACATACAGTATCCCACTGTGCGTTTTGCTTACCCGCATATTTATCAAACATATAGCCATCCAGCCTGACCCTTTGCCGCCGTCGACGGGGTTTCTGCTAACTTATGTCAACAAAATAATTTGCCCCCTTGTGCACCGGAGCCATATGGCTAGATTGGATATTGCCTACATCGGTGTTTCCAAGGAATCTTAGGCAAATACCATGACGACCCCTTTTGTATCATAGGCACATCATATACATCATGTATGCCACCATTTGATCTGTGAAATAGCGTTTTTGTTTACTTTGAAACAAAAATCAATTTCGATCTCTGGCATACATCACCAACGATGTATGGATACATCGCCACCGACGATCACACTTCTGTTTGATCAGGTGTCCACCGATCATCGTCCTCATCGCAGGGCATTGTACTTGTCCTATACGGACACATATAGAAACCTCCCTTAACTATGCAATTCGCGGCCATCGAACTGATGGATGTGAGATTGCATCCCTTGTCGCGACCACTTGTGCTTCGAGTCAGATTTTTACCGTCCCACGGGGCAGTCGTTTAAAGGTCGTCGCGATCAGGACAAATTTTACGAGTCTAGCAGAGGAGTCGAGTAGTTGTGAGAATTAATTAACTTGCGTATGCGATTCGTGGGTAAATACACCCTTTACGGAAATAGTGATTTCTTATTGTTAATGTTCGCCGATTTACTTATTATCTCAATGTAATATAGCTACGAACTCTATAGACGTCTATCACATGTGTGAATTATGTGTTCGAAACTTACCTCATTTTCGTGAACTGTAAGATTATGTAGTTAGTTAGTATATAGACAGGATCAAGAAATTAAGTGACTCGTGTAATCGTTTTTTTTTTTGTAAGAGAACTACCAGCGGTGCATACGAGATAGATTGACTTTAACACGGCGATCAAGTCTATAGCATGGAATAACATTGGTGTTTGCAATAAAGATTCAAACAACGACTCCTGTGTTTTATTTCTTTTTTATTCTTCTGTTGTGCATAGTTTTGTGAACTTATGAAAACATGCTCAATGTACGCACCCATCAACTACAAATAAACGCACCAGACGTACATACAGCCGAGCTTAGATCCCAGAGCCCTCTTTCAATGAAGTTGTAGACGCAATAAATCGATTGAAAAAAAACAAAGCTCCCGGAGTCGACTGCATACCGGCAGAGCTTGTGAAGCATGGAGGAGAGGCAAGCGCTCGAAAGGTCTGTGGGGGTATAGTTTTATGCCAACGTATGGCACGGCTTCACTTAGAATCCCCCGACACTTGTTACTGCGAAGGAAATGGAAAACACCTTTTTATTTATTTAAAGTTTTTTTTTATTTACAGCTCCAGTCTGTTCACCGGTATCCTTATTTAACTAGATGTATTCGAAACGTACGCGATATACTATTTGGCACTCCAAAGAAAGCTTAACATTAATAATTTTTCGTCTTATTTCGTTAGTTCTTTTATAGATGAACTCTGCGACGCGACCTTCCACTTATGCGATTGAGATGTGACTCTCTTGATTATAATTAATTTGAATTGTGCCCGAGAGACAGCGTGTCCGATCGTAATGGAGATGGGATAGTGACTGATCTGAATTAGGGCGGAAATCGTGATTTCTGCTTTTTACACATTGATCCGCCAATGGTAATCATGCTCTCTTGTGTGTTCCCTAACTCACCACACTCACCGAGGTCGAAACGTACTTGTGTATTCGTTCGACGTCGATGGGCGTAGCCAGAATGGAGAAATCAAAAGGGAAAGCACAATAACCCAGGGTTGATCGGGCTTAGTGTGTGTGCGTCAGTGCCGTGTATGCGGCTGGTCTACTGACCTAGTGATGATCTCTTAGGTCATCGCACTATAGCAAGACAGAAATACGAGCGAGAGGAAAACCTAGCTAAGGTTATTCACCAGCAAAAAGAGATCATTGATCCCAAGCGAATGGGTGATCTGGGAAAAGTCAATAGGACGCTGCGTAGGCTGGGGATATAATACCATAGGGGAAACTCTGTGGAATGTTCGGTAAATACCCAAGCCGATGGACTATGATGCAACCGCGTCGCTTGGTTTGACTTGGTTGTTGCTAACCAATACGAATGGAATTTCCGGTGGAAATCCCATGACTAGAGCAATAGTGTTGCTGTATGGCGAAGATTGTAGCTAAACTCAATTATGCATTATCTGCATAGAATAAGTTTAGCTATGCGTCCCTGTGAGATGTTTTAGAGGTGGTAACTTATCAAGGAAATGGGTAGGTATTGTGGTTGGAATTGTGGGTTGTTTCTCCTATAGGATAGAGAAACCCCTACAGGTCCACCAACTCATCAAAATAATATGGGATAAGGAACTCACTCCAGAAGAATGCAAAACGCCAATATTCGTCCCCATTTTCAAATAAGGCGATAGATCTGACTGCGAAAACTACAGAGGAATAACGTTGCTCCCAACCACATACAAAATATTAACAAATTTCATACTGGCGAGAATCACACCGTACGCAGAAGAAATACTGGGAGACTACCAATGCGGATTCCGTAGCAACCGGTCAACAAGCAACCAAATGTTCACAATAAGGCAACTACTAGAAAAGAAGTGGGAATACGGAGAGACGGTACAGCAACTGTTCGTTGAGTTCAAAAAAACCGACGACTCAGTCGCAATGCAAAGACTCTACCTCTCAGAACCATTTGAAATCCGGGACGGACTAAAACAGGGAGATGGTATATCACCGTGTCTTTTTAACCTTGTGCTCGAGTGTGTCATCAGATAGGTACAAGACGACAACATGGCCGGATCATCCCTGAACGGGGTCACACAAGTACTCGCATATGCGGATGACATCGCCGTTTTGGGCGATAATCTAGAAACTGTAAGTAAAAACTGTGAAATCATCATGCAAGCGGCAGAATAGGTGGGCCTAGAGATAAATGAAGACAAAACAAAATACATGATTACCACAAGAGCAGGTGGAACTCAGGGAAAGTATATGATTACGGTGCATGCATGCGGACCTCAGGGAGCAGACATAAACGTCAGATGCAAGATATTTGAAAAAGTTAAAGAATTTAAATATCTGGGAACGATACTGACGGCCAGTAACGAAATGTCGAAGGAAATTAACAAAAACCTACACTCCGGCAACTGGCGCAAGGCTAATAACCTTGCCCGGAAAAACAAATTATTATGGAAAATTTAACAAGCCTAAGACTTGTTAAACAAGGCCAAGATCGGATCCCGGTTGTAGTGACGATGATGATGATGACACTCCGGCAACGCTAGTTGGGGCGCAGTCAGTAAACTGCTGAAATCCAAAACTGCTATCACGTAACTGCTCCGGTATCTTTGGCAGTAAATATGACGAGGAGGCAGGACAATAGAGGAAACTCCACAACCACGAACTGGAAGAGCTATACTGCAAACCTACAATAGTGAGAGTAATCTAGTCGCGCAGATTAATATGGGCCGGACATGTAGCGCGAATGGGTAACGATAGGACCGTGCGTAGAATTCTTGATGGTAGACCAACGGGAAAGAGACCGGAAGGACGGCCGCGACGCAGATGGGAGGACAATGTTAGGTTTGGCCTTGAGGAGATCGGTTCAGATGGTCAAGCGTGGAAGGAGAGTGCACAGGGCAGGGAACGATGGCGGAGTCGAGTCGGTGAGCTCATGAACTTCCGGGTTCCTGCAGGCCAATAAATAATAATAATAAGAAGAAAGCCCATATGCTCGGGATATGGTGTTGTGCATGACAGCTGTAATAAATGTCATATTCGTTTCTTTGAATAATACCACTCCCCGTCCATCTTATTTCTTGTAATGCTGTTATGTTAGCCCTATATTCGGACAGGACATTGGCTAGCTGTTGTGTAGCTCGAGCTCTATATAGTGAGCGAACGTTCCATGAGAAAATTTTTAAATCGTTTAACCATTTTCATTTCCGTAGGCGTCGTCGGGTATCCGGTCCATATCCGAGGCTTGTTAAATTTGCCATAATAATTCGTTTTTACGGGCAAGGTTACTCGTATTATCCCTGCGCCAACCTTTCTCAGGATAAATAATACTAATAATAATAATAAAAAATGCCCAACAAACAACGGAAAGCTTACATAGATTTAGCATTTCGAAGATTTAGTTTAGATGTTAGGTTTAGGATAGAGTTAAGGAAAAAAAAAAATATATATATATATTAGTTGATTTAGCATTTATGTTAGATGTAAGGTAAAAACAATAAGAAAAACAACGTTTTTCTGTTCTTCATTTTTTTTGTATCTAATTAAATTCTTTAAAATTCATGTAAACAAAACAATAATAATGTCGAAAGACAAATTTTCACTCTTTAATCGTATCGATGTAACTTAGAGAGTCGGCAAGGGACCAGTAAGTTAGGAAATAAGATACAAAACGCTTTTTGTCTAGTGAGTAAGTAAATTATAATAAGAGGAAGAAATAAAAAATGATATAAAAAAACCACTGTCAAATAAAAACTACTCGGCGAAAGTGGCTGAAATTTTGGTGAGTAACTGTCAAGAGATGCACAACTACATTCACTAGCTTTTATTGACGAGTGCTACTATTTTCACGTTGAAGTCGGAAAGTTTTCAGCCCACCCATGTATGTAGCGGTATCGGCACCATGCAGTATTACCCACACATTGTACTTCTTCACTTTGAAATAAGAGTTCAGTTTTTATTGAACTTTCATATGTGTTTGATAAAGATAAGGACATACGCTACACCAATTTCGTAATTCGCATACTGACTTTGCCAGACTGTTAAAATATTCGCCTTTGAACTTGCTCATTTGTAGGGAAATGATGATTGGATGATCGCCCTGTGAGTAGGACGTTAGAATATACTCACAGCTAGGCCGGCTTGTCGTAAGAGGCGACTAAAGGCCGAGTGGTAGCCGGGGTCCCAAAGCCCTGTGCGCCCGGTGAAATACCACCCCATCAAGCTTTAGACTCCGTGAAATGGTCGGGAGAAATTCCTGGCTATCCTTCGGAGCTTGGCTGATGGACCGGTTCGAGAAAAGGTTGGCTAGGTGGTAGTCGGTCCCAAGGTGGGATACCACCCCGTCACGCTGTACATTCCGCGATATCGCCGAGAGAAATCTTTGACGGTGTTTCGGATGTGTGGCTGATGGCCCGGACTGACACGGAGATAAGTCATGATGGTACCTTCTGATATAAAGAATTCCGGAGGTAAACTAGTTTCCCATTCGGATCTGCGGGGGGGACTATGTCAGGGGGAACACCATGCAGATATCATGATAAATAATGAAACTTTAAGAGGTTCATCATCGCATAACCGGGATCGCTCTCGAGGCTCTGCCCACGCTCGGCTGGTGACGGCATTTTGTAACATCAGGGGCATCGGTTTCACCAATACGAATGTAAACGCCGTCCACAAATATTTGCAAACAACGAAACCTGACATCCTTGCCCTAACTGTTTTAAGGGCGGAGTCTGCGTTTTCGCGCCGTCCGATCTGGCTTGCCAGAGGATGGAGGCATTGGAACCCAATAATGTGGACATCATATGGTTGAGGGTCGTGCTGAGGAATTCCGTTAAATGTCTTTGAACGAATGACGATCGAACCGGCGACATTTTTCGAACATCTTTCATATACCGTCGACTGGATACAGATCAACCACCCAGCTTCTGAAATTGTTGTCCTTGGCGATTTTAA
Source organism: Microdon myrmicae (assembly GCA_963931805.1). Lineage (NCBI taxonomy): Eukaryota > Metazoa > Arthropoda > Insecta > Diptera > Syrphidae > Microdon > Microdon myrmicae. The sequence continues at coordinate 69,729,316 of OZ007496.1, forward strand.
TGTGCACAATTTCGACTGGTTGTTACATTCTAACAGAACCGACAAGGCTGGGAGGGTGGCGGAGATGTTTGCTGTTGGCCACAACTCGACTCAACTCGTGGGGGAGCCTGAGGCGATTATGCGAACACGCTGGATCCGTTTTTGACATCCGAACCGAGTAGTTATACCGTAGAGGTTTCTGCGCCACTGGGAAACTCAGATCACTGCCTGGTATCTGTCGCGCAAGCACTTGAATATTAAGCGAATAACCGGCCTAGGCAGCTTCGCCATCTATGGAAGTATAGGGCTGCTAACTGGGACGATTTGCGAGATTCTTTCGCAACCTTTCCATGGTCGGAGGTGTGCTTTGGAGACTCCGATGTTAACGCTTGCGCGGAGTCAGTATCAGAGATTATTCTTCTGGGGTTGGAGATGTATATTCCACATTCCATCAAACAAAATTCGCCTGATAAACCGTGGTTTGATAAAAAATGCGAGCTGATTACAGCGGCAAAAAATAGAGCTTGTAAACAATGGCGCTCCAATCCCACCGATGTTAACAGAACGAATTTTGTTAGAATCAGAAACGCGTGCAACCAGGCGATTGATACCGCGAAGAAGGCTCACAACGACAGGGTGATCAATAAGCTCCTTCGGTGCCCAACTAGTTCGCCCTCCTTCTCGTAAATGCCAAAAGCTGTCAGCGGTAACTTCACATGCTCCTCTTTGCCTCCGTTGGTGACGAACAGCGGGACGTTTGTCACGAATTCAAAGGATAAAGCTAATGTATTCGCGAATTTATTTTCCGCGAATTCAAACCTCGATCCCGGCCTTTTGGAGCCACCTGTGATCCGCCGGTACGGTCTTCGATGTGGGATGTGAGATTTCGTCCGCGCACTATTCAACGCATTCTATGTGAACTGGATTGTAGGAAGACAACCGGCCCGGACGGAATACCAGCAATAGTCTTTAAGAACCGTGCTCTAGAACTATCGTCGGTTCTTGGCAGACTCTTCCGCTTATCTTATGCACGGAGGACCTTTCCTGCCTGCTGGAAAATCGCTCGAGTCCAGCCAATCCCAAAGACGGGAAAAAAGAGTCTCCCACAAAATTACCGTCCGATAGCATTACTGTCTATGTTATCTAAGGTGATGCGAAAAGTCATCAGTACTTAGTTAATTAAGTATTTGGAGTGCAACGGACTTCTGAATAATCGTCAATACGGATTCCGTGGCAGGCGGTCCACGGGAGACCTTTTGACACTTATAACCGATGTATGGACATCTGCGATTGAACGGCATAGTGGGTCAGGGGCCTTTGACCGCGTCTGGTACGGGGCATTGCTGAGCAAACTTCGTTCATATGGACTTCTCCAGCAGCTTTGCGACTGGACGAAGAGCTTCCTTGAAAATTGATCGATCCGGGTAGTTGTGGACGGCGAGTGTTCGGATCTGTATCCTGTTAATTCGGCGGGGCCTCAAGGTTCTATTTGGCTCCAACCTTTTTTTTGCTTCACATAAATGAATTGTTGGAGATAACGGATAGCAAAGTGTTCAGTTTTGCGGATGATAGTACGCTTGTTTCCTTCTTTTCGACTGTGCGGCCGATTGATGCATCTACGTCGCACCAGCTGAGATGTAGACAGATTGAATCACTGAACCAGGATCTAGATAGGGTCCTGCAGTGGGGAAGGGCCAATTTCGTCGACTTCAATGCAGCGAAGACACAATATACAGCATTCACAAAAAAAGTGGATCATCGGTCCCACAGCTGATGATGAATGGCCAGGCCATCGAATCTGGGGAAAGTTTGAAATTACTCGGCGTCACGGTTTGTGGGAATGTATTGTGGCATAAACACGTGCCGAGCATCGTCAGGTCAGCCTCAGGGAAATTGAGTAATCTTGTTAGAGCCAAGAAATATTTTACTCCGGCCCGACTTCTTCTCCTGTATAAGTCCCAAATTAGACCTGCGCTCGAATATTGCTTTCATGTATGGAGTTCTGCTCCTAAACATACCCTCGACCTACTTGAGAGCATACAGAGATGAGCGATCCGCCTGATCGAGGACTCGGCGCGGTCGGGATTACAGCCGCTATCACATCGAAGGCGGGTAGCCGACCTCTGTTTGTTTTATAGATATTATCACGGGTACTGTTCTTCGGAGATTCGTGGTATTGTTCCACGCAATTCGGTTTATATGCGCTCCACAAGACAGTCCGACGGATCTCACCAGCTTGCGGTTAATCTTCCGACGGCACGAACATCCCTGCATCAGAACTCGTTCCATTACAGAGCGGGGAAGCTATGGAACTCAGTTCCCATGCGAGTGTCCCCGGAGCGTTACAACCTGCAACTGTTCAAAAAGAACTGCAACAGTTATTTGATGGTATCTCGGGGCGCCCACGCGGCGCTATAGGTTCGCCTCTCCCGAGAGAAGTCTAATAAAAAAAAAAAAAATTAAAAAAATTGGAAATAATTCATCAAACCGGAAAGTTTTGAAGAAGAAACTAGATTGATAGAGAGAGTTAGAAAATGTGTATCTACAAAGATTGTCCTGTACAAGGTTGATGAACACAAGGAATTAAGAAAAAGTACAACGGTCGAGTTCAAGAAAGATTATTGGATGGACGCAGACCTAAGTTCACAAAACCCATGAATTCAGAGTAACAAGTTAGTTCTTTGGATACCAAATGGTTTGCTTCGAATACCAGTCCATATACGCAAATAGTCAACTTTAGCAACAATGTTACCCGAGGAATATTTTAATAAGGACATCCCTATGTGGAAAGCGTAGAGGGATCAACCGTATTCCATTTCCAAAAGAAATACCCCCGTCATCTAAGTAGTGGAGATCACCATTTATTCGCGGACAAAAGTAATAAAAGGACACACATAAATCGCCATTAGAACATCCTTTAGCTGCTTGGGCTCAATAAACAACAAAACATAAATCAAATCCCAAAAACTGCAGCACCACATGAATAGACCATATCTGCCGTAGCACACCACATAAGCCGATAATAACCCGAACAATCATTTACAATAAGTAACTCCACAACGTCGCCGTGCCGTTATGGTCATTGCGACTTAAATTATAGGCATTTGGTGGTCAGCTCTTATGAGCTTACTTTGTGGCCTCGGGCCCGGGCAGTTTTATCTCGAATGGCCTCATTCACCCATCGTACGCGCCTCATCTAAAGGAAAAAAAGAAAAACACCATTGGTCCTACTAAAGTATCCCTTCTAAGCGATTCCCAAATAAGCTCGGAAAATATTTTTTACGATTATTGTCCATCATGATGCCACATGCGTTAGTCGTATCTATCCTTAATTAAATTTTGCCGGGTCATAGTGGATGTTTGAAGACTGGTTTCGCTTCACATGTTCTAGCCGCATAACAGCGCCAGGAAGTAAAGGTGTAGCTAGTGCGGTGGTTGCTTTAATTCTGCTATAGGGCTAATTGAATTGCATGATGGAAAAAATGTAATGAAATTAATTAATATTCCTTCCGTTGAGCGTATGTTGTGGATGCTGTTTAGGGTTGTGAATCGTATATCAGGGAACAATGTCGACAAAGGTTTGCTATTGTTGGGATCCCGTGTTTATGGATCTCATAATGCAAGTAATAAATTGGAACGTTTATGAGCGGGACAGTAATGAGAAACGACGTTGAAAGTGATAACAAAGGGGAGCATCATAGTCGGGTCTTACTGTTTAAAAGGGCGGTAACTGAGATATGCTTATACTGGCGAAAGATGTGCTTGGTATTCCGTCGTCTACAATTCTCAATATTTTGTCATTTTATCGTTTCTTCTTCTTGTTTCTTTGCACGTGGGATGGTATTACCCGAAATTGCGTCGAAAAGAAGTAACTTTAGTCATACATAGAACACTGATTGGTTTAAAAAACAAAAAGCGCAAAAAAAGCTTCTGACATAAATGCAACAACTTTGAGTATCCACACAATGTTAGGGTATACTCTAAAAGGCTTTCTTTGTTTACTAATTTCTGACCAAAAACTCGACAAATACAACAACAAAGCACTGTATTCGCCTAATAATACATCGGTTGATTTTTTCCCTTTCCTAAACTCAAATTACCACTTCAACACAAAAGAGAAATGAAGTAAATTCTGGAAAAAGAGCTGAAGAGTTTTGTGAAATTTGTTTATTGTCTCCACCGCTCCCCAAATAAGGACCGATCGATACTTTGTCACATACCGTCGATTTTTTTATAATTACATGTACGGCTATTCTTGGAAGTCCCAATGAGTTCGTCTTTTCCGAATTGAATGTCAAGGATTTTCCCTAAAACTGTTTTCTTCGATTTCGAAGGGTTCATTGAAGATGGATTAGGCCCCGAACGAAGCGTGTTCATAGTTGAAGCAATTATACGGAATCTCGGAATACACAATCGAATTGAACCCATCCCTCAATCGAATATTGAACCTTAAACAAAATTGTCGCTAAGGAACAACGTAAGAATTGGCGCCTTTAAAAAACCCCTTCGACCAGCGACACTCTTCGAACGTCTTCTATTCAGCCTCTGGCGGTTTTAACATACACAACTCCAACAACAGTACATTCTAACAGAATCGACAAGAGCGGAAGGCTAGCTGAAACGTTCGCTTGTAGCCACAATTTGACTCAACTGATGGAAGAGCCTATCGCGTATTGCGACGATAGTGAAGAACGTGTGGTTCGAACTGACGCTATAACAGTTAGAATCACTAAACATGTAACCAATGCTCAACACATCAGGCCACTGCCGCGTGTACGAATTCGATTTCTAAACTCAAGTACACTCAACTGATGTGGAATTGTTATGTTATCGCTATGGTATACGGCTCTGATACATTTTCTTATTCGATTTTCGTTCAGTGTTCTTCCCTATTTGCTTGTGTATTGTGTGTGTATCTGTTAGAAACACCACACTACTCCCTCCTCAATAAATTTCTTACGATCAACTTCTTGTGCGAACGACGGAGCGAGGAACGAGTGAACGAGAATACGTCGGAGCAGGCGAGTGTGCCGGTGCTCTATGCGGAAATCGTGATCGAGTATCATATGAACATGCATCACTTTGTTTAATTAGATTTAAGATCAGATTAAAAATATATATAAGAAATAACTAAGAAAAATAAAAAAGAAAAAAAAAAATATATATATATTAAATAAAAATAAATTTGTTACGAGTAAATACATAAACACAGGTTTAAATAAATGAATAGTGAATCGTTGTTAAACAATTAAATAAATGTTGGTTATTGTAGCTAATTTATTATTACCCATTTTAATGACGAAAATGTTCACACAATTGTTAACGCGGATAATGTTCATTTCTTGTCGTCCGTTTACATTTTTTCTTAAGGTTTCAATAGCACAGTAATTATATAGTACATCACTCCTAAAACAGTATTATTCCTTTTCTGGATATTATTTTGAATTCCCATCGCTGAGGTCGCCGTCAGGTTCTGTCGGATTGGTGGGTGTACCACCGATTATACTTATTAACTTCAGATTACACCTTGGACGTATTATCAATTTAAATTCGAACTTTGTCAGATGGTATTACCGCATCACCTTAAACCATTATCACCATGATTGGCTTGAATAATTAATTTCATAATACCTTAATAAGTGACAGTAGCGCCAGGAGCAGGACATTGTAATCATTTGTCCTCAATGTTCCTAAATGTTAATCTGCCTCAGTATTCCGCTGGGTATATAAATCACACGAAACGCAGACTTTGAAGTAATCCTTCAATTGAACTTACCGAGTCGTAAACAATGTTCGAGGACATTCCAATTTTATCAATAAACACGAGGATTTGGACCATATTTTCGATAATCGAGTCGCATACTTGGCGTCGGTATATCTTTGTTGTACCTGTGGCTTTAATGAACGTTTTCCAATTTATTTTTCTATACGAAAACAATGATGATGTAACAATGTTAATTCTTAATGCTTTCTACACGGCCGCTATTTTTGACTCAGTGCTGCGGACGTGCTTTGTTATAAAAAACCGAAGGGGGTTTGAGAATTTTATGACGGAACTGGCGGATATGTACATGGATATCGAGGTATTACCAATTTAGCACCACGGAATGGACCTTAAGTCACACAGTTTTGTGCGAAACTTAATTGTTTCAACTTGCTTAGTTGATGTGAGCTAAAAAAGTGGATGCTTTTTGTCTTGTTTGCCCTTGGATTGTGGTCTTTTTTGTTTAAAAACTGTATAAGCTAAATTATAGTGTACTAGATAAGTAAAAGATAATAATGACGATCTCATTTTGTTATTCAAGGAAAATGACGATGAAGTAGAACGGGAAATATTAAGGAACGCTACAAAAGGTGCGAGGAACATCTCAATATTTAATTTGACAGCATCTCTTTTGGACTTGATAGGAGCGGTCATTTATCCTTTGTTCTCAAGCGAAAGAGGTTGGTAATGCAATTTTATTGACATAAAGAAATATTTGCTTACTTCCGAAAAAATTCTTTGCATATCGCAAGTAGAACAAGTGGTTTGCAAAATCCTTGTGATTGAAGGATAATTCAGAATCCTTTGATTTCGCCTTTAGACTGTGTAGAATAGCACCTTGTTTTTTAATTCGTATCCTTTATTCTCTTGATTAACACTTATTTTTGACCATAATTACAATATATATATATGTATATATATATATATATATATATATATATATATATATATATATATATATATATATATATATATATATATATATATTTATATATATATACATGTGTATATATATGTGTATATTTATTATTATTTAATCGCCTGTAGGAACCCGGAAGTTCATGACCTCACCGACTCGACTCCGCCACCGTTCCCTGTCCTGTGCACTCTCCTTCCACGCTAGACCATCTGATCCGATCTCCTCAAGGTCAAACCTAATATTGTCCTCCCATCTCCGTCGCGGCCGTCCTACCGGTCTCGTTTCCGTTGGTCTACCGTCAAGAATTGTATGTACGGTCCTATCGTTGCCCATTCGCGCCACGTGTCCGACCCATCTTAATCTTCGCGACTTGATTACTCTCACTATTGCAGGTTTGCAGTATAGCTCTTCCAATTCGTGGTTGTGGAGTTTCCTCCATTGTCCTGGCTCCTCGTCATATATACCGCCAAAGATACCCCTTAAAACTTTATTCTCGAATATGCGGAATTTGTTTTTTTCCCGTTTTGTGAGAGCCCATGTTTCGCATCCGTATAGAGCAATCGGCATGATTATGGTTCTATAGACACGGAGCGATATATATACATATTGAATAACTAAAAACAAAAACAATCGAATTCCATATATGAAGTTTTTTTTTCTAATTTGGTCCTTTACAATTTATTTGGACTATTTTTTGAATATATCGATCAAGGGGCCGTCTCTATTGATCAAAGCAATATGTGCCCTTTTTGCAGCGTTTTCCATCACTTTTTCGAGGATCTCGGGCGGTATAGCGATAATTTCGGCAGGAATGTTTATATTAAGCTCGTCAACTGTCTGAGGCTTGCTGGCGTACACTTTGCTTTTTAAATAACTATGCAAAAAGAAGTCCGGAGGGTTCCAATCGGGAGATCTGGGTGGCCAGTTAATGTCGACATTTCTTGATACCACATGTCCAGGGAATATTCGTTGCAGAAACTTCATAGTTTCTTTTGCAGTGTATGATGGCATACCGTCTTGTTTAAACCAACCTTCCAGACCTCTTTCACGCATTTGCGGGCAGACATAGTGAGCCAACATCCCCTAATATCGATTCCTACCGAATGTTTCGCTTTCTCTGCAGAAAAAAGTCCCAATGATAGTTTTGGCGTAAACGCCGGCCTAAACAATCACTTTTAAGTCATGCAATGGTGTTTCATGGATCTCGTGGGGATTCTCAGTTTTCTTAATTTGGCAATTTTGGTTGTTAACAGCGCCAGAGTGTGTGAAATGGGCCTCGCCGGTCATCCAAATTTGATTCTAAAAATCAGGTTCAGCGTCAACTATTCGAACGACAGTTTGGTCGTATTCCAAGCGACGTGGACGGTCTGCCGCCAATATTCTCTGAATCAATTGCACTTTATACGGAATAAAATACAAATCCTTCTTCAAAATGCGCCGCAAGGTAGTTCCACTGACGCCGGTGACAATACGACACATGCGGGTTCTGGGCAACACTCTCTCCTAGCATTTCAACCAATTCATTGGAAAGTATTGGGCGTTGACGAACTGCACGTTGGCGATCTGGCACTGTGCTGTGCTTAAAAAATTCGACACCAAGCGACGAATAGTGTTGTCAGGCGGTGCTTGTTGGCCACGATATTTTCAACGATATGCACGTTGAGATAACACAACTGAACGACTATTTTCAATGTATAGCGTCACCATTTCGGGGCGTTGTTTGGGTGTGAAGCGATTCATGGTTAAAGTTGTACCGAATAATCATCTCAAAAACATCTACTCAAATCAATCGGTTGATAAACGTCAAAGTTATTTAAGTTTACATACCGAGATAAAAGATGGCGCAGGCCTCTAGTACCTGGAACTTGTATACATCTCTACTGTAGACGACTTTGTGTTGTAGACCATTTTTAACTAAGACAGCTACCCCGCCCCCTGAGTGAACGATCGAACGATCTCGTCTAATTACTTTATAATTTTGGGTAGCCCAATTTGTGCCGTTGATTTAGCTTAGTTTCGCTAGCTAAAAGCACATCTGGGCGTTCAGCTTCCAGCAGATTGCTGAAATTATCCCTTCTTTCCATGGGGATTAGTGACTTAGCATTCACAGCAATAATTTTTAGGGTTAATTCAGTCACAGTGAACGTTATGGTTAGAGTGTGGGTACGTCTGGAAACAGGGTCGAATAGATAATGTCCGTTCGAGCCACTTGTGCCGTCAGTTCTTTTCGATCATTTCAAATTTTTTATCAAACGCAGCAAACTGTCTTTGTATGGACAGTAATATACCTGTTATATCAGTTTGTGCCTCTGAAGCAGGCGTTTTAATGATATTGCGTGATTGTTTTAGGATTGGCTGATTTTTTACTCCACCTGCCATATGAGCGTATGACACACTTGGTGCCGCGAAGTTGTTGTAAGAGCGAGTTTTCATCCTTTTCTCTTCTTCAACTTGCTTCTTTCCGGCTTCCAATTTTTAGTTGTTGGTAGTTAGGGCAACCTCTAAAGTTAGCAGGATGATCTGAGTTGTTACAGAGGACACAGGATAGTTTATTTCTATCCGGGAGCTGTGCTTTGCCCAATGGTCATTCTCCAATGATATGCTTATTTAGGCATTTGACGCATCTGAAATGCATATTGCAATTCGCTGCCACATGGCCGAAGCGTTGACAGCGCATACACTGCAATACGAGGTCGGACTTCTTTATTCTCTCCCAACTTATTGTTTGGTGATTAATGTATTTAATATATCTAAGTCCATCAATTTTACTATTGGGGCTTAGCGACACAATGAAGAAAGGCAACTTACGGTTGCGATTTCTAGAATTAGCTGTAGAAAATGGTTTTACACCTGTACATTTCAAGGTATTGTGGTGGTTTCTATTAGTGCGTCAGCACGGACGCGGATTCAACAAAAAACACCACCGCTGTTGCACTAAGCGAATCCAACCGGAGACACAGAAAAGTAAATCCGACAAAGAAAAACACTGGGATCGTTAGATTGATAAGTTGTTCTTTTATTGCATTTATTGGAATCGATCCTTAATTCAAAACAGTGAATGGAATTATAAATCAATTTGAAAAACACAACATATTCTATTTAAATTAATTCTACACGGCAAACGCGAATTTGCACTTTTTACTGCTTTGTAATTAAATAATATAGGTTCTGCACTATAGGATCGCAGAGTGGAGAAATATTGTTTTATCTTTAATACTTTATCATGCTTGCACTTATTGAACCGATTAAAGAATGTTATTTAAGTCACGAAATTTTCGAGTTCTACTTTTAAATTATTAAACATACGCTTGTCGCGCCTTTATTGGATCACACAATATCTGACTCCGACTTCCGCACAGCTTGGTAGCTAAAATCTGACTCCAAGTGGAATGTCTCTTTACAGACATCCGAAGAAAACCAAAAAAAAAACTAAAGGATTCGCCGCCAATGGCGAAGGTCCAAACGAAAAGGAAAAGAGAAAAACTCATGTAGCAGATCGAATCCACTGCTACATGTTTGGGCAAGATAAACTGCCGCCATCCGCAAGGGATAGATTCTTGATTGACGTGAGTCAATAAAACCCTTGCCGAAGGCAGAAATCTATCTTGGAAAAATGTATCGAACATTGGGCATGGCCGTTGTTAGATCATCTAGCATAAACAAATTTCGGTCTGGTGATTCGATGCATGTTATGTTAGGGATGTGTTAATCCCGTTGAAAGGCACTGTCAGGCGAAAGTATCCGCTTGAATGTTTACTTTGTGTAAACTAAAATTGGTGGCCATGACCGATGCTGCTGATAGTTCCAAGAAACGGCAACGGATCATAAAATCGGTCATGCTTAGATCCAAGCAAAATATGCGCGCCTGAGAGGCCAATGTTTGATTTGATCTTCTTTACTTAAGGCAAGATAGATCGTAGACATGCCGTTGGAAATCTGGCTTGCAGCTGTGCAAGCAACCCGAAATAATGCTAGGTCAATGAATGGGTACAAAAATAACACACGGAAAGATCAGCGTGTGTTGGTGGATATGTGCCATCCATTGTTCGGTCGCGGAAGCTCGGTTGATGGGTTGATGTCATGGCAAGATGATAATCTTGCCGTGAATTATGCTTTTAGGAATGACCGTGAGGGAGAGGTTTGGAAAAGCACCCAAAAAAGGTAAGCTGCCTAATATATATTTATGTCGGTTATCCTTGGGGATAACCGAATTAATTCCAGCGAATTGGTTGGCGGTTAATGCCGTAGTAAGGTTGCGTAACCTTGCTGAAGATTCGACTTCAAGGTAAGTCGCATCGCTGGGAATGGTGGGGATCGAGCGATGCATGGCTCTTCGGGCCCTGAAAAGCCCCACAGTATCGTTTGCGAAGCTTTTTAGTTCTTCGAAGACCTCTTCGGGGGTAAAAGAAGGATCAACTCCTTTGAGGAGCATGGAGACAGTTTTCTCCGATTTAGGGGTGTATGTGTAGTACTCGCTTTTCGATTTCCCCAATGCCGATTTAATTTTGTTATACCCTTCTAAATCATCGCATGTTAAACTTATCTTAAAATTATTTATCCGTTTTGTTTTAAAAGTTTTGCATGCCAACTCACCCAATTTTATGAGATCCTTTGTCTCAATGTAGCTGATGTAGATAGGAGGTACTTTCTCCCTTTTTTGGCTGGCACCTGCTAAGTTGTTTCCTGCTGAGATGTTTCCTGCTGTTGGAGTAGTTTCTGCTGTTGATGTGGTTCCTGCTGTTGTTGATGTGATTCCTGCTGTTGAGTTTCCTTATCTTGTTGTGTTTTCTTTGTCTTCGTGGGTTGCTGTTGTTGTTGTACCATTTTCATTTTTCGCTTGTTCTGGCTCAGGTTGTTTTTTAGTTTAACATCTTCCTGCATTTGTTTGTCCAGTTGTTGTTTTTTAAGACTAATCTCAGGGATGAGTCTGTTGAGGACCTCGATCTGATTGCTAGCGTCTGCATTTCTTTCGCTGACAGCTAGTTCTTTGAATTGGTTTCTAGCCCCTGAGTACTGGGCACCATGGGTGTTGTCTTCGTCGTCGCTGTTGACAATCAACGTGTCTGTATCCTTGTTTTCATTTGTTCTAAGGCGTTTAGCCTTTAGATTTAGGTCCGTATTTTGCCTTCTCCGATTTACCATTTTGGTATCCATTTGTTTTACGTCCATATTATGGACCGCGTGTTCTCACTGTTTTTTTTATTGTTTTTTTTTTTGTTTGGATCTACGCCCGTATTATGGAAAGTATTCACTTTTTTTATTGCGAGAAGGACAGATTGTGGCCTCGCGCACACACACAATGTTCACGCACTCACACGTAAACACCGTTAACGTGTTACTCACACACTTTTTGTATTAAACTACGTTCGTGGCTTCGTTCTCTTTTATTCGATCATATTTATATATATTAACTTTGTTTTAATTGTTTTTATCACTGGAATTTATTTGTTTATAAATGGTCTTTATATTTCAGCCACTCGCGACTCATAAAAGACATTTTTTTTTATTTATCTCGATCGCTGAATTGAAAACACGTCCGCAGTCGGTCACTGTATATTGTTGAAATGATCAGAATACTCTCCTCTCGTTTCAATGCACTTGTTATAGCGATTCAATAATGATGTTGTTGTGTTGTTGTTTTGTTGAATTGCTGAAAAAACAAGCGGGTATTTTTAAAAGTTTTTTAAAATTGTAAATCCAAACCTATTTCGATTTTAGTTCACCCATTCGGAGTTGTAATCCCAGGAACTGACGTTATTCTCTCCCCGGCATACGAAATTATTTATATCTTTCAACTAACGTGTCCTATTTCATTGACATTACTGTATATGCCATTCGTGAATCTATTTGCCTCATATGCAATGTTCGGCAAAGCAGCACTGAAGATTGTTCAAGTGAGAATAGGAAGGATCTACACTCCTCTTAAGAACGAATGGGAGATGTACAAGGATCTCATTTCTTGCATCCAATACTACACTCGAATTGCGAGGTGAGTCTGTTTCATCAATATATAATTCTCAAAGCTTACTTTACTACTAGTTCACTGTCCAAAGGTACGTGGAAGCACTTAACTCCCTGATGACATACATGGTCTTAATAGAATTTATAGTGTTCGTTACAATCCATTGCGCCTTGATCTTTTGTTTGAATATTGTGAGTCCTTGGAAAAAGCATACATAATATTTTCCTAAAATTCTATTCTGTCTTCAGATCGACTCTGCAATGCTAACTATTGCGGTGATTATGTACATAATAACTATGTTCTATGTCCTTTTTACATATTACTGGCAGGCAAGCCAATTGTTAGCTGAGGTAAGTAGAATAATTTCCACTGTAATAAAACAGTGAGAATCGTCATTTCCATTTTCTCTGGAAACATTTCGAAACCCCAACAGAGCGTTCAAGTTTCGGAAGCTGTGTATGACATCGAATGGTACGAGTGTAGTCAATTTTTCAAAAAGACGTTACTGTTCTTCATCATGAAGACCAGAAAACCTTTAATGGTGAGGTGCAAGCACTACGCGAGGGTTCACTTAGTGTAATTCTTGTTTTTTTTCAGATAAAGATAGGAAATGTGTACCCCATGACAATGGAAATGTTTCAGTTCCTACTTAATGTGACATATTCATGCTTTACGCTTTTACGAAGCGCTTACAAATAAATGGATACGTTACCAGTATTGCATCTTTATATATAGTTACTAAACAATTTTGGGGGAACTACCCACACATGTGTTTTAATAGGCACTCGAGTACTTTACTAAAAATAGATTTATGAACTATTCAATATGATTACGCACTTATTGAAAAACGTTAAGCACAAACATACACAATGTTCGAACGTATTATAGAAAAAAAATTGGAAACAAATATATGAACAGATGGACGAAGACAAAATGGAAACGGAACTTAGATGTTCTTAACAACTGTTATAGCCAATTATTTATTCAGTTTTTAATATTTCATGGTGGACAAATATTATTGAAGAGTAAATAACCATTAGAAAAAAAAGGATTCTATATGTGTTTGTTTATAACTCTAAGTAGTCCGCGTGTAAACCAATAAAACTTTGTCGTAGGAGACAGAACCACAAAAAGGCAGAAGTGAACTTGAAGGTAGCTTTATTAATTGATGTATTGATTGACAATTATTGACCGATGGTGTTTATTCGATGAATGTTGATTGTAGACTGACGAATTGGCATAACTGCTAATTCAAAAAGCGACGCTATGACATCATCGTGGTGACAATGATGGCTAGTTGGTGCCAGCTGCTGCGCAACTGGTATACATGCGAATGTACTAGATTTCTCCAGTACATTCCAGCACATTTAATTGACACTCCGCAACATTCCGCCCGCCTTCGCCAATCATTGGCGAATCATTTTGTTCCAGGTGACGGTGGCTAGGGGCCGGGAGTGTGCGGTCTGTTGGTGGCGGTTGGTATTTGTCGGCTGTCCACGTTCACGTGAATGATCGGTTGAGAGGGGGGGCCGCCCGCCCTGAGGAGTGCTGGAGGCTTGAGGGTCTGGGATGGCCCGTATGATCGATGGCGACATGAACCTCTTTCCCATCGCTGATGTCCGTTGCCTTTTGTGGTCGCGGGACCGGCCAGTTGATCTGGGTTAGAGTTGTAAGGTCGCAACCCACGATCAATGACCACGTGATGACTGGTGATGGGTCTCGCTATGACGAGGCCAGTGGTGATGCAAGGTGATGCGCCCGTTGGCGCCCGTCCGAAGTTAGTAACCGGCGGGATGCGGCCGCTGGCGTGTGAGGCTGTCGCGTGGGGTGTGGTGCGATGTCGTTCCTGGCACTGTCCGCGTGTCCTGGCGGAATGGCAGTCACGGGCCAAGTGCCTCCCGGGGTCGTCGCAATTCAGCCTCTGTGGATGCACAGAAAGGCGTGCTTTCTTGCTGGAGTTCGAGAGATCGCTGGTTGCCGGGGAGCGCTGCCCGCCAAGCGGGGCATTGCGCGCCCCTGGTCCTGTTGTGGTGGCTACAGGTGGCAGCGGTTGGCGTGGGTAGTTTTGGACCTGGGCAGGAACTTGACCACGTGGTGTCCTGGGTGTGGTGGGATGCCCTGAAGTGTTTGAGTGGGCAAGCTTCCGGCCGCTCGATTGTCTCTTGCCCCTGCAATGGTTCAGCGGGTGGGCGGTATGTCTTGTAGTTGGGTCGCGCAAGTGATCGGTGGCTGGTAGTTGCACGGGCCTCGTAGGTGGCCCCTGGGGCCGATGCCAGCGAGAACTTTTGGTCTTCTGATGGGAGCTGCGATCATCAGTCGTAGGGTCGGCCAGTTCCTCTGGGTCGGAGTTGTAAATTCGCAACCCACGAGGAATGGCCATATGATGGCTGGTGACAGACCATGTCACCTTTGCGCTGGATGATGTGGTGGGTGCTGCGCCTGTTAGCACCCATCCCAGTCCAGTGGCCTGCGCGACGAGGAAGGAACGTCGGTCCTTCCTTAGGCCTTCGAGGATGATGTTGGGGTATATGTCTGCCCCAAGGATGATGTCCACCATCTCGGCGGAGGCGATGTTCGGATCTGCAAGTTCCAGATCCGTCACGAACGAGAGATCCCTTGTTGTTGATTGTGGTGGTGGTGTATACACTCAGAGCCCTGACAGGATGCAGGGCCTTAGTGTCCATTGGCTCGAGCCGTGGGGGCGAGGAGTGATGGTGATGGCGGCCTGAGTCCTGGTGGCAAGGCCACGAGTGCCCCCAACACCGTAGGTGGGGACGGGAGATGCTTGGCATCGGAGGTGCAACCTTCGGGCGAGTGATGTTGAAATTAAGGTGCCACTGGAGCAGGGGTCCAGCAGAGCACGGACTTCAATCCTCTGTTCGGTCTCCGACGTCACGATGACTCTGGCTGTTGGCAGCAACGCGGAATGCTGTGAAGGGGTGCTGATTGTATGTGCGCAGACCCCTTCCTGGCGGTCGATCCGGGGGGCGGATCCCTTGGCTCGTTGCGGCGGTGATGTTGTCCCGTCGATGGCGGTAGACCGGACATGCAGCAGGGTGTGATGTCTCCGCTGGCATCGACGGCACGTCTTGCTGGAGTGGCAGTCGCACAGGCGGTGGCGACCCAAGCAGTTGGTGCACAGGTTCCTTTTGTGTGCGAAGGACTTCCGACGGCCAGGTGTGAGTGATCGGAGGCCCTCGCAAGCGTAAATGGTGTGTGAGGCCCTGCAGAATGTGCAAGCCCCCTGTTGCTTTACGGGTGTCGGCGATGTTTTGTGCATCGGGACACTGGGCTGGTTGAGCTTTGGGCAGACGGCACTTTGGTCGGCGGCCTGCTGACTCACTGTTCTGGGGTGCGGTTCCTTTTCCGCTGGCTTAATGTTGACCGTGGGCAGCTGCACTGGGGGCAGCTCGCTAGGGTGGAGGCGATTGGTGCTGTTGACCATGGTTGGGGAGGCTGACTTGAGCGCGTACTGAGCCTCGAGGAGCTTCGTCTGTTCCTCCAGGTATATTTCTTCGGTTTCGCAGAAACAATCCTCCGCGAAGTATGTGTGCTGTAGATAGTCCGGTGTCGCCGTGACGAAGATGTCGTGGTGCCGCTTGGAGAAGGCTTCCCATTCGGCGCGGAGTGCATGTTTGGTTGCCTCGATTGCTGTCGGACTTGGTTGTCCATTTTCCTGTATGTTGAGGAAAGTGCCGGTAATGGTGGCCTGTGCCGCGAATTGAGCGGCGATGAGTTCCTTAATCGTGGTCGGCTGTTGTACGAGAGCTGATGTTGAAGGCACTTTGGTTTGAACTCTCGTTGTAGAAAGTTCGTCATCCTGCTTTCGTTTTGCGGCAACAGCGGTTTCCGACTCGTGTTGGTGATGAGCACGTGTATGATCTCTGCCGACCGAGGAATGTCGTCGGGGAACCGTTATCAATGTTGTCGCCGTCGCCGCCGTCGCCACTGTTTGATCCATTGTCGGCTCCGGTACGCACCGTGTGAAAGCAGGTATGGAAGGAATGTCGTCGGTCTAGATCTTTGGTTTTCCGCCAACCGAGGAATGTCGTCGGGGAACCGTTGTGTTGCTTCGTCGATGTCTTTGCCAGCATTCGCTTCTGCACTGGGAGCAGCTTCTGTAGATCGGTTTCTCCCTTTACTGTAGGGTGATCGGGTCGGCGGTTCGTTCTTTCAATTCCTTGGAGGTGGCAATGATCTCGTCCGCCCTCTTCTGATGGCAGCGGTTCTAATATAAGATCATGATCGGCCGCTTGCCCTGCACTCCTTTGTTCAAGTGGCTCCTCATTCTCATTGAGCGATTCACCTAACAAAGGTGATTCAGAAAACAAATATTTAAGGGGTGATCTATAGCTGGCATGGAATGAAGGATATAGCGTTTTGTCTCTGCCCAGTAACTTCGCCTCTTGGTCTGGGGGAGCATTTTCCTTATTATCGAAAAGACATGAAGTTGAGTCGTTAGCTTGTAAAATAAGATCACATGCAATCCCCTCTAACAAGATCGGAGTAATTTCGGCACTGTTAAGCAACTCATTGGACGGGTTGTCTACCAAAGCTTCTTTGTCATTGTTATCATTAAACCCAGCAACCACCGCACCTGGTCTCTCTCGGTTGTCGTCTACTACATCGGAAAATTCGAATTTGTCTTTTGCTTGGCTTGTGGGAGTGGAACACTTCGCTGAGAAGTCAACTGCAATATTCCTGGAATTCTTCTTGACCATAGCTGCATCGATTGTTCCCTTTTTCACTGTTAATAAACCGGGTTCGTCGGTACCGTCAACCGGTTCTAATGTGTTGTTTAGATCAATGTTGATGTCCTCATTAAGAAGGGATGTTTCACAGTCGTTATCCCTAGTAATTTCAGTCGTCCTTGATTTGTGTCGAGTCAGGTTGCAGTGTCTATGTGCCGCGAACTGGGCGGCGATGAGACGATCCAAATCGGCACTGGATCCATTTCGAAGGACCAGAAAATTTTTGTTTATAACTCTAAGTAGTCCGCGTGTAAACCAATAAAACTTTCTCGTAGGAGACAGAACCACAAAAAGGCAGAAGTGAACTTGAAGGTAGCTTCATTAATTGATGTATTGATTGACAATTATTGACCGATGGTGTTTATTCGATGAATGTTGATTGTAGACTGACGAATTGGCATAACTGCCAATTCAAAAAGCGACGCTATGACATCATCGTGGTGACAATGATGGCCACTTGGTGCCAGCTGCTGCGCAACTGGTATACATGCGAATGTACTAGATTTCTTCAGTACATTCCAGCACATTTAATTGCCAATCCGCAACAATATGTGATCCTTAAAGTAGTAGCTTCAGTACCGTTAAACACGGCTCAGTAGGTATCATCCACCATACTGTTTCTTCAAGTAGTGAACCAATGCAAGCAGCGACATCCTGAGAAAGGTTGGCGCAAGGCTAAAAACCTTACCCGAAAAAAAAAAATTATGGAAGATTCAACACGCCTCGGATATGGACCGGATACACGACGACGCCTACGGAAACGAAAACGGCTAAAGATTTAAGCATTTTCTCATGGAACGTTCGCTCACTATACAGAGCTCTAGCTGCACAGCAGCTAGCCAATGCCCTGTCCGAATATAAGGCTGACATAAAAGCATTACAAGAAATAAGATGGACGGAGAGTGGTATTATTCAAAGAAACGAGTATGACATTTATTATTGTCACGCAAAACACCATGTGCTCGGGGTAGGCTTTTTAGTCAGCCAAAAACCGAAGCCTGCCGTCATCGGCTGCTTTAATGCATTAAACGAAAGGCTATGCACTCTTCGCGTGCGAGGCAAGCTTAAGAACATAACCCTCATAAACGTTCACGGACCTACAGAGGAGTCCCTTGACGACGAAAAAGAACAATTCTACAAGAACGCCGAACGGGCCCTTAATGCCTGCCCAAGATACGATGTGAAAATCGTTCTTAGTGATTTGAATGCAAAAATGGGTCGGGAGCCGGTTTTCAGGCACCACGCAGGTTTCCATAGTTTGCATGAGAACACTAATGACAATGGACTACGAGTCATCAAACTGGCAGCATAAAAAAACTTGGTCGTTGCGAGTACCAGTTTTCCACGTAAAGATATCCACAAAGCCACCTGGGTATCACCTGATAGAGCCACTCGCAACCAAATTGACCACGTGTTGATAGATCGCCGCCACTCATCGAGCCTGATAACGGTACGAAAATACCAAGGTGCCAACGTCGACTCGGATCGTTATCTTGTTGATACAGTTTTCCGAGCGCGACTTGCCTTACGGAGACATATTGCATCCGCGGATCAGAAGTAACACCTTTGGTCATGCGCTAGGACTTGCCTTCGGAAAGCTCGACGGAGGGAGAGTATATCCTGGGGCCAGAATGCGTAGAAGAGAAATGGACACGCCTTAAGAATACTGTCATTAGTACTGCCAACTCCATCTTAGGCACTAGTCGTAGAGATCCGAGCGATTGGTTTCATTATGAGTGCGAACTAGCGATTGAACCCAAGAATGCTATATACCGGACAATGCAGCAGTCTCATAGGAAGCGGGTGCGTGAGGAAAAATACAAAGAGCCCAGAAGATCTGAAAAAAAGACTCCACAGACATAAGAAAAGTGCCTGAAAAAAAAAAGTTGTTTGTGAAATAGAGAAAAGTAGAGCAAAAGGTCCGCACCAGGCGCGGAAGTTCTACCAAATAATCTGCAGTATGACGCGGTGCACACAACGCTGCACTAACTGTAAGGATAAAGAGGTAATCTGATCACTGATCCTGAAGGCATTCAGGAGCGATGGGAAGTGGACTTTAATGAGTTGCTAAATGGTCAGGTTACAGAAAAATTAGATGTTCCACCTGTAATGTCCGGGTAAATCTTCAGAAGTACCCGACCTAATAAAGAAAGTACAGCTGTTACGTGGTTAAATCTGGTTTGGTTTGGAATAATAATTATGATATAAAAATAATATTAATATAATTTAAATATAATATTAATATAAAATATAATAAAGACACAAAATATAAACCACAAATTAAGAAGTTGGAGATCGCGATCCACATTTCGGACTGACATTCATTGAAAGCGAATGCTCGATCCTGCTTTCATTGGGTTATGGACTCCGCGGTAGTAGCTGCGGCGAGTTTCTCTTTGGAGTGGCGGCGGAGTGAATGGAGAGGGAGAGAAGTAGTCGAGAGGACTAATAGATAGTAGAGCAACATGAAAAGAAGAGAGACAAAAGTAGTCGAGAAGATTGAGCTATGTGACGGAGACAAGAAGAAGAGACGTATTAGAGAGTCGTAATTAGGAGTTGATGAAAAAGGGTGTAAAAGTACGGCCATGAAGGACCGGATTTGCGTTTGTTAATTTGAATTTAAATGTGTTAATTTAATTGAAGTAAATTGTAAAAGTACGGCCATGAAGGACCGGATTTGCGTTTGTTAAGTTGAGTTTAAATGTGTTAATTCAATTGAAGTAAATTGGAAAAGTACGGTCATAAAGGACCGGATTTGCGTTTGTTAAGTTGAATTTAAATGTGTTAATTTAATTGAAGTAAATTGTTAAATAAATTGAAAGTACGGCCATGGAGGACCGGAATAAAAGATTGGCTGACTTGAATTGAAATTGATGGAATGGTTTGAAATAAAAGGAAGTCCATGGTGTTCCCGAGGCTGGGTTGAAGCAGTTCCTTTAGATGAAAGACTCACAACTGTTTCGGCGCAACACCGGTACACTCGACTGTTAGAGCGGTACTTGGAAAAACGTACCTAAAAAAAATTACGGTTGCATAAGAGAAGAAAGTGGCACCGTTAAGCAACATCTGACAACCATTTAATATTCATCTTGTTGTACATTACAACTGGCGCAGCTACAAATTTTTGATAACCCGTCATCCTTATATTCTGTTACACCACCACCGGCTTCGACTGCTCCAAATATACATTCATTTTTTACCTCACAACTCCGACCCACAACTTCACCTTCTGTTACGGAGTATTGGCCAACAGCATTCATCCATATATCTTTCTGCTACAATTACGAGATTCAACAGCAACCCACCTCAACTCATTCTGTGACACAGCACATTTGGGAAAAGTACCTGTATTCCTCTACATAGTCTCCTTTGGTAACGATATTTTTTACGATCAAGGACAGAGCGAAGCAAGAGCGAGCGAGAGAATGTCGGAGCAGGCGGGTGAGCCGGTGCTCTGTGCAGAAGTCGTGATTGCAGTAGAATGGTCCAGTTTTATCTATAGAAGAGTGTGTGTTGTGTGTACAGATCATCACGGGTTCACCAAGTATGGCCCTAAGCAAGGACGGTGAGGAACGTGATTTGAACGCACGGAGAAACGACTGAGAAGCGAAGCATTGAAACATCAACTCAAGTACACTCAGCTGATGTATAATTGCTATGTTCATTGCTATGGTATAGGGCTCTGACGAATATGCTTTTGATTTGCTTTCGGTGTTGTCTTTCACTACTTGCTTGTGTACTATATGTGTATCTGTTAGAAACGCCACAGGTCTTCTACTCAATTCTTGATGCTGGGATGAATGTATCATTGCCACCAAGCCAGTCTCAATATACAGTAATGTGTGGTGCTGTATTTGGCATTGCCTGTATACCCAAATAGAGTGGCAGTCGCTTAGTAGGTGTTGGCCTACACAGTTGAAGCTTAAACTCCTTTGGTACCTAAAGGATTTTCATCTTTCCGGCGGGAGAGCTTTGAAATTTTCTCAGGCGGAGAAGTCCGCCAAATGTGCAGCAAGCCTGTTGTTCCTGAGATGACTGTAATGTGGTTGTGTCGAGATGCGTGACACGGGTACAAGCGATTTCGAGTTGGGGACATAGCTGATCGTCTTCTTCGCGGCTCCTTGAACCTGATTAATGGAAAGTTTGACCAGCTTGACTAATTCCAGAGCCTCGCTACGGGTTTTCTGGCAGGTGTTGAGCTGCTTGTATTTAGCGGGTTCAGGAGTATCGCTCTAAAATATTTTCCAATTGCGGTCAGTATGATGATAAAGTCGTTGCGTTGTCAGGTAACTGAGTATGTCTTCTCAGTTCTTTACGGGGAGGCAAAGCGCGTCTAAGGTTTTTATGACGGCTTTTTAGCATAGCGTAGCTGACGTTGGCTCACGACTGATGTTTTTCTCCTAACAGCTTTCTGAATGATCAATTACACGAATGCTGTCGTGTTCGAGTTTGTTGTGTAAAGCCCGCTTATAGTTTTTCTTTATGATCGGAATATTCTTAAAGATCTTATCAGCATCTACCACAGAACCTAGATTTTAAGTAGTACCCACTTCGGTAAGACCCGGGAAGACCCTCAATATCACTTGAAACATATCTTTAAACGGATTCCAATCTGCGTATTTGCCCGAGAACGTAGGAAGCTACACTGGAGGCGGTTTGCGAGAGGGGATGCAATTGGTGTCTGTGATGATCGGAAGTATTACTGATGCTGACTATGTTGCCGGGATAACTGAGTTGATTATCCAGAAATGTTTCTTCGGCTGTGACGATGAAATCCTCTGTGAAATAATTGTAGTTTTTATTATCATCTGTTTTCAGTTGCAAGATTTTCTCGTGCCGCTTTACAAAACCTTCCCGTTTGAGTTGAAAGTTTTGCTGATAACCCTCAATGGAACCCAAAGTGGGTGCTCCCTTTTTTTAGGTTAATGAATGAGTGCGACAACTGATCTTGTCCTGCGAATTGGGTGGCGATAAGTTCCACGAGGTTTAGTCTGGGTGTAAAACGTAGATGTGGTTGTGCATGGAGCCTTCGTTAACAAAGCAGCCGAGAGAGTGGCGCTTAAGCTGAGATAGAAACTCATCAACGCTCATACCCGGTAGAAAACGCGATATGTCGTTAACTTTCACCTCTGATTAACAATCACACGGTGAAGGTGATAGCCGGTTCAGAATTATCGCGAAGCCTTCCGATAATAATTCACCTCGAAGGCCAGAAAAAATGTTCGCCAAGGGTTAACGACACACTTCACTATATCTTTATGACGTCGACTTATTAGATTGTTACCTTGAGCGCTTACCTGCACCAATGCTCTGATGGGTATGTTCCTAGCAAATCACAAGTTTTGTACAGATGTTCTTGTCGCTGAAGATATTGACTTCGGGGCTTTCCTTCGCCAACACCCTGGCTGTGGTTTGATGTCTTTTTTTGCTTGAGACGTGGAGGGGGTAATTATTTGAGGATACAGATAGCCGGGTTCACTTGTCTGATTTTTTCTCTTTTGACTAATCCCGCAAAATTTATTTGACTGTATTTTCACTTTTCGATCGAACCTTAAAGTTTTTTGTCGTCCGGAGTATTTTTTTTATAATAAAGAGAGAATTATTAAAATGTCGATAAATTATATGGTTACGTAAACCTAACAGCCGTGGCTACTTAGGCTTTTTGCAAACTTTTGTTTTTGAAATATACATGTACTTCTCTCAGGAATGGCACTGAGTCAATAACATGAGCTGCTTTTAGATAACTTTTGGACCTCCTTCTAAACAGGTGCCAGTTACAGTGCCCCGGAAAAACTCGCATCTGGAACGGGTTTCATAACTTTCTGTAATGTACGAGGGTTTCTTCAGAAGTACCCGACTTAATAATGAAAGCACAGCATATTTGAGAACATGTATATTGAAAATCTATATATCTCTACATAGTGTCCTTTGCTAACGATATTTAATATCTTTGACACTCTGTTTATAGAGAGAATCCCCGAAGTCCGCAGAATACCCGTTAAACATCAACTCCAATGCTTTGTTGTCGGTAAATCTTATTATTTAAAAACAATAAAATACACAAGTAACATTAAATTGTTTTTATAACATATTTTATTACAAACATTCCAGTTTTTGAATACTTAAATTATCACCAGTTTTCCAAAAGTAAATATTCATCAAAATTCTGTATAAAATTAAAATCTCGTCAATTCTTTTGGAGTAATAAAAATTGATGTAATTATATCATTTGATGGTAGGTAGAAAAAACTAGACATATTGACATCCTTTAGATAAAATGGAATCGACAGCCCGAAAGCAGACGTAGTAATTTAAATCGACCTGTGACTCTGGTGATGATATTTACATCTCAACGATCACCACTACAAAATCCTGGAAGTCTATTCGTTGTAAAAGTATTATAATAATTTTGAAAATATCAGTAAATTACTTGTAAATGATTTTTCTTTGTCCACTAATCCACTATTCAATATAAATGTGTCTCAGGTAGATCATGAAACAATTACAATAATGTAAGATTGAGCAATGTCGTCAATCCTACAATGTAATGGCTACTTCTTTATAGATTGCTACCTACATCTGTTCGCTATCTGAATGTTACTAGGAAGGTTTATTGAAATTTGGGTTCAGTGAAAATATATTTTTCAAGAAGTTAACATATCATTTGTGATCGGCGAATGAAACGTACGGACAGTATATTTAGAGAAGTGAATATTCCATCCCTAGTGTTCAGTGTATATTAATAATAATTTTGCAATATATTTATTATTCAAAATGGACAAGAAATTGCAGCGATCCACTCTTACGAGGTGCCAGAGGATAAAATCTATGGTAAGGAGACTGGAAAAGGAATGTGCTATACTTACACAATATGCCGATACATTGTCAGAGCTAATACGCACTCAAGAAGAACAGATTGTCATTCTTCGTGAACTGATTCGTCTACAGTATCGTACAAGAGACATACCCGATGCTGGATAACTCTTCAACACAATGAAATTGCGATAGTTGATAAAATATTGAAAATAAAAACAAAAAATAAATAAACGACATATTTTTAGTGCCGATTGTGATATTAAAAAAGAAATTTGACCATGATTGTTTTGGAGTTTAAAAAATTATTAAAGAAATATGACTAAAACATTTATATAACATTTATATAGAAAATTAATTTGTATTTTGAATTCAAATGTAAACAAATGTAAGCACATAACAGAGATATTAATTTAATTTAAAATAATAAATAGGTAACCTAATTAAATTGTTTATTAAAGTCCACAATCCGGTCCACATTCGATTTAACAGTTCCTTCTCATCTTTGCTTCTGTCAACTTTTTTAAAGTGATTTTGAATTACGTGTTTAATTGAGACACATAATTGAGGATATATTGCTCCAACAATAGCTGGTTTGCAATTTCGTTCATATGCTTGACTGCATAAAATTCACCCGTCGTCTCCTTGTCATTTGCCTTTAAACATTTTTTTTTTTTTGGAACACGTAATTTTTTTATTCTCTTCGTTTCACAGCTCAAATTCTGTCAATCTAATAAAAGACGATTATTTTCAATGCCGCTTTCTCTCATACATTGAAAATTCCTTCACCGATAATAGAGTCATTTCATTTTCATTCTTAAAACATTATTTTATTTTCTTTTTATCTTCTTAGTTTCTAAATTACATGCTAGACAAAAAATGCTTAAATTCTAGCTTAATTATCTTATATTATAACTTACTGGTCCTACGCCGACGCTCTAAGCTAAACATTACATAACTATTGCATAATTTGCCTTTCGGCAACAGAACTTTATTTGTGGCAGTACTTATAATTATTTAAATGACAAAGAAAAATTTTGAAAACTTTGTGTCGAAATTTTTTTTGTTTTTTTTCTTAAAATTTAACCAAAATTTTCTTTTTGTTTTTTTTTTTTTTATATATAATTTTATTTAAAACAACTTAACTTAGCTCTTATACTACCCTGATTCTAGAAAAGCTAAGTCTATGTAAGCTGGCTGATGATACTGTTATTCTATACCGACTTTGGTATCCAGATATTTATATGCCATTCAACCACCAGTACTGTTGACGCTGTCAAATACTATCGTCCCGGTCTCTGTGGGAGATAGCCGGACTGAAACGCAAGAGCTCTTCTTCGGTGCGCGTTACTTCCCGCTCGTAGCACAATCGTTCGTCTACGGATGATCTACTTACATGATAGATCAGCGGAATTCCGAATCTATCCTGTACAAGCCCTTTCATGTCCAAATCAAGGAACGGCTCTTGTGGAACAAAACCGTTGCGACGCACGTTCTCATACTACAGGGTATTTGGATAATAAGCTCCGAAAATTAGGTCATTGGACGAGCTTATAGCTCTTGAAATATGTCCTCTGATTAATTTGATCATAAAATTTTCCACCCTATTTATGCAGGTTTCATTATATAAAGTCTCATTTGAGTAGTACTTTTTGTATTCCGATTCCGGTGTTCGATATAATCTGAGACAGTTTCTCAGACACTTCCTTTCGAACACCCGAATCTATTCCATCAAATTTGGACCTATGTTAAACCATACTGGACAACCATATATGAGCATTGGCCTGATTAGCGTCATGTAGCATATGACTTTTACCCTCCTGTCAAGTTGGCTACTGTGAAATAGCCTCCTTGTCATAGCAAATGTTTTTCTAGCCTTGACCAAAGCAAGCTCTACATGTCTGTTGAAATATAGATATTGGTCTAGCCAGATGTCAAGGTATTTAACTAAACTCTTCGTTTCCAGTTTATCTCCATGCGGTCCCACGATAACTAGTTTTCGCCAGTTTTTCCTTGTGTCGTTCGTGGCTTTATATAATGGAGTTCTAAATAGGATGGCTTCACATTTCTGGAAGTTGATCTTAAGTTTCCAGTCATCGCAATAGCGCTGCACGTTGTTGAAGTCTCGCTGTATTAAACTCAACTTTCGGAGCTGTTCTGTAAATTTTGAGATCGTCTGCGTACGCAGTAGCCTGCGGAAGTGCATCTAATAAGTCGCTAATGTAAATGTTAAAAAGAATCGGAGAGAGTACCGCGCCCTGTTGCAAGCTATTCTTGATATTATATGTTTTATTAGAGGTCACATTACCAGTTTTGACTACGAACCTCCTGTCCTTTAACATATCGTAAAGTACATATAGTAAAGGCTTATGTATGCCATGTCTGATCAGCTTATAATACAACCCTTCGATCCAGACGGTATCAAAGGCTTTTTTCAAGTCGATCAGACATGCACCTGTGCATTGGTTCCTACATTTATTCCATTGTATGTCGGACACCAGTTTAGACCAGTCATTTACCCATTTTAGCAGAGCTTTGTTAATGGTTTTTTCAAATGCTTTATTGATGCTTGGGAGTAAGCTTGTCGAACGCATGTTCATTGGGTTTGTACAGTCTTTGCCCTTTTTTGGGATGAGCCGTATGATGTCCGTTTTCCAATGCGCGGGATAATATGCATTATTCAACGCGTTGTTAAACAGGATCGTGTATATATCTATTGCCACTGGGGGCAGGTTCTTGAGTACGATGTTGGGTACTCCATCTATTCCCACTGACTGTTTGCTTCTTAATGAGTCGAAGATACTCTGGATTCCTCCCCTTGTGATTAAAAGGCTATCAGCCTCACCATTGGCATTAATGTCAATTGACAGATTATCGTCACTGAATTCGGTAAAACTCTGCCCTCCAGGTCGTGATTTCGGGGAATGCTTTCATTCACCTTGCACATTTCCTGAAAGACAGCTCCCACAGCATTCACCTTTTCCAAAAGATCTTCGATCACGAAGAGCTCACTGTTGAGGATAGCGTATCTATGCCAATGTTGGTTAGAAGCTGCTTGTTTACATCAGTACGTGGAATTTGGTAACACTGAATCTCGTTTTGATTATTTCTCGTGAATATTTTATTTATTTTTAGAAACATATTCGGGTTATTAGTCTTTATAGCCCAAATTCTGTTGTTCCAATACAAGTTTGTTGCTAATCTATAGTTAGCTTTAAGTAGTTGTTGGGGATTTTTTAATCGGGATTTATCTCCTGGTCTTGCCTGTCTGTAAACTGTCTGTGTAATTGTTTTAGTTTCGATAGCAGTCTGCTCTTTTTCTTGTGGAGTGCGTTTATTGTTGTGTTTCTGTACATGTTTATGTGATCTGTAATTTTTGTTTAGGGAATTGTTTTGTCCATTGTTCGTTTTACGGTTTCGTCCATTAGTTGAATATATTTGTCTATTTCGTCATTTGTCAGGTTTCTGTTTACTGGCAGGTTAAAGTCGTTCGAACGGAGTTTTCTAGTTAATGATCTGGTGAAACGCGGCCATCGCATTGCCCCGTAGTTGTAGAGTTGCGGGATCACGACTTCCTCCAGATCTGCGAGATCGTTCGGGAGTTCTATGACTGCCGTGACTGCACAGTGGTCACTGTCGTATTCAATTGTCCGTAAACAGTTTCTGTTTCGTCTGTTGGTGTTAAGTAATCTCAGTCGTGAGTCGATTAGCAAGATATCTAAGAACGATCTACCTCTGTGGAACGATGTATATTCTGTCGCTAGCAAGCCAGTTCTATATTCAATATGATACTGATCTAACCAGCCAGCCAACTGATTTCCTCTGGCGTTAGATATATAATTTCCCCAATTGCTATGCTTGGCGTTCATATCTCCCCCTCGTATAAAGTAGTTTTTGCCCAGGTGCAATTGTAAGCATCGACAGAGTGTCTCGAGCTCTGCTATAAATAGGTTATGTTGGTGCTCCTCAGGTGCGTAGACCGCAATCGCATACAAACCCCTTCCTTGCTGAAGGGGTATGCGTACGATACAGGCTTCCAGCACCCGGAACCTGCGCACTTCTCCACTATATATTACTTTTTGATTGATCCCTTTTCTAATAAAGATAATAAAGATTCTGCCTTATGGTCCTTTCCGCATTTTACGCAACGGCGCTCTATTTCACAGTTCGCCGCAGCGTGACCAAACCTTTGGCAGCGGACACATTGCTGGGTGTCTCTGATTTTTTCTAATTTGCCCCATGTGATTATTTGACGATCCAAGACTCTAATTTTTCTTAGACCACCAATTCTAACGCTGGGTGTTAATTGAACAAAAAAGAAGGGTAGCTTAATGTTTTCCCTTCTTGCCTTGGTTGTGGTGAACGGTTTTACGCGATAAACTCGAGATCTTCGTGCTTCAGATTTTGAAGAATTTCGAGCAGAGCCTCCGACTCCATTTCAGGGTCGACACCCTTTAATAGAACCGTTACGCTCTTCGTTTGTTTCGGTGAGAACGAGTAAAATTCCGCGGTGGCTCTTTTTAAGACCTCTTTAATTTTGTCGTGGTCTGACACCACATATGTTTGGATGGCATGCCTGCTACCTGTCAGTCTTTTAACTGCAAAATTGCTTACAGATACTTACCAATTCCTTACACTCAACATCTATGGTGTTGATTGGTGGCATCTCTATTTTTCCGCTGTTATTGTTGCTTTGCTGCTGCTGTGTTGCTTGCTGTTTCGTTGGTCGATTTTGTGTTGGTAGTTGCTGTTGATGCTGCTGATGTTGAAGTTGATGTTGCTGTTGATGGTGAAACTGTTGCTGTTGCCCGACTTTTGGCTTCGGTTTTTGTTGTTGTTCTGTGTTTTTTTCTTGTTCGAGCGCCGCTATCTTTTTCTTTCGGCGTCTCTCTTGTAATCGGGCTCCTGCCATCGCAAGTTTCGCATCCAATTCACTTATCTCCTCTTCTTCATCTTCAGACTCTGAGGATGCAAGAGAAGCGAATGAATTGTTTGCCCCATACATGTTAAAGTTGGAGGGGGAGGGGAGCTCACTTTCCTCTTCCATCTACTGTTCTCTTTTCTGCGTTGTTAATTTCGCGGTTTTACTTCGCGTCACAATGGGATTTTTCGGAACTGCTTTTCGTTTTTGTGTTGTCGCGTTTTTATCTTCCTCCGTGTTCATGCTGGTTCTTTCCAGTTCTAGATAGCGTTGGATTGTCTATAAATTTCACCCTACCCAGTGTGAATAATAGCAATCTATCTCTCTGAACACTGGTCGGTACTGTGAACGTTATTATAAAATATCGTGTATAACGGTGTGCCTAGAATCAATATATAGGAACGAGCAAGGGCCGGTGAGTATATAGATGATTTGGTGATAATGGTGGGAGCTAATACTGGATAATAATTGTGTCCACAGAATACAGAATAAGACACTGGCCGCGCATAAAATGGAGATAGCTTTAATAAGTTGCAACAAGAAATTTCAAGGTCGTGATATAAAAATAGAAGGGTACATCATTCGATCTAGTCACTCTACAAAATATCTTGGTAATATCCTAGCAAGAGGTTGTCCTTCAAACAACACCCGTGGAAATGAGTGAAAATTCGGCAAGGTTACGTAATGTATTTGGGCACTGCTACTCGATGTTGTAGGAAAACACTTCAAGAAGTTGATAAATAAGTCAACACATCCATTTCAAAAGGTTGATGCATTTGCCTCAATCGCTTGCGGATGCGGCTACAAATAGAAGACTCCACCCAAAGATGTTCGAACATAAAACCGATCCAATACGGTGTGCGGACGTGTTTGTTTTTCAATCGAAAGTGACATACGTAAAAAAGAGAAATTTGGTTAAAAAAAAAAGGAAAAAAATCAATTAAAACATAATATAATAAACGATAAAGTGGTAAATGATAAGTGACGGTGAAAAAAGAAAAGAAAATAAAACTAGAAAGTGAAAATTTGTGAAATAACAAAAAAGTGAGTGCAAAACCAGTGTAACAAATTGAAAAAAGGCAACAAACAAAACAAAACATAAATACACAGTAATTGGTTTATCACCGGGTAAGTTTTGTGTATTAAAAATTGAACTTCCGGAAATATACTATAGAGGTGAACGTGTGATTCGAACTGACGCTATGATAGTTAGAATCACCCAAAATTGTACCAATGCTTAACATTTTTCTTATTCGATTTTTCGTTGGGTGTTCTTCACTATTTGCTTGTGTATTGTGTGTGTATCTGTTAGAAGCGCCACAAAATTACGCTTGTCATTCATTGTACACAGCATGACAAATCCACAATGATTTACTTTTCAGATGACATGTTAATAGGTGTCATGCACCGTGATATCGTATACATAACACACATTCATCGGAACATCTGGGAATTGAGTATTATCATGTCACACTTTTCGCTTTGGCGTGTGCCGTCTGGTCTCGTGGAAATTGAATTATGATATAATTATCGGGTGTACAGTATGTGAAAATGTGGTTGACTTTAAATGGGTACACTACAATAGGTCTGCTCCTGTCAAGGGTTCGTTGTTGTCGGCCACGACACAGTTATATCGAATGGGTAGCTGAAGACCTAACTTCATGTTCATGGCGATCAATTTAAAGGTGCCTGTAAACCTCTTTGCTGGTGCGAAAGATCTTGGGAGGATGGAAATGTCAGCGCCTGCATATATTGTAAGGTCAATGTTTGATTCTGTGCCTTAAATTATTAAGCGACTTATTTGTGGTTGGTCGCCGTTTCCGGTTCACGAATGGTCGGCGATCTTAGTTTAAAGGGCTCTATAGCCTAGGGGACGACCAGTTGTAGGACTGCTTACACTTTCTGGTCTCCATTCTGAAACGGTTATGATAATAGCACGCGACCTGTTGCGCTGGCATCACGAACTGCTCCGCGATCCAAGTAGTCGGGTTGGTCACTGTTACACAGTCGAGTATTTTCGAGTCTGAGGCTGCTGATTCGAGTTCGCAGTTGCTTGAGAATTCTTCGTTGGGGGAGAGGCGTTTGGTGCACCTGAGGCTGTTGGACTGGGGGCTGTTGCCGTTAGTGTTGGTGGACCGGAAGCTGTTGCGTTTGGGAGGGCTCGACGGAATAGCTGGTACTTGGTGGACTGGGTATTGTTGAATCTGTGGTTATTGGGTCAAGTGCGTTTTGTCACATCACCATCGGCTCTACAACCGGGAACCGGTCTTGGCCCTATTTAGCAAGTCCTGAGGCTTGTTAAATTTTCCATGATAATTTGTTTTTCCGGGCAAGGTCATTAGTCTTGCGCCAGCAAGTGCGTTATGTAATGATTCTAAATCACTACTCTCATCCAATCCCCCATTATTACATCAAAATCCAATCATTCATACCCCAATATACTACCCCTTTCGATAACCCCAATAATTATCCCCAATTGAATCATATGCGTTTCAAATGAACATTTGGTATAGTTTATTAAATTTATAATATTATTTATTATATTTGAGCGCTGCTATCTGGGCGGCGTAAGATACTGACCGTGAGGGGACGGTGGGTGCAAAACCGTCCACCTGCTTTGCGAGGCGTCCAAGCTTAGTTCTGTCTAGACTGCCAGGACTGCCGGGACATATTCTAGCAGTGATTCCTCCAAAATGGGCGCGAGGGCTGTCTCCGTCATTTGCGTCCCCACTAAGGACGAAGGATGCGTACTCTTTCGTCATGCCCTGCACGTTATTTTCGCGCGATCTCATGACGATCTCTTTAAAAGTCGTGTATGGTTATGAACATGCCGATTTCATCAACTGCATTACATGAGGAAAGAGTACTGGTTCGATTGTACGTGTGCCCGACACGAACTTCGTCCGCTCATCTGTGATGATATCGAGCTCAAAGATCTGTTCTAAATGACGGATACAAATTTTGGGGTCTGTAGGCGTAAAATTAGGAAGTGACATATTTTGCGTCTTGGGATTTCGGTCCACATTGGGGGCGTTAATAAACTCGGGGATATCCAGGTAGGCTTGTTGCCGTGCCTGGCCGGTAGACCGGCCTTATTCGTTGGCATACCTGTGGAATTACGGGAGAGGGTAGCAAAATTTCGCATGTATTACGTGTTAGAGCGCATCGACCTTTTGTGTGAGCGCATGAGGAAATGTTTGATTTCGTGAAGGTGCAACGAAACAACCGCTAATCGTGCAGACTCGTTAGAGGGCCGAGGCCTAGTGATGGGGCGGAATGACAGGCTGAAAGGTGAGGGCGTTGTACCTACAATAGGCGAGGAGCGAGTTTGCGGGGGTTTTTCCTTTTTATTTTGTCACGGCTGTTTTTACCGGATTGTGTGAGCGGTTTAACTTCCTACCGTTAGCAACAAGATAATAGATGTACGGGACACTCCAGGGTGTGTGGTGCGCAATAACAGGTTGAAGCCCTATTTCGAATAGAGGATGAAACCTGGGATTGACAGTGCTGTATTAGGTTCCAACATTAGTAACATTCGAAAGTCAGCAGGGCTTAAATAAAAAAGAAACAACTTTTAAAGTAAGTTACCCGAATAGAATGACAACCACCAAAGCAATCGGAACCAACATACGAAGCACATGTGTTGGTGAAATAAAAATATTGGAATAAAATATTAAATAAAAAGTATTACACATATATGCTAAAATATACACTATTAAATAATAAACAAAACGAAATGCAAATATAGTCTAAACTATAAAATATTTAAAAAATAAATAAATTTGTAATATATATATAAGTAATATCTATATAATGTAAATAAAAATCTAAGTAGTACTAGAAACTAAAATAAGTTAAATATAAATAATAAATTAAAATATTATAAACAAAATTAAACTTATTAAAGGATACAGTAAACTCAAAAATTAAAACAAAAAAGAAATTATTGTAAATAAATAAACACTGATTTAGACTAACTAAAAATAAAATAAATAGAAATAAAAATAGTCTAAATACAATTGTAAATAATGAAAAGCCAACCGCCGCGCACACACCGGTATACTATCGAAAGTGACTTTCATTACTCTTCCAAGAATGAAACTTCATTTTCATTTTTGTAAGGGGGGAGGAATGTTATATAATTAACTTCATTTAATCAAAAAATATTGTTTGACAATATTTGTCTCACTCTAAGCGGCAGAGGTTATCGGTTGTGTAATCATTTGACATTCCAATTGAAGTTTATACTTTATTTTGAGTTTAAAAATATATTTTTTCCCTGGACTCCCACAATTCAAGTTCACTTCCACCCGTGATATGTTATAAAAAAACAAAAAACGATAACTTAAAAAACTCGGTTAGGTTTACAACATACCCCCATACCCCAATTCATTTATACTTACCAATTTGGCCCCATAAACCTATAAAGGGCTATGAACCGTTTCAACTTTGCAGTCTATCGTCTCTTACGACTCTCTTTGCCATCTTGCCTCACAAATATTACCCAAATTATAAGACCGAATGGCCCTTAAATAAAACACCAATTCGTGGCCTTTTACGGTTGCAAGTGGCCCGCTTGACGGCGATGTTAAACATTTTTACTGCTGCTCCTAATCGACATGCCCCTGCCCTCAGCTCCAACGGAAGTCTGTCCAGGCGTATCTCCAGGACAGGCAACAAGTTAAGCTCCTTTGTCCGGGTTGGATTCCATGCATAATTATATTATCAAAACATTTATCTCTACGATGTTATATGACGCCAGACTTGGGGAGTTTGGGAGAAATAAAATCACCGAACCCCCACTTGGGCCGCCATATCCTTTGCTGCTAAAAGCTTCATCCTGGAAAACATATTAAAGTGTAATACAACAGTTTAAGTGCTAAATCACCTCCGGGAAAGTAGAGAGCACTCCCTTGTTTGCGAGGGATTTTAAAGTACATTACACTCGAGTTCAGGGTGGCTGGTGTGTGCGCACGATATGTCCTCGGGCATTTGAAAAGGATACATCATCACACATCCTCCGTTAAAAATGTTGGACCAAACATGCAGTCAGACACCACGTACATTAAATCTGTCTTCAAACAGGGTGCGGGTCCAAAGAGACTAGCGGAAAATGTTCGGCAACGATTCAGAGTAAGAGATTCAAATATATGCAAATATCGGTGTACGAGTGAGAGCTTGTGTCCTGAAGGATATTCCAAACGCAATAAGATCAAGAATCCTATAAATTCCATTATGATAGATTGCAATCAGCCAAGAGCGGAAATTCAAGTCATAAAATTGTTACGAAATTGTTGGCTTGTACCCTCTGGCGATGATGGAAAAGATACCTGTGGCGGTGAGGTAGACGTTTCCGGATTTGCCAGGACGAGTGATATTTTCGCTTCAAACCCAACGCAGGATAGAAGTTACATTCTAATCAAAATTTTATTCAAAATTCCAGTCGACCAGATAGAGGTAGTTAAATGGCGGCAGTACTTAAAGGGAATGCGAATCCTTTCGGGGTGGCCTTTATTTCTGGGATAACATTAGAGCGGTTTGTTGCGAACGGGAAGAATGGGCAAATTGACATTTCGGAATTTCCATTCATAGGATGATATGACAGACCGACATCTGAACACCTGCTCTCACATCTAATTATTACCTCGTACTTCGAAAGATACTGGGTTAGGGTCAACAACAATTATTCATTTATCCGGTCCCGAGAATCCTTAGCAACGCAATTGAAATTACTAAAATATGTAAATCCCGTGTAATGGGTACACTGCGAGACTAAGGGTTTCGGGTTCAATTTCATTGTTTGCCTTAAATTGAATTGAGCTTACGGGAAAGTTTTAGACCGGTAAAAGAGAGGTGATAAAGTGCTGGGGTTGGGGTTTCTTACGATGAACACGTTAAGCGCTGCCGCATTTTGCGACAGCATGAGAATGAAATTTACGAGGTTTTTCTTCAAGATGTTCCCCGGGCGAAGTGAAGTGTAGTGAAAGTAGCAGACTTAATGTCTTTACTTCAAATGGCTGGAAGCTTAAGACTCTTTTATGAGGGATTATTCTAGAAGTGCGTTTCACTTTTCATTGACAAATGTGGGTTCGCGAAGAGGAGGAAGTTTCGTAATTGCTGGGAGTTTAGGTGATGTCTTAATTTTAGGAGGAATTTGGCAGTAAGGTTTGAAAGAGAGTAATGGAGAATATGGCATATGGTGAGTGTGCTAGTTACCAAGTAGTACTTTGTTGATAGTGTCAGCACTGAAGTTATGATACTTTAAAGTAATTAAATTAACGAGTTGTGGAAAGGTTTATATTTCATTTTTAATTGGAAATCGTGTAAAGTTTAAATGGAATCACTTGTAAAGACGTAAACGTTTATTTATTCGGAAGTAAGATTCACTGGCTTCAAATGACGCACGACGAAAACTCAACCACGTAAACATTTCGTTAGTTTTGAGTTTTTGATAAAAGGATTTTAGATTCGGATCTTTGGTTAATATGTAAAAAATTTAGCATGGCGTTATACGTAATAGTCGTAAGTAGACATGTCAAACGATGAAGTACACCCAAAGCGGGGTTAGACGCTAGAACAGCAGCTTTTAAATATCTACCCCCTTGGACTACCCCCATCAAAAGCGGAATCTCTTGAGGGCATTGTTATACTAACCAGCACAACTAATCAGTCTATTCCGAAAATCTGTGTACTTAAACAGAATAAACAGGGAATTAAATTAAATATTAAACTCGATCGGTGTTATATATTTAGCTTTGGCAATAATCCTGCATCGGCTTGCATTAAATCCTAGTTTGGAATTAAAAATCCTTCAGGGAGAATCTGGTACCAATCCTTAAGCAATTACCCGTGATCATATATACTCGTATCACATTTATCTATTTTCATTTTATTTCTATTTTTTATTTAATTATTTCTCTTAATTTTTTAACTTACTTGCTAGATTAAAAATGGTTAAATTCGACCGTATTTATATTAAATCTCAACTTACTGGTCCCCAGCGGACACTCTAAAGTGAACATAATGTGACTAATTTCATAGATTATTGCCTTTCGGCATTAATCCTTTTCCAACTGTTAACACCTTTATTAGTTATTTATTGACTCAAAGAAAATTTAGACTACAAACTTTAGTTTGTGATTTTTTTCCCTTCTTATACCTAATTAAAACTGGCTTCACTAACTTAACCCTTTTTGGTTCTAATTACGAGGGCAGGCCAGTAAGTCTTTAGGAAAAGATAGAAACACAATTTAATTTTGGCTATATTATTTTTTTATTTTTTAACTTAATCTCCTTCTAGTTCAATACACTTTGGCAGATATCTTTCCATCTTGTTTAAGCCTTCCAAAAAGTATGATAGTAGTAGTTCTTTAAAATGAGCATTTGTGTGCGAGATGAATTTTTTTTTTTTACACAAACGAGTTAATGTCATATAATTAAGTTCATTTAATTATCACCCTCCCTATGAATAATTAACATCTCGTGTCTTCACATGCATATCCTTCCCTACCCTCCAAATCACCACTTTCCCATTACAATAGAATATTCCCAAATAAAATAGTTAAATAATTTAAATAAAGTAAAATCCCTATGCGAGCAGTAAAGCACTTGGTGCCGTGCTATCGCAAGGGGAAATAGGCAAAGATCAGCCTATAGCTTATGCAAGTCGAACCTTGAATAAAGCGGAAAGAATTTAGTCCACCATTGAGAGGGAGTTACTAGCCATTGTGTGGGCGACTAGAAATTTCCGCTGTTATTTACAAGGGGGAAGGTTCAACATATATACGGATCATAAGCCACGGAAGGGAGTTTTTAATGTGAAAGACCCCACGTCACGTTTAACCAAATTCCATCACAAATTATCGGAGTTTGATTACCAAATAGAGTACAAACCCGGTAAATATAACACCAATGCGGATGCTTTGAGCCGCATCCCGCAAGATTGTGATGAGACTCCCAAACTACAGAGATGCAATGTAGTAACACATGCCCAAGCAAAAAAGCTAAGGGAAAGCGAAGGATCCCAGGGAAGTCAAACAAATGACGAGTCTTATCTATCAAAGAATCCCATTCCTCCCTGCACGGAAAAAGGAATGGAGATAACAAAACCTGAGGATATCCAGTTACTGTTACGGGATTACCATGATTCTCCTTTGGACGGACATCAAGGAGTAATAAAAACCTATAACAAGATTCATAGGAACTTTTGGTGGAAGAACATGATGCGCGACATTAAAGTCTACATTAAGAAATGTAAGGAATGTCAAACCATGAAATCTTCCCCAAATCTACGGATGCCCATGGTAATCACCGACATTGCAAAGAAGCCTTTCGACAAAGTATATTTGGATATAGTCGGGCCTCTGGATCGAACTCCAGCAGGCAATACATATATACTAACTTTTCAAGACAATTTGTCTAAGTATATAGATTGCTACGCCTTACCCAATGCGGAGGCAGAAACGGTAGCCACGGTCTTCTTTGACCAAGTAGTTTCTCGGTATGGTGCTCCGAAGCAACTGGTTACCGATCAGGGAAGCAACTTCCTAAGCAGCTTGTTTAAAAACGTGTGCAAGCTGCTCCATATCAAGAAGCTTCAAACCTCAGCGTACCATCCATAGTTAAATGGCGCTTTGGAAAGAGCCCATCCAAGGTAGAATACCTACGCAGTATTGTGGATGGAAATTCCCAATCATGGGATCAATACCTGAGGACGGCAACATTCGTGTACAACACCAACGTACACGAAGGTACCAAACTTACGCCGATGGATTGTCTCTTTGGTTTCACCCCGGAAGTACTGTGGGGGTATAAGTTGGTGTGCCTGGTACGACACGGATTCCTTATATTCCCAACGACGTTGCTCCGATGAGGATAGTCCACCCAGGAAGACAGGAACAATAGAAAACACACTGATGTTGGTTGGTTGTATAAATGTTTTTTTTTTTATTTGATTTTGTTGCGCCATCGCGGCTGAGTTTTTAATTAACATTTTGATAAGTAGAACGTTCTTGGACACTCGAGGTGCGTTAGACTGTTACACGAAAAACAGCTAAAGATACATTTTTATCGCAATATAAATACAATTTAAATCACTATAACTTTACACTTCTTCTGTTTCGTTCGAAAGTCTCCGATTTCCGACAGTTAATTTAGTTATATTAGGGACTCTTCGCGGACGAGCATGTGCATAAGCCTGCACACGCGGCGGTGGTTAGCGTAACGACTTCCTCCCGTTAATCTACTGACTCGAAAAGGGAAGAAATTGGATAATTTAATTTTTGTACCCGACACCCAAAAGAGAACATACCTTTGCTCTCTCATTGCCTCGTCCGTCGATGTGTGGTAGGTTACATCGGTAAACTGATGATCGAAGAGAGCGGGAGAATGAGAGAACAGAAACACAATGTATGATTAACTTGTGGTGGATTTGGTTGTATATGCATGAATCAATGTAGTTCTGAGCGGAATCCATTGACCTAATTCGGTAATATGGTGAGCTCAGAGTACATTGATTTGTACGAAGACGGAACTGTGAATGAGAGGAAAATTAAGCTGATGGTATTCACCTGCAAAAAGAAAGCATTGATCCCAAAGCGAATGAAGTGTCTGGAGAAAAGCCGAAGTGGCGCCAAATTGGCTAGAGTAATTTATCATGAAAACTAATTAGATATTTTGATAAATTCCCCAGCGGTTTTGCTATGATGCGACGGCGCCGTTTGCTTCGACTTGTTGTTGCTACGCGACATGATATGATTTCCGATGGAAATCTCATGGGCTAGCCAAAATGGAGCTGCCGTATGGCAAAAGATAGCTGAATTCAATTCTGCATTATCTGCATAGAATAATGAATTCAGCCTTGCTCTCTTCTATAGGTAAAATAGCCGAACGGTGGGATTAGGGATAATGTGACGCGCTGTTAGCGGTCGTAATTAGGTTAGGATTGTGGGATGGTTCTCCATATGATATAGAGAAACCCCATAGTACTGTTTAACTTCAAACAACCTCCGGAACCGGTGTACAACCACGAGAGCTACCATAAGCTATTAAAGTACAAACTCCAGCGTACGTACGAAATAGCGAGGCGTAACATATTGATTTCCAAGAGGAAATCCAAAACGTACCATGACGGCACAGTACGCCCTTTTACGTTTCACGTGGGCGATAAGGTTCTGATGCGGAATGCCCAGAAACAAGGGAAGTTAACTCCCATATGGAGGGGTCCCTACAATGTAGTGGCAATACACGGCCTGGTAAACGTGCTCCTGAAAATAGGCAGGAAAAGCGTGGTGGTGCACAACAACAGGTTAAAGCCCTATTTCGAGTAGGGGTAAAACCTGGGGTTATCCGTGCTGTATTAGGTTCCGGAATTGGCAAAACAACGGATAGATTATTTTAAACCCAAATAAAGTGGTACCCACCAGAACTCGTCGTGACCTAAGAAGCACATATGTTGGTAATATAAAATTATTTGAATAACATAATAAATAAAAAAAAATTAGACATATATTCTAAATTATAAAAAATAGTAAACAAAAAGAAATGTAAATATAGTATAAATTATAAAATATTTAGAAATTTAATAAATTTGTAAATAAAATATTTAAGTAATATTAAAAGCAATAAAAAACTATATATGGAAATATTTACAAAATTGATATTAACTCAAAATAAAATGAAATGAATAAATTGTAAATAATATATATAAATATTATTAGTAAATGTAAAAATATGATTACATAAAATCAAATGAATAAATTTTCAAATAATATAAATAAATATTATTAATAAAAAAAAAGAAAAAAGAATAATGTAAACCCAACCGCCGCGCACACACCGGTATACTACCGAAAGTGAGTTTCATTACTCTTCCAAGAATGAAACTCCATTTTTGTAAGGGGAAGGAATGTTATATAATTAAGTTCATTTATTTATATATTAACCCCCCCCCCCCCCCCCTATGAATCTATGAATAATTAACATCTCGTGTCTTCATATGCATATCGTTCCCTTCCCTCCAAATCACCAATTTCCCATTACAATAGAATATTCCCAAATACAATAGTTAAATAATTTAAATAAACTAAAATCCCTATTTAAAAACCACAATCCTATTGTACATAGCCATGTTCTCTCTATTAGCCATAGTCTCCCTATCAACCATAGCCCAGCCCCCTATTCGCCAATTCCGCTTCCTAGAAATAACAATCGTGGAAGCGGAACCAAAAATGATATGAAAAACAACGACACGAGATTTCCTTCTTGTTAAACGTGCGTTGAGTGAGTTTGTTCGGTCGCTCCGGACTACGAAATATTTAAATGAGATTAGTTTGTGCAATTAAGCCGTGTGCGTGTGCGGTTGGGTTTCCGGACATTGATTGAATTCGAGAATTAAAAAATAGACTAATGTGAATCAAAAAATATATTCAATAAATAATCCTGTGAATAAATAAGAAATAAGAATTTTACATCTGACATCGTACAAGACCGGTGGGTCTTGAGTGCGGTAGTAAACACGGATCACGTCTTTGACGTCTGATAATCTGCGTTTTGGTCGGTGTGTGTGTTTGTGCTGTCTTGTACTGTGCGCGCGTGTTTGTAGTGTGTCAGCAGTATACCCTATGGGTTGGGTCCAGGAATCCTCTATTATAGAGGGGAATGTTGTTGGGAAGGGTGCTTTATTCAGTTTTGTACTGAAGAAGAAATTGTGGTCGTCTGATTCGAAGAGATCGAGAGAGGGTGAAAGGTCAAGAACGCAAGACTCCCATACAAGTGGGTTCACACTGTTCTGAATGCTTTTGAAGTACTTATATGCTAATTGTAGCAAGTACTCGTCGATAGGGATAATGAAGCCGCCTTCGTATAGGTGAGAGATTGGGTAACGGCGGCTGCCAGGCTTTCTAAAGTGGTTGGTGCATCTTCTGAGGAGTTTTCTTTCGAAAACTCCAATTCTTTCCATTTGGGTCAAAGATAAGCAGGACCATATGGGAAAGGCTTATGATATTCCAGATCGGATTAGTTGCTTATAGCAGAGAAGTTTAACTGTACTGTCACCTTTGTTGGTCTAAGATACCTTCGTTCCACCAAGGAACATACTCACCTATGACTAAACTTCATGTGCCCACAGACACGTGCCTCCAAAATCCACCTTTTCACCTTACCAAAGGTGACATCTATACAGTGGTACATCGAAGGACACGACCCAGTATAGAAATTGTGTACCGATCCATTAGCTGGATAAACACAAGTGGTTGGCATAGCTGCGCCAGATGTCGACAAACATCAAATCCCCGGCGATAAGCAAATTGCCGTAAAGCAATCCATTGGCTAAGCCTTTGACTCGACCGCAATGCACTTCGCCTTAACAAAGGCCATTGTGGAGAAACAGCAGTAAACTAAAACGCTGTTCCCATAGGGCAAAGCAAATACAATAATCACAACCAACGATAATTACCACGATCCCAGGATCGCCAAAAATAAACCACACACCCGAATGTATACAAAAGCAACTCAACAGAAGGTGTGAAAATTCTGGCGATCACAGGAAGATCTACGGCCACACAGGCGGCAACCTACGCGTCTGTGTGTGTGGGTGCATCCGCACATCTAGCCTGCGACGAAACGGAAAACCGCAGGACCGAAAAAAGAGTGCGATCTTCCCTGGTGGAGAGATTCTGGATTAAGAGAAAAGCGGAAAAGAGAACGACGGGGTGAGTACAATCATCCCCAAAAGGATTTTTTTATTTCAGTCTACATTGAGAATCTCAACGAGTAAGTCGACAGGAAGTCGTGCGAACAGTAAGTCGGGCATGCATTTTTCATCATCATCGGCACTACAACCGGGAACCGGTCTTGGCCTTATTTAGCAAGCCCTGAGGCTTGTTAAATTCTCCATAATGATTTGTTTTTTCCGGGCAAGGTCATTAGTCTTGCGCCAGAGGCTCCCCAACGGGGAGTCGAACCCCGGTCTATCGCGTGACAGACGGGTATACTAACCACTGCATTTTTAGATACTGATACATTTTATGACGATCGGATGATCACACTGTAAATGACGGTTTGGAATTTAGAAACGGGAAATTGCAAGAAATCAATAAATTTGCACTTAAGATAAACTATCGCGAATACAAATCAATATATAATATAAAAAAATTTACAATACTCTTCGAATCGGTCGAAAGTGCATGCGAGCCGGATATCATGTTGATCCGATTTTTATTTTTGATGTGCTAAGGAAACGGCAGTGACACATCGCATCTATTCCAAATCAAATAATTGCGAATTCAGTTCACATAGAAACGGGAATAATTTACCAGAAAATATAAAATCAGTGCTTGAGTGTTCTTCCCCAGTATTTTTGTAAATTCGTTTTAATTGATGTCCTATAAAAAAGTAAAGGAAAACAATAAATAATTCTTGAAAACAATTTCTTCGTGTTTGATTTGTGGATAGTGTTCGGCGGAGCACTTCAGCCGTTATAGACAAAAATCCGCCAAAGTATCTCCTATTTGTATTCGCATATTCTGTAAATATCGAGACGTACGTTGGGAGTATTTACTACTCAGAATGATAGCTACTGCTTTGGATGGGTTAAGTCGAATTTTCCATCTACTGTAATACTAATACAGTTTGTCTAGATGACGGTTGAGTCGGTATGTTGCGAGTTTTGGGCTTTTAGATGACGTGTACACTAGGATTTCATCCGCATAGCATATCTGGTTTACTCTCCCGTTCACAGGGCGAGAAATATCTGAGATGTAGATATTAAATAAGATGGGGCCTAGAATGGAGCCCTGCGGTACGCCTGCAGCGGTGTTGACAGCTTGGGAAAGCTTTCCATTCACTCGAACTTGAAGGGTTCTGTTTAGAGCAAACTGCTAGATGATACTACACAGCGTTCTACTGAAGCCAGTATTCAGTAATTTGAAAACGAGACCTTCGATCCAGGATGTTTAAAAAGCCTTTTCAATGTCCAGGCTCACTGCAATGGTGGGTGCCTTATTAAAGAGGCGCACGCAGACGTGATTTTGAAATATGTTGAGAGTCATGGTGGTGCTGTGCGCTCTTCTAAATCCAAATTGGAAATCAGGTAGTAGGTTCCTGGCACTGATGAAGTTATTTAGATTATGAACTGTTCATATATTTTGCTGATGCAGGTGAGGAGCGGAATAGGACGAAAGTTTGAGGCGTAATAATTTGGTTTCCCTGCTTTTGCTATTGGGCAGGCAACAGCATGCTTCCAAGCTTGGGGAAAGTACACCATGTTGTAGGCATGGTTGAACAGAATGGAGAGCTTTATAAAGGATAAAGCAGAAAGCCTTCGCAACGAGTGGTGCGACATGTTGTCGATACTGGGTGACTTGTTGGGGTTTCGAGATTTAACTAGATTTTGCAGGGTATTTGGAGTGATGAAACCGTGACCATTATCACTTGTGTCATCGAAGTATGCATGTTAGTTGGGTTAAAGACCACAATTGGCTTAAAGTTGTCTAGTTTATTGTGGACCTCTGAACTAATGATTGCATTAGTATCCGGGTCGCCATCCTGGAGAGTAATCTTGTGATTATTCCCAAAGGTCTCTCGGATGATATTTGCTTTATTGGTGTCAATATTAACAACAACACCGTTGTGTATGATTGGGCCAGTGATACGAGTAGTGCTACATATCTTTCTAATATTTTTATAAACGTTCCGGTCCATCTGAATACCCTTCAGTTTGTCTTCCAACTGTCGGGTACGATTGTTTTGTATTCTTTATTTTAACAGTGTACCAATATTGTGAATGATGGATCGCAATAAAGGCTCCCTATCGGTAACGCGGTGACGATATCTCATTTTGCAGAGCTTTTTACGCTCCCGGATGAAACAAAGAGTGAAGTCGTCAAGGCGAATCTGATAAGTCTTTTCAAGTTTGTACTTCGGGACATGAGTCAGAGAAGTTCCAACTAGAATCTCGTGAGGTTGAGTCGCAGCGTTATTTATCTCAACCGTCGTTAGTTTCCTGTCAGTGGGAAGAGAGAGTTGGTGGAGTTTTTCGTTCAATGTAATATTGAAGTTATCCCAATTTGTGCGCCCATAATCGGGTATGTATCTGATATGACCCCGGGATGCTCGATAGCCGCGAATTAACGCGGTCACAGCCTTGTGGTCAGATACACCCGCCGATACTTGGGGAGGAGTGATTTGGGGAAGTAAGTCTTTGGACACAATAAAAATGTTCAGGATTGAGTTAGGTCTTGTACCAACCGTAGGTGCGACTATTTCGAAGTTGAGGGCATGGCAGTTTTCGATGTATCATTCGAACAACTTAGTGCCGTTTGGGCAAGAGACGGAGTTGTTCCAGTGGGGATGCCTGGAATTAAAATCGCCGCCTATGATGAAGGGTGTGTGGGGAGGAAGTATTGTGCCTAACACGGATACTCGGTTCACTTCCATCCCCATCGTCTATTGTT
The DNA here is from genome assembly GCA_963931805.1 of Microdon myrmicae. Lineage (NCBI taxonomy): Eukaryota > Metazoa > Arthropoda > Insecta > Diptera > Syrphidae > Microdon > Microdon myrmicae. Next base: position 69,773,877 of record OZ007496.1, read on the forward strand.
CACGCGGACACTGCTCACATGCAAGTGGGAAGAAAGCGTTGGTTGACCTTCGCGACCGAGCGGACACAACACAGAAACAAAAACACTCATTTTTTATTGTCAATGGTCTTTACTTATAACTTATTATTAATATTGAATGATTTTTATAAATTCTGAACTATTACACACGCGAACTGCGGCACAAACTCGCCAAACAATTGGAAACCGACAAGTTCGAAATACCTCTCACGACTCCGGGTATTATCGCGTGTCCGCAGCGCTACGGACAGCGGGAGCGGCATGACCATTGGTGGTCAGCGGATGGAAAACGACTCAACGACATTCGATCGTTGTCGAAAGAAATTCAGACAGTGAAACTGGCTCCCTTAAATTAAGGATGCATTTCCTGTTCCAAGGGAGACGTAAAGTCTCTCTTTGGGGTAACCAACAGATCTCATACAGAAGATCGACACAGTACACATGTATGTGTGTACGCTGGTTCTTTTATGGATCAAAGCCATGGGAAAAACTCTAAACAAAGAAAGGGATAATGTGCATTCATGGGATGCGTGTCTGGTAAAGCAAACAAAACCGAAACTCGTCGGATGCTAATTGGGTCTTTGTTTGAGATGTGCGTCGCGGCTAAATAAATAGACGCGGCGCAACGAAGAAATGGTGTTAATAAGTTTTTATTACCAGGAAATGGTGTTTATGGCATCACTGGTAAGGATAAATGTTGAATTCCTATTTGCATTTGCTTATGCTGTAGGATTTAATTGGTGCCAAGAGATGCATGTATTTGTTTTAGTCCCTTGGGTGTAGGTCGGCAGCCAATGTGTTTGTCTGGTAATTTATGATACACATGATGAAGCTGGGATAAGCCAACTCAAGGGTAAGGTTTCCTGATTATGCGGTTGTATTATATATGAACCGATGAATTTTCTTTCAGGGAATTTATGATAAGCTTGGAGAGAACTCTTATAGGGGATTTTAAATGCACAGTTATGCATGCAGGTAAGAATTCTATTTTCCAGGGGCTTTTTTGATTACAAATTTGTTCTCTTTAATGCGTGAAGCATTTCAGATGCTAATGCTATTGCATTAGCGAAAGCTTATGCAGACTGGGTGAAAGGTATGGGGGTTTTTTAGGAAAGCGCACCGTCGTGTTTGGCGGAACCGCCACAGGTGTATGCCACGAGGACCTTCTTAATTGGCCGGTATCTTCGGGATAATGGAGCTGTGGCGACTCTAACAGATGCACACAGAATTCACAAGCAAAATAGTGAAGAGCACCGAACGAAAAATCGAATAAGAAAATACATCAGAGCCGTATACCAAGCGATAACATAACAATTCACATCAGTGGAGTATAGTCGAGTTTAAAAATCAAATTCTAAAACACGACCAGTAGCCTGATGGGTAACAGGTTCAATTTTTGGCGATTCAAACTGTCATAGCGTCAGTTCGAATCACACGTTCTACTTCACTATTATTTCAAACGCTATACTTTGTCTTCTACTCTTTCTTTTCCGAGATGGCAATCTTCTGCCTTATGGTCCTGTCCACATTTAACGCAACGATGCTGCATTTTACAGTTCGGCCCTGCGCGGCGTGACCAAACCTTTGGCAGCGTACACATTGCAGAATGTCTCTGCGTTCTTTTAATTTGTCCGATGAGACAATTTGATTATCCAGGACTCTAATTTTCCTTAGAGCACCAATTCGAAATGATATTCAACCCCGGAGAACTCTATGGACTCAAAATGTGGGAGGTCAATAGCTTCATGACGAAGTTCGCTATTAACCGGTATACAGGTGCCACCTCCGTTGATGGTGGGACCGCCAGTGAGGGTTCGATCTCTTCGAATTATGGAAAAGTTTGGGAATACGGGGCGGTGACATGGATGCAACCTAGTTTCGGTTACAAGAACCACGTCCGCCCGGTTATCCTTTATGAAGTCAGAGACTATCGCTTTGAAAGCGATACAAGGAGTTAACATTTGTGAAGATAACTTTAATGTTGGAATCCATTGTGGAGGGTATGTCTTGCATGTGCCGTGAAAAGGAGTGCATCCCCCTCAGCCTCGGTTGTTAGTTTTTCATATCGGGGTCGAATATCCTCAATCAGGCCGGAGAAACTAAGTAGTTTCCCGAGCATTGCGGGTTGCCCCCTGGGAGGCTTTTGTGCAGCCGCTTGGATTTGTGGCGTTGTGTTGGCCTGTATAGCAGATGGTTTAGTGGCTTGAATATGTTTTTAAGGGGGAGGAGTTGGGAGAGTTTTTATATTATTTTTTTGCCGGCCTTTAAGCATGTCAGCGAATGGAAATCCATTTTGGATGAAGTTTTGTGTGGCCTGTTTTCCGAAGTGTGACTTGGCTGTTTGTTTAGCTCGAGTCTCCTTGGATCGTTGGATTATTTCTTTATATTTAAGACAGTTCCTGTCACTGGCCGGATGTCCTTTATTTCCACAGTTGCAGCAAGTCGGCACATGATCAGGTAGAGTATTCCACATTCGTGTGTTTCGCCTAAAGAATGACTCTCTATATTTATTTGTGTGCCTAAGGTTGACTTTCAACGGCAACTGATGCGCACTCTCACCTTGACGGATATCACGGGAAAATATTCATATCCGGGTCTGCGTCGAATTCTTCCATTGAATTTTCCAGCATATAGCAGCTCCGCAGTCTTTTTCTTTGCATCCATTTGGTTTTTCTTTATCAACCTGTCTTGCACAGGTGTGGTAATATTTGGTACATCACGCCTTGGTGGTTACTGTGGGCGTCTAAAATTCGCTACACCAGATTTCTTGTCATCAAGAATCTGGCAAAGGTGATATGTATTTTGGACTGGCCTCTTACCTTTATAAAGGTGTACTTAATACCGTTATTTAGTAGCACTACATCTAAGAATGAGAAGGTTCCAGTTAGTGCCTGAACTCTACCGTTGGTTATAGTGCTTCTCTTTTCTACTGCTCAGGCGTTGAAGTCCAAGTAATTATAATTGGCTCTGTCATCTTCAGTTCTCCGATCTAGGAAGCCGTTCATGGTGCAGCAAAGCAATCTCTCGATTTTAGCGTAGGCAAATCCTTCCGACCGCTAGTCAATTCTACTTTCTGTAGGAGAACTTCCTATTGCCCAAATGGATGCTGTGTTGCTGCTACATTCTTCCCATGTGTTTGTGGCGCTACCGGCCACCTTGTACTGCTTGTTGCTGACTAGTACGTCTGAACCATATTTCTTGACTGCTTGGGAGAGGAAATCTTGTGCGGCTCCACAATTGTTTAAGTTAATCTGTATACTCTTGAACCTGTCCATTTTGATGTATAAGATTGGCCATCGAGTTTTTAATGCTCGGAACTTGTGACTGCTTGTTAGTTACACGTTACTGTCTTCGAATTTTTATTCACAGCTACGCTTGGCAGTCTAACTTTTTGTGGCCTTATCCTCCGCACTATTGCATTCGCAAGGGTTTGCTACATTTCCATATTACCAGCGTCTTATGTATCGTTTACTTAAATGGGTTCTCAGAGTCTGCATTTTAACTATCCGGAGCCCGACTATCAAGATCTTAGCCTTTTCCCTTGGTAGGCTTGTGAGGAAGAAGCATGTTACACCGGCGTACGGCGCTGATTCTCTTCTTCCTCCATCATCACTATAAGAAAGTTCCGTCAAAAATTGTTCGAGGAAAATTGATCTCCAAAAAGCATGGGTTCACCAGGAAAACAAACAAATAAGTCTCCACAACATAAGTCACTCATCAGGAGTAAGGAAGTAAAACACAGTTTGGTCTATTGTAGTGGATAATCTCTAATTTATTTAAGGGGTATTGTTTGTCCTTTTCAACAATTTTCACTATTGTAGTTAATTACTTTTAATTGTTTATTTTTGTTATTTACTTAATTAAGCGACAAGAAAACTCGACTTGCTGACAACTGTTACTCACGTGACTTTGGATGACAAAATTTACACTTAGCGACAAAGAAACTCGACTCTCGGTTGAAATTTCGCGTGTCCGCAGCGCTACGGACAGCAGGAGCAAAACGACCGGCTCGGTCGGTGGAAAGTATAAGACTCAACGATAAACGGCTCGTGCAGAGCCGACTCGCTAATTGGGGTGAGTTTGTGGTGTGGTGTGGTGGTAGATATCCTCCCCACTAAGGACATGTTTTTATTTACCACCAGAGAAACGAAAAGTCTCTCTTTGTGGAATAGAAAACCAGATATTGTAATGGAGATCATGGTGGTATGTGTGTGATCGTTCAGATCTGTGTTGTTTACTAATGCGCGAAGGCTATGGAAAAACAAAGCAGGCAGGCGGCAAAACAAAGGAATCAGGGCGATCATGGTTTATAATGTTCTTCGCGGCTAAAATAGAGATGTGCTAAAAGCAAATATGGGACGAGGGTATTATAAAAGTCTTAGATGAGTGATGCCCTTGTGTAAATAGGCGAATAGGCGGGAAAAGATGCTAATGGGTTGGTGGACGAAACGAATCCCTTGCTTGCATTTGTATATGCCGGGAAATTCGTTTGTGGGAAACGGATTCTATATTTGCATTGTTTATGCTTTGAATTCAATCCGGCGGCTATGCGCGAAGTCGATGGTTGTTTGGAGATTCAAACAACGGAGCATTACTGGGTAAAGTGCTTGCAGCTGTATCGATAGTTGCAAGTCATTGCAAAGCAGATTAAATGGTTATACAATGGCGGTTTGTATATACCATCTGTGTCAATTGTACATGGCTTCTACGGCGATGCCAGGATAGAACTCTAGTGTGAATATCTACACTAATTGGAAATTCGGTTCTGGGTCGCTAATGCAGAGATGTATTGATACATGTATGAATGCCCTGATTGTGGTGTGAGAAGGTTGGAATCTGCTTGACAACCGAAGGTTCCGAATAGACGTAGGTTTATGCACCTGTATAATGGAAAGAATTTTTGTAGGGAATTTGTATGCGAAGAAATGCATGAAAGGTAAGAATTCTTTTACAGGGACTTTTAGGTTATACCTTAGATAACCTAGATGCATAAAGCGTTTAAGGTGCTAATGCGATGCATTTGCGAAACTTATAAGATTGGGGCGTAGAGATGGGTTTTCTTTAGGTAAGTAGTCAGTGGGGTTTGGCGCAACCGCCACAGGCTGACCATGGTCTGTGCGCCATTAGCGTTCATTCTTAGGCTTGTGGGGTTTCTCTATTCTACATGGAGAACCAACCAACAATTCCAACCCCAATGTCCGCTTTAATTCGACCGCTAACAGCGCGTCATCCCAATCCCAATTCCTACGGCTATTTCACCTGCAATAGATAAATCCTTAAAAGAAGACTGGCCGGAAGTCATTAATCTATTCGGTTAATGCACAATTGCATTCAGTGTTTTCTTGCCCTACGGCAACACTATTGTATTAAACCATGAGATTTCCTCCGGAAATTTCAAAGTCATTTAGGTTAGCAACAACCAAGACCAGACCAAACGACGCGGCTACATAATCATGCATCGGCTAGGGAAATTCCAAATTCTTCGAATTTGGTTCACACGTTAATATATCCCTAGCTGATTAAGCGTCATTTATGACTTCCCCCAGCCACTCTATTCGCTTGGGATCAATGATCTCTTTTAACATGTGAATAGCTACAAACCAACTTCCATACTCATCACATTTCCCCTTACCAGAGTCCAACATACCCTGACATCACCATAATATATTAATTGTGTCACTAGGCCAGCTTCAGGATAGTTTTGCGACATGCATGCTAGAGCTAATTTCACCTCGAGATCATTGCACTTCGTGTTCTGGTTCTCTCATTCTCTCTTGTCCGTCAGCTATCGAATTAACTGAAGCGTTTATCTACCTCGATAGGCGGAGAGAATGAGAGAAACCAGATGTAAGGATGATTTCAGTTGGTTGTTTCCCATGCAAATCCAATTGCTCATGTTTCAACCCCTAAGTAGAGTCAGTGACTATTGAATAATCACGGTGAAAGGTTGCGTCGCAAAATTCTTCAATAAAAAAAAACTAACGAAATAAAACGAAAAGTTATTAATTTAAAACTTTCCTTAGAGTGTAAAATAGTATATTGTGTGCGTTTCAAATTCATCTATTTAAATAAGGATACCTGTAAACAGACCTGAGCTGCAAAAAAAAAAAAAAAAAAAAAAAAAAAAATAAAAACAATAAAACTTTAAATAACTCGGTGCTTTTCATTTATTGCCCTCTTCCGGTGAACAATTTTCTTTGGACCGCGTAAGTACGTGGACAAATGTAGGGAAGAAAGTGAAACAGTGCCCGTGTCTGGTGCAATACGAGTACTTCTTACCTCCACAGGCTTTATCGCTTGCTTAAGAGTCGCGTTCAGTCCAGGGAACTGTTATCGGTCGTGTTCGCTGTCAGAATTTCCTTGACAGTGGTAACATCATCTAGGTCTCGTTCTTTTTTTTTTACTCGCGCCTTCCTGCAACACTTATTGTACTTTCACTTTTGGTGTCTCTGTAGAAGCCTCTAGGCGGTGTTTCAGTTTCAGTAACAGTTTTTCTGTTGATTTTCGATTTTTGTTCATACTGTTTTCGAATTCACTTAGTTCAGGATTGGTTTTCATGAACTTACGTATATCCGAATATGTCTTCTTTTTAATTTTGACTATTATGACAGCGTCTGGACGCGACATTCTGCTATTGCTACGCGTTTTACCTGTTTATTTGTTATGAGCCTCATCATCCTCGGTGCATTTGTGGGGTATGAGTTGATGTGCCGGACATGGCAAAGTTTCCACTTTATCCCCAACGATGTATAGACGAAAGAAAATTGTTCAACCGAGAAGAATGTTAATAAATAAAACTCACAGTGTTTAGTTATGTATGTCTTCTCCTTTTTTATTCATTAATATTAGAGCTCCTTTTGTGGTGTATTAAAATTAACTATCACTATATTTACATGTGGTGGATTATGTTAGAATTCTTTTTATATTAAAATTAACTATCACTAAATTTACATGTGGTGGATTGTATTAGAATTTATACACTAGGGTATCACGACCCAGAAAACCGATAATAATAGTACAATTAGACCAATAATACAAGAGGAACTGGAAACCTTTTTAAGCTACTGCGGTGAGTATGTTGGATGGCTTCTCAATACTATTAGCGGCAGGGTGACTATCCGGTGTGAAGATTTAGAACTGACTGTAATTTGACGAAAGATTAAATTAAGGTTTAGCGCGAGCGACGACGTGACTGCATGTGGTAGCGGTTGGATTGTGACTCATTGGAATTAGGGTGGAAATTGGGATTTCTGCTTTTACACACCGATCCGCCAATGGTAATCGTGCTCTTTTGTGTATTCCTTAATTCCCCACGCTCATCGAGGTAGAAACGTACTTGTGTATTCGTTCAACGCCGATGGGCGTAGAAAGGATGGAGAAATCAAAAGGAAAGCACAATAACCCAGGGTTGATCTGGCTTAGTGTGTGTATTAATGCCGCGTATGCGACTGGTCTAGTGACCTAGTGATGATTATGGTGATCTCATAGGTCATCGAACTATGGAAAGACAGACTTGCAGAGGAGAGGAAAAGTTAGTTGGTGCTATCCACCTGCAAAAAGAGATCATTGATCCCAAGCGAATGGATGATCTGATGAAAATCGATAGGACGCTGCATCGGCTAGGGACATGGAACCGTGGGAAAAACTCTAAGGAATGTTGGTAATTACCCAAGCCAATGGATGATAATGCAACCGCGTCGTTTGATTCGACTTGGTTGTTGCTAACCAATACGAATGGAATTTCCGGTGAAAATCTCATGGTTAGAGGAATAGAATTGCCGTATGGCGAAAATGGTAGCTAAACTCAATTATGCATTATCTGCATAGGATAATGAGTTTAGCTATGCGTCCTTCGGGAAAACATATTATTTCAGGTGAATAGCATATAAGGGGAATGGATAGGTATGACGCCCTGAAAGCGGTCGAAATAAGGTATGGAATTGTGGGTTGTTTCTCCATGTAATATAGAGAAATTCCACACATTCAGCTCTTTTCTTCCCCTCTGGGACGGTTGCGGACCATGAGTTAGAATTACTTGTTGGGCGTCTTTTTTTGTATCAACTGATTCAGATGACTTCCCTGTGTGGTTAAGGTTTTCTTTGTCGTAGAGATATTTACTATTCTTGACTATATCCCACACTCCATTGTGTGGTTTTTGTTTTAATTAATTATTGCAATGTAAATGCATTCTATGGTTAATAGCACCAGGGTTTTCGGGTGCGTTTTTTTATCATTCTACTTTCGGATGGTGAAATTAGATAACCTTGTTTATAAATGAAGGCGGAAATCTATACTTTTATACATTTTACGGTGCAAGCAACTTAGTGAATCTCTAAAGCTGACTCACACACGGTCTCTTCTTTTACTCGTTCCTTGACAACATAGGTTACCCTGTTCTGCTGAACTAGTCTCTTCAAAACCCATGTTTTGATAAGTTAAGTTCTTGCTGATTCTATAATGCGACGAACTTGTTGCAAATTATAACATTTTCGCCGCAATGACAGCAGAACTATTATTTTTGTAAAACTCATACTACCAATGCCTCAGTCTTGTGACCCATTCCAGTGACTGAATCCCCAACGATGAGGCTGGCTGTCGGCATAAGTCCCGCACCCCTTCCACTGGTTGCATTCGTGCAGGAAGCAAAACCCATTAAAAACGAATTTTCGGACACTATGTATTTTGACCCTGGTTGATTTACTAATTCAACAATGAGTAAGTTTTCTTTTGAAAGGAGATTCAGATTTATAAAATCCTAACACTCCCCGTCATTTCGTTCACCAACAACAAATTCTTCACTACACAGCACCCACTTGAACAGAAGGAGTTTTAAAAAACGATTTGAATCCTTTTTGCACTCAACCCCACCAACAAACCCTCCTCTGTGAATCACAATTAAAATAAATAAAAACCATCTCACGCACATGGCACAAAGTGTTAGATAGCAACAAGGGTCCACCCCCTCAAGTACCAGACACTGATAACAAAACAGGAAACGCGCAAACAATCACTTTGCCGAAGAGAAAAAAAAATATTGTTCGCCTTCCAGTTGGTTGAGTTCAAGGTAAACATGAGTTCGAATTATCTGAGCAAACAGGACTGTTGGAAACATCCTTAAGCTTGTTGTGCTGTTCCTCCCTGTTGATCTATCGTGGTATTTGCGTCTGTCCTGTTTGATGCAGCTTTTTATACTTCTCCTTCCAAACGCATAAACTGAGTGTTTCATCAATAAGTCCTCAAGAAAGTAAGGGTAACGTAACGGGTGTACGTCATTAGATAAACATTGAAGTCGTGTGCCATTTGAAGTTAATCCGGATAAAGGGTTGGGGGATGTTTGTTTTAGTTTCTGCAGAAGATACAACCTCCTGAGGGCTGGAAAGACTTCCCGGAAATTGAAAAAGTTGTAAAGAGATAAAGAAATGAAAGAACGTCCTTAAAATTCCTGTTTAATGAGACTCCGAGCACAGTTTTGTGTGCGGAAGGAAAGGGTAAACACAAGTCAAAATATCCCTGAGGGTATTCATTTAATAAACAGGTTGCATATTGTGGTAAAATAAGTTTGTAGGAAATAAATTCGTCCTAAAAAGGGTTTAGTCACCATCTCCAACGCAATTGGAGTCGTTTTTTTGGTTGTCATAACTTGACTGGGAAAAGTTTATTCAATCGGGTGTGACAAACTCTGATCGAGAAACTTCTTTTCGGTGATTTACAAACATGAAAAAAAAGCTTCGAATGTGTTTTCAAATCAAAGTACAATTGTAAGCTTAGGAAATACTTTTTAGGTACTTGGATGGCATTACAATTCGGGATGAATCTGACCATAGGAACGATGTGATTCTGAAAACGTTAAATCAGTTCACATTGGCTGATCAAGGAGATATATGCACTTTTCGCAAATAGGTGGAGATATAACCAGTTTGCGGAGTACATGATTGAGAACACACTGCATTGACCGTGCCGCGTTCCTCAGCGGTTTTGTCAAACCCCACTGACTACTTACCTAAAGAACCCCCATCCCTACAACCCAGTCTGCATAAGCTTTCGCTAGTGCAATCGCATTAGCACCTTCAATGCTTCACGCATCAAATATATCTGCAGCGTTCTACGAACGCACAATTCCACCCAGGTAGGGTTCCTACTCTTCAAGGAATATACCTACCCTGAAAACGTTACACGCGCCCACAGATGCGTGCCACTAAGTCCGCTAGCGCCCTGAAACATTCACCACAACGTTGAGCCCGACACGAAAAAGCAAAGAACTGAACGTCCCAAAGCTTTCAATGCCAAGCTCAACATGTCGATTGTAGCATACCTGAAACAAAGGTAAAAAAAACCATACATTCATCCGGCTCCCATGAGAAATTCCAAAAGATCGAAATGCATCGCATTCCAGCTCTGCCCAATAGGAAATCCTGAACATCTACACGATGTTACAAGGAATCGCTATCGTCGGTTAATTAGCCGACCAGCGGCTGCACGTGCGGGTAGCTACCATAAAGACCACCCAAATCCGTCAAGCAAACAAAGGCAGCGACAACCTAGTTCAATAAAGCATATCGCCTACCGCTACCAAATTGCAGGAAACCGTAATTATCTCGACGAGATAATTCAAAAAATTTTTGAGGCTAAAAACCTACAAAGGATCTATCCCAATCCCACGGTCCCTTTCGATTTTCACACCCATTAGAAAGGTCTAATGGATTGTTAGTTTTAACCGAAAGTAGTTCAACAATACCATGTACGTCCATTCAAATTGCACGATATCCGTCGGCTGCGCGCCAGATGTACTATGCAAATAGAGGCGACACACAATCGACAACCGTCGATCTGAATTTCGATCACCACCACGGATGGTGATAATAATGTTTAAGGATGTATGCAATGAATGACTTCTCCTTTCAGGAATATAAGAAATTTCCCCTGGGATGAATTGGCGTGCCGCTAACAGAGGTATTGACGATTCTGTTAGTGGGCAGAATGGGAAATTGTCTCTGGGGAAGAGACAGATACGACCGGTATCCAGATACTTGTGGGTAGTATAGAGGTAGTCTATATCGAACATCCGTCTGAGGAAGACAACTAGGGAATCCCGACGAGAAGGTGATACGCGAGACGAGATACAGTGTTACTCAATTTAAAGAATTCGGTGTTTGATATTTGAAATTGCGCTCAGTGCTGTTTAAAATGGTTATGCCAATAAGTGGCTCTGTGTTAAAGATTGTAAAGCGACCTAACTAAATACAAGTGAACGCGAATGTTGTGCTTAAGTTTAATACTATTATAATGATAAGGATACCTGTTTAAGAATCAACGAACCATATTTACCAACGACTAGGTCGTGTCGAATAAAAACATACTATATCAAAGTAAAAATAATTCTCACAGTGTTTCTTTTGTGGCCGATTCGCTCCGTGTTCAGGTTGTATTATTTTCTCCGGTGAGGACAGTGTTCGGCGGTACATTGTATCCACGTATAGCGAAAGACGCAACATACGCCAAAGTATCGACATTAACCGCTAAAGATCCAATTTATATAACCTAAAAGTACCTGTAAAAGAATTCTTACCTTTCATGCAATTCTTCGCATACAATTCCCTGTAAGAATCCTTTCCTAACTTATCAGGAATCCCAATCTCACCAAGTGCATTCCCTCCTAGACGAATTCCCGAGAACAAAATGATTTGGTTTACATACATTGTAACCATCATAGCAGGGACAAAAACAAATATACGCATCTCGCGTCTCTTGGCACCAATTAAATCCTACAGCATAAGCAAATGCAAATAGGAATTCAATACCATTTCCCCGTAAACAAGCTAGAATCAATTAGCACAATGTGCATGGGCATTGCGGCTATCGTTACAGCTGCAATGCATAGCTTAGTCAATGATCTACCGGATCTCTGTGCCTTTCCATATTTCTGGATCTGTTTCTCATGCCTAGGGGCATTGAAGAAACAGAAGGCCCAATTAGCACCCAATGAGATTCGGTTTGTTTACTTAGCCGAACGCACATCCCATTAATGCACTTCATTCCTCTTCTTGTTTTCAGATTCGTTTCCATGGGCCTTGTGTATAAAAAAACCAATGTGATCTTCATTCACACATGCAAGAGTACCATTATAGATCTTCGCTAGGAGATCAGGTTACGTTCCCCCAAAGAGAGACTTTACGTTTCTCTGGGAAGAGAAAATACACCCTTAAAGTAAGAGAGCCAGTTTCACTGGCAGAATTTCCTTAGCCAACGAATGAAATATCGTTGAGTCTTATTCCACACACTGACCGAGCTGGTCGATCCTCCATTCATCCGTCAGTGCGCGCACAGAGTCTGTTTTTCTTAGCATCGCCCGTAGGGTGTGCGCTGGAGTCTGCACCCCTGCGGGACGTCTCCTTTTATTCGCTTTACTACGTATTCCGCGAACATTGTGCCTACTTTAAACCAAATACAAATATTTTCACATTAAGTGAACATATTACAGCAACCACAACGTTGAATTGAAAACTGTTTGTGCTTAAGTCAAAACTACCCTGTGTTAAGAAACAAGTAAAGTAAAAGATGTGATCACTAATTAATTCCTGTTTCATTTAACTTGTTTCCTGTGTTGAGAAGTTTTGTTTTGTGTTATCTTCGTTGCGAACAAACGTGGCGGCGTTTCGTTTCATTGCTTCGGCGGAATTGTTTAGTGCTCGTCGGTGGAACAATTTATGATGGAGGAGGAAGTGACCGGAGTGTCCGTGTTAGGCACAATACTTCCTCCCCATATATCCACGAACTCGAAGAGTCCTAAGGTTATTGTGACTGCCATATTTTCTATGTCCTCCTCGGCGATTGGAACCTGGTAGAAGGCCTTGTACAGATCAACCGTCGAGAAGTTTGTTCCGCGGGTCTCCGGGAGCAGGTTTTCGATGACTGGGGGTGGATTGCGAAGAGGGGTGGTGCAGACGCTGAGACAGCGGTAATCGCCTGTCTCCCATCAGGACTCGTCTGGTTTGCGACCCATGTGGAGTGGACTTATGCACTGGTTGGAGGAGGGCCGAACGAAGCCCTTATCGAGGAGGTTCGCATAGGTTGCTTTGGGGGCGGAGAGCTCGTCGCCGCTTAATCCGCGCGGGCGTTTGAAGACCGGTGTATCTGTGGTGGATATAGTATGCTCTATCTTTAATCCCGGGATTTGGACGGGGCCGGTGTTGGGAGTAAAGACATCTTGCAAATGTTTAAGTAGTTCTGCAGAGCGTTGTGTCAGCTTGTCATTGCCGAAGAATCCGGTGATATTGGAAACTGAGTGCAGCGTTGCTGGGGCGATGGTTTCGTGCGACGTCAAGTCAGTGAGAGGTTCGATTAGACGTCTGTTTTCGACATTGACTATGAGTCAATCTTTTCCTAGGAAGTCCGCCTCCAGTGTAGCGTGCGGAACATCAGCGGTGATGAAGTCGCATACGAAAGCCGCCAGAGACCCAGATTCAATGTACGTCGTTGGTGTCCGTAGGTGTATATGGGCCTCGAGTTTGCTACGTATAGGATCCGGTGCCATTGCTGGAGATTTTTATCTCGCCGGGGCAATATGAAGGTGATCGAGCTCATGTCTATTGAGGGCTTGGTTTAGGATAGCCAGTCGTGAATGGAGACAGAGTTTGACTTGAGATCCAATCTCCGTCGTATGCGACGGAGGTTGGTTAATTAGGTACCTGACAGCAGGGTTGCTTGTAGGTAGGCGGGTCGCTGCCGGATATTGGTGGTATCAGCACCACTGCGACCGGCCTCCGGCCTCGTGTTGATCGCGTGTCCTGGGTGATGGCCTCAGTCTGGGATGACTTAACTATTGGGACCTGCTACGGTTGTCGTGGTTAGCTGGGTGGCGATAGCGTGTTAGATGGGTAACGACTGCCTTCAGTGTGGTGATTCTCTGGGAGAGGATATCCTGGGGCCTTGTCTTGTCAAAGACCGCCATGGCACCGCCAATGGAGTTCTCGACGAGGTCGTCCGTCGTGGTAATTAGGTTGTTGTATTCCAGAATACTACCCTTATTAAATTTAACACTGAATCTCCTAACACATCCTTAAAAACTTCACTTAACATATATTACATTCTCACTTAATACATACCATTCATAAACATTCACAATATTACCAGTTACAGCACACTTAATAACCTGCACCTTTTTATTTATTCAAAACATAGCAACTTGGATTTTCGTCCAAATTGATTCATGTGAAAAGTCACAGAAAAAAAAATATAAATAGAAAAAATTCAGTTCATAAAGTTCGTTCGGATTAAGTTGAACGTTTTAAACAAATCTTAGAAATGTATAAGAAATCAATATACATATATATAAAGTATACTTCGTCTTGACCTGTGAAAATAAATGGGTTTTCCAGTCAGTAAATTTCTGGTTGCAACCATCGAAAAAACATACGTATGAAAAAGATACAGAGAGAAAAGGAATAGAAGAAATAGAGAAGAATCGAAATAAAGAATAGTGAATAAAGAAAAGAATAAAGTTAAATTATTCAATTCGAAAAGAAGAGTAAAAGAAGGAGTTTTAATAAATGGAAAAAAAATAATAGGTCCCCGCTCTTCCCTCAACCGAGGAAGCACGGCGCCGGACGTCAACAAGGTTATGGGGTACGAAGTATTGTGCCAGGCACGGGCACTCGGTTCACTTCCTTCCACCAGCATCACAAAGAAAAAGTTCCAACTTGCACCAAAGAAAAGCACAAACAGGAGAAATAAAACTGTTCGCCAAGATAACGCGGAAAAATTAAACGCAGGATTCCTTTTGTTTAGTTTTATTTATTTTACTAAAGAAAAACACTACTATTGGAATAACATGTTTAAATCCATGGATTATTGTTCCGTTTCATTTTCTTATTGGATACTAACATTTTACGGTAGCACTGCGTGAAAGTTACAATGTGAAGTCAATAAAAACACAATCTTCGATGACTGCAGCAAATATAATATTCGACATGGCAGTTGCATACACTGCACTGTAGATAAACGACTTCCGCGCGTCTAAAACTTTATGACATTAAAACTCGACTTAGGGTATTCTCGCGTGTCTGCAGCGCTACAGACAGCGGGAGCGGCAACGACTATGGCTGCCGGCGGATGGAAATGGACTCAGCGATAATCATCTCGTGCAGAGATGATTCGCTTATGGGGTGAGTTTGTGGTGTCGTGGTAGATATCCTCTCCACTAAGGATATCGTTTTTATCACCCACCAGAGAAACGTAAAGTCTCTCTTGGTGGAATAGGAAACCAGATCTTGTAATGAAGATCATGGTGGTATGTGTGCGATCGTTCAGATCTGAGTTGTTTACATATACGCGGAGGCAATGGCAAAACAAAGCAGACAGGCGGCAAAGACAGAAGGGAGATATGACCAAATGCGCCGTTGGTAATGCGGTTCATAATTTACGCGACGCGTCGTCGCTATTATCGACGTTGGGAAAAAATGTCCTAATGGGATTGGTGGCCGAACGAATCCCTTGCATGCCTTTGCATATGCCGGGGAATTAGCTGCGGCAGGGAAAGAAATTGAAGATTGTGTGTTAGTGGAAAAAAAAAAAAACGATGAGTTGGATCTTATGTATGTTTACATGCGTAGAAATATGGTTTATGGCATCTGTAAAAACAAGCAGTCCGACATAGGATTTTAACACAGACAAAGGGTGCCGACTGGCTTGCGATTCATGATGCCATATGCTCTTTAAAGAAATGTTTCAGGTATGCGGTGGAGATTGCGGTGCAGGTGTGGGAAATTGAAATTTACTTGGGAACCGAAGGTACCGAATAGGTTTTGGGATGCCTGAAAAGGTACAAAAGAAATCTTACAGGAAATTATATGCGAAGAGATGCATGAAGGTAAGTTTTCTTTTACAGGGACTTTTTAGATTATACCTTAGATAATCCTAGATGCGTAAAGCATGTAAGGTGCTAATGCAATTGCATTAGCGAAATTATGTGATTGGATAGAATATATGGGGAAAGCGAACCGTGGGGTTTGGCGGAAGCGCCACAGGGTCCTCTCGGTTTTGAACAGTTTTAGGAGGTTTTGAGCGGTCTGGAGTGACTTCCACTTTGCCACCACTTAAGTTGAAATGGTTTCGTTTTGCCAAATTGGAGATCCGTGAGCATGGTTGGTTGTTTCAAAACGCTCTCATTGAGCGTCCTGTATGTATCCACAACGGCTGGGCTGGCTAAAACGTCGGCCAGTTCGTCGATCGTCCTGCTGTCGAGGGCGCCGAGGACAAGGATGAACTTTTTGCTATTCATTGTGAACATTCCCTCGGGCTGGATGGACGGGTAGGGTTGGTTCATACAAACCCGTTTTTTCCACTTGCTCTTAGATAAATATGTCCAAATTTTCGCATTTTTGCAGCAAAGCAGCTTGTCGAAATTTCTTTCAACTTTGACATTGAAAAATGTTAATTTTAGGTATTTTTTGGATATAAGTTACTTTTTTAAATACGTGCTTATATTAAGAAAGGTTTCTACCCTACTATCCGACAATAACTACTCCACTATAATAGATAGAGTTCCTTCGTGGTTTTATCCAAAGGTCACTATAGCGTTTGGAAAGATAGTAAAGAAGGTGTGATTCGAACTGACGCTATGACAGTTAGAATCACCAAAAATTGAATTGAAATTAAGCTATGGTATACGACTCTGATGCATTTTCTTATTTGATTTTCTTTCGGTGTTCTTCACTATTTGCTTGTGTATTGTGTGTGTATCTGTTAGAGACGCCACATCACCACAATGTGGTTTGAGAGATTCTCAACTCCTGTGAACAACGTGACTCATTTTGAATTGAAACCTCTACTGTTACGTTATTTTCAGTACTTCGATGCGTTGTCTCACCGTCATAGAAATACCCCATATTGAATATTTTGACTGAAATTGATTCACTATAGCACGCCAGCCTGTCTGATGGGACGATTATTACGATCGAAATAAATAGCAAGCGCTTCTAATGTCGCAATCACCGATTCATAATTTTGGTAGCGATTTTTGAAAATTTTCAAAAATTGCTCGTTAAAGAGAATTTGACCTAAATGGAAGGGTGCGTTCGTATAAAATACAAAATTAGTATGTCCCTACTGTAAAACCCTCCACCAATACAGGGCAAGCTTGTACGGAGGTCCTCTGAGAGATGCTGTTAAGGATGCTATTGAATTTGGGGAATGCTGGTAAGACTAAGAGGTCTCAGAAAAGAAAATATAGATGGGAATATGGAGTAATAAGAGGCAGAAAGTGGGGAATGCTCTTTGGTGTTAAGGGGAAGATATACTGGGGCAGCAGTATAGCATTCACCTTGGTTTTATGCACTTCAAGGGCAGTAAGCGAAATATTTCGTTTATTCCTTGCTTTTTGCTTTTTACTGTTTTTTAAGCACGTACGCTACGAGTTGTTGTTGGTGTGC
The DNA here is from genome assembly GCA_963931805.1 of Microdon myrmicae. Lineage (NCBI taxonomy): Eukaryota > Metazoa > Arthropoda > Insecta > Diptera > Syrphidae > Microdon > Microdon myrmicae. The sequence goes on from OZ007496.1 coordinate 69,791,321, forward strand.
ACTCCGAAGTCGACACTCTACCTGTATGCAACAAAAACTGCGAGTTATAAGAGATTTCCTTCACTTATAAATGTACGCTCCGTTGCAGTTTATTCGATTTATTATTCGCAAGGAAATTGCACTTTAGTAAAAATTCTCTTACTCGAACAAGGATTTAATGTAATTACACTAAGACGGTGCCTAAAGGCGCTGTACTCTGGATGTAATTTGCAACACATTAGACCGAATTACTTTGTCGATTGAAAAGCCCCCATAAAGAATGCCGGAACCACAGCACTGGTTAAGCTTCTTAATGAACCAACAGTCCGAACACGAACTCTCGGGAAACATGACTAAATCACTTTTAACTGCAAGGGTAAGACCGAGTCGTACAAAAAAAGTGGGAGTTCTCCCCACGTCTTTACACATCGGGATTTACTTTACTGCCGTCTGCGTGAATCCGCTGATAAGGTACACCCACTCATCATCATCATCATCATCATCGGCACTATAACCGGGATCCGGACTTGGCCTTATTTAACAAATATCTCCACCGGTCCTGATTTCGAGCCGATGTCATCCAGTTTGGCACTCCCAGGCTCTGGGCGTCTTGGTCTACGCCATCCTTCCATCGCAGACAAGGTCTCCCGCGCTGTCTCCTTCCATACATCGTGCCACAAAGGTCTTTCTGGGCAGGCTCCTCTTTGCTCATTCGAGCTAGGTGTCCCGCTCATCGGAGTCTACCGAGCTTGATTTTTCTTACAATATTGGCTTCAAGGTGGTCGCGTACAACTCATGGTTGTAGCGTCTCCGGAACCGTCCTCCCTCACATACGGGGCCAACAATTCTCCTTAAGACCTTTCTCTCGAACGCGGCTAAGAGTTCAAAGTGCCTTTTATTAAGCACCCAGGCCTCGGATCCATACATGAGTACTGGTAAGACCATGGTCTTGTACAGTAGTAGCTTGGATGTTCTGGATAAATTTCGCGATTTAAAGAGCCTTGATAGACCCTACTAGGCTTTGTTGGTTTTAATCAGCCGTTCGCGTATTTCTTCTTCCATATTGTTATCGGTTGATACTATTGACCCAAGGCAGTTAAAGGATTGCACTACTTCAAATTCGTGCTCCATTACCATGATAGTTTGACCAACGTTAGGTCTTCTCTTCGCAGAAGTTGCCACCATGTACTTAGTTTTTCCGTCATTACTGTGCAGTCCCAGTTTTTGTGCCGCCTGCTCGATCTGGGTGAAGGATTCCTGTACCGCCGATTCGGTTCTACCGATGATGCCGATGTCATCTGCGTAGGCAAGTATCTGTCTGGACTTGGTGACAATAGTCCCTCTTGTTGTAACGCCAGAGTCAGGGATTGCTTTCTCCAACGCCAGGGTGAAGAGAAGGCAGCCCCGACCGTCCCCTTGTCTATTTCACTTGGCTAGTTACGTTGGTCAAGGCCAACCCACAAAGTCGTATCAATTTGTTTGGAATGCCGAATTCTCTCATGGCATTATATAGTTCTACCCGGGCTATGCTGTCATAGGCGGCCTTAAAGTCTATAAACAGATGATATATTGGAATCTTAAATTCCTGACATTTTTCAATATCTGATCAATAGCTGATTTGCCTGGGATGAAGCCACACTGATATTGACCAATGATGGCTTTAGCGTATGGGGCTATCCGATCTTGTAGGATAGTGGAGAGCATCTTATAGGCGGTACTCAGCTATGTTATACCCCTATAGTTGCTGCACAGTGTGATATCTCCTTTCTTATGTATGGGGCAAATTATACCGCGATGCCAATCTTCCGGCATCTCCTCTTGCTCTCATACGTGCACCACGGTCTCATGAATCGCGTGATGTAACGCTGTCCCTCCTTGTTTGATCAGCTCAGCTGGTATACCATCAGCTCCAGGGGCTTTATTTGATTTGAGCTGTCTAATGGCTTTTAATGTTTCCTCAGTGCTTGGTGGCGGCAGCATTTGGTCTTGATCTTGCATTGGTGGAGCCTCCATTTTTTCTGTGAGCTGGCCATTTAGCAATTCATTGAAGTGTACTTCCCATCGCTCCACAATGCCTTCAGGACCGGTGATCAGATTACTTCTTTATCCCTGCAGTAAGTGCAGCGTGGTGTGTACCGTCATACTGTGGATTATTTGGTAGAACTTCTGCGCCTGGTGCGGACCTCGCTCTCTACTTTTCTCTATTTCACAAACAAGGTTTTTTCCCCGCACTTTTCTTTTGTCTGTGAAGTCTTTTTTCGGATCTTCTGAGCTCTTTGTATTTCTCCTCGCGCACCCGCGTCCTATGAGACTGCTGCATTGCTCGGTATGCACCATTCTTACGTTCAGTCGCTAGTTTGCACTCATCATCAAACCAGTCGCCCAGATCTCTACGACTACTGCCTATGATAGAGTTGGCAGTACTAATAACAGTATTCTTAAGGCGTGTCCATTTCTCTTCTATGCCTAGCATTCTGACCCCAGGACCTACTCTCCCTCCGCACGACCAAAAGTGTTACTGGTATTCTCATTGCGTAAGGCAGCCGTGTTGATTTGAACCTGAGCCGCGGATGCAATACGTCTCCGTAAGGCAATCCGCGGACGGAAAACTGTATCAACAAGATCGTGATCCGAGTCGACGTTGGCACCTCGGTACGTTCGTACCGTCATCAAGCTTGAGGAGTGGCGGCGATCTATCAACACGTGGCCAATTTGGTTGCGAGTGGTTCCATCAGGTGATACCCAGGTGGCTTTGTGGATATCTTTACGGGGAAACGGTACTCGCAACGACCAAGTTTTTCGATGCTGCCAGTTCGATGACTCGTAGTCCATTGTCATTAGTGTTCTCATGCAAACTGTGGGAACTTGTGTAGTGCCTGAAAACCGGCTCCCGACCTATTTTTGCATTCAAATCACCAAGAACGATTTTCACATCGTGTCTTGGGCAGGCACTGAGGACCCGTTCGACGTTCTCGTAGTATTCTTCTTTTTCGTCGTCAGGGGACTCGTCTGTAGGTCCGTGAACGTTTATGAGGCTTATGTTCTTAAACTTGCCTCGCACGCGAAGAGTGCATAGCCTTTCGTTTATTGCATTAAAGCCGATGATGGCAGGCTTCAGTTTTTGGCTGACTAGAAAGCCTACCCCGAGCACATGGTGTTTCGCATGACAGCTGTAATAAATGTCATACTCGCATCTTTGAATAACACCACTCCCCGTCCATCTTATTTCTTGGAATGCTGTTATGTCAGCCTTACATTCGGACAGGGCATCGGCTAGTTGCTGTGCAGCTCAAGCTCTGTATAGTGAGCGGCCGTTCTATGAGAAAATTCTCAAATCGCTTAGCCATTTTCGTTTTCGTGGTTGTCGTGTATCCGGTCCATATCCGAGGCTTGTTAAATTATCCATAATAATTTGTTTTTCCCGGGAAGGTTATTAGCCTTGCGCCAACCTTTCTCAGGGTGTCGCTGCATGCATTGGTTCACTACTTGGCGGGTGCCAAAGTAGCTATCCAGGGGTGTCACGTGAAGACTGCATGTCAACTTTGATTTAACAGGGACAAGAATCGTCCTGGCCTTCGCCGGGTTGAAAGCAAACAGAGACTTTGCCCTGTATGTTCGCACCCATCCCCCCACACCTACTCTGCCCATCCAATATTTCGGACAACGCAGCTGTGTAAACACTCCTAAGTTCAACTGACGACTCGTGCATTGAGTGGTAGGTGGGGTCCCAAAGCCTGGGTGCCCGGTGAAATACCACCCAATTAAGCTATCGGCTCCGTGAAATGGACGAGAGAAATACTTGAGCATATTTTGGAGTTTGGCCGATGGACCCGGTCGAGAAAAAAAAACATCTCGGGGCGCATTATTACACAATCATGACGATTGAGAGACGAATTATTTTGCATACATGGGTCATGCGGTCATTTCAATAAGCATTTTCAATCATATAACAAATATATTTGTGGACAATAGCAGCTGTATGACCCAAGAGTCTGATTAATCTCGTACAGGTCATTATTTGTGCGTCAGAGGGAAAACAAACATTCAGAATGAAGATCAAATGAAATGCATGGATCGTGGGTATTCTTTTTTGTTCGTAGATCTTCTAACAATTGTAAATAACGTTGACATGCTGAACAATGTTATGCATTAAATGTATAAATCATTTTATTTTGTAGATCGCTGGACCAGCGATGCTTAGGTTCAACTTATGCCATAGAATACTCATAATATATTTTGTGAATAATTTTAAGTTGAATGCATGACATTTAAACAGGGAGTTCTCAATTATTTCTTCATTGTTGGGATTCAACAAATCATTTTACATGTATTCAATTAATACATATTTAGACCCAAACAAATTAACAGCAATAAATGATAGATTCTTATGTCACCGCAATTATATACACATTATTCAATATTAACATGTAGTCAAAAGGACGTTGCAGCAGAAAAAGTTCGTCGTGACATGGCACCCAATTGTCCTTTCCACTTTCTGAATTTCTATGTACCTCCTGACAACACCATACTGAACCCACCAGTCTCTGCTATAATAAACACCATTTTATGCAATGACTTTCCCAAAAGCCATCCATTTACTCGGGTTCTATTGACCGACCATCAATTATATTTGCTCAAAACAAATGAGCAATGTCTGCACAAAAGGCCGTTGCTAGCGGGCATCCCATGTTGCAAATTCAATTTCAATTCAACGGATAGCTGGACAAATACTAAACGAGAGCCAATTTCAAATCTCCGATTCGCACGCAAGGACATCAATGTGCATCTATGTGTGAAGGACAATAACTCGTTGTAATGGCATTCGGACATGCGATAAGGCATGTTATGATGTCCACACGCAAATACGCCTATGTCTCGCTCCAGCCCCCTCAATACTCTTGAAATATCACGTTATACCAATTCAATGCAAATGCGTCGCATCTGTCCCCCAGATACACTCCGTCCGTCCTATTGTGAGCACGAGCTGTCCCATGCACCGCATATTAATTGCAGATGCTTAATCCTTTTTATCGGGATCCCCAACTCTTGCCCCGGTAAATCATTTCGAAGTACATTCAGCTGACCTTCAGCGCACTTTAAATTGCAACCTAGCCAGTCAGTTGACCGCAGGCCACTTAAGACAGGCAATTACATTCCCGGCCCAACCGCGCGCGATTAATTTGATATCATTTGGAACTTCATTTGGGCTAAGCTTGTAATTATATAGAACGTTCGCCCAGTGAAGCAATTTATATTAAGAACATCGTCGGGAGGGATTTTTCGATTACACTAGCTCTAGCATCATGACCAGGAGCAATCCGCTGTCAGATTTGGTATCAAATTAATGATGTCTACGGCGATGTCGGGGAAGGATTCCGAAGATGCGCCTAAGAAAACTCTGTCGAAGTAATAATGAGTAAACCGTGTCGTCTGTCAAATTTAATATTCACCCCATTCAATGTCGACGCACAACGTATAGACGGCCTTAAAAGATGCTTGCGGGTGGGTAGACCTAACTAATCAAATCAAAACCAGTTCCTGATCAAGATGATGATGTGAAGTTGGGGGGGAAAGCCACCAGACCCGTAATTAAATTTGAAATTTTCATGCTATATAAATGCTAAAAGATCCCTGGGGATGAATTATGCAAACAACCCCCGCTTGTGGGCGGCATTGCCTAGTATGCTCCCAGACAATCCAATGGTCCAACGGTGCAACGATTTCTCCAGCCGCTTCTACGAGCAGTAGTGAGTCTGCCTTCCATATGTGGATGCAACATTAAGTACTGCGGTGGGAATACTGTCGTTGCGGAGAGATGAACGTTGGCGGAATTTATGGTTCCTTGGATGCATTAGCTGCTTTACACGTGTCATAACTAGGGAATGAGTAGATAGTAGAAAGTGGGTCTGCTAATGGAGCTTTGTACCGTCTCACTTGATGACTGAGTATATCTTGATTACCTGGATGGTCTCACTCGCTGAGGAGTGTATTATATGTGTAATGAATATTTTAATGACGTTCTTACAACTTCATCTGATTAATAAGTGATTAGTTACGGTATTATCGCTAAAATCTCGGCGTAGTAAAAGTTTTATATGGTGCTCAACTATCAGATTGAAAATATCATGTGGAATGAGTATAAAAAATGTTCACATTGGTAAATCCGTGATCACAACCTTCAAGAGATGGTCACAGAAGACTTTCTTGAAGATTCTGTTTCCTTCGATATATCGTCTTGGATATGAATGCAGTGTGCTGCGGTACAATACAAGATTAAAGTCGGCTAATCTTGGCCCTAGCAACTCGTGTGCAATGTTTTAAAATGAAATCCTTACCTCGAAATCTTCTATGTTTATAAAAAGGGATGTTGGCAAGTATACGAGTATTACGAGTATGTTCGATTTCTAGATTCGAACACCATTCAACAGGAGAAACGTGATATATACACCAATGTTTGAAGTAGAAGTTTTCTGAAGGAGTTGTAACTCGTGTAAGTAATATAATTTTGGTTTGGGCTTCCCTCCTTCCCGCCGGTCATTGAGAGACGGATTTTTACCTTAATGTGGGTATTTATCCCATCTAGAGGTGTGAGGGTGGCGTAATGGGTGTGTCCCGCCTCTTAGCGGTGTCCCCGATGAGCAGATGGTACGTTTCCGGGGCGTGTGACACGATATATGGTGTACCTGTTGGGGCTGCTTTTAAGTTTACCCAAAGAACCCTGCATAATTGCAACACAACTCCCAATGTTTTTTGCCAATGCAATTGCATTGGGACCTGAAAACATTTCCTTTTCCAAGGCCATTTAATGTATACAACGCATTATCTAAAATTCCTAAAAAGAATTCATTAATGTGTATATGCATCATAAATCCCAAACCATTCGGCACCCTTTGCCGTCAATAAAATTCTATGTCGGACAGCTTGTTTTTACAGCTGCAACAAACCGACCAGCGATTCGTTTGTTCAATCGACAAACAATTACCGCATCTCCAGCATTTCCTAAATACAAACAATCACCAATTTCGTGCTTTGCCACAAACGATATACCCTGCATATACAAATGCACACAAGGGACCCGTTTCTTCCACTGACCCAAGATACGATATACAATTTTCATTGTGTAAAGTATCCCAATCCATTAGCACCTTTTTCTAATGGCTATGCGTCTGTTTACGCAAGGGCATCACTTATGTTATGATGCCCTTGTCCCATCTTTCCTTTTACCACAATTTCCTCGATGCATCGCCGCCTATTTAACATATTTAGCGGCAATGCACATCATAAACAATGATCTTCACGATCCCTTTGTCCTTTTCTTTTTCTTCTTTTTTTCCCTTTGTTTTTCGATGGCCTTGTTTCATGAGAAAACCAATGTGATCTTCACGATCACACATACAACCATACACCATGACCTTCATTACGAGATCTGGTTTTCTATTCCACAAAGAGAGACTTTACGTCTCTCTTGTGGTAAGAAAACATATCCTTAGCCGAGAGGATATTTACCACACCATTAATTGAGGATTGAGTTCAGTCAGAGTTCTATCCTCGAAGTCTTTTTCTATCACCCGACCGAGCCGGCCTCCATCTCCGCTCCCACAGCGCTGCGGGACGCGTAAATAGGACGTCGAGTTTCTTGTCAATTAGTACCTGGTATTGTGAAAAATATTACATTCTAATAATGTCGTGTTGGTATAACGCGTTTCGTGCGGTATTCAAGTGCCTAAAACCTAGACGAACAAAAAATAAATATATCTGTAGCCGTGTACGTACAAAGGCAAGGAACTTACTTACGCCCACATAGTTTAACGTACGATATAAAAATAAAATATCCCAAAAAACAAAGTTTGTTGCAAGTGGAAATGAAAGAACCGATAATACTAAAACAGTGTTTAGTTAGTTCGTGTATTGTGTACGTTTGAACGATTCAAGGAAACTGCTTAAATTAAGATATTTGTAAGGTTCCAAGCAATTTTTAAGTCATGTTCATTTAATTAATCAAAAAGTAACTAGTATTTTACCTAATAATGAAACAAATAATAAACAGTCAATCCAATGTGTTTCGATTAATTTCTCCGGTGTGTGACGTTTTCTCTTGGCGAACATTTTGCTGCGGTGTTCGGTTCGTGACCGTCGGATCCTTGTCGACTATTTACAGCGGTACTATGATGGAGGAAGAAGGGAACTCGGTGCAGTTCCCCACACACCTCCTTGTTGGCAGTGGGGCTCACAGCCTCGGTCTCCTTTGAGGAGTGATTTCACAGCTGTTTCCGTAAAGTGTGTGTCCAACCTCTTAGCGGTGTCCCCGATGAGTAGATGGTACGTTTCCGGGGCGTTTGCCACAATAGGTGGTATACCTCCTTGTTGACAGTGGGGCCAGCAGCCTCGGTCGCCTTTGAGGATTGATTGATACGACAAATGAGAGGCCTTTTGTTTGAGTTTTGTTCGGGTTTTATTTATTTCAAGTTTATTGGTTTTGCTGGGTACAACTTGTTGAGTACAATACATTACAACACAACCACTGCATGACTCGAATTTATTTGTGCCTCCAACAGAACCTCCTATATATACCAAAATCTAATCTGAATCCTACATTTCTTCCCACGGTCGCATCGCTCACCTTGAGACAGTTACCCGATGCTAGCCCAGACGTAGGCCATGCCAGCGATGATGGGATCTGCAACGTTGCTATTCTGTCGCCATTCACCCTGAGATGGCAACCTTACGCCTACTCTGGCTGCAGCTTTACCCCAGGGCCATGGGAAAATTTTGATTCAAGGTGACGTGGATGGAAGGCATGCGCCAGGATGGAACATGGGAATTGCAGAATAGCAATCCCGTAAAGTGGTATGTGGTGATAGCATAGGCTAGCCTAATGTGATCACGATTTCAAGGTGAGGAGTATTTGTTGATTTGCCTATAGAAAATAGCATGGAATCTTAGATGCATGAAATAATAATGCTTCTTTGAAGGTTATTGGGGTGGTAGGACATATGCTACATGGTGTTTCGGGTTGCAGTATGGGAATTTGCGTACAACCATTTGTATGAAATGTTAGATGCATGAAACAACATTATTATGCGTACAGCGATTTGGGCATGCGTGAAGCCTGCATGCTTGTAACAGATGCATGAAACAATACTATTATGCGTACAGCAATTTGGCCATGCGTATACACGCGTGAACCCTGCAAGTGTGCATGCTTGTAACATAACATATGTATGAAACAATATTATTATGCGTACAGCAATTTGGGCACGCGTATGCACGCGTGAACTCGACATGTATGCTTATAATACTCGGATCTGGATGGAACTACAGTGCACCAACTTCTAGATTGTTCAAACGATTGCCGTGCAAATTAATGCGTGATGTGTTTTTCCTGGAGAAGTGTAGTGTAACAATGAGATGAGTATGTGAAGTAAATCATAGAAATGAGTTGCCCCATATACCGTTTGCAAGTATCATATGATCCTGGTGCAAGGCTAATAACCTTGCCCGGAAAAACAAATTATTATGGAAAATTTAACAAGCCTCATACTTGTTAAATAAGGCCAAGACCGGATTCCGGTTGTAGTGCCGATGATGATGATGATGATGAAGTGTCCTATGACATGCACTCAGCGCCGGCAGTGATTCAAAATTAAATAAGTCAGCTTGTGTCATTATTATACAATACTTAGTGTGTACAGCTACTAGAAGTAAGGATAGCATAATAAGCAAATTTACATTTATGGATAAATGAGTAATGATTTGTAATTATTTGTTTGATTGATCGATGGTATAAATACTCCGGAACAATAGGAACATTTGGTTTTTAACAGGAGCGAGGGCGATCTTTGTCACGCGGGAGACCGGGGTTCGATTCCCCGTCGGGGAGCCTCTGGCGCAAGACTAATGACCTTGCCCGGAATAAACAAATCATTATGGAAAATTTAACAAGCCTCAGGACTTGCTAAATAAGGCCAAGACCAGTTCCCGGTTGTAGTGCCGATGATGATGACGAGGGCGATCTTTTGCACCCCATACATAATATTCTTTTACATAGCTATCCTGCATTAGCATTACATGGTGACCCTAAACTTATATAACGCTATCATGACCTTATCTTTTCAGAATGTTTCTATACTTTCCATATTGTTGTAGATGGCGCTACAATGCTTCAATTTTAATAGCAAATAGCATCCAACATCAAGCATCTGCCCATCAAGGACATTCACGCAATTAACGCGTTATATAAATTTCCGTAGAAGAAATTCGGTACGCCAGTACCGCATACATCAATGCATCTCAGCATTGTTCTAAAAGGAAAACATTTCGGTTGCCATACTAGATAACCGAAGTGGATTATAAAAACAATCAGCAGAACCCCTGTCTGCCTGCATTTACTGTCCCACACGTGCGCAACAGATTTTCATGTTGCACCAGTACTCACGGCGGCTTTTATGCAATCTTCAAAGCACCGGCGCAATTCGCGCCTAGCTGCCAAGAGCCGAATTCAATGCCAGTGTAAATACTCACACTGGAATTCGACCCATGACTCCCTAGGATTGCAATACCCAATTAACATGGTTCTAAACACAACCATCATTGTGTAATTATCCCAAATGCATCCTAATCCCAAAGATGCTTTTTAATGAATTTTTATTCCCACGGTTCGACCACCCATGAGCTCGCATCACGAGCCAACAAGGTGATCCGCGCACAAAAGTAGTTTAGTCGATAAAATAGTTGTATAGGAGTCGTTTGTCCACTGAGTCGAGGAGAGGAGCCTTCCTAAGTTTAAAATCACGGCCAAGTTTGTTACCGAGTTTAATACCCGGAGTAGTGCGCCCGCGCGATAAAAACGTTTATTTAAATTGTAAAATAGAGAAACCACGAATAGAATAATAGTCCCGGATTGTTTCGAATAAGCCGAGTCCGACACACGGTGGAGTTCGCCTGCGCTAGTGCAAGAGATGGAATAGTGAAGTTCCTATAAGAAAAATCAGTGTAAATTAAATAGAATTAGGACCTTGGTAAATTTATAAACACCCGCGAATATTTGTGTCAGTAAAATTTACGAACCTAGTGCCAGACCTGATATTGTGAAGATCCGCCACAGTTTTCCAGCAATAAAAACAAAACAGTATCACCAACCCTAATGTTTTATTTTCTGCCTGGTAACCGCGCTGTGTCTGAGCGCTCGTTGTGAAGTTTATCCCGAAGTGACAGTGCAACGTCCAATCCTGAGGAAGCTCTATCTGGCTGCTGTTTACCTGAGGACGTGGATTAGTTAACTTGTAGGGAGATCTTAGTCGACCCGTGCCAATGTCGGCACATAACTAAGACCAGCCCCACAGGTCTGACCGTTCAAATTGAACTATTACTTAGTTGCCGTCAACACGTTTTGCATCGTAATTATTTTTGAAACAAGTGGAAATTAGCACCGGAACACTCTTTAGCCGTAGTGAAAATAACGAACAAATAAAAAACTAATTGAACACAGAAACAATCAGTGCGTTTTATTTATCGTCTCTTCTCTTGGCGAACATTTTTGGATCAAGTGTCGGGGAATAAAGTGAAGCCGTGCCATACGTTGGTAATTATACTTTTACCCCCACAAAGGCTTTTTCGCTTGCAAAGTAATACTTACAGAAAAAATTACCACAGACATTTTAACTAGGGAAGAGCAACTAAAGATCATCGAAGAAGTTCATACACGAGCTCACCGAAACTACAAAACATGCTCATCTGAAACATGGGAAACTTATTACTGGCCCAATATAACAAAAGACTTTAAACAGAGAGTAGCGACATGTAGCATATGCAATAAAGTGAAATATGACAGAAAACCGCATAAACAACCATTCGGTAAAACGCCGACAGCGAGCAAAAATATCTTAATATCTGCAAATAGATGTATTCAACATGGATAACGAAATGCACATTTCAACAATAGATAGATATTCTAAATACACTTACTTACGACATATTCCAAACAAACTAGATACACATGTAGTATTAGAAGAAATAATATCACCGATTTTCCATTATCCCGATAACCAATATCTAATGACTGATAACGAATCGATCTTCATCTCTCACCAAGCAAATGCAAATGATCTTCATCTCTCACCAATAAAAACTACAAAAAACATATTAATAATCTGAGCAATCACGATAATAGTTCAAACAATGGAAATCAAGAGCCTAACGGATAAAAGATACGGTCTCATAGAATCCGACCCGACTTTTAATCTTTCTATACCGACATATTCAGCATAAACACCTTTGAAATAGAAATGCTTAATAACCAAAGATCAAGCAAGCTGTTGCTGTATCATAGAACAACGCGAGGACGCTTTTTTTTAAACCACACAGAGAGTTAACTATAACAACAGCCTGCAGATGTTACTACAACAACAAACATGCAATGTCGGGATTTCCCGTCAGCGGATCACAGATGGCGGACAAATACCTCAAAAAGGTCTCCGACAACAGCTGTGGAACCGATGATCCACTTTTCTTTGTGAATGTTGTATATTGTGTCTTCGCTGCATTGGTGTTGACGAGATTGGCCCTTCCCCAGTGCAGGACCTTATCCAGATCCTGATTCAGAGAGTCAATCTGTTTACATCTCAGCTGGTGCGAGGTTGATGTACCAATCGGCCGAACACTCGAAAAGGAGGAAACAAGCGTACTATCATCACCAAAACTGAACACTTTGTTATTCGTTGTCTCCAAGAAATCATGTATGTGAACCAAAAACAAGGTTGTAGCCAAAATAGAACCTTGAGGCACCCCAGAATTAACAGGATACAGATCCGAACACTCGCCGTCTATAACAATCCGGACCGATCGATTTTCGAGGAAGCTCTTCGTCCAGTTGTAAAGCTGCTGGGAAAGTCCATGTGAACGCAGTTTATTCAGCAATGCCCCGTTCCAGCCGTGGTAAATTGTGGAAATGTAACGACTCAGCGGGAATATTTGCCTACCATCACTCAAAAAAGTCATTAAAAACGACCCTCCTCTCCTACATAACCATTTCTAACCATCATCCTTTAGACTAAGAATTATTTCAAGCTAGACACACGGGTAGAACTAAGATTTTAGTTACTGTAATGTATTAACATGAATACATTAATTAATACTGTTCATGTGAACTATAGCCTCAATACTTTTTCAATATCCCAACACATCATATCGGTATAAGCAATTCCGTTTTAATTGTATGTATGTAACATCCGATTGGAATTTTCATCTAAACATCGGCGCCTTGCTGTCTTTTGATAACAACAAACAAATTGTTATTACATCGAAACACAGTTATTGGCAATAAAAGAAGTGTTTTGAATAATTCATAAAATTTACTAACTTCTATACCACCATCAACTTGCTTCACTGGAATACGATACGTCAACTTATTCTTCCGAATCCCGGTGCGTCAATTGAACCCACAAAAACAAATCAATGCGTTAGTTATTTTCAAACTTTATATTGATCAAACTCATTACAAAATAAATCAGTGATTCTCTCTTATCTATTGGCTTGTATAAAAAATATACCAAAACGTATATGTATCTAAAAGTCTAGTGATTTCAATGGTAATTGTCAGGCCAGTCGTCCAAACCGTGCGTCTGCTGAAGCTTCTTCGGCATGGTAACCTTCGGGGACCTTGGTGGATGTGATTTTAAAGCCCTCGCTTGTTGTTCCTCACACCGCGGGCTAGTATTTACAGATATCCTTTTGAAGCGCTGTACTTTTGCTATCTTCCTTTTTTTGAGTATCAATTGTTGGGCGAGTATCCTTGTTCTCAGATATGACTGCGGCTTAATTACGCCAAATATTAAGGATGTGACGCTACAGCCTTGAGGATCTAACATTTTCTGGATATACATATTCTACTTGTGATTGTGGTTGTAGTTGGATGGCGGCTGAAAGTCGTCACGATATAATACAGTTCTTATCCTTGTCGGTGGCCACCGGATCGGTTGGTTTGCGTTTTCGTTGATCGTACGCAATGGCGTCGTTTGGAACGTAGCTAACACGCACGCCACCATAGTGACGCCTCTGGGGCAACTGGTACAGGTAGTCGTCAGAGCTGGATGAGGTGGATGAGCATGTTGAACAAACGCTTGAGGCGTCAGATTCATCATTGCGTTTCTGTGGTATCGTGATTCCTTGAAATGATGATGGTAATGAATGCTGTTGAGATTCCTTGCTATTAGATCGGGCGGGGAAGGATGGAGATGATGCGGTGCTGCTTTTGCATGATGATTTCCTTCGTCGCCGACGCCTTGAAATACCGCCACTGCTACTGTTATTGCAGCTGCTGCTGTTGTTACTGCTACTGCGACCACTGGTGCCAGCACCGTTGCCAGAGTAGCTCCTGGAACGGGGCAGAGTATCAGGAATACCTTCGAATCGTACACCTTTTTTCTTCTCGCGAAGTGGCAATGGCGCTGGAGGGCTGGTCGGGGAGATGGATTCGGAATTTTGTTGTGGGCTGCTTGAATGGAATTCACTTTCTGGGGTTCTTTGTGCGGCCATTATGTCCGGTAGAGCGGCAGTTGATGCCACCGATAGATTTGGTGTAGGAAGTTCTGGCACCTCAGACGGCGATGCCAACGAGGATGAGGGAATTTCGGTAAATAATGGTTCTGTCGCTTCTGCAGGAACTGCTGTATGATTAGACAATTCCGGCATGCTTGAGGTGAGGGATGCGTCCATTTTATTGCGAATATGTTGTGATAGGTTAAAACTATTTGTACTACTCTTATTGTGCTGGGAATTCAAATTTTCAAGGTTGAGGCTCATTTGCGTGAAGTTATAGGGTGTGTCTTCGCTGTGAACAATCTGTTGGTAGTCGGTTGGCGAAGTCAGTGGAGTCATGTTTTGTGAGGAATTCGATGGCCCCCCACCCGATAGATCTGTGAAGTCGGCGGTACACATTGCATCCTTGGTATCGTATGGAACTTTCGTTTTTCTTTCGTACATTGGACTACCAACCTTCACTGGTTGGTTACGCAGTTGATAGACATTTTGATGGTCAAGCATTGCCTCGGTTTGCTGTTGCATTTGTGGTGACTGGGAGGGTGGTGTTTTAGTTGTTTCAGTGTTTGGTATACGAGTTTGTGGTCTGACACGTTGAGTGGTTGCTGGTGGATACATTCCTGTGCCGGAGCTATCGGATGGTGTTGGAGGTTCACCCTTACTGCAAGCTATAGAGCAATAAATCGCTCCACGTCGTGGTAGAAATGCCCTTCCTAGCAGGGAACATCTGCAAGTGTTACAGGAGAAACATTCATCCGTTGCATGCCAATGTTGACCATCATGGGTCATTTGTCCTTGGTCTACCCCAATCACTTCGCCACAATAGTCACAATATTCGGCAAACATTGAGTCGAAACAGTGTAAACAGTAGGGTTTTCCGTCACGCATTATGTATCTTTGGCCGCCTAACTGTTTCTCGCATTCGAAACAGGCAAAGTGATTCATGTGCCAGGCACGTCCTTCAGCTTCAGTGCACTCGTCAGCCAGGATGATCTGTTGATGGGAGAGAAGCAAATATAAAATGGAAATATATCAAAGGATAGTGGTATAGATGTGGTAAGCGAATTGCAATAAAAAATGTGCATAATTTAATAGAACTGTTAAGGAAATTTACCTCGTCACACGCTGAACATCTTGGCTTTAAGGTCTCTGCATGATGTCGCCCGCAATACAAACGTTCATCTCGGTGAAAGTAGATCAGGTCGACTAGAAGTTCTCTGCAGATACAGCAACAGAAACATCCCGGATGCCAGGATGTATTTGGGCCTAGGCGTGAAGTAAATACTGCTATATCTCCAGCTGATATCGGATCGTCACACTGGAAGAAAACATAAAGGAATATTCAATGAAAAATAGCTTGTTTTTATAATCACTGTCGCAGCGTTCAAAGAGCGGTGCTTTTGCTTCTCTAGCCATTGCACGAGATAATGGAGATCTGGAAATATGTGAGCATTGAATTTTTGGGGAATTTATCATCCTTATCAGCAAGAAACACCAGAATTGATATAATACTTTGGGTAGAAGGGAAAGCCATTTTGAATGAATTCAGGAAGCTTTTTAGGGGTTTGATTTTGAATTGAGCAACACTGCCTCTAGGGACGGTTAATTTGACAACTAATAGCAGGGGCTAGTAAGGGTTTAGTTAGAGAGCTGAAGTGGTGAGATTAAAGTCAAAGGAGATAAGGTAAAAATTGAGGATTCGCGAGATGGGAGATGAGTTCGTCTGAGCCATAATAGATGTGATGGACGTGAAAGTAGAAGAAACGAGGGTTCCGCAAGTTGCGTGGGCTGGCTTGAAATGGGGCAAATGGGCAATTGACCGATCCTGAGAGAAAGCGGCGGATAAAGAATGTTGGCATGAATTCTATGCTCTTCAAAAGTGTTAAGGTTAATTAGTTGGAGACGACTTGTATGTAGAGGCAGGATCAGAAGATTTTCTCAATTCAATTCTCGGAGGGCTAAACGTAAGAAGCGACGTCGAATGCTAACGATTCTACGAATGTTGGATGTATAATAACGGGACCAGACCTGACTAGCATATTCTAGCAGAGGGCCCACAAAGGTTACGTAGAGCGATCGGATCACGTAAGGGTTGTCCAATTCTTTCGCCGAGCGTTCACAAAACCGAAAGTAGAATTGGCCTTAAGGATTATGTCATCATTATGTAACATAAGATACCCGGGTCGCGAATCTATGGTACAGGAATTTTCGGTTGATTAAGAGAGACGGCGGGTAAGGGTTTCGCTTTCGTGAGAAGGTGTTTGAGTGGCATTTGACGATTTTGACACCAAACCGAATAGCTCTGTCTAGATCTATTTGAAGAAGTGAGGAATCGAGTGGAGAGCTTATCGTTTTGTAAAGTTGAGTTTTATCCACGTAAAGAGAGATAGAGAAGTGCTTAACACTAGTATCTATATTATATATCATCATCATCGGCACTACAACTGGGAACCGGTCTTGGCCTTATTTAGCAAGTCCTGAGGCTTGTTAAATTTTCCATAATGATTTGTTTTTTTTTCCGGGCAAGGTCATTAGCCTAGCGCCAGAAGCTCCCCGACGGAGAATCGAATCCCGGTTTCCCGCGTGAAATGCGTGTATAATAACCACTATACTATCGAGGGACCATCTATATTATATATAGATAGTATAAATAGGAGAGGTCCAAGATGGCTACCCTGGGGAACCCGTGAAATGGGAAGAAAAAGATTGGCAAGAATAGATCTAAATCTCACTCGGTAGATTCGGAAGAAATCTATTTAATCAGTACGCCGGGCGTCAAGAGAAGATAATTTACAGAGTATACGTTTGTGAGAAATTTTATCGAAGGCGTTACTGAAATCGGTTCTGATAATTTCAACTTCGTTGCATTTCTTTAAGGGAAGGCGAATATGTGGGATGAGAATTCTACTAGATTGGTGGTGGTAGACCTACCACCAAGGCAGCTGTGTTGATTGGGTGAAATGAGAGATTTGTATTGGAAAATATCGCTTCATATAGAATGCCCTCGAACAGTTTTGGGTTGTGGGAACGTTTAGCAATGGGATGATAGTTACAAATGCCGCTTTTATGTCAATTTTTATGTATGGGGGCGGCAAAAGAGATTTTCCAAGGGTGCGGGAATTCACATAGTGATAGAAATAAATTATAGATTATTGTGCGGGTCAGAGAGAGAGAGGGAGAGAGGGAGAGAGGGAGAGAGAGAGGGGGAGAGAGGGAGAGAGGGAGAGAGAGAGGGAGAGAGGGAGAGAGAGAGAGAGAGAGGTGCATTTTTTTTTAAAAGATAGAGGGGAAAACGTCTGACCCGGAACTGATCTCATCTTTAAACTGGATTAGTTTATCTTTATCTTGGTATTGCTGAACAAGTTGAGAATTGTTTGGGATCAATTAATTAAAGTGGTTTGCGTTTTAATAAGACAATTGTGGTAGAGGTGTTTATTAAGTTCGGTGAAATGACAAAAATTGAATTGAATCGAAGAATTGAGATAGTTGGAGTAGTCATGGGGAGAACGTGTTCTAAAGAAAATGCCCCACAGTTCGAAGCGAACGGAGTTCGCGGTAATAAGATCGACATTCTATGTTGAGAATAAGAAACATTTATGGAAACAGATTTGAAAATTTCATTATACAGATTGGTGGGTGCGTATTTTACTGTTAAATGGTACGAGGGTTGCCTTTTATATTTCGGGATTAGAGAACAAAAACAAATATTGATCATCGAAAATCACTTTATTGTTTTTCAAAATATTCCCCACGAAGATCTATACACTTTTGCATGCGTTTGAACCAATCGTTGAAGCACTTTTGCCACTCTGATTGAGGTATCTCCAACACATGCATTCTGAATGCAGCAACCGCTTCTTCAGGTGTCGAAAAACGTTGACCTCTCAGTTTGTTTTTTACGTACGGGAATAAAAAGAAGTCATTCGGTGTCAAGCCAGAACTATACGGCGGATGAAACACCAAATCGATGTTTTGGGTGCTCAAAAATGCAGATGTCGCAGCCGATGCGTGGGAGCTCGCATTGTCGTGGTGAAGAGTGATCCGTCTTCGACGGTTGGTTTTCCTGATTTCTTGGAAGACAACTGGCAAACAAATGGTTGTGTACCACTCAGAATTGACTGTTCTGCGTTGTTCTAGTGGTAGGGTTGCGACATGTCCAGTTTTTCCGAAAAAAACAGGCGACCATTTGCTTGGAAGTGCTTCGTGCGCGAACAACTTTTGTTAGACTTGGCTCATCTTGAAACACCCAGACAGTCGACTGCTGTTTACTTTCGGGCTCATACGCGTAAATCCACGATTCATCACCTGTCACGATGTCATAGACGTGTTTCAAAGCACCGCGACCGTATTTTTTGAGCATTTCTTTCGACCAATTGACACGAGCCTTTTTTTGGGCGATTGACAAATTGTGTGGGATCCAACGCGAACAAATTTTTTTGACAGTCAAATGTTTATGCAATATTGAATGTATGCTGGTCCCACTAACGCCTAAGGTGGTCTCAATCTCACGATAGGTCACATGACGATCTTCCAATATCAGTTCGCGCACAGCATCAATGGTTTTCGGAACAACAACTGATTTTGGACGACCTTCACGAAATTCATCTTGGAGTGAACTACGACCACGATTGAATTCACCATACCATCGATAAACACTGGTCCTTGATGGAGCTTTATCGCCAAAAATTGAATTAAGTTCATCCATGCACTGTTGCTGAGTTAATCCACGCCGAAAGTTGTAAAAAATAACCGCACGAAAATGTTGACGATTTAATTCCATTTTTGGGCCGAGATGAATCTTTTAAGTTACTGTAAACAACACAAATAGCGCTCGTATGTCAAAACGTTCTGAGTGCGTATAACCTCAAAAATGTCCAACTTTACGACAGAGCTGTCAATTGCCGGATTGCAACACTAGGGTTGCCAAATCCCGAAACATAAGAGGCAACCCTCGTATTTCATTTATAAGGCAGAAATAAGTTTTGCGGAAGTTATAGGAAAAATAATTATGGGTTGGGAAGGAGTGACGGTGGTATCCATAACAAAAGGAGAAGACAGGCGGAAGATGGTGATTGTCAATTGTTGAGAGGGTGTGGGGACTAAGAAAATAAATGTGGTCATAAGGTGAAGATAAGGTCAAATTATCTGTCCATATGATTTGAGGAGTTCTTGACTGGACTGAGGTTTGAGTCGGTGAGGCTAACAGTAAACAGATATCCTTTGGCACTAGTGAGGTATGATATGTAAAGTAATTGATCGTCTAATAACGTCGATTGGAGTTGAGGGAGGGTAAAGTCGTCAAGGAAGTCGACATCTTCTTGGGAAGTACTCTTCTCCATTAAATTATTGCGAGCTCATATGATCCGATAGATTGGGATGGTAGTATATAGAAATAAATGACGTATAGATTTTAGGGGTAAATCTATTTTTATTGTGACATAGTCGAGTTTGGGAGTAGAAGAGATAGCAACAAGGGAGGAGACAAGTCTATTTTGGCCGATTAGAAGCACACCATGGCAGGAGGTGTAAGGACAAGATCGATGTACAGCGTCATCATGGAAAACGTTAAAGGAGAAAGGGAAGAGTTCATGTTTTTTGAATTTGGGGTAAGGTTAGTTTCGGTTATAGCATAGATATCAAAACGAAGAGAATGGATTTTTTCCAGAATCGATTGGGTCGTAGAGTGAAATTGTCTAAGATTTTGGTAGTAGAAGGTGAAAAGGGGAGTATGGAGAAGCATAGAAAGGGGTATGCAATATATTAGGATCGAGCAACTTTTCAGGGTTGACGCTATAGCTTTTTTTTTTCTATACTGACGCATAAAAGGGGATTTTAAAGTACCCTTAAATGTCAGACCACATGACAAGTGTCATGGCTGCCTCTACTACGTTGGGGATAAGAAGTCATTTCAATGTGAATCTTTTGATACTTTTTAGGTAATAACATATATTGGAATTTTCATGGAATTTCGTAAAGATGTTAAGGAGAGTTGAAAAATCGGTTAGTGGGCCTTCCTACAGAATGAACACAATGACAGCCGTTTTCGTTTTGCCGTCAAAGCAGACCGATTCGGATTTGTAATGGAAGTATGCTAGACAGATGCGAACATTTTCGCCAGTCAGTTTATATCTCTGTTTAAACGGAGCGTAGCGAGGTCCTGTAAAATGTATGATTTGCTGTGATCTTAACAGCTCGAGGTGTGGACGTATCAATAACAGATCGAGTGGAAGTTGGGCTGGGATGAGTTATGGATGTTGGAAGAGAGGGTGTCAAATGCAAAGGACGAGTGGGATGCTCCTGATGGCTCGATTTTTAAGGATGGAAAATATGCAAGATATGGAAATTAGGATACATTGCGCCAGTTTAAAGATCAAAAAGAGGGGAAGGGTTTGATGTAGGTGAAGAATGTGATGTGAGACGACGGGTTGGATTTAGATTAACCCTTAAATGGTAGGCTTGGGCCATTCGTGCCGTTTCGAAAGGTGGGGGAGGTATTTACTTATTTACTCCTATTGTTTAAATAAATAAAAAAATCATTAATATAGCGATTGGTCCCTATACAAGGATAGATAATAAAGCAACATGGGTTTTTTTTCAGTATTTTTTACGACTTTTAGATGGTTTTTAAAGCCTCGGACGACCCTACAATTTAAGGATGCCAAAAACGACGGAATTTATTTTCTAGCGGGCGCGGAAGGAGGTTTGTAATTAAGAGTGCGATTGCGGTCAGTTTTAGAGATAGGAGTATGATTATAGCCCACCTTGGATTGGGTTTTATGGTGTCCCTGTGCCCGGTGTTGTCCGATTGGAAAATCCTCTCGTATCTAGTGGGAAGCACTATACACAAATTACATTTCCTCTTACACACCGAAAGCGAATAGCAGTAACCACAATAATAATAAAAACTAATATGAAAAAGGAGAAAAAAAAGCAAGCACATCTCCGAACACTAACAAAAGAATCACCAATAGAAAAGGCAGCACATCACACATTTTTAGGCATCGCTTAGAATATGTCAGATCGTAAAAATAATATTGTCTAGGGTAGGAAGCTGTTGGTTTATTATGACAGGGTCGCCATGAAGGATATGATGTTGGGAGAGTGGCCTTGTAAGGATTCGTGCGTCGCCAAGCAGGATAATCCAAAAATCTGACATAAAATGTGAAACGTATTTTCCAAATTTGGAGACGTCAACGCAATGTTGTATCGGGTCCAATTCGTTCGAACAGTGATATCAGAGGTAGAAGGTCCTAAATGAGAGATATCCGCTTGACTATATGGCAGGGCATGAACGCCATACGTTCCTGCCAGAAAGTCGGAGTATATTCGTAGGACAGGGCACGAATGCCATAAATGTCTGCTAAAAAAAAAAACTAAAAATAATGAGACCCAAGTTTGATTGTAATCAGCTTGTATTTGCTTTATCATTTCAAAAATCGGTTGTTTAATACTATTTCTCCCATTAACATTTCCGATGCATATCGATACCAGGTAGGTCATATGCCTTCATATTTCGGCTGTCCTTTCATCACCTAAAAACTCTGTTCCTAATTTCAAAGACTCATTGCATGGCAAATCTGTGGGGCTTTTCAGGGCCCGAAGAGCCACGCATCGCTCGATCCCCACCATTACCAGCAAGTACAACTTACCTTAAAGTTGAATCTTCGGCAAATTTATACAATATTGCTATGGCATTAACCGCCAACCAATTCGCTGGAATCAATTCGGTTATCCCCACGGACAACGGACATAAACCTGACGAGCAAGGGCCCCCAAGAAAATTTGTCAAGATTGTTTTTAATTTATTTTTAATTTTGATTAAATTTTTTTATATTTTTTGGAATTTTGTAAACAACAATTTTTTTAAAGACAATTCATTTATCTTATGTAATTGATTATACAAATGTATTTTCAAACAAAAATATTTAAAAATCTTAATTGATTTATTCTTTTGATTGTTATTTTAAGCTACGATTTGAATTTCAAATCGCGCGCTAAATAACCGAAACAGCGCTTGCAAACTCGAGCTTGTTTATATAAACAAAAACGATTTATTTCAGTGTTTTAAGCAAAACAAAACTGTTGCTTTGTCGTTTGTCAAATTACATTTGTTCGTTGTTCTTAGAGAAAAAAAAGAACGTTTTTTCAATTAGTGACGAATCTAGATGTTAATTAATGTGAAATTGTGGTATTGTGTGTAATGAACATATCGAAAACTACGCATTTGTTGAAAAAGGTAGGTTCTGTTTTATATTGTATCTTTTCACACAACACAAAAAACATCACCAGTCAAATTGTCTTTTTTTGTTATCCAACAACAATAATGAAAGTGAGTTTGTATATTGTTTTCGTTTTAAATTTCATTTTTAAGTTTCGTTCAGTTTTTCGAAATTTGTTTTGTTGTTCGATTTTGATTTTGTAAACTGATTTAGTTTTAGCTATTTCGATAATTTAACATTTTGGGTTTGTTGTTTAATTTCAAATGCAGAATTTGATGTTTGCTTTTCCTATCAGAATGTTACGATTTAAGTATGTTTGTAGATTACATAATGCGGCGATCCTATCAGAGCGGGGCTCAAAAAAGAAAAATTGCGGATGAAAAGAAAAAACGAATTGAGACAGATTTATCGAAACTACCAAAATTGACGTCATTCTTCCAAAGTTCCACTCACTGCACATGCTTCTTCATCAGCTAGTGAACAGATCGAATCTAGTAATGAAGATGTAAGAATCGAAATATAATTTACTGTTGATATTTATAAATTATAACTTTCTTATAAAATATAAATTAAAGTGTTTTTAGAGCAAATGTAATTCTTAAAACTTTTGAATTCAAAATTGTTTTATCAAATTTGCAGATTCAATCTGAAACAGAGCAAGTCGATCATCTCAAAACCTCTGAATCTTTGGATCAAGATGATGGATAAAACTCGCAGCGTGATGTTAGTCTGAACGAATACGAAGAGCTCAGAACCGCGGATTTGGGTACTTTTGAAACTGCAGCGAACAATGACAATTGTTCGAGCGATCCAGGCAAGTGGGGTGATTTCACTGACGATGACGCCAATTTTTGGATTTGAGCCGTCTCGTAGACAAGATATTGCTCAGAAAAAACGTTTTTTGGAAGAAAGGCAAATCAAGAACGGTTCAAGAGCGAATGGCTAATTTATTCTCCCACGACTGGTTGTGTGTATTGTTTTGTATGTTAAATTTTTGCTTCCAAAGACAAAGAAAACAAACTGACCAGCGATGGATTTAATGATTGGTAAAATGTTTCCCAATTACATCAACATGAGAATGGATCTCTTCACAGAGAATGTATGTTGACATACATTCAAAGGCGACAGAACTGCGTCGATGTTTCCGACAACCTTCAACCTGAGTACCGGAAAGAGAAAAATTATTGGAAAGATGCAGTGCGACGATTGATTCCAGTCATCATAACGTTGGCTGAACGAGGATTACCTTTCAGAGGCACAAACGAGCATTTCGGCGTTCCAGATAATGGAAATTACTTAGGTTTACTCGAACTAATTGCACAGTTTGACCCGTTCTTAAAAAGTCACATTGAAAATTTTGCGGACCGAGGCAAGGGGAATCCCTCGTATTTATCAAAAACAATTTGTGAGGAGTTGATCAGCATTATGGGTTCAAAAGTAAGACATCACATTATACAAGAGGTCTTAGCCGCGCGATATTTTGGTCTTTCAGTCGATTCAACTCCGGATATCGCTCACGTTGATCAACTCAGTGTAGTTGTCCGATATGTTGCTAAGAATGGAAAGCCCGTTGAAAGATTTTTGCCTTTTTTAAACTTTGATAGCCATAGAGGTGTTGCGATGGCTGAAGTGGTTTTAGAATTCCTTGCGATTTGCGGCTTAGATTTTAAATACTGCAGGGGTCAATCTTATGATAATGCTCCGAATATGTCGGGTATTTACTCAGGTATGCAATCGATCTTGTTAAATCTCAACGAATTTGCGATTTATTTACCATGTGCAGCGCATTCGCTTAACTTAGTTGGAGAAACTGCTGTAAAGTGCTGCTTGTTTGCAGTGAACTTTTTTTCTATTGTACAATTATTGTACACATTCTTTTCAAACTCAACCCACCGGTGGGACGTTTTGAAGGAACGTATCGGAAACGAAAAGGTATTGGAATCGTTATCCCAAACTCGTTGGGAAGCTTATGCGAACGCCACTGAGGCAATTCAAAAATCTTTCAACGAAATCGTAGCAGCATTGTATGAAATTGCTGATGATTTAACACAAAAAAGTGGCTGTAGACACGAAGCTGAATGTATCGCGAATAAAATTCAAACCTTCGAATTTGTTTTCATGCTTGTTTTGTGGAGCGATATTTTGAACAATTTTCGGGCAACGAGCAAAGCATTGCAGTCAGTAGAAATTGATCTAAAAACCTGCGCGTTAATGTACTCGTCAGTAGAAAATTTGTTAGATGAGATGAGAGATAAGTTCGAAGTGCTTGAAAACAAAGCCAGATCCATTTTACCTGAGACAGATTATGCGAATGTTGCATCACGAGTTCGACGAAGAACAAGACAGCCAAACGATGGCGATGCTCCAGAGGTTGCATTAAGTTCGCGCGACTATTTTCGTGTAAACGGTTTTTTGGTAATCATCGATACGCTCAAGATTGAAATCAACAGACGAAGCAAAGTTTACTTAGAGGTTTCGGAGAGATTTTCGTTTTTAGCTGATTTTGATTTGACCGAAAATGTGTATTCCAAAAAGATTTCCGATTTAGTTGACTTTTACTCTGACGATTTAGAAGAATTTTACCCTGAACTCATACAGTTTCACGCTTTCATCAAATCAAAATTCCCAATGAAACTTAAGTTCACTCACTCTGACCTCTACGAAAGTTTGATTCAAGATCATCTTGAATTAGTTTTTCCGAACGTTGAAATTGCTCATCGCATTTTTTTAACTCTTATGATCACGAATTGTTCGACAGAGTGCTCTTTTTCAAAATTGAAACGCATCAAAAACGCAGTGTCATGCGTCAAGAACGATTAGACATGCTAAGTCTGATGTCCATTGAATCGGACATTCTTCGTCAAATTGATTTTGAAGAAATCATCAATGATTTTGTTGATCAAAAATGTAGAAAAAAAGTTTGTTGAAAACGAGCGTCGCTTTCATCTTCCAAAGAGATGTCCAAAGATTATTTTATAATTTAATATACTGTTAATTATTTTTAATCAAAAAATATATAATTCAACTGAAAAAAATGATTTCCTTTATTTTATTGTATTTGAAAACCTTAAAATGATATGAATTAGTTGTTTAAATTATACAAATGCACCAATAACGATTAATTTTACGATTATTAAAAAAAAGAGGGCCCCAAAATTTGAATGGCCTAGAGCCCCCGATTGGCTTAATCCGGCACTGACCATAGGCAGCTTACCTTTTTAAGGGCTGTTCCAAGCCCTCTTCCAGCGGTCATACCTGGAAGCATAATTCATGGCAATAATTTCATCTTACCATGACATCAATCCAGCATCAACCGATTTTCATCGGCATGTTCTATGATCTATCTTTCCCAAGGAAGAGATGATCAAATTAAACATTGGCCTTGCAGGCGCGCATATTTTCTTGGCCATCAGCATGACCGATTTTATGATCCGTTGCCGTATCTTGGAACGATCACCAGCATCGGTCATGACCACCAATATTTACTTACACAACGAGTAGCCACGATTCTCACGCTGGCTATCGAAGTTGTTTTCGTTTGCATAAAGTGAACACCCAAGCGGATACTTTCTCCTGACGGTACCACCAACGGGATTCACATATCCCTAAAACAATATGCACCCCATGCACCAAATTGCATGTGGCAGTCGAGTGTTTATTTTAAACAACTGGCAACGGTTGTATCCCGTATTCGTTTGCAGAGCCAAACGTTGCATCCATGTCTTTAGGATTGTTTACCTACATCGAGATTTTCTATTAACGGCCGCCAACCGCCCACGGACCTAGAAAACAGCATGTTCATCAACTAAATGTTGATTTATGGCTTCTCCTAGTGCGAGTGGATCTTCGGTGCGTTTTTCACACCAGAAAGGTCTGCTGCCGGCAAGCGTTACACAAATCAATTGTGTACACAGCCGTCGACCCCATGCAATGTTGGCGAACTCAAACAATCCATATCCCATCGTTCGATCATGGAAATGGCGTTTCTGTTGACATAAGATCGCAGAGACCTATACCTTCACCTAATGATCATTACGATGGGTTACAATAACAACGCCCGTATCCACTTATGTTCGTTCGTTGTTGGTTTTCTGTAGCAGATACCCATATATGGAAAATCCTCCCCATTTCATCTAACCCAACCACGATTGACTGCCACTGGTTGATCGTTTCGCTCCTCCCCTTTTGAGACTATTCGCTGCCAGGTCATTCTGATGGTGGCGAATGGAAGGAGTCAAATTTCATCGCCAGAGGAGTACGTACACACGCTGCCGGTTAATTTATCAATTACCATCGTTTTCGGTCGAGTCGCTTGTCGTAGTTTGAGTTTTGTAGTGAGTTGCCATTTAAGGGCCTAATACGAGTCGGAGGTTTTCTTGTCGGTACGGTCGTCGCTTATTTATAACAACTCTTTGTGAAAGTCGGCCTTAATAACTCAAATGTCAAAAGTTAAAGTTCGTTGATGGTTATTTTAAGTGTTCAAACAATGTGAATAAAATTCATTGTAGACCCAAACTAACTTATCGTTCAAAAATAAAGAAGTGTAATAGTCTAACCTATAACTACCGTGTGTTTTATTACCGCTGGGGATTTCAGTGTGTTGCATCGATTTTCGTTAAGTTTTGCCACTGCTCGGTAGGTGGACAATTACCAGTGAGCAATCCGTGGGTGTTTCTACGAACCCACGTCCGTGCAGACGTAAGGTAAAAACACCCCACAAATCCACAATGAGTCACTTCTCAGGTGACACGTTAATAGGTGAGTACCATGTACATGACATGGATCTATCGAAACACCTGGGGAACGAGTATTGTTATGTAATACTTTTTGTGAGTGTCATGGACCGTGATATCGTGTGCCATATATGACACAAATCTATCGTAACAGCTGGGTAATTGAGTATTATCATGTTATACTTTTTGTCTGACTTCTCGTGGTGCCAGTGCTTTGGCGTGTGCCGTTCGGTATATTGTGTATTGATCGTGGATTTTCATTTGTGATCCGGTATATATCATGGGAAATGCTTTTATGGGTACACTTTTTTTTTTTTTTTTAAATATACTTCTCTCGGGAGAGGCGACACGGCGCCCGGAAATGCCACCAAATAACTGTTGCAGTTCTTTTTGAACAGTTGCAGGTTGTGACGCTCCGGGAACACTTGCGCAGGGAAGGAATTCCAGAGCTTCCCCGCTGTGTACCGAAACGAATTCAGATACAGGGAGGTTCGCGCCGTTGGGAGATGAACCGCAAACTGGTGCGATCCGTTGGATTGTCTCGTAGAGCGCATAAAATCCTAATTAAGCGGAACAATACCAGGAATCTCCGAAGAACAGTACTCGTGATAATATCCGTAAAACAGACAGAGGTCAGCTACGCGCTTTCGATGTTATAGGGACTGTAGTTCCGTCATCAGTCGCGAGTCCCCGATCAGACGGATTGCTCGTCTGTATGGTCGCAAGTAGGTTGGGGGTATGTTTAGGAGCCGAGGAGTAGTAGCAGCTAGGAGTAAAATATTTCTTGCCTCTAAAAAGTTAGCTCAGTTTTCCTGAGGCGATTCCGGCAATGTTCGACACGCGTTTATGCCACGATACACTCCCGCAGACCTTGATCCCGAGCAATTTCATGCTTTCCATAGAGTCGAGGGCGCGGTCATTCATCATCAGCTGTGGAACCGATGATCCACTTTTCTTTGTGAATGTTGTATATTGTTTTCGTTGCATTGAAGTCGACGAGACTGGTCTTTCCCCACTGCACGACCTTATCCAGGTCCCGATTCAGAGAGTCAATCTGTATACATCTCAGCTGGTGCGACGCTGATGTACTAATCGGCCGAACACGAAAAAGAGGAAACAAGTGTACTATCATCCGCAAAACTGAACACCCAGTTATCCCTCGACTCCAACAAATCATTTACGGGAAGCAAAAATAAGGTTGGAGCCAAAATAGAACCTTGGTGCACCCCGAAATTAACAGGATACAGATGCGAAGACTCGCCGTCCACAACAACCCAAATCGATCGATTTTCAAGGAAGCTCCTCGTCCAGTCGTAGAGCTGCTGAGAATGTCCATATGAACGAAGTATGCTCAGCACTGCCCCACACCAGACGCAGTCAAAAGTCGTGGAGATATCCAATGCAACCGCCCTGGACTCACCCTGCCGCTCAATCGCAAATGCCCATATATTGATTATAAGTGTCAAAAGGTCTCCCAAAGACAGTCTGTCACGGAATCCGTATTGACGCTCATTGAGAAGTCCGTTGCACCCCAAATACTTAATTAACTCGGCATTGGTGACCTTATGCACGGTCTTAGATAACATAGACAGTAATACCGGATGGTAATTTTATGGGCGACACCTTTTTCCCCTCTTAGGGATTGCCAGAGGAACCGAAGTTACTGCTGACAGCCCTTGCCATTGACCAGAAGGGACGCGAACCAGTCGGGCACTCAAGGAGTCTAGTCTAAGCCTTCTTCGCGGTATCAATCGCTTGGTTGCATGTGTTTCTGAGTCTAAGAAAATTCGTTCTGTTAACCTCGGTGAAATAAAAGCGCCATTGTTTAAAAGCTTTATTATTTGCCGCTGTAATCTGTTCGCCTTTTTTTTCAAACCAAGGTTTATCAGATGAACTTCGTTTGATGGAATGTGGAATGCAGATCTCCATCCCGAGGAGAATAATCTCTGTTACCGGCTGCGCACAGGCGTTAACATCGGAGTCTCCGAAGCACACCTCCGACCATGTAAAGGATGCGAAGAAATCTCGCAAGTAGCCCCAGTTAGCAGCGCCATACTTCCATACGTGGCGAAGCTGCTTAGGTCGTAGATCTCTATCCCGAGAAGAATAATCTCTGTGACCGACTCTGCGCATGCGTTAACATCAGATACTCTGAAGCACACCCCCGACCACGGAAAGAATGCGAAGAAACTTCGCTAAATCGTCTCAGTTAGCAGCCCCATACCTCCGTACATGGCGAAGCTGCTTAGGTCGGTTATTCGCTTGAAATGCAAGCGGTTGCGCGACAGATACTAAGCAGTGGTCAGAGTTTCCCGGTGACGCAGCAATCTCCACTGCATAAATCCTCGGCTCGGATGTCAAAAACAGATCCAGGGTGTTCGCATAATCACCACGTGTATCCGGCACTCGCGTAGGTTCCTCCACGAGTTGAGTCAAATTGCGGCCAATAGAGAATATCTCCGCCAGCCTCTCAGCCTAGTCGGTTCTGTTAGAATGTACCAACCAGTGGGATATGTGCACATTAAAATCGCCAAGGATGACAATTTCAGAAGCTGGGTGGTTGATCTATATCCAGTCGACGGTATGTGAAAGATACTCGAAAAATGTCGCCGGTCGAACGTCATTCGGAGACCGGTAAAGACAACAGAGAAATTTAACGGAATTCCTCAGCACGAACCTCAATCACATGGTGTCCATGTTATTGGGTTCCCTCGCGTCTATCCTCTGGCGAGCCAGGTCGGACCGCATGAAGGCGTAGACTCCACCTTTAAAACGGAATCTCGAATGCAAGTCGTATCCTGAGCAACGAAGATATGTCAAAACAGTTGACAAATCGACCTGGGTCTCGGTTAAGGCAAGGATATCAGGTTTCGTTGTTTGCTAAGATTGGTGGACGGCGTTTACATTCGTATTGGTGAAACCGATGCCCCTGCTGTTACAAAATGCCGTTATCAGTGGAAAGTTTACTGAGCCCCGAGAACGGACCCGATATTGTGATGACAAACCTCTTAAAGTTCGATTATTTATCATAATACCTGCACAATGTTCCTCCTGACATAGCCCCCCCGCCACGGAGACCCGAATGGGAAACTAGTTTACCTCCGGAATTTTTTATCTAAGAAGGTGCCATCATGACTTGTCTCCGTGTGAGTCTGAGCCATCAGCCATACATCCGAAACATAGTCGAAAAATTCTCCCGACGATATCGCGGAATGTACAGCGAGACGGGGTGTTATGTCACCTTGGAACCGACTACCACCTAAAATAACCTTTCCTCGAACCGGTCCATCAGCCAAGCTCCCAAAGACGACCAGGAATATCTTCCGACCATTTCACGGAGCGTATAGCTTGATGGGGTGCTGTTTAACCGGGCGACAGGGCGTTGGGACCCCACCTACCGCTCGGCCTTTAGTCGCCTCTTACGACAAGCTGGCCTAGCCGGGGGTATATTGTAACACCCTACTCATGGGGCAAAATGCTATGCATGCATCAGATCAAGGACTTCTGTGAAAATAGAAGCATTTCTTTGAAAACTTCAAAACATGTTTAACAAATTGTAATATTATTATCCTATGACCTTTGTCTCAGTAATGTCCGACCTGATCTATAAATGACGGTTGTTGTTTAGAAAGAATGACTACGGTAAAGAGTATCGAACTTATACAGCTTAAATTTGACGTTTGACGATCCACAACACAGTACTGGATGTTTAATAGATCCACAACACAGTACTGGATGACACTGTGTTGAAAGTGCGCGGACTAAGACACACGGTTAACATTTAACAAAGAACTGGAACGCATATAGTTGGTGCAAATAAGAAAGCTGCGAGCAGGATAAGTGCCGTAATTACTCATAATGGATCAAAAACACTGCTGTGAGAATTTTTCAATTGAGTGTTTGGTGAAGTTTAAAGCTGAATATTTGCTTTAATTCATCATCATGGATGAAAAACTGCACCATGACCGCACGCCTGAGTCGAACGAACAGTCACGACAAAACTGACAGCGAAGGATTGAATCCCACAAAGGCGTGCACAGTTCCGCAGGCAAGGTCATGCGTGATTATCTTCAGGAAAAAAAAATTGGGGCGCGTATTTTGCGAATTTATTGCAGCGCTTCAATAATGAAATCAGAAAAAGAAAAATGAGAGAAGAAATTGCCATATTCGATATGTTTCATCAAGTCGGGTGCATAGTTTTCAGGTTTTAATGATTGACACGTCCCCAGAATGTTATCTTTTCACTTTTGGGAATATAAAAAAAAAAAAAACTCATGTGACAAATCTGGGATATAAGAAAGTAGCAATATTCTCCTCCGCCAAAAATCATTTCATCCTTTGTTGGTCGATTAAATCGTATCACTCCCTTAGGTACCGCCGACAAAAAATTATCTAACAAAAATTACGCAAAAAGCTCCATTCAAGACCAAATTGTTACTGAATGATTACTAATAATATAAGTACAACCCCCAATACAGTCATTAACTACATTATTTCTATGTTACCAGAAAAAAATCAGTCTAAGAACAAAAGATTTGATAAGAACAATGAATCAACATTGTTGGAGATCTAGTAGATAAAGAAGAGCCTGGAATATAAATTCGGAAATTCAGCAATGATCGTCATTAGTAATGATGTTAGGACTTAAACTCGCATTGTGTGAAGTTATCTTGAAACGTTTTTATTTCCAGTGCGTCTATCTGAACGTTGACAATGAAAAATGAGCGTATCCAGTTTGATGACTGGCGTAAAATACTTCAGCAAATCGTCGCTTATCCACAACAACATCAAGTGACACGTTTTGCTGCTTGAAAATCGTTTACATTGTGCTGGTGATTAATCGTTTGCTTCCTGTTGTTCTCGGACTAGAAACTCATCTTCATATTTATCAAACCGAACATAATTAACAGATTGCGTCGCTGGTGCACAACGCGTTGCAGATTTCTGGCCGACATCGGTAGAATCATTTGTCTGCGTTCTTGCGTTTGCGATCTCATTGTATGGGTACAATTGACAATTGTCCAGTGTTAATAAGTGGAGTTCAACGTTATTCAATCGCTCATAGTCAGCAATTAGCATGGCAAATATTTAAAGGCTAGAATATTTGATGTCATCAAAGTGCACTTACCCCATCACACGGCCTGGCATTCATCAGTTGTCGTACATTGCCACGTCCAAGAGCATCACGTTTCCTTTGTGACGAGAACAGCAGGAGTTCCTTACGTTCCTCGTCGGTCAAAGATTGACAGTAACGAACCTAAAACGACAATACAGAACACAGGACATAACAAACAGGAGAGACATAGCTAACATCTAGGCAAACAATGATCGTCGAATGGGCAATACGATCTAAAGCCAGGTAAGTTGTCATCGCTCTTGGTTCCGGATAGCCTAGGCTACAGGTATCAAGTTCGCCTCATCCTCTGGCCGCACTTGGGGACCGGTACATCAACTTGACTGGGTATCTATGTTCATGCAAGTGCTTACTGCAGTGATCTGAAACGGTAGCCCATCTCATCAGATGCCATACATGCAAATCACTTGATCCGATGGCTTGTTATGCAACATATTGTCGATGCGTTGGCGATACGTGTAACTGTATCCTCAATAGGAGAAATCTTAGGCACCGTCCCTCGGCCTGGCTGTTTTATAGTCAAGTGATTCTTACCTCGTTATCATGTGGCGGAAGTTGATGCAGCAATTGTCGCAGTCGATACTGTTCCCCGGGACTATTCACGTATGGTACTTTGTCATCGGGTATCTGCGAGAAGTACAATCGCACCTGAAAGAGAACAACATCCAAGTGAATCATCAGATAAACTTCATACTGCAATGTTTGGTTATTAATAAGAGCATCAAGTCAGGGGAAGACTAGTGGGACTTGGTGCTCCTGTTGTTGCTTTTGCTGTTGTTGCAGGTGCACAAAAGCTTGCTTTGCGCGCATTTGCATTGCGTTATTTATGCTAGAGCTATCTGTGGAATTTATGACGCCTATTAGCTTAATGCACACATAAGTCGGACTTACGAGATCGTCTTCGGTTGCAGTGGGTCGAAATTAGCATGTGCACGTCGCTCATCGAGATGTTCCACGGAAACGATGTCTTCGGCATCCAGCTGGGTACTAAGGTGTAGCGTGGCGACTTCGTCTTTGTGGCTTATCTTTGCAATCAAAAGCCAAGTAGATGATGCTTGGATCAAAGGTGGGAATTGAGACAGATTGGATGAGATTACTATGTATCCATGGAACGTTTTGATCGTGTTAATATTCTCCGAATTATCGCTTTCTTGAATCGGATAGCTCCAAGTGCAAGCGAACGACTTGTCTTCGATTAGATGGTGATGCTGTGTACTAGATACAATGATACTGGTGTGAAGAGGTCAATAATTGGCCAATGAGATGGAAAATTGCTTTCAGTTTGTTGTATGATGATCACCTTTGTATCAGAGGCAATTACTTGTTAAGAAATTTTCTAAAGATTGATCTAGTGCCTTGATTGCAAAAGGCTACAGTGCACATGCTTTCGCAGGTTGTTCACATTAAATGTGTGATATGTTACAAGTAATGTCTAAATTCCACTGTGGAAGAGTGAGTAGCAGGATTGGTAGTACATTGTTAAAATGGATAATTCAAGGGATAAATCATTACAAAAAACCTAGGAATGTGGCAGATTCTATCTTTATTCATCGACTCCTTTTATTCTATTTCCAACACTTGTCTTTGGTATGATTTTCGATGTAGTCGTCTTTTCGTACTGGATCTGTTATAGAAAGGATTTCCTGGATTGTAAATTTATCTGAGATGCAATCTTTTCCGGCTTCACCCACAAAACGTATAAGGGTCGTTCGAAAAGTCCTAAGATTGGTAACACTGTGCATGATATAATAATGATATAACCATCAGTAACGTTAATGAGAAAGCTCCCAAAAGAACAGTATGGTTCTACGAAAAAACCAACTAGGAAGGTCTGAACGACCTTTTTGGGAGGTTAAAATGGTCGTTATTTTTCCTCAATCACGATGTTGACACTATAGCGGACACATTGACAGACACGACAGTACTTGGCATGCGGACCTTTATTCCACACAGAGTAAAGATTATCAAACCCAAGAGAAATATGTGGTTCGATTCCGTGTGCAGAGAAGACATTAAGGCTAAAGAGTTGAGCTTCCGGTTGTATAAATCAAACAATACTGAGGCAAACCGGAAAACATTTAAGAGAGCTAGAAATAACTGCAATGCGTATATTCAACGCGCCAAGTTCTTGCATGACCAGAGAGTGAGATAAAAAATACTACACCCTCCCACAGGTAGTAGAAACTTCTGGGCATTCGTGAAAAACATTCAAAACTCAGTCTATTCATCCATTCCATCGCTAATAGTCGATAATAGACCAGTCACCAGTGCAATAGAGAAGGCGAATGTACTTGCTGATTTTGCAGCCAACTCAACGATGCCTGATTCCATCTTAACTTGAGAATAAGCAGCACACCATGAACCAGATTCACTTCCGAAAGCGTACTCTTGCCGGCGCACTCAAAGAGCTAAACGCACACAAATCGGCTGGCCCGGATGGCATTCCCCCAATCCTCTTGAAGAGATGTTCCTCTTCACTCGCTAAACCACTGCGGAAACTCTTCCATTTATCTTATTCTACTGGTCGTTTCCCAAATAGATGGACGTCAACGAGCATTCAGCCAATTCCCAAAAAGGGTGACAAATCATCCCTTTCTTCTTATCGACCCATAGCACTAACTTCTATTCTCTCCAAGGTAATGGAATCACTTATCAACCGTCAAATTTCGAAATATCTGGAATCAAATGACCTCCTTAATGACCGCCAATATGGCTTTCGTAGAAACAGGTCCGCAGGAGATCTGATGGCGTACCTTACCGAAATGTGGAGCCATTCCATCCACTACCTCGGTGAAAGCAAGGTAGTCGCATTGGATATTTCAAAAGCCTTCGACAGAGTTTGGCATCCAGCCCTTTTGTCAAAATTGCATTCATATGGAGTGGACAATTCCCTGATCCTATGGATAAGAGATTATCTTTCTGGCCGTTCAATTCAAGTGGTTCTTGATGGTGTCAAATCTGTCTCCCATCAAATTAATGCAGGTGTTCCCCCGGGTTCGGTACTCTCGCCCACTCTCTTCTTCATCTTTATAAATGATCTCTTGTTAATTACTCACAACCCAATTCACTCGTTTGCTGATGATAGCACATAGAGTTTCTCATACTCAAACGAACCCTCTCGTCCAAACTCTTCGAATGTCACTACCAACCAGCAACTTATGCTTGATTCAGTGAATTCAGACCTCAAGAAGATATATCAGTGGGAATTATCTAACCGAGTAGAATTCAATGGCCAAAAAACTCAGTACTCTCTCTTGTCGTGAAAGGCGAGCCCCAAAGTAAATATACCGTCGATGAACGGCACTCGTATCAACGAAACCAAGGAACTATCAATCCTCGACACTCGAATTAATTCGACTCTTAACTGGAATAACCACATATTTGAAGCTGCGAAAAGTGCAGCCCAATGTATGGGGTTCCTTAAGAGATGCAAAAGAAACTTCACTCCAAACTTCACTCAAACTTCACTGATCACTATTTACAAGGCGTATATTCGTCCAAAAATGCTGTTCAACTCCCATGTTTGGTCAGGCGTAACCAAAACTGCACTACACGTGCTCGACAGAATGCAAAAACGAGCAGTGAAACTTATTGGGGACTCAGCCGTAAGCCGATCAATTCCGTCGTTAGAACACAGGCGCAACGTATCATGCCTATCTCTTTTTCGGTATTACCACGGTCGTTGCTCAATTGAACTTGCTGAATGTGTTGTTCCCTTTCAGACATTTTCCCGCGATACCCGTGAATCTGTGAATGGGCATCGGTTCACATTGAAATTGGACTTTAGGCGTACAAATAAACATAGAGAGTCATTCTTTAGCCGAACCACACGAATGTGGAATGTTCTGCCTGATCATGTGTTTCCTGGTCGTGGTGATGATCCAGACATTCAAGACCAATATACATCGACACCTCGTTTCCTTATCCACTTCCTATCCATCCGCTCGCACTGTGCTCTGACATTTAAGGGTACTTCAAAATCCCATTTTGTGCGCGCGTTAGTGTAAAAAAAAAAAGAACCGGCAATATGTCCGTCGCTCCCTTTGCATGATATGTAGTTTACACCATGTTTTTGACTCAGTAGTAGTTTGAACTTGCTGCAGTAGCCACGTGAGTGTTGAAATCATCTGAAGTGAACCAGTGCTGGGAAGTGCGTTACGAAAATGGACGGGGAAAAGTGTGAGCAACGTATTGGATAAAGCCAGAATTCTTCAGTCGTGTTATCTCAGGCGACGAGTCTTGGATTTTCAAATACGATTTTGAGATAATTAACGAAGTCGGTAGTAGCATGTTCCAAACTTTCCCAAAGAAAGCAATGATTATGAGCAAATTCGAAATCACCTCGATATTCGTTCTTTTTTTCAATAGACGGTGATCGTCCACAAAGAATTGGTGCGACCAGGACACTTTTCATTGCATTTTTTTTTATCGGAAATTCCTCGAGGGACGAGAGGGAGAGGGTGATATGGGTACTATCAGGCATTGTACACCATTGGCTACATCACCACAAGCTCCGATCGTATCCACCCTGAATGGAACCAAAGTACAAGATACAAAGACAGTACACCACAATCCATGACCACAATACTTCCTATAATCACGTATACCTCAATTCCCGTGACGAAAACCGTACCAAAACCAAAACCACTCAATACATTGAGGGATGAAAACCTACCGCCCTCGCCGACCCTGCCCTCGAACTTTTTCACAATAATCACACTCACCATTCCAACAATATCGCCACCTGCGGAAAAGGAAACATCCCCACCAAAGGCTGCGCGACCTGCCAATGGACAACTAATATTGAGAATCACCTCGTTCCGTCACTCTTAGACAAGCCCACTTGCTCCAACAGCGTATTTCTTAGTTCCTCTCCCGTCACTAAAAGCAATGCCAAACACAACAAAAATATGTCGTATACCGTCAAGTGGAAGTTCGGCCCACAAATTGGCCACTCAACTGAAACGATCCTCTAACCCACAACTGCCAACAGTTTATTGCCCAAACAACAAAAGGTGGCAATGGATTATTCAGTAAGAAAAAACATCTATGGCCCATTAATCAATCAACCACCCCAACGTGTCTGCCAATGGTTCTTCAACAGCCAAGACCACAGAAAAGCAATTTTACTGGTATTCTCATGTCATCGTCCTTGGGAAGTTACCAAACATAAACCCACACCGATGCTAATGCCAACTTCTTCAATCAGCGTAAGCATGATGATGTCTAGTGTTAGTGTGACCAGAAATGTATACACATTCCTTCCAGATGTAGCGATCCTAAATCGCTACTCCTATCTAAATCCACAATAACCTCAAAAATCCTATCCACAATCCCATAACGAAAAACCCAAATTTCATATCAAATCAATGAGCGATAAATTAAACAAAAGTTAATTATCGCACATATAACACATCCGAAGCCCATATTGAGTCACATGTACAACGAATTTAACCAAAAGTTAATTCATCATACATTGACTCAATTCCTAAAAATCCTAACATCATGAAATGCTAAATTCAAAACGCATTTCATGATTCCCTTCCCAGAATCTATCCAACAACACAGGCCTTGAACCAAAACAGGCCTGAAAACAGGCCACACAAAATTTCATCCAAAATGGATTGACATTCGCTGATAAGGTTAAAGGGAACCAAACAAAGAATATGAAAACCCCACCACCTCTCCCCCAAAAACATATTCAAGTTCCTAAGCGATCCGCTATACAGGCCAACACAATGCCACAAATCCAAGCGGCGGCACAAAAGCCTCCAAAGGGGCAACCCTCAATGCTGGAGAAACTACTTAGTCTCTCTCGCGTGATTGAGGATATTCGACCCCGATATGAAAAACTAACAACTGAGGCTGAGAGGGATGCACTCCTTTTCACGGCATATGTAAGACATACGCTTCAAAATGGATCCCAAAATTAAAGTTATCCTTATAAATGTCAACTCCCTTGTTTCGCTATCAAAGCGTGCGATAGTCTCCTACTTCATAAAGGATAACCGGGTGGACGTGGTTCTTGTAACCGAAACTAGGTTGCATCCATGTCACCGTCCCACTTTCCCAAACTTTTCAATGATTCGAAGAGATCAAACCCTCACTGGCGGCCCCACAATCAACGGAGGTGGCACCTGTATTCTAGTTAATAGCGAACTTCGCCATGAAGCTATTGACCTCCCACCTTTCGAGTCCATAGAGGTCTCCGGGGTTGAACTGCATCTAGCTAATAATGGTAGAGTGAACATATACTCCGTCTACCACTCACATAAAACCAATAATGGCCCCATTAATCCCGAAGATATCGGCCAATTAATAACGTCCTCGGGGCATACACCCTTCATCATATGCGGCGATTTCAACTCCAGGCATCCCCACTGGAACAACTCCGTCTCTTGCCAAACGGCACAAAGTTGTTCCAATGGTACAGCGTAAACTGTCATGCCCTCAACTTCGAAATAGTCGCACCTACGGGTGGTACCCGAGGTAACTCCATCCTGGACATCTTTATTGTATCCAAAGACTTACTTCCCCAAATCACCCCTCCCCAAGTATCGGCGGGTGTATCTGACCACAACGCTGTGACCATGTTCATCCGCGGCTATCGAGCATCCCGGGCTCATGTCAGATACATACCCGATTATGGGCGCACAAATTGGGACAACTTCAATATTACATTGAACGATAAACTCCACCAACTCTCTCTTCCCACTGACAGGAACCTAACGACGGTTGAGATAAATAACCCTGCAACTCGACTTCACGAGATTCTAGTTGAAACTTCTGAGACTCATGTCCCGAAGTACAAACTTGAAAAGACTTATCAGATTCCCCAGGACGACATCACTCTTCGTCTCATCCGGGAGCGTAAAAAGCTCTGCAGAATGAGATATCGTCACCGCTTTACGCAAAGGGAGCCATTCTTGCGAGCCATTATTCACAATATTGGCACACTGATAAAACAAAGAATCCAAAACAATCGCACCCGACAATTGGAAGACAAACTGAAGGGTATTCAGATGGACCAGAACATTTATAAAAATGTTAAAAAGATATGTGGCACCTCTCGTATCACTGGACCAATCATGCACAACGGCCTTGTTGTCAATAATGACACCAATAAAGCAAACATCATCGGAGAGACCTTTGAAAATAATCACAAGCTCACTCTCGAGGATGGCGACCCGGAATCAAATGCAATAATTTGTTCAGAGGTTCACAACAAATTAGACAACTTTAACGAGCCAATAGTTGTCTTTAACTCAGCTAACAGTGCATACTTCGACGACACACGTGATAATAGTCACGGCTTCGTCACACCAAATACCCTACAGAACCTAGTTAAATCTCGAAACCCCAAGAAGTCACCCGGTATCGACAATATGTCCTACCACTCGTTGCGAAGGCTTTCTGCTTTATTCTTTATAAAGCTCTCCATTCTGCTCAACCATGCCTACAACATGGGGTATTTTCCCCAAGCTTGGAAGCATGCTGTTGTCTGCCCAATAGCAAAAGTTGGGAAACCAAATTATCACCCCTCACTCTTTCGTCCTATTTCGCTCCTCACCTGCATCAGCAAAATATATGAACAGTTCATATACGAGAAGCTAAATAAATTTATCAGTGTCAGGACCCTAATACCTGACTTCCAATTTGGATTCAGAAGAGCGCATAGCACCACTATGGCTCTCAATATATTTCAAAACCACATTTGCGTGCGCCTCTTTAATAAGGAACCCACCATTGCGGTGAGCTTGGACATTGAAAAGGCTTTTGACACAACCTGGATCGAAGGTCTCGTTTTTAAATTACTGAATACTGGCCTCAGTAAAACGCTGTGTAATATAATCTACCAGTTCGTTTTAAACAGAACCTTCCAAGTTCGAGTGAATGGAAAGCTTTCCCGAACTTTCAACGCCGCCGCAGGCGTACCACAGGGCTCCATTCTAGGTCCCATCTTATTTAATATCTACACCTCAGATATTCCTCGCCCTGTGGATGGTAGAGTAAACCAGATTTGCTATGCGGATGACGTCCTAGTGTACACGTCATCTAAAAGCCCAAAACTCGCAACAAACCGACTCAACCACCATCTGGACGAACTGTATCAGTATTACAGTCGGTGGAAAATTCGACTTAACCCATCTAAAGCAGTAGCTATAATTCTGAGTAGTAAACACTCCCAACCTACTTCTCGATATTCACAGAATATTCGAATAAAAATGGGAGATACTACGATTAGACCACAGGACAGGATGAAATATCTTGGGGTCATTTATACCCCAAAAATGAATTTCATCAAACATGTGACCCACATTCTCCAAAGGGGCCTCGGTCGGTCTAAGCAACTGCACAACATCTTCAAGTGGAGCAACAAAGTTGACACCAAAGTTAAGCTTCTCTGCTATAAGCAGCTAATCCGATCTGGAATATCGTACGCCTTTCCCATATGGTCCTGCATATCTTCGGCCCCAATGGAAAGACTTCGGGTTTTCGAAAGGAAACTCCTCAGAAGATGCACCAATCATTCTAGAAGGCCTGACGGTCGTCATTACCCCAACTCTCACCTATACGAAGGCGCCTTCATTACCCCTATCGACGAGTACTTGCTTCAATAGCATATAAGTACCTCGAAAACATTCAGAACAGCGAGAACCCACTTGTACGGGACTCCTGCGTTCTTGACCCTTCTCTCTTTCGATCTCTTCGGATCAAACCCCCACAATTTCTTCTTCAGTACAAAACTGAAGAAAGCACCCTTCCCAACAACATTCCCCTCTATAATAGAGGATTCCTGGACCCATCCCATAGGGTCTACTATTAACAAACCACACACACGAACGCACAGTACAAGACGGCACAAACACAAACATATACACCGACCAAAGCGCAGATTATCAGACGCCAAAGACGTGATCTGCGTTCACTACCGCACCCAAGACCTACCGGTCTTGTACGATTTCTTTCCCACCATCCCTCTATAAAAGTAGTTAGAGAACACTCGGACTAACACTGTCCACACTATCCTTGGATAACCCCCCTTTTTTCTCTTTTCTTTTCAGAGATCGCGAGACCGAGCCCAACATCCTCACGGATGTGGGTGATTCTGGTTATCGCAAGATGACCAGAAGTCAGAGACAAGATGGACACATATGTCCTGTCTCGCTAAATTCGGCCTTCTCGCCACAATTTTTTTTTTTTTTTTTTAGAAGTAAAGTTAATCAAAAACCAATCGTGTATTTGATTCGTCAACTGCGGCGCTCTACGCCATAGATTTACAGCGGGCTGCGCTTAAACAGCAAATATTAGGGAAGTAAGGTTGTAGGATAAACTTTCTAAAATAAATTTTACATACTGGTCACCCAAAATATATTCTTATAAATATATTGAATGACGATCATGTCCGCTTATACCACATAGTTGATCATTCATCATTACACTACCATCAGTAAATGGCATTTTTAGTGAGGTTGTTTTGCCACTGCTCGCTTGGCTCGCGACCATTACATTTCGCAGTCTACAAAATGAAAAAGGATATTGGGCGAGCAAGGATGAAATAAAATAAAAATAAATAATAAATAATTATTCAACTACACGCGCACTTAAATTATAAATTCTTTTTTACTGAATTTTTCCTAATCCTCAGCGAAAACCTTCTGTTTGAATG
The DNA here is from genome assembly GCA_963931805.1 of Microdon myrmicae. Classification (NCBI taxonomy): domain Eukaryota; kingdom Metazoa; phylum Arthropoda; class Insecta; order Diptera; family Syrphidae; genus Microdon; species Microdon myrmicae. The sequence continues at coordinate 69,833,591 of OZ007496.1, forward strand.
TGTAGATTAACGTGTCTTTAAAAAAAATTTCTAAAGCTCTATTTTTTTGTGTTTGTACAATCAAATCACCTGGGCACCACCAACTACTTCGACCTCTCAGGGATTTATACATATTTCTAGTCGTTGTGGGGCAGCAAATCAAAAGCCAATTTTTTTTTCGAATAAATTTTCAGGAAGAGGAAGTCCGCTATAAATCCTTGGTAATCTATTTCCCATCGTGAATCATAACAAAAAACGGAATTTTACTATTCTGTCCCCACATCGAAATCCTACTCGGCTGTATTTTCAGCTAGTTGATAAAAAAAAGATTGTTCCGGTGTTCACATCCGTGCATGCAGGATACGTATTAGTTAGGCGAAACGTAGTCACAGCAGGACTAACTTAAATACACAAAGATGTCACAATTTCATGCCATCCGTTTGAAGGATATTCAAAAAAAAAAAAAAAATTAACAAATAAAAGAGCTACTGTACGGTGAAGCACTGATGCGGGCGCCATACAAATGCTGCATTCATTTCCTGATGTCAGTATATCACGTTTTTAATCCCAGTCGGGCTGCATATCAAACAGAATCCTGAATTTATTCGCACATGTATCATTCTTAACGACTGGTTCATCCCGTGGCGTCGGTTTTCCGGGAACATGTAACTACCATGCTATAATCGAAGGATGTCCAGAGTTACAGGATATGTTTTTGTTTTTCTTCATTCTACCGCACACAAAGACCACAACTGTGTCCTGAACAAACAATTTTCGTTTGCGTTAATTGAATAAAACGGTCGCATTGAAAGAACGCGGATGGAGGTATTGTTACAAGGAAATGGAAGCTTGTAATGAGGATGTATGTTGGAAGCATGTCCTTTCATATATCGGGTTTTCCAATAGGGACTTGACAACTTTTTTTTTTTTTTAATAAAACGCAAACCATTTGAGATATTTCAAAGACTTTATTATCGGCTTAAAGTACAATCAAGACATTTATGAATGGAACTCGACTTAGTTCATATGGCCACTGCGGACCCGTTTGCAGCGGTCGATTCGTTGGACCCAATTTTCGATGACTCGGCCATACATTTCGGCCAAAGCGGCCGCTATTTCGCGTTCAATGTTGGCTATGAGCTCTTCCAACGACATCGGCTTGTTGGCATAGACCAATGACTAATCTTGTTGGCATAGACCAATGACTAGTCTAGAGGCGTTAAATCGCACGAACGAAGCGGCCAGCCGACTGGGCCATTTCTTGAGATAACACGCTCATCAAACTTACTCTTCAATAAATCGATTGTATCGTGTGCTGTGTGGCTTGTGGCACCGTCCTGTTGAAACCACATGTCGCCCAAGTCCATATCTTCCAGTTCGGGCCAAAAACAATCGGTAATCATGGCGCGATAACGATGGCCATTCACAGTAACGTGACGATCGTTATCGTCGACGAAAAAAGATGGCCCAATGAGGCCGTCGGCATGCAAACCGCACCAAACAGTTATTTTTTGTGGATGACGTGATTCATGAAGCACATGTGGATTTTTACCCAACCAATAACGCATGTTTTGCTTATTGACGAACCCATTGAGCCAAAAATGAGCTTCGTCATTGAAGATGATTTTGCGATAAAATTCATCATCTTAGCGCATTTTTTCCAGAGCCCAATCGGAGAACGTACGTCGCTTCAAATGGTCCATCGGCTTCAATTCTTGAGTCAGCTTGATCTTGTATAGGTGTAAACCAAGATCCTTACGCAAAATTCGCCATAAAGTGGTCTGGGCGATGCCCAATTCTTGAGAACGCCGTGGAATTGACTGATTTGGATCGTTTGCTACGGACGCCTGAACGGCAGCGATATTTTACCGTAAGCGTAGGCACCAACAAAAGAGCGAAACTCCACCACTTTTCGTTCATCACCAGGAGGAAAGTAAAAGACCGAGGACTTTTATGTTTATTGTTTCATTTTTATTGTGGACAAAGTCTTTTATTAACGACAAAATTTATTTAATAGTTGTAAGGAGACACTCCTACTGCACTTAATTAGTTATTTAATTTTATTGACGACAGATTCTTTTATTAATGACAAATAAACTGACGCACCAAAATATTATACTAGATACCACGCGAATATTAAACATGACCGTGTATGTTTACGCTTCTCGCCATGGTGACGGAGGGCGGGAGCGACAACGACCACGACTTGCTCGATCGGCGGATGTAAAAGGACTCAACGATGTTCAATCGTTATTAAAGAAATTCAGCCAGTGAATTTGGCTCCCTTAACTAAAGGGAGCAATTCCCGTTCCGAGAGAGACATAAAGTCTCTCTTTTGGGTAACCAAGAGATCTCATACAGAAGATCGCCACAGTACACTTGTGTGTGTATACGTCGGTTCTTTTCATAGATCGAAGTTACGATGCAGAACCTGATACACAAAGGAAGGGAAAGGGATCGTCAGATCTTTGTTTAGGTGGAAAGGTTACTGGGAAACGGATCCAGAACTAAGTAGGATAAAAGAGATTTATGACCTGTGAGTTCAACTGAGTAATCAAGTTGTAACTCATTAAATGGTAGACGTATTTGCGATACGTGTTGGTGATTGGGAAGGGATTAGTCTCAACGCAGATGGTGCTAATTACATGCATCTGCGTTAGACCGTTTATCGTTGGTTGAAAGGGTTCGCCAGCCGATGTGTGTGTAGATAGTTTTTGTACACCATCGAGGCTGGGAAAATAGACGGCACGATATTTATGATCCCTGGCATGATGGTTTCATTATATGTAAACCAAATCATCTTGTTTTCAGGTTCTTGGTTCGAGATTCCTGATAAGGTAAGAAAGAAATCTTGCAGAGAACCTTACCCCTAGAACCCATCCAACTAAAGCCTCTAACAAATTCCCAGAACACAACTCAAATTGAAACCAATTATCGCAACAGCTTCCCACATTTCTACATTCTCTCATCCCCCAACCCTTAACAACAAAATACGTAAATTCAAAAAACAAATAACACCGGCAGAATGTAAGCCTGTGGAGCCAGAACTCCCAGCAAAACCAAATTGAAACCAATTATCCCAACAGCTTCCCACATTTCTACATTCTCTCACCCCCCAACCCTTAACAACAAAATACGTAAATTCAAAAAACAAATAACACCGGCAGAATGTAAGCCTGAGGAGCCAAAACTCCCAGCAAAATGTAAGCCCGAGGAACAGATAATCTCAGCCAAATGCAAGACTGTGGAACCGGAAGTCCCAGCAGAGCGTCAGACTGCGGAACAAAGAGTCCCAGCAGAGCGTCAGACTGCGGAACAAAGAGTCCCAGCAGAACGTCAGACTGCGGAACAAAGAGTCCCACCTGAGCGCCAGACTGAGGAACAAAAAGTCCCAGCAGAGCGTCCGACTGCGGAACAAAGAGTCCCAGCAGATCGCCAGACTGCGGAACAAAGAATCCCAGCATAACATAAGACTGCGGAACTAAGGATCCCATCAAAGCAAAACCCTGAGAATCAACAAATCCTTGCAAACGACCCGTACGTCGATCGTTTGCAGTTACGAAATATACATAAGCTCATAGTAAGCTCCATAATAAAACACAAACATAACCAAATAAACAGAATCCTTGTTAAAAATAAAGAAAACAGATATCTCTCAAAATCCATCACGAATCCCCTATCTTTCGAAATATTCCCCTTCGATCATTCTATCACACAAATTTTGGACTTTGTTACACAACCCAACCCTACGAAAGTATGGAAAATCTTCCACAAGTTTAGGGAAAAGCTTAAAACAAATAGGCTTTTTTTGTTAACTCAAACTCGAGATATATACGATGTGTAAAATATGAAAAACAAAATTCTTAAAATACAAAAATAGAAATATAAAAAATAAGCATATAAGCAAAACAAAATGCTTACATCTGTAAATCTTAAATATTTAAAGGCTATAACAAAACAAATTCCCTCCAACATCTTTACAAAAATATAAATTGTTAATACATAAGACAAAATTCAAACAATTATAAAGTAAAAATCAAAACAATTATGTAAATATAAAAATGAATACCAACAATAAAAAACAACTTTATTTTACGTTCAAAAAAAATTAAATGATTGTTAGTAAGTAAGACCGAACTCAAATATAATAATAAAGAAAAAAAAATAAATCAAACAAATTAATACTACATCTAAAAACAAATGAATAAGAAAAATACCCCTAAGTTAACTACCAGATAAATTTAACATTACATATAGCACATAAACAAAACTAATATAGACACAAACTAAAATTACCATGTAACCAACCGACCCTCCCAAATAAATTTAGTCAAATAAATACAAAAATGAAACCATAAAAAATTCTAAATAACATTACAAAATATGCTCTATATCGACCACTAGAATAAGACCTTCTTAAAAATAAATACACATTTACCTATTAAGTTATTAATCTAGCATTACGTCTCAACCAAAAATTATAAATATCAATATTCTATACCCTTAAGCCTATGTTAGAAAAATAACATTGTAAAACACAAATTAAAACAAAAACCTTACCAATTTAAAATCCATCCACCTTTATAACACATATGCCCATTCTTAAATTATACCTAAACAATGTTGATAAATACAACCAAGTAATGCAAGAAATGTTAAACCAAACTGGAACAAATGTAAACTATCGCGAAATTGAAACGCCACCGCCCTTTGCTTTTCACCCATTCCCGAAAATTTATCTCTTCTAGATAAATTTTCTTTTCTAAAGGGGGGAAGGATGTAGCGATCCTAAATCGCTGCCCCTATCAAAATCCCCAATATCATCGAACAATCCCATAACGCAAATCCCAATTTCATATTGAATCAATGAGCGATAAGATTAAATCAAAAGTCAATTTGTCGCACATTGATTCAATTCCACATAATAAACCCAAATCCCAAATTTTCCATTGCTTCATATTCAAATTCCATATTGAGTCACATGTACAACGAATTTAACCAAAAGTTAATTCATCATACATTGACTCAATTCCTAAAAACCTTGACATCATGAAATGCTAAATTCAAAACGCATTTCATGATTTCCCTTCCTAGAACCCATCCAACTAAAGCCTCTAACAAATTCCCAGAACACAACTCAAATTGAAACGCACTAAGTCATTATGTGTGCTTCTGGGAATTTTGACAATAAAGTAGTTGACAAAAGTCAACTACAAAAACTATAAAAGGGCACTGCTTTTCAATTTCGGCGTCAGTCTCGGGGCATACACCCTTCATCATAGGCGGCGATTTTAACTCCAGGCATCCCCACTGGAACAACTCAGTCTCTTGCCCAAATGGTACAAAACTGTACCAATGGTACACTGCAAGCAGGTATGCCCTCAATTTCGAAATAGTCGCACCTACGGCTGGTACTCGAGGTAACTCAATTCTGGACATATTTCTTGTGTCCAAGGACTTACTTCCCCAAATCACTCCTCCTCAAGTTTCAGCGGGTCTATCTGACCACAACGCTGTGACCACATTCATTCGCGACTATCGAGCATCCCGGGCTCATATCAGATACATACCCGATTATGGGCGGACAAATTGGGACAACTTCAATATTACATTTAACGATAAACTCCACCAATTCTCTCTTCCCACTGACAGGAACCTAACGACGGTTGAGATAAACAACGCTGCAAAACGATTTCACGAGATTCTAGTTGAAACCTCGGAGACTCATGTCCCGAAGTACAAACTTGAAAAGACTTATCAGATTCCCCAGGACGACATCACTCTTCGTCTCATCCGGGAGCGTAAAAAGCTCTGCAGAATGAGATATCGTCACCGCTTTACGCAAAGGGAACCATTATTGCGATCCATTATTCACAATATTGGTACACTGATAAAACAGAGAATCCAAAACAATCGTACCCGACAATTGGAAGACAAACTGAAGGGTATACAGATGGACCAGAACGTTTATAAAAATGTTAAAAAGATATGTGGCACATCCCGTATCACTGGGCCAATCGCGCGCAATGGTGTTGTTGTCAATAACGACACCAATATAGCAAATATCATCGGAGAGACCTTCGAAAACAATCACAAACTTACTCTCCAAGATGGCGACCCGGATACTAATGCGATCATTAGTTCAGAGGTCCACAATAAGTTGGACGACTTCAACGAGCCAACTGTTGTCTTTAACCCAACTAACAGTGCATACTTCGATGACACACGTGATAATGATCACGGTTTCATCACACCAAATACCCTACAGAGTCTGGTTAAATCTCGACACCCTAAGAAGTCACCCGGTATCGACAACATGCTATACCACTCGTTGCGAAGGCTTTCTGCCTTATTCCTTATAAAGCTCTCCATTCTGTTCAACCATGCTTACAACATGGGGTACTTTCTCCAAGCTTGGAGGCAGGCTATTATTTGTCCAATAGCAAAAGTTGGGAAACCAACGTATCACCCCTCAAGCTTTCGCCCTATCTCGCTTCTCACTTGCATCAGCAAAATATATGAAAAATTCATATACGAGAAACTAAATAATTTTGTCAGTACCAGGCACCTAATACCTGATTTCCAATTCGGATTTCGAAGAGCGCACAGCACCACTATGGCTCTCAATTTATTTCAAAACCACGTCTGTGTGTGGCTCTTTAACAAGGAACCCACCGTTGCAGTAAGCCTAGACATTGAAAAAGCTTTTGATACGATTTGGATCGAAGGTCTCGCTTTTAAATTATTGAATACTGGCCTCAGTAGAACGCTATGTAGTATCATCTACCAGTTCGTTCGAAACAGAATTTTCCAAGTTAGAGCGAATGGAAAGCTTTCCCGAACCTTTCACGCCGCTGCAGGCGTACCACAGGGCTCCATTCTAGGCCCCATCATATTCAATATTTACACCTCCGATATTCCCCGCCCTGTGGACGGGAGAGTAAACCAGATATGCTACGCGGATGACGTCCTGGTGTACACGTCAACCAAAGGCCCTAACCTCGCAACAAATCGACTCAACCGTCACTTGGACGAACTGTACCAGTATTACAGTCGATGGAAAATTCGGCTTAATCCATCCAAAGCAGTAGTCATAATTCTGAGTAGTAAACGCTCCCAACCCGCTTCTCGATATTCACAGAATATTCGAATAAAAATGGGAGATACTACGATTAGACCACAGGACAAGATGAAATATCTTGGGGTCACTTATACCCCAAAAATGAATTTCATCAAACATGTGACCCACATTCTCCAAAGGGGCCTCGGCCGGTCTAAGCAACCGCACAACATCTTGAAGTGGAGGAACAAAGTTGACACCAAAGTTAAGCTTCTCTGCTATAAGCAGCTAATCCGATCTGGAATATCGTACGCCTTTCCCATATGGTCCTGCATATCTTCGCCTCAAATGGAAAGACTTCGGGTTTTCGAAAGGAAACTCCTCAGAAGATGCACCAATCATTCTAGAAGGCCTGACGGTCGTCATTACCCCAACTCTCACCTATACGAAGGTGCCTCCATTATCCCTATCGACGAGTACTTGCTTCAATTAGCATATAAGTACCTCGAAAACACCCAGAACAGCGAGAACCTACTTGTACGGGACTCTTGCGTTCTTGACCCTTCTCTCTCGATCTCTTCGGATCAAACCCCCACAATTTATTCTTCAGTACAAAACTGAAGAAAGCACCCTTCCCAACAACATTCCCCTCTACAATAGAGGATTCCTGGATCCATCCCATAGGGTCTACTATTAACAAACCACACACACGAACGCACATTACAAGACGGCAAAAACACAAACATACACACCGACCAAAGCGCAGGTTATCAGACGCCAAAGACGTGATCTGCGTTTACTACCGCACCCAAGACCTACCGGTTTTGTACGATTTCTTTCCCGCCATCCCTCTATAAAAGTAGTTAGAGAACACCTGGACTAACACTGTCCACACTATCCTTGGATACCCCCCCCCCCCCCCCTTTTGCTTTACAGATATCGCGAGACCGAGCCCAACATCCTCACGGATGTGGGTGATTCTGGTTATCGCAAGATGACCAGAAGTCAGAGACAAGATGAAGGACACATATGTCCTTGTCTAGCTAAATTCGGCCTTACCGCCACAATTTTTTTTTTTCGGCATCAGTCTCTCTTCGAAGGCTGAACCGCTGGCCATTCGGGATCAACATAATTTTCGAAGGCCGAATTCGCTGGCCAATTGTCAGTCAAAATCATACCTCACCCCGTGTACTTTTTAAATTCAAAGAAACAATAAAACGTATTATAATTTATTCCAACTGAACCTTTCGCGTCTTTTTATCCTTTTATTTTCACCGTCGACACTCCGGGCTCTTCTCTCGCCGTTTTGGGAAAGCACGGCATGGAGTACTACACGCTGTTTTATTTTTTAGCATAGCGCTTTAATCGATTTTAAGGACTTGCTTCATTTCCTTTTGGCATTTAATATCGGTATTAGGTTTGAAGTGAGGTAGCACTTAAACAATTCGTGGTATATTTAATTAGGATAGGATTTTGTAAATAATATTTAGGCATTTCTACTGTAGTATTTGTAAAGAAAGATGTTCTCGCTAGTTACTTTCTCTATCGTATCCACTGTAATTGGTATTCTCCTGCAAATTGGGTGAATAAACACATATCCTAACGAAATCCAAGGCTTATTTTGAGTTGAGTTCATTCCTACTTCAAGAATCTTACTTTGTTGTTTTTCCTGAATAGTTCGTAAATGATTTGCCATGAATGACATTGATTCAGTTACTGGCCCAATCCATATGATATTCGTTTTAAGTGTAATGCAATTGACTCCCTAAAAAAATAGTCACTGGCGATGAAAAAAGAGTCATCTGTATATTCAGCAAGATCATTCGACAACAGTTACGATCCAAAAATAATGAAACATAACATGTACGTCTAAAGCAAAATTGCAATGCAATATGGCAAAGGTCACCCTCTCAATTTGGTGGGGCTACAAAAGTGTTGTGTACTTTAAACTACCTCCAAGAAATCTGTAGATCAATTCTGATATATACTTTGAATAACTAATGAGTCTGAATTACACAGTTGAAGGAAAAACATAATTGGCAATTCACATCACACAGCTTTAGTAACTCATGGGAAGTTTTATATCTCATAGCAGAACCGAAAAATCATTCTTGCCAAACCATTACTACCCGTGGCAGCGGTATTGAACACGATCTAGTATCATCTTCTTATTTAAGTCAATTACTTATAGATCACGCACACTCAATGAGATCGCGTTGAGAAACTATCTCAGACTTAAATATGTAAACAAAAACGTATTAACTTCAGAAAAGTTTCCGCTATTTATAGAAACTCCTCAGAGTATCGCTTGTGGGTCACATATAGTTCCTTCCCTTGCTTTACTGACACTATGCATAAAGTTAAGCAACACCTTTGCACTGCCCGCAGGACAATTTATGCATTGGTCCTGCTATCGACTTCACTGACAACATGAACCCTGTAAGGTCATCTTCCAATGAGTCAATGCCGTTCGTGATGCGACGTTACTTCACCCAAAACCGAATGCAAAATAATCTCTACCCAATCATCACGTTTCAATAGGAATCCCGCTGAATTCATGATCACATCGATCTCGAATGTGTGACTTCAGATACCATGTCGAATGACAGGGTTTTTTTTTTAAAAATTACTTGCGACTGAGACAAGGGCAATGCAGTCAGTGGGTACGATCCATCTCTGCAGCTTCATGGAAATTTAGTCGCTGGTAAGATTGTTTGCATTTTTATGGGTTACTTGGGCAAACAGGATACATGTGTTTGATACCTGATTCGATCTGTAGAAGTCTGTGCTTATCTCCACATTTTTCGTCGTCTTTCGTTCCCTCAACTGATGCCGTCTAATTTCATAGAAAATTATCTTCACTACCTTCGGATAACCACTAACCACTTGACCGTCTGCAGCTAATCGGCGATTCCAGTTCCTCCATATAAAATTGCCATCACGAGCTGTTTAACTTGTAAACATTTATGACCGCTATCGAGTTCGCTCAGTCGAATTCAATTCTGAGCGACGGTCTAGTTGTTTTTCAAAATCGTAAATCGATGTTAAGTTAGGCCAATGTTAAATTAAAGAGAATGCTGTGCTTAGTCAAAGGCAACTAGTTGCCGTCTAATCGTATTATGGTTTAAGAGACATCGGGCTCATACGGCAGTCAACCTGTTGCCAGCAATTTGAATTACAACCGGTGTTGTCGATTGCCTCTCCCCGTGGGAGCTGCAAAATAAATCCAATCATCACGCCACATGCAAAAGGCGACTGCCCAGCTAAGAGGCAGACATCAATGCGGTAACAAAATGGGTATCGATGGTGTTGGTAGCTGGTGTACGTTTTGATCAGCAGAAGGGACTCTAGTCAAAACAGTGATCATAAATTACCTAGTGATCGAGGCATTTGCAGTTGTCACATCATTCTTACTACATGCGATCGTGTATCATGGGTGATTCGTCTACAATGTAGAAAGTGATTTAAAACATCGTTGAGGTAATTGAAAAAGTTAGTTTGAGAAGCACATTCGATATAAAAACGGACTTGAGTGGAGGGAGATCGACGATAAGTTCGTTGTTGTTCTTGCACATCGAGAGAAAAAAATCTTAATTCATCACACTTGTTAATACTCGTAAGGTATTAAACACCAAGGAAGAGATAAGGACTAAATAACAGGTCAATTGAAAAGTCCCCGGCCTTCCATAGTAAAACACATTTTTTTGGCAAAATTCGTTTTTTTAATTCAACATAATTCCCTTCGAGGGTGATACACTGATTATAGCGACCCTCCAACTTTTCGATACCTTTTTTGTAGTACGATTTGTCCTTTGCTTCAATTTAGGTCTCAGTTTCGGCGATCACCTCTTCATTCGACGAAAATTTCCTCGCAGCGAGCATTCTTTTGAGATCTGAGAACAGGAAATAGTCGCTGGGGGCCAGATCTGGAGAATACGGTGGATGCGGAAGCAATTCGAAGCCCAATTCATGGACTTTTGCCATCGTTTTCACTGACTTGTGACACGGTGCATTGTCTTGGTGAAGCAGCACTTTCTTTTTCTTCAAATGCCGTCGTTTTTCGGCGATTTCGTCCTTCAAACGGTCCAATAACGCTGTGTAATAGTCGCTGTTGATGGTCCTTCCTTTTTCAAGATAGTCAATGAAAATTATTCCGCAAGCATCCCAAAATACAGACGCCATAACCTTGCCAGCCGACTGTTGCGTTTTTCCACGCTTTGGGGCGGGTTCATCGTGTGCAGTCCACTCGGATGTCTGTCGATTGGAGTTTGGAGTGAAATGATGGAGCCATGTTTCATCCATTGTCACACATCGACGCAAAAACTCGGGTTTATTACGCTTGATCATCTCCAAACACTGCTCCGAATCATCAACTCGTCGTTGTTTTTGGTCAAAAGTGAGTTCGCGCGGCACCCACTTTGCACAGAGCTTTCTCATACCCAAATATTCGTGAATGACATGATGTACACGTTCAGTTGATATCTCTAGAGTGCCTGCTATTTCATTCAATTTCAATTTACGGTCATTCAAAATCATTTTGTGTATTTTTCTAATGTTTTCGTCGGTAACAACCTCTTTTGGGCGTCCACTGCGTTCACCGTCTTCGGTGCTCATTTCACCACGTCTAAACTTAGCATACCAATCCTTGATGGTTGATTTTCCTGGGGCGGTGTCTGGAAACTCGTCATCAAGCCAAGTTTTTGCTTCAACTGTATTTTTTCCCTTCAAAAAGCAAAATTTTATCAACACGCGAAATTCCTGTTTATCAATTTTTTTTTACAATAACAGAAGTTGCTTCACTCAAAATACTATAATTCACAAACTAATGACCCGACATCTGTCAAATTTATACACGCGTCTTTTGACGGTTAGGGCTAACTAAAAATCATATGGATTTAATTCTAGTGCCTCAATCTATGTGTCAGGCCGGGGACTTTTCAACTGACCTGTTACAAACAAAGGGACTAAGATTGTTATAACCACGATTTTGAATCCTTCGTAGTATCTAATTGAATTTGTCACAACGCAATAATTATTTATTCATGAATTAAGCTGCAACTTAATAAAAATGTTATATACGTTAAAATCACACATCCGTTATTGCAATTTACCACTAACCCATTTTTTCAAGTTTGGAAAGAGAAAATAGTCCGAGGGTACTAAGGAAGCAAATCGTATTTCACATCATTGATTTTGCCACTGCAATAACGAATGTGTGAACATGTAAGCAATTTTTCCATGTTTACAAATTTACTGAGTGCGTTCACAATTGACGGCTGTCCAACAAGTAATAAACAACGTAGGGTCTTCAATCTTGAACTTGATCTTTCTAAGATTGGTTCTATCTACCGCAGTCATTATATTTTGATAACTACCGTCATCTATGTGTCAGGCTGATTCATTCTGGGACTGCCCTCGTAGCTGAAGTATCAACAACATTCTTACTTTGTGATCTAACCATGTCATCTGTTGTGCCAACAAAACATAACTTACGGAAAGCGCTGTTTTTTTTTATTATTTTAATTTGGAGAAAAGTACAGCTGATGGACATTGATTTCTGCGTGAAGCGTATGGAGAACAGGTTCCCTCAATACGAGGGAGAATCAAATAAAAACGGTAATTTTACTTTTTCCCGTAATAACAAATTGCGAGCTAGATAATCTTGTGCGTGGTTGTTGTTTGGTTTATGAAGAGTAGAGGATCGGTTTGGCTAGCGGTAGCCCTCAACTTTGTAGTCACTACAGCCATGAGCGAGCATACGTCTGTTGCGCAACGGATTATTATACAATTTTCCACTAATGAAGGCGTTAAGTCCCCTGAAATTTTTTCTCGACTGAAAGTACAGTTTAGTGAAGATACAATGTCTCAGAATCGTGTGTATACGTGGGCCAGAGAATTTAAAAGTGAGCGAGAACGTATCGAAAATGAAAGTCATGATCGTCGCCCAAGGACAAGTCGTACAGATGACAACGTCCGTGCCGTTCGAGAGCTTATTGAAAGTGATCGCGACTTAACTGTTGGAGAAATCTCACCAGAAGTGAGTATCTGTTATGAAAGTGTTAAATCCATTACTTTGAAAGTTGTGGATTGAACACTTCCATAGCTGATACCCACTTCTGATGAGATTTCTGCAACAACAAAGCTGCCGAAATGCTTGATACTTTCTCTTCGCCATTCTCTAACATTCTGCGTTTTAACGAACAACCGGAAAGTGGTACCCCACCCTAGACTACTAACTGACCATATCCCACACCAACCTACCTCCTTAAACATCAATCCCTATTTTCCCCAACTCGCATTTCATATTTAACTTATTATAATATAAATTAGATTAAGCTAGATCAAGTTAGAGTTAAGTTAAGTTCCATTAGAGTTAAGTTAAGTTACATTAGATTAAATTAAAAAAAAATAAAAATCCTGGTTGACCTTTTCCAGGAAAACTGTTAATATTAACACCTATAATACTTGAATAGTTATTTACACATTCAGTTATGTTTGAAAAATGTGTAATGTATGCATGTAAACAATTGTATCACCAGAGTTATAAGTTAGCTGTAGTACTAAATGTAAAATTGATTACTGGTCAAATAAACACAGTATGTTAAAAAAAATTGATTCGGAGATCAGTCTCAATTGGCGTCCTAGGTATGAGGACGCCAATAAATTAATCTAAATAAACTAAAATAAAAGTAAATATCATTAATAAAATACATTTAAAGTAAAAGTGTTTGACCCTTTAATTGAGCCTGGCCAATTCCCAGGGCCCAATTGAACAATCGGTCGTCACTCTTCCCTTAGGTCTGAGGAATCGCGATGGCGATCGCAACGAGCCTTCTCAGGAGCGGTCTTGCGAGATAGGAGACACGCTCCCTGAATGAAAGGCTACAACAATACTTCCATTATAATGTATGCAGTTCATATATGGGCAGGAACCTCACAGTATACGTCGTACATCAGGGGAGTGAACTCAGCACATAGCCTGGTTAAGAGAATGCTGCACATTCCGAACGGTATCCGAAGATGCCATAAATGTCCACTTGATATTGCAGCTAAAGAAAACGTTTCGTTGCAAGAGGTCTCACAAGAGAATCGCCGGAGAATGCGGTCACAATTAGAGGTTTCAAGCATAAGAGAATGGCAACGAAGGTGGGACCCTTCAACCAAAGGAAGATGGACCCACACCATGATACCAGATGTAGAAACTTGGGTGAAAAGAAAACATGGGGAGGTGAACTAGCACTTGACTCAGCTGATATCAGGTCATGGATGCTTTCGGCAAAACTTGCACAAGTGTAAGCATGTCAATCGCCCATACTGCTTGTACTACGAAGGCAAAAGAGAAAATGCGGAACACGTCACTACAGAGTGCGTGAGATTCGAGACCGCACGAACGATTTTGCAGAGACATTTGCAACTCCGATAGGAGTAATAGAATACATGCTAAGTTCCAAACAAGTGTGGTCCGTAGCAAATGGTATTCTTTGTGAAATGATGCGACGAGCGGAGTAACAGGTAAACTCCGTCCCGCCTCGCGATGGATTATATACAAGAAAGTTCCGCGGGGAACAACAAGAATATGTGCATGGCGGGAGGTGGTTTTCATCATCATCGGCACTACAATCGGGATCCGGTCTTGGCCTTATTTAGCAAGTCTCTCCATCGGTATCCGGTCTATATCCGAGACTTGTTAAATTGTCCATAATAATTTGTTTTTCTGGGCAAGGTTATTAGCCTTGCGCCAACCTTCCTCAGGATGTCATTGGTTCACTACTTGGCGGGTGCCAAAGTAGCTATCCAGGGGTGTCACGTGGAGACTGCATGTCAACTGGGATTGAACAGGGACAAGGATCATCGTGGCGTTCGCCGGGTTAAAAAGCAGAGACTTTGCCCTGTATGCTTCCCCCCTCCGGGAGGCGGATTTAGTCGTAAAAATTAGGCATGCATCTGGATTGGTGCAGAGGTATAGCGTTTGCGACGATAGTGAAGAACGTGTGATTTGAACTGACGCTATGGCAGTTAGAATCACTAA
This sequence comes from Microdon myrmicae, assembly GCA_963931805.1. Classification (NCBI taxonomy): domain Eukaryota; kingdom Metazoa; phylum Arthropoda; class Insecta; order Diptera; family Syrphidae; genus Microdon; species Microdon myrmicae. Next base: position 69,848,659 of record OZ007496.1, read on the forward strand.
AAATTGAACGAATGCTCAACACATCAGGCCACTGCCGCGTGTACGAATTCGATTTCTAAACTCAAGTACACTCAACTGATGTGGAATTGTTATGTTATCGCCATGGTATACGGCTCTGATGCTTTTTCTTATTCGACTTTCGTTCGGTGTTCTTCACTATTTGCTTGTGGATTGTGTGTGTGTATCTGTTAGAAACGCCACAGAGGTATCTTTTGAAGACTTCCACCTTTCTACCGAAATCAAAAACAAAAAAATTAAATTCATAAATTTTCATAAATACTTACATGTACAATATTTATAATACATTTTCACATTTTTACATTAACTCAAGCAAATAGAACCTAAAATCAAACCTAAGACTATAACCGATTAACTGATAAATACATATCAGTGATTAAAGCATAAACGAAAATTATCGGTGATCATATCTCCTCTATGGTCACCGTTAGTAGGATCTCCCCATATTATGGGATAACCTAAAACGGTTTAATGGCGTGACTTGGTTTCTCGGTAGAACAAATGCGGTCCATTAGAAAGATAAGGCGAAAAACCCCTTTAATTGGCATCGGGCGGTAATCAGTGAGTAGTAATCAAGTCGTGATGGAAAGTCTATATGCGAGGGTAGGTCAATAGGTCCTTCGAAACGCCCACGATGGCTTTCGTAGCATTGCTAAGGGTCTGTTTTTAGTAAGCATCATTCCTCACTAGGTACGAGGGCTGCCTCTTATGTTTCGGGATTTGGCAACCCTAGTGTTGCAATCCGGCAATTGACAGCTCTGTCGTAAAGTTGGATATTTTTGAGGTTATACGCACCCAGAACGTTTTGACATACGAGCGCTATTTGTGTTGTTTACAGTAACTTAAAAGATTCATCTCGGCCCAAAAATGGAATTAAATCGTCAACATTTGTTTTTATCGGTGGTATGGTGAATTCAATCGTGGTCGTAGTTCACTCCAAGATGAATTTCGTGAAGGTCGTCCAAAATCAGTTGTTGTTCTGAAAACCATTGATGCTGTGCGCGAACTGATATTGGAAGATCGTCATGTGACCTATCGTGAGATTGAGACAACCTTAGGCGTTAGTGGGACCAGCATACATTCAATATTGCATAAACATTTCACTGTCAAAAAAAATTTTTCGCGTTGGATCCCACACAATTTGTCAATCGCCCAAAAAAGGCTCGTGTCAATTGGTCGAAAGAAATGCTCAAAAAATACGGTCGCGGGGCTTCGAAATACGTCTATGACATCGTGACAGGTGATGAATCGTGGATTTACGCGTATGAGCCCGAAAGTAAACAGCAGTCGACTGTCTGGGTGTTTCAAGATGAGCCAAATCCAACAAAAGTTGTTCGCGCACGAAGCACTTCCAAGCAAATGGTCGCCTGTTTTTTTTCGGAAAAACTGGACATGTCGCAACCGTACCACTAGAACAACGCAGAACAGTCAATTCTGAGTGGTACACAACCATTTTTTTGCCAGTTGTCTTCCAAGAAATCAGGAAAACCAACCGCCGAAGACGTATCACTCTTCACCAAGACAATGCGAGCTCTCACACATCGGCTGCGACAACTGCATTTTTGAGCACCCAAAACATCGATTTGATGGGTCATCCGCCGTATAGTCCTGACTTGGCACCGAATGACTTCTTTTTATTCCCGTACGTAAAAAACAAACTGAGAGGTCAACGTTTTTCGACACCTGAAGAAGCGGTTGCTGCATTCAGAATGCATGTGTTGGAGATACCTCAACCAGAGTGGCAAAAGTGCTTCGAAAATTGGTTCAAACGCATGCAAAAGTGTATAGATCTTCATGGGGAATATTTTGAAAATCAATAAAGTGATTTTCGATAATCAATATTTGTTTTTGTTCTCTAATCCCGAAATATAAAAGGCAACCCTCGTATGTGTCAATTTGCTATTTGTTTCATGTTTCAATTTTGCATGATAAATTGGGTATGAAAAAAATATCTGCGAGATAGAGTGCATGCGTGGTAACCCAGATAAGCTTCTGCGGAAATTAGTATCTGTAGATGAAACATGAAACATAAACTCCAGAGACGAAATAACAGTCAAAACAGTGGATTGTTAACAACGAACGGGCTCCAAAGAAGGCAAATACAGTGAAATCAACTGGAAAGGTTATGGCTACTGTGTTTTTGACAGATGTCTGGGCTCTCTGAAACTACTGAGATCGGCTGTCACTAGGGAATATTTATAACAGTCAAAGTCAGTTCGACTGAAGAACGATGCATTGTGTTTATCTGTCCTTATAACTTGAAATTTAGTCTGTCTTGCTGACAGTTATCGGGGGCGAATGATCGGGGAGAAGGATCGCTATTTGCGAGTTCACTTGAGCAATGTTTGTTGTAAAATCTCTACAACAGGTAAGATATATGTTAATAATATGATAGTGAATGTTTGTTTAGTTGTACACCGAAAGGCATAAGAAAATTGATAATGTATAATTTAGAGTGCGTAATGATATTTGTAAAATAGAAGTTAACATTTAGTCTTAAGTAAAATCTGTAATCGAATTGTTAAATAAAAATAAAACAAAAAAAAAGAAGTTTGTTTAGAGCGCTTGCCCTCCTCGTCGGTACAATGGTCTAGCATTGTAAAATGACAGCTAGTACCCAGCTACCGAACTGTGTTACTGATGGCTGAGTATTGGGGCCGTTGGCTGTATTATGGCTATCCAAGGTGGACATCGTTGATTAAAAGTATTCTATATTCACATCCTCCAATCGGACGCCTACATCACTTATAGCGGACAGATACCAGAACTTCAAGTAGAAATGTCTCCGACGCTAATGCGAACGTCATCAAATGAGACTATTAAGTGGGAAATGACCTCAACTAGCTTGGCGTAATTAAACTAAGACAGAGGTAGGTTAAATTTCTAATCTTTGACATTTATGTTTCGTAATCTTAATCTGTATTGTGTCAGTAAAAAATTCCACAAATGCTGGTCACTAAATTTTATAATATCCTAAAAAACTCAAAAAGTTAATTAAGATGCTATAAAAGTCAAGAAGTTGTACAGCTTTCAATTTTTCATAGAAGTGTGGGCATTGACTTGGCCCACTTAGAATAGGATACCAGGCAAGCAACAGCAGCAACAACAAAAAATATTAAGCAAGAAAAATGATTTATAGATACATAAAATAATAGGATCAATCCTGTAATTCCGATTCGTTGTGACCCCTTCGAAAAGATAACGGAACGAGCATTTCTTACCTGATCTGGCCTGAGTCCCGGTGGGACCCAAGTATACTCCTCGAGAGCACACCCGCTGTCATCATCCGACTGTGAGTGCCTTTGTATATCCAATTGTTGTCCCACCAAGTAACCAGGATGCGTTGTTTGGTGATGGTGCAATAATGATGGCGGTGAAGGTGATGATATCGACGCTGATGCTTTACTACCACCACCACTTCCTCCTCCTCCCCCTCCGCCGATCCCGACGGTGCCGCCTCCACCAACAGCGCACGTACTGGTGCCAGCCGTAAGATTGACAATATTCTGAGAGGAATTGAATTTACTTGGCAGCGGTAGATGTTGTAGCTGATGATGATGGTGGTGCTGTGAAGAATGCTGTTGTTGCAGTTGATGATGATGATGAGTTGGATGTTGGTGATGAGGAAGAAACTGTGGAAAACCCCCCAAAGATGCTCCAAGGGTTGCTGATGCTGCTTGTAAATTTGGCGGTAAAGGTGGCGGTAGGCGATCGTTCAACTGAATACCAAGTGCACTGGATGCTGATGGCATCGACTGGTTGGTCACTGATGAATGTAACTGTCTTTGCATAGAGAGGGGAGACGTTGGGAGGCCAGTCCTTAATGGTAAGGCAGGAGATAGTGGTCCTGTTGTCGAATACAATGCACTAACGGAAGAACTACTTGGTAAACCGCCGCTAGGCTCACGTGCTATGACACCTCCCGCTGTTGGATTAATCACACCAGCCAGGGTACCCTCCTGTGAGAAGTGACTGGGAAGCGTTTGAATCTTCTGCGGGTATGATACCTGTATAGCTGGCGTGCGGTTGATTGGCCTGGAATAATAAAAAGGAAAAATAAAACAATATTTTTATATTCGCGTTCACTGTTCTGCATAATAATGAAATGGATAGAGCAGAAAAAAAAAATAAAAACAAAGGACAAAAAAAAAGAGGAAATGAGAGCAACAAAACAATGTTTGCATTTGTGGAACAGATAAGGGAGAACACGAAAAAATTACGATACACAGGAATTAATTTAATTCCTGGTATCCGGGATCCGTTAGGTGGTATAAAGGGGATTCCAATTGATGTTTGTGTTTAGGGTTGACTGCTTTTGCAAACGTCTATCCTGCATTTGGTGCAGGAGGAATGCACAAAAACACACGTCAGCATGTCGTGCGGTTTTCACATATTCAGGTCCAACAATACCTGCGCTAGGACTGACATTCCACTCATTGGCATTCCGTACAGATATGCAAATTCCTTGGCAATGGTGAGTTCTACTTTTTTTTATACTGGCTCATGGTGGACGGATTCATTGGGAATGGAACCTTTTCATCTCTGCCAAAGGATTGCAAGACGCGGCCATGATGCCGTAGGAATTTAGGGGAAAATTAATTAAAATACTTCAGGCTTTAAGTGTACCACGGGTTCCTCTTTCATTTTAAATTTGGGCATCGGTACTGTTGACGTCAGTTGTGAAATAACATTGCAATACAAATTGGGTGTTTCCAAAGTGACAGATGTGAAGAAAACATCTAAAGAATTTATGAAGCACACACTTGATCCTAGTCTTGTAAAAAAGCAAAATGTTTAGGTTCAAGGACTTGCATTTAGGATCCTATGTCAAAAACGAACGATTTAGTGCCTTATATACTTATTTTTGATTATCAAAAAACCAGGGTGTCTCAGAAAAGGCTCAACTTGCTTTCGTTTGGTTTTTCTAAAGGTGTGCTCTACGTTTAGTTTGACTGAAAATATAACACATAGCATAGTTCGATTTTTTTTTTGGTTTTTGCAGGACAAAACTGTTGTTAATTAACTTGATTGTGCTTTATACGTATTTTTATACTCGTAATTTAATATCCGTAATTAATTAACCTCTATGCATTCAATGACGTCTGGGAGATGTCATCCTTTTCATGTGCCATTGAAGACTTTGACGTCCCCGAGACGTCAAGAACTGTCTCCGGCGGACGCCGAAAATCCTGCATCGGTTCTATTTTATTTAAAATATTCAACATGCTCTTCCCTCCTTCCTCCGCAACAGTTCCGATAACAAAATCGCATGGGCAAAGCAATAAATCAAAAACATGTACACTGAAAGCAGTACTGCAATGTTAACGGTTACATACCTCGCCGTGGAGCATTAGGTTACGTAATTTAACATCAACATAAAAATGATGTCATTTATCTGGCATCGGCAATATCCTACCGGCTACGCCAAATTTGTTAAAGTTATTTTTAATAATGAAGGATGGGAGTGAACATACAGGATAAAGTCTCTGCTTTCAGCCCGGCGAAGGGTAGGACGACCCTTGACCCTGTTCAATCTAAGTTGACATGCAGTCTCCACGAGACACCCCTGGATAGCTACTTTGGCACACGCCTAGTAGTGAACCAATGCATGCAGCGACATCCTGAGAAAGGTTGGCGCAAGGCTAATAACCTTGACTGGAAAAACAAATTATTATGGGCAATTTAACAAGTTTCAGATATAGACCGGATGCCGGTGGAGAGACTTACTAAATAAGGCAAAGACCGGATCCCGGTTGTAATGCCAATGATGATGATGATTTTTAATAATATTACCTTGTTGTTACGGGTCCCAGGTAGAGAGTTAAAATGAATGAATATATATTACCCTTTTTAAACATCTTTTAATTTATTTGATGATGTTACGTTGGTTCTTATATCAGGTGTATGCATACGTTTTCGCTGGAGATAGCGCCAGAGAAAAGTACGTAGCGTATTAATTTGACACATACGTCATTTTGTTCATCTGAGATTTAAGTACAAACACACGCAAGTTGAGTCCGCCAAAAACTAGAGTCTTTACTTTATCGTTCAGTGATCATGTCGGGTTTTGTGGCTAAAAAAGAACATTTGCGGCACGCATTGTTTTTCTTATTTAATCAAAAGAAAAAGGCTGTTGAAAGTCATCGTTTGCGGGTAGAAACATATCGTGAACACGCTCCATCAATTAGAACATGTGAGACATGTTCTCGACAATTTAAAAGTGGTGATTTCAATGTGAAAAACAGTGAGCACCCCGATAGACCACAAAAATGTGAAGACGAGCAATTGCAGGAGTAATTGGATGATGACCCAACTCGAACTCAACGGCAATTATCAGAAGAATTACACGTGTCGCAAGAAACAATCGGCAGACGTTTACGAGCAATGGGCGTGATACATACCAGGTGCAGCTATACGCTTTTTCCGGCTTAACTAATGGATGGCGCCAGCGAAAAGTACACAGCACAGAGCAAAACTAATGAAATACACATTGAAATCGCTTGGGTAGGACATCGTTCTGCACCCGCTGTACTCCCCAGATTTGGCGCCATTTGTCTACCACCTCTTCGCATCAATGGGGCACGCACTCGCAGACCAACGCTTCATATGCTACATGACGCTAATCAGGCCAATGCTCATATATGGTTTTCCAGTATGGTTTAACATAGGTCCAAATTTGATGGAAAAGATTCGGGTGGTCGAAAGGAAGTGTCTCAGAGCTTGTCTCAGATTATATCGGACACCGGAATCGGACTATAAAAAGTATTATTCAAATGAGACTTTATATAATGAAGCGTACATAAATATGGTGGATAATTTTATGATTAAATTAATCAGAGGACATATTGCGAGAGCAATAAACTCGTCCAATGAGTTTCGAGAACGAACCCGATTACGCGATGATGGATTTCTTAAGTTTCGTCCATTTACATCATATTCCCTCCGACATATTCCTTCCCCCGGCGAGGGGAAACCGAATGGGAAACTAGTTTGCCCCCGGAATTGTTTATCTCAGACGGTTCCATCATGACTTATTTCCGTGTCAGTCGGGGCCATCATCAGCCATACATCTGATACATAGTCGAAGATTTCTCACGGCAATATTGCGGATTGTACGGCATGACGGGGCGGTATCTCACCTTGGGAATGACTTACCACCTAAACCAACCTTTTCTCGAACCTGTCCATAAGCCAAGCTGCGAAAGATTTCTCCCGGCCATTTCATGGAGCCTATGGCTTGATGGGCTGGTATTTCACCAGACGACAGGGCGTTAGGAACCCCACCTATTACTCGGCCTTTAGTCGCCCTTAGGACAAGCCGAGTATATGCTAACGACTAACAGGGCAAGTTATAAGTCAAAAAAGAAAAGAAAAAAAAACCGAGCACCGACGCCATGACAACTAGACTAATGGCGGAGATTCCTGGAGTCGAAATTGATCATGGACTCACCTGTACCAATTAATTAATCAGAAAATACACCATAGTAATATCACAAACCAAAATATTTATTATTACCCTTAAGAATTTTTTCCGCACAAATTCCAGCTCAAACAATTAATCGTTAATTATGAAGAGATATTCCTCTTAAATTGGCTCCTCGATAGTTAGTATACCCGCCTGTCACGCGAGAGACCGGGGTTCCATTCCCCGTCGGGGAGCCTCTGGCGCAAGACTAATGACCTTGCCCGGAAAAAACAAATCATTATGGAATACTTAACAAGACTCAGGACTTGCTAAATAAGGCCAAGATCGGTTCCCGGTTGAAGTGCCGATGATGATGATGATGATTCCTCTTGAATTAATTATGTACAATCGACAAGTTTGTTTATTCAGGACTTCATTGAAAGAAAACAGAGATTTATCACTTATAATAAAATGTTGCCAAAAACCATCATCGATATGAATTGTGTTTAGCACGAAATTCGCGTAATTCAAGTGAAGTGGCTTGGCGATCAGTAAAAATCGAATACGGAAATTATTTCAAATCATCGCGAATTATGCGTTGGAAATACCAGGATGTTCAACTGCGACGATTCGATTTTGTTAGTGTTATCTAGATGGCCTCAATTTTCTCAGAATTCGTCCGGCGTTGTCGGTTTTGGTAACTGGCATTGCCAAACAGACAATGATCATTATTTTTTGGTGTAAATACCCGAACAGTTAAAAGCTAATCGGAAATATATGGGAAAGGTACAACTCTGGCAGATGCCGAAGGTTTTAATGGTCCACCCTATGTAATATTTCAATGGACAGTTAATTTCCTTTTGACGAATTCTAGGTGATTTTAAATATTATCAATTACGAATTGTTTATGAAAAGAGACCACCGAATTGAGAATTGAATATTGTCGTAGCAAATTCGATTTTGTTTGGGAAAATACTAGACATTTATTGAGGTCGGCTCACAAGAGACAAAATATCGACATCTCAAATCTGTTCACATAAGAAACGATGGAGAAATGTCTAAAGTCCAATACTCAGTACATTCGATTTTTACTGATTTTAAACTCCCAAATAATTGCACGCTGGAGCATAACTTTACTAAGGCATGAACAAATTTGTCATACCGGTGTAGTGATCCTAAATCACTACTCCCATCCAATCCCCATTATCTCCTATAACCTTAACCATATCCCATAGTGAATCATTGAGCGACAGATTAAACCAAAAGTTAATTTGTCGCACATTGATCCAATTCCTAATTACCTCACCCTTACCCATAATCCAAATCATGTTTTTCATGTTTGAATCATATGCAGGACAAAATTAAACCAAAATCCATTTGTCATACATTGATTCAATTCCTAATAATCCTAACATCATGAAATGCTTAACTCTAAATGCCCTTTCCAGGAATTTATTCAAATAAATTCCTATCAATTTCCCGGAATCCTATTCCAATTGAAGCCCACAAAATCTTGTTTGGGCTTCTTGGAATTTTTAAATAAAATTTTTAACAAATATCTGTTGCCACAGAGTATAAAAGGGCGGCACATTTTGGATTCGTGATCAGAAAACTCGCAACAAATCGACTCAACCGTCATCTGGACGAACTGTATCAGTACTACAGTCGACGGAAAATTCGACTTAACCCATCTAAAGCAGTAGCTATAATTCTGAGTAGTAAACACTCCCAACCTACTTCTCGATATTCACAGAATATCCGAATACAAATAGGAGGTACTACGATTAGACCACAGGATAGGATGAAATATCTTGGGGTCATCTATACCCCAAAAATGAATTTCATCAAACATGTGACCCACATTCTTCAAAGGGGCCTCGGTCGGTCTAAGCAACTGCACAACATCTTGAAGTGGAGCAACAAAGTTGACACCAAAGTTAAGCTTCTCTGCTATAAGCAGCTAATCCGATCTGGAATATCGTACGCCTTTCCCATATGGTCCTGCATATCTTCGGCTCAAATGGAAAGACTGCGAGTTTTCGAAAGAAAACTCCTCAGAAGATGCACCAACCATTACAGAAGGCCTGACGGCCGCCACTACCCGAACTCTCACCTATACGAAGGTGCCTCCATTGCCCCTATCGACGAGTACTTGCTAGAATTACCATATAAGTACCTCGAAAGCATTCAGAACAGCGAGAGCCCACTGGTACGGGAGTCTTGCGTCCTTGACCTTTCTCTCTTTCGATCTCTTCGGATCAGACCACCACAATTTCTTCTTCAGTACAAAACTGAAGAAAGCACTCTTCCCAACAACATTCTCATCTATAATAGAGGATTCCTGGACCCATCCCATAGGGTCTACTGCTGACACACTACAAACACGCACGCACAGTACAAGGCAGCACAAGCACACACACTCACACACCGACTAAAGCGCAGATTATCAGACGCCAAAGACGTGATCTGCGTTTACTACCGCACTCAAGACCTACCGGTCTTGTACGATTTCTTTACCACCATCCCTCCATCCAGGTAATTAGAGAACATCCAAACTAACCCTGTCCACACTATCCTTAGATACCTCCCCCCATTTTCTTTTTCAGATATCTCGAGACCGAGCCCAACATCCTCACGGATGTGGGTGATTCTGGTTATCGCAAGATGACCAGAAGCCAGAGACAAGATGAAGGGCACATCTGTCCTTGTCTCGCCAAAGTCGGCCCTCTCGCCACCCATTTTTTTTTTGATTTGTGATCAGTCGAAATCCAGGAGGCCGAAGCCACGACAAATAACGGATTTAAATTTTAAAGGTCAGAAGGTAAAACAATAAAGCTGAAAAAAAGATAGTAGTTTTGTTTTAAATCAGTGGACCAGAGGAAACTGCGAAAGTACACCCTTGCCGCAGAGGAACCCACACTAACAGATCGACCTATCCGGAGGGTCTTACGATGGGCGCCACAAAGGAAATAGTTTTGTTTTAAATCAGTGGACCAGAGGAAACTGCGAGGGCACACCTTCGCCGCCGAGGAACTTACACTAACAGAGCGACCTTTCCGGAAGGCCTCCCGTTGGGGGCCACTTGCCAACCAGAATCTCACGACAACAGAGTGTCCCATCCGGAAGCTCCCCACCAAAGGAAGTTGCGAGGGCACACTCCTCACGCTGTCCACTCCAGCGGTAAACGGCCCCCACAGGATCATCCACATGGGACGACCAGACCACCCTAAAGGAGGTAAGCAAAAGCATTTAACTTAGAAATATAACCTCCACACCGGTAGCGCTTATAAAAATTTAGTTGAGTTAAGGGTACACTGCACTGATTCATAAATATTTTCAATGGAATCGAAGAGTAGAAGCCTAATATCAGTATTAAACTCCAATGGTGCTTCTTTTTATCAAAGAGCAAGCAAAACCAACTGTCGAAGAACATCGCTTACATCCTCAATACCCACGAAATTTTACCTCTTGATGTTTATGGGTGAGCAAATCCCCTTTATGCACGAGTTCCACCTAGAATAATAATTAGCATTTTTTGCTGTTTGTGAAAGCGATTTTTACTTTTTAAAAATAAATAGGATCTCGCTTTGTGGTCTCCCTAAAGTCAAAGCCACATTCATTAATAATGATCATTTTGAGTCACATTTTTCCAAGTAAATCAGCATAAACATTGTTTTTGATAAATTTTGCACCGTTACTGGAATATCAATTGATTTGATATTGAACGTTGCACCGTGGATTGTGGCACAATCTTGCTGAATGCTCAAGTATTGGAAAGAATCAGATATTTAAAAATGACAGGAATCACAAGTCAGATGCTATCCCTGCATACTGCAGATATCATTCCAGATGTAGTCCCCTCGGTCGTCAAAGGTTCGCGTAATATGACAGACCATTAGCAGTTAATGAATGAATCTACTGAATCCATGATCAACGCCTCATATTCCACAACAATGCATCTTCCAACAAATCTCGCGGCGGTATAAAAGTTTGTTCCAGAAGAAGAACGCCAACACATAATTTACTCTAGCGGTGACAACATTTATAAATATCAGAGCAAACTTACTTACGTTGCATGAAGGTACAACTCTCAATCCTTAATCCATTGGATGCGCCAGTTTGGCAAGCGGCGACAGAAAATTTACGTGACATGCATGAAATTCAAATCCACAATTTACACAGTCGCACGTCTTTAGCAAACTATGTACGGGCATCCTTTTCTTCGTTCCCAGGCAATTAATAGCTGTAATAGAATCCACTCGGAGAAAAAAATATCTTTTTTGGTTTCAATCGTTTCTTGTTGCCATCGCCAACAACACTCTGTCACAGTGGGCGAAAGCAAAGATATACAACCCGATAATAGTGTTGGCTAAGAACTATCTCTTGCTGTTAGTATGCAAAACTTACGGTCACACTAATTGGACTTAATTCCACAGAAATACCATGGCACATGGCGGCACAGGAAAACAAAGAAATTAAAGCGGAAGTCGCCCTGACGAACCCAAGTAGACTTGTAATTGTTGGAACAACGGGCCGTGCAACAATTTGTCCCGCTGATGGAGGTTGTCATAATGAAAAATTTATAGAACCAGTTTATATAGACGTTGGGCACTCGCCCTAATAGAGTTGGACAGTTTGAAGATGTTTCCTATAGACATTGCCCCTAACAATCGTTACCAGGACACGAGTATCCATGGTGAAATTCCAAGTCGAGAACTTTTATGGACCACCTGTCGCCTGGCAATGTGTTTACGAGTTTATTTTCGCTCTCTCTGAGAATGTTTTAATAAAAATAGTAAAATGAACACAAATACGTAAGGAAGACTGAACCTATCCACAGTCCGAGACGCAAGGTACACAGGAAGATAAAACGCCGGAACGTGCGAGAGGACATTGCTCTGAACATTTCTTCGAATGGGAAGAACGGCATTCACTGAGGGAAATCCCCTACTCTTCTATTTTAAAGAAGACGTTTATGTGCGGGTAAAATTGGTGGGAGACCTGACCTTTTTGATGGAGCAGGTGTAAGATGACTTTCCATTCACGCCTTCTGATTCTTCGTAGATTTCAATGCACTTGTGTTGCGTGTGCATGCATACATTAATGCAACTTATATTTAATTCCATTTTAGTGGTTGTCGGTAAGGTAGGATGATATATTTTACAATATTTTAGTTTAAAATTCCTTTATTTGACTACATAGACAAAATTTCATTGTGTTATGGTTTTTAATCGGTCTATCAAAACATGAGTACTCTTAATGTAAAGTGCTTTGGATATTGGTTTTTTACGCGAAACACACGCACAAAACGAATTTTGAGGTAAGTTTATATGTCGTGGGAAGGTGTGGTCGAAAGGTTAGTGCGAACATTAGGAAATGAGTAATCGATATTCGTCAGAATTCTGCATAATGAAAAATTTCTATGCTCCTATGGGTCGGAAAAAGAATGATTCTCTGTTGGACAAGTAGCGATAAGAAATATTTGTAGAGGTGGAATAGATTCACCAACTTCATTCAAATTAATGAGGGTTCCGTCGTCACTAAACTAAACTATTAAACTACTACGAAAATACCTCAAACCCACACGATGCTTTATATATTGGCAGCATGGCCTTGTGATGAAATTATTTGGTTGTGTTTCGTAACACTGGTTCCCCTATTCCCCAACACTTGTCCGCAGAAAACTGTTCACCAAATTCCACAAATAAAAGAGAAAATGAAAAGCACTGTGTTGTTTAGTGGTAAACTATTTATTTTTATTTCTGAATCTATTTTTACAAATGTTGTCTGGCACCACAAAGTTCTCGTGCACTTAAACTACTTTTTATTTCTCACTACGGTGTAACTCTTGAATAGGTTTGTATTATACAAGTTAACTTTTATTTATTACTTGTTCACGATCAAAAGCCGAAAATTCCCCATTTGAGGATTCAGTACATTCCAAGGATCTTCGGGTTTTTAGAAACACACTCAATCTGTCTCAAATAGTCAAACTCACAAAACATATTCTTAATTTCACCGACAGGAAGATACTCCGTAGATCACCGAAACAATTCGTATTTTGCCACTTCACACTAGTCGCAGAGGAATTGGACCGGAGGTAGCATTTTTACTTTCGACGCGTACACACTCTTGGTTGTTGAAATTAAACTCAATTAAACGCCACGTCCCCGGCATATGTACGCTTCGCGGTGGTTACGATCTGACTCTCTGATGCAATTCACATCCATCAGATTCGAGGGCCGCTAATTGCACCCATAGGGGAGGATTGTATATGTGTCCGTATAGGTCAAGTACAATGCCCTGCGATGAGGACGATGATCGGCAGACACCTGATTAAACAGAAGTACGATCATCGGGGGCGATGTACCCATACATCGTTGATGATGTATGCCAGAGATCGAAATAGATTTTTGTTTCAAAGTAAACAAAAACTCTATTTCACAGATCAAATGGTGGCACACATGATGTAAAATGATGTGCCTGTAGCGGTTCTTTAATACATTCCCAAAGAACCGTCCATCCTCTTAAATGAACCACCTTCCAAACCCACCATACCTACCTGCAATCTTGGGGCAGCGTAAGCTGCCCTTCATTCTCTTTCACCTGAAAGTTAAATCTTAAGGCATGCATCACATTGAATTTTTCCGTTTATGATCCGTACCATATCTCCATCGGCTCGGCGTGTCAGCAATTATAATAGATAAATACTAGCTGGCCAGCGTAATTGTTGACATAGCTGAAGGCGATGGTTTCTTGCTACGGTTCATATCCATTTATTGCCCCAGTCCCAAGGTTCGCAACACTTGCGACCAATTTCCTTTGTCGGTTATCTACCGATCATGGGATTTGGGCACTAATATGATTGACGTTAGACAATCATAACCCAAATCATGCTAACGATGCTCCGGCCTGTAAAACAAACAAAAGCTACCATAGCCTAGGTCATAGGCGAGCAAACCATCGGTTTGCTTATCGCCACGAAAACTCTATAGCCTACAATGGCATTAGCATGAACGCCTAGGTAAACACGATGTGCATATCATCGTGACCCTTGAAATATCGTTTTTGTGTATCTCGAAGCAAAAACCTATTTCGTTCTCAGGCGCAGGTCATCAAAGATTTATGGCCCTCGAAATAGCGTTTATTTAAGACACAGAAACCTATTTCTCCCTTCGGCGACTTTTCGCCAACGCATATCTCTATAATACCAATTCATTGCACCAGCCCATGTTTATTTAGGTGCATTTTCGTCGTTGTCGATATACAGGGAAGGGCAACGTACATGTCCCATACGGACACATATAGAATCCTCCCACACCAATGTAATCCACACCGTGAATCTCGCAGATATGGATGGTTTCTGGGAGTCAGATGTCAGTCTTTATAGAGGACAGTCGCGCCCTTTTAACGTGAGTTTTTATCACTAGTCTGGTGCAATACCGTATGAGAGAAAGTCGTTGTGAGTTAATATTAATTCAAAAATACCCATAATTTATACGCGTGATTTTATTTACCTTTAAATACCAATTTCTCGTCCGCGTACTAATAACTGTTGAGCGATTGTATTCTGACCTTTCAGATAAGAAAAGAAGTAGTGTAAAATCTACATCAAATAATTTAACTGACTGTGCAAATAATTTAACTGGCTGTGCAAATAATTTAACTGACAGTGCAAATAATTTAACTGATACGTGCTAACGAATCGAGTATCTGTGACTAGTGAACCAACCAACCATTTTATAAATGACCAATAAAGACTTAACGAAAAACAACCCAATAGTTTTATTTCACTGGCTTCTGGTGACCGTTAGTTTCGGCAACAATTCCACTTTGTTTTCTTCGCGGAACAATTTTGTGCGCCCTTTAGTGTTGTGGGGTATTTGACTGGACCCGCGTTCGTGTTTACGCATAGCAAATACCACCCACATGCCTATGATACAAGAGGTCGTCATGGTATTTGCTTAAGATTCCTTGGAAAGACCGATGTAAGGAATATTCTATCTAGCCGTATGGATCCGGTGCACAAGGCGGCAAATTATTTTGTCAGCAGAAACCTCGTCGACGGCGGCAAAGGGTCAGGCTGGATGGCTGTATGTTTGATTAATATGCGGGTAAGTAAAACGCACACAGTGAGATACTGTATGTTTACTTTAGGTATCCAGGCAGGTCATCATAGGCATGGCATGGGTAAGGTTACCTAAACAATGTTCATATCCATGCCCAAATTCATGATCGGTTGATATCCGGTAAAGGAAAATGGTCACAAGTGTTGCGAACCTCGGAACCGGGGCAATAAATGGTTATGAACCGTAGCAAAATCCATTGGCTACAACTGTGTCAACAATTACGCTGGCCAGCAAGTATTTATCTATTATAATTGCTGACAAGCCGAGCCGATGGAGATATGGTACGGCTCATATAATAATTCAATGTGATGCATGCCTTGATGAGGTCTAACTTTCAGGTGTGATGCTGCAGGGGACTTCACGCTGCCCATAATTGCAGGTAAGTACTATGGGTTTGGAAGCTAATTAATTTAAGAGGATGGGCGGTTCTTTGGGAATGTATTAAAGAACCGCCACAGCCTTGTGCCAAAATTCTCGAAATGTGAAGTACATCGCTCGGACATCTGTCTAAAATGCGTACGAAAACGTTATAGGTAAAGCGAAGGACTGCCAATCACAACACACATGAATGTACTGCGAATTAAACCGCACATCCAACAGGCAGTTACAAATGCTGAACATTCAAAGGCGCAATGGCCACTTTTTATATAAAAATGGACAAGTTTGAATGTATATAAATTAACTTAAACCACTGTGAAGCCGCACAAGATCTTCTATCCCAAACAAAATTTTCAACAGCTTCTTCACCACCTGCCTCAACAATGGGAAAAATAACATCGACTTCTGTTTATACCTAAAGTGGCCAAACAACCACAAGCATAGTCAATCTATCGCCCCTTATGTATGCTGAACAAAACGGGGAAAGCCAGGCTTGAACGAAAAATTAAATAATTATCACTCGCCTGCAACAATTCACCGAAGACACATTGTTACATGCAACGTATACCATCCAGTAACATTTGTGTAAGATCGGGACTTTCTGAATGTCACTAGGCGTTCCGGGAGGGTAGATCAACAGGTAAAGTCCTATTGGTTTTATGCGACATTGCCGGCAATCCGATAGCCGGAACACGATGGGTAGGAAAGGGCAACAATTACTACGCCATGGTGACACTGGAGGTCAAATAAGCATTAAGCAATGTGACGGAAATAGTAAGAATCATTGAGTATGCAGGCGAATTGGCGATAACAGTCGTAGCTAAACATCTAGATAACCTGGAGAATATTTGTTCCCATACAACTCGGAGCATTAAATGCTGGCTAGATATGGGCTGAAACTAGGCACGCATAAGGCGGAGGCAATTTTAATAAGCAGTCGCAAGTAAGTTGAACACCTTGAAGCAAAAGGACACATAATCAGATCTAGTCCCTCTATAAAACATCGCGGGGTAAACCTCGATAGGAAGTTGGTCTTCAAGGAACGAGTGATGTTACACGTCACACCTACAATCCGCTAATATTTACCCTTTTGGGGCCACTTCTTCTCACCGCCGCGAGATGGCACGCTGTCATTCTGGGGTTCTATACATTCCGTGGCAGGAACGGAGACACTGCCTCTCGAACACCCAAAACTTCTCCATCTAGAGTGGGGTGTTACACGCAACGCCTATCATATCCCAATGCTCACCTTTTTACGCCCCCCACCCCCCCCCCGCCCTTAAAAACCCCCATATGTTGATTAATCCTAATCAATATAACCAATGTAATTAGTACCTGGAAAAGTGCATTAAATCCTAAATGAATGCACAGGCGAATCATGGAATTCAGATACTACATCTGGAAAAAAAATCAATGATGGCACATAGGAGATAATGTGCTACTAAAAATTGCTAATAATTGCATGGTAGCGAAGCAATAAGATATACAAAATATCTTTGCCATAGTTGACCATAAATTGAACTTGTGTATATACAGGGGTCTCAGAATTGTATCACACACATCCACACAATTAGGTCAAAAAAACATTTTCAATGTAAACAAACAAAAAATGTACTGCGAGACCACATCCGTTGTGTCGGAAAGACATCTATTGTGTGTGCAAATGATGGATGTATCCTTCGGTCTGCATGATCGGGGGAGGGATAAAAAAAATTTGTACGAATCCATCGCCCTGAACGGACCTCAATTAAAATAGCAGATGGTGTAAAAACATTTCACAAGAGTCGATCACCAAGCGTCATCGAAGACGGATGCCTTGTTAATGAGAGTCTGATCCGAATCTCGCCCTAGATGGACGTTAGTTATTAAGCCCGCCACACTTTTAAAGTAAAATAAAAAGATCTTTTTAAGAGTCGCGAGTGTTGAAGAAGATGAATATTTAAGGTTGTGTGTTGTGTGTCTGCAAAGTTTTAGATGTGTGTTACCGTGGTTGAGTGCGGCACTGCTTAGTGCATGCCTTACGATTAAAATAAGTTTTAAATAATTAAAGAGCTTGAAATAAAAACATTAAACTGAAAACAGAGTGTTTCATTTTATTATAAAGTATACAATGTGGTGTACCTTTAAATGTTACATCAGTGTGTAACACTGAAAAAGCGGCAAGATTATGTAATGTATTAGCGAGAATACTACCCAATGTGGAAGGCGCCTGGCCCCACATCAGGAAGCTGATATCCAGTGGCAACACCTAATGTAATGTACGTAGCTCATCAGGGGAGGAGACCTACGCGAGGGGGGGAAACTCAGCACGACTATTATCATTAAGGCAAAAAAAGGCGATTTTGTCGATTTCTTTTAGAAAAAAAACTATTTACTATATATTTTTGAAAATTTGAGCATTTATTGTACGGGGGTTGCCTCTTATGTTTCAGGATTTGGCAACCCTAGTGTTGCAATCCGGCAATTGACAGCTCTGTCGTAAAGTTGGACATTTTTGAAGTTATACGCACTCAGAACGTTTTGATATACGAGCGCTATTTGTGTTGTGTACAGTAACTTAAAAGATTCATCTCGGCCCAAAAATGGAATTAAATCGTCAACATTTTCGTGCGATTATTTTTTACAACTTTCGGCGTGGATTAACTCAGCAACAGTGCATGGATGAACTTAATTCAATTTTTGGCGATGAAGCTCCATCAAGGACCAGTGTTTATCGATGGTATGGTGAATTCAATCGTGGTCGTAGTTCACTCCAAGATGAATTTCGTGAAGGTCGTCCAAAATCAGTTGTTGTTCCGAAAACCATTGATGCTGTGCGCGAACTGATATTGGAAGATCGTCATGTGATCTATCGTGAGATTGAGACAACCTTAGGCGTTAGTGGGACCAGCATACATTCAATATTGCATAAACATTTGACTGTCAAAAAAATTTGTTCGCGTTGGATCCCACACAATTTGTCAATCGCCCAAAAAAAGGCTCGTGTCAATTGGTCGAAGGAAATGCTCAAAAAATACGGTCGCGGTGCTTCGAAACACGTCTATGACATCGTGACAGGTGATGAATCGTGGATTTACGCGTATGAGCCCGAAAGTAAACAGCAGTCGACTGTCTGGGTGTTTCAAGATGAGCCAAATCCAACAAAAGTTGTTCGCGCACGAAGCACTTCCAAGCAAATGGTCGCCTGTTTTTTCGGAAAAACTGGACATGTGCAACCGTACCACTAGAACAACGCAAAACAGTTAATTCTGAGTGGTACACAACCATTTGTTTGCCAGTTGTCTTCCAAGAAATCAGGAAAACCAACCGCCGAAGACGGATCACTCTTCACCACGACAATGCGAGCTCTCACACATCGGCTGCGACAACTGCATTTTTGAGCACCCAAAACATCGATTTGATGGGTCATCCGCCGTATAGTCCTGACTTGGCACCGAATGACTTCTTTTTATTCCCGTACGTAAAAAACAAACTGAGAGGTCAACGTTTTTCGACACCTGAAGAAGCGGTTGCTGCATTCAGAATGCATGTGTTGGAGATACCTCAATCAGAGTGGCAAAGGTGCTTCGACAATTGGTTCAAACGCCTGCAAAAGTGTATAGATCTTCATGGGGAATATTTTGAAAAACAATAAAGTGATTTTCGATGATCAATATTTGTTTTTGTTCTCTAATCCCGAAATATAAAAGGCAACCCTCGTATATACATAGTAGTATTTATATTAATTTTTTCTTTAAATTTTATGCAAGCAGTTAAGCAGTAAAAGATATCAGCTCCAAAAAAAAATTTTTTTCGGTGTGCAGTGAAGAGCCTCGTTGGATCATCCTTAAAAAATGATTTTGTTTATTTTATCCGTGTAGTCAATTGATGAGTACTATTAATAAACTTTTCTTTTTAATAATAAAAAAAGGTGATTGAAAAAAAGTCATTTTTGCGAATATTTTGAAGTTACTTTTCTTTATAAGTTGTTATAAACAAAATTTTAACTTCTAAAAATACATTCATCAAGTGGCAAATTGACTAACCCTTCATTTAAAAAAAATCATATGAATTCATCGGTAAAATTATGAGTAAAAACATGGTTTTGGGAAAAATGCATTTAAAGCGGCTGCCTCTCGAACTTTGCCGTACAGTGTGCTCGGGCATGCGTACTTTTCGAGCTCATTTTAACCCATTAAAATACACATTCATTCTTAGGGTGTTTGAAAAACATGGTTTTGGGAAAAATGCATTTAAAGCGGCTGCCTCTCGAACTTTACCGTACAGTGTGCTCGGGCATGCGTACTTTGCGAGCTCATTTTGACGCGCGAAAATATAGATTCATTTTTAGGCCTTTGACAGCATTATCTACAACAGGTAAACTATCGATTTGAAGCCGCTACACCGGGATACCCCCTTAAGAATATGCTGCGCTTTCCGGACGGTATCCGAATACGACATATGTCATGACTGGAAGGAAACCATTTGACCTTGCAGCTAAGAAAACCGCTGCTTTGCAAGACATTGACGCACTAGCCTTACTGGAAAATGCTTGTACAAATAGAGAACTCGGGTCAAAGAGAATAACAACGAAGATACTTTGACATAAGGAAGATGGACCTGTGGCGTCTCCAACAGATGCACACACAATACACAAGCAAATAGTGAAGAACACCGAACGAAAATCGAATAAGAAAATGCATCAGAGCCGTATACCATAGCGATAACATAACAATTCACATCAGTGGAATATACTTGAGCTTAAAAATCGAATTCTAAGCACGGCCAGTAGCCTGTGTTACGCATTGGTTCAATTTTTTGCGATTCTAACTGTCATAGCGTCAGTTCGAATCCCACGTTCTTCACTATCATTCCGAACGCTATAGACCCATATCATAATAACTGATATTGAAAGTTGGGTGAAAAGAAAATACAGCGAACTGAACTACCACCTGACTCAGCTGATATCAGGACATGAATGGCGACATATGAGATGATGTAACAGATACCCCGTCCTCCTGCGATGGAATATCTACCAAGAAAGTACCGCGGGGATCAATGGAGGTATATGGTGGCGGGAGGTGGTTTTAGTCAGCGAAAATCCCGCCTGCACCTGGATTGGTGCAGGTGTATGTTTTGAAGATTTCCGCCATCCTAGCGAAAGACTGAAATATGTATTGATAAAATCTGAATTCTATATCCACACACTGAAATTGTTATTGTGGGTGATTTAAATGTGAATAATTCTCCGAGAATTTATGGGGGATTTTTGGAGTCGTCCCTTGAACATGACGAAATATGTTTATTTTGCTAATCGTTATAACTATTATTTAATATATAAAACTATTAAAACTAATATTTAATATACGAAACAAACTAATACGAGTATAACTTTTATTCAATACACGAAACAGACAGAAAACAAAAAAAAAAAGAAGCAATTTCTTCTGATATAATTTTTTGTAAACACTGTAACATACGTTGTTATTCTTTTTACACTCGACTCGACTCTTTGACGAACATTTTTTTGCCAAGTAAAGTTCGATAGTGAAAGATCAATAAGCTGCCGAGGATCAGGGCTTACTACGGAAATGTTTCCATAGCAGCTGGGGAACTGATAACTAGTGTGAAAACCATGTATATAGTGTGAAAACCATGTATATAGTGTGAAAACCATGTATATAGTGTGAAAACTATGTATCACCGCCGCAACTTTACTAGATTAGACAAGAAATATTTAGTGGCTAGTGCATTTAACAAATCTTCGAGTTAAATAACTCAATTCAGCTCTTAAATGAACCAACAAAAGTCCTATAGGTGAATGTGAACTGCAATTGAAATATTTAATAGAACAATCCAATGAAATGTCCCGGCAAGAATGAATGTTCATTTTTTTTTACGTATTAAAGTTGCCATAAATATATTAACGATTAAAAATGGTTTAATAGAAACTAAAATTTGTATAATATCGAGGGCTCAAAATAACCAGGAAATAAGAATAGATATTGTAAAACTAGATTTTAGCAGTTAAGTTTAATTACCTTTTCAACAATTGCTTCAGCAAAAACTTCCTAATGATGTGGTCGAATTAGCCCTTATATAAAGACTTAATATCTACCTCAATTTGGCGTTTTGACACAAAACACTACAGGCCACTATAGATATACCCGATAAAGATCATTCCAATCTTGGTTTTTCAATTTACTGCTGCCTTCGATCCCTTACTTTCTCCTAGTTCTTAAAATAATTCCGACTCCACGAAGCAGACACAATAAATGAATGCCAGCCGGTTTAATACATTCCTCGAATTGAGTTGTAACCAATAACTCGAGCCATCTACAAATTTATTGCTCATTTCCCTTGACGCCCTTGTTATTGGAAAACTGAAAATTATTGTCAGCCACCTCTTCCAGGCTCATTTAAAGTCTTCGTCACCGGTCGTTCTAAGTTATTCCGGATTGTCATTGTTAGATACAAACCATCAAATTGGCGCCCCTCCATCCGTTCATTGGACCCATGGTTCAAGGCATTATCTTCGCCCTTCGCTCAGTGGAATATCATTTAAATGCAAATCCTCGAAGAGAAGTTTCATCTTGATCTCCCGCGATGTCACTAAATAAGCAATCAACATGACAAAAGCACTTTTCGTCTCCAAACTCCTTCCATAAGGTGCATTTAACTGTTCTGATCAGACTAAGCCAACATTTGACGTTTGTTTGGTTAGACCAAAGATAGAGCGGAACCCCACGACCCTAAAAAGATCCCGTCGACTAATATTTCAACATTCCAACACAGACTAAAGATACGATTCGTATCAATGGCTACTTAAAAGAAAACAACAAACCGGTGATAAGTGTTCAACAAATCGTGCGGCGACCAACTTGATATACAGTTGGACGATGACACAGGTTTATTGATCGTCAATTAAGCGTTCATCGAGTATCGAGTATTCAACTGGTATTTGTGAGATGCGAGGAATGAGGTTCTCAGAATTATCTTCTGATTTCATTCTCACACAGTCCGCCGTGAGGAATGGCTATAAGTGGTGGAGACCTGCGGCGTAATGCCGTTGAAATAAAGTGATATGCCGCACATGTGTTGGAATGAGAGTCCTGTGAAAGCTGATTGTCAAATCAACGTGATTCCTAAGGAATTTATAATATATGTCCCCCCATAAATTGTTCATCTTAATAGGGAGGTGCCAGGTTAATTGGAATTTTCAAGCTTTGGAGGACATCTTTGAGACAAGTAAGAAAATAACTTTAGACAGTAAGTGCGGCGGGAAGTCCTGCAAGCATGTTTGAAATGCATCTCTCCCGCAGAATAATTTAAAGAAATTATATTTTAATCAGAGCGAGTTTAAAATATAATGAACGATTTAACTGCTGTTTTAGGTATAGACAATTTTCTGACATTTGTGAGAGAACTGATTTTTACCTATTGAAAGAGGATATTATTACATCCAGATTTACTGGATGAGTAACAAAACAAAACGATGACAAAACACTTGGCTCAAGAATAGACGGACTTCGTGTAAAGATATTATACATTCATTGCATTAACAAGGAAAAATATACGAAAACGTACTATGGGTTTAAGGTGAATTATTTCAAGGAAGGAAGAATTGAAGGATATAGTAACATTTACGGTAAAAAATCTAAGAGAAAGTACATTTTACAGTTTCTACTATCGCATTTTCAAATTCAACGAAACTTTTGCATAAATTGAAAACATTTTACAATTCTGCTTTGACGAAGATATAATTGTGAGGCTGTCAAATTGCCAATACCTATTCTTTTCCCAGGTACTCAATCCATGTACTCAACGCTCCATTACGTAAATCCTCGGTACATATTTGGGAATTTCCCCATTTACTACTGTTAAACCTTTAAATCCTTTATCCTAAAAATATTTGATTACACGCATCCAAAACAACGCTGCATATATCTAAAACGATCAGTGTAAAATAAATTAGAAATCTAAACGTGAGTCTTTAAATTCTGTCCTTATATCCTCGGCAATCGTTATCCCGTCAATCTCTTCCCTGTAGGTGTTTCACAGTCGTTGCGGATCTGAATTTAGTTAACGTATACCCCCAATATCCTCCCGTGATACCCAGAAATCAGACAACGGGCATCAGTTCAGGTTGAAAGATAACTTCAGGCATACAAATGAGAGAATCATTCTTTAGCCGAAGTACGCAAATGTGGAATGTTCTGACTCTCATCTAATCTCCAACCGAACGATGTCCCTTCTTCAAAACAACATTGGAGGAATTGAAATGATTCTTATGTGAAGGACAGTGTTGACTAGATCGACCCACTTACTAAGTTAGGTAGTCGATATTGACATCATCTACAACCTATCAAGAGCTGTACACGAAACTTTCATCGTCGAAATGAAAATATTAATGAAGGCACAAACTAAGAAACGTGTAACAGATGCCCATCTGGGTCTAACCCAGAAGTTCAATAAGAAACGTGTGGTACATTTTAGTCTTCGGGATGTTTTTAGGTAAACTATATATTTTATAAAATTAATTTCTCTGGGCGAGAAGAATTATCCATATTACATATGGAGGTCATTAAAACTGCACTGAACGGCAAAATAATTATTGCACGCTCGCCAGGGAAAAGCCGATTGAAACAAAACAAGGGGAAGTATGTGGGTCAACGTGTCTCTAGTTTCTGGCTGTCTTGTGTAAACTACAATCGACACTACAATAGGCAACATCGAATGTTAGAGTCGATGTCGCGATATATGAAATAAAGGCAGGGGGTAATCTATGGATGTTTTCACACTTTCTATAGGGATAGTTAGGAGGTCGTCTCTAACTACTTATATGGATGGATCGAAGGAATGAAATCATACAAGGTAGGTCGGTTTTTGGTGAGGTGGTAAACGCAGGTTACATGTTCGCGTCTAAAAACTACATTTTGTCCGGTGTATGTGCGTCAGACTTGCCAATAATATCTACCAGTATATAACATCATTCAACCAATTATCTGTAAATAATATACGACAGAATGCGAGATTCTGACAACTTTGGATCACTGGATAAAATCCTAGCTTTTAACAGCTTACTGTCGAGGACATAACTAATATTTTCTTCCACTGGTGTTTGCCCGGATAGCAATACTCATTGCAGACGAGAATCCTTACAGTTTTGGATAGTGACCTTTGTTTTAAATTTCTGAAATTGGTGCGGAGGTTAGTTTTTAAAACTGTCGAATTAAACTGGACAAAATTGCGTGACTACGAAGAGAATCGAAACTGATGCAGTAGACGTGGCTTCATTTTCTAACTTGAATCAAGAGTTTAGGTTAGAAGTTTTAATGTTAGAGTTGAGATAATAAAAAAATGGAATAGACTCGAGATATTTGAGAAGACCATGTATTAGACCAAGATGGCTTAGTTGAGACGTAACTGCACCACAAGTGGGGGATTGGCAGGTGGAAACTTGAATGAGGGTAAGGCCATTTACTATTTGAACTAAAAAGAAGATTACAGTGAAGTGATTTTTCGTTGGTTTTAAACTTTTTGAATATATGTGAGCTGTCATTTGAAAACAGGTGTGAAAGCTACAGGGCAGGTACCGAAGGTTTAAATAACCTGCCCAATATTAGTGACTTGTCCGTATACATGGGTGCCCTAAAAAGTTTTCGATCCCAACGTGAAGATAGCGGCACTTGTTAATAAAAGCTAGTGAAAGTAGTTGTGCATCTTTTGACTGTTACTCACCAAAAATTTCAGCTATTTTAACGGGCAGGTTTTATTTGACAGTTGTTTGAGTAAGTCGATGTGTGTTTTTGTGAAAATGGACAAAATTGAGAATCGAGCTGTCATTAAATTTTTGTTTTTGAAAGGCAATACGCCTACGCAAATCAAAGATGAGTTGGACTCCGTGTATGGGGACTCTGGGTCATCATTTACCACACTGAAATTTTGGGCAGATGAATTTAAACGTTGCCGTGAGAGCTTGGGAGACAATGAACACTCGGGACGTCTAAAAACTGCAACAAGTGACGATAACATCGCTAAAGTTCGCCAAATGGTGGTAAAGTGAGAGAGATAGCAGAGGCTATAAAAATGTCCAAAGAACGTATTTGTCACATATTAAATCAAGATTTAAGCACGAGAAAGCTGTTCGCGCGTTGGGTGCCGCGTTTACTCACGTTAGATCCAAAACGTGTTCGAGTGAAAATTTCCAACGCGCTCTGTTGGCGCACTTTAGGCGCAATAAATCCGAGTTTTGGCGCCGATTAATTACTTTCGATGAAATTTGGATACACCTTTATGCGCCCGAAACAAAAATATAGTCAAAACAGTGGACTGCAAAAGGGGAGTCGGCTCAAAAAAATCTGACGACTGTCAAAT
This sequence comes from Microdon myrmicae, assembly GCA_963931805.1. Lineage (NCBI taxonomy): Eukaryota > Metazoa > Arthropoda > Insecta > Diptera > Syrphidae > Microdon > Microdon myrmicae. The sequence goes on from OZ007496.1 coordinate 69,874,945, forward strand.
AAAAATTACGCGTCCAAAATGGCTGAAATTTTGGTGAGTAACTGTAAAAAGACGCACAACTACATTCACCAGCTTTTATTGGCGAGTGCTGCTATCTTCACGTTGAGGTCGGAAAATTTTCAGCCCACCCTCGTATTAAGGTGTCCAATTTTTTTCATTCAGATAGAAAAACACATCTATTGGCTGTGGATTGTACATCGATGGAATAGCCAGACTAGCTATTTCGAGGTTGTCATATTGCAGGTAGTATAGCATTTTTTGTGTACGCTTGTCAGAGAAATCTACCGCTGGGTCGAGCCATCACTTTGCCGACAGAAAGTGTTTGTTCGAACTGACACGGCTACGACAAATTCCGATGTCACCATAGACGAGATTTATCTTCAGGTACAGGTGTCGTGTAGTATATTCAGGTCCCGTCGTCAGTGACAATTGAATCCAAAAATGTCTCGCCCCATTTTCTGTATCGTTTATGATCTTCGATGAGTATTTTGGGGACCCACCTTGCACACACCCTGCTTTAATGTAAATGTTCTATCAAAACTTTGTCAATCGTAGTTTCAAAAACATCAGTGATCTGTTTGAAGAGCTCGCAAAACATCGCATACAGATCTTCAAACAATCATTCTACAACGTTGCCAATTGCATCGTTCAAAATTGAAGGAACGCTGTTCGTTATGGACATCTGTACCTCCGTCATTGTACTCCCTGAGCCAATTTCGCACGTTTTAGACGTTTATACTTTTATTTTGCATAACTGATGATGAATTTTAGCGGAGTTAGTGCCTTTGGCACTCAACAAAATTTCATTGCACGTAACTGACGAGGGAAGTAGGCGGCAACTCAATCGCGAGAGGTTGCACAGTCAAGATTGAGCATCTGATTGGTGGGAAATTGAAGAGAGGAAAGCAAGCTATAAGCCACTATTGACGAATCAACAGCACACAAACGTTTTCGTGAATGCAGCACCTAGGATACCCTTTTTTTTACAGACGACTCCCATATCATTGCTTTATGTGAGAAGAACAAATATAATATTCCCAAGACAGAGAAAGATGAAGTGCAAATTTTGTGTATATAATAGGGACCGATAACAATGTAGAATCGAAGATGCGTGCGTTTGTTGAAAGTTAACAGAATATATTACGGTTGGTCAAGAGCTTTCAATTTTCAACTATATTTCAAGCGTGTTCTCACCTTGGGTTACAGCGTTTTTCGACGAAACGAACGATATGAAAAGCTTAGAATCAGGGCACCAACGCATCGTAACATGGCCACGAAAGTGTTTCAATTCTGTTTTTAAGCAGTGGATTGTTATGTTTAATGTGCTTGTATACGACACCGATCACTCTCTTTCGATTCATTCTTGGTGCGTCTGTATCTGTTGATATTGCTATGTAATGTCAAGTTGAGGTAATGCCAACTTTAATCAAGGAACGATACAAGGTCCAGTATTAAGTTAAACGTAAATGTAGCTGAGCATCCGGACACATCGTTTCGATTCGTTCCCAAGAACTGAACTTTGTACAAATGTTGTTAAAGATTTTGAAGAAGCATGGCTAGAAGACTGACACAAGCACTCAGACCTGCCGAGTATTTGCAGTGTTACCAGTTAACTTAATCCTTCTAAGGAAGGGTCGTTTTTGGCATCCTTAAATGGTAGGGTCGTCAGACGCTTTAAAAAGTACCTAAAAGTGCTCAAAAAAACTGGAAAACTACATGTTGCTTTACTAACTATCCTTGTATAAGGTGCTTATTGGACGATTGGTCCAATCGTTATAGTAATAATTTTTTAATTTATTTAAACAATAGAAGTAAATAAGTAAATACCTCCCCCACCTTTCGAAAAGGCACGAGTGACCTGTGCCTACAATTTAGGTTAATATCCATAATTTTATTTTGATAATAATTTACGAAGATTTTTGCTTAATAATCTACATTCGAAGTACGGGTATTGCAATTCGGCACCGGATTCCAATGAGACGCTATTGTGATGCTGTGCGGGGCCATGAGTGATACGGAACAATCGAGATGAGCTTTAAGGCGAAGATATCCATTGATCATATACTGTAGGTTTTACTAAGTGCTTCGTTTCGAGATTGAATGGCTTCGAGTTTATTTAATGTAACAGGATTTTTGTCTTTTATCAACGCCAAGAAATCTGAATATACTTTGCTAGTTGTTATGATCATTTCGGAGAATGCAGCAATGATTTGGTTAAGCAGAACTTTGGCGTAGCATCTTGCAGGGGTTCGTTTTATATCCGATAGGGAACATCGGCAGGATAGCTCTTTCTTTACTACAGGAGCAGCTGTTGGATCATATACCGCTAAGATAAGATACTCATCTCAATAAATTTGGTTAAGATCACTTTGCTTGTTTCTGAAAGATTCATGTTGTTCCAAAGTGCTTTCTCCACTGGTAACTGGGCCTTCTTAACAGTCTCAGACATTGGTGTCACCTTCCATTAGGCTGTTAAACGGTTTGAATCGGACAGGAAATTACAATTTTTTTAGCGGTAATACTACTGTGATACTTTCGCGGTCAAGGTATAGGACGTAAAAAGCACTCAATGGATGCATCAAGCCAAATCATCCTCACAGATGAAGCCTCTTTCCACCTTAGTGGATTCGTCAAAAACTAGAATTGTCGCATCTGAGCGGAGAGATCTTTGAGAAATCACAAGTATCATTGTTTGGTGCAGTTTTCTACCTCGTCCTTACAAGTTCCAAAAGCTCCGCCGTAAAATAAAACTGTTCAGCAAGAGAAATAAAAAAAACACTAGTCCTGATTTGTAATTTTTTTTGAACGCTGTTATTGGTGCACATGGTTTACTTAAGCTCGAAATAGTTATTGGCAAATGGTTGATTGTTCTATTGTACGTACAAGAAAATATTTGTGTTGTTTAACACACGGTATAGGAATGTATGAATTATGACGCAATGTGCGCGCACTCAAGGATGGAAGAGGACTCAACGGTTCAACCCTCGTTTGGGGTGAGTTTGGTGGTGTGGGGGTAGATATCCTCTCCACTAAGGATATGTTTTACTTACCACCAGAGAAACGTAAAGTCTCTCTTTGTGGAATGGAAAACCAGATCTCGTAATGAAGATCATGGTGTATGCATGTATGGGTGATCGTACAGATAACAGTGTTTATCGATGCATTTGAGCAAAGGATAAACGAAACCTGAAACGAGGGAAAAAGAACAAAGGGAGAAGCGACCTAAGGCATCGGCTTGTAATGAGGGTTGGCTAAATAAATATGCTGCAACTCATTAAATGGGAAATGCATTTGGGATACCTCAAACAATTTGGATTGTTTATCGTATCGCCAGAATGCCTGCGGTAGAACAGAATTCTTTTGTTTACACATGATGTGTGCTAAAGAATTTGGTTTTAGCGGCTATTGCGCTCGTTGTATGCAGCTGTTTCAATAGGCTGCTAGGAGTTGCTTTGTCGTTGGAAAAAGAGTCGCCAGCCAATGTGTATGTGGGCAACATTGTTGTACATTCGTTGATGCATGGAGAATGCCCTTGTGAAAGGAAATGCTTTGATGCGGGGAGATTGAGGTGCAAATATTGGTTGCGAATATGGGAGATTCTTCAGGTGAGCTTTAAGAACCCCCACAAAGTCAAAAGCATTTGTGAGTAGGCCTGACACCATTCATTAATTAAATGAGTCGATCAATTCCGTCATTAGAACCTAGGCGCAACGTGTCATGCCTATCTCTCTTCTATAGGTATTATCACGGTCGTTGCTCAACAGAACTTGCTGAATGTGTTCCGCCTCCTCAGACATTTTCCCACGATACCCACCAATCTGAGAATGCCCATCAGTCCACATTGAAAGCCAACTTCACATGCACAAATAAACACAGAGAGTTAATCTTTAGCCGAACCACACGAATGTGGAATACTCTACCTGATCATGCGTTTCCTTGTCGTTGTAATGTCCAGGCATTTAAGACCAATGTACATCGATACCTCCTTTCCTTATCCACTTCCTCTCCTTCCGCTCGCACTGTGCTCTGACACTTAAGGGTACTCCAAAATCGCCATTTGTGCGCGCATTTGTGTAAAAAAAAGTCTTTATTGCAAGCATCAGTACCCTAGATGAGCAATTTTGACACCAGGTTCTCTAACGTGTAGACAAGTGGAACAAGATCTGACTTTGAAGCTGTGTGTATGTTTTGTTTCTTTCCTTATTATTGTCATCCAATTAATTGAATGTGATAATTATTGAAAACAAATAAAAATATAATATCTTCATCATGTAGTTCTTAAACGAACAATAATATGCGAACTGGAGCTGCCTAGGATTTTAGTTCTGCCAGTACTCAGATTCGGATCTAAAACCTGGGCGCTTATAAACTATATTATATGAGAGTGAACCAAATATAAACGGTAGTTTTGCTTTTTTGCTTAGCCACAAGTTGTGAGCTAGATAATCTTGTGTGTGGCTGTTGTTTGGTTTGTGAAGAGTAGGGCAACCGGCTTGGCTAGCGGGGGCGCTCGAATTCGTAGTCAGTACAGCCATGAGTGATCAAGAGGCGAAACAGATTATTATACAATTTTTAACAAATGAGAATCCCTGGGGAATTTTATCTCAATTGAGGGCGCATTTTGCTGATGATGCATTGTCTCAGAATCGTATACGTGTATAAGTGGGCCAGAGAATTTAAAAATGGACGAGAACATATAGAAAACGATAGTCATGATAGACGCTCAAGTCGTACAGATGACAACGTCCGAGCCGTTCAAGAGCTTATTGAATTATTGATTTTCTTCACGAACAAGGCACAGTGAATGCTGCTTCCTACTGTCAGTTGTTACAGCCGTGTAACAATTGGGTTTATTGTTATTACCAATGTTGACATTTATTTTTAATTAATTTATAAATTATTAAATTAATTACAATTGGTTTGTACCTAAATACACCTGAGTAATTTTACTCGCAAGAAGCCCCGCTCTACTTGTGGGTGGCCGCAGGCTTCTTGCTTTCGATTACCTGTGTTCTTTCAACCCAATCGCACCCACTTTATATACCATTGAAGAACCGTAAATACTGCAGATGATGCACTTCCACATACCCAACGAATAACCTATTCCGAGGTTATTCGCCTGTCATTGCTAACTCGTTTAGTTCTGCAAAAAGCTATTTAGGTTTTACCAATTACTTAATTGGTTTACCTGCGAAAATTGCACACGAATCAATTTAAACGTTTAAACGTTTTGCGGAACCAACGTCCGCTCCAATTTCCTAGCATTGCTCCATACTCAGTAACTCAATTCCCGTTCCGCATGTGTAGGCAGTTTGCTGCCGTTGAATCGTTTTACTGTGGCTTATGATAATGCCGGTAATGATAAAATTTTATTGTTTACATCTGTTGGTGTAACCTAAATTGCGACGACCTTGAGTGAATGATTAATCGATTCAATTTGTTCGGTTCGCTTGTGCATTTTGCTGTGTCTGCAGAATGCTTGCGTTGTGGATGTTTGTTTACATCGAATTGAAGATGAGATTTGCGAATTGAATTGGGATGAGTTTTTGAAGAAGAAATGAATTGCATATCTTGGATTGATGGAGATATGAATTGAGTGGAGTGTGGCTTCGTATGCAAATGTTTGGGACAATGGAATATTTATTGCTATTGATTTTGATATCAAACGAATGGTGAAAGTGCATCACCTGGGTAGTCGGTAAGTATTATATGATAAGTAGTGTGGTGTGACATTCCTCCCCTCTGAAAAGAAAGAAAATCACCGGTACGAGTGATTTTCTGTGGTACGTAGGTGGTTGCAGATGTGAGTTGAAAGTTGGTGTTTACAATTTGTTTCATAAGTTTTTACAAGGTTTTGTATATAAGTGTATGTAATCAATAGTTTTATGTATAATTTTGATTGTAAAGGTCTTTGTTTTTCTTTATGCTATTGAGTCTAAACATTTTTTTTTTAGCTTATTGTATATATGTTTGCAATTTGTTTGCGGATTACAATAATAATTTTTCTATGTATATATGCAATTAATTAAATTTTTTGTATGTAATTATTGATAACTGTGCTATTCGTATGTAATAGTATAGGTAATATAATTTTCAAAAGAGCATAATTCTAACATAAATTTTCGTGTAAGCAGTTTTTTTTTTTTTTTGAAACTAGTATTAATTGGTGGTTTTGATATATATATAACCAATTCTTTATAGTATGTATATATTAACAATTAAATAATTTAAAATTTTCTTGGTATATATTTAATAATCCTTATAGTTTGTATGTATAATTAATTAATCTTACGTACAGTTGGGTAATTTAAAATTTTCTTTAATAATCCTTATAGTCTATATGTGTAGGTAATTAATTCTTTGAAATTTTCTGGATACATTTTTTGATTAGTTACTATATATATATTTTTTTTTTTGTGTAATTTGCTGGGTATATATGACTTTACTATCTATGTTTGTTTAGTACTTAATTTTCTATTATCGGTATGTATGTATGTAAGTAATTAATTATTTACAATTTGTAATTTAAAATTTTCTTTGTATATGTGTAAAGTATGTATATACGTAATTAATGAATGATATATATGAATTGATGATTTTGCTTGGTATATATACGCAATTGTTTTCTTATAGTCTATTAAATAATTATTAACAATTGTGTTTTGTGTATGATTAGTTTGATTGTAATAGGAATTATTTTGCTAATTTTAATAGTGTTTATAATAGTAGAACTTATTTGTACGTTTTTTTTTTGTGTAGCGATTGTTTGTTCAACCCTGTTTATTTATTAATTTTAACATTAGTGATAATAATGAATGAAAGTATTTGATTATTAGAAATGTATTATGTAATATTGTGCATCTATTCCTGTACCTGACCATATGGATTTGATTTGAAATGATACCTGCTGGAGATAGCAAATGTGTGTATTGAAACTAGCTAACCTTGGAGTATGGTTTTAACCTACCATTTCGAACTATTATCAATTTTTTGCCAACGTCAATGACTGTCTTGTTTGGCCTTGTTACTGCCGTAACGAAAAACAGGCCTTTCCACATGGGTGTTTGGCCCTTAGGGTTTTTGGGTTTCTTCATCATTTTGTTTCCCTCATGGAACGTTTGAGTGATTTGCTCGGTTGTTGTGGACCTTTGCAAGAATAATTTTTTGTTGTTTTGCGGTGAGCTAAAATATGAGTTTATCGTATTTGAACATGTCTCATATGTCCTTTTGGTATTTCTCTGATTAGAATTGTATGTAAAGGTGCTTCCTTTGTCTTGGATTTGCTTCAGTTTGATTATTGTGGGTTTTTTCCACAATTTTTTGTTTGCGTATGAGCTTTCTGTTTCTGAACATGTCTTATATGTCCTTTTTATGTTTCTCCATGTAAAGGTGTTGCCTTTATCTTGGGTCTGTTTACTTTTGATTTTTGTGGGTTTTTTCCACAATTTCTTATTTTGTGAGGAGCTAGGGCACTTGCCGCTTGACTTTTGGTTCCTCTTGTGGTTTTCAGATTTTAATCTGAAGGATTTGCGTATGTTTAAAATCATTTTAGTGGTTTTACTTTCTGTCAGTGATGTGTCCGATGGGAAGGCTCCATCGTCTGATTTCTGATTCAGACCGAGCGTTTCTTCCTTTGGCTTCACTGGAACAGCTGTGACCTGTTGAGATCGCATGGGCACGTAAACAGCTCTACCTGAAAATACCTCCACTTGTCGGTGGGGTGTCCCTGTCGCTGGAGTAAGAGAAACCTTGGAGAGTTTACAGGCGGTATGTCTGACCGTTTTAGGTCCCGCTATTGCTGTAACTTGTCTCGCATCGGTAGTCCATGTGTGATGGGGACTTGTGGTTTTACTTTTCAGGCGAATCCTGAATTCTGTCGAATTTTGTTTAGTATGCTGTGAGGTCAACTGTCGATTCGCTGATTGGATGATTGGTTCGTCCGCAGACTCCTTCTCTGCGAAAAGGTATCGAATGCTCTGGATATTCGAACCGTGATCACTCATTAACGAATATGCTCCCTGGTTTATCAGTTGAGTTGTAGGATGCTCTCTAAATGAGTTTATTGTTCTGGAAACTGTTAGTAGTTTGCTTGCTTTTATGTGTGGGGCGGTAGCGCCTCCTGGTAGTATAGCTTTCTGGGGGGAGCCCTCATTGCTCAATTCTTGGTTGGGATATGGGTTTTCTTTCTTTACTCCTGTGGGGTATCGTTTTACCTTTTGATAGCTTTTAGACCTCTTCATAGTATCTCGCGGAGCTAATTTCGCTAATTGGGAATTTTCCACTGCCACTGGGGTTCTGCAGCTGGATTCTTGTGTAGAAGAATTTTTGGGGGCTTTATAGGCGGTATATCTGACCGTATTGGATTCTATAAGTTGCCTCTCTATGGCTATCTTTTTGTGGCGTGGATATTTGTTTAGTGGGATACTAAATTCTTCCAGATTGCTTTTGGTGCGTGGAAACCTAAGTTGTTGGTTTGGACCTTCTACAATGCAATTCTTTGAAAGGAAGTCGTTCCCTAGTAGTCCGTCCTCGGTTAAACCGGGCAATTGGCGTACGACTTGGAATTTGCAGGGAATTTTAGTTTTTAAGTTGAAGTTTCCTTGGCAACTCCCTAGGGTTCTTCCTGTTCCATATGGGGATTTCAACGCGCAAGTATTGTCTCTTTTAATTTTAATATCTCTGAGTGCTTGCTCAGTGATGATGCTCACTTCAGCGCCTGTGTCTACCACTAGTTGAACATGGTCGTTTGGACCTATATCTAGAGGGAGGTTCACTGTGGGTGCACTAGTTCGTGGCTGCTGAGAGTATTCTAAGTTGCGGATATTTCGTGATTCTTTTGGGCCGGACGTGTTTCTTTTATTCCGGGATTCCCATTTTACCTTTTGGTGGCAGTTCGAAACGTGATGGCCTTGTCGACCACAAAAATCGCAGGCTATTCTAATGCTATAAACCTTAGGCGTGTTTTCAACGTAGGTGCTGTTAGGAGAATTCAAGGGGGTGGCCCTGTGTTGATTTTGTTCCCAAAAATGGTTTGTATTTTGTATTGGATTAACGATATCTGTGTAGTCTTCTGACTTCTGGTAGTTTGTAATGTCGTGACTATAAGGCGTATGGGGCGGAGTGTTTCTCCGTGTGAGGCAGTCACTATATGTATGCCCCTGTTTGTGGCAGAAATTACATGTTATTTTAGCGGTAATCGAATGAAGGTGTTTCGTGTTTGTAAATGGATCGTTTTGCCTGTGGCTGGGAGTGCCGTTGTCTCTGTTTCGTTGTAACGGATCTGTCTTAGGAGCGCTTGAGTTTCTTGGAGCAATCGGGGTGAACGGTAAGATTTTTGTGCTTATTAGATTGTGCGGAAGCGTCAGATTGTTAGGAATCAGCAAAGTTCCTGGTTTAGCAGAACCTAACATGAAACTATATGGTTGTGGTTGAAATGCGACCTGTTGCAGCCTTTCCATATCTAATGCCTTTTGTATTAAGTCATCCAACGCGATGTTTCCCAGGGTTAACAAGTATTGGCACAGGTGGCGATTACTAACACCACCTTTTAATGAGTTTTTGGCGAAGTCCTCCAGTTGTGCGTTCAGCTTGGAGGCTGCCTTTGTGCCATAGTTGTGATCAGCAGCTTCCTTGCATAGCATCAGCATCTGCTTTATCCTGGCGGTAAAGGTGATGAGAGCCTCCAAGGGTTGCTGTCTGATCGTTATTAATTGACTTACCAATTCTTGGTAAGTCTCCCTAGGCATGTAGGTTTGTTTGAGGAGTCTTGCGGCTTCCTCGAAGGTTTTTGGCGAGTTTGAGGCAATTAGTATGTATGCCTCACCTCGCAATCGCGTGGGGAATATTGTTAAAAACGCGGAGTGCTCTTCTGCCGGTAGGCATCCGATTACCTTCCTGCAGCATCCTAAAAATACTTGTAACTCATTGTCAACCAGGGGACTGTGCCCGCCCGAGAAGACTGGTACAAGCTGGGAGGTGAGCTTTGCGATTTTAACGAAATCAACAGTCATGTTTTCGATAGAGAGTGACGCGGTTAAGTAGTATTTATTGGAGGGAGTGTTAGTGGCAGACGAGGTCGTATGAAAAAAAAAGAAGGAATTAATTAATCTCTAAAACAGTTGCTATCCCGTAAACGTCTCTGTTAATTTGTTTGTATATTAGTGGAAATTCTTCCCTAAGATTTATGGCTGCACAATATGGTCAAACAGTGTTTTTTTTTTAAAACAATTGGTTAAAAAAAATGGATTTTGTAAAAAAAAATATTTCTTACTCAGGGCTGTTTGTTGTTTGTTACCGTTGTTGTTTCGTCGGACTGGTGGTTGTGCTGCGGTTTTTTGGACTGCTTCTCCAATGCTGCCTTGCATGTTTATGCCAGTAATTGGTTGGCATGTAATTGTCGTCCGCGTCGCGGGAGTAGGGGCCTCCGGTCATCGGGTTTGTTTTTATGGATTGGCTGCTGCTGCTGTTGTGGCTTGCCTTTAGATTGGTTAATTGGGGTTTCTGCTGTGCAGTCGTCTCGGTAAGTGTCCTGATGGTCCTGGTGATGATGGTGCGGTAGCTTTAGCTGCTTCCTTGTTGTACTTAGTTGTCTGGGCTATCCGAGGATGAACTAGTTATAGTTCCACCAGTGTTGTGGGTGATGATGATGATGCCGATAAAACTGAAAGTGGTGTACTAGTTTCTACCGGGCTTGGTTTTGCAATATTCAATGTGGTGGATCTCCAGATGGGTTCAACGATGTTATTGGAAATAACAGGAAATGGGGGCGTTCTTAGTTCCTGCCATTAGCCATAAGGTAATTGATTTGTTGCTGCTATTTCAGTCTATCATCGATTGTGTGGCTGTTTTCCATGTAACGGTGGCACTGGTCCTCTGCTGTTCGACAACTGTTGGCTGATGGGGTCTTGTTGTTGTTTTATTGGCCAGGTATCTTCTTTCCATAGTATCCATTCCTCGGGTGTGTTTGTTCGTGCTGTTATTGGTTTTGGTGTGTTTGCTTTTGTTGTGCTGATAAAAAGTTTTTGTGTTAACTCCCTGGTGTTACAGCCCCAGGTACGCTTTTGTTATAGTGAAAGGTAAAGTAACCTGTTTTTTTTTTTTTGTTTTGGGCGCGTACCTCCGGAGCCAGACTCAGCTCCGGACCAACGGGGAGAGGTGTCTTGCCCGGTACTTGTGCGTTCAAAATAGGTTTTTCGAAACCAGGGGTTTTCGAGTACTTACTGGTAGTTTTACTACCTGGCTTCCCTGGTCCCTGCTTGGGCGCCAAAATGTAACAATTGGGTTTATTGTTATTACCAATGTTGACATTTATTTTTAATTAATTTATAAATTATTAAATTAATTACAATTGGTTTGTACCTAAATACACCTGAGTAATTTTACTCGCAAGAAGCCCCGCTCTACTTGTGGGTGGCCGCAGGCTTCTTGCTTTCGATTACCTGTGTTCTTTCAACCCAATCGCACCCACTTTATATACCATTGAAGAACCGTAAATACTGCAGATGATGCACTTCCACATACCCAACGAATAACCTATTCCGAGGTTATTCGCCTGTCATTGCTAACTCGTTTAGTTCTGCAAAAAGCTATTTAGGTTTTACCAATTACTTAATTGGTTTACCTGCGAAAATTGCACACGAATCAATTTAAACGTTTAAACGTTTTGCGGAACCAACGTCCGCTCCAATTTCCTAGCATTGCTCCATACTCAGTAACTCAATTCCCGTTCCGCATGTGTAGGCAGTTTGCTGCCGTTGAATCGTTTTACTGTGGCTTATGATAATGCCGGTAATGATAAAATTTTATTGTTTACATCTGTTGGTGTAACCTAAATTGCGACGACCTTGAGTGAATGATTAATCGATTCAATTTGTTCGGTTCGCTTGTGCATTTTGCTGTGTCTGCAGAATGCTTGCGTTGTGGATGTTTGTTTACATCGAATTGAAGATGAGATTTGCGAATTGAATTGGGATGAGTTTTTGAAGAAGAAATGAATTGCATATCTTGGATTGATGGAGATATGAATTGAGTGGAGTGTGGCTTCGTATGCAAATGTTTGGGACAATGGAATATTTATTGCTATTGATTTTGATATCAAACGAATGGTGAAAGTGCATCACCTGGGTAGTCGGTAAGTATTATATGATAAGTAGTGGGGTGTGACAGCCGGTAAAGGCCGCATATCGAAACAAAAGACGAGGTATGCTCATTCGATATGTCATCCTTCTTCATGACAACACCAGGCCTCACACCGCGTCCTTGACAAGGGATATATTGGTAGAAATAGGCTGCGAAAGCCCCGAACACCCTCCTTATAGCCCAGACTTGTCTCCCTGTGACTATTTTTTTTCGCACCCTTGAAGAAATAACTTGGAGGAAAAAAATTCTAAAGTAATGAAGTAGTCGAGGAACACGCGCGCAATTGACTAAGAACCCACCCGGTGACAAAAATGTATAAATCATGCGGGAGACTATATTGAAAAATGTTGATAGTTAGTGTGTAAAATTCATGTGTATAATTTCGCACCTAAGCCTTACAGGTGCATATCAGATGGCGCTAATAGCAGTATTCACATACAACGTATGTACTACCCATCTTTATTGAACACTCTTCCTATATTTCAATTTCATTGTATTTGTATACCCAACAAATATAAAACCTTCTTAATTGCATCTCTTCATTTCACACTTTTTAAATCTAGGTTCTATAACCCGAATCTGGACTACACTTCCCAATTCCTTTCACCCATTTCCTTTAAAATTATCAAGAAGTTTGTACTCTGGTGATAGTGATAGAATACAGGACAAGTGACCATACCTCACTTCGACCGCCAATGCAATTTCTCTACTTAACTGTTTCGTAACTCCTGACCTCCATTTAAGACTTACTAGGAATCACGACCACCCCGAACCATTCATAATTGCTGCACTAATTCCAACAATAAGAAGTATTAGATACGTTCCGATCCATTTCTATGACGAATTGATTTTTTCCTTTCATATACACCCGCCGAGTACACCTGCTGCTTCGAACCAGCAGCCCTCCACAGGTTGCCAATCACAATTCCATAGCATCTGGTGAGGTTGGGATAAAATACATTCGGCTACACAGCGGTCGTCAATAATGCTTGCACTCTCCCGATGATGCTTCGACATCTCGAGCTTGAGACTTCACCGATTGCCCACTCTGCACGTGTCCAATATCCTTGCCGTTCGTCAAACGATTACCCACTTCTTGGGGTACGACGAATCCATTTATTTGTGGCAATAAAAGCTTCTCCTTCTCCCTTCGACCCATTATGTAAAGTTGGCCTGGTTCTAGTGAAGTTGTTTCATCGAGTTGTAAACGTTGCCCAAGCCATCCGGTTGAGATTGGTGTGACGCCGGTGAATGTCCAGAATCCCTGAGCGGCGTTCTCTGTCCCAGAAACATAAGCCAATGCCTGTTGCTGACACTGTATATGAGCTCAGATATCTAGAGTAGTGCTCTAACACATTGTGGGTCCGAGGAAATTATGTTTTATGGCGGGATGGTGTACCAAGTGTATTGGAGCTTGTTGCCGCAGGGCTTGATTAATTTATTTCCAAATTGGGATGGTACGGCGTCCCAGATATGAAGACACTGTAACTGAAGATTCTACTTATAGGGACGCTAAAGGTATATTATTTCACAGCTGCAGGCGGTCGATAGGAATCATGCTATATGCAAGTTTATTGATGGCTTTTAGGTCGGCAGAATTACAAGACTATACAACATATTTGTGTCTGACAGGTAAGGTTAGACTATCTAACAGATGTGTTTGTAGATCGGTAAAATGGCAACGGGGGAGCATTAACACAACACATTATTGCGGTATGATGGACAGCGTTGACAAAAATTCAATTTTCGCCCCTGTCGACGGAAAGGCTTCAAATGAATAAACTAGTGTTGTAACAACTGGTCTAAGAGGACCTAAATGGTAGGCACTTATTGGTTCCTTAATGAGATATGCAGCACCTTGATAATATATATGCATCTTTTCTAGACACCCAAGTTGGAATATCCCCACAATACGTGATGGGATTAAACAGTAATCGTCATTTTTGAATTTTGCGGGTTTTATGGAACAAATTTTTAGTATTTTCTTACCTTGGTAATACATAAGTTTCTATTATTGTACCCCACCCATCGCATTCGCCTGACATATTGCTTTGTTACTGCTCGCGAGGTTGATACAGCCTCCATCGATGAAATAAAAACAGAATCTTTAAAAGATACAATCGGCAGAATTTCAGAAGTACAAGATTGGAAAAAACTCTGGCGCACACCTGTTTCATCTAAGGAGGATTACAGGGACAACATTATACAGGTTAATCAATAAATAAAGATTTTTAAAAAAAATTTTAACGTAAGCACGTGATTGACATAAAGTGTTCAAGGCTGGTCAAGAACTCCTTGAATATGAACCGCATCCGAACTGAAGTGATACACAACACCTCAAAGAAACCAAAGTCGGTTGACAATAAGAACACCGGTGATAGTATTGGACGAGTAAACACAATTACGATTACAATTACAATTACATTTTCTTATTCGATTTTTCTTCACTATTTGCTTGTGTATTGTGTGTGTATCTGGGAGAGACGCTACACTACTCCCTCCTCAGTAACTTCGTTACGATCAGCTTCGTGTGCGAACGACGGAGTGAACGAGAGAACGTCGGAGCAGGCAAGTGTGCCTGGTGCTCTATACGGAAGTCATGATCGTGTGTGAAGTTCTGTTTACTACGGGATAGTGTGTGCTGTGTGTACAGATCACGTCGTAGTCACCAATTATTGTAGAAACATTATATTGTAAACCCCAGAGCGGTTGTGTCTCGTCATCAGTAATTGTAATACTGCGAACACTCGAACGTTTGTGTACCTACTGATAAAGGAAAGGAAAACACCAACGGAGCGCACGCAGTACAAAATTGAAACTCAGAAAGAATTGTTTTAGTTGAACTTTTATTTTTTTGGTTTTATATTTCGTTTATTAGTAGGTACACAAACGTTCGAGTGTTCGCAGTATTACAATTACTGATGACGAGACACAACCGCTCTGGGGTTCACAATATAATGTTTCTACAATTTATGGTGACGAGGCACAACCGCTCTGGGGTTCACAATATAATGTTTTTATAATTTAATACTGTCGTTCGACGGCACGATATAGAGTTCTTGCTAGGTGTTTGTGGCAAAACAAATCACTAGTTACACTTCAAATTTCACACGCTAGATTACACACTCGACGTTACTCTTTTTAACCTAATACAAATTCTTTTCACGTACCGACCTCCTCGTTGGGGTTCCAAGTAACTGTCTCTATCGACCTCCTCGGTGGGGTTTTCTCGGTTCGACTATATCGGATGCTCGAAAAAGAACCTTCCGATTCGACGGTATTCTCTAGACTCTATGTCTCTATCTATTCAATTCAATCTGAACCTCTCATCCCACATCTGCAAAGGAAAATTTCCCCATCCAATCTGCTAACAGACTTTCCCATAGTATCTGTTAACAGCATAAAATTTCACTTTGCATCTCAAAAGGAGAATTTCCCATAGGATCTGAAAAGGAGAAATCTTACCTCATAATCATCAACACCATTAGCTGTTGGTTATCGGAATCTCGTTCCTTTTGTTCAAAGATCGGATGCAGCCGCTTATTCTCCGATCTTTCCGTGGGATATGTTTAGGTTAGCCACCTGGCTTAAGCTAACAATGTTCTTGTGTTTCAGATGGGTAATAAAAGAAACCGTGGGATTGGTATAGTTCCTTTGTGAGGATTTTCGAATCATAAACATCAAGCGAGCGATCTACGTTAAGATGTTTATGATTGCATGACTATTGGATGTCAGCCTTGTTTGCACAAGTGTGCCTTCTGCGTTAGGATCATGCAGGGGATTTAGGTGCTTATTGCTATTAGCTACCAGAGTATGCATCCGTTGTTCGGTTTATTTACCGACAATGGTATTTCAAGGGAAACGTCGCGTTGATGCTTAGGATGGGTGAGTGATTTTCATGCTACGCTTTCCTGCGTGGCCATTGGCTTAGATGCGATGTCTTGCTGCATTTGGTGCATTGGTCTGAATACGATGTATGGATGCGTTGAACTCGATGTTGGAAGCTTTTGAACGCTTAGTTCCTTGATTCCTGATATCGACCTCAACGTCGTTGCATGTCATATTACCTTTTGTTTCAGGTGTGGTTAATGACCATGGGGACACGTGTCTGTGAGCTCGCGTACTGGAAAAGGTGAGTATATTCCTTGGCGGAAGGATACATCACCCTATAGTGGGTTGAGTGGTTCGTATAACCGGTACAGATCGTTTCGACACGATTGCTGAGATAAAATCCGAATCGCCACGGGGTTTGAGTACCATTGAGAAAAATCGATGTTAAAAAGTGGAGAAAACAGGCATATTACCTCGAAAGGGGGATGGGAGCGAACATATAGGGTAAAGTCCCTGCTTTTAACCCGGCGAAGGCAAGGACGATCCTTGTCCCTGTTCAATCCAAGTTGACATGCACTCTCCACGAAACACCCCTGGACAGCTACTTTGACACCCGCCAGGTAGTGAACCAATGCATGCAGCGATATCCCAAGAAAGGTTGGCGCAAGGCTAATAACCTTGCCCGGAAAAACAAATTATTATGGAGAATTTAACAAGTCTCTGATAAGGACCGGATACTGGTGGAGAGACTTGCTAAATATGGCCAAGACCGGATCCCGGTTGTAGTGCCGATGATGATGATGATGATATTACTTCGAAGGCGATGTAATTGATTTGGAAATACAGATAAACTATTTAAATATTAGCTCAGTTTAATCAGCTCTTCTTCTGCCCTGGTTACATATTCTTCTTTTGCAGGAGAGGGGATATATGAATATTTTCTTTGGTTTCAGTCTCTGAGACTGCCGATGATCGTCTTTGTTAACGAAGTTGCCTTGTTTTTGCTCCTGATTCTTCTTTTTCTTAAACTGGTGTATGCGTGTCGCTACTTTTTTCATCACAAGGGGAACATCATGCACATGTTGTGATAAGAAACCAAACTGTAAACAACTTGTCTTCGTGTAATCGGGTCCGACCATGAAACACTGTCATTGTTCAACTAGTAAGGGCATTTTACAACATCAGAGGCAGATATTTCACCAATACGAATGTAAACACCGTCCCCCAATATTTGAAAACAGTGAAACCTGAAATCCTAGCTCTAACCGAGACACAGGTTGATTCGTCAACTGATTCGACATGACTGTGATAAGCAGGATACGATTTACAATCGAGATTTCATCTTAAAGGGGTATCCTGGGGTAGAAAGCAAAAAAAAAGCCGACTTTGTCAATTTTTTTTAGAAAAAAACTATTTAATATATTTTTTTGCAAATTTGTGTATTTATTATGAACACATAGAAGTGTTTCATTAACTGTTGTGCCTTAACAAGTGTTACACACAGAAATCCAATACTTCAATAATATACCGGGTATTTACATGTAACATGTGTGCTGCACTTTGCTACACGCAAATTCCCAATACACTCGATGTGATATGTTTACTATACCCATGTAGCCCATAATCTAATTTGTTACACGCAGAATTCCTATGCTATACGCAAAATTCTGCAAATACGATAATATTGCATGCATATGGGACATCCTTTATTAACTTTAAACCGAAAGAATCCAATCGGTGTAGCTGTGAAACCTTATCACATGTCTACCTGTTGCTAAATGCATTTCCAGTTCTTATAATCAGAATTGCAATTCTGCAATTCCCACGTTCCATCTATGCCCTACAAGCAAACAAAAAATTCTCATCACCTTGATGATCACCCAGCACCCCATAGCCTTAAAGGTAGTTCCACCCAAGCACATGCATGCTATTTCGCTATGGGCAAATCAGATTCGCGTCACCGTCAATCGAAATTTTCCCATGGCTTTGGGTTGGAACTACAGCCAGAGTAGGCGTAAGGTTGCCACTTTAGGATGATTGGCGGTAAAAAGTGCGACGTTGCAATACCCATCGTCGTTGGCATGGCCTTCGACTGGGATTAGTGTTGGGTAGCTGCCTGGAAGTCAGATGACGCGTGGGAAGGAATGAAAATGTTGATTTATATTTTGGGTATAAATAGGGAGTTCTTTGGAGGCATTACTCATTATTATTATTAGGTCGGGAGCCGGTTTTCAGGCACCACACAGGTTCCCATAGTTTGCATGAGCGCACTAATGACAATGGACTACGAGTCATCGAACTGGCAGCATCGAAAAACTTGGTCGTTGCAAGCACCAGGTTTCCACGTAAAGATATCCACAAAGCCACCTGGGTATCACCTGATGGAGCCACTCGCAACCAAATTGACCAATTGATAGATCGCCGCCACTCCTCGAGCCTGATGACGATACGAACGTACCGAGGTGCCAACGTCGACTCGGATCTTGTTGGTACAGTTTTCCGAGCGCGGATTGCATTACGGAGACGCATTGCATCCGCGGATCAGGTTCGAATCAACACGGCTGCCTTACGCAAGGATAGTAACACCTTTGGTCATGCGTTAAGACTCGCTCTCAAAGAGGTCAACGGAGGGAGAGTAAGACCTGGGACCAGAATGCCGCGCGTTTAACAGGCATGAACATGCCTTAAGAATACTGCCATTAGTACTGCCAACTCCATCTTAGGCAGAAGTCGTAGAGATCGGAAGGACTGGTTTGATGATGAGTGCAAACTAGCGACTGGACGTAAGAATGCTGCATATCGGGCAATGCAACAGTCGCGGGTGCGCGATGAGAAATACAAAGAGCTCAGAAGATCTGAAAAAAGACTTCACAGACAAAAGAAAAGTCCCCCGGAAAAAAACCTTGTCTGTGAAATAGAGAAAAGTAGAGACCGAGGTCCGCACCAGGTGCGGACGTTCTACCAAATAATCCGCAGTATGACGCTGTACACACCACGTTGCACTTACTGCAAGAATAAAGAGGGTAATCTGATCACCGATCCTGAAAGCATTCTGGAGCGATGGGAAGTGCACTTCAATGAATTGCTAAATGGTCAGCTCACAAAAGAATTGGAGGCTCCACCAATGCAAGACCAAGACCAAATGCTGCCGCCACCAAGCATTGAGGAAACATTAAAAGCCATTAGAGAGCTCAAACCAAATAAAACTCCTGGAGCTGATGGCATACCAGCTGAGCTGATCAAACAAGGAGGGACAGCATTACATCACGCAATTCATGAGACCGTGGTGCACGTATGAGAGCAAGAGGAGATGCCGGAAGATTGGCGTCGTGGAATAATTTGCCCCATACACAAGAAGGGAGATCTCACATAGGCAGCAACTATAGGGGTATAACATTGCTGAGTACCGCCTATAAGATACTCTCCACTATCCTACAAGATCGGATAACCCCATACGCTAAAGCCATCATTGGTCAATATAAATGTGGCTTCATCCCAGGCAAATCAGCAATTGATCAGATATTCACCTTCAGGCAGGCGATGGAAAAATCTTTTAAGATTCCATTATATCATTTATTTATAGGCTTTAAGACCGCCTATGACAGCATATCCCGGGTAGAACTACATTATGCCATGAGTGAGTTCGGCATTCCGAAGAAATTGATACGAATTTGTAGGTTGACCATGACCAACGTAACTAGTCAAGTAAAAATAGCGGGATTGCTGCCCAAACCAATAAACATCTTTAATGGACTCCGACAAGGGGACGGTCTGGCCTGCCTCCTCTTCAACCTGGCGTTGGAGAAAGCAATCCGTGACTCTGGCGTTACAACTAGAGGGACTATTATCACCAAGTCCAACCAGATACTTGCCTACGCAGATGACATCGACATCATCGGCTGTACAGGAATCATTCACCCAGATCGAGCAGGTGGCACAAAAACTGGGACTGCACATTAATGACGGAAAACTAAGTACATGGTGGCAACTTCTGCGAAGAGAAGGCCTAACGTTGGTCAAACTATCAGGGTAGGGGGGCACGAAGTTGTAGTAGTGCAAGTCTTGAACTACCTTGAATCAATAGTATCATACGATAACAATATGGAAGAAGAGAGTTGCGAACGGCTGATCAAATCCAACAAAACCTACTATGGTCTATCGAGGCTCTTTAAATCCCAAAATTTATCCAAAACATCCAAACTACTTTGGCGGTAGTTTCGTCTTTTAGATAGTACGTTGACACAATGTTCCGCCGAACACTGTTCGCACCGGAGAAAATACAAACAACCAGAACACGGTGCAAATCGGCCACAAATGAAACACTGTGAGAAATTGCTTTTGTTTTTGATACTTTATGATTTTATTTCGGCTGTTTAGAAATGATTACAAATTGTGTACTGTTATATCAAGTCACTTCAATTAAAAGGTAATTACGAAAAACACTTCAGCACTGATTATATATTCTGGCAAAACAACAAATAAAAGTTCGTTCTACGCACTCGATCATAACCACGGGTTTACAAATAATTGCTCGCGTCCTGCGCACCTTCTCCTTCGGATCGTCACTGACCGGACGACTATTCGATATCTACTTTTTGGTTCGACGGTATTCTCTCCTAGACTCTTCAATAAAACTCTCGTCTCGTTGATGATCCAAATTAGACTTGTCGTCTCGTTGACGATCAAAATTGGATCGTATCTGTAACTGTACAGAAAAATTTTCCCATTCGATCTACTAACAGAATTCCTGAATCTCTATTAGCAGCATGTTATTTCGTCCCAGGGGTAATTTCTACATTTCTGAAAGGAGAAAGTCATTCAACACATACATCCTTATCGCCATCCGTGGTGGTGATCGAAATTCATTTCCACGGCCTTCTGTTTGCACAGAACACCTGGCGCCCAGACCGGAGATGTTCGATGATTGTTTGGACGTACAGTCCATGGGTCTTGTTGTTTGGCTTTGTAGTTACGAGCCGAAATCCATTAGATCTTTCTAATGGTGTGAAATTCAAAAAGGAACTGTGGGATTGGAGTAGTTCCTTTTGTTAGTTTTATCCTCATAAATATTCCCGAATTATATCGTTGAGATAATTACGGTTGCCTAGAATTTGGCAGCGGATAAGCGATATGCTTTATTGTATGAGGTTGCCGTTTCCTTTGTTTGCACGATGGATTTGGGTGGTCTTTGTGGTAGACTACCTGCACGTGCATCCGTTGGTCGGCTAATTTACTGGTGATAGCAATTCTTTTGCATCGATATTCGGAATTGCCGGTTCGATGAGATGTTCCTGGGCGCAGGCAGAATGTGTGGCATTTTCGGGAATTGCTTTTAGGACTAGGATGCATGGATGGTTTTAACCTTGGTTTTAGGTATGATGAACTATGGTTGTTGAGCTTGACATTAAAAGCTTTGGGGACGTTCAGTTCCTTGCTTTTTGGTGTGGGGCTCAACGTTGGCTGTGAGCTGCAGGCCCTATGGTGGGACTTTGGGACACGCGTCTGTGGGCGCGTGCAACGTTCTCAGGTAAGTAAGTTCCTTGAAGGTAGGAACCTTACCTGCGTGGAATTGTGCATTCGTAGAACGCTACACTACTTTGACGGCCAAACCAAACAAACGGTTTGTCCTAGTGTTCCGCCGAACACTGTTTGTAAGAAGGAGAGTATCACACAGAGCGAATAGCACAATGAAACACGAAGACCGTTTTGCATTTAATCTTTTTATTTTTTAATAACACTTATTGTTTATATATTACACAATATGATGACTCCGGGCAAGGTGAATGTCACAACAATGTTTTAAGAAAACGCACTAAGCCACACGAACGAAGCACAAGTTACTCGGTTTAGTTACGTTAAGTGAAGTTAAGTTAAGTTAAGATACGCGCTCGGAACACCAGCTACTCGATCAATTTCTCACCTCTTCCTCGCTATGACTTCCTCGCCGTTCGAATTGTCGTCTCGTTGACGATCAAATTTGGACTGTCTATCTCAACCCCCAAAAAATCCTGCTACAGATCGTATCTGTATCTGCACAGAGAAATTTCCTATTCGCTCTGCTAACAGAATTTCCGAATCTCTGTTAGCAGCATGTTATTAAGTCCCAGGGGTAATTTCGGTGCCTGAAAAGGAAAAAGTCAATCGACGCGTACATCCTTAAACGTCATTATCACCATCCGTGGTGGTGATCGAAATTGGTTCGACGGCTGTCGATTTTGTGCCGCCTTTATTTGCACAAAACATCTGGCGCGCAGAACGGAGATGATTGTTCGGGCGTACAGTCCGTGGTTGTTTGCCTTTTGTAAACATAACCGAAATCCATTAGATCCTTCTAATGGGTGTGAAATTCTACAAAGGAATCGTGGGACTGGAGTATTTCCTTTGTTGGCTTTATTCTCGTAAATATTCCGAATTACCTTGTTGAGATAATTACGGTTGCCCACAATTTGGCAGCGGATAGGCGATATGCTTTACTGCATGAAGTTCCCGTTTCTTTTGTTTGCCGATGAATTTGATGGTCTTTCTGGCAGACCACCCGCACGTGCATCCGTTGGTCGGCTAATTTGTTGGCGATAACAAATCCTTGTAACATCGTGTGGATTTTCGATTGCGCAGTGCTGGAGTGCGGCGCATTTCGGTCTTTGAGGATCGGATGCATGAATGTTCTCCTTTGTTTCAGGTATGCTTTATTCGAACTGTTGATCTTGACATTGAAAGCTTTGGGACGTTCAGTTCCTTGCTTTTTCGTGTCGGGCTCAACGTTGACCAATTGTTTCAGTGCCCTAAGGTGGGATTTTGGGACACGCGTCTGTGGGGTGCGAGCAACGTTTTCAGGTAGGTACCTTACCTGGGTGGAATTGTGCGTTCGTAGAACGCTACACTACCACTGTACAAGACCGTGGTCTTACCAGTACTTATGTATGGATCCGAGACTTGGGTGCTCAATACAAGGCACTCTGAACTCTTAGCCGCGTTCGAGAGGAAGGTCTGAAGGAGAATTGTTGGCCTTGTATGTGAGGGAGGACGATTCCGGAGACGCTACAACCATGAGTTGTACGCAATCTACCTTGAAGCTAATGTTGTAAGAAAAATCAAGCTCAGTAGACTTGTTACGGACCGACCTTGAGTCCAGGTTCCCCCAACATCCACTAATCCCTCTTCGTTAGTTTCCCCTCTTTACCTCTAAACGGAGAACAACTCGCCAAGTAGTTAATTTGCATAAACTACTTTATGCAAATTCTACTTGGCAGAGAAAATAATAAAAACCGGCGTTGGCGTCGAATAATAAAATAAAACGTCAACGGCGAAAATAAAATATAAGTCATTGGACGTAAAACCTTGAAGCCGCACAGAGTGAATTCTAGTATCTAAACCAATGCAATCAGGGATTTTCATATCCAATTGTATTGTAGGGAAAGCGAATAGTGCCCAAGTAGAGGTACTCAATATCGCAAACTACCTCCAAACAATAGACCGAATCATGGTGGAGTTACATCCAATGAAGGAATTTTCCACCTTTCCGCTGGAAAATGAGGACAACCGTTCTACGGAATACAATGCGGATAAAAAAACCTTCGAAGGGAGAAAACCTCCAGTATATCCGACATTTATTCTCAGAAGAGGAATTACCAAAAGATCCAAGGTTGACACAATTACACGAGGAACTTCACTTAGGTAAAAACCTAAGTCCTAAGAATGTCGATCCATAGTGGAAATATGTGAGGAGTTCAACAATATTTTCCTAACATATACCAGTGCACTAACGCATGAGATACCGGTGATACAGTATCAAGCACCGATAAATCAAAGAATGTACCGTCTGCCTGAGTGCAAGAAAGAGGTGATCAACGAGCAAGTACGGGATATGCTGGAGAATGATATCATTCAACCAAGCAAAAGTCCGTGGAACTCACGACTCTTGGTAGTTCCTAAGAAAGCGGGCCCCGATGGAAAAACCCGATGGAGAGTTGTGGTCGATTTCAGAAAACTGAACGACAAAACCATCGGTGATGCGTATCCTTTGCCCCGAATAGAGGACATTTTGGACCAGCTCGGTCAATTTGTTCAACATTTTTCAAAGATAGTACGCCCCTTAACAAATTTGTTAAGAAAGGACGTCAAATTCACCTTCTCAGACAAATGCCAACAAACATTTGATAACATAAAGGAGTTATTGGTCTCGCCGCCACTGTTAATCTATTCAGATTTTACCAAACCCTTTAATCTGACCACGGATGCGAGCAACGAAGCACTGGGTGCCGTACTGTCGCAAGGCGAAATCGGTAAGGACCAGCTAGTCGCATATGCCAGTCGAACCTTGAATAAGGCGGAAAAGAACTACTCTACGATCGAGAAAGAGTGACTAGCCATTGTTTGGGCGGCTAAGAATTTCCGTTGTTATTTACAAGGGAGAAAATTTAATATATACACGGACCACAAACTGTTAAAGGGAGTATTCAACGTGAAAGACCCTACGTCGCGTTTACTAAGGTTCCATCGCAAACTACTGGCGTACGACAACCAAATCGAATATAAACCCGGTAAATACAACACTAATGCGGATACCTTGAGTCGTATCCCGCAAATTTGTGATGAGACTCCCACACTACCAAGATGCAATGTACTAACACGCGCCCAAGCTAAAAAGTTAAGGGCAAGCGAAGGAACTCAGGATAGTCCAAATGACGATAAGTCCTCTCTTAACGAGGATCCCATTCCGGCCTGCACGGAAAGAGGAATGGAGATAACCAATCGTGAAGATATTCAGTTCCTACTACGGGAATACCATGATCCTCCTTTGGGTGGACACCAAGGAGTGAGTAAAACGTATCACAAAATACATAGACATTTTTGGTGGAAGAACATGATGCGCGACATTAAACAGTACATCAAAGTATGTAAAACATGTCAAACCATGAAATCTTCACGGAACATACGCATGCCCATGGTAATAACCGACATTGCAAAGAGGCCTTTCGACAAAGTATACTT
This sequence comes from Microdon myrmicae, assembly GCA_963931805.1. Taxonomy (NCBI): domain Eukaryota; kingdom Metazoa; phylum Arthropoda; class Insecta; order Diptera; family Syrphidae; genus Microdon; species Microdon myrmicae. The sequence continues at coordinate 69,899,905 of OZ007496.1, forward strand.
AGATATAGTAGGTCCTCTTGATCGCACTCCAACCGGCAATCAATATATACTTACACTCCAAGACAACTTGTCGAAGTATATAGATTGCTACGCTCTCCCAGATGCGGAGGCAGAAACGGTGGCCACAGTCTTTTTCGACCAAATAATTGCTCGGTATGGTGTTCCGAAGCAATTGGTCACCGATCAAGGAAGTAATTTCCTAAGCAGTTTGTTTAAAAGCGTGTGCAAACAGCTCCGTATTAAAAAACTACAAACCTCAGCGCACCACCCACAATCGAATGGAGCCTTAGAAAGAGCCCATCGTCGACTCGTAGATTACCTGCGAAGCATTGTGGATGGAAATTCCCAATCATGGTACCAGTACCTGAAAACGGCAACATTCGTATACAACATGTACACGAAGGTACTAAGCTTACGCCAATGGACTGTCTATTTGGGTTCACCCCGGAGGTACCGACGAGTATAAAGCAACCTCCGGAACCGGTATACAACCATGACAGTTACCATAAGCTATTGATATGCAAACTTCAACATACGTACGAAATAGCAAGGCGTAACCTGTTAACTTCCAAGAAGAAGTCGAAAGAGTACTACGACCGTAAGACGCGACCATTCACGTTCCATGTGGGCGACAAAGCCTTAATACGGAACGCACAAAAGCAAGGAAAACTAGCTCCCATATGGAGGGGTCCCTATAAGATAGTGCAAATAAATAGCCCGGTAAACAGCGTCGTTAAGGTAGGGAGAAGAAATGTGGTGGTGCACAATAATGGGCTGAAACCCTACTACGAATAGAGGAAGCCAAAAGCAGACAAGACCACGACAAACAAGGAAAGATAACCCACCACAGACGGTGTAGGGATCAGCGCTACAGTTTGATACTTTTGTAGCCAAGCTTCATCCCTCTTCTAAGAACGAAGCTATTACTATTTAAGGGGGAAGGTATTGTTACGGACCGACCTTGAGTCCAGGTCCCCCCAACAGCCACTAATCCCTCTTCGTTAGTTTCCCCTCTTTACCTCTAAACGGAGAACAACTCGCCAAGTAGTTAATATGCATAAACTACTTTATGCAAATTCTACTTAGCAGAGAAAATAATAAAAACCGGCGTTGGCGTCGAATAATAAAATAAAACGTCAACGGCAAAAAAACAAAAATATGACATTCGACGTTAAACGACACACGAGGTCACACTATGGTCACGAAATACGAATAAAGGATTGATAAACACAATTCAACTAACAAAAATACAACGGCGTACACCACAAAAGTAACATTAAGTGATCAAAAGTTTAATATCACTACAAACGATTCATCTGCTATTGCCTTAAAATTAAGATCAACCACGACGACTCTATCTAATTTACAATAAGGAAAAGCACAACTGAAACTGAACAGGGGAGCAGCACGCTCAACGCCCCCTGCAACGTGACTGCAGCATCAACAACCGCAACACTAAGTGACCGCTCCACGGTCACCCAAATAAGTCGTTTCACTTCTCTTAAATGAATTAAATATATAAACTATATTACAATTCAAATTGTCAAATTAATTATAACAGACTCCGGTGGGCGGGACACCTAGCGAAGAGGAGCTTGCCCGGAAAGTCCTTTGTGGCAGGATGTATGGAAGGAGACAGCGCGGCAGACCTTGTCTGCGATGGAGGGATGGCGTAGACCAGGACACCCAGAGCCCTGGAGTGCCAAACTGGATGACATCGTTCGAAATCGGGACCGGTGGAGAGATTTGTTAAATGAGGCCAAGACCGGATCCCGGTTGTAGTGCCGATGATGATGATTCTCTGTTGCTAAGAACATGCCTTATGTTAGCCTAACCAAAAGTAATACAAGGATTTATTGTTGTCATTCGAATTGAAAGCTATAAGCTTCTTATTGAATATATCACTTCTTGTTTTTAAGATGTTTTTGAAAAACTCTGCGGAATGTTCACCTTTGGCTGTGCATAATGGCGTATGTGGTTGTTCTTTGTCATAGCGTCTTCTGTTGAATATACGATAGAATCATTTCATTCCTTATTACTCGTTGTAACCTATCCGGCCCATTTTTATAGGTATTATGTATCATTTAATATTATACTGGTTATAATGATCCCGTTCAGGTTTAAATCTTCTAAAATAAGCTTTTAGACGTTTAATGCTTAATTGCAAAATCTTTTCGAAAGAGCTGTTACTTACAAAACTCATACAATAGACCCTTAGCTCATCTGTGACGTTAATGACTTCGCTGCTTGTTTTTATACAAAAGGGTAAGTTGCATTTGTTGAAATTAATTGCGGGTAAAATATAATATTAAAAAGGTAAGATGATAGAGAGGTTGCTCTTCACACGGCTATTGTGCCACTTATCTACTTTTAAATCTTACTCTCGATGACATCTCAATTTCCGTAAAACTCATCATTTATCCAGTATGCTTTTCTCTTCCGAAGTAATTCAGAACGTGGACCATACACCGGCTTGAATGGTCCCTCACGGTGCTCTAATGGTGTTCGGTGGTGTGACTTAATATTCACTTCAAAACCCTTCGCTGAGACGGAGAGTGACCACAATTTAATCCTGACAGTTTCTTTGAACAAAAGTTTGGATATCCGTTATGAGTGCAACTCTGCTTTGATGTGTAATCCAACCGGTTTGCTTGTACCAGATATCTTAGTTATTTGGGGTTCTTTCTACTTAATTCACATTCGAATATCAATTAATTAATGGAATTAGTTTACAACCAATTTCAAAGCGTGTGGCAGACAGCCCATAAATATCAAAAAGCAGAACGGCGTCATCTAAAAAGCCAACACCAACCCAATTCCCACACAACAGTTTTCCATCTGGTTAAATACAATTTCCCAAACGAGCCTCCGCCGTTTATTTCATCTCCTTCCTGGGCTTCCTTCTCGACGACGCTACTTTCATTTTCACGGAATTATCTTGTGAATTAGTTCCCACTTCAAGTCAGATTGCCGGCTAGTGCATTGAGAAAATCCTAACTCTATCCGCTCAATTGTGATGGATTTGACAAGATACTTGAGCTGTCCGTCTTTGAGAGCCCTCAATTGAATGTCTATTCGGATAAAATAAAATACAATACAAATAGGCCATGCCTGTGTGAATGACTGACAACTGTTCCTCGGGGGCCAAAAAATAAAAGTTCCAAGAAAAGAAAAGACAGGAAACACAAAAACAAGCACACGACTAGTTGTCAAGTGCGTGGGATTAACAAAAAGCCCAACCACGAAGTTGACGTTCCCTGAAATCCGATTCACACCCAAAATATGCTCGTAACTGTTCGCAGAGACAACCCTGAGGGCGACAGCCATCATTTAATATTTCCTTTAAAGCCCCGCCAGACATGTCACAACCATGGGCCCGAGAACGCTCACTTGCGGCCTCTCGCCGACAAATCACTGATCAATCATTAAATTGCGCCATTCTGACAAATTGAAGAACACATTTTCTCCATAAAACAAACAGAATCGCAGAAATGGCAAAAAAGGACAACACAATCGACTGATTGGAGCACACACATAAATCAACTTGCAACGTATCGCATGACCAAGCTCACCAGTCTTCTGTATTGTCTTTGCAGAAAAAAAAGATGAAGCCCAGGAATGTTAAGATGTAACTGACATGACAGCTAAGGAGAAAGATACATTTTGTTTTTTACTCCAGTTTCGTGCATCTTAGGATAACTAGTAACTGGTTTTGATTTGTGTATGTGCGTGCTAGAGGGTATGTAATTACTATGCTCCTTTGGGTCGATGTATCTCGCTTAGGTTCCTGGAAGTTATTAAAGCTAACAGAGATGCGTGTTGGAGAGACACGAACGGATGTGCTGGAGGAACTCACATTGACGGGCAGAGACAGATAACAAGATAATCTTTGGGCGAACATGGTCTTCATATCAGTGCGGCGATAACAGATCGATTTGGACAATGCGTCGGGTATGCAAGGGAATTCTTGTAGGTCTTATAAGGGATGCTGATGGACGTGATGTTCTTAATGAGCTTGTTTATGGTTGGCAAATTGCTATGACATGTTGGTCTCGTGTAATATGTACAATAGCCCCGTAATTAAGCAAGCGAAACAAAGTTTCATAGTAGTTCTGTGTTAAGGATAACGTGGAGTATCTTTCATGGGTGTGTGTGGTTAAGACCTTTTTTGCCAATCAAATTTAACATTTTCTCCTTTTGTGCGAAGAGATTCTCATATATAACTGCCACTCTTCGTAGGGCGCATATTCTAGGGAGTTGAAATCAGTGATAGTTAAATTTTGACCGGTTTATTGAATCTAATTTATTGTACGTGCCCACAAAAGGGTATTGCAGCTCCTTCAAATGTCAATGCATAGTGTTGGTAGAGGTTAGGTAATAGTAGTGTCGATCCACATTTGGTTTGAAGACGTGGTGATTAAGGGGCACAGAAACATTTTTTCCGCTTTTCGTCTATACTTTCAAGAAAAGCACTACAATTTCAGGAGTGGGTTTAAAATACTCTTGAGTGCCAGCCTTCTACGAAACACCGACCAGTAGACGGGAGGGAGAGCCCTTCTATTCTTCGTTGCTTCGTGTGTAATGTGAATACGAATTGATAATACCCAAGAAGCGTGCAGCTTTGGAGAGCGGGTACGCGTCATAGGTGGGCAATTAATAAGAGTATTGGAATAAGAGTCGCAACGTGGGAAGAAGCATTAATTGATTAATTGGATTGAGACTGATTCATTAACGATCGAAGGCGGGGGATTTGTGCAGCGCGGTGCAACACAATTGTTAGAAGACGAAAATCTTGACGTGCTTCTAGCTAATGAAACGACCCTAAACCAGAGGCATAAAATATAGTACAATGATTACAATATCATACGAAGGGACCGAACAAACTCCTCTCAAGGGGGAGGGATTGCTATACAACTGCACTCGTACAGACACTATAGTGTATATAAATACACGCCCATCAATTTGCGATGATGACTCATTGAGCTCAACGACTTGACTACTCCGGGATGCGCACTGGAGGGTATGGACGGACGTCTGTCCCCTGGGGTGGTTATTGCTCGACTGACTCATTAAAAGCGAGAAGAAGTTCATCGCATCGTGGCAGTGGGGTTATAGCTAAATAAACGCACTGCCACTTACTAGGAACTTGAAAAGGGTTGCTATGCTTGCATAGGGAATTTAGTTCCAGAGAATCACTGCCGTACAGGCTGAGTTAAATTCCTCTGGCGCTATGTATACGAGGAAATTGGTTTGGAAACACGACCAAATATGGGCATGAGTTGTCGGTTACACAAAGGAATCTGGGTCTTGTTCGTTGCGATGGTTGTTTCGCGGAAATGGAACGCATCGTGCTGGTGACTTACCAGTAAGGACAATTGGTATTGAGTGGGATGGGAGCCGAAATGATTTTCGGAGAGACTAAATGTTGCTTGGTTACAAGCGAGGAAATAGTTTAAGCAGGAAGTGAGCCGGAATGATTTTCGGGGGAAATTAGAGCTGCTTGGTTGCAAGCGAGGAATATAATTTAAATAGGAAATTAACCGAAGTGGTTTTTGGGAAAAATTATATGCGGTTTGATGTAGTTGGGGGAGATGATTAGTATTCCGTTGTAAATTTGAATATGCATTTTATTGCAGCTTGGGAAATGGATTCTTGGTAAGTTTGGGGATGTGTGCAATTGCAGATTTGGGGACGGATGCTGTTGCCATTTTTTTTTCCATTTTTTAAACATTTTTTTATTTTCTTTCTATATTCTTAGATTCTAAATTAAAGGCTAGACAAAAAATGCTTAAATTCTATCTTAAATAGCTTATATAATAACTTACTGGTCCTTCGCAGACGCTCTAAGCTAAACATTACTTAATATTTGTATAATTTGCCTTTCGGCGACGGATGCTGTTGCATATTGGGAGGTATGTGCTATTGCAGGTTTGGGTTATGGTGACGCGCTGTTAGCGGTCAAAATTGGTTGGAATTGTGGGTTGGTTCTCCATGTGGTATAGAGAACCCCCACAATATCATCAGTAGATCCGCTTCGGCTGTACACGACTCTTTCACCCAGATCGAGCAGGCGGCAGAAAAACAGCGACTGCACATTAATGAGGGGAAAACTAAATACATGGTGGCAAAATCTGCGAAGGGAAGATCTAACGTTAGTCAAACTATCAGGGTAGCAGCGGACGAATTTGAAGTAGTACGATCCTTTACCTACCCTGGGTCAATAGTATCAGCCGATAACAATGTGGAAGAAGAAATACACGAACGGCTGATTAAATCCAAAAAAGCCTACTATGCTATATCAAGGCTTTTTGATTCCCGAAATTTATCCAGAACATCCAATTTACTACTGTACAAGACCATGATCGTACCAGTACTCATGTATGGATCCGAGACCTGAGTGCTCAATAAAATGTACTCTGAACTCTTAGCCGCGTTCGAGAGGAAGGTCTTAAAGAGAAGTGTTGGCCCCGTAAGTGGGGGTGGACGATTTCGGAGACGCTATAACCCTGAGTTGTATGCAAGCTAATGTTGTAAGAAAAATCAAGCTCGGTAGACTCCGATGGGTGGGACACTTCGCTCGAATGAGCGAAGAGTGGCCTGCCTGGGAAGTGCTTTGTGGGAGGATGTATGTACGGTGACAGCGGGACAGATATGGGATGACGTAGACCAATACCCCCAGAACCTGGGAGTACCAAACAGGATGACATCGGCTCGAAATCGGGACCGGTGGAGAGACTTGCTGAATGGGACCAATACCGGATCCCGGTTGTAGTGCCGATGATCGTGATGTTACTCAACAGTTAGGTATGCAATATATTTATATTACCCCAAGGCGCATGTGTAGGAGAGCATTTCGAACCAATCAATTATCAACATCCTTGCAGAAAATTCACTTTTTTGGCTTATCACCGAACATATATTTAATATCAATGTTATTGTGTTCTTTTTTTATTTTTCATGATAACACAATTAGATATTATATTTTACAATAATAAAAATTCTCACAGTGTCCGGAACATAAATATGAGGAACAACAATTTTCCATTTTTTTTTCGACTTAACGAAACTTTTCCTCTCCGGTTAAACTTGACTTGACTTGACGAGAGTGGGTCAAACCAATTCATTGGTAAAACCATTACCGAATGGACAAACGTAATGGTAAGCAATTGGAACAGAATACGATTACCATACTGTCATCTATCGAAAATAAAATCAGGTACCTCGAAACTAGTTTCCAAATTTACGACAATATAGTCACACGTATGTTTGAGGACATTAGACGCATCCTTAACAGTAAATGGTCTAAAAAACACATAAGGATTATATCTCACAATAAGACTAGCCCACAGATAACAAAAAAGATTAAACCAAAAAAGGGAACGCTCAAATCACCCTCTACGATTGTTATTATCAAACTCATCTATCACTGATTTAACTCAATTCTCCAAAAATACAACAAACCACTTTGGATAACAGTAACATGTTCAATACATTAAAAACAAACGCCAATGTGGCGTAAATTTAAGTATCGAAGACAAGAATAACCTGCCTGATAGTCATATCTGACAATTAGTAACGACGTTAATTATGTTTTTGTTCACCCGTGATAACCCCCATTAAACGTACGTCTTTCCTCAGCTTCAATAACTTAATGCCATTAATGGAACCCACAAATCGAAGTGAATCCTCCTTCCGATGGTCTCATAATTTCGCTAAACACCCAAGACATCGAAAACCATATAACCATCACGCTTGACTTGACAATATCTCCTGTGATACTGAAAACAAAAATCCTCCGAATAGAGGAGTAATCTGTTCCCTCGCAGGTCCTACCATCACTCAAACTTAACCAACACCGGCAATCGAAGAGCTAATGTTTCCGAATCAACCTATGAAGGCATCAAATATCTCTATTTCTTCCGACAGGGTAGTGAGCATCTGGAATTACCAGTTTTCCAATTCGATTTTTAGTCTTCGCTTTCCTTTATGACCATTGACAGTAGATTACTCCCCTTTACAACCAGGGTCCATAAATAGGCAGCTCAACGAGAAAATGCAAAGCCATATTTGCATCTTTGGACCGTAATAAGCCCTCCACAGACTCCTAAGCGAAGCTCAGCTTCTTCTCGTCAAGTCGCCTCTTGAGGCCGCAGTTCAATTAAGCACCTTCGCATAAATTGTGAGGTTTATGATGCAGAAATGCGCGCGATCTAACGAAAGCGAGAATCAGCGCGGGAACGTACGTCGAAACGTCGTAAGACCTTACTATCCTGCCGTCTAGCGACGTAACACTTTACAGGTATTAGTCGAGTCACTGGTATGAAGTATTAACCTTAAATCAACGCGAGTGTAACCTGTCTAGAAATAGAGAGCCTCTTGATGGTAGTTATATAATGGACGTATAATATTTAGGTGCTCCTAGAGGTCGTTACATTCTCGCCTGTAGATGGGGATTTGTGCGCACGTTGCCCGCGTATCTCCGAAATTGTTAGAAAGCGTTTTTATATGATGGACAACATTGCCTTTCCGCTCAGCAAACCGCTCTTATAATTGATAGTCTTTCGCACTAAGGAAAGACAAGAAAGCAAACAGATCGTTTTAATTGATCCAGACAACAGCTTTGGGAGATAATTTAGGAGTTTGCGTGATTCTACGTTTCCCGTTGCTGATGCCACGCAATTGAAGGAAACAACAACGATTTTATGTTTAATGCCTGAGGATGTTAGACTTGAGAGGTTTTTATTTCGGTTTTCATAGCTTGAGAGCCGAAGAACGAATATTACTGGCAGATTTATGGTTCGATGAATCAACTTAACCGTTTTTATGCGTCTTATTATAGATCCATATCTGACTTAGTGGCAGGTAGTTACATTGTTGAAGAATAGCGATAAAGAGAGATTATCAATCAATCACTTACCTATTGGAGCTCGGAAGTAAAATATCTTACTGACTTGATTATAACTCACTATTAGACTTGAAAGATTATTGGAATGTATAATTTACTTATACGCATTATGATGATGAAGTTCAGGTAACATGATACAAAAAAGAAATCTTTACCCCCATTACATTAATAAATATTGGTATACCACAAGCGGGCTCCTTATGAATGATTTATTAAACATCTTTATTTTGTACACACATTTTTGGGTCAACATGTTTTCTTTAGAACAAGTTTTCTACAATCAAGAACGATGGGTGTTGCTGTCCAGTGAGTAGTGCTTTAAAAGTGACTGATACTTGTGTAAACATGTACAAATTAATGATTCTTGTGTAAACTAGTAAAAAATTAGTGATTGCTAATCTTCAGAAAACACTATAATATAAGTTTTTCGATTAAGTTTGATGTTTCTAGTACCTACATTTTATTATTGGTTTATAGCACTATATTTACATATTGGTTTATAGCACTTGAGTACACGGTAATGGGTCTAGTACAATTGTTTAGATCAGCCCAATTTTTTCATAAAACTGTGAGCTACGGTGGGGAGGACAAAGAAAAATCACCAGGACTGGAAAAAGAAGTTGTAGGTGGAGGAAGAGACGAGACTGCCATTTCGTCTCAATATCTCTTTTATAATAATCGTGAAAAGGTTGGTTCAGGTAGTAAGTCGGTCCCAAAGTGAGATACCACTCCATCACGCTGTACATTTCGCGATATCGTCGGGAGAAATTTTCGACTATGTTTCAGATGTATGGCTAATGGCGCGGACTAAAATGGACATAAGTCATGCTGGTATCTTCTCAGATAAAGAATCCCGGAGGTAAACTAGTTTCTTATCCGAATCTTCGTGGGGAATTATGTCAACGGGGACCATCATGCAAGTATTTTGATAAATGACCGAACTTTAAGAAATTTGTCATCGGGTGCGTTCCCGAAACGCTGTCAATGTTCAACTGATAACGGCATTTTGTAACATCAAGTGCATTGGTTTCACCAACACGAAGGTAAACGTCATTCACCAATATTCGTAAACAGCGAAACCTGATATCCTTGGCCTAATTGAAACCTAGGCCGATTCGTCAGCTGATTCGACATGTCTTCGTTGCCCAGGATACGACTTACATTCGAGATTCCGTCTTAAGCCTGGAGTCTGCGTCTTCACGCGATTCGATCTGGCTCGCTAAAGGAGAGAGGCGTTGGAGTCCAATGATGAATAACAAATTTCGTTGTTGTCTTTACCGCTCCCCGAACGACGATGACCAGCAATACTTTTCGACCATCTTTCACGTACCATCGACTGGATACAGATCAACCACCCGGCTTCTGAAATTGTCAGTTTTGTCGATTTTAATGTACACAATTCCAGCTGGTTGGTACATTCTAACAGAACCGACGAGGCTGGCAGGGTGGAGGAGATGTTCGCTGTTAGTCGGAATTTGACTCAACTCGTGGAGAAACCTACGCTTACGAGGTGATTATGGGAACACCCTAGATTAATTTTTCACATCCGAGCCGAGCATTTATACCGTCGAAATAACCCCGCCACTGGAAAAATCAGATCACTTCTTGGCACCGGCATATATGGTACCAGGTGTACCGGTATGAAGTAAGTTTTTTTAGTAAAGTAAAAGTAAAAAACATTTTATTCGAAGTATTGGCCATTGCTTTCTACACATTTCGACCACATTTCTCGCAATTTGTGGATACCACGCCAATAAAACCGGTCGTCTTTTGAGGCAAACGATTCGGAGACCCAATTTTCGACTTCTTCGTAGGAATTGAAATGCTGCTCAGCCAATGCGTGTCCCATCGATGAAAACAAATGGTAGTCGGAAGGATCCAAGTCTGGTGAATACGGCAGGTGGTGTAACACTTCCCACCCGAGAGCGTTTATTGTTTCTTTGACGGGTTTTGCTGTATGACTCGGAGCATTATCATGCAAAAAAATTACCTTTCCGTATCTTGTGGCCTATTCTGGTCGTTTTTCGATCAATACATAGTTCAAATTGATCATTTGTTGTCGGTCGTGTCGCGCATCAACAGTTTCGCCAGATTTTAGAAGTTCATGATACGCCACCCCCTTCTGGTCCCACCAAACATAGAGCATTGTCTTCTTTCCGAACCGATCAGGCTTTGCAGTCGATGTTGACGCTTCTCCTGGATGTACCCATGATTTTTTTGCGTTTAGGATTTTAAAAATTAATCCATTCTTCATCACCAGTCACAATTCGATGCACTACTGACTTCCTTTCGTGTCGTAAAAGCAACGTTTCACATGCGGTGTTTCGCTTTTCCATCTGCCTGTCATTAAATTCACGTGGCACCCACGAGGCATCCACACTTTTGGATCTTTCCCATAGCTTTTCAACGGTCAGAAATTGTTTGTTGTGCAACATTTAACACTTGTGCCATTTGTTTTTGATTTAAAGTGTCATCTTGATCCAATATTGCTTGCCATTCGGCGTCTTCAAACTTTTTCGGTGGTCTTCCACGTTCTTCATTTTGCACATCAAAATCATTATCTCTGAACCGCTTAAACCATCTCTTGCATGTTGTTTCCGATAGAGCATGATCACCATAAGCCTCGACAAGCATTCGATGCGACTTTGTAGCACACTACTTCAAATGAAAACAAAAAATTAATGCGTTCCGCAAATCATCATTTTCTGGTACAAAATTCGATATTTTTAACGGCATTAAAAAAAAAGATGTTGTTTGTACAATGACTTGATGCACACCAAATATGTTTGACAAATGTCGTAGCAACCAAATAAAAAAAATATATAGGCTCGTGCACAACACACGTTCCCTATCTGTACATTTGTATCTTGACGCTCATTTCCCATCGGTACACCTGGTATATGCGCAATCACTTCCATTTCAAACGAATAACCGACCTAGACAGCTTCGCTATGTGTGGAGATATGTGGATGCTAGCTGGGACTATTTACGGGAACCCATGGTCGGAAGCGTGCTTTGCAAACTTCGATGTTAATGTATGCGCGGAGTCGATAACGGAGATTATTTTTCTCGGGATGGGGATTAACATTCTGCATTCCACAAACGAAATTCATCTGATAAACCTTGGTTTGATAAAATATACGAGCAGATTTCAGTAGCAAAAAATAGCGCTTTTAAGCAATGGCGCTCCAATCCCACGGTAAACAGAAGGAATTTTGTTACAATCAGAAACACGTGGAACCAAACGATATCGGGAAGAAGGTTTACAATGACAAAGTGACCAATAACCTCCGGGAGTGCCCAACTAGTTCACGTCCCTTCTGGTCAATGGCAAAGGCTATCAGCAGTAACTTTGTTTCTCTTCATCCACCGTCTTCTCTCAGGATCAATCGACTGTCTAAGCCTTCTCTCCTCCATGCCGTTCTATACTAATACCCGTAACCCACGAAACCTTCGTATGTTTTATCTACCAGCCCATCACCCCTCACATGGCCTTAACGAACCGATCACACGTATGCTACGCAACGTCAACTCTCACCTCATCTCCTTTGATTTCAACTTCATCCCTCCTGCTAGCCCGTCTCCGCACTAGCTCCTCTTAGTCTCAAGTCCAATTCACACATACACACACTTACATAAGTACACCCTTGTTCTTACAATACCTTAGTTTTTAAGTTATTATCATCATCATCATCGGCACTACAACCGGAGACCGGTCTTGGCCTTATTTAGCAAGTCCTGAGGCTTGTTAAATTTTCCATAATGATTTGTTTTTTCCGGGCAACGTCATTAGTCTTGTGCCAGAGGCTGCCCGACGGGGAATCGAACCCCGGTCTCCCGCGTAACAGGCGGGTATACTAACCACTATATTATCGAGGAGCCTAAATTATTATACCTTAGTTAATTATACCTCAGTTAATGACTAATAATTATACAGGGCTAATAACCTTGCCCGGAAAAACAAATTAGTATGGAAAATTTAACAAGCATCGGGACTTATAAGGCCAAGACCGGATCGCGGTTGTAGTGCCGATGATGACGATGATGATACCTTAGTTTTGAAGTTAGTAATTAAGTTATATATATATATATATATATATATATATATATTTTTGTTATACCCAATATCGCTTGTATTAAGCTGAATAAATGAGGATTCTGATCTCACTAAATTATGAGTAAGGTTGGCTAATATCTCGCACCCCAAAGTAGGCATGGTACATTTGTCTCGAAAAATTCGTAAACTACTTTATTGCGTAATACACACACAACATGCATGGTGCACTCCTGTATGCGTTTTACGGTGACTGCAAATTCCATGGACTGGCGCGTTCTTAAGAAACCACTAGTTTCCCCACATGTCCGGGTCTTTTTCACAGTATTCGAAACAAACCCCGAATGCAATTACGGTTCACCCTTTACATTATTAATACTAGCCTGCATAAAACTACGATCATACCTGTGATCCTTGGAAAGCGATAGTAATTTTAAGAACCACGGTATGAAGAACCTTCAAAACTAGGCTATTTGGCAAACTATTGTAGAAGTTTTCGTCTGTGGTGCCAGAAGAAACCAAGTATATATTTAATGCCAATAAAGTCTTGCTGGAAGATAACAGACAGCCGGAGATTCTCATTTCCCTAACCCGGTAAGCTCTCTATCGGAAACAAGCAGTTAACAAACGTTACGATAGATGCTTGAGCATAGCCTACATTTGGTATTTTCACGAATAGACTGGACCTTGTGAAGCGAACTTTCTGACAAAATTGTAGTAAAATAGTTTCTTTTATTTTTGTGTTGGTGGAACACAAATAAAAAACGCCAAAACCTCACTTCCCTATTCCTGCGCAAAGTGTATTTTCTAGGTAGTAAAGTGACTCAGATATTCCTAGTGTTGAGCCAAGCTACAATTATCGATCAGGAGAGTTAGGACGTAGATCCCAATAAATGTATTTTCTTTTCAAACTTGTTCAAACACTCTGGAACTCAACACCCTAGGTCAGGAATCCATTGGTTAGCGGTTTTCAAATATTATGCCAATACCGAGCTATCTGAGGATGTATAAGCGAATGCTAAATGTACTGCAGAATTAATATAAACGTTTTGAAGTAAAAACCTTTGTAAGCCATTTAGATTGTAAAGGAATGTTTATAAAGTTTGTTCTGCAACTCAACTCTTTATAACAATCTTCCTTAACCGATTTTCAACATACAGTATTTTATTAAATGAGCCATCTGATAAAAATACGTAACAATCAGAATGCAAAACTGCAATTTATTATCTCCCGATGCGGGTTAAAATGAATGACAAAGAAGTCGCGTTCTACCTTATCCCAATTCAACGACGACTACTTAATGTAATCTGTACGAAGATCGGAGCCTAATAGGCATTGCGAACGTTAACGGCATCGATCCTCTGTACAGCAAGCGTCCCATGGCATGCATTCCTTGTTGCGTTTTAGTTTAATTATTAATTAGCTTCACATTTGCCTGACCGATTCTCTTTACCCATTTCCAACAATCTCGCGTTATGTACCCACATCGATACACCGATTGGATGCAGACCATCCGATAATATCGCCTCTTAACGTCGACTAATAAGATTGTTAATAAATCATCGGACCTTGTAAGACGACAGCGATTTGTTTGGCAACAAAAAACCTCGAACGTTGCAGAGGACGACTATAGCGATATCCAATGTTTTTGTTTACCGTTTAAGGAGATATGCGTTGTATGTTAATTGTATGCCAGGATCATCCATCCCCCCAAAGTCACAAGCCTCCACGACCTCGTCCTTTTTCCCAACACCACCGCAGATAGCTAAATTCACATACAGCCCACCTGGACAAACTAGTTTCCCGAAGTTTATGCGCTGTATCGCAATTCGAACGGATTCTTGGAACCATATCTCAAGTGAACCCGGATACGAAACACCTACAACACGATCAGGGTCTACATCTAAGCACGCAACAAGATTATTATGATTGTTCCATTCTGTCGGATGGATTGTCAATCTGAAGGACAGCGATGAAAGATACTCACGGATTCAATTAAAATTCTTCTCACCCGTTGCTTCAAGCTGACGAGTTGCCTGGGCTTGTGGTCTACGCGCAGCAAGAGGGCACTGCAATGTCAGGCAACTGACGTGGAGAGGTGTGCTCCGTCTTGACTAGAACTCGAATTCACAATTAGTAGGATTCGGATGCATGTAAACGTTGCTGTCGACTTGGATAATGAACACTTGGAACAGGTAAGAGGCAGGCACAACCATCGCATTGTGATTGACTACCAAAAGGGGCGGCACAATGCGCCAATGTTGGAGCTACTGCCAATTTACTGGGCAATTCTGTGTGGTTTTGGTTTCGATGACTTTGACGACTATAGCCCTGCAGGGACTGTTGTGCCTCCTCAGGATCTTCATTCTTCCTTCTCCTTTCTACGGTGTCATTTGAACGATTTGCTGCAGAAGCACACAGGGAAAAGTTGCCTACATTATTGTAATTACTGTGCTCTCACGTGGTGTGAGCACCCGGGAGTATTCCTTTTCAAATAGATATTCTGTAAGGTTACCGGGCAGTCGGATGATTGTCTGCAGTAATCAAAGAAATTCCGTAATGCATTGTACCTATGTAATGATATACAATCATTTGTGGTTTTGTTTTCTTGTCCTGTATTGTTCACGGGCGCACAAGTGGAGAGGAAGTAAAATGGAACAGGGCACTGCGGTCGGAAAAAAAATGGTACGATGGTCAAGACGAAGCAAGTTATTCGGTGTGAAATGTGTCACTTGACCGTTCCAGTTTCAGTACAATTTATAGTGGAACTGCTTTTTCGTGCCGAGCAGTTGTAATTATACAAGAAATTCCCATTGATCATCCACAGAAAAACCTCTGGAGAAAATCAATCCAAGAAACCTATCTGGAGAAGATCACCTGGAGAATCGTAGAAGTTATAGGACAACATTAACCGAAACCACTCAGCAGAAGATAATAATAAAGAAATACTCTCAGGAGAAGACTACTCGCAGAAGATCGATAATGCTGAGAACATCAGGCATAGAAAGCCACACGGTGAAGGTCAATCGGAGATCATCTGGAGAAAATCAGCCGGAAGAGGTCATTCAGGGATCATCGAGAGAAAAACATCCAGAGAAAGGCGGCTTAGGAAGACTACCTAGAGAAAACCCGACGGACAAGACCATCCAGAGGAAACAACCGGGAAAGACTATCCAGGAAATACTATCCGGGAAAAACCACCCGAGGAAGTCCACTCATATAATAGCATCCGGAGAGGGTCATACGAAGACCACGAGTTGCAAAATAGAATGCAGAAAAGAGCATACTCAGAAAATGATCCCGAGAAGACCAGATAGAGAAGATCGTTCTGAGAAGGCAATCCCCTTTTGTGTGCGCGTAAGTGTAAAAGGAATATATAAAAAAAAATTAAATATCGGGAGAAAGCCACAATCCAGAGCAGACAACGGGAGAAATCGTACCGAGAAAACAAAGGATTTTGTGATCAACCTTTAAAGTAACGTTTTATTAAACCCAGCATTCAATTCTCCTTGAATCATATTTGCTCATAGTGACGATCAGCTGGCTGTCACAGGTGAGACTTATGTCGTTAAATACAATAACTAATGCAATACGGTCGTTGTGAATTAAGTCTTGGAGGTGTAACGAAAGTCCTTGCTGGAATAGGAAATATACCTAAATGTCCTTTCGGCACCAAACTGAATTGTGCTGTGAATGGATCATGATTTCCTTTTATATATCTCCATGCCGTCGTTGTAAATAGACAAATGTCAGTCTTTTAGAACATGAATGGCGTCATCAATGCGTAATATAAAGATTAGGTGGCTGAGATAGCTTCCTTGGGGCACCCTGGAGTGACCCACCTATTGGTCAGAAAAGTAGGTTTTGAATCGTACTTGGTACAGGCGTTTTCTGGGTATAGTCCACAATATGAAATACGATAGGTAATTTTGAGGACGTTATTTTCTCGATGGCTTTGGTGGAGTTTTAGGTTACGGCTACTCTATCCTCAATTTTTAATGCTGCTGAAAACAACCTGCATTAAGTTGGAGAATATGGACTTGCAGTCGCAAAACGGTATTGGACACGACACTCTCAAATAATACATGCTTCAGTGATGCTTTTTAATAAATTTCGGGGAAGATCATCACGAGAATATCAATCGGGGAAGACAATCCGTATTAGCCCATCTGGAGAATAAAATTCGGTGAAGACCATCTGGAGAAGATCATTCTGACAAAGACAGCCAGTAGACCAAGCGGATAAGTTCACCCAGAGAAAATCAGCTAGAGAAGATAGTGCGGAGAGAGTTATTCGAAAAACGTCAGTTAGAGAAGACAATTCGTAGAAAAATAGCAAGACAGCAACGAGTCGGCGAAAACTACGACAATATGGAGAAAATCGTCCAGAGATCGTCCGCAGAAGTTCATTCAGAAACATCTAGCCGGATAAGACTGTATGGAGATCATCGGTGTAGGCCAGCGTCATTAGAGACAATTCGGAAAAGTTACCTAAAGAAGATTATCCTAAGAAACGTAGCCATGGAGGCCACATTACCCACAAAAGATCATCCGCAGAAGACACGTCGGAAAAGACAATCCGGGAAAGCTACCAACAGAAATCGTCCCCTGAAAAGTAGCCCCAAAAGACCATGCGGAAAATAGATTCAAAAGACCACAAGAGAAGCTACAAATAGATCATCCTAAGAAAAGTAGATTTGGAAAAGACAAATATATGTATGCTGCTCACATATGGACAGGAACCTCACAGTATAAGTCTTATATGAGAGGAGTGAGCTCATCACATAGGCTGGCATTATTAAGAGTATGCTGCGCATTTCGAACGGTATCCGAAGATGCCATAAAAGGCTTGGCCGGAAGGAAACCACTTGACATTGCAGTTAAAGAAGAGGTTGCGTTGCATGTGGTCTCACAAGAGAATCACCGGAGAATGCGGTCACAATTAGAGCTCTCAAGCATAAGATAATGGCAACGAAGGTGGGATTCTTCTGTGGGGGACGGAAGTAGGTGTGCCAGCACGGGCACTGGTTCACTCATATCTCCATCATGATCAATAGCTCCGCCGAACACTGTCCACCATCTAATCGAAGACACAAAAATAAAACACTATTTCAACGAGTTTAGATTTTTATTTGGTGTACTCTATCTGTCACACGTTGGCATACAGCTTTAACAATTTTTATTTGGAAACTGCTAATTGATTAATTGTTCCTTGTTTTCTATATACATTTACTTCCTGGTCTACTGTTACAAAATCACCAATTTCTGTGGAATACAACACTTGTCTTTGTTGTACAGTTTTTATTTTGGATACTGTTTAACAGAGGATTGGCGTGAACTTCAAAGATTTAATTTAGTAAGGAGAATCTTTGCACTCACGCTGCGACTTTGTGTGTACGCACGGTACCGGGGCACGGATGGTCCGACGGCCCGACGACTCCTTCAGTAAACACACTGCAACTCATTAGAGAAGCATTAGGTGCTAAAAGAGATTGGGATACTTTACATAATGGGAATTGTATATCCTATCTCTGCCGGCGGGAAGACCCGAATTCTTTGTTTGCATTTGTATATGCTGAAAAATTTGGTTTTGGCGACTATGCGCGAGATGCGGTGATTGTTTGTCGGTTGGACAAAACGGATCGTGGTAATTGGTATTGCAGCTGTGTAAGCGAGCTGCTTGCCATCGCTTTTGTCGTTGGGCAAAATGTTAGCTAGACATGTGTATGCAGGAAAATTACTCTGCACATGTGGGACAGATTTTGCCGGCGAGGAGAATCGATACGATCCTTAATGATTCATGTTGGATGTGCCCCGAAATGGTTTTTGAGAAAACTCGATGATGCTTGATGCAGGGAAATGATGATGGACTTGGTGGTGGAAATGTGGTGTGCACGTGTGCTGCAGAATTGCTTTGCAAACAGGAGCGCCGATAAGGTTTTTCTGTTTCAGGGATGCATGTACCTGTAAAGAATTCTTTTCAGAGAATTCAGAAAATGCATTGGATGCGTGAATGGTAAGAATTCTTTGTAGGGAATTTGTTGCGGATTCGCACTGGACACAACCAGCGAATTCACAACTGAATGCTACCCTTGGCAACCAAATAACGAATGTCAGCAACCAGCTGATCGTATATTCTGGTTGTTAAATCAAATTCATCATACAAATAAACCAATTGTTAATTAGTTCGAACCAACCAAGGTTGTTATTATTTCATTTAGCATGTATTCTATTACTCCTGGATGAGGATGATTTGATGAGACTTGCTGTTCCAACTGTAGACTGTTTCCGTGGAATTGCTACTCCACTCTAGGTATTCTTTCATTTAATCTTCTCACTTTTCCCAGTGTTTCAGAGCAAACCATTAAACGTCGCGGCGCACGAAAGAAAACATCCATCGAGAAAACAATAAAACGCTTCCCCGACGACTTTCCTCGGTCGGCGGATTTTACTACAGAGATCTTCTCCGACGAAATTCCTCGATCGGCAGAAATCAAATTGCGTGTTGGCCGCTCAGGTTGCCGACACAGAATTTTAGGTAATGCACTAAGTGCATTAAATGTCCTTGAAGAAGGAAATGTTTGCAGGTTTGCAAAGGGAGTTGAGGTTGGAATTGTGGGTGGTTCTTGCGTAAAGGTTAAAGAACCCCCACATCTCCACCAAAGGAAGATGGGCCCACACCATGATACCTGATGTAGAAGCCTGGGTGAAAAGAAAACATGGTGAGCTGAACTACCACTTGATTTAGCTGATATCAGGACATGGATGCTCTCGGCAATACTTTTACAAGAATAGGCATATCAATCACCCATACTGCTTGTATTACGAGGGCAAAATAGAAAATGCGGAACACGTACTCACAGAGTGCGCAAGATTCGAGACCGCGCGAATGATTTTGGAGGGACATATGAGACGTAGAGTAACTCCGACAGGAGTAATAGAATACATGCTAAGTTCTGAACAAGGATAGTCCGTAGCAAATGAAATTCTCTGTGACATGATGCAGCAGTTGCGACGTGACGAGCGGAATAATAGGTAAGCTCCGTACCGCCCCCTGATGGAATATCTGAAAGAAAGTGGTGGTTTTAGTCGGTAAAAATCCGACACACACACACACACACACACACACACACACACACACAGAGAGAAGATTATCCCTCCGAAAAATAGACACAGCAGCCCGTCCGGGAAAAACCATAATTTTAAACCACCGGAGGAGAGCATCTGGAGAAAATAATTTAACAACATTTATACCGTTTTCGACGATAATGATGAACGTGTGATTCGAACAGATGGTATGGCGGTTAGAATCACTAATGGATTGAACCAATGCTCAGTACATCGGGCCACTGCCGCGTATACGAAATCAATTTGTAAACTCAAGTACACTCAACTGATGTGGAATTGCCATGTTATTGCTTGGTATACGACTGATGCTTTTATTTATTCGATTTTCTTTCTGTGTTGTTTTTCACGGTTTGCTATTGTGTGCGTATCTGTTAGAAACTCCACACTACTATTGCACCGTCTTAGTATCTTTGTTACGATCAACTCCGTGTGGAAATGGTGGAGCGAGGGGCGGGCGAGCGACAGGACGTCGGAGCATGCGCGTGAGCAGGAGCTCTGCGCAGAAGTCGGGACCGTAGTAGTAAAGTCCTGTTTACATATGTGATATTGTGTGCCGTTTGTGCACTGATCACGTGGGGTTGCCAATGATAGCGTTTGGGACGATAGTGAAGAATGTGTGATTCGACCCGACGCTATGACGGTTAGAATCATTGAAATATTGAACCAATACTCAACACATCAGGCCACTAACGCGTGTACGAAATCGATTTCTAAACTGAAATACACTCGACTGATGTGGAATTGCTATGTTATTGTTTGGTATACGGCTGATGGTTTTACTTATTCGATTTTCTTTCTGTGTTGTTCTTCATTATTTGCTTGTGTACTGTGTTTGCATCTGTGAGAAACTCCAAAGATTACCTACAAAAGAATATCCTGAAAAAATTAGCTACTAAAGACCACCCGAATAAGGGCACTCGTACAAAACTACCAGAGAGGGGCTCCTGGATAAGTTACCCACAAAAGATCATCCCCGAAAAATTGACACAGACGACCTTTCGGAGGAGGGCATCTTTACAAGACCACCAGAGAAGAGCAACTGAGAAAGTTACTCACAAAAGATCATTCTGAGAAAAATTACCGCGGAAGATCAAGGTAGAATAACATCCTTAGAATATCACCGGTGAAGTGCGTCCGGAATGATCTGGAGAACACAATTATAAGAAATTACTAATCAATGATCATTCTGAGAAAAGTAGCCACAGAAGACCTTCCAGTGAAGAGCATCTTTGCAAGATCATCAGAGAAGAGCACCTGAGGAAGTTACCCACAGAAGATCATTCTGAGAAAAGTAGGCACGGGAGACCATCGTAGAGCAACATCCTTAGAAGACCAACGGAGAAGAGCGTCCGGAGGCTTCTGTAGAAGACAATTCCATGAAGCTGCTAATAGATGGTTGTCCTACGAAAAGTAGCCACAGACGAACTCGTGAAACCAGTCATAGAAGATTAGCTAGAGAAGAAGATCTGGAGAAAATCAGCAAGGGAAGACCACTAAGAGAAGACGATCTACAGAAAATATGGCAAAAATAACCCGTCGGAAAAGACAAGCCATTCGAGGATCATCCAAAGAATATCATCCGGAGAGAACTATCTGGACCAGGGCATTCAAGAAAATCGGCCGGAGGAGACTGTATGGCGATCATTTGGAGAAGACAAGGAGGAAATTACTATCCGAGAATGCCATTTAAATAAGATTCTTTAGAGAAAACCATCTTTTCTTTAAAAGAGATTATAACAAGCCTCAGACTTGTTAAATAAGGCCAAGACCGGATCCCAGTTGTAGCGCCGATGATGATGATGATGATGAAAAATTTAACAAGCCTCGGATATGGTCCAGATACACGACGACGACCACGGAAACGAAACTGGCTAAACGATTTAAGAATTTTCTCATGGAACGTCGGCTCAGTATACAGAGTTCGAGCTGCACAGCAGCTAGCCGAAGCCCCGTCCGAATATAAAGCTGATATAAAAGCATTATAAGAAATAAGATGGACGGGACGTGGTGTAATTCCAAGAAACGAGTATGACATTTATTACAGCTGTCATACAAAACACCATGTGCTCGGGGTAGGCTTTCTAGTCACCCAAAAACTGAAACCTGCCATTATCGGCTTTAATGCAATAAACGAAAGGCTATGCACCTCTAAAAGAATGACACGGTTGTATGGCGATTTCAGTTCCTCCTTTGTCATTCAATAAGTTCCTCCTTGGTCATTCAAGTTAACATGACCCTTATTTTGATATTCTTTACGAATTCGCAGCAAATTTTATCTCGAACATTTTCCTTTTTAGTAACCCGAGCTAAAGAGGTAATAAAAACGAAAGAAGCTCTTCTGAATGGGAACAATAACATTGGTCAGAAAAAAATTTGTGTCAATGTACATTGTGATGGAGGCAAAAATCAATAACTTTGTTCGACCTTTTACATCGCACTCTATAAATTACCATATTTCCTATAGGTACTCAGTCATTCTTAGAAACGCAACAGATCTTTACAACCCAAACTGCCGACAAGTCAACAAAAGAGCGTTATGAAAAATGGCTACACTGTCGCATCCTATAGGCACTGCTAGATGCCAAGAATACATTACAAGTCTATCCTCGTAAAGCATGTCGATTGGCGTGATCTCATGCAAAGCCAGAGGTACGAGTCTAGTGCACCTTGTCCAACAGGGCATATCATTGCAATCGAGATACCAACTGGACTTAAGTTACATCGAAGAGAGAAGACACTGCAATGACAAAACTGAAGACTACACCGATCTTGGGCAAGATGATTGAGTGAATGCCCAACCGCAAAATGGTATCATTTACCAAGAAGCTTACGCATAACGCCACACTATCATTATGCAGGTCCTCGAGCCTCGAATTACAAAAGAGACGCGTTAACGTAAGCGCTCATTCGTCGTTTTTGCGGTTTTAGTCAAGTAGGCGAATAAATAAAAAACTCCATCAAGAAGAAAGTCACAAAAGATGACTCAAGTTGACTTGAATAGGATATATGTGGATGGGCATGTTCAGCGAGCCCGGACAATGGAGATTCACGAACTCACGCACAGATTAACTGTGTTCAATGGGATCCCAGGGGATTGAATGACTGCCTTTGGACACGTTACTGTGGACCAATCAATCATGATGAGGAATGACGGAGAGTGCACCAGTTTCTTGAGTGAGTTTGACGACGCCTCCTTCCTTGGAGGGCGATACACTTCGTATTTCGATTTTATAACATTTCGATGCCCTTTCTGTAGTACGAAAAGTCCATGCCTTTGAAAACGGCCTGGGTTTCCATGATGATTTCCTCATTCGATGTGAATATATTTCTCTGGAGAAACCGCTTAAAGTTGGAGAACAGATAGTAGTCGCTGGGGGGCAAGTCTAGAGAATACGGTGAGTGAGCAAACCAATTCAAATTGTAATTGATCTAATTTGGGAATCGCTTTCAAGGACGTGTGTGACCGTACTTTATCGTGATAGTACAGAACTATTTGCTTTGCCATATGGGGTGGTTTTTACTTTATTTCGTAATTCAGTTTGCCCAATAACGCTAACTCATCACTCTCCCATGACTGTTCTACTCTTCTGTAGGTATTTGATGTAGAATATTCCATCCACATCCAAAAAAAAAAAAAAAAAAAAACGGCGGCCATATCCTTTCCGGCAAAGCGTTGGTCTTTTGGCCGCTTCAGGAGGCTTTCGTGGCTTTCCAGCCACTTTGCAGACTGCCAGACTCAAGAGTGTGGTAATAGACCCACGTTTCATCCATCGTCACGAAATGCCGAAAAAACTACGCACGATCACCCTGCAACAACGCCAAACTGGCCGTTGAATCATCAACGCGTTGCTGTTTCTGTGTCGACGGTCAGCAAACGCAGCACCTATCGTCCGATAGCCTTTTCATCTCTAAAACATCGTGCAAACTGTATTCCACATATTATTTTGAGATGCCCACGGCTCCAGCAAAATCAAGTTTACTTTACGGTCACTTAAAACGGTTCGATACACTTGCTTTACAATTTCCGGATTCGTAACTTCTTTTAGCCTTCCAGAGCGAGATATGTCTTCGGTGCTTGTGGGGCCCATTTTAAATTCACTAAACCGTTGTTCTCAAAGGAGCAGATGTGGGATAACATTTCTGCAACCATTGTAATTATTGTTCAGAAGTTTTACCCATCAAAAATATTGTTTGATCAAGACGTGACATTCCTGCTTTTCCTTTTTTTTATTTTTACGGATGCGAACGTAGCGTCACTCAAATGACTAGATTCTAAAAGAATGAATGAATGTCACGGAACTTCATACATAAATTAGCGCCAGATGTACCTCAAAATGGGTCATGTTCTAGTAACGCCACCTATTGAAAAATTCTGGGATCTTTTAGCCAATGTTATATGTCCTCTTTTACTAGGTGTGCGCATACATTTTTTATGTATACCCAGCGTATTAAATTGACACATGGGTCATTTTGTTCGTCTGGGATCGTCAGCTACAAACACACGCAAGATGAGTCCGCCAAAAACTAGCGTCCTTGTTTTATCGTTCACTGATCATGTCGAGTTTTGTGCCCGAAAATGAAAATTTGCGGCATGCATTGCTTTCTTATTTAATCAAAAGATAAAGGCTGTTGAAAGTCATCGTTTGCTGGTAGAAATATATGGTGAACGCGCTCCATCAATTATAACATGTGGGACATGGTTTCGACAATTTAAAAGTGGTGATTTCAATGTGAAAGGCAGTGAGCGCTCTAGTAGAGCACAAAAATGTGAAGACGAGCAGTTGCAGGAGTTATTGGATGATGACCAAACTCAAACTCAACGGCAATTAGCAGAAGCATTACATGTGTCACAAGAAACAATCAGCAGACGTTTGCGAGCAATGGGGAAGATCAATAAACTCAGTAAATGGGTCCCACATGATTTGAATGAACGTCAACTGGAAAACGCAAAGCCATTTGTGAAATGTTGCTTCAACGCCACGAAAGGAAATCATTTCTGTATCGAATTGTGACGGGTGACGAAAAATGGATTTATTTTGAAAACCCAGAGCGGAAAAAATCGTGGCTTTCACTTGGCGAAGCCGGTCCCTCAACACCAAGGCCAAATCGCTGCGGCAAGAAGACCATGCTCTGTGTCTGGCGGGACCAGAGCGGTATTGTGTATTATGAACTCTTGAAGCCCGACGAAACCGTTAATACACAACGCTAACGTTGTATATTTATTATATAATTTAAACCACACATTAATCGAAAGACGACCAGAATGGACCAGAAGACATGGCAAAGTGATTAGCAACACTAGTGGAAGACACGTTGAAATTGCTTGAATGGGATATCGCCGTACTCCTCAGACTTGGGGCTAGCTGACTATCACGTTTTATCACTAGCAGAGCAGCACTCCAACGATTTCGAGGAAGTTGGAAAATAGCTCGACGAATAGTTTGTCACGAAATACAACAGTTTTCAACAGCTATTCATAAATTTCCTGAAAAATGGGCGAAATGTGTAGAAGCCGATGGCCAATATTTTGAATAAAAAAAAAATGAATTTACCTAGAAAATTACGCATTTTTTACCAAAAAACCCGGAAAAGACGTATGCATACACCTAGTATATAAAGTGCTACTGTGCCATTCCATTTTTGAACATCGTCGTGTCAGCCTACATAAAGTATTTAAGGAATTTAGGTGAAGCAATTATGCGGCAGCAACCTTGGATTAACGTAAAATTTCTCTGCTATGTCCGGGAATGTATTTTATCATTAAATGGAACCCATATTGGCCGTAACAAAAATTTGTTGGTTCCCAACACAAATGTTTGAACACACAAGTAAAACCACCCACCACACGAAGGCGATTACTTCTTACATACATGCCAAAGGCCATAGATTTCCTTTCCTCCAGATAATAATTATTTTTTCAAAAAGGTGTCACCATTATGCAGAAATGTTACAAACTGATACCAGCACCACCTTCTTGTTGTGTTTTTTGGTCATAAGAAATTAAAGACTTTACATGTAAACGCAGTTGTTAGCGAGAGAATATTCTGAACTATACGTTGCTCTCCATTTGTCGCAGTGTGGTTGTTTTTACCTCTACGGAGGGAGCGTTGCTGCTTTTTTTTACCTCTAAGAACGATCGGTGCTGTGTTTTTATTTCTACTGGAGAGGTTTTACAAGTGGATTTGCAATTATTATTATTTGATCAAATAATTACATACAACAATTAAATTTGAAGACAAGTGGATTTGCGGTTGATCAAAAAGATCAAATATTGACATACAACAATTAAAGTTAAATAAAAGTGGATCTTTGGCGCAAGCTAATGACCTTGCCCGGAAAAACAAATTATTACGGACAATTTAACAACCCTCAAGACTAGCTAAATAAGGCCAAGACGGATCCCGGTTGTGGTGCCGATGATGTTGATGAAAAGTGGATCTTGCGGTTTGATAATAAATCATTCAGTCGATATCTCAAATGCCTTTTATTTATTTGCTAGCTCCAAGACAACTACTTGGGGTTGACCACTGAGTACACCAATTCAGTACGCTTTAATTTGCCTGGGTAAAATCTAGTGCCACTCTTCTTCTAACATAGCGACATTGCTTACGCTAGCATTAAACACGACTCGCGTTCGGCGGTAGGAAACTGGTGCATTCCATGCATACAAGAGCATGATGCTGCTTGTGTCTATGAAGATGCGACCAGGGTCTTTTGGGTATTTTACTGTTTCATTTTTGCCAACGATTTCTCTTGATGTTATTTATATTCCTTGACTTTGTTTTATCTTTCGATAGAAAGATATATTGCAAGCTGTATCCCACATTATAGGAACTGCATTATAAAAACTCATATAGTTTTTCAAGGTAATACCAATCCCAACATTTCTTAGGAAGGAAAATCGTTGGGCTCGTCATTCAAATGAAGGTCGCAATATTTGCGTTCGCTTGGTGCATTTTTTATTGCGGTCCTCCACTAACGAGAAGAGTACTTTTGACAATAATGAGTTAATCCAATATTCGTCGACCAATTTTGATTTTATGACCCAAGTATCATGAGACGACCGTTTGGCGGTTTTTTACTGATTGCGGCTTATGTTCCGCCAAACACTGTCCATAAAAATCAAAACACTTTTTTTTTCCTTTGTTTTTATTTTTTATTTGTGTATTTGAACACTCTCTCTGGTGAATACTCGCGCCGACACACTCGCCCGTTTTCGCGAAGGTTGCGGGTTTTTCCCCTGCGGATGTTGTAACTCGACTAACTTAAAAACTTTCTCCAATGTATGGAAAATTCACTCGGTTGTTTTTCCTTTCTCTTCCGTTCTCTTATCCCCCGCTGTCCTCTCTTTACCAAGACGATTTCGTATTGTTCGCAGGAATATTGTGTGGATGCACCCACACACACAGACGCGAACGTTGCTGCCCGTGTGCCCGGAGATATGCCGAGGATCGTCAGGATTTTCAAACATCTGCGGTATCCCTTTGTGTACATTACCCGCGTGTGGTTTATAGCCCTGGTGATTTCCTCGGCCGAAGTGATCTTCGGCTGCGATATTTACATGGTTTTTATTTCCTTGTAGGAACAGTGTCGGCTGTTTATTGTTTAATCTAATAAGAAAATGCATCAGAGCCGTATACCATAACGATAACATAAAAATTCCACATCAGTTGAGTGTACTTGAGTTTAGAGATTGAATTCGTACACACGGCGGTGGCCTGATGGGTTGCGCTTTAGTTCAATTTTTGGTGATTCTGTCAAAGCGCCAGTTCAAATCACACATTCTTCACTATCATCCCAAACGCTATAGTCCTTTCGATAAGGAAAACCAAATTGCAATTGGCTCAAGGGAAGGTCATACATTTGTTTATTCATTGGCCATACATTTATCGCCTGGGATTTTTTTGGCCGTCGGCATCTGGCGCTGCGTCGCCGGTCACTTGTGTTTGCCTACCTAATAGGTCGTCAAACAATTCCTTTTCTGGGTGGTGTCCTTTGATAGCCGTGCAGGCATGAGGAATCAGTTGAGAAATTGTGCCCACGTGTCTGTGGACACGTGTCGAGGACGCCCGTATGTATGTCCCCTTTAGCTGGGCGGAAAGGTAAATTGGGGCCCCTTTGGCTAGGCGAAAGGTATTTAACCACAGTGTTTTGTGCGGTTCGCGGGACCGCCACAACCGTGCAAATATAGGCCATGTGGACATGGCCTTCTGCTGGGAGGTGCTTCTCTAAACTTATTGGAAGGGATTCGAGGAATCGCTACACTGCCGCCGGCTTATAGTTTAGTGGGGCTACCGCCCCATTTATTAGCTTAATCCAAGCAATATAAATACTTGCAAATTAAAGAGTGTAAAACTAACTTAACTAAGCTTAACCTAAGGTGACCTGGTCAAACTATGAAGGCAAGAGTAGGATCGGGGGGTGGGCGGGTTAGAGTGGAAAGTGTAGGAAGCACCGCTTAAGATAGGGGATGTGAATAGTTTAGCTGCAATATAAATACTTACAAACTAAAGAATATATAGCCTTACAAACTAAAGAATATAAAACTAATTTAACTAATCATAACCTAAGGTGACCTGGTTAAAATATGAAGGCAAGAGTGGGGTCGGCAGGTCGCGCGGGTTAAAGTGGAAAGTGTAGAAAGCGCCGATTGAGTTTAGGAGTCGGTGCTTGAGGCTATGAGGTATTACGTCGAAATCGAACAACTTGAAGTTGGAGTTGACATTCCTTTGCATCCACGAAAGCCATAAGGAGTGCCGTAGCGGGGAATATAGAGAAGGTGAGGATTACGCGTATTACGAGGGTTCGTGTTAAGGAGGTAGACGCAGTCGACCGAGCCGGAGAGGAGCCGATGAATGAACAGTATGTCGGCCAGGACCTTACGCTCCTCAAGGGTTCTGAGGTTCATTCATTTAAGGCGGTTAATATACGCGGGCAGGATTGAAGGGTTTTTCCATCCTAGTCGACGGAAAGCAAACCCTAGGAAGCAACGTTCAATACCTTCCATTCTATGAATATGGGTCTTGTGATAAGGGGACGATACCTGGCTAGCGTATTCTAGCAGTGGACGCACGAGGTTAAGTTAAAGAGAGCGAGTTACGTAGGGGTTGAAGGATTCCTTAGACCAGGGTTTTACGAACCCGCGGGCAGAGTTGGCTTTTAGGATTGTGGGGTACGAAGTCAATGTTGCGGCGTACGACACGGGGTTCTACTCCGTCCCCATCACTAATCAAATGTTCAACCGCGGGAAAGCAAGTCACAAACACGATCACCGAGCAAAGGAGAAAACACATCGTCGCGCTTTGAAGTCCTCCACTTGTTGACAAACCAAATAATCCTTACCAACGCATTCCGTAGTACTGCGCTTACTGCGACTATCCACCGAGGAGAGGAAAATAAAACACTTAGATTCACAATTAAAAGGTTAATTCGTTGACGGTAACCGATAATTACTTTGGATTTAGTAAATTATAGAACATGGAGCACAGGTTGGATAAAATTTATTTAATTATTAAAAGAAAAGTTCGCTTGCAGTTAATTTAATTCCGAACAGTTTAGTCTTCACTACCGCTTTAAATGTGAGACGAACGATCAAGTCAACCAGCACTTCACAAACGACCCGTTTATAAACGCATCTCCACAGTCGGCGGAGAGCGGGAGTGAACCGACCGCCGTGAACGGTGATTGTAATAGGACTCCATGGGGATGGAACTCTGGACACGAATTCCATCCTAGGTTAGGGCCAAGAAACAAGGAGAGAGAGAAAAACTTTTCTCTTAGGGGTGCGGCCGCTGTAGGAAATGCACTCTTTCAGTGCAATGGTGTGTGTGCATGGTGCTTTCGTGGATGAGAACGAACCTAGGACAAAGAAAGGGAATAAAGTGCATTCATAGGATACGATTTCCGTAAAGCAAATAAAACCGAAATGGTCGGATGCTAATGGGATCTTTGTTGGGACATGTGCGTCGCGGCTAAACAAAGAGATGGCGATACGATGTGGAAATGTGCTAATTGGTTTTAGCTAGTTTACTGGGAAATGATGTTTATGGCATCGCTAGTAAGGGTATGTATTGAATTATTTGCGTATCGCCAGAATGCCTGATGAAGGACAGCGGTCTTTTGTTTACTCATGGTGTGAATTAGGGAAATAGGCTTCAGCGTCAATTGCGCTAATTGAAGGCACCTGCTGGTACGTTATTGCTGGGAAAAAAAGGTCGTCGGCCAATGCGTACGTTAAGAGATTTATCACACACATGACGAAGCTGAAAAATAGATAGCGCAATGTTTATGGCCCCTGGAGAAGGTTATATTATATGTAATTCAAAACCTTTTGTTTAGAGGAATTCGTCTAGGGAGATTTGCTTGACACCGAAATTGCCGAATTAGTTTGAGTTTCCTGATAAGGTAAGAAGAAATCTTACAGGAATTGTATGCGAAGAGATGCATGAAAGGTAAGTTTTCTTTTCCAGGGACTTTTAGGTTATATAAATTTGATTGTTTTAATGCGTTGAGCATTTAAGATGCTAATGCGATTGCATTAGCGAAAGCTTATGCGGACTGGGTAGCAGTTATTGGGATTTTTTTCAGGAAGGCGAACCGTGGGGTTTGGCGGAACCGCCACAATACCACACCAAGTTATCCAGCTCTGAATGCAGCAATACAAAATTAAATAGTTATGCGTTAGAGTGATGTGCTTTGGGCTGAGTGGACTATATGATTCCGATGAACACGCCTTCCCGCTAGGTTAAGTTAACACTGGGGTTGTCGTTGCTTATTCAATCGTTTTATTTAATTCAATTTAAATCGCTATTTATTTATTATAGTTAAATTCCACTAGTTTTGTTTATTTACAATTTGTTAATATATATATCAGCATGGGGAACCTACTCACGGTTTCTTTTGAGTGTGGATGATGTGTAGCCGTCTTTGATGTTTTTATTGCCGTATCTGGAATACGATCTTCTTGTCCTGAATCTGGTGTCGATTCTTGTTCTTGAAACCCTGATAGTAATTTAATTATACCAAGAACGAAAGTAATTTATTGAGAAACCTTTATTTGAACTTCGTTAGTATTAACGACAACTACCCCCCCCCCCCCCCCGCGCCTTCTTCCTTTTCATCATAAACTCGCTTTTCTTTTCCTCGACCAATGTTGATTCTTTTTTCTCTCGTCGCTAATCTCCTTTTTTCACCACCAACGTTCTCTCCAGGGCTTTTGTGTGCTTACGATTGTACTGTACTGATCTCTTGAATTCGCTCCATTATCTTTTTTGTCACAGCTCGCCGTAATCAAAACTGAGCTAATCGGTTGTGACACAAGCTAACACCTTGAGTGTAGAGCGTGGAGAGTTATTTAAAACAAACAACTGAGCACAGACGTTATAGGATAGCATTAAAAAATTCTTTTTTGGGCTATTTAAAGATAAATATATACATAAAAATACATAACAATAAATAACTTTAAATAAGTATGAAATTCTTATATGGTGTGAATGCAACAGAAAAAGTTTTCTTTCTTATCTTATACAACCTTTTAATGTTCATCGACTTATATTGAAAAGTGAACGGTGTTTACGAAAATGTACTAATAAAATTAGAGTGATTGTTGCAGAATAATTTACAGCGAACAGGGAGAGCGAGTTTTTGCGTAAGGAAATAATAAAGACACATCAGTTGATTTTAAATAAGAGACATAGCTGTTTAAATGATATTCAGTTAAAAGAACTATAACAATACATTAAAAGTTTGAAGTGTAACCAGTTCCCACGATCTTATGTGAAAATGTTCGCCCACGTATTTCATAGTTTACTGCATTGAATCTTATTGGTATTCACCTCATCTGGTTAAATCACTTGTTTTGTCGGCCATTTAATGATTGCCTTTGTAGGCGATGCGACAACTGTACACAAAATGAGCACTTCAAAACCGGTAATTTTTTTTAATTCTAGATTTAGAGAAATTTGAGACTGCTATAAATAACTTTTAAATAATGAGAAGACTGTTAGAGAATCACTTTAAGGAAATAGACACCACATTATAGAATTAAGATTACGTTTTAGTTTTGTACGTAAACATTTCATATCAAACGGCTCAAAACAGATAGACATGAACATGGCGCGATAAACCATCAACGTCAAGGTTAACTCAGACTGTGATAAAAATTTTAGCACACTATGTACTATAGCACTAAGCCGACTACGTTTTTTCTAACTAATATTAATCAGTGTGGTATCTCAAAGGTGTCCACCGCTGTCATTTGTAAATTGCCACCCCTTCGGACAATAAAAATGTTCCATTGCCAAAGGGGAATCCTAAAATTTACTTAAGCAGAATTAAAAGATATAAAAACAGCAAGAAAAAAAAGACACTAGAAACGATTTGTATATGGTTAATTTGCCTTATGGATGTTCAAATACGAGGACGACAATCATATCCGTTCGAGACATTACGTAATTCAAATGAAGGCATGACATTTTTCAAATAGGAATTCGTCTAATGCGATGACTTTTCGTCGGATTCTTTTCGGCAAAGAATGAACACGACGCTGTACTGAAGCATAGTTAACGAATTACGTTCTAAAAAGTGGCGAGATACAAATACAACATAATACTCAAACTAAGTCTTGAAATTATGACATAAAATTTATAATAGTTTGTACTACTTCAGACGTACTTCATACATTCTTAAAAAAAAAAAAAACAATAATATGTTCAACAAAAATAAAATATATTGGATGGCTTGCTATCCTACAAACTAACGCTCGTCAGCCTTCGATTAGTTAATTAAAATATATTCGATTCATTTAGATTGCTCTCGTACTTTCACAATATGTTCCCATTTAGTTTAGTAAATACTTTTTATATTCGAACTTCCTTACCTACTGCAGAAAGATTAAAAAATGCTATTATAATTATGACTCCTAACCACGTCCCCTATATACTTAGGTGGTCCACTCTTGCCCACTATGTGCCACCCACAAACTACTCTGCACATCTAATACAGCCGAACACAAACTGTAACGATGTCCGCGATAATTAATGCTATCCAATTGAAACGCAGGTAGACGAACACTTTTTTTGTATGCTTTTTATATGTTAATATTTTTCTATTGGTTTTATAATTCACAGTTAGTTGATACAAAATGTGTGATAAATAGCTCAATAATGCATTGCCCCAACTCTAGGCGAACATATAGCCTCAAGTCAGCGCCCCGGGATGCCATTAAATAACTGATGGAATTCCTCTTGAACAGTTGCAGGTTGCAACGATGCGGAAACTGTCATGTGTGTAGGGTGTTCCATAGTTTTATCCTTCTGTAACCGAACGAGTGATGGTGCAGAGATGTTCATGCCGTCAGGAGGTGGACCATCTGGGATTCGCGTGGTTGTCTTATGCAGGGCAAATAAACCGGATTTTGTGGAAATTTTGCGCAAATAACCGCGAATCTCAGAGAATGAGTCCCAGTGTCAAACACACAAAGGTCCGTTGCGCGCCTTCGGTGTAATTTTGACTGCAGTGGACGCAGCGCTGACGTCGGACCCCCAGGCGGATTGTCTGTCTCTGTATGCTGTCAATAAGGTCGAGGGTATGCCTTTGAGCAGAGCTCGAAAAATGGGAACAACACACAAGTGTGGGTCGAATTTGAGATTTGTGCAGGAGAAGAAGTTAGGCCGAAGTAAAATATTATTCGGCTCTAAAAAGATAATTCAATTTTCTGAAGGGCGAGCTGGTGGTATTCGGTTCATTCCCATAAACCGTGACATCGAGCAAATTCATGCTTTTCTTAGATTCAAGCGTCTGACCACTCATCATCAGCTGTGGAACCGAAGATCCACGTTATATATTATGACGAGATTGGCTTATAGCCTTGGCGACGATAGTGAAGAACGTGTGATTCGAACTGACGCTATCACGGGTAGAATCACTAAAAATGTAATCAATGCTCAACACATCAGGCCACTGCCGCGTGTGCGAATTCGATTTCTAAACTCAAGTACATTCAACTGAAGTGGAATTGTTATATTATCGCTATGGTATGTGGCTCTGATGCTTTGCTTATTCGAATTTCCTTTCGGCGTTCTTCACTATTTGATTGCATATTGTGTGTGTATCTGTTAGAAATGCCACACTACTCCCTCCTCGATTGTTGCGTTAAGCAAGGATAGTAAAGAAAGTGAATTGAACACACTATGAAACGGGTGAGAAGTGAAGCATTGAAGCATCAGGTGCAGGTGAGTGTGCCGGTGCTCTATGCGGAAATCAGGATCGTAGTTTAAAGTCCTGTTTACTATGGGTGAGATTGTGCTGTGTGTATACAGATCACGTCGGATTGTTGCGTTAAGCAAGGATAATGAAGACCGTGATTTGAACATACGATGAAACGGGTAAAATGTGAAGCATTGAAGCATCAGGCTACAGGCCGCATGTACGAATTCGACTTCTAAACTCAAGTACACTCAACTGATATGAAATTGTTATGTTATCGCTATGGTATACGGCTCTGATGCTTTGCTTATTCGAATTTCCTTTCGGTGTTCTTCACTATTTGCTTGCATATTGTGTGTATATCTGTTAGAAACGGCGCAGGCCTTTCTCCATTGTAGGATTCTATCCCGACTCAGAGAGTCGATTTGGCTACATCTCAGTTGGTGCGACTTTGATGTGTTAATCGACCGATTATTTGAAAATAGGGAAATGAGTGTACTATTGGGCCGTTTCTAACAGGTACACACACAACTATTAGTGAAGAACAAGAACACCGAAGTACAAGTCGAAAAATCAAAGCATATCCGCTAGAGCCGTAACAATAACATAGCAATTTCACTTCAGTTGTGTGCACTTGAGTATAACGATCGAATTCGTGTACGCGCAGTGGTCTGATGTGTTGAGCACTGGTTCCATCTTTTAGTGATTCTAGCCTTCATAGCGTCGGTTCGAATGACACGCTCTTCAGTATCGTGGCAAAGCGCTACACTACCATCCGCAAAACTATATATTTTGTTACTCGTTGATATTAATAAATTATTAATATGTAGCAACAACAACGTTGGAAAACAAAACAGAACTTAGAGGTACCTCGGAATTAATAGAATATAGATGTCTAGAATGACCCGGATCGGTCAATTCTCGAGGAAGCCTTCATCCAGTCGCTAGGTTATTGAGAAAGTCGGTATGAACGAAGGTTGCTTAATGACAGTCCGTGTCGGACGTGGTCAAAAGTAAGAAAAGGAGGAATTCAATGGGACCGCCCTTGGTTCACCATCGTTTTTAATTGTAGATGTCCAGATGATGGATACAAGGGTCAAACGGTCTCCAGTGGGTGGCTGCTAGGAAATCCATGTTGAAAATCATGCCCGTTGCGTTTCAAGTATTTAATAAACTCGGCATTCATTAACTTTTCTATCACATTGGGCAACATAGAGTGTAATGTCATCGACCAGTAATTTTGCTATACGTTTTTGATAGCTTTTTGTCCCTTTTTGAGATTGGTTGAATTCGAGCGATTTTCCAGCAGACAAGAAAGGTCCTCTGTGCATAAGACAACGTTTGCTAAGAAGCGGCGGTCGTTCTGGAGCACAGTTGCTTGCCCTTAAGGGCCGATTGCTTTCTTACACCTGGCATTGAAGATTACACCGGCAGAATCGCAGGCGGTTCTAAAAGTCCGGCATCGAAGACTGAATTCGCGGATAATAAATTCCTGAAAGCATTGACTTTGTCTTTTGAATTCGTAACTGGTGCCCCGCTGCCCCTCACTAATAGGGGAAAATGGACTGTAAGAAGGCAACCGGCCCAGACGGAATACCAATACTAGTCCTTAAGAACTGTGCTCCAGAATTGTCGCCTGTTCTTGGCTGGGTCTTCTGCTTATCTTATATACGGAGGACATTTGCCCATCATCATCATCATCATCATCATCATCGGCACTACAACCGGGATCCGGTCTTGGCCTTATTTAGCATATCCCGAGGCTTGTTAAATTTTCCATAATAATCTGTTTTTGCGGGCAAGGTTATTAGCCTTACGCCAAGACGACATTTCCCACCTGCCGGAAAATCGCTCGAGTTCAGCCAATTCTAAAGAGGGGAAAAAGTGCCTCCCACAAAATTACCGGCCAATAGCATTACTGTTTATGTTATCTATAGTGATGGAAAAGGTCATCAATGCCGAGTTAATTTAGTATTTGGAGTGTAACGGACTTCTGAATGATCGTCAATATGGATTCCGTGGAAGGCGGTCCACGGGAGACCTTCTGATTCTTATAACCGATATATGGATATTTGCGATTAGGGGGCATAGTGAGTCAAGAGCATTGGATATCTCGAAGATTTTTGACCGCGTCTGAAATGGGGCATTGCTAAGCAAACTTCTTTCATATGGACTTTCCCAGCGGCTTTGCAACTGGACGAAGAGCTTACTCGAGGGTCGATCGATCCGGGTTGCTGTGGACGGCGAGTCTACGGATCTGTATCCTGTTAATTCCGGAGTGCCTCAAGGTCCTATTTCGACTCCAACCTTGTTTTTGCTTCACATAAAAATGTCACTCTGCTATCCGTTGACAAATGTCCACGGATAACAGAGCGGTCAGTGTTGCGGATGATAGCATGCTTGTTTCGTCTTTTTCGAGTGATCGGTCGATTACTGCACAAACATCGCATCTGGTGAAATGTAACCAGATCGACTCTCTGGATCGGGACCAGGATAAGGTTCTGCAGTGGTGAACAACATTCACAAGGAAAAGTGAATCATCGGTTCCACACTGTGCTCTGACATTTAAGGGTAC
This sequence comes from Microdon myrmicae, assembly GCA_963931805.1. Lineage (NCBI taxonomy): Eukaryota > Metazoa > Arthropoda > Insecta > Diptera > Syrphidae > Microdon > Microdon myrmicae. The sequence goes on from OZ007496.1 coordinate 69,936,771, forward strand.
TTCAAAATCCCCTTTTGTGCGCGCGTTAGTGTAAGAAAAAAAACTGCTGATGATGACCAGGCCCTCGAAGCTTGAAATTCCTCGGCATTACGATCTATGGGACTGTATCACGGCATAAATAAGTGTCGAACATCATAGAAAACTGAGTTATCTTTTTAGAGCCAAGAAATATTTTACTCCGGTCCAACTTTTTTTTCTGTATAAATCCCAAATTAGACCCGCGCTCGAATATTGCTCTCATGTTTGGAGCTCTGCTCCTAAGCATATCCTAAACCTACTTGAAAGCATACAGAGAAGACCGATCAGGCGGGACACGGCGCCGATGTCGGGACTACAGACGCTATCACATCGAAGGTGCGTTGCTGACCTCTGCTTGTTTTACAGATATTATCACAGGTACGGCTTCTAAGATTCGGCTATTGTCGGATCGCACCAATTTACGAGAACTGCAACAGTTATTTGTGGCATCTCAGGGCGTCGTGCCAGCGCTATATGTTCGCCTCTCCTGAGAGAAGTATAATAAAAAAAATAAAAAAATTGTGATTCTATCTGGTTGCACAACCTAGGCTATTCTTGATGACGTCACATTGGTCTTCCATCTAATGCTGATATCTCTCAAGGCTTCATACTCCCATCCAGTCTTTTCCTAAATTTTATAAGCGAGTTCTCATCCATTACTTTCGTTACGTAGAGGGGACGGGCGTGGAAATAGCCAAAAACCAATTGCTTGGTGTATGGACGGGAGCTTTACCAAACCTGAAAATCAGCGGCTATGCTATACCTAGGTTATGTGGGATAAATGCGATTTCTCGATCATATTCACGATCTTTCCACCTGAAAATACGTTTATAGACTTCTTTTAATATCTGGCTGTAAATAAGGATTGTACCTCAGATATTGTAAAGGTCACTGATAATCCTAATAATCCCTACAAGATGTGTTCCAATATGAGGCCACTACTAAAGGTAAAAAAACCTCCCTGGGGGCATATCTTAACAATGACCTCGCTAACTACTTAGCGAAGTTGGATTGAAACGCAACGGTAAACTTTAAAAGACTCAGTATTAGCTATAGCGCCCTCTGTGCATAAATCCTGACTGTCTTGTAATTTGATACAACATTTCACGGAGGTGATGATCGCTACTCGCGCTGAACAGTTACCGCACACTGTGTTTATGGTGAAAAAAAAATTGCCTAGATTGGGATCTTGATACATCGTACCCTTTCACGTTTAGATGTTTACATTAGAAGACACTTAATTTGAATATACAATCATTCCCTTCATTCATTTAAAACCGAGATACGTCTGAAGACAAATTTGGAGACTCGGAGGGCCTCCGAAGATTTATAAGAATCGGCCCAATAAAGCTAAGGTCAGGTTTTGGAGAGTTTGCTTTGCATAATTAAATTAGAGAATTGCACTTCGCTATCGATTTACATAAAATATATACAGAGACGCGCGATCCGGGCGTCAAGATACTTAGCATAAGAATTTCGTTGGACAAAAGGTAAATTTATGGGAAGCTTCCGCACAGCGGTGACCTGTCCCAGAAGATATATTGATCACAGTGAACAATGGATCAAAGGGGGAGCCATATGGTTGTAGTAGCAAGTGGAAGTCCCACGCTCCTTGGTCGAGCCTAAATGTCGCCTGGGGTTCCGTGTTTTGAAAGGTTTTGTTGGACTTACTCGCTTGACTGGTCCTGACCGCTGTCGATGACTACCGGTTGTAGTTGGCTGTCTGGATCCTTATGCATGACATTGGTTTCCCTGAAATTGAAATTAATATCATGGTCATCGTTATACGGCTTCGATGTTGTCCTCTTTGGCAATGTGCTGCTTCGATTGCGTAAGCTAGAATGCAATAACTTCGGGTCATTCTTTCTTAGGTGCAGTTCGTTATCGGCAGCGGATGCATCATTAGTTTTTCTGTAGGTTTTCGGAGGTAACGCTGGCTTAATGTCGTCCTCGTCCTCATTGGGTTTGTAGTTGTTATTGTTTTTTTCGCCGGTATCTAGAGGGGCGAGAAGGTGGTCATTAAATTCCACCTGATGTAGTTGTTGGTGATTCTGTTGGTTGGCCTCATTGTCGGCACAAATACTGAAATAGTTCTGAATGTGATCCTCATTCGGCAATAGTGAGTCGGGATAATGAGTGGATAGAGTGAGCGGATCAATGTGCTCGTTGATGGTGGTATTGATATCATCGACACCGAACAGGAACGGATCATCGAGGACAGTGACTCTGGCATTGGACTTGGTAAGTTCATTGTTAGTTGTTTGGCGATCTCTATTGCCTCGCAACGATCTGAGTAATTTTTTACAGCGCCGTTGTGATTGCGTGCCATGCTGCTGCTTTAGGGGGAACAATGGTGGAGTTGTCTTTGTATTATCATCACAACCATCGCTGTTGGTTTTATTAACGCCATTATTATTGTTGGGGATGTTGTTGTTATTATTTTGTTTGTCCTCGGTATAACTGGTGGCGTCTCTAGTGTTTTTGTCGTTGTGTTGCTGGACCATGGAGGACAGTGCCAAGCGTTGGGCAGCAGCCTTACTATAGACCTGTCGATAATATTTTTGCTGATCACCGTATAGAAAACAGACACGCCACCATTGTTTGCAGGCTAGCAAATTGGCTGTACGCGGCATAACTGGTTCAATTGATGATGACATGTTTTCCATGCTGGCCATGATCCTTGTTATTTTTTTTTGCACTCCTGCGTCTGTTGGTTTATAATCTTTGGTTTACTTTCTTTGCGGATGCGCGTATTGTGGACCTTCTTCTGAGGATGCCGGTTCACTGTAGCCTGTGTAAAATATGTCATTGTCAGTCAAACAAGGTAATTTCATTTTAATTCTGAATAAATGCATGAATCGTTCGTCGCCACTTAGGGAAAGTTTAGTATACATTGTGGATAAGACTGTAAAAGAATACCTTGCGCAGCAATAGGGAGTATCACATATATTTTTAGGGATTTAGGAAATAATGAGGATATCAAATCCTAAATGTAGAAAAGGAATATCATTAGAGGAGAACTGTGTATTTTTAATTGTGTTACTTTTCAATCATAGATCAAATAAATTTTAAGAAATTCGAAGACGGATTCGTTTCTGGAAATACGTTAATGTTGTAGATAATCACTCAGATCGCAGCTACTAGTACTGCCAGCGATCGGTAACAATTTAATGCGATTCAATAGAGCAACGTATTTTTTTTTTTTTTTTTTTTGGGAGAACAATTTTTTTTTTCTTTTTCTTTTTGGGGGAACAATTTTTTCTTTTTTTTTTTGATGCAATACACACATTCGCAACCATGCAAAACCTGCAAGCGCATCCATCCCAATATGCAACAGCATCCGTCCCCAATCCGCAATTGCATTCATTCCCCAATTTACCAGGAACCCATTTCCCAAGCTGAAATAAATGCATATTCCAATTTACAACGGAATATTAATCATCTCCCTCAATTACATCACTCCACATATAATTTTTCCCAAAATCACTCTTAATTTCCCGAAAATGCATATGCTGTAATAAAACGCATGGCCTCCTCGATAGTATAGTGGTTAGTATACCCGCCTGTCACGCGGGAGACCGGGGTTCGATTTCCCGTCGGGGAGCCCTGGCGCAAGAGTAATGACCTTGCCCAAAAAAAAAAAAAAAAAACAAATCATTATGGAAAATTTAACAAGCCTCAGGACTTGCTAAATAAGGCCAAGACCGGTTCCCGATTTTAGTGTTGGTTACTTGCCATTTTCGTCTCGGTAGTATAATGGCCTACCCACGTCTCATCACATGTGATGATACGCTTCAAACAATCATCACCTTCTTGTCGCAATCGATCCAGAAGTCTTCCACTGATCTGTGGCGTGAACTGTTTTCGGTTTACAGTCAATAACTCGGAACCCATCGAGCAGTATTTTTTATGAAGCTAAGATCATCAGTGATAATGGATTAAACACTTCCATACATGATACCCATTTCTGAGAAGATTTCTCCAACATCTAAGCGGCTATCACTTCCAATAAGCTTTCAAACAGCATCGATGTTGTCACCTGTACAACTTGTCCTTGGGCGTGGACCATGACTTTCGTTTTCGATACAGTCTCGCCCACTTTTAAATTCTCTGTCTTACGTATACACACGATTCTGGGACAATGTATCACTACCAAATTATGCCTTCAATCGAGAAAACATTTCCGAGGGTTTAACGCCTTCATTTGTTAAAAATTTTATAATAATCCGTTGTGCAACATATGTACAGTGGCGGAAAAAATAATAGAAACAAAGGTTTAGATAACGATCGACAATCAGTAACTGCGTACAATTAGGTTTTTCTTCGACACCAGTTCTATACCCGAACCGAACCTAAAGCAAACTCCGTTCATATGGACTTTCCCAACAACTTTGCGACTGGACGAAAAGCTTCCTCGAGAATCGATCGTTCCGGGTTGTTGTGGACGGCGAGTGTTCGGATCTGTATCCTGTTAATTCGGGGGTGCCCCAAGGTTCTATTTTGGCTCCTACTTTGTTTTTGCTTCACATAAATGATTTGTTGGAGACAACGGATAACAAAGTATTCAGTTTTGCGGATGATAGAACGCTTGTTTCCTCCTTTTCGAGTGTTCGGCCGATTGGTGCATCTGCGCCGCATCAGCTGAGATGTAGACAGATTGACTCTCTGAATCAGGATCTGGATAACGTCCTGCACTGGGGAAGGGCCAATATACATTCCTGTGGGAATGTATCATGGCATAAACACGTGTCGAGTATCGCTAGGTCAGCCTCAGGAAAACGGAGCTATTTTTTAGAGCCAAGAAATATTTTACCCCGGCCCAACTTCTTCTCCTATATAAATTCCGAATTAGACGGCGCTCGAGTATTGCTCTCATGTTTGGAGCTCGGCTCCTAAACATACTGTCGACCTACTTGAGAGGATACAGAGACGAGCGATCCGCCTGATCAGGGACTCGGCGCTGACGTCGGGACTACAGTCGCTATCACATCGAAGGCGCGTAGCCGACCTCTGTCTGTTTTACAGATATTATCAGGGGTGCTGTTCTTCGGAGATTCTTGGTATTGTTCCACGCAATTCGGTTTATATGCGCCAAGAAAATCCGACGGATCGCACCCGTTTGTGGTTCATCTCCCGATGGGGCGAATATCCCTGCATCAGAACTCGTTCCGTTACAGAGCGGGGAAACTGTGGAACTCCCTTCCCACGCGAGTGTTCCCGGAGCGTTACAACCTGCAACTGTTCAAAAAGAACTGCAACAGTTATTTGATGGCATCTCGGGGCGCCCACTCGGCGCTTATAGGTTCGCCTCTCCCGAGAGAGTCTAATAAAAAAAATAAAAAAATGGGGACACTCACTGAAGTTACAAATTTCTTGAAAATTTGACTAAATACTTAATGAATATATTGTATAATGTTTGTAGTCGAGTGTTATCAATGATAGAAATAACGATAAACAAGGCCTTCTCTGTGCAAGTCTCAACTGTTCTTCTACAAAAATTCAGGAACTAAAGACAAGAACTTGACTGTTTACGTGAGGGAAATTGTTTATGGAAAACATTAATTCTGTTCGATATTTAAATACTTGAAGCTAACAAGCCATTTATGAAAATAACCAGAGTCATAAAAATAAATATTCTGAGTTGTTCTTTAATTAAATGATTCAACTCATTAGTACTCTGTAAGTAATTATCTCTGGCCATCTCTTGGCAGAATAGTCTTTTCCATCGACTGCTGATACACTTTCTCCAAAGCACCAGCACTCTTCGCAAGACCACAATTAACCTTTAACATTCCCGTGCTTCAAAATAAAAGAATCTATAATATGCCTGCAATATCTGTCTGGAATCGAACCGGCGCTACTTGAATGTTCATCAATTTCCGGCGAACGAGACCAAAGTAAGGTGATTCTTTGCCGTTAATAAAGAAACGAGGAAATGGAGAATTGAAAAATGCGTCTTGGATAATAGATCGGAGAATCGTTGTTTTTTCTGCCCCACAGCAATCAACTGACATGACTGACTGACATTAAGCACACAATGATCCCGCAGTTTCCATTCGTGTCTGCTGCTGGTTCCCATTACACACTTGGTTGTCCATCGCTATCTTCTATTGTATTTCAAGAGTCGTCATATGACGCGATTTGAATTCCGCTTAACGATCTCATCCTAAATCAATCATCTAGCCAGAAGGTATGTTCGCAGCTAATGTATTGGTTTACCAGCATAGTCAGCACATAGTACGTGTCTAATCATTCAATCTGGCAGTCGTTCTCCATTATGACCGTTCGATTCGATTAAGGGAGCTCACAGTCTTAATATAGCAATTAAGTATGCGCATATAAGGCACGTCCAACACCGTAAAGTCAGTTGCGACCATCAGGGACCACCGCAAACCGCAGTGCGGCCAAGGAACATAATTAAGATAAAGTCTTAAGCAAATCGTAAGTTAGCCATCTACACAGTGAGACCTATACACATCTCCCGAGCTCGTAGTTTGCAACTGGACAGACAAAGGAACACACCCAGTCGCATTCATACACGTAGGGTGACTTGTGAGTTATGCAAGCTCACTACTGTTACCGGATCAATTGACTAACCGGCATGGCGGCACGACGCTAAGGCGCGCAGGACCAAAGGTGTTCTCCCTGTTTAATAAGACATTTGCGGATAACTTATGATGAGCTCGGTGTCTATAATACCGGCAACTTCTGTTTAGAAGATATCCGAATGGACGGCTTGCCAGTCGTATCGAAGAATAGACTCACCTCGGCGTGCCTCAGGTAGAATGCACCGCGTGGCTGCTGTTTAACTGCCTAATGCATCAGGGACCTAGCTGGTTTTGATCTCTTGGCTTCCCGTCCGTTCGATGCCGTTCAAACAATCAACCGACCAGCCAACCAACAGTCAATGCGAATTCCATAAAGTGCAAAAATATACCTAGACATTTGTTATGCTGACGTTGATGTTGATCACTATCGGGCTAGTGATCATGAGCCAATGCAGATCACATAACAATTGAATACCCCGAGTGTTAGGGGCGATCTTGTTCGACGCTTTGACTGCTGTATTGTCGGATTATCGTGAATCAGTTTCTGGATCACTGAGGATATGATTTGACTTCCGTCATTTACATGATTGATATATGTATCGTGTTCGTGGGGAACCATCCCAACTACATGACTTCCAATTTGAGGTCGGCTTAGAGCTTTTATTACAAGGATAGCAGCCTCATACGATTTCGGCCGTAAAATTTTGGAACCGATTTGCAGGATTATCCTCCGCGTGATTGGGATAGTAATGGTGGGTGTGGGGGCTTTAAGATCATTTGTGGTATATGGGGCCATATCGTCATCTGAGGAAAACAAATATGTTTGTGGCGGTTTGGTGCAAATGAAAATAAGACCGCACGTGCATATTTTTGTGTGCAACATGTTGGTCTCCAGAAGTTGAATATGGCCGATAATATTTCTATTTATATTAGCAAGTTGTGGAACCTAGAATTAATTGTAAGAGTGCGCCCGGTAATGCTGTTATTTTCCATTTCATGGTGTGGTAAGATTCTTCTTGTGAAAATTTGCAAAAGGATGAATGAAAGAAACTATCGTCTTTAACGATGGTAGTGAAGAACGTGATTCGATCTCACGCTATGAAGAGGTTAGAGCTACATCATCAACACATCAAGCCACGACAGCATGTGCACCACGATATATTTTTCGCAGTGCAAATTATGGATTGCTTTGTTTATTTCCTTACTATATCACTCTGGTGACCTGTTTTTTTATTAGATTTTGTGAAGTATTATTTGTATCACTTCTGAAAATTGGTATGTTTGGTTACACTTTTCTTAGCTTCAAACATTAGATCGTTTCAACTGAGGATCGAGTTAAGTCGAGTGCCAAGAATTGATATATTATGGAGAGTGGGTCTACTTTTTTCTTTGACAACAAGATATGTGATGGGATTTTCACCCAGTGGTCTCCCTCGATTAGACGATTCCATTGTCTGCAATAATATCACACCATTCTGTTCCATAATAATTTTCGAAGATATTAGTCAATTATATTTGAATGAAAGAGAAAAGCTTACCGTGCTATCACCAGTACACAAGAGAATTGGGGTGTGTGTAAGACATAATTTATAAAAAAGAAGAAAAGTGCGTAAGAGTATTGCGTTTGCGATGATAGTGAAGGACGTGTTTTTTTTTTTTTTTATTAGACTTCTCTCGGGAGAGGCGAACCTATAGCGCCGAGTGGGCGCCCCGAGATTCCATCACGTGTGATTCGAGCTGACGCTATGACGGTTAGAATCAGTAAAAATTGAATCAATGCTCAACAGATCAGGCCACTGACGTGTGTACGAATTCGATTTTTAAACTCAAGTACACTGAACTCATGTACCATTGCAATAACATATGCTTGGTATACGGCTGATGTTTTTGCTTATCTGCCTTGTTCTTCACTATTTGCTTGTGTATTGTATGTGTATCTGTTAACGTCACGATAGCATGGTTCCCTGTGGAATACCACAAATAATTTGATAGTCTGTAGGTTTGACGCCATCCATAATCAACTGATTTGTCTCACACCTATTATTTCAGTATATCGTCAACTGTGCAGCAAAACAACTTCTACAACAGGGCCACATGCAGAATTCGGTCAAATACTTCCGAAACATACAATGCAACAAAATTGCTTTCATTACAATAATGCGTTGAGTCATCCTGTCTTCAGCAAGGATCTTAAAGGGCTTTGGGAAGTTTTGGCTTTGGTGATTGAAACTCATGCTAGAAAAAGTCAGAACCATGACACTCGTACATACCGCTTGCACATTTAAGGGTACTCCAAAATCCCCCTTTGTGCACGCGTTAGTTTAAAAAAAAAATCGTATGAGTTATCCGAAGATATCCCATATCGCTATGGTTGATACGTTCGGTAATGGGGTGGTGTACGCTGACAACTTCCCTTTTCGACTCTCTTTTTGTTAGTGACGCACCATTTAATTCTACGCCAGACGTCACAAACCTCAGAAAGTCAATTCCTGGAAAATAACATATGTTGATTCACTAGAAAATACTACAAACCGCGAGGTCACAAGTACGACGTGTTGAATTGTTAGGAAAGTTCTGGAAGACGGGACAAGCCATAGCGTCTTGAATTGTTAGAAGACGCCACAGGCATAGCGTGTTGAATTGAATTGTCTAGAAGATAACATATGTTTTTTTATTGTTTCTTTTGTTTTTTATATACTTCTCTCAGGAAAGGCGAAACTTTAGCGCCGGCACGACGCTCCGACATCCCATTGAATAACTGTTGCAATGTTGGTCTAACTGACGATAAAGAGTTAATCGTGGTACCCTACTAGACTCTATCTCCACCGTAGCCTGTCTGAGTGTCGTTGATCACCTACCTTAACCGGCCTTCGGTAGTAGGACCAACCTCCACTGGATGGGTCTTCGAGTTCAACAAAAACACCTCGTTTACTTAATTTACTTTACAGTTTATTCACGTCTCTAGTCTTGATTTTGGTTTTCTGGGTACAAACTTAGTTATTTAGTCTTCGAACGGGGAAGAAACAACCAATGACAATCTGGACCGTGAGAAGGAACGACACTATTCTTTTAAACTCTTGACGCAATCAAAAAAAATACAAATTTTCTTCTTATACTTTTTTCCGTCGACGATTTACTGAAAACGTACTCCCGTACGACAAAAATTAAACAACGATAAAAACTTCTTTTCTGCTAACTACCTTCCACTTTAACTGCTGCGGCACTTCTTCTGCACTACTGTCAATTCCCTATCCTCCTCTCTCATCACCGTTTCTTCGAAAATTCATCTTCGACGGCAGTCGACTTCGAAACTAGCCAAAGCCACCCCCGCCGAAAAGAAACTGGGTTTATACGCCGCAGCATTGCGTTTCCAAAACAAGCCCGGACGAAATACAAGTTAATTTTACCTGATCACATCCTGAATTGTGCCCAAACATCTGGCCGAGTGTAAGTCTTATAGCGTTTGAAATAATAGTGAAGAAGATCGTGTGATTCGAACTGACGCTATGACAGCTCGAATCACGAAAAAAATTTTACCTAAGCGTTACACACCAGGCTACTGACCGTGTTTTGAATTTGATTTCCAAACTCGAGTATATTCCACTGGTGTGAATTATTTTTTTTATTTATCGCTTGGTATACGGTTCTGATGTATTTTTCTTATTCGATTTTTTTCGTTCGGTGTTCTTCACTATTTTTGCTTGTGAATTGTGTGTATCTGTTAGAATCGCTACACACTCCCGCCGCAGTAACTTCGTTACGATCAGATTCGTATGCGGACGACGGACGAACGAGAGAAACGAGGAAACATCGGAGGCTGTGCTCTATGCGGAAGTCGTGACCGTGTGTGAAGTTCTGCTTTACTATGGGAAGTGTAGGTTGCGTGTTCAGATCACGTCGGGGTCACCACTTTGGCGGTTAAGTATGGTCGAAGTGTCACCGAACTGTTCCGCCGAACATTGTTCACGAATAGAGAAACAACCTGGAACACAGGGGCATTGTCACAAATAAAACGCTGAGAGATCTTTTCACTTTCTATTTTATTTTAAATGTTTTAGCATCTTTTGCCACACATAAACTTCAACGTATAAATCCGAATTACACGACAACCGACACACATTTCCTTTTTACGCCACGGAAGGTTTACTATTACCTTTAATAGTTTCGTGGTGAGATACTTTAGCGCAAGGGCGAAACGACGGATACCTCCTCGTCGAGCTCTCTCTCATTCTCGACCTCCTCGGATGCTCGAAAGTTCAATCTCGACCGTTCGATACAGACCTCTCGTCCTGGTGACGATCCCAATTAGACTGTCTATCTGCCCTCAACAATATCCTGCTCACACAGACACCCAGATTCAAACTGGTATCTGTATCTATCCGGAAAATATTCCCTATTTGCTCTGCTAACAGAACTTCCGAATTTCTGTTAGCAGCATGTTATCACATCCCCCGGGATATTTTGTAGTTTCCTGAAAGGGGAAAGTCATCTTTGCATACATCATTATTATCGCTGATAGAATTTCATTTCCACGGCCTTCTGTTTGCACAGAACATCTGGCGCCCAGACCAGAGATATTCGGCGATTGTTTTGACGTGCAGTCCGTGGGACTTATTAGAACTTGGTACCCGGAATCGAAATCGATTAGATCTTTATAATGGTGCGAAATTCTAGCGTGGCCATGGGACCGGAGTATTGCCTTTGTTGGCTTAACTCCTCATAAATTATCGGATATCCCGTTGAGATATATTCGATTGCGATAGTTCGTGGCTGCCTTCTGTTGTTCAACGGATTTGGGTGGTCCTTGCGTTAGATTACCCGCACGTGCATCCGTTGATCGGCTCATTCTTTGATGATAGCAATTCTTTTGTATTGAATTTCGGAATTGCCGGTTCGATGAGATGTGCGCAGGCAGCATGTATGGCATTTTGGGAATTGTTTTTTTTTAGGAATAGAACGCATGGATGTTTATACCTTTGTTACAGGCATGAAGAGTTATAATTGTTGAGCTTGACCTAAAAAGCTTTGGGGACGTTCAGTTCCCTGCTTTTTGGTGTCGGTCTCAACGTTGGCTGCGAGTTGCAGGCCCTATGGTGGGACTTTGGGGCACGCGTCTGTGGGCGCGTGCAACGCTCTCAGGTGAGTAAGTTCTTTGAAGGCAGGAACCTTACCTGCGCAGAATTGTGCGTTCGTAGAACGCTACAGTCTGGTCAAAACATAGGCGATGGAGAAGATACTTACGTAACAGGAATAAGGAATGATATAAGAAGTTATAGTATAAAATATTATGGAAGCAGTACTTATCCCCAAGGAGAAAAAGAGAAAAATTAATAAAAAATAGGAAACAGAAGGTTGAGGAACGAAATAATTAACACAAAATCTCAATTTTTCGACGTGATTTATAGAATCGATTAAAAACCATTAATTTATTTATCACACTGCTAAAGACTTAAACTAATTTATTTTCTTTTTACGCATGCCCATTAAGTTTCAGCTTCTTGAAGGCAATCGACATACTCCTGGACTTATCAAGAAATTCTTGACCACTGTAGGTGAAATCGTCATTGATGTTATTACCTTCGTCTCGAATTAAATAAGGTATTACCCGAAAACTTGTCTTCGCAACAATTAGTTGCATTTAAGGTGAAAGGTTCGTCGTTGTTCTCAAAATACATTTTCGTTCCCATCACTTTCTAAATATATTGACAGGAAACTAGTGGAACCCAGTTAATGATAGGAAAATCAGTACAACGTAAATTTATATCATGAAACGGAAGAAATTCTTTTAGGTTATGACGTTATTGTACAAAACAATCTAAGCACACCCGGTGCGACTGCGGTGCGTTTCTTTATATGATCAAGTAGAACAAGCTCATAAACTTTATCAACTCTTAGAGGAAATTTTAATTAAGAGTGTCATCAGTTAACAGCATGATATAATTTTTTTATAAGTTTGCCGTTAGCAACAAAACTGATCACTAAAAGAGCTTCGTAAGTTTCTACCATTACGCAAAATAAAATAAGAGACAAAAAATATAGCAAGGCAGAAAATTTGTGAAATCAAAAAAGAATAAGATACCTCGCTTCTCGACAATACGCTATAACACAGGAAATTGTATTCTGACCATATACTATATAGAGTTAATAATAAAATAAAACGATAAAAAAGTTTTATTACTCAGATCAAAACTATGTCGATGTAAATTGGATGACAAACGTCAGGTAAACGTTGTGGTATTGTATTTTATAACTATAGTAGACATGACAGATCAAATGACCCCAAAATATGCCCTGGGAACTGGACCGCGAAGATGGCCATTACAAGTGTTTTAAAATGTCTTACATCTGGTATGAATATGTATCTGGATATTATAAAAAGAAATAACAGGTCAAAATATGTTAAGAAAAGACTTTTTATTCCAGTTAGCCGAAGACTTTGCAGATGACTGCAAAAAACGAACCGATCGATAATTAGTCGAATCAGAGATAGTATCATCATGTACACTGTCACAAAACCAGACGTATATTTTAATGAAACATGAAGGGTGTCAAAAAGCATATTGTACTAATAATAAAACGAATAATATTTGTGGTGCATGTTATAAAAGAGTTTGTGATAGATGCTCTGATAAAATAATTGTATATAACAAAAATTGTGTTGGGTTTTATGCATAATTATTTTTAATATTATAATACTACTATTATGGTGGCGCAGGGCTAATAACTTTTCCCGGAAAAACGAATTATTATGGACAATTTAACAAGTCTCGGATATGGACCGGATACCGGTGCAGAGACTTGCTAAATAAGACAAAGACCGGACCCCGGTTGTAGTGCCAATGATGATGATTATTTAGTTTATAATATAATACTACTATTATTTAGTTGGCGCAAGGCTAATAACCTTCCCCAGAAAAACAAATTATTATGGAAAAATTAACAACCCCCAGACTTGTTAAATAAGGCCAAGACCGGATCCCGGTTGTAGTGCCGATGATGATGATGATTATTATTTAGTTTATATTCAATTTTGAAATGACATTTAATTTAGAAACCAGTGATTTTGATCCCTCCGGTAGAAATGGGTATATGTCTATAGCGTATTGCAACGATAGTGAATAACGTGTGATTTGAATCATGGTTAGAATCACTAAAAATTGAACCAATGCTCAACACATCAGGCCACTGCCGCGTGTACGAATTCTAATTCTGAACTGAAGCACTCAACTGATGTAAAATTGCTATGTTATTGCTTGGTATAGGGCTGATGCATTTTCTTATTCAATTTTCTTTCGGTGATCTACACTATTTTCTTGCATATTGTGTGTGTATCTGTTAGAAACGCCACACTACTCCCTCCTCAGTAACTTGTTACGATCAACTTCGTGTGCGAACGACGGAGCGAGGAACGAGTGAGCGAGAGGACGTCAGGGGGGCGAGCGTGTCGGTGCGCTATGCGGAAGTCGTGATCGATTAGTATTCACCTATGGGAGATTGTGTGTTGTGTGTATAAATATCATGCCGGGTTGTTGCGTTAAGCAAGGATAGTGGAGACGGTGATTTGAACATACGATGAAACGAGTGAAAAGGGAAGCATTGGAGCCTCAGGCTACTGGCCGCGTGTACGAATCCGAATTCTAAACTCAAGTACACTCAACGTATGTGGAATTGCTATGTTATTGCTTGGTATACGGCTGATGCATTTTCTTATTGGATTTTCTTTCTGTGGTCTTCACCATTTTCTTGTATATTGTGTGTGTATCTGTTAGAAACGCCACCCGTCAATCGTCAGTAGTTCTAGTGTTAATATAGTATTACCTCCTTAAAATAAATTTTAGATTCAGCAAAGGCTCTTGCGAAAGTAAATGTAATATAATTTTCAAAAAGTCCCACTACAACCAGACGTCAGCACATTAGATTGGGACAAAAATTATACCATCTACTTGTCACTATCTCGACGGGAGAGCAGATTGTCTTGTAAACTTTGGTATCATCCACGTAAAGAGAGATAGACGAGTGCTTGATACTGGAGTCTATATCGTTAATGGTAAGTATAAAGGGACCAACATGACCATCCTGAGGAACTCATGAAGTTGGGAAAAAAGGATTGGAAAGGGTGGATAAACATTTTATCCGGCAGGTTCGATTATTAAGATAAGAAGAAATCCACTTAATCAGTAGGGGCTCCAAGCCGCGGGAAGATAACTTATAAAGAGTGAGATTGTGGGAGATTTTGTCGAAGGGCTTTCTGAAATTGGTAGTGATTACGTCGACTTTGCGTCCGTTTTGTAAGGCAAGGAGGGTGTGGGATGAGAATTCCACTAGATTGGTGGTGGTAGAAATGCCAGTGAGGAAACCATGTTGGTTGTGAGAGCTGATGGATTTGCAGAAGAAACAGGTTTGGAATGTGCGAAGGTTTAGCAATGGGACGACAGTTAGATATATCGTTGTTTGGTCCCTTTTTGTGTATGGGAGTGATATAAGAGGATTTCCAAATGTCCGGGAATTCACTTTGTGCAAGGGACCGATTAAAGATTATTGCAAGTGGAAGAGAAAGAGAGGAGGACAATTTTTTTAAAAAGGACAGCAGGGAGTCCGCCTGGGCCGGGCTGAACACGTCTTGCAGTTGTTTTAATTTTTCTTCAACTTGGTGTTGTTGAATATGTTGAGGGATGAGGGGGCCAAAGGAGAACTCAGGCAGGTCAGTGAAGTAAGAAGGGTTAGGTTCAAAAGGCTTGTCTGTAAAGGATTTCTAGAAATATGCGAAAAGATTGGCGATGGTTTGGGGATCGGATGGAGTAGTCGAGCCATCGAAAAGAAAGTTGGGATGGGCATCAGACGTGCGTTTGTAATTGACAAACCGGGAAAAAGGTTTGGTGAAATTGATCAAGTAGTTTTGTGTGTCAATAAGATAAGCTATAAAGCTCGGTGAATTGATAAAAGGAACCGAGATGCTTGGAGTAGTCTAGGGAAAAACGGGTTTTTTGGAAAATGTCCCACAAACCATTCCTCTTGTTTCGAAGGGTACGGAGTTTGCAGTTATACCAAGGGGGCGATGAAACCGATATCCTATGTAGGGAATATGGAACATATGGGAAAATGGCGTTGTAGATTTCTTTGTAGAGGGTGGCAGAATCTGCAACTGTTCAAAAAGTCCTGCAATAGTTATTTGGTGGGATTTCGGAGCGCCGTGTCAGCGCTGTAGGTTCGCCTCACCTGAGAGAAGTATAATAAAAAAGCATCATCTGCTTTTGCTAAGATACTCAGTTATAGGGCGGAGCTTGGCTTTGCAGAAATTATAGTGAAAGCAGTTGAACGGTTGCGGGGGGTGGGCTGAGCAGTCCTGGTATAAGGATAAGAAAAGCGGGGCATGGTGATTGTCAATAGTTGAGAGGGAGTGGAGACTGGGAGCAACTTGTGAATTATTAGGGTCCGTCGTAAACACAAGGTCGAGTTGTCTTCCCAGATGAATTGGGACACTGCTTACTTGACAAAGGCTTGAGCCTGTGAGACTGTCTATAGAGAAACATTCCTTGGTACTTGTGGGATTCGAGATGTAATAGGATTGATCGTCTGACAACGTCCATTGGAGATGGGGCATGTTAAAATCGTCTAGGACTACGATATCGTCTTGGGAAGTACTCAACGCAGGTTCGTATGACTCCATAGTTTGCGAAGGGGGTATATAAAAACAAATGACCTATAAAGACTTTGGGCGGTGGTCGATTGTTATTGCAACATAGTCAAGATTGGGGGAAGAAGAGATGGCAATAAGAGATGAGGCGAGTCTGTTTTGAATGGCAACCAGCACACCATTGCAGGGGCAGCTAGGACAGGGTCGACGAACATCGTCGTCACGAAAAACGTTGAAGGCGGAAGCGAACAGGTTTTGGCTATTGATACTGGGGATTTGGGTAGTTTCATTCAGAGCGTATTTATTTTTTATTATACTGCTCTCGGGAGAGGCGAACCTATAGCGCCGACAAGGCACCCCGAGATACCACCAAATAACTGTTGCAGTTATTTTTGAACAGTTGCAGATTTCCCGCTCTGTAACGGAACGAGTTCTGATGCAAAGATATTCGTATATATCGAAGGGAAGGGAATGTGCATTTTATAGGATCGATCGGGTTTTAGAGCGAAGTCCACCGACATGATAGTAAAAGGTTAAGGGGGGAATATTAAAAGGCGGCAGACCTGGCGATGTTCGACACATGTTTATGCCACGATACATTCCCATAGACTGGGGTGCTGAGAAATTTCAAGCTTTCCCCAGATTCAATGGCCAATTTATCATCACCAGTTTCTTTTTTTTACACTAACGCGCGCACAAAAGGGGATTTTGTAGTACACTTAAATGTCAGAGCACAGTGCGGGCGGAAGACGAGGAAGTGGATAAGTAAAGGTGGTATCGATGTACATTGGTCTTAAATGTGTGCACATTACAACGACGAGGAAACACATGATCAGGTAGAGCATACCACATTCGTGTGGTACGGATAAAGAATGACTCTCTATATTTATTTGTGCGCCTGGAGTTGACTTTCAGTGTGAACTGATGCGCATTCTCAGATTGACGGGCATCGCAGAAAGATGTCTGAAAAGGAGGAACACATTCCGCAAGTTCAGGTGAACAACTACCGCGAACACTTACATTAACTTGATAGGAGGCAGAGCTGACACAATCAAGGACCACTTGGATTAAACGCTCAGAGATACAGTCTCATATCCATTAGATCAAGGAATTGTGCACTCCATATGAATGTAATTTGGATGAATGGACTGGATGCCAAACAGTATCGAAGGCTTTTGAAACATCCAATCCGACTACCTTCTTTGCTGTGTGGAATAAAGCTTCACATGCCAAGTAGAATCGTGTACTTCAATGTGTCCGGAATAGTGTCAATATCATTATTGAGGAAAATAAGGACCAATTTAACTTCCCAAAAAAGTCGTTCAGACCTGCCCAGTTGGCTTTCTCATAGAACTGTGGGGCAGTTTTATTTGGTATCGGCAAGGATACGATTTCAATAAAAACTCCACCGACGCAAAAGAGGATTTTTCTTTCTGCAATCACTTGACTGATGTTTGCCTCCCTGAATACCACATCGGATTTGCTGCGTGAGCGATTGCGCATTTCCACTTATTTGTCACGATTGGAAGTCCTCCATTTAACAACACCTAAACAATCCTTACCGAAGCACCGGTCGCACAAGTGGAAAGTAAAACACACATTTTGTGGCTGGTGATCGCCGCTATTGTTTTAATGTATTTTAATTATCGACATTAGAATTTTACACTATTGTTTTAATTTTATGTAATAAAACATTTATATCTTGGGGTAAACATGGTTCAAACATTCGGTACGGGTTTTATTTAAGTGTGACGTCATACACTAATTACAAAATTGTCAAGAGACGTAAGCAACACACGTTTTTAACAAATAGGAAGACGCACCGTGCCGTACGTACGGTACGGTGGACGGTAGACGACCCGACCGGATCGGCGGTTAGAATACGACACCCGACTCACGCAATTATCGGTCCCCTGTGCGCACCAGGGTAGCGATGGAGACACGACCTGGTCAGGTCGAAGGATGGAATCTGACTCAACGATAACTTGCTCGTTCAGAGCTCACCGCTCATCGTGGTCATGATGGTATGTGTGCCTAGAACAAAGAAAGACATAAAGTGCAGTCCCAGGATACGATTTCGGTAAAGCAAATAAAACCGAAATCGTCGGATGCCAATGGAATCTTTGTTGGAACATGTGCGGCTAAACAAAGAGACGATGTTCCGATGTGAAAATGTGCTAATTGCTTTTAGCTAGGTTGCTGGGAAATGATGTTTATGGCATCGCTAGTAAGGGTACGTATGAATACCTATTTGCATTGTTTATGCTTGGATTTCAATTGATGCCAAGGGACGCGGAATGCGTATTTGCTTTGGGTTGCACATTGTGCGAGTCAGGGAATTTTATTGCTGGGAGAAAAACGTCGCCAGCCAATGTATACATAAAGAAATTTATCGTATACATGAATGAAGGTAGGAATAGGCGACGCCGTGATAATTATCTCTGGCTGGAATGGTTACATGATATGTGAACCGAGGGTTTTTCTTTTCAGGAATTTGTCTGGTAACGAATTGGTTTAGAATACCAAATAAGCAAACAAAGAAATCTTACGGAAAATTGTATGCGAAGGGATGCATGAAAAGGTAAGTTTTCTTTATAGGGATTTTAAGATTATAGATGGTGATCTATACGAGGATTGCCTTTTATATTTCGGGATTAGAGAACAAAAACAAATATTCATCATCGAAAATCACTTTATTGTTTTTCAAAATATTCCCCATGAAGATCTATACACTTTTGCATGCGTTTGAACCAATTGTCAGAGCACTTTTGCCACTCTGATTGAGGTATCTCCAACACATGCATTCTGAATGCAGCAACCGCTTCTTCAGGTGTCGAAAAACGTTGACCTCTCAGTTTGTTTTTTACGTACGGGAATAAAAAGAAGTCATTCGGTGCCAAGTCAGGACTATACGGCGGATGACCCATCAAATCGATGTTTTGGGTGCTCAAAAATGCAGTTGTCGCAGCCGATGTGTGAAAGCTCGCATTGTCGTGGTGAAGAGTGATACGTCTTCGGCGGTTGGTTTTCCTGATTTCTTGGAAGACAACTGGCAAACAAATGGTTTTGTACCACTCAGAATTGACTGGTCTGCGTTGTTCTAGTGGTACGGTTGCGACATGTCCAGTTTTTCCGAAAAAACAGGCGACCATTTGCCTGGAAGTGCTTCGTGCGCGAACAACTTTTGTTGGATTTGGCTCATCTTGAAACACCCAGACAGTCGACTGTTGTTTACTTTCGGGCTCATACGCGTAAATCCACGATTCATCACCTGTCACGATGTTATAGACGTGTTTCGAAGCACCCCGACCGTATTTTTTGAGCATTTCTTTCCACCAATTGACACGAGCCTTTTTTTGGGCGATTGACAAATTGTGTGGGAACGAACGCGGACAAAATTTTTTGACAGTCAAATGTTTATGCAATATTGAATGTATGCTGGTCCCACTAACGCCTAAGGTTGTCTCAATCTCACGATAGGTGACATGACGATCTTCCAATATCAGTTCGTGCACACCATCAATGGTTTTCGGAACAACAACTGATTTTGGAGGACCTTCACGAAATTCATCTTGAAGTGAACTACGACCACGATTGAATTCACCATACCATCGATAAACACTGGTCCTTGATGGAGCTTCATCGCCAAAAATTGAATTAAGTTTATCCATGCACTGTTGCTGAGTTAATCCACGCCGAAAGTTGTAAAAAATAATCGGACGAAAATGTTGACGATTTAATTCCATTTTTGGGCCGAGATAAATCTTTTAAGTTACTGTAAACAACACAAATAGCGCTCGTATGTCAAAACGTTCTAAGTGCGTATAACCTCAAAAATGTCCAACTTTACGACAGAGCTGTCAATTGCCGTATTGCAACGCTAGGGTTGCTAAATCCCGAAACATAAGAGGCAACCCTCGTATAATGCGTGAAGCATTTACAGGTACTAATACTGTTGCATTAGCAAACTTAAGGGAGTAGGGTACTTATTATGGGGGTTTTTAGGTAAGTGCACCGTAGGGTTTGGCGGAACCGCTACAGAACCATATTGTTCTTTTTGAAGTTTTCTCGTTAACGTTGCTGTTAGAGCAAATTTCGCTGAGAAGACGCAATGGTCTGTGCCGAAGAGCAAAGAAACATCAATTGTGTATTTGTTCGCGTGAGAGGTGAGAAACAGGTCCAGTGTGTTAGCGGAATTACCATCTATCTCTTGTACCCAGTTGTGGTGTTGGCTCATTGACGAGTTGAGTTAAACTAATTGAATCAGCAAAGAGCTGCACATATTGACTTTCAGGTGTTGTGTGTCCGGGGTGACGAAGCCACTGAGAGATATTCACATTGAAATCACCCGCAATAACGGTTTCACTGTATGGATATATAGTCAAGATTCTGTCGAGAGAATTAGATAGAGCATGAAATTCATCAAAGGATGTGTTGCTATCCAAGTTTGGGTTTCTGTGGAGTAAGCAGTAATATATGATATGCTTACGAACGTGAAGTTTTAGCCACGAGTAATTAAATTCCGATTTGAAGCAGAGCCCATGTTGTGGCAGAAGCTGATAAGCAATATTACTTTGTATGTATGTGGCTACACAACAATGTGGAAAGAACAGAAGCAGTAACCTATAATCGCGTTTAGTAGATTCAGAAATATTTGTATCAGTTATTACCTGGGTCACGCTAAGTGCATGGATTGCCGGTTTCTGGTTAGAAACCTGGGCAGACGCAGAGTAAAAATTGCATCTTAAGCCGTCAATGTTACAAAGATCGACGTGAAATTCCCGTTCGATTGAAAGTGTCCTACACAGAAACCAATACCGGCTGAGAAAAGGATGCGAGTCAGGACCAGAGATAGATGAGCGAAAGCAAACACAGGTGATATACCCGTGTAGTAGGTCCTTCCCTAGATCCGTGTTGAAATCCAAGTCACATCCTTCCCATGACGAATATTACGCCACTGAAACACCAAAAACTCTCCAAAGATTATACGTCAATCGTGAGTGTCGAGGGCTGAGGGACGCACCAGAGGTGTGAAAAAATTAAAAACAAGAACAGGAAAGCAACGGGTAGGAAATTTTCCAGCACTGCATTCCACTCGTCAGTATATTTTCACACTTTCCGCGGACTCGGAGATCTGTTTGTTTATTTCAGACTCGGCACTGCACTCGGACCCGTGTGTCGAGATCTGTTTATTTACTTCGGATCGCACAAAAGACTTGACGCGCGAACCGATAGTGCAAGTGGGTATATCGTGTTTACTTAAGATACCCAAAACGGATTGCACAGTTGATCCGCTGGTATAGATCACGAGGCAGAAGCGCATGCGGTGGCGTCGGTGGTTAGACTTCCCCTGATATGAAATTGATATGTTAATTCCTATGACATAGGGCTTTGATGCTTTCATTATTCGATTATCTTTCGGTGTTATTTTTCACTATGTGGTTACGCGTGTATCTGTTAGAAACGGCACACCCTCGCCAGTAACTACGTTGCGATAAAAGTTCGAGGGGACGACCGTACAAATAAGTTTGTGTGTAGCGATGGAGGGGGCGGAGTGGGGAAACATGCGGGGAGAGCTACATTAATGCTCTGATATACTGCGCTAAGATTTTATATATTTCCTTTTGGTGTTGAATTAGTTACTATGTTTGCACATGTGTAAACTGTTAGAATCGCCACACTACTTCCGTCGTAGTAATTATGTTACAGTCAACTTTTTCGGTGCCATGACACAAATAAATTGATGTGGACCGACGGAGTGGATGGGGTGACGCAGGAGACGGAACGTGTACCGGTCCTTTGGAAGATAGCGACTTAAATTCCTGATTTAAGTTCACGTTATAAAAACGTTAGAAACAAAGCATTAACATATCAGACTATAGTCGGGTCGAACCGAATATATCCCAAGTCCCCACATATACATTGCTACGTCAATGCTCTGCTACAACACGATGATGATTTTTGTATTCCTATTATCTTTTGGTGCTGTGTTCCTCAGTAAAGTTGCGTGTACGTAATTTGTTGGAATCGCTACAGTCTCTTACCAATTAAATTAATGTATTATTTAGCCCCTCCTGTCACGCGGGGGACCGGGGTTCGATTCTCCATTGGGGAGCCTCTGGCGCAAGACTAATGACCTTGCCCGGAAAAAACAAATCATTATGGAAAATTTAACAAGCCTCAGTACTTGCTAAATAAGGCCTAGACCGGTTCCCGGTTGTAGTGCCGATGATGATGATGATGATGATTATTATTTAGCCCCTATAAAATTATTTTCACCAGCCAAGTCATCAAATCTCCTGAGGGTCTGTTGCTAAGATATCCATATTGACGGCTACTAAAGTGTGATTCAGAATATCTAAAAAATTGACGGTCAATCAAATGGAATAAAATTTAGCGTCAATGGTCGATAAGAAGAGGTAGATGATGGCGCGTCTTTTTTGGAAAGTGGCGGGACATTCGGGGACTTCTATTTATTTAGGAACTGCCCAGTTGAGTTCGACAGATGGAAAAGCTTTGGCAGAAGTTTAGTGAGTGAAGAAGGACATCTCCCCAAAAGTATAAGCGTACTAACTTTCGGATTAGCGAATGCATCAATATGCTGCTGTTTGAGTGCTTAGGCAAGAGTGCAAATTTGGAAATAACTTTAGTTAATGGAACGCTGTTGGTACTACCATCGAAGATGTTGTGGTATCAGGGAGCGTTCAAATGGGCTGAACGGGCAGCAAGTTGTTTTGCTTTTTCTCCTGTGTGGATGATTACTCCATCAGTTACTATGAGCTAAGGGTGGTTAATGAAATGTGGGTTTTGATGTTTTACAGAAATGCCCAGAAATTTCTATTTTCTAAGGGACAGTATAAAATGCTTCTCTCATTTTTGGTTGTGTAAGTATTTTGCGCTTTGGCTTTGCACATTGTAGTCATTTGTTATGTGCCTTGCTTGCTTTCTCTTTATCTTGTTTGATTTAAACAACCGAAAGGCGAGCCGAAGAGGACCCGATGAATGAATGAACGCTATGTCACCCAAGACCCGGTGCTACTCAAAAGATCCACATAAGAAATAGTTCATTCCTATGTAAAATCAGCTGTAATGTTAACGGCGTTATCCAAGAAAAGTAATTACCAATTTAACTTCTCAAAAAAGATGTTTGGACCTTCTCATTTCGCTTTCTTCTAAAGCCATACATACATACGTTAACATTGCGGTGAGTAAGCGAAAATTTAGCTTACACAACTCAGTGATCCGAAGTGCCCGATCGCACAAACTTTTATTGCGTTTTTATTTGCATTAAGATGGGAAGTTAGAGATAGATTCAGTTTATTGGTGGAACAATTGTCAAGGTATGGTACATGTTCTGGCTTATTGTGTTTCACATAATTCTTTTTTGATCCCGCTATTACTGCAAACGGATTTGAACCTACACTAAGGCGACGGCACAATAACAAGTAATCTCATTTCAGTTTATTCATGTCATGTACAATTTTATTAAAATGCAGGAGTTTTAATTGCGCTCTGTACTTTTTAGTATCAAACTTGATTCCAGTGCACCGGAAACTGACGCTGTATACTAATACTGGAAGAATTAAGTCAAATCACGGTATCTTGTCGTCGGTTGCATTACCCTTTTACAGCTAATAATATTTAATAGGCTGTTTTGAAAATGCATTCCAGTTGTAAACTCTGCGATCTAAACGGGTTAAAGTACTGCCACCACAAATAGCTTCCTTATTTTAATATCTTCTGTTTTTAATTCGAAAAACTATCAGCACGTCAATTGTACTGAAGACTTGCAGAATTACTTTCGAGCTACAAAACGACCCGGAATAAGATAGCAATTAACGATGTTCGTCCCTTAATACAAAACTACAAATCTAGTTTATATAGCACCTTTGCAAGATCCAAAGTGATGTAATCAAAGACCAACTTAAAGTGACAACTTCGTCAGAGTTAATTATGTCGTAGTTGATTCTCAACCGTTTCGTGTGTTGTTCAAGTTATAAAAGTAATTAGATAAGGATTTCTTACCGAATTCTCCGAAAAGTGGAATAATTTAATGTGGAAAGTTATTGCGGCATTTAGTAGCCAGCAAAAGTCATCGCAGAGTCCGCGAACAATGTTTATAGCCAAAAAATCTAGATTAAAGCCAATGCGTCTTGTTGAAATTGGTTTAAAATTAACTCGCTAATTGCTCAATGTCTTAAGTGGTTTTAGACATTAAAATACTGTAGAGGTCTGGGTGATTTCTTCAATTTTATTATTCTTCTACAGTGTTTCTCGTGTCATCTAGTTTGTTGTATCGTAAATAATAATAATGTAGTTTTTCGTACATGTTCGAGCACATCCGTAGACGTAGTTGACCGGCGCAATTCATAGATGTAGAATTCAATGTAGCACTCTGTCATCACATAATCATTAACCATAGGTATTAACAACTGACCACAACAGTGAAAACCTGAGGGCATAACCCAGTTTATAAACCGCTTCACCCAATAGAGGGGCTTAAGGGTATATTGGAACACAAGTTTGTCGAGATAGAGATTTATTGTAATATACAAATATTGCCTATTTTGAAAACTCAGATCGCTAATACCACGCATAAGGGCATATGGCATGAACTATAAAAATCTGTCTGTTTTCTTTTTCATATCCCGGCAATATGTAGGTGGTCTATTTATTGCAAGAGACTAATTACTTTCTTCGCATACCATTACAAACCAGTGTTTTAGTCGTACAACATTCAACTCCGCCCTCTCCACTGGTTCCTTATTAAAGTCTAATCAATTTAACTGTCAATTCGGGTAATTTAAATGTTTATTTGGATCTATAAAATTTCAATTCCAGAGGCAGAGTGCTAATAAAATTGTTGTTACAATATATTCGGACCAGTTCTCTTCTAGGTGCCAATAGGGAAGCAGCTAGACAGGTCTAGTACGAGCAAGGACCAACACAACAAATCTTATCTAATTAACAAATGACAATTATATCTTAATGGGCTACCCATGAGCCCCTCAGCTTAATGAGGATTTACTGATTTCGAAATGTCACAGAATATGTTTGGGTTGGGGCACGATTGCATCAAATATTGGAAATTGCAATTCCCGTCGAAAGTCATTTGCAATTAAATAACCACCTTTCAATGATTTCACATGAACACGCGGAATTTAAGCAAAGTTTTATGCTGGCTAAACAATGGGTGAGGTACGTGATAAGCCGTGAAACACCAATATTTAATGACAGGGGAGAAAATAAGCATGCAGATAATAGTTTCACACATTACATGGACGGATTTTGCTTATATGTTTGAAGGGTGAAGGAGGGCTTTAGTAATTTTTTCATATGATAATATGGAAGATCTCCATAATTTTTTCTAACTGACTCTAGTGATATATGTCTAAAGTATTGTTCACATAGATACATACTTGTGCTAGTTGGAAAAAAGACATTCTCTACTTAAAAAATTCCTTGATAGTTTGTTAATCGCTCAATTCAGATATCACAACAACAACTTTAACGGATCACAACAAGGCGGTAGAAAAACTTGCGCACCATAAGCTTGAATTTTTCACTTTTCAACATGGACAGTTGAAACCAGCAACTTTCATCTTAAGGCATATCGATCCAGCATGGACTAATGAGGAACTTGCAGCAGAAATAGTCAGGATCTGTCCGGAACTGAAAATAAACAGGTTGGACTACTTCCAAACACCATATATGCGGACTAACAAGAATCTACATTTACGTATCATACAAATTTCTCCAACTGATGTCACCCGGCTCAAACAAGTCAAATATCTTTTCACGCATAAAATTGCGATTGAGGAACCACATAAACAAAACGTCCTTCATTGCAAAAGATGCCAATGTTCAGGACACTTGGCGGCCGCATGTCATCTAAGCGTACGATGCGTAAAGTGTGAAGAGCAACATCAACCTGGAGAATGTAAGGTCAGCCCGCCTGGGATGGAACCAGGAACAATCCAAACAACAAACCCCGATGGATCCATTACAACGAAGAAAATCACAGTGACATGCTGTAACTGTGGAGGACCCCACCCTGCCAACTTCAGGCAATGTCCTCATAAGCTGAGGATTCTAGAAAGGCGAACAACACCCATGGCAACGAGCAAACCTTCACCAACCAAAACAACATCACATCAATCAATAAATCCTACAAGTCCTGGAATGTCATACACTAAGGTTGTCAAGGATTCCCTTAACATGACAAGAAATCACCAATCCAACAGTAACGATCTGAATCTGGACATGACAGGATACATAAGTAGCTTACAGAAGATGCTGCCCACGTTGAAGCACAGCTTAGAAATAGAAAAAAAAAGGTCCGATTTTATCTCTTATAACTTCACATATCCTCTCCCTTAATGGCTAATTTAACCATAATTTTCCTCAACGCAGAGTCCATATATTCCAATATTCGCAGACAACACCTCCGATTGTTCGTTGAAAAGTTTTCTCCAGATATCCTCCTCCTCTCAGAAACATGGCTTAAACTAAACTCCCGAGTATCTATCCCGAATTATACACTTGTTTCTAATCCACGAACCACTGGACCTCGTGGAGGTACTGGAATTCTAATACACAAGAAATTCCAATTTTCCGAAATTAGGTTCACCAATATAAATAATATTGAGTACACGGCAATTAAAATCTTTTGCAAAAGCAACAATGTGCTTGTATTGTCGTCCGTATACATTCACCCTTCTCGGGAACCAAACTTCCCTAGTTCCGACATCACTGAGATAATCCAACAGTCTCTACCTGCATCTTTCATAATAGGAGGAGACTGGAATGCTCGGCATACTTCATTTAACGACACTAAGTGCAATAAATCCTCAATAGTATACTGGTTAGTATACCCGCCTGTCACGCGGGAAACCGGGGTTCGGTTCCCCGTCGGGGAGCCTCTGGCGCAAGACTAATGACTGACCTTGCCCGGAAAAAACAGATCATTATGGAAAATTTAACAAGCCTCAGGACTTGCTAAATAAGGCCAAGACCGGTTCCAGGTTGTAGTGCCGATGATGATGATGATGATGATGAAGTGCAATAAATACGGTTGCCAACCTCTAGCACTCCTTCAAGTCCATCCATATATCTGTGCGGACTGTCCATTACAGCCAACACGTATCTCCAATACTACTAAATCAACAATAGATTTTTTCCTAAAATCCGTAGACGTCTACTCACCTAACCTCCCTACATGTATCCTTCGAATTTCCTTCCGATCATGGGTCCGTCCACACCACTGTCCAAATCCCAGCCCTCGAACCATGTTACTCATTCAATCCGATCCCGAATTTCTCCAGGACAAACTGGAAAAGAGTCAATAGGGACATTGCTGTCAGTCTTACAGACTATACTTTGCCAGAGACTTCAAATCTACTCTCTGCTGAAATTGGTCAAGCAGCCTTAAGAATAGAGCACATACTAAAAAATGCCCTCTTCAGCCACACACCTACATCCATCCCTCATAATCATCTAGGAAAACCTCTACCCAACATCCTTACAAAACTGTTACGCGTAAAAAAACAGCTTAGACGAAAACTACATAGCAGCTACTCCCCTTTTATTAAAAATCAAATCCAACTCTTGACTACCCTGATAAATGGACAACTAAAACAAATTGCCGACCAGGCTTACACGTCTATACTTAAAAATATTAAACCCAATCATGATTTATTCAAAAATAGCAACAGACTAACGGGTCGAAAATACAAACCTCGAATCGATTATATTATCAACCCTACTAACAATCACCCAGTACAATCAGATATTGACATAGCAAACTATCTAGCTAATCACTTTTATCAAATCCATCAACAAAACGACTCCCTCTCAGTCTCCAATTTTCAAGATACTGTAAACGACTACATCTCACGCACAATGATCCCACCCTTCACCCCTTTCATGGCGGAATTCAACGAAACAAACAAAGCGTCTCATCCTCTGGATAATGCGACCTTCCTAACAGCAGACGAATTATCTGAATTTATAACACCACGCAATAACAAGGAGTCGACAGGCTTAGATGGAATTCCAAACCTTCTTTACAAAAGACTTCTCCCGTCAAATCTAGTCCCTATTCTCGTTCTTCTCAACCATATAATTAACGGATCACATTTCCCAGATAACTGGAAAACCACGGTTATAGTCCCTATCAGTAAGTCCAGTCCTTCCAACAACCCCAGCAACTATCGTCCGATTTCGTTATTAAACACATTAAGCAAGATATTGGAATGCAAGATATATCGAAATCTCCTTTCATTTGCTAATGACAACGCTGTTATCCCAAATTCCCAGTTTGGCTTTCACTCACAACACTCCACCTGTCATGCTCTATTAAAACTAAGCACGATGTCACAACTAATCTTCAAAACCAAAGCCCGACGGTCTGTATCTCTCTCGACATATCTAAACCATTCGACTGTGTTTGGATCTCAGGACTGCTTTACAAGCTGCACTACATATTTGGATTAAACACCCATACTACCAAACTTCTTACTTCCTACCTCACTGGTAGAAAATTCATGTTCAAAATAAATTCTTCTATCTCCCAATCGTATAATATAACCGCAGGGGTTCCGCAGGGTTCAATTCTTGGACCACTATTATACCTCCTTTATACTTCAGACATACCGCAGCCTCAATTACCCAATACCGTAATGTTGAATTACGCTGATGACACCATAGTCTACTCCAGCAGCAAGTTTGTAAAAAAGGCAAGAAACCGCATTAATAACTTCCTCCCAAATCTATCAACATACTTCAATAAATGGAAAATTCGCCTAAATCCTGATAAAACCCAGCTTATAGTGTTTAAGGGTAAAAATGAGCACTGCACAAACAACACAAGGCGTACCCACAACAAAATTAAACTCAAACTAAATAACACCCAGATAAAACCTTCTAAAACTTTAAAATATCTGGGAATAACCTTCTCCAATGACCTTTCATTCTCCACCCACATTAAAAATACTTTACGTAAAGCCACAATACAACTGAATCTCTGTAGAAGAGTGATGTGGAAACCCAACGGTCTCTCTCACAAAGTCAAACTGCTCATCTATAAACAAATAATCAGACCTACACTGACATATGCGTGTCCACTGTGGTATCATATAACACCAGCCCAAATGGAGAAGCTACGCACTTTCGAAAGGAAATGCTTCAGGCTGGTCACTGGCCTCAACCGACAACCCAACTCTTACAAGTATTACAATAACAGCTTGCTATACAATGCCGCTAATATTGACCGTCTCGATGGCCTCTTCCTAGAGCTGTCTATCAAATTTATTGAAAACCTCCCAATTAATCTCAACCCCATAATAACTTCACTACTACCAACTCCTCTAGATAACAGGGCCCACTATCTGAATTGTCTCCATACTAGAAGTCTCTTCACCTTTGGAAGATTGGTTAATGACTCCAACGAGGTAGTGTACCATAACACCGAGCTGGCACCCAATCAGTTCAAATACTGTAACATACAACCATTCTCCAACATTCTGCGTTTTAACGAACAACCGGAAAGTGTTACCGCACCTGAGGCCACTAACTAACCATATCCCACGCCAACCTACTTCCTTAACCTTCAATCCCTATATTCCCCAATTCACATTACATATTTAACTTATTATAAAATAAATTAGGTTAAGCTAGAATAAGTTAGACTTAAGTTAAGTATTAGATTAGATTAAATTAAAAAATAAAAATCCTGGTTTTCTGACCTTTTCCAGGACTACTGTTAATATTAAAACCTTTAATACTCGAATAGTTATTCACACATTCAGTTATGTTTGAAAAATGTGTAATGTATGCATGTAAACAGTTGTATCACTAGAATTATAAGTTAGCTGTAGTACTTAATGTAAACATTGATTATTGGTCAAATAAATACAGTATGTTAAAAAAAAAAAAGCTCAATTCAGTTGTAAGTTACATGATGTAAAATATGAAGTGTCCGAAAACTTACTTTTCAAATCATTCGTTCCCAAGTATAAGTGGATGTTCCTGACCATAATGGTATCACAACTTGCATTCGCAGCTATCGAGTAACCCGTGTTCTTAATACATATGTGGGGGTATGGAAGTATGAAGGTCAACGTATGACTCGGATTCACTTTATCCCCAACCGTCACTGGTCCAAAAGTGTTGCTAAAAGTTCGTAAAATATTCAAGAGTGGCAGGAAATAATGAACACGCTGGCGTGTTGTTTTTCTCTTTAATTGTCAAATGATCCTTTTTTTATTTTCAGTTAGAACTTATCTATTTTTATTAATTACAAAGTCAAGCTTTGTATAATGACAGCAGTTGTAATGCAAATTCGAAAGCATACTCTTCATGTCATCACCAAACTTTTAAGCAACAAGGTAACTTGTTTTATAAAACCACACGTTGGAGACGGAGCAGCACACAATGGCGACACCGGCGCAGGCACTACCTGAAATGCTGTCATGACAACACGAATAACAAATGTCAGCAAACAGCTGACATTTCAATAAGATTATTTCGAGCTGTCATTGCGGAAAAAACGTTTTTGTTGTCTACCTTATCTAAATATATCAAGTCCTACGATGAACTAAACCTTAATTAATACTCATTCAGTGTTTGTGTTATCACTCTTGTGGCTGTTATTAATGGTCGTCCTTTAGGGAACCTTCACCAGACACTCTGGTGCGGAACTAGACAAGACCTAAATCGGCAACCGGAACTGAGGGACGGCGATCGAACGAAGAGTAGTTGATCCATCAAATCCAGGTAATGCCCTGTCCATTCATTATAATGAGAACATGTTAATTACAGACAACGGACCAAAGGGAAGAGATACATTTATATCACAAATTTGCAAGTACCGAGTTATTTGGTTTACGACGTTTACACCACACGTATTTTAATTACACCAGAATAATCTTTGAATATGTATAAAGACGGCAGTTGTAATGCGACGTAATTAAATTTTACTCCGGGCGGCGACGTGACCGAGCGCGATGAGAAATGACAAGCGACTGATCCCAATTAGGGAGGAAATTTGGATTTTACATTCGCACGGCTATTAGCCAATCATCATTGCGCTCTTTTCATGAATCTTCTCATTTGCATGTCTCAGTGAGGTGAATAATACTCGCGCATCATTCGACAGTCGCTGAACATGCAAAGGATGAAAAGAACAAAAGAGAGAGCGCAATAACTTCGGGGTTGGCTTAGCTTGTGCGGTTGTATCAATGCAGCCTCTGAGGATGACCTACTGCCCTAGTGCGATGACTGTAGTGATCTCAGAGTGCATTGAATCCGGGGAAGATAAACATGTGAAGGAGAGGAACATGTTTTGTAGCTATTCACCTGCAAGAAGAGAACTTTGATCCCCAGCGAACGGAGTGTCTGGGGAAAGTGAATAGGACGCCGAATTGGCTCGGGAAATCTGATCGTGGGAACTAAATTAAATGCTTTGATAATTTTCCCAGCGATTGCATGATTATGCAACCGCGTCGTTTGATCAGACTATGTCGTTGCTAACCGACATGATGCGATTTCCGGTGAAAATCTCATGCGTTAGCGAAATAGAGTTGCCGTATGGCGAAAAGATAGCTAAACTCAATTATTCATTATCTGCATAGGATAATGAGTTTAGCTATGTGTCCTTTTGGGAAACATGTTTTGCAGGTGAATTAACTGAACGGTGGGATAGGGGTTGATATGACGCGCTGAAGGCGGTCGAAATAAGGCGGAAATTGTGGTTGAAATTGTGGGTTGGTTCTCTTGTAGTATAGAGAACCACCCCACATATATATCCGATTATAGTCGTACAACACTGCGACAATTTAAATTGTACATCGAATGAAACGTTGAACAACATCCCTCTTCCTATTGATATGGACTCAGCCACGGTAGAGATGAATAATGCGGCAATCAGCGTTCACGACATTTTGAATGAAACTTCGGAGATTCACGTCCTTGACGAGACATATCAGATTCCCCATGACGAATCTCATCCGGGAGCTTAAAAACAGAGGATCTAATGTATGCGTGTTGTGTCCTTGTAGCAGTTGTCTCACTAAAATTTTCCAGGAAATTAGCGCATAATACCTCCTTGATACCACACTCCTATTTATGACGAAGTGACATTCTCGGAACATGTAATAGATCCGCGAAGAAAAAATAAATTCAAGAGAAGGATGGGTGATTTTGTAGCACCGAACCACACACACACACACAAAAATAATAATAAGGAGAATGTGAGCTGCCTTGAGAAAAACTTAAGAAAAAGCGATCTATCTTCTGTATTACGTCGAAGATAAAACGAAAATATTGACGGTTATTAAATGTGTGCTTTTCGCATTGGTATTACAACGAAACGCAATTTGTTGGCCCACTGAACATATATAAGAGTTGAGATTATCCCCCACCATATTTTGTTTACACTTGTTGTAAATGTAGAGTCTATAGCTAAGATTCGAGAAATGTCAATTTGCATGATATTAACTCTCTAACATTTTATTATCCACGCTTTCCAACATTTCGGTTACTTCCAGAAAGAAGCGATATGATTAATAGACAAAAAAAAACTTAAATTGCTGAACATTGCGATTTAAAAGGAAAGATTTGAAGGCATCTTAGATTATATTAAAGGGTATCCACACTATTGACATGGAATGGTCTTTCAAGCATTTTAAGCAGCCGCAAACAAAATCGACGGGGTCACAATCATTTTACAAAGTAAAATTCGGATAAAATTAATTGTAGGTTATACAATTTTACATTATTATATGGTAGTGTTATTGACCAGCCACCATAATACCATCAAGTTACCAGTTGAACCTACAATACATCGATTCACATGCTGCCACCTCATCAACTAAGCCACTATGGTATTCGGTGTTTTTTCAATCCGATGTGTTGAGAAAATGTTGTATTTAAATTCACACCGGAAGTGACAGTACTTTACCAACCTACTTTGCGTTGCTGTTGTGTACCATTCGAGTTGGGAATATCTCTTTGATTAGTAACGTTTTATCACGACATCTGAACAAAGTGATATCTAACATCAAACATTCAACTCGTTCACAGCTGAATTTCTATGCAGAGTAATTGATTGAGCAAGGTAACTCAAAGTGGATTAAGTAACGTAATTTGAATACTTTTATGAAGATGATCCAAAACGGCTGACTGGGACAAAGTGTTCATGTAGAGAGATAATTATGAATTTTAAAGTGAGAAGACTCACGTCCCATTGATGGTTTGGTTAATTCACCTGAAGCACGCATACGAACAACACCCCTGATGGGAGCCTGGTAGATTCCGAGACGTACTGGGAATAACGTTGAGAAATATTCAAATGATTAAGTGCATGGTGACAGGTTTTAATTGCTTTCCAGCTGCAAAACACGGAAAATGACTTAATTTTTAAAGTCGAAGAGATGGGATCGTATCCAGGACTTGAGCAGACATTAGACAGTATTAATTTCAACGTGGGCTTCAGGCAGGTTTATCAGTCATCAGGCAACATGATTTATAGGGCCTAACGTTATAAGTTAATTAATCTCGGTGTGGCACATGTTTGAAGAGTAATTCTAAGCTTCTTTTCCTTACAACTTGTATGTGAATGGTTAATCATACAATATCCTGATACGAAATGTAATATATGTGGAAGGAATACTCCGGTAGCTGAGATAGAAGTGATTACGTTTGCAAAAGGCTCGGGTTACCAACATCATTTCGAAGGTGAATTTTTGAACTGACGACTGAGTTCAATAGTGACTGATTTGAAATAAAATTCCAAACTGAATTCTTGAACTAACGACTGAATTTCAGATTAACTGAATACACATTTAATTCCATATCAAACTTTTGAACTGACGACTGAATTTATGACTGATCGATTTAAACTGATTCCATATTCGAAACGTCTAGATGGCGTTTTCCTTTATTGTGCTCGGTGGACGTCTTTTTGTTTCGTTGCAAAATAGTTAGTTCATTTCTTGCTGAATAATCTGAGTTATAGTTATGCATCCAGGCGCTTCAAAGCACAAGCGATTTGTTTTAGCGCGCAGCTTTAAGAGTGTGTAGAATGTTTGTGCTGCCCACGATAGCAGCATCCAAA
The DNA here is from genome assembly GCA_963931805.1 of Microdon myrmicae. Lineage (NCBI taxonomy): Eukaryota > Metazoa > Arthropoda > Insecta > Diptera > Syrphidae > Microdon > Microdon myrmicae. The sequence goes on from OZ007496.1 coordinate 69,971,086, forward strand.
CTTAAGATCAACCGGAACATGGTGCTCAGGACTAACCCTGACAGTAAATGACGCCAAAGTTGTGCCGGCAGTTGGCAGTAGTCCAAATAGGGGAGAACACAGACACACTGTTAAGACTATAACGAATAGTAACCTACCAATGAACTAATCGGATCTGCAACAAGTTTGTTGTTCGCGAACATATTTCGCAGCATAAATGCTCATCCCAAGCTAAAAGCAGTGGGGAAGGGTATATCTACAATCCGGAGAAGCCAGAAAGGAGGTCTAGTCTCTCAGTTACAGAAAGCGAACGGCAGTGCAACACAGTATACGGTCGCCATTATCGAAGTGCTGAGAGAAGAGGCAACCATGAGAAGTCTAACACATCGCACTACAATCGAGCTTGAAGGTGTGGATGAGATTACTTCAAAGATGAACATATGGGAGCTAGTAGGGTTCCAGCTTGGAATCCACAACATGTTCCCTACAAACATCCTATTGCTGCGCAAAGCCTATGGAGGTAGCCAAATTGCTACGATCAACTTCCACAGCCGTAGCAGCAAAACTTCTGGAAGCTGACCAGATAAAAATTGGATGGGTTTGTGGGGTACGAGTGATGTGCCAACGTATGGCACGCAGTTCTTTCGTGTCCCCATCGAGTTCCTCTGCAAGAATTGTGGTTCACCCGCGAAGATGAAATAAATACACACACTGAAAGTTATTTTAAGGTTTATCTTTTCTTTTATTTCACTTGTTAATATTTTGTTTTTATAAATATAATCCCAGGATATAGATGATATGAAGCAGCAGAATGTAAGGCACGCCAACACACTAAGTGAGTACACCACGGTGGCGTTTCCACGAGATAAAGCGGTATGCGTTATAAAATTTAACAATAAAAACTTGCTGACCGAAAAGAATTGTAATGGGTCTAATTTAAAATCAAACCCCTTTTAACCTTTTAATGGGAATGGTCGTTGATACTCAAACTGCCGACAGACATGTTTTTCGTTTAGCTGCGCGCGCGAGCGTGCGCATCAACATGCGACCGTGGTGATGGTTATGGAAGAACTGACTCGAAAAGGGATGAAATTGGGTAATTTTAATTTTGCACTTGACAACCAAAAGAGAACATACTTCTGCTCTTTCATTGCTACGTCCGTCGATGTGTGGCAGGTTACATCGGTAAACTGATGATCGAAGAGAGCGGAAGAATGAGTATGATTATCTTGGGGTGGATTTGGTTGTATATGCATGAATCAATGTAGTTCTGAGCGGAATCCATTGACCTAATTCGGTAATGTGGCGAGCTCAGAGTACATTGATATGTACAAAGACAGAACTGTGAAAAAGAGGAAAATTAAGCTGATGCTATTCACCTGCAAAAAGAGAGAATTGATCCCCAGCGAATGAAGTGTCTGGAGAAAAGCCGAAGTGACGCCAAATTGGCTAGGGTAATTTATCATGAAAACTAATTAGATATTTTGACAAATTCCCCAGCGGTTTCGCTATGATGCGACGGCGTCGTTTGCTTCGACTTGTTGTTCCTACCCGACATGATATAATTTCAGATGGAAATCTCATGGGCTAACAACAATGGAGTTTCCGTATGGCAAAATGTAGTTGAATTGAATTCTGCATTATCTGCATAGAATAATAAAATCAGCTATGCCCTCTTCTACAGGTAAAATCGCCGAACGGTGGGATAAGGGATAATGTGACGCGCTGTTAGCGGTCGAAATTAGGTAAGGACTGTGGGATAGTTCTCCATATGATATAGAGAAACCCCACAGGTTGTCTGCCGCATTCGAAGACGAACCCCACTGATCAAATGTTTCAAATACTAGGAGTTCGGGGATGTGGCCAAATACTGCAGAAACATAAAGCGGTCACAACTCTGCAGGCAATACGGAACCCCAGATCATATCGCAAAAGATTGCGGCAATGTGGACGAATGCATGTTTCGCAAAGAACAAATCGTGGCGGAGCAAACTATCCAGCGGTGACCAAGAACTGTTCGGTATTAAGAAGAGGAGTCAACCAAAAACCACTATAACGAAACAATACAAATTACTGTAAACGATTGGGAGACGGCCCAGGGCATCCTGACACAAATGGCCAAGGAGAAAAAGCCGGCGTGGTACCGACCAGCAAACCATAAAAAGCTCTCGATAGCAATATATGGATCAGTGATAAGACCAGACAAGTTGACGTATGGGTATGCGAAAGATTTTTTTTTTTTTTTCTTTACACAAACGCGCACACCAAAGAGGATTTCGGAGTACACTTAAATGCCAGAGCTCCTTGATAGTATAGTGGTTAGTATACCCGCTGTCACGCGGGAGACCGGGGTTCGATTCCCCGTCGGGGAGCTTCTGGCGCAAGACTAATGGCCTTGCCCGAAAAAAAAACTCATTATGGAAAATTTAACAAGCCTCAGGACTTGCTAAATAGGGCCAAGACCGGTTCCCGGTTGTAGTGCTGATGATGATGATGATAAGTAAATGCCAGAGCACAGTGCGATCGGCCGGAGAAGAAGTCGATAAGGAAAGGAGGTATAGATGTACATTGGCCGTAAATGCCTGGACATTACAACGACGAGGAAACACATGATCAGGTAGAGCATTCCACATTCGTGTGGTTCGGCTAAAGAATGACTCTCTATGTTTATTTGTGTGCCTACGCTTTCGAGGTATCGGAGATCAGCAGAGAGGCTGCATAACGGCTGAAATAAATAGCGTTAACTTGTATAGATATTCCGTTCGGCCTAGCTTAATAATAATTAAATACCAGACCATGTTAGACAACCTTATGGTAGATGCTAGATGCGGAGAGTCCCTCGTCATCGCCATTGACTTCAGCGTCCTTGGAAATCGGCGTAGCAAAAATGTGGACAGTAAACCGCATACCGCAGGAAGGGGGTCATAGACATCGCCCATATCTGCAATCGACTCATAAGGCCAGCCAATTGCCATGTTACTGAAAGATACACTCACAGTAATCACCAGGCTATCATAGTGGTATTAGCGGGAGGGAAGGAATGACAACCACCACACGACACGGGCAGGTCGTAAATGAAAAGACAGCGTGTTCGACGAAGGCTCCTTTGAAGTAGTAATGAGGACATACAGCACAACAACAGAAGGAAATGGGGTGGAAATCGTCCGCGAGTTAAACATGGTGAATACAGCGTGTCATGCAGAAATGCCAATAAGGATACTAACGGATGGAAGAAAACCATTCTGTTGGTGGAGGAACAGAGTTAAAGCAGAATCCCATCGCATGACGCAAGGATCAAGAGGAAAAGCGGATTTTTAAGAACATCCTGTCAACTTAAAAAACAAAAAAGGCCGTAAATGCTTCAAGAACATATGTGAGGAAGCAGACAGCAATCCCCGGAGCACCACTTATAGAATGGGCATGGCAAAACTGAAGGGACATAAACCTCCACACATAACTTGTTCCAATATGTTGCGCTGAATAGTAGAGCACCTAGGAATCAGAAAGGGAAAGGAACGTTGTCATAAGGTCCGGCACCGAGAGTATCCCAGTGTTACGTAGTAACTCCCCCACCGCCTTTATTCCACAGAGAAAACATAAAATATTACACTTAACCATATAACATATAAAACATTATATTCACCTGTAGAAATTCAGAGCACGTAAAAAAGAATACGCAAAAAAAATCTCCTGAGCTCGACAGGATCCCAAACAGAGCTTTCAAAACTGCGCCTACAACGAAACCGGAGGCATTCCGAGTCGTGATGTAGAAATGTATAGAAGAAGGAATATTTTCTAGTGCATGGAAGGCGCATTTCTGAAAAAGGCAAGAAGTAAACCGCAATATAGCCCACCGTCCTATCGCCACATATACCTCCTGGATACAATGGGGAAAATCCTGAGAAAGATTATATATGGTAGATTGCTCGCCATAGTGGAAAACATGGAGCTGTATCGGATCACCAGTATGGCTTCACGAACTCGAGATCGACCACATCAAAACAGTGGTCGACATGGCAGCCGAAGGAATAAGAGGAAAAATATGGAAAGGTGGAACAAAGAAATACTGTGCTGTGGTGGCACTGGAGATAAAAAATGCCTTTCACTTGGCTAACTGGTTGCCCATCAGAAGAGCCTTTAGTCCAATAGGCATTCCGTCCTATTTCCGAAAAATCGTCATAAGCTACATCACCAATAAAAAAGTGATGTACGATGCGGACGAGGACAGACATATATATGATGTCTCGGCACGTGTTCCACAAGGGTCAGTACTTGGCCCGCTCCTATGAGATATTGTGTACGATGGAGTTTTACAAATAAAACTACCACTAGGAGTCGAAGTTATGGGTTTCGCAGACAACTAAGCAGTTGAAGGAATTGTTAAGCATATTAGCGTGGTGGAGCGGCCACTAATCAAGCAATTCGACTGACTAAAGAGTAGCTATAATCGGTCGAACTTGAATTAGCTGACTACAAAATGAAAGCAGTCCTAATAACTGTTGGAAAGCGTGGGGAATATGCTAACCTCCAAATCGCAAGTCGATCAAAGGAAGCGGTTAAGTACTTGGGAGTTGTGGTCGACAACCGACTAAAATTTAAGTCTCACGTGGAATATGTTACATGTATTGACGCAACCTTTTCCGGAATATTGTGGATCCGGATATAGTAAGAGAATTATCTTGTCAAGGGTAGTCACATCAACATTAGCTTATGCCGCGCCTGTGCGGGCAGTAGATCTACAAACGAAACCATTTAAGAAAATGATCGGTCCAGCACACATGATTTGCAGATTAAGGGCTATATGCGATGTCTGGACTATTTCCGAGAAGGCAGCGTTTGTCTTTGCTGAATTACTACCCATACATAGCCGAGGGAATTCTCGGAATCTAAAAAGGCGAACCTCGAGGCATGAAGGGCTTGGTGGAATGACGACAATAAAGTTAGAAGAAAGAGGAGCTTTATTGCGTTATGGCAGGGCAAATGGAAGTTAAGATTAAAAGGCAGATGGATTAAATTCAGTAATCCGCAGAAGTTTGGATGAAGTACTACCTTACGCAGTTCCTGTCGAGGCCTCGAAAGTACCTAATCATTTTCCAACTGCGCTCTTGAACACTGAATTGACGGCGGGACACACAGTGAAAAAACAGTTGTATATAAATACACATCCTTAGCCACGTTTGATGTTGTTTTTTTCTATTATTACCTTTCTTTCCTATTTACTTACTTTCAAGAAGTACTTGAGGCTTTTTTTTCCACGTACTATGATTTTTATCTTTATCTCTTTCCTGTTTATGTTGCACCCTTTAAAAAGGGTATTGCCAATCTCTCTAGTGTATGGATGTTATTAAAAATAAAATCGATTGCACAACAGAGAGCTAGAACATTCATTTTCGAAAGTAATAAATTCGAAATGTTTCGAAATTCGACAAGAGATAAGCGGAGGAGTCCTTAGTCGAAAAACAAACAGCGATACATGCATAAACTATCAAGACATTAATGTGAAATCAATTTCATGCAGTTTCGGATCTACTGGTCCGCAAAGCTATGTTCATAAATAAATCGCATTGAAGATAATACCTTATCAACAGTCACCAGTCTATCGGCTAAGAGTGAGCTATAATTAATCATGTGCTGGATGAATTTGTTTTACTTAAAATAGAAAATGTATGATACGGAGGTCGATAAATTATAAAATACAAAGAGAAAAGATTACATGACAACGCTAATTTGCATCGTTGCCCATTAAAAATATCATTCCTCAATGTCGGCTCATATCAAGTGGTGCATCTACGCCAACGTCTCAGAGCTTTCATTCAACATGTCTAAATGGCTTAGCGCACCAACTATGAAGAATCGTTTTCTGCGCAAAGGGGCACTGTCGACTCTTTGCATCCTGCGCCAACATCTTCCACAATCAAAACCAATTTATCTGTGATCCATATCTTGGCCGCACTAATCTATTATACTCCGTCTATAATCTACACTTCGCTGATCCCACTCCAAAGTATCGCGGATCCTATATTGTGTTATATCTCTTGGGTCCAACAACCTACGAGCAGTAAGATAGACATGTCGAAACGGACAGATTGAACATGGCAGACTATTCGAGGCGAAGTGGTAGTAGATATCTATGGTACGAGAAGGTGTGCACCTTCCCAACGTATTGGCTGATGACTGAAGGTTCAGCTAAAAGTGATTCCTAGTCCCAAGCAGGAGGAAGAAACCAGACGCTGAGTCGTTTCAACACACCAGCAACTCCGTGCAATTCCAAGAAAACGTTGCTGTCAAAGTGCATGTTCTCGAGTTTCATTGCAACTGCAATACGAGCTCCTCGGAGCTGGTCGGTCGCGACTGGCCCCGGATTCCCACAAAAAGACCGCATCATCGGATTGTATGGCGTCACCTATAGTTACATGTGGCGGGGCAGGGTTCGAAGTTGTCCAAATTCATGTTGGATTGGATTTGAATTTCTTATTGCAGCTGTGAAATATTTTGCAGAGGTGTTATGTATGAACTGGAGTGATTTGTTAGACTGGTCACAGTGGCCGCAGTAGCGTGATTGTGAGCCAGTCGTTGTTAGTGGGAAGGTGACCAAATAACCAAAAGAAATATGAGATGATTGGGTGATGTCTTGTGGTGTACACATCGCTTTTTCAATAGACATCATGGTTGCGCACTCGTGTGCTAATTGACACAAATCGGCGCTTTGTTAGCGACGCCCACGCGGCAAATGGACAGATGCCTACATGCGTGGGTTTTTATTGGATTAGAACTAGGATTGTATCGTATGAAACATACGACGGACTGGATTAATATTACAAGTTGATGCATATGAAATCAGTATTCGATAATGCTACTGAGTTCCCATTGGATATTTGTATAGTTATTATCGGATTGTGTTAAGTAGTTTTGTGAACACCAAATTGGTTGTTAAAATCACCAATAACAATTAACGATTTGGACTTACATGCGACAAGTAGCCGCCCAATTTTTGCGAGTTGGTGATACGGAAGATAGTTGTTTAACACAAAAACCTGCATAGTACACAAAATTGATTTGTCCAAATCTGTAATTTAAGGCTATAGTTTTTGAGGAGCCTCAAAAGCACTACCGCGCCAGTTGGATCCGATGCGATATAAAGCTAAGAATTTCATAGAATACTCAGGGGTCACGTATTCAGTGCGATCATCACAATGCAGACCTATTGTGTAGATATTACGATAAACATTGATCAAACGAACTCAGAAGCTGCTTTCCACTCCACCTAGTATTAACTCAAAAAACGTATGCATATCAGTTGACACTAAGGACTAATTTTACCAGGCAAATACAGGAAACCGTTCTTCAGTCGAACCACACAAACGTGGGGTATTCTGCCTTGTTATTGTGATCTGTGCGCAATCAAGACGAATGTACGTCGACACCAATATTTCAACTTTTCCTTCCTTACTTTTCTGCTCACATTGTGCAATCTGATTTAAGGTTATTAAATAATCTTTTTGTGTACGTGTATTGTAAATACAAACAACGAAGTGACCCACTAAACTACGAACAACATCTTCCGTAACCAAAACAGCAAAAGTTGAATAAAGTCCGTCCAACATTTTGGAACCCGTTACGCAAGATAGAAAATTAGAAGACAAAATCTCACAGCATCCAATGCCAATTTGACGTAGATGTGGATATTGATTAGTCTTATATCATCATCACCATCATCAGCACTATAACCGGGATCCGGTCTTGGCCTTATTTAACAAGTCTGAGGCTTGTTAAGCTTTCCATAATATTTTGTTTTTCCGGGCAAGGTTATTAGCCTTGCGCCAAAGTCTTATATCAGAGCATACTAAAAAAAAAAAAAAAAAAACAACATTAAGCAGTCCACTTACTCGATGGGGGTAATAATTTCATGACCGACTATTTTCTATGAAACAGGTCCACAAGAGGTGGTACGAATTAGAATTTTTAAAAATTTTATTTTTGTTTTTGTACAAGTTTCCCAATAAAAACAATATGATTTTAAAATTAAATAATATGTTTCTCAATAGCGACGATTGGTTTTGAAACGTCATGTCGCCATATTTACAATGGTAGAGATGTTATTAAGCTGCCATACGTTTTGGTATAGTTTGACTGTAAAATTGTTGTATATCAGGTATTTTGTAGTTTATTTAACTTTAAAAAAGAGCTCACTTTGTTGGGAAATCTTTTATTTCTCAATTCCTATACTTTTAGGGATCGACTCCTTTCATTTTGTTTGAGGAATTATAGAAACTAAGAAAAAAGTTACAACAAGCATAATACGTGAGTATCCATTGCTTTTCGCAGGGACTCGGCGTTTCGCCATATGGATATAGAAATATAGATTTTTTTGTATATACATGTTGGCCTTCTTTCTCTGAAGTTTGTTAGGTTCGAATATGACGGAGCAGATTAACCTGTACTGGCTCTAAAATTAAAAAGTTTTATATATTATAATTTTCCAAAATAAAACTTCACTTTTCTAGAAATGTCGACGGCGTCGGTTTTTGTTATTGCTTCTGTTAGTCAGTTAGCATCGACTACTCTTAGTCAGATATTTGTTCTGTATCGTGTGCTTTTCACAGCACATTTCTTAAATGATTAAGATAATCGAATTAATATTGTTTGGCTGCAGAGAAATGTGTAATTGGGAGGCACAATAGCAAAAATAAAGTTTTTAAATATATGGCTTCCATTTCGTGTATGGGGGTACGGAGGAAAAACCTACAAAAACTAAAATAATAAAACCAAATTTTCCAAAAGCTATTCAATTAATAAAACGCATATTCAGAGCGCCCCACCAGTTGTAAGGCTCACAACCAGTGTCACATTGTTAAAAAATCAATTCTTTTTTTTTTGCATATAGTGGTTCTTCATACTTTCTCGAATAACATATAGTAAAAAAATTCCAATGAGTGAATTTCAAATACGAGCGGCTAAAGATGCGGGGGGTGGCGTGTAATTCACTGAAAATTTATGCACGTAGACCATTTACATTGGAGATCGTCCTGCTTCAGGACGCCCGACTCCCATATCAAGTAATCGAAACCAACAGGTTTACACTGGTGTTTGGAGGTAGTGATACACATAACCTCGGAGCCGGCTTCATCATAAGGGATTTGGAAAGGAAGATATTCGGAAAGGAAGATATCTTCAAACCAACTATAGGTAAAGAAAGCCAACACGATGTTTCAAATGATAATGGAATTCGAATTATCACGTTCACAACGTCAAAAGATCTGTACGATATTAAAGCACAAGCAAATTCATAAAGCCACATGAATATCACCCGGACGGCGTAATGCGTAACCAAATAGACCAATTCCTCATAGTCAAAAGACACCACTCGAACATCCTTGATGTAAGATCATATAGAGGAACAGATTACGAATCCGATCATCTCCTAGTGATGGGCAAAATTAGGAGTTGGCGTGCGGCAAACATGGCCAGTCACGGGAGATGAGCAAAAAGTTCGACAATGATAAACTAAAAGACCTACGCAAAAGGGCTGAATATCAAGACGAGCTAACGAATAGTTTTATCATCCTAGAGAATGGGAATAGTCAGGAAGAGGAAGCTAATATGGACACTAAATGGGCATCGATCAGACACGCAATCAAACAAACAGCAACATATATTACGATTTAAGAAAGCAATTAAGTCCAAACCTTGGTTTGACCATGAGTACAAGGCGAAATTCGAACAATAGAAACGCCCCAGCGTGATCCAATTAGGAAGATATGATGAAGTCAACGCAGAACGATACGCGATGATGCGGAAAGAGACTTTTCAAACGCAAAACCGCGATTTTTTTTATTTTTTTTTTTATTAGACTTCTCTCGGGAGAGGGGAACCTATAGCGCCGAGTGGGCGCCCTGAGATGCCATCAAATAACTGTTGCAGTTCTTTTTGAACAGTTGCAGGTTGTAACGTTCCGGGAACACTCGCGTGGGAAGGGAGTTCCACAGCTTCCCCGCTCTGTAGCGGAACGAGTTCTGATGTAGGGATGTTCGCGCCGTCGGGAGATGAACCACAAATTGGAAAAGATCCGGATCGAAAACATCCTAGAAAATGGCAGAGCAAAGAAAATCAGAGGTATGTATGCCGGCATAAATTCAATGAGAAATGGCTACCAATGGAAAGTCAAAATAATTTGAGACGCAAGCGGATGTCTGGTCACAGAAACAAACAATATCGTGACAAGATGGAAACAGGACTTTGAAAACCTGCTCAATGTGCTCACCCATCAAACACAAATAAACGCACCAGACATACATACAGTCGAGCCTCAGATCCCAGAGCCCTCTTTCAACGAAGTTGTAGACGCAATAAACTGACTGAAAAACAACAAGACTCCCGGAGTCGACTGCACACCGGCAGAGCTTATGAGGCATGGAGGAGAGGCAACCGGACGAAATATCCAACCTGATTAAAACAATATGGGACAAAGAAGTCACTCCGAAAGAATGGAAAATATCAATAGTCGTCCCTATCTTCAAAAAAAGCGACAGAACTGACTGCGCAAACTACAGAGGAATATCATTGACCCTAACCACATACAAAATACTAACAAATATCATACTGGCGAGAATCACACCGTACGCAGAAGAAATAGTGGGAGACTACCAGTGCGGATTCCGTAGCAACCGGTCAACGAGCGACCAAATGTTCAGAGTAAGACTACTGCTGGAGAAGAAATGGGAATACAGAGAGACGGTTCACCAACTGTTCGTTGACTTCAAAAAAGCATAGGACTCAGTTGCAAAGAAAAGACTTTACTATATTGTAGTTAAGCAACGGGTCCCCAAAAAATTTGCGACCCCCATTCAAATCTGTATGAACGAAAATAAAGGGCGGGTTAGAATATAAAACCGCCTCTCAGAACCATTTGAAATCTGCGACGACAACTTGGCCTGATCATCCCTGAATGGGGTTGTAGCGTCTCTAATAGATACACACACAATACACAAACAAATAGTGAAGAACACCGAACGAAAATCGAATAAGAAAATGCATCAGAGCCGTATACCATAGCGATAACATAACAATGCACATCAGTGGAATATACTTGAGTTTAAAAAGCGAATTCTAAACACGGCCAGTAGCCTGATGTGTTACGCTTTGGTTCAATTTTTGGTGATTCTAACTGTTATACGTCAGTTCGAATCACACGTTCTTCACTGTCATCCCAAACGCTATAGGGTCACACAAGTGCTCGCATACGCGGATGACATCGCCGTTTTGGGCGATATTCTAGAAACTGCAAGTAAAAATAGTGAAATCATCGTGCAAGCGGCAGAAGAGGTGGGTATAGAAATAAATGAAGATAAGATAAAATATATGATTACGGTAAAAACAGGTGGACTTCAGGGAACACACATAAACGTCAGAGGCAAGACATTAGAAAAAGTTAGAGAATTTATATATCTCGGAACAATACCGACGGCCAGTAATGTAATGTCGAGGGAAATGAACAAAAGACTACATTCCGGCAACGCTAACTGGCACACAGTCAGAAAACTGCTGAAATCCAAACTGCGATCATGTTATATAAAGCTCCATGTTTATAGAACCATCATTAGCCGATTGTTCTATACGGATGCGAAACATGGGCTCTCAAAAAACGGGAAGAAAACAAATTCCACGTATTCGAGAACAACGTTTTAAGGGGTATCTTTGGCGGCAAATATGACGAGGAGGCAGGACAATGAAAGAAACTCCACAACCACGAATTAGAAGAGCTATACCGTAAACCTACAATAGTGAGAGTAATCAGGTCGCGAAGATGAGCGATAGGACCGTGCCTAGAATTCTTGACGGTAGACCAATGGGAAAGAGACCGACAGGGTGGTCACGACGGAGATGGGAGGACAACGTTTGACCTTTATGAGGTCGGATCGGATGGTCAATCCTGGAAGGAGGGTGTGGGGGGGAAGTGTAATGTGCCAGGCATGGGCACTCGGTTCACCTTCCTCCTCCATCATAAGACTTTCGCCTCTAAAACGCCGAACCAAAACTGCACGTCACCGGCGGGAAGGAAAACACATTAATGAACAGCACCCAGGAACCGCTGCCGACATATTAAAACACTAGTGATATTGTTGAAGTAAATGTTCTTTTTATTGGTTTGGATGTATTCAAGTATTTTGATGCATTTATTTTGTTATATTCGTCATTATCTTTAAAATTGTGAAGGATAATTTGTAATTTTACTGGTTGAAGTCGTAAATTAATCTAATTAGACAATAAAATCACGCGTACCCGTCCGATGTAATGGACCGACGGCTTTGTACGACAAAACTGTTACTTGCGCGACTCGCGGTTGACTTTCGCGCCCCCGTGCGCACCGGGAAGCGGGAGCGGCACGACCGCGGTGGTCGGCGGATGTAATTGGACTCAGCGTTGCTCTGCTCGATGCAGAGCCACTTCGAAAAGTAGGGATCCACCGTGACTGCCCTGGGGGACATGGATGAGATGTGGCGATCTTTCAAGTAGGAAGAAATCAGTTTTAACAGAATGGGTTCAAAACAGAGGGTGGACAATTTAAAAAGTATAAGTTTATGAGAAATTTTGTTGAGATCGATTGTAACCATGTCGGCCTCCTTGCCTCCTTTCAGGGCTGACAGTGAGAAAGATCTCAATTCCACGAGATTGGTTGTTGTTAATCTGCTGCAAGAAATCTTTGTTGTCTCGGAGGAATGAGGGATTTGCATTTAAAGCTTAGCGTTTCGGACAGAAAGCTTTCAAAAAGTGTGGGTATATAGGTAAGCCTAACAATAGTGCGATAGTTCGTGATAGCAGGTTTTGGCAGGTTTCTGTATATAGGGGTGATATAGGAGGTTCTCTAAATGTTGGGGAATTGCACTTGAGAGAGATAGAAGAACATTTTCGATAAGAGAACCAGAAGAATAGATGAACATTTTTTAAGGAGAATGACAAGTACAGCATCGAGGATCGGCGTGAATTCGTCTTTGAGTTGGTGTAATTTGTTTTCAATCGAGTTCGAATCAATGGAATAGGGGAAAAGTGGGCCGATGGAGAAAGCGGTAAATAATCGAAATACCCAGTGTCGGGGACAAAGCAGTCATTGATGAAGGATTGTTTGAAGTAAATGGGAAAGAGATTAACAAATAGTAAGTGGGTCAGTTGAGGTTTCCGATTTGTAGGTAAGCGAAGCGGGGAAACCATCGGATCATTGTTTTTAATTGGATTGAAAAAGAGCATTGTGGTCTTTTATAAGGTTAATTTGTGCATCTATTTAATTATCATCATCATCATCGGCACTACAACCGGGAACCGGTCTTGGCCTTATTTAGCAAGTCCTGAGGCTTGTTAAATTTTCCATAATGATTTATTTTGTCTGGGCAAGGTCATTAGTCTTGCGCTAGGGGCTCCCCGACGGGGAATCGAACCCCGGTCTCCCGGGTGACAGGCGGGTATACTAACCACTATACTATCGAGGAGCCCCTCTATTTAATTATATATATATATATATATATATATATATATATATATATATATATATATATATATATATATATATATATATATATATATATATATATATATATATATGTATATATATATATAATTTAATATATATATATATATATATATATATATATATATATATATATACTTCGAAATACATTAATTGTTTACCCAAAGCAAATAGGACCAATTCTTTGTATGCGATTTTTAGTAATCGCAGTTATGCATTGCCTATGATCTTCACCAATTTGTATTTACACAAGTATCCACTCATGGTCAGCAATAGCAAAGATATTTCGTTTATCTTATTATATCGTTTCCATAGAATTGATTACTATTATTCTGAATGCACAATGTGTGTTACTTGTCAATTTTTTTGAGCTGCAATACTATTTCCAGATGCGGTTTATATAATTTGCTTGCGTTTTAGGTGTTATGCATTCTCATGGGTACTCAAGGTTAAGGTTAATCAACGTACGGATATTCTCGTTAGGTGAATCCGTTTAATGGTGGGGTGTAGCCCCAAGAGTTCTTATTTGGGATAACAGGTTTTGCGTGTAACAGTGTTATCAATTACAAAGCAAACCAAGCACCATTAAAGGACCACATTGCGTCAAAATTATTAATATAAATAAGTGTAAGGACAATCGTTTCCAATTCTGGTTCATAAATTAAAAGAGAATATCGTACCTTTTTAATAAAAAAGCAATATATCTTTCGTTGCTTAGATGATCTCATAGTGTATCACCTTTCTGAAATCTTAACAAATTTCTGATATTTTTAAATTAATTTGCCATCGCAGTTTAGTATTTTTTTTCACCATAGCTCTAAGTCGATCGATGACAATTTGCTAAAATGAAAGTTGAGAACAAATGACCACTTGAATTTTAAGTAATTCGATGAGGCACTTACTCAAGAATTAAAAAAGAGATATGACCACAGATCATAATGTAGGCAACCCATCAGATTTTCGACAACAGGGTGGATATTCTGAAATTTTGAAAACAAAACTCAAGGAACTCGAAAACAAGGTTGTCGTTGTAGTTGCCAGGTATTTAAGACCCATTTAATCGACACCTCCATTCTTAATCCACTTCCTCTCCGTCCGCTCGCACTGTGTTCTGAAATTTGAGGGTACATAAAAATCCCCTTTTGTTAGCGTTAGTGTAAAGAAATTGACTGCACATTTCGAAGATGAGAAAGAAATTTTCTATAAACTTATAGCGGGCAGTTTGAAAGCGGAAAAATCGCTATTAATTACCCGAGTAGAATTAAGGGCCATATACTCTGTAGAGTTGTACTCATTACTGTGTCGATTAATGAAAATATTAAAACCGTTATAAATCTTAAGAGTAGTGCTTCATTAACATCATTTTAAGCCCCTCAATTGTGTTTGATGAGTATACATGTTAATCCAAAACTCAGCTTCAGTGCGGTTGCTTCATTGTTGTTAATTTTTTCGAATCAACATGTACGTCTTCATCGGTTTGCTCTAATTTTGTTTTAGTAAATAGAATTTACCGTGGGCTTGACAGGTTTTATTCTCGTGATTGCTTTATTTTTTACACACTATTTGAGCGGCTTTTAAAATTAAATGATTAACTGGTTAAAGAAGATAACCATCAATTTAATTTTTTAACGCATTTTCGCTAACCTCACTGTAGCTGACAACACACTGTTCTGAAGGGTTCACGAGCGAAGATTTGGTGTTGGGATGGGAGATGAAGAACAGATTCAGTATGAAAGCGGTCTTTAGTAAGCCTGTTGGATCATGTGGGAGCTAAATTAAATTATTTAAATCAAACAGAACTGAACATTCTTCTAAACTGTGGTTATATACATGTATATAAGCTGACATCGCTGAACAATTGCCCCTTAGGTTGTGGCTGTTGCGATGTTGTAATGGACGGTAGGAAACTCTCGTGCCCTGGTGCAAAGGCTGAACACATCCTTAGAATAGGATGTAAGCTCTTCAACAGATGAACGAAAACGACCGTTATTATAGAAGCCGCCCCACTAAATATATTCAGAGTGTTAGGGCACAACCTCTCCATAATAAATACTACACCACCCTTATGGCAAGAAACAGTGGATGGCATAAATTACGCCGACTTTATATTTTACATTTTTATTTAATAATATTAGCCCAACATGAAAAACCGACAAAGCTGCATCAGCTTCCTAAGAAATTCGATAGTGTCGGTTTTTGTTGCTACAAATTACGCCGCCAAGATTTTGTTCAGTAATTGTATATCACCGTAAAAGTTCAGAGTTTTCTTTTTGAAGGACGCTACTTTGGTAGTTAATTGACAGATTCCGAACATTCGCGATCAAAGCGCGAACGTGGGGGAACACACAGAAAAAATAACAGAACCACGTCGGAGAAACTTCCAAACGTTTTTGGAGAATTTGATGGCGTCACAACTTTAGATTTTCATATTCAAATTTTACATTTAAAAGCGTTTCCTCTTATTAAAAAAAATATAAATAAATAAAAACACGTATTAAATTATATTATTTTATAAAAACACTCGAATTAGTGGAATTGTACACTTGATAACATATTTCAATATGATTGTATGAGATGTGATGCAGATCCTAAGGGTATGGATGAGTATTTAAAATTTATTGCTCAATACCAAAAATCATAATGCTGCTTGATGAAATTCTTTTAATAGTATTGATGTTGAAAGAAAATAACAGACGTGAAACCAAAACAAAAAAGGTGACGCAGCAGGAGATGGATTCAACATTTTTTGGTATTGCATTATATTTGCGTATAACCTTTTCTGGGTATCGCACCCAATTCATGCACTCAGATGTACATGTGTGAAGATGCATTTTATCACTGTGATTTTCAAAACTCGTTTGTTTAAAAAACTTTCAAGGGATTGAAATATCGAAATACGAGTTAAGAGTTTGAAAACAAAAACAGTTTGAACTAATACTTCTGCTTCTACAAATGTCAACGCAAACGTTGATAATTGAACTCAAATGTTGGGTTTCTATCCCTAAGGTATGATTCCGTATTTCAAACCCGGTTATCATGCCTTTGTTTAAATAATAATTTTTTGCTAGTGAGATATACAGCAATCTGTTTCAATTTTCTATTGTGGCAATTGAAAAAAAAAAAAAAAAAAAAAAACATCAAACAACTACAAATCGTGCCACTAAATTCGTCCATAACTAATTTATAAGACAATGAAAACAACCTATAAAACGATAGATTACTATTGAAAGTCCGTAACAAAATATTTAAATTTAAAATGATTACGATTAGTTCCAGTTAAGTTCCCCAGAACACTAATTAATTGACTTGGTTTGTATCCACAACAAATTAAACATCCCATGCCAGACTAGTTTTTTTGCATATTTACAAAATGGTTCGAGCTATTTTCATGGCTATGGTGTCTGGCTGCGGACCATATCCTCTAGCGATTAACTATGATAATTATCTGTAATCTTCTGCTCCAAACGTTTCGACACGCACACATATGTTTCTAATGGCTCTACTTATCGTCTTGAATTATAGCGATAGCAATTCGCAGTCGAAATTAGATCTATTGACCTAGAAAAGTTTCAATGACCGCCAAACAAGCCAATGAAATATCCTAATTTAATTGATCACTATATTAACGAACAGTGCCAAAGCCGACTCATCAGCTTTACAACCGGCGATGTGAAGGTTCAATTCTGGGTTTTGATAATAACACACATTGACATATTGCCTTGAGAAATAGATTGGTTTTACGCCCGTGAAATAAGACAAATTGTAAAACGAGTTTTAGACTCCACAGCAAATCTTAGTTTCTGTTGAAACCGGTGGGCTATCCTACGGCTTTCTCAGTGGCATTTTCCTGCAGTCTCAGCGACAACTATTACCGGGGCTTTAGATTACTTTTATCCATTATTTTTAATTTATTAATATCGCTAAGATAAAAAGGTATGTCACTAGAGATTGAAAAATCTATCGATAGACGCTAATTTATGTCACTCGAAGAAACGTTGTTCGTTTGTCCACTCATTAGCCGGCAGTTTGTGGTGAGGCGAGTCGTTTTTTCACGGTTTGAATGCTTTCTGGTGAAATTGTTTAGAAAGTATTAGTGTTATCTATAACTGCCAATACGATGCCGGCAATGTGGTGTGGAGAGTAAAAATGACGTATTTGAGTAATAGGTCTGATAACTAAATCGTTTTCATAATGGTTAGAATTCAAATACTACTCCAGGGTTATTTTTATATATGCGATGCTATTAGGGAAAAAATAAATAAAAAAAAACAGATGCTATTATTAATAGACTGTCGAGGAAACCATCAAACATCATTTTAAGTTGAAGAGCTTGTTTTATAACTTAAATTTATACAATAAATTAAATAAGGAGTTAAGTTTAGACCATGGCACCCTCCAACTCACTATGTCATCCTCATTTATCACAATTCTCCGGTTATGCTAGTTCACAACCGATCAAAGCGTTGCCCTCTATCGAATTTCAAGAATTTTGCGTTTTTTATATTACATGTGCACAAAAGGGGTCCCTTGAAACTCTTAACTGTTAAAGCAAAGTGTGATCAGAAGAAAAAGGGAAGAGTACCCGACACTATGGCGAACTCCATTGGCCTTGAATGCCTGAGAATTAGAATGACATATGGCATAGCCTTCTGTGCTCGTGTAGTTCGGCTGGAGAACAATTCCTTTTGTTTATTTGTTCATTTAAAATTTACCTTTATTACAAGCCGGTGTTCAATCAATGCTTGCTGGATTTCAAGGATGGCGAGACGCAGAGTAGACGACGGATGTATCAATTTTAAATGTCTAGCGTTTTCTCAGACGATTAAACACATCCGACAGAGCATTCCCCTCTTGTGCAGTTCAGCTAAATAACGATTGTCTGCGTTTACTTGCAATACTGAGCCTAATTATTAAATCAAACCGATTCGTGCTCCTTGAATATCGGGTTACGGGAGAAAACGTTTAGATGAGTGGTTATTCACTTTCAGCTGATTAACGACAGTGGTAATTCTATAGAAAAGGGTTTTTAGGGATACATTGTCCATAGGCTCCAACGATGGGATTGGGGTATGTCTCCAATGGGCTTCAATGGCTTTTTTTTTTTAAATATAAACATTTAAGTATCGTGAAAGTGTCACTGCACAATTTTACATCTTATAGAGAATATTCAGTGGAAGCATTGATTTGATGGGAGGCAGATAAATGTTTGCATTTTAGACTACCTGAAAATCGTTAGAAAAATCCTAGATTTAAAAAAAAATTGTCTTCCTTAAGAAAGAAAAACTTACTTAGCTGAGGCCGCATTCTGTGATAACACATAATAGATAACTGATGGAATTTTTTTTTTTTAACAAGATGGACTTTGTTAAAAGAAATGTCTTTTCCTTGGAGGAGACCGGTTTTCAGGGGTGTTTAGGGTGTTGATCAAGAAGAAGATTGTGTCTTGGGTTATAGCCAACGAGACTGAAAGCGAATAAAGATGATTTTCAACGGCTAGTGACAAAATAACCATCGATAAAACAGTGGATCCACATTATACGTGAAAGAGTTATGCAAGCGATTGCATTTAAGAACGAGAAAAGCAAAGAACTATGAGACGCCCCTCCTTTCTTACTAGATTAGTTAGGTAAGCGAAATGTGGGTACGTATAGCAAATTTGTGTAGAAAACCATGATGCAAGGCGAACGGGCTCCAAAGAAGGTAAAGACGGTGAAATCAGCTGGAAAGGTTATGGCTACTGTGTTTTGGGATGCGCGTGGTATCATCTTCATTGACTATATGAAAAAGGGACATACGATAACTGGACAGTATCATGCGTCGATATTAGAGCAGCTGGGTGGATGGGAGTGAACATACAAGGCAAAGTCTCTGATTGCTTTCAACTCGGCGACGGCCAGGACGATCCTTGTCCCTGTTCAATGCAAGTTGACATGCAGTCTCCACGTAACACCCCTTGATAGCTAATTTGGCCGCCAAGTAGTGAACCAATGCATGCAGCGACATCCTGAGAGAGGTTGGTGCAGGGCTAATAACCACGCCCGTAAAAACGAATTATTATGGCGAATTTAACAAGCCTCGGATATGGACCGGATACACGACGACTACCGCGGAAACGGGAATGTCTAAACGATTTAGGAGTTTTCTCGTGGAACGTCCCCTCACTATACAGAGCTTGAGCTGCACAACACCTACCCGATGCCGTCCGAATATAAGGTTGACATAACAGCATTACAAGAAATAAGATGGACGGGGAGTGGTGTTATTCAAAGAAACGAGTATGACATTTATTACAGCTGTTATGCAAAACACCATGTGCTTGGGGTAGACTTTCTAGTCAGCCAAAAACTGAAGCCTGCCATCATCGGCTTTAATGCAATAAACGAAAGGCTATGCACTCTTCGCGTGCGAGGCAAGTTTAAGAACATAAGCCTTGTGGCGTTTCTAACAGATACACACACAATACATAAGCAAACAGTGAAGAACACCGAACGAAAATCGAATAAGAAAATGCATCAGCGCCGCATACCAAGCGATAACATAACAATTCCACATCAGTTGAATGTACTTGAGTTTAAAAATCGAATTCGTACACACGGCCAGTAGCCTGATGTGTTACGCATTGGTTCAATTTTTGGTGATTCTAACTTTCATAGCGTCAGTTCGAATCACGCGTTCTTCACTATCATCCAGAACGCTTTAGCCTCATAAACGTTCACGGATCTACAGAGGAATCTCCTGACGCCGAAAAAGAAGCATACTACGAGAACGTCGAACGGGCCCTCAATGCCTGCCCAAGATACGATGTGAAAATCGTTCTTGGTGATTTGAACGCGAAAATAGGTCGGGAGCCGGTTTTCAGGCACTACAGAGGTTCCCATAGTTTGCATCAGAACACTAATGACAATGGACTACGAGTCATCGAACTGGTAGCATAAACAAACTTGGTCGTTGCGAGTACCGAGGTGCCAACATCGACTCGGATCACTATCTTGTTGGTACAGTTTTCCGAGCGCGGATTGCCTTACGGAGACGTATTGCATCCGCGGATCAGGTTCGAATCAACGCGGCTGCCTTACTACGAGTAACACCTTTGGTCATGCGCTAAGAGTCGCCCTTGAACAGCTCGACGGGGCGAGAGTAAGTCTTGGGGCTAGAATGCCGGGCGTAGAAGAGAAATGGACACGCCTTAATAATGCTGTCATTAGTACTGCCAACTCCGTCTTAGGCAGTAGTCGTAGAGATCGGAGCGACTGGTTTGATGATGAGTGCAAACTAGCGACTGAACGTAAGAAAGCTGCATACCGAGCAATGCAGCAGTCTCATAGGAATTGCTAAATGGTCAGCTCACAGAAGAATTAGAGGCCTCACCAATGCAAAATCAAGACCAAATGTTGCCGTCACCAAGCATTGAGGAAACATTAAAAGCCATAAGACAGCTCAAACCAAATAAAACCACCGGAGCTGATGGCATACTACCTGACCTGATCAAACAAGGAGGGACGGCATGACATCACGCAATTCATGAGATCGTGGTGCACGCATGGCAGATATTACACTGTGCAGCAACTATAGGGGTATAACATTGCCGAGTACCGCCTATAAGATACTCTCCACTATCCTAGAAGACCGGATAGCCCCATACGCTAAATGGAGCATTGGTCAATATCAGTGTGGCTTCAACCCAGGCAAATCAGCGATTGATCAGATATACATCCTTGGGCAGGCGATGGAAAAATGTCTGGAATTTAAGATTCCATTATATCACCTATTCATCGACTTTAAGGCCGCCTACGACAGCATAGCAAGGGTAGAACTATATAATATCATGAGAGAATTCGGCATTCGAAGGAAATTGATACGACTTTGTAGGTTGACCATGACCAACGTAACTAGTCAAGTAAAAATAGCGGGATTGCTGTCCAAACCAATAAAAATGCTTAATAGACTCGGACAGGGGGGCGGTCTGGACTGCCTTGTGACTGTGGCGTCACAACTAGACGGACTAGTATCACCAAGTCATCGACATCATCGGTAGATCCGAATCTGCTGTACAGGATTCCTTCACCCAGATCGAGCAGGCGGCACAAAAACTGGGACTGCACATTAATGTGGGGAAAACTAAGTACATGGTGGCAACTTCTGCGACAAGACCCAACGTTCGTCAAACGATCAGGGTAGTGGAACACGAATTTGAAGTAGTGCAATCCTTTAATTATAAGTATCAGCCGATAACAATATGGAAGAAGAAATACGCGAACGGTTAATCAAATCCAACAAAGCATACTATGGTCTATTAAGGCTCTTTAAATCCCGAAATTTATCCTAAACATCCAAGCTACTACTGTATAAGATCATGGTCTTACCAATACTCATGTATGGATCC
Organism: Microdon myrmicae; assembly: GCA_963931805.1. Lineage (NCBI taxonomy): Eukaryota > Metazoa > Arthropoda > Insecta > Diptera > Syrphidae > Microdon > Microdon myrmicae. Next base: position 69,992,967 of record OZ007496.1, read on the forward strand.
GAGACCTGGGTGCTCAATAAAAGGCACTTTGAACTCTTACCCGCGTTCGAGAGGAAGGTCTTAAGGAGAATTGTTGGCCCCGTGTGTGAGGGAGGACGATTCCGGAGACGCTACAACCATCAGTTGTACGCAATCTACCTTGAAGCTAATGTTGTAAGACAAATCAAGCTCGGTAGACTTCAAAGGGCGGGACACTTCGCTCGAAAGAGCGAAAAGCAACCTGCCTGGAAAGTCCTTTGTTGCAGGATGTATGAAAGGAGACAGCGCGGCAGACCTTGTATTGCAATGTAAGTAAATTACATGGTAATTTAAATCTAATAGCGTTAGCAACTAAGGCTTTCGGCTAATTGGTAAATTAAAATCGCTAAAACATCTATGATTTTGGATAGATGATTTGTCATAAAATTTTGATTTGTTAATAAAATCAGACCGCTACGACCACCATCGTAGGCGTTTCTAAGGACTTATTGACCCACCCTCGTATTAGCCATAAACTCGAAGGAAGAAGGCTATACATTTGTGGATTTGCTTTTCATGTATTTCATATTAAATCATAATACTTGAGAACCACCTACCATCGCTCTAGTGCAATCTGCGTTGGCCGATGTAAGGTGAACTCAAAATAATAACAGTTTAAAAGAATATTCCTCCCAAAACAGCTTTCGGTTCTTTTAAACCTTTCAGCATTACTTATTCTAGGAAAACTCTTCCTTGCTTTTAGAAAGCCACTCGTACTCAATCTATAGTGTTTTGCAAAATCATACTATAACCCATTGTAACATATTGGACATCAATATCGAAACACATATCGTATCGTCTCTTCCAGTAATTTTTATAAATTTTATTTGCACGAATCTCTACGAACTTTTGAACAATAGGCGGTGCATTTATGAATTCGAAGTCAGTTTTTGTGTTGGCGTCCGTCATTGTAGACACCATCAAATTAAATATGTAAATTATGCATTAAAGTAGGTCACATAATTATATAATTAGAACACTGATCCATAAAATTTAAGAAATCAATAAAATCAATTAGAAAAAAATGGTTTTTAGTCAACGAGGACCGATGGTGACCAGGAAATCCAACATTTTAAAAGAGACTGCCTTTTTTTTACGAAGCAAGAAGAAAGAAGACAAAATGATCCTAAGGGAAAGAAAAAAAAGGGACTACAGCAATCCATACATTATAAGTAATTATAATAATTAGAAATAAGTATCAATTATAATCATTAAAAATAAGTACAAGCCATTAACAAAACGTAGGATTTTTTCATGTATGCTTCTCATAGAGAAAGAGAACTGTAGCGCTGAAATAGCACCCTGCGATCCCGATACAACTATATACGACTATAACAGCGCCCTGAGATGCTGATATATATTGTTGGCTTTTGACTGGACTGCTTTACCGTCCATATCACCCAAGGTGATGTAAAATCCTACTAACTCCTAATTATTTAAATATTTGGATATAGCAGAGCCTAAATAATCGTTAAAATGAATTCTTCACTTAGTGATCGGGGGAGACTTTTGACCTTTATGTCTAACATTTACATATCAGGGAAGAAAAAAGGTTGTGAGATTGTAAGGCTTTTAACAGACTTTGACGCATAGCTCCATTAACGTTGAGCCGATTTGACTCATTAAAAATTTGATTACTATATATTCATATATAAATGGAATCTTCTTTATTAAAACATGTATGTTGGTTTTACCAGGTGTATGCATACATTTTTTCCGGTTTAACTAAGAGATGGCGCCAGCGAAAAGTACGCAGCGTATTAATTTGACACATATGTCATTTTGTTCGCCTGACATCGTCAATTACAAACACACACAAGTTGATCCCGCGAAAATCTAGCGACTTTGTTGTATCGTTTAGTGCCTGAAAATGAAAATTTGCGGCGCCCATTGCTTTTCCTATTTAATCACAAGAAAAAGGCTGTTGAAAGTCATCGTTTGCTGGTAGAAACATATGGTGAACACTGTCCACCAATTAGAAAATGTGAGACATGGTTTCTATAATTTAAAAGTGGTGATTTCAATGTAAAAGACATTGAGCGCTCTGGTAAACCACAAAAATGTGAAGACGAACAATTGCAGGAGTTATTGGATGATGGCTCCTCGATAGTATAGTGCGTCACGCGGTCCCAGAGCAGTACTTCAGCAATTTCGAGGAAGTTGGAAAATGGCTCGACGAATGGTTTCTCGCGAAAGACAAGCAGTTTTTCTGGCATGCTATTCATAAATGACCTGAAAGATGGGCGATATGCGTAGAAACCGATGGCCAATACTTTGAATAAAAAAAAAATGCACATCCCTAAAATATTAATTTCTTTTTTACCAAAGTTACCGGAAAAAGTCGTATGCATACATTTGATAAGTTACGTAATAAAATATGTGAATGCATGGATATATTTGATCATACGACCCGAAAATATAGCATTAAAGGAAGTTCTGCTAGAGGGCGGTTATAAGTTTTCTATACCATTTAAGATTTAATATCAATCAATGTTTGGGTTCTATATGAATGTGTGGCCCACAAGTAAATATTTTTAACCCCAAATCTTTTTTCCACTTTATTAATTACAAACGTAAGTCTAGCGCCTATCCCAACTTCCTTTCCTATGACTCTACTACTTTAACCGACCCATAAACCATCGCCAATCTTTTTTCTTTAAGCAATCACGCACGGGCAACTCTTTGGGCCCAACCTGTCTTACTTCAAATATCTGCCCGAATTCTCTCTTTGCCCCTTCGTCTCTCAACATATCCAAGCACACATAGTCGACGGAAAATTAACCTACTTAAAGATGAGTTCAGCCCCGGCACCGATGGACTCCTCGTTGCCCTTTTAAAAAACGTTCCTCTTCTTTTTCTCTCCCGATATATCTAACTATCTTCCCATCGCCAAACTTTCACACATTCCGAAACTGTTCGAAAGCATTCAGCTTTATGGTTTCGCTGTAAATCATCCATCTCTCCCTATCATCATGGTTTTCTCACTGACAGGTCTGCCACGAGCAATCTAGTGGAATTCTCTTCCCACACTCTCCTTGTCCTTAAAAATGGCAGCAAAGTACGACGTAATCACCATCGATTTCAACAACACCCTCGACAAAATCTCCCACAATATTATCCTCTCAAAGCTACCGTCCCTTTCGAACTCCTACAGATTTAGCGGATTTCTTCCTATCTTAACGATCTAACCTACCGTCTCAGATTTAGATCCACCCTTTCCAATCCTTTCTTCCCCACTTCAGGGGTTCCTTAAGGCAGTCATTCTGGTCCCCTTATTTATTCTTACCATTAACGATATATTGTTAATGGTAAGAATAAATAGACTCCACTATCAAGCACTCCTCCACCTCTCTCTAAGCGGATGACACTAAACTCTACAACACGACCCGCTCTCCTCACGACTCCTTACCTCTCCAAACGGATCTCAATAGCTTTTCAACATGATGCCAAAAGAATTGCCTCGAACTAAACATTGCCAAATGTCACTCAACCACATTCTCCCGTAAACGCCCCCCCTCCCCGCGGCGTTACTATTTCTAACTCAACTAACAGATATCACCTGTACAATCGATTCGTGATCTAGGCGTCTTATGTGATAGGGAGCTTAACTTCATCTCACATGTTGAGGATATAATCCCCAAAGCCAACTCTGCCTTGGTTTTGTGAAACGCCGGTCGAAAGAATTCTCTAATCCGTATGCTACCCGCTTAATAGCTCTACTTTTTGCCGTAAACCAAAGTTTATCGGATGAATTTCGTTTGAGGGAATGCGGAACATGAAGTTCTGTACCGAGAAGGATAACTTCCGTGACCGCCTCCACACAAACATTACCATCGGAGTTTGCAAAAGAGACCTCTAACCACGGAAAGGAGGCAAGGAAATCCCGCAAATTCTCTTAGTTAGAAGCCCCATACCTTCATACTTGACGGGGCCTCTTACGCTGGTTATTCGTTTGAGATGTAAGTTCGTTTAAGTTAGTAAGTTCAAACGATATCAAAAGTGATCTGAGGTTTCCAATTGCTCTAGCATTTCTATGGTATAAATGTGTTACATAATTAACGATGATAACCCCCACCCTCCACCACCCCTTCTAAATAATTACGCAAATTCGCCTCCTTATCCCCTAATTACACACATTCCAGACTAAAAACATTTTCCCACGCCTCAGGAGCACATTTCATTCTATACATTGAAACATATGCACAATATTTTTCCCTAACCTAATCCTATCCCAAAATCGATTTTCTTGGTCAAACTTTTCATCGTATTTATATGTACAAGTCTATTCAAAAGGAATTGTGGGGAGAAGAAATGTTGTGCTAGGTATGGGCACTCGGTTCACTTCTTCCCCATCAATCGCAAGTTCAGCCAAAAGTCAATCATCAGGTAAACGAACGAAACGCCGCCACGTTTGTTCACATCCGCCACTAAAACATCGAACGAAAACTTCGCAACACACGGAGCAAGTCAAAGAAAACACCCAGGAACTGCAGCCGAAATATTAAGACACTCGTTTTTTTTTGGTTAGTTTTATTCTATCAATAAAAACCACTGCTGATGTTGTTGATGTAAATGTTTTTTCATTTTATTTCACTTTCGTTATTATCTTTGTTCTTAGCCATTATTGAATATGTTAGTGTTTTGATACTTCACTTTTTTTTTTTTTATATTAGACTTCTCTCGGAAGAGGCGAACCTATAGCGTCGAGTGGGCGCCCCGAGATGCCATAAAATAACTGTTGCAGTTCTTTTTGAACAGTTGCAGGTTGTAACGCTCCGGGAACACTCGCGTGGGAAGGGAGTTCCACAGCTTCCCCGCTCTGTAACGGAACGAGTTCTGATACGGGGATGTTCGCGCCGTCGGGAGATGAGCCACAAACGGGTGCGATCCGTCGGATTGTCTTGTGGAGCGCATATAGACCGAATTGCGTGAAACAATACCACGAACCTCCAAAGAACAGTACCCGTGATAATATCTGTAAAACAGACAGAGGTCGGCCACGCGCCTTCGATGTGATAGCGACTGTAGTCCCGACGTCAGCGCCGAGTCCCCGATCAAACATGAGAGCAATATTCGAGCGCGGGTCTACTTTGAGATTTATATAGGAGAAGAAGTTGGGCCGGAGTAAAGTATTTCTTGGCTCTAAAAAGATAACTCAGTTTTCCTGAGGCTGATCTGGCGATACCCGATACGTGTTTATGCCATGATACATTCCCACAGACCGTGATGCCGTGCAATTTCAAACTTTCCCCAGCCTCGAGGGCCCGGCCACTCATCATCAGCTGTGGAACCGATAATCCAGTTTTCTTTATGAATGTTGTATACTGGGTCTTCGTTGCGTTGAAGTCGACAAGATTGGCCTTTCCCCACTGCAGAACTTTATCTAGATCCTGGTTCAGAGAGTCAATCTGTCTACATCTCAGCTGGTGCGACGTTGATGCACCAATCGGCCGATCACTCGAAAAGGAGGAAACAATCGTACTATCATCCGCAAAACTGAACACTTTGTTATCCGTTGTCTCCAACAAATCATTTATGTGAAGCAAGAACAAGGTTGGAGCCAAAATAGAACCCTGGGGCACCCCCGAATTAACCTTATTATGACATTAACTTGATTTTTATTAATTTTTAAACAAGGCGAAACACTCCTTAGCCGACACGAAGTACGCTTCTCCGCCGCCCGTCAGAGAGCGGGAGCGGCAACGACCGTGGTGGTCGGCGGATGTAATTTGACTTCAACTGAAGGTAACTCCGACACACAAGGCACCCGATACGTGTGCGTGGTTCTACGGGTAAGATCTGACTCCCCGATGTAATCCACATCCGCCAGATTCAACGGTTGTGGATCACATCGATGTAGGAGGAGCGAAGCGGATCAACTTGGCGATGGCCAATGACGATCGCGAGGGGGGTTAAATTGGAGGGTTTCCCATATGCCCGTATAGGACAAGTACGATGCCCTTTCGTTGAAAGTGCGGCAACGATCGATCCTGCAACTGTACAAACAAAGGAACTGGTATTAGGGGCTGCAGGCATCGTTGAGGTAAGCGATAGCGAAAATCGCCGAAGGAAGAAATAGGTTTGTGTGTGTTCTGTAAATAGAAACACTATTTCGGGGGGTCATACGCAGAGATGCGCATTTGTTTGGTTTAGAAAACTGTACGTGGGACACGATCATTGGCATGGTTGTTTAAATAGCAATCATGATCGTGATCGATTCTATGGATGTTAGTTTTCCGAAAACTGTATGTTTGCCAAGGCAATGGCTAGGGTGGCTATTGTTGGGGTTCATGTGGTGGTACATGTGGCATGGTCATGAGGGCGATTGTTTAAATAAAAATCGTATTCATGTTCAATCCTATACTCGGTTGATAATTAGTTGCAGCTGTAGGAAACCTAATGGAGATGAGGGCAATGTTTGTTCACTCAATTGCTATCGCATATAGCATGGCTTTGATTCTACACAACATGCAACATCTCATCGGTCGATGGGTCTGCCGAGGTTGAACATCTCCTGCCGCATATGGGGAAATGTTCCTCAGCTATGCATATTGACATGTTCGGGTGTTTGTGTCGGTTATATGTTGGGAAAGCCGAATTAAGTTTCAGGACATAGGTTGGATTTAATGCCATGGCGAGATGGTAATCTTGCCGTGGACCTTTGTTACAGGTATGGATGGTGCAGGTATTTTCAGGGTATTTGCGGTTGGGGACGGGGAGTTGGATTAGGACGATGGGTGGTTCTTCGGGAATGCTTGAAGAACCCCCACAGAATAATCATAATTCACATGGAAAAAGTAAATACAAACTTGTTCCATTCTTTGTATCCCCTATCTCGCAGGTGTTAAAAATCCTACCCCAAAGAATTGCAAGATTCTCTTACCGAACACCTTGAATATTTTCACATACATTTCTTGGTACATTGACCCTTCTCAGCAAATTTGCCGCTACTTTACCATTATATACTAATGCACATGAAGATTCACTGAAAGCGTGTTCAGGTAAGCGAGTGCCGAAACCAAATTCCAATGAATCAATAAATGGTAAGATGAGGACAAATATGTGTCCTCATATATAAAGGACACGAACGAGCGAGATGGGCTCCTCGATAGTATAGTGGTTAGTATACCCGCCTGTCACCCGGGAGACCGGGGTTCGATTCCCCGTCGTGGAGCCCCTGGCGCAAGACTAATGACCTTGCCCAGACAAAATAAATCATTATGGAAAATTTAACAAGCCCCAGGACTTGCTAAATAAGGCCAAGACCGGCTCCCGGTTGTAGTGCCGATGATGATGATGAACGAGCGAGATCCGGTAAAGCTGTGATTTGAAATCATTGTGCGACGTCTCGTGTAATTTTGGTCGCCAGAGACTCGTGTTAAAAATTCGTCATGCGATTAAATTTGAATTTGCCGCTACTTTTTCATTATATACTAAAGCACATGAAGATTCACTGGAAGGGTGTTCAGGTCAGCGAGAGCCGGATCCAAATACCAATGGATCAATAAATGGTAAGGTGAGGGCAAATATGTGTCCTCATATATCATATAAAGGACAAGAATGAGCGAGATCCTCTAAAGGTGTGATTTGAAATCATTGAGCTAAAAAATCCCACGAATTGATCTTTTTTTCTTTCTTTTTTTTACTAAGAACAAAAGTGTTCGCCAGCCAGAACGTGTGCCGAAATAAGTGATAGTCAGATGGAGAACACGGTGGGTGGGGAAGAACTTCCCATTTTAAGGTTTCTAAGTATATTTAAATCACTTTTGCAATATTGTGTCGTGCAGCGCTTTATACAGTCACCTTATCACATCTGTCGTTGTATAGCGCCCATTTGTTTTCTGATGCTCGACAAAAAGGCTTCAATCGCAGTGGATACCGATTCCCTTTGATTGTTTTAGTTGACTTTAACAACACATGATGCACTACGACTAGATGGTCTAAACAGATAGCTTGGAGCCTTGAATATTCGGTTTGGCGGTTTTTTGCGCCCGATGTTATAATCATGAAAAAAATTTATCTCTCCAGTTACCTTGCGTAACAGAACCGCTTTTCTCTTTGAGCAGCTGTTGATAAACAAGCGCCGGTAACTTTTCTCATTTTCACGACGGAGCCTATTCATTTCCCAGCAGCCCCCTCTCCCCCTGTTTGGACTACCATCGACAATCACCACCCGCCTCTTACCATGTCTTTTTTCCATAATTTTGCAGCACAGCCCATCCCATCCCGTGATAATTATTCACATGACTTACACAAAGCAAACTTTGGCTTTATTAACGATTCGTCATCACCATCATCGGGACTACAACCGGGATCGGGTCTTGGCCTTATTTAGTAAGTCTCTCCACCGGTATCCGGTCCTTATCCGATACTTGTTAAATAGTCCACAATAATTTGTTTTTCCGGACAAGGTTATTAGCCTTGCGCCAATTATTAACGATTACCTCAACAAAATTTCATTCTATTTTGATCATTTGATCAAATCAATCTTTACACCGAAGTCTTTAAATCTATATCCCTTTACATTCCCTATTTCAGGCGCAAAAATCCTACTTCCTCACCTCCTTCGTTTAATCGCAAGCTTCGTTCGTTACGTACTAAATGGAACATAATGTGAGCTACCTTCCTCCGTAATCGCTCTCCCTGAGACTATTTCAACTACCTTGGCATTTATCTTCAATTCAACGCACTCTACGACGCCCTTTACCAAAAATACATTTCAAAAACTCAGGTTAACGTAATAAGTGGCCCAAAAACCTTTTTCCAATTTATTAATCACAAACGTAAATCCGATGATTACCCTGTGGCGGTTCCACCAAACCCCACGGTTCACTTACCTAAAAAAAAAAACCCCATAGCTGCCATCCAATCACATAATTTCGCTAATGCAATCGCATTAGCACCTTAAATGGTTTACGCATCTAGGATTATCTAAGGTATAATCTAAAAAGCTTCAGTAAAAGAATTCTTACCTTTTCATTCATCTCTTCGCATACAATTCCTGTAAGAGTTCTTTTTTACCTTATCATAAATTCCCTGTAATAAAATTCATCGGTTCGCATATCATACGACCGCATATCAGGGAATCTTACAATTGAGTTAGCTAATCCCAGCCTCAATATGTGTACATAAAAACTATCTCTGCACATATTGGCTGTCGACCCTTTTAGCCAGCGATAAATAGTCCAACACCAGCTGCATGTAATTAGCACCATCCACGTTGAGACTATCTCACTAACTCGCACCATAAGTAAACAAAAGACCGCTGTCCTTCATCAGGCATTCTGGCGATACGCAAACAATTCAATCATTCTAGTATCCCAAATGCACCTACCATCTAATGAGTTGCAACTTGTTTACTCAGTTGAACTCTCAGGTCATAAACTCCTTTTATCCTACATAGTTCTGGATTCGTTTCCCAGTAACCTTCTCACATAAACAAAGATCTCCGCGATCTCTTTTTCCTTTCTTTGTTTCAGGTTCATTCCCATGGCCTTGTGTCTGAAAAAAACCAATGTGATTTTCACTCACACATACACATACATTGCCAAGTCTTTCTACCTTGTTTTCACCACGAGAGAAACACTTTTTCTCTCTGGAAAACTCACCCCAAACGATTGAATATCGTTGAGTCGTTCTTCATCACCCGACCGAGCCGATCGGACAGAGTTTTTCTCCCGGTGCCCGTAGCGAACGATCGCCAACTTAATACATCAATGTCGTACCTTCTGAGAATCAACTATATCGACTCGATTGAGAATCTCCAATGCGGAAGGGTTTCAGCACGAATAAGATGCACCTTACAAGAAAACACAGGTTGGGTTGGCAATGCTGTCGTCTATCCCGAAGAAAACATGGATTTTACCACGAGGACAGTCCCATGGAGATCTGGGACATCATTTCAAGGTATTTGGCTTATTTCCGATACATCACATTAATTTGAAATTTTTCTCTTCGAAAACTCGCTTCCGGCAGGAACTCTACATTTGAAACTATTTAAATATATACCAACTACATAGTAATCTGCATTTCAGGGCGCTCAGGGTTATATAAACAACTAAATAAGAACATCGATTATTTAATATTGAATTTATCTAATAAAAACATAAAATGAAGTTTTTTGTTTAGCATTACTGTGTTTATGCATACTTTTGTACTTCTTTTGAATGCCTTAAATTTCGTGTATATTTCGATAACGAATTATGGTCGCACTCAATAATTTGATGCACATAATAATAACATGGCTTATCCATTATTTTTGGGAAACCCCGAACAACACCAGCACTTGCTCAAGGAGTTACAGGGCTTTACTTGGACATTTGCCTAGTGGAAACCTTGTATTCTCATATTTCCCCAGAGACCATCTGACCCATGACTGACTGAATAGCTTAATTACACCACGGCATAGTATTGAAATATGAATATCGCAGTTTGTAATATGATCCAAGTATTTTCCAATTCACTGGCTTGAGTCAAAAATACTTTGAGGGTCGACCTAAATACATAGGGAATCCACCATATATCCGAAACACTATGAGGAAATGCGAGATGAGTGGGTAACTCAATATACTATGGGGAGCAGTAGCTAACCCGTTCGGAGAAGAGGTAACTCTCAATTTCCTGAGTTCAATGGTCATTAAATTAAATTTTCTATTGACCCTGTTGTAAGATGAGCTGTTCTGCCTACCCACGTGCTTTTATCCTAAAAAGAATATGACTTGTGATAACAGCTATTCCAATCAGGAATTCATATATTCTTATAGCACAATTTTTATAGTTTAAACCCTTAAATATTTATAGAGTTGCTGAGCCCAGTGGGTTCGATGTGGATGTGGCTCCATCAAGCGGATTCTTCTACATTAATTTAACCATTTTATGGAATAAAGCATCACTGATGACGTTTTGACAGGTGTCTTGTATGTTAGCTTGAATTCGTTGTGAATATATCATCTTCATACATTTAATAACGTTATTTAAATATTTCGTTTCTTTTGACTAGCCAAATTAGTCGGAATATTTTGAAATAAAATGTTTACATTAATATTGATTCGGATGTGACGACCACTGCCGGAATAAAAAAATGGAATATTATGAACTTCATTCATTTTTATGAGCATATTTCAAAAGTAATGGAAGCCTTCTCATATTTTGATGAGTTGTGTATAACTTAACGCAAGAAGTGACAAATTCTAGTTGGTATTAAAACCTATTCTTTGATGCCGACGAATCCATAGTAAATCTAAGCAACTCGAACGTTGCAGCATAATACCCCTATGCAATACGTTATATACGAGGGTGGCCTGCAATGTTTCTGATTTAACAAAGATACAAGACATTTTTTCTTAAAATTTATCTATATTTTTCTATATAGTCTCCTTGTAACTCTACACACTTCTCCCAACGATGATTCCATCGCACTAACCCGTACAAATAGTACTCAGCGTTTTTCTCTGCAAAATATCTGTTCACGAAGGTGATTGCCTCCTCACTTTCATATCAATTTTTATTTGGTAGATAATATGGTACATTTATATTTTACAACTATAATCAGCAATTCCTTTACAACTATAATCTATATAATGACAATAGCGCAATTTTAATGAATAACAAATAATAAATTAAGGGAAAAACTACAAGAAAAAACCGTTATTTGAATCTTATGACTAATATTGCACAGGCTTCCGGTTATTTTATGTGATAATGACCTCGATATAATTTTCATAGACAGAGTACATATGGAGTGATTTAGGATATCGCAAGACGGGCAACGAGAACCTTGCCAGAAAAAGAACAATTGACGAAGAAGTTTCGATTGATTTTGTCAATAAGGAATTCTACCGGTTTAACGTTAGCGTTTTCATGTAGTTCATGTGTCGAATAATGCCATGGCAAATTCAGCAACGTTTTCAATATTTTATTTTGACACCTTTGCAATTTTATTTTGTGTGTGCGAACACAATTACACCATACAGGAGCGCCGTACAGGAGTATAGCTTGAAAAATGGTTTTAAATATTATAATTTTATTTTCGATGCTAAGCTTTGACTTTCTACACACTAATGGATACATAACTCTTACGACTTTGTTTATTTTGTCAATTGTGGTTGTGATGTGTTTTTGAAAGATAAGTTTTTTATCTAGAATAATACCTAGATATCTACAGTCTTCGGACCAATCAATATCAACTGCACACATACTGAGTTTAGTGCCATTTGGTAGGTAGCAGAGTTTCCTACATCTCGAAAACCAGACAGCTTGTGTTTTATTACCATTTATTTTTATTTTCCATTTCCTGTAAGATACTGCTTGCTGAGCTGCTTGCAAAGAGTTGTTTAGTGAATAAGGCACCCGAAGAGAAAACGGCCGTATCATCGGCAAACATAGCTACCTGAATGTTTTCACCTAGATATGGTAAATCTGCGACAAACAATGTGAATAATATGGGACCAAGGACCGAGCCTTGGGGTACACCATAGTGGATTTGGTGAGTAGAGGATATGTCGGTGCCTATACTCACAACATATTTTCTGGAACGAAGAAAGCTCTGGATAATTTTGATAAGCGTCATTGGCAGCTTAAGTTTTAGTAGCTTATAAATCAAGGCATCGTGCCATACCGTATCAAAGGCTTTTTCGACGTCTAGAAGAACTAGTCCCGTTGACTCCTTGTCGATGAATTTACCAGCTATGTGGTGTTTACTGCGTAAGACTTGGTGGATTGTGCTGTGACCACTACGGAAACCGAACTGAAAGTTTGGTAAGATGTTATTGTCTTCCACAAAACGATCAATCGGGTCCTTAATGATTTTTTCTAAGAGCTTACTTAGACAGCTAAGTAGACTAATAGGTCTGTAGCTTTCGGGGCTGTTCTTCGGTTTGCCGGGTTTCGGGATAGGTATTACTTTTGCTGTTTTCCAACAGTCCGTAAAATAACAATTCTTAAGACAAGCGTTGAAAATGAACGTTAAATTGTTACTTGTAGCAGGTGGAAGTGCTTTGATTAATTTGTTGTTAATATTATCAAGACCAGCAGCCTTTTTTGATTTCGATTTTCTTATCAATTCTTTAACTTTGCTAATATTAGTTGCGTAAGTACTTTCAGCTGGTGTTTGAGAAAGTACGTGGATAGTGTTAGCAACTTCCGCCTCAGTATACGGGTAGCTTAGATGCATAGATATGGAGTGGTTCTTACTAAACGTGTTAGCAAGTAGGTTCGATTTCTCCACTAAAGAAATAAACAACTTGTGATCTTTCAACGGAGGAATACTTGATCCGCTCTTTTTCATAATTTTTGATATTTTCCAGAACGGTTTGCTTGCTTTGTCAAGAGATGTTTGTTTGTTTGCAGACGCATTTATTCACAAAGTCTTTTTTATGTTTTACAATTTTAGTCTAAATGCTAAACCTATCTTAATAATTTTACTACATAATGTAATTTACTGGCTCTTCACAAGCACTCTAAATGATACAATATTATATGCTTAATTTATGCCTTTCAGCTTACATTTTCTTTTATTTATTCTTAATATAATACACATACATTATAAAAAAAATAAACTATTATCTTAGAGGTCTACCTCTTCTTCTTTTAGAGGCATTATGACAAAAAAAAATAAAGATTTTTTTTTTTTGACGAGGCAAATATTTTAAAAACAAAATAATAAGTGCTTAATGAAAAAAAAAAAGGTAAAATAACAGAAGTTAACGGGAAGGAGGGCAAAGGAAAAGGAAGGGAGGAAGCTGCGCCAGAGTTGAATATTATATCTGCGGACGTGAAGTCCTTTCTTCGTTTTGGAGCCACCACCAGTTGGGGTTGGTTTGGTCTTTTATTGATTTATATCTTTCACAGATCACCATACTGAATCGAAGTCGGTCTGGCCTATTAGAGATATCGCTATTGTGGACAGTTCGTTTATCCCTCGCACCACGGAAAGCGTGGTATATAATAGGTATTCCACCCTCATCTTGGATTAGACCTTTTCCGTCCAAGAAGAGGAACGCCTCTGGGGGAATGAACCCGTTCTGGAGGTTACTCTCCAGATACATATCGTTCGGATAATATGCTCCCGCGATAAGATTATTTACACTGCACATTACCCTTGCAATGTGGCCACGGATAATTTTTATAATGAAGTTGTCTATGCTAGTTAGTCCTGATTTATCATACAGGGTTTTATTAGGGTAAAATTTCTGGTATCGTGACTCTGGTGTTCTATTAAGTCCGAGGCAGGAACGCAAACGCTGTCTCTCGAACACGCGAATCTTTTCCATGTAGAATGGGGATATATTGTACAATATTGGACAGCCATAGACCAACACTGGTCGGATGAATGCCGAATGAGATTATTTTGACTTTTTTAGTTTTTTTTATTTTAACTTTATTTTAACTTTTAATTATTTTTTTTTTTATTTGTCAAGAGAGGAAAGGTGTTTATTCCAACACTTGCTCCCATATACTGAGATGTCCTTTTTAATGATATTATTTAAGACTATAACATTAACTAGAAAACAATCGATTCTATAACGCTGCCATTTTCTTCTTTCAGAGTTTCGTAGCCTAATCAGATGTAAGATATTTTCAGGAAGCGGTGCCTTATCAACTGGAGCAGTGCAACATTTAGGTATCGCAACATCGGCCGCTCTATTGATAACAGAAACAAAATTGTTACACAGGATATCAATGTGCTCGCTGCAGGTTATAGAATTTAGGCTGGTATCACCTAGAACCAAGTTCGTGTTTATATATGATTTATAACAATTCCAGTTGGCGGCGGAATAGTTGTGGTATAAACTGGTACGATTTACAGCTACTGTATGATTCACTGTGAGGCTGATCGGAAGGTGGGCTGAACTTAACGCATTAAGAGTTAATGGTACTGTGCAGTAATTTGGAATATTAGTGATATATAGATCGAGAGTTGAGGGGTTCTTGTTAGCATTCGCTGGGATATAGGTCGGGAGAAGTGGATAAAGTATGGAAAAACTTGGGCTGGATTCAGTAACATCTAGTAAAATGTTACCGCAGCAGTTTGTCTAAGACACTTCCACGACTGATGTCTGCAATTTAGATCACCACCAATAATTACCTTGTTTCGAGTGTTGACTCTATACAATGTTTGCAGATCCCGCTTAAGGGAAGTAGATTTCTCGATGTTTCCATTTCCTCCAGGGAAATAGATCGAAAAAATACTCACCTTGGAGTTATCACCTAATGTTACACCTATACTAATTTCCTCAATTAACTTAAGGTGCAATGAAGGACGCAAGGTATGTTCTATACATTTTTTCACAACAATGGCGATAACATATGCAATTTTGATGTGAGAAAGAAATGTCTTATTTGTGTCAGGTTTCTGAAACAAGTGCAATGTCAATATTAAAATTTATCAAGAAACTAAAAAATGCATGCTGTTTGTTTTTGATGCTTCTCGCATTCCAAGTTGTGATGTTAAGAGAGTTTCTTAACATGTTTTTTCCGAATATATGTACTTAATAGCTAATGAGGTAATGACCTTAAATTGGTCAGCTTTAGTTTGACAAGCACTAAGCTTGGTTACAACTTCATTAAGAAGAGAGTTTACCTCGCTAAATGAGAACAAGTTATCATTAGTTATAGTTTCAGACGGATTTTTCTTCGTGTGTGTCGTATCACTGTTGGAAGGTTGCTGGGTTTGATGGCGGCCAGAAGCCCAGGTGGATGATGGAAGTGAAGGTTGACGCACAGATCGCGGTAGTGGAGGAAAATTATCAATGGATAATCGGTCGGACAGTGGCTGCTGTTTGTCAATCGGAGGCTGTAGGAACGTTGTATTTCCCGTACCATCTCCACACGGGGATAATTTGCGGCGAATGTCTATTTACTCTTTTCGGCTAATGCATTCTGGATCGGTGGATTTATGTGACCCACTACAATTTGCACACGTGATGACCTCATTCTTTTTTCAGACGGATGTTTTGTGGTTTCCCGAACAGATTGCACAGAAGCTATTTATGTGACAATGCATCGAGCCGTGGCCGTAAAGCTGGCAATTGTGACATTGTGTGACCTTACCTGGATGATGTTTTTTGAAATCCCAGCGAACGATGGTTTTGAACAAGGTAGAGTAGTTACGTTGAAGTTCGTTTAATTTAATAGTACCGCGTTAAATGTAGACGATGTACAAGTAGTGCTTGTACAGGGCTTTTGTTGACGAATTTAATGTGATGGTTTTAACATCTAGGCACTTAATCCCGAGTGCAATTAGTTCATTTTTCACTATATCGTTGCTAATCAAGTCTAATCCGGATAGCACTACCTTTAATGGACGATTTTCCTTACGCGAGTGGGTAAAAACACAGTTTAACCGTAAGAGTTCAGTTTTAATTTTGTTATTATATATATGTCCATTGTTGCTTTTTGTCCAAGCGATATGTTTTTAATTAGGTGGTTGTCTATCTTAATGTTACTCAAAATATTACGCACTTTAGCATTAGTTGATTTTAACACCACAATTGGCGGAACGGTTTCTTTAGTAACTTCTGCGCACTGTTCGACGTTGGTCGAATCCATTACAGGTGAGTCCTCCCTCAGACTTTGAAGAGGTTGGAAAAAGTTAGTGTTTGAACACATATTTTTCTCTAGCACTTTATTATTCACTTTCGTAAGTTTATCGGGAGTTTGGCCTCCAATACCGGGGTCGTAACGCAACCGTTTACGCTTAATTCTGTTTAACACACCTGGCCCTGGGGCCATAACTTAACAGTTTTAACACTTGTTCAAATTTTATGTATGCGGAAAACGAGGCAAAGACAACAAGAAAACCAGATAATGGGTTGTGACAATTGTTGTTAATATAACAGTAGAAGTAATTACTGAGAATAGCACGAGCAAGACTGTAAGACAAGTTGTGGGTTTGAAAGTCAGCCAGGTACTCCTTGCCTCCTCATTTGACGAAAATCTCTGTCCTCCGAGCGCAATTTTTAGATTAGGGAACAAAAAGAAGTTGCTTGGAGCTAGATCTGGTGAGTAAGGCGGATGGTCAAGCAGTTCAAATCGTAATTCGTGGATTTTCGCCATGGCAACCGCTGAGGTGTGAGAGGCGCGTTATCTTGGTGAAACAGAAGTTTCTTTTCTGCAAATGTGGTCGTTTTTCCGCAATTTCCGCCTTCAGTTGGTCAAGTAATGATGTGTAGTATGCTCCTGTAATGGTTTATCGTTTTTGAAGATAATCGATTAAGATAACTCCATGACTATCCCAAAAATGATGCATACCGGGCAATGCAGCAGTCTCATAGGTCGTGGGTACGCGAGGAAATATACAAAGAGCTCAGAAGATCAGAAAAAAGACTTGACAGACAAAAGAAAAGTGCCTGGGAAAAAAACCTAGTCTATGAAATGGAGAAAAGTAGAGAGCGAGGTCCACACCACGCATGGAAGTTCTACCAAATAATCCGCAGTATGACGCGGTACACACCTAGTTGCACTTACTGCAAGGGTAAAGAGGATAACCTAATCGCCGATTCTGAGGACATTCTGGAGAGATGGGAAGTGTACTTCAATGAATTGCTAAGTGGTCAGCTCACAGAAGAATTGGAGGCTCCTTCTATGGAAAATCAAGACCAAATTCTGCCGCCACCAAGCATTGAGGAAACATTAAAAGCCATAAGAAAGCTAAAGGGGGTATTCTGGTCTAGAAATTTGAAAAGATCATTTTTTTTTCATAATTTCAAAGCTTAAACCTCTAAGACTATGTCTTTAAGAGGATCTTAGAAAATTCAAATTATTTTCGGATGTATGGCTGTTTTGCTGACGCGCCGTCTAAACGAAATATATTCATTCCGGACTTTACGTGAAACTTTAAACGAGTTTTTCTCGAAACTGTCTTTTTTAAACAATACCCACGATTTTTCAAGTTCTACTGAACGTATTCACTTCAAATTTAGCATATGTCTTCTTTACAGGCTTTTCTATTGGATGAACTATTTCAATGTTAACTACTTTTAAAAAAATTCGAAAAACTAAAAAAAAGTGGTACAAAAATAAATTTTTTCAAAACATTTTGTTAGACACATTTATTTTTTCAACTTTTTTTAGTTCCAACGATAGAGACATTTCTGTAAATTAATTTTTTTTTTTTTTTCAGATTGCTAGGAGGGTTGAATGGTGGGTATGGTCGCGTGCCAACTTTTTGAGATTCGCCACTGCATCAGCTGCTAACTTTTTCAATTTTGAATTTTTTACTTTCAATTTTTTTTTGCTGTATTCTTGAAATATTAATAAACATCCTATGAATAAATGAATAATAAAAATATGGATTGCTTTTTTTTTACAGCACTTCAAAAATTGCGTTAAATTCGTGCGTCTAGACCAGAATACGCGCTTAAATCAAATAAAGCCCCCGGAACTGACGACATACCAGCTGAGCTGATCAAACAAGGAGGAACAGCGTTACATCACGCAATTCGTGAGATCGTGGTGCAGGTATGGGAGCAAGAGGAGATGCCGGAAGATAGGCGTCGTGGAATAATTTGCCCCATACATAAGAAGGGAGATAACACAGTGTGCAGTAACTGTAGGGAAATAAGGTTGCTGAGTATCGCCTATAGTCTATTCTCATCTATCCTATAAAATCGGATAGCCCCATACGCTAAAGTCGTAATTGGTCAATATCAGTGTGGCTTCATCCCAGGCACCCTTAGGCAGGCGATGGAAAAATGTCTGGAATTTAAAATTCCCTTATATCATCTATTTATAGACTTTAAGATGGCTACGACAGCATAGCCAGGAGAGAACTATATAATGCCATGGGAGAATTCGGCATTCCAAACAAATTGATACGACTTTGTAGGTTGACCATGGCCAACGTAACTAGCCAAGTAAAAATAGCGGAATTGCTGTCCACACCAATAAACATATTTAATGGACTCCGACAAGGGGACGGTCTGGCCTGCCTCCTCTTCAACCTGGCGTTGGAGAAAGCAATCCGTGACTCTGGCGTTACAAAAAGAGGGACTATTGTCACCAAGTCCAGCCAGATACTTGCCTACGCAGATGACATCGACATCATCGGTAGAACCGAATCGGCTGTACAGGACTTGTTCACTCACATCGAGCAGGCGGCACAAAAACTGGGACTGCACATTAATGAGGGGAAAACTAAGTACATGGTGGCAACTTCTGCGAAGAGAAGACCTACCGTTGGTCAAACTATCATGGTAGTGGAGCACGAATTTGAAGTAGGGCAATCCTTTAACTACCTTGGGTCAATAGTATCAGTCGATAACAAAATATGGATGAAGAAATACGCGAACGGCTGATCAAATCCAACAAGGCCTGCTATGGCCTATCAAGGCTCTTTAAATTCCGAAATTTATCCAGAACATCCAAGCTACTACTGTACAAGACCATGGTCTTACCAGTACTCATGTATGGATCGCAGACCTGGGTGCTTAATAAAAGCCACTTTGAACTCTTAGCCGCGTTCGAGAGGAATGTGTGGCGGCTCTACGAATCACACAACCCACGATAGGTTGAGATGCCCTTTCCGCCAAGGAACATACTCACCTTTATCCATTACACGTGCCCACAGACACGTGTCCCAAAAGTCCTTACTCCCACCTGAAACAAAAGGTAACATTTCAGACACCAACGTTGAATTCAATAGCAAAATTCAATCGAACTAAACGTTCAAAAGTCTCTAATACTGAATTCAACGCATCCAATTCAACGTATCCAGTCCAACGCATCCAATTCAGGGCATCAATGCAATACATCCATTAAACGCGGTCTTCGGTAAACAAACCGAACAACGAATATCTCCAGTGGGTGCTAATAGCAATTAGCACCTAAATTCCTAGCATGACCCAAAACCTAAAAGGCACACTTGTGCAAACAAAGGATAACGATTCGCCACCGACCAACAGTCATGCAATCATAAACATCTTAACGTAGATCGCACGCTAAATGTTTATGATTACGAAATGCGATCTACAAACCAAATCCCACGGTTCCTTTGTTACCCATCTGAAGCACACAAGAACTCTGTTGTCGTAAGTCAGATGGGTAACGTAAACAAAGCTCATGATAGGATGAAGAAAGAAGTGGCGGCACGCTTAATCCTTCGAAACAAGATTCCGATAAGAAGTTGGAATCGAAA
This sequence comes from Microdon myrmicae, assembly GCA_963931805.1. Taxonomy (NCBI): domain Eukaryota; kingdom Metazoa; phylum Arthropoda; class Insecta; order Diptera; family Syrphidae; genus Microdon; species Microdon myrmicae. The sequence goes on from OZ007496.1 coordinate 70,013,119, forward strand.
ACCGAAATGGAAATTTTCTCTTGAAGATAAGGGACAGATAGGATGTATAGGAAAATTGAGATAGGGCAGTCGTCTTAGGGAAAATTAATTCGAGCAGATAGTCGAACAGAGAGAACCCCACCGAGGCGGTCGATAGAGGACAATCAGAGAACCTCAGTCGAGAAGGTCGCGTGTTGAGTAACATAGTTCGAAACGACTGACGCGAACAGTAAAACGTATGTGCCTAATTCGATCCGATAAATTAACGCGTAAGGAAAGCTACCGCGGATATCACACGATATATAAAAACAAAGATTGCAATACTTTAGTGTCGTCGAGAGAGCATGCGCGCATGTAATCAGTGTTGAGTGTCTTCCACAGTCCTTTCCCTTTGTGCTCGTTGTCGATTATGTATAGAGTGACTTATTACGAGTTGGTAACCATTCTGTAAATATTACAAACAGTGACAATAAAAATAAAAATAAAACCACAGGTTGAGAATAAGGATCCCAGTCTTTTATTTGTGTCGTTTTGTTTGTATGGACAGTGTTCGGTGCAACACTTACGACTAAAAGATAAATCCGCCAAAAAGGTCTTAAGGAGAATTGTTGGCCGTGTATGTGAGGGAGGACGATTCCGGAGACGCTACAACCATGAGTTGTGTGCGATCTACCTTGAAGCTAATCTTGTAAGAAAAATCAAGCTCGGTAGACTTTGGTGGGCGGGACACCTATCACGAATGAGCGAAGAGGAGCCTGCCCTGGAAAATCCTTCGTGGCAGGATGTATAGAAGGAGACAGCGCGGCAGGTCTTGTCTGCGATGGAGGGATGGCGTAGACCACGACGCCCAGGGTCTGGGAGTGCCAAACTGGATGTGCGGGGTACGAGGTTATGGATTCCGACGTACGGCACGGGGTTCACTCTCGCCCACCGACAGAAGTCCGACGAACGGCAAATAGTTGCAGGTAATAGCATCGGTAATGGTAAGCTCGTTCGCGCTTTGCGTCTTTCTCTATTTTTCTTTTCTTGTTCGGAACTCGCAGCCAAGGAACGGTCACCACTGAGTCAGTCTAGATTGTTTGCGTCTATTTGAAAGGTCCGATTAATTGGGTCATACTTTGTAATTATTCCCGGTAGCCGCCCACTAGAAGATCTGCTGCGAAACTGTATTCCGCGAGGAGGAGGCACCACAAGGTAAAAAATGAATGAAAGGCACTGAATGATTTCCACGTTAATGTTCTTTATTGGTTCGATATTTTACACTTCCAAGGCAGACCAACGCGTTAGAAAATACGACACCCCGCTACGTGTGCGCACACCAGTTGTTAAGACTCGACATTTATGTGTGCCCCGGGCGGCGGTTGATGCTCGACTTACTCTTGCCCCCGTGCGGCCGCGGCGGTTACAGGGGGACCTCGACGTGCGCGTGGCGGTAGTTGGATGACGACTGACTGATGAAGGAAAGAATTTATTCTAATTTCGAGTAGAATTGCTATGTTTGCATAGGAATGCATTTCCAGCGAATCCTGGCCGTATAAGCTGAATTGGATTCGTTGGTTGTGTATACTGGGAAATTGGTTTGGCCTCATAGTCAAGTATGATCAAGGGCCTTGGTTGTTGTGATCGGTTCGTGGAAAATTGGCTGCCGCTTTGTCGCAAGCGAGAAGTATAATTTAAGGAGGAAATGAACCGAAGTGGTTTTCGGGGAAAATTGGAATTGCTTGGTATAGTTGGTGGTGATGGTTAATGTTCCGTTATGGATTTGAATATGCGTTTCATTACGGCATATGAATTTCGGGGAAATTAGGATTGCTTGGTGGGAAAGATGGAATATGGATTCAGTAAGGAATTGACCCAAGCAATTTTGGGAAAAATTATATGTGGGGTGATGAAAGAGATGTTTTAGAATATATTCTATTGAATTGTATTCTGTTGGGAGTTTTGGGAAATGTCTTTCATTGCAGATTGGGACATAAATTCTTGCAAGTTCGGGATGGATGCGCTCGCAGATTGGGATTTGTTTTGCATATTTACAGGTTAGGGTAGGGTGACGAGCTGTAAGCGGTCGAGATTGGTTGGCATTGTGGCCAAAGACCGGATCCCGGTTTGAGTACCGATGATGATGATGATGATGATTAAAAGTGGCGGAAAAATTAATACCTTTTCACAAAAATACGCGCAATTTGTTTTTAAAGGAAAGTAAGATTGATAGCTAACAGACGTCAAAAGGAAAAAATAATATATTTACAGAAACCATTAAAAAATATGGTCAATGACATCTATGTGTGAAATCTGCAATTACTTAGTTGCCAACCGGATAGATAGATCAATGTCTGGACATTACAATGATGAGAACAGAATTGATCAGACAGATCATTCCACAAATGTGCAATCCGGCTAAATGTTCATCTTAAATGCTTTATATTCACGAGCAAATGTTTTTCAAATTGGGATAGGTTAGTATAGTTGGACGAATTTCTTTATAAGGTTGGCGTGAATCTTATAGCATCACATATACAAAAGCCTTGCTATGAAATCTGGTAGAAGTCACGAGTACCCATCATGAAACACATTCGAGTTTCAACATTAACCGAGGGTTTTAGTAGCTTATGTTACCAGTCTTAAGTTACCATATCCGTCTTTTCCATGGCTTCTCTTAGACTCGCACTTCACAGCTCTATTTAGCAAATCCTCGATTCCGATTTGGTTTTACGGTCGCCAATTAAATGATCGTTCAACGAAGCAAGCTAACAATATTCTGTGTCCCCATCGATTAAACGCAATCTGTTTTATATATGGAACTGTTACCATTTCACATGTAACTACCGTATCCTCTATTTGATGCGAATCGAATTCTTTGCCGATTAATAGGGAGAAAGTTAAACCCCGACATTCCGGCTCGAAGACCACAGGTAATTAGCCACATCGCGCCCATCACTTTTGTCCAAACACTCGCTACAGAAACACGTTTCACCATAAACTGCCTCCTGGAACTGCGAAAGTGTTACTATACGTTCGCTATTCATCATGAACACCAAACAAGGTCTTTAAGATTCCGTTGATTCACTGGAAAGTGCAACTCTGTAAAAGGAGGCATAACTTCTCTAATGAAAACAATTAACCTGAATCTGGTGCCTAAAGTGTTTCATTCATTAAATGTGCCCTGACCATCGTCGTGGCGATGGCAAACTAAATTGGTTGCCTTTAATGGATGGACATGTGTGGGCATGAGATGCATACATGCTTCCTTCCATTAGCCGCGTGAGTCCAGATAGAATGCGAAGATACAACAAAAATATACATTTTAATTACATCGAACCGGTGTAATTTATTTTGTGCGCGATCACAAATTTAATTGAAAACCCCCTTCTAGCGCACGCCCTCTGTTACCGCGATTGATCGTATTACAATGAGGTGAATCTCCGAACAACGACTACTAATTAAAGCATCGCAGGCAGGCAGGCATCACATCACAAAATATCTTAGGCAGCTGTCTGAAACATAGAAAACATAGAAAGTGGTTATGCAAATTCTGACCATGGAAGAATATAGTTTGATCTCATCGTATTATTGAATATTTACGATCCAATTCTGATTATAGCTTGTGGGGGTTTTGGGTTTTTCAAATTAAGACGTCACTTGACGCTCAATTACGCCGACTTTGAAGCCATCCCCGTCTAGGGAGGTTTTATGGGCCAGTTTTGACCGTCGAATCATAAATTTTTGTTCCAACATAGAACTACCATTGGAATGTATTTTGTGTGTTTGAGACCCATGCTGAGAGGATAGATGTGTAGAACTGGTTTACGATATAAGTTGATGACTAGCTTAACTCGCGATGACCCGTATCATGTCTAACTGTTCGTTGTTTGTGGCGTCGGAAATGATGTCCTAATCCGCGTCAGCTGCTGTTGATTAATTAGAAATCTTCCTGCCCACCAAACACGTACTTACTCATATAAATACCTCATACGACCGAGATCCCAGATTTGACTAATGAGATAATTAAAGCCTTCGCGAGTCAGCTGGGGCAAATCAGGCAGCCTCTATCAAATGGTGTTTGGTAGATACTGGCTACCGTTGAAAGAAGAGACCGACCAGCTACCCCGACACAGAGTATTCGGCCAAGTGTTGAGCTCTTAAGCGGTCTCAAATGAGTTATATGATTATTTGTATGGGAGATTATTCTACCGTTCTAACCTAACATGCTTAATAATGGCAAGGAGGTGTCTTAGAAACCGTTCCCATTATGAGGCGTAAATCAAATTAATGGGGATTTTGCCCTATAGGCGGACGATTCATATAGGGAACTATAACTGAAGCTTAGAAGTTAAAAATATTTGGGAAAATCCTCTAAGCTGATAATCGATGGATAGCGTGAAAAAAGGTGCATGTTTACATACCATTGTTTGTGGAAAAAGCCTATCAAATATATTTCTTGGTATTATAATTACCGGGTTCGGATGTTCAAAGGATGTAACAAAGTACATTCTAGGAAATTATCATTAACTGAATGGGTTATGAGTTAGGCGGTGCAATATGTCCAAAACCATGGATTTCTGAATCGTGAAAGCTGCACCGTGAGAGTTTCTTCGCGTAACAAGCGACCAACATAATCTTTGTATTTATGGCTTTTATTCCAGAGAGAAAAATTGACACGTGATCAGCCTTAATACCTCTTTCATTTATTTTAATAGTATGAGTATTTCCGCTTCTCACCGATTTTTAGTAGATATATTATAGTACATTGGCCTTGAATACTTCCAGAGAAAGCACGTGATCTGGCAGAGTGCTCCACATTCAAGTGGTTCGATAAAGAACAATGGTTTTTATTTATGCGTACATCTGAAGTTAATTTTTAATGTGAACTGACATGCACCCTTTGATTGATCGGGAGGAAAATATTTTAAAAGCTGAAATACGTTCACCTAGTTCACTTCAGAAATGACCGTTATAACTGGTATATATATATATATATATATATATATATATATATATATATATATATATATATATATATATATATAGATATATATATGTATGTATATATATATATATATATATATATATATGTATATATGTAATATAATTGTATTCACTCGCATAGAGGCAGGTATCCTATTGCGCCTATGTTCAAACGACGGAATTGAAAGTCTTCAATGAGTTTCAGACCTAATTTATGCATACCATAAATGTGGGCTCAGATGAGCCTGAGGAAATATGGGAACTGAATTTCAGTTTTGGATGAATATACCCCTTGTACGAGGGTGAATCAAATATAAACGGTAATTTCATTTTACGTTTATTGAATAATGTTACAGACTAAGTATACTATCAACATTTTTCAATATAATCTTCTGCGTGATCTACACACTTTGGTACCGATTTCGAAGCTTTAATATCCCTTGTTCGTAGAAATATTTATGGCGAGTTGTTAGACAATTGCGCAAATGCTCCTCGACTTTTATTACTTTTTAATGTCTTCCAAATGATTCCTTCAAGGGTGCGAACAAAAATAGTCACAGGGAGACAAGTCTGGGCGATAAAGAGGGTGCTCGGTTTCCCAGCCCATTTCTTCCAATGTATCCCTTGTCAAGGACGCGATGTGAGGCCTGCCGTTGTCATGAAGAGGGATGACATTTCGAATGAGCATACCTCGTCTTTTGTTTCGATATGCGGCTTTTGCCGACTGCCGATGAGGTTTTATCCAAAAGTTTAAGGGCGATCACTTTCAATAAGCTCTCGAACGACATGGATGCTGTCATATGTGCGACTTTTCCTTGGGCGTCGATCACGACTTTCGTTTTCGATACGTTCTCGTCCATTTTCAAATTTTCTGGCCCCCATATACACACCATTCTGAGACAGTGTACCATCACCAAACTGTGCCTTCAACCGAGAAAAAATGTCCGAGTGTTTATTGCCTTCATTTGTTAAAAATTTTATAATAATCTATTGCCCAACAGACGTATGAACTTCTTGCTCGCTCATGGCTGTACTGACTACAAAGTCAAGCACGATCGCTAGCCAACCCGGATATCCTAGTCTTCGTAAACCAAACAATAGCCACGCACAAGATTATCTAGCTCGCAATTTGTTCCTAAGCAAAAAAGTAAAATTACCGTTGATATTTGATTCAACCTCGTAAATTGTGAGCAAGTTGGATGTAGAGGAAAATTTTTTACACCTGTTAATCAACCCCATACGTTTGGCCGGTATTTCCCAGAGTCATTTTGATACAGGAATGTAAGATCCGTTTGGCTTTGGAAATGTAAGAGCCGTTTATTGTCAGTGTGTCTATATTAGTTTGATGGTGGAGACATTAAACTCCACTTGGTTACATAATCTCCATCGGAATATTTTCCCAAGTTTGGAGTTCAATAAATTAAATATACTCTATTGTTTGAAAATGGTAGTTCGAAGACATGATTGCATGAGTACGAGAAACTAAACTCAATTTACATCAACTCAACTGAAGATAAGTCAACTCAAGGTAACTAAATTCAACACAATTCAACTCAACTGTCATCAGCAATCGAATGAATTGAGTTATGCGTAAGAGATTGTCTATAAATATGAACAATAACAAAAACACAAAGTATGGACCCCTGAGAAACACCATCATTATACTGATGAGTGTTCGATTTTTCGTGATGGTAGACGTCCATCTCAAGATCACAATAAATTGAAATTGACTCACATTTTGTCTTCGGTTCAGATCACAGCTTGTCATACTGCCCGAATACGAACAACACATTGTTTCTGACGGCTCAATAACAACGGCTACAATACTGGATAATGTAAATGGACAACTTTATGACTTCAGTTAGGGACCGGTTAATGTGATTTTATTGATGAAACTAATTTCATATCTCACTCTAACTGTTTTGTAAATTCACCTCTTTCTTTGTAGATCCTTTCGTGTCGACCTCCTAATGATCCGTGTCCTCTTACCGTGTCCGAAGAAACCTCATCATTTTCAATTACATCCTACTCCAGTACATTGATGGGATGTGGATGCATCTCACCAACGCAGACACGAGTGTATATGTGGCCGAAGGTGCGATAAAGATCATAGTTGATTCCCGCACTTTGGCGGTGTTCCTTTTTAGTTACACTTTCCGCCGTGGTATGTATAACCCATGATCAAATCACTTCGGATATCTTAAGACATCATAACGATGGGTCATTGTGTCTTTCGGTGGAGGGATTCATTATGCACTGTGCGTAGAAACTGCGTTGTATAACCCGTAATTATTTTGGTGGATTTTTAAACTGTCGATTGGGTAATGTGCTCCGCCGAACACTGTCCGGAAAAATGAAGCACGGCTATTTTTGTTTTTACTTTAATACTTTATTGTTTTCCTTTTAAGTGTACCAAATAGTCGGCTGTTATGGAATGGTTACAAATTAGTGATTTTATAGCAGGTCACTTCAATCGGATTAAAAAAATAATTAGGAAAGGACACTCAAGCACTGGTTGTATATTTTCTTAACAATCTTTTGTAACAGATGCAATTTGACTAGGTTGAGAGTTCTTTATTAATGTTTAGAGTTCGCAGTTCTTCCGGCTTCAAACTGAGTCGTAAATCATCATCATCATCGGCACTACAACCGGGAGCCGGACTTGGCCTTATTTAGCAAGTCCTGAAGCTTGTTAAATTGTCCATAATGATTTGTTTTTTCCGGCCAAGGTCATTGGTCTTGCGCCAGAGGCTCCCCGAAAGGGAATCGAACCCCGGTCTCCCGTGTGACAGGCGGGTATACTAACCACTATACTATCGAGGAGCCAAACTGAGTCGTAAATAGTAAGTCAATTAAATCGGGTTTTTAAATAATTACACTTAATTCTTGTTTTGTTTCTATTGTTACTATAAATAACGGAAAACGAATTTGAATCTCACACGTCACGTTTTTCTAATTCCATTTTTTTTTTTTTTTTTGGTTACAGTCGTAAAATTACACACGCGCGACGTTCTCGTTGCCTCTTCCTAGTTAACTTACTTGTTGAGATTCTCAGTGTAACGGAATTAAAAAAATCCTTTTGGGAATGATTCTACTCACACCAAAGTTCTCTTTTTTGCCTTTCTTTTAATCGAGAATCTCTCCACCAGGGAAGATCGCACTCTTTTTTCGGCCCTGTGGTTTTCCGTTTCATCGCAAGCCACATGTGCGGATGCACCCACACACACACAGACGCGAAGGCAAAATAGAGAATGCGGATCACGTACTCACAGAGTGCGTGAGATTCGAGACCGCACGAACGATTTTGGAGAGACACACGAGACGGACAGTTACTCCGGCTGGAGTAATAGATTACATGCTTAGTTCAAAACAGGCATGGTCCGTAACCAGTGGTATTCTCTGCGAAATGATGCAGCAGTTGCGACGTGACGAGCGGAGTAACAGGTAAACTCCGCCCCGCCCCGCGATGGAGTATCTAAAAGAAAGTTCCGCGGGGATCAACGGGAATATGAGCCTGGCGGGAGGTGGTTTTATTCGGTAAAAACCCGGCATGCCCCTGGATCGGTCTAGAGGTATCTTTTGAAGATTTCCGCCTTCCTACCGAAACCAAAAAAAAAAAAAAAAAAAAAAAACAGACTCGAGGTTGCCGCCTGTGCGGCCGTAGATCTTCCTGGGATCACCAGAATTTTCACACCTTCTGTCGAATCTCTTTTGTATATATTCGGGTATGTGGTTTATTCTTCTTGGCGATCTTGGGATCGTGGTAATTATCGTTGGTTGTGATAATTGTATTTGCTTTTGGCCTATGGGAACAGCGTTTTAGTTTATTGTGGTTTCTCCGCAATGGCCTTTGTTTAGGCGAAGTGCATTGCGGTAGGGTCAAAGGTTTAGCCGATGGGATTGTTTTACGCCAATTTGGCATAAACATTAGAGGGGATTTGATGTTTGTCGATATCTGGCGCAGCTATGCCAACCACTTGCGTTTAACCAGCTAATAGAATAGATAGATAGATACTGGTCATGTCCTTCGATCGCCATGCAGGCAACAGGAATTTGTTCGGAACTTGGGGCCCACGTACCTGTGGGCACGTTAAGTTTGGTTATAGGTGAGTATGTAACTTGGTGGAACGAAGGTGTCTCAGTCTATGGTGATTTGTGCGGTTCGTGGAACCGCCACAAAATGTTTATACCACGCAGTCAGCGCACAGCTCAACGAGGATTGGAAAATCTGTTTAAATCTAATACGTTCTTCATTACGTTGGAAAACCTATTTATATTTTTTCGAAAAATGTTACCATCTGGCGGTGGTGCGCTTAGATAGTTGTTTTCATCCAGCACTTGGGTCAACAGGGAAACCTCGATGGGCTATGAAAGATATCGATGGGCTGAAATCGTTGTGCGACGGTTATTTAATTGATCGGTGCCTGCCACAGTTTTGCTTTAGCGGACGTCGCATGAACAACCCTTTCTGTGGAAGCAAATTATAAGCATTTTTGTGTATTCAATTATCTGACGTAAATAGCAGTTGGGCACAATAATGCAGTCTTTGATACTGCTATTTTAAGCAATAGACACGCACTTCAAACCTACTGATATGGGTTCATATCCGAAAGAAAGAAGCCGAACAAACGATCTTCTTCTGTCAAGTAAACAGTGGTGGAAAAAGGAAGTACATATTTGCAAGTATACGGTGGCGTGCATTTGGTTTAAGGTAATAGAGTGTAATCTTATCGTTTATCCCAAAAAGGCCATTTTCGTAAATCTAGTTTTTCAATAGGGAAACTTATCTAGGATCTTAGGCTAATAACCTTGCCCGGAAGAACAAATTATTATGGAAAATTTAACAAGCCTCGGGACTTGCTAAATAAGGCCAAGACCGGATGTAGTCCCAATGGTGATGATAAAAGGATCTTCCTCAAACTTTTATAGACCACTTAAAATGATCTAGAGGCTTCAGTTAATATGATTTTGTAATTTTAGTAGGCTGAGATCTTTATGCAAAATGTACCACATTTTGGGTTGATAAATTCCCATTTCTATGAAAGGCGTGAAATCAACTAATTTGGCGCATTTTGAACAAAATCACTTAAGGCTACCGTATTTTTGGTACTTCGATCGACGTGTTGTCTCACCGGGACAGGAACATCAAGAACATGAATATCCAATAGTGAATATTTTTAATCATATTTATGCACTGCAGCGCGCACAGTCTGTCTGGTGGAACGATTATTGTTACCGATATAAAGAGTAAGCGCTCTTAAAGGCGTATACCTTAATTAAAGTTGCCCCCCCACTCCTAAAATAACCGTCTCCGACTTGCTAGTGGATTAAAGGGAAAAGTGCACAAAAGAAAAAACAGTTTTGTTGTGTGACAAATAGACGCAAAATTGAAAAATATCAACCGATATTTCTCTGAATTCAGTGGATATTTTTGGTCACAAACTCCGTGAGAATTGGCTTCCGTTGTGATGAGAGCGCTCTTACAAGGAAAAGCAGAAACGACACCCACGCCACCCGACCCCAGCTGAAGTAAGTTAACGAAGAGGCACGAACAACCGTATCTCGATAGAAAGGGAGCTGGTTTCATCTTGCCCGTCTTAATGTATAATTTAGTGCTTGCTTAAAAAGTTTTCTTACTTCCCTTATACGAGTATAAGTAACAATACTTGGATCTTACTATTTTGAAACCTCTTTCAAAGTCCAATGTCATTTAGATTACTGTATGCTTGCGGGTAATAAGCATGTGTACAATGTAGGATCCATGTTCCTTAAGCTAGGAATGATGATGCACTACATACCATAGATTTAACGGTAATGTGATTTAAAAAATTGATTGAAAACTAACGATATAAATCAAAAAATAAACTGATGAATAGGATCACATCTGTGATCTCCAAAAATAAGCATTACCATTTTTTAGACCAAATAATCCGCGATATTCTCAGACGATTAGTCAAATATTCAAATTGACGGTTAATTTTATTTATTTCACACACAGCACGACAGCTAAGAGTTTTTTGATTCACTTTTTGTGAAATGTGGGAAACCTCCAGCTGAGCATCTTATGTGGACAGGATGAACACAATGCTCATGAAATGTTCACTAATTAATACATCAGCTTAGCTTATTTAGCGTCCGTTATGGCATAATGACATATTAAAATCAATCTTTTGTTCGCAAGTTAAGCTGGTTTTGAGAGGAAGAAGGAGAAATAAGCGTTACAGGGGCTTACACGCATTTCATATCATAGATGTCCAAAGTAACAATCTGTGATTTAGTGCACCGGAATGTCAAAAATTTATTTGTTTATAATGAAATATTATTTAATATTCTATTTAGTTACAAACGCAATAAAGAACTGTGACATATCTCAAGTTTCAAAATGAATGGTGGGCAGAAGAAAGCTACGGAAACTTTATTAATAACAGTTCAGTTGTATATGAGCAGTTTTGTTTAATTTTAGCTTCTTTAAGTAACAGCTGTACAAACTTTGATAAATGCTGAGCGCAGATAGGAATTTTATGCAAACATCTAAAAATTGTAAATTGAATCTATATTAGCTGTATTTAGTATATTGTTTACCAATGGCATTGCCCATGTACAATACTAACAAGAATCTCATACACGTTTACGGCGATTTTTGTGACCATTAATCTATAAGTACACTTTCTATCTTTACAATATCTTAAATAGTCCTACTCCATAAACGGATCCGGTTTTTAATACATTCCCCACAGAAATACATAATAATTTGGGTCTTAATTCCACTGATGCCCTTGTAGTTTAAGAGCAATCTACGGAGAAGTAAGTTAGTATGTTACAAACTTCTACCATTCCTTCTATTGAGTTTGACCACTTATCTTATTTTGGATGTTTTAATTAGCATCAACGTGTGTGGGATATTTAAATAGGAAAAACTAGTAAAATGATTATGTTTCATGAGTGTGAGGGGCCTGGAATATACTCACAGCTAGACCAGCTTGTCTTAAATGGCAATAAAACCCGAGTGGTTTGTTTGGTACTAACACCCAACTGTTCAGTGGAATATTATCCAATTAAAGAACACAACTATTGTGAAGAGAATGTACGGGACAGGGAACAATGACGCAGCGGAGTCAGTGAGGTTATGAACATCCGGGTTCCTACAGTTAATAAATAATAATAATAATAATAATTGAAAAAAAAAAAATTTTTTTTATGTTTCGATAATACCTTAGAGAATAGTATACTGAAATTGTAGGGAATGGATCTCAAAGAGTTTTTGAACGCGAGTTTCGAAAAGTCGGCAGGCAGATGGTGGGAGATGACTGAAAACATTTTCATACAAAAAACTGTACATAGGTCATTTATACACAAATATATACAATTCGATGCAATACTCTTTTTTTAAATAAATTCCCGAAAGTAGCCTTTTTTGGGGTAGCTAGATTAGTTGTATACCTTAAACTATGACCTTTCTAATGTGGACGGCGGAATTCTTGACCATGTTTCGAAGTTTGGCTGAAGGACCGTTGGGAAGATTAGAATAGTTAGTAGGCCGGTCCCAACTCGGCACCCCCGGTGATATATCATGTCAGGCTACAAGTGGTATAGTCGGGAGAAATCTTTGGCTATGCTTCAGACGTCGGTGACGGTCTAAGACTAAAGTTGGAATAATGGCATTGATGTACCCTATGTATTCTGGAGTAAACAATAGGCAAATAATTTAATAAGAAACCAAATGATAATCTATCCGTCTCGAATCGGTTCCGCTCACGAAGCACTGTCATCACTCAATTGATAACAAAAGTTTGTAGTACCAGAGTATTCGGTTTCATTAATACGAAAGTAAACGCCACTCACCAGTGCTTAAAAATAATGAGCTTTAAAATTCTAGATCGACATTCAGATTAACTCGTCAATCGACTCGACATCTCTTGCCCGGGATGCGACATATCAATGTCGTTCGATAAATCTTTAGATCATCTAAGAGATTGCGCTCGTAGTTTCGAAAATGGTTTTTGGATGGAAATGGATTATTCACTAGACAGATACATGCAAAATTGGGCGAAAACAAAATCTCGGCAATTCAATCATGCGGTCGACTCAGAAACTGTGTCGATACATAACTGTGAAGGAAACATAGACACAGCACTACGCTCCAGAGATAAAGGAGCAATCCAAACAGTGGGTTTATGAAGGTGAACAGGCTCCCAGAAAGACGGTGAAACCTGCCGGCAAAAGTATTTTGAGATCCACACATAATAGTCGCCATCGATTACTTGGAAAAAAGAAAAACAATAACTGGTGAGCATTATCTGTCATTATTGCACCGGTTGATCGAAGAAATCGGGCAAAACGTCCTCATTTGGTAATCTCTTTCCAAGAACTAGTGAAAGACCCATGTTGATGCGAGATTTTATTTTACAGTTAGAGTCCGCTTTTCGCATGGTCAGATTTAGCTTGCCAAAAGGAAAAGGCATTAGACGCCAACAACTTGGACATCAGTTGGATAAAAATCGTTTAAAGAGCATCTGTCTCATTTCTTTATTGTCTATAGCGCCCCTCAGTTCACGATCGACAGTTTTCGAATACCTTACACATACCGTCGACTAGATACAAATCAATCACCCGGCGTATAAAGTATTGATTCCTGACGAGTTTAACGTTCACAACTCCAACTGGTCAGTATGCATCCCAAAAGAACAGACGAAGTTGGAATTCTGACAGAAACGATTTGAGTGCGTGGGTGGAGAAGTCTACACAAATGTTGGATAGCCAGCATGCTTTTACGAACACGTTAGACATATTTCTGTTACCTGAACCAAGCATCAATCTACAGATGACTGGACCATTGTCAGATACGGATGAATTCCCAATATACATTTTACCAAAAAAGTGCCAGGAACTCATCATTTAAAAAACCCACTTAAGGGGGTATTCTGGTCTAGAAATTTGAAAAAATCATTTTTTTTTTCATATTTTCAAACCTTAACCCTCTAAGAATATGTCTTTAAGAGGATTTTAGAAAATTCAAATTATTTTCGGAGGCGTGGCTGTTTTGCTTACGCGCCGTCTAAATCGGCTCGGCCGGAACGAATAGAACAAAAGACAATGAGATACGAGCGTCTAACGCATCAAAGAAGGCCAGAACTGCTCGGTTGGAAGAGAGAAGCGCGAAATATCCGTATTTCGAAGTCGAGGAAGGTCCAATGTATGCAGCAGGAATGGCAGATTGAATAAACGTAAGCCAAAAATATAATTTCATGACTTAGACCGCGAGACACTTTACGTGAAACTTTAAACGCGTATTTCTCGAAACTGTCTTTTTTAAAACAACACCCACGATTTTTCAAGTTCTACCTAACCGATTTACTTCAAATTTAGTATATGTCTTCTTTATAGGCTTTTCTATTGGATGAACTATCCTCATCCCCAAATTACAATGTTAACTATTTTTAAAAAATTCGAAAAACTAAAAAAAAGTGGTACAAAAATAGTTTTTTTTTTCAAACAGTCGCCATTTTGTTAAAAAACTTTGTTTAGTTCCAACGATAGATCCATTTCTGTAAATTAATAATCTTTTTTTTTCAGATGGCTAGGAGGGTTGAATCGCGTGCCAACTTTTTGAGATCCCCCACTTCATCAGCTGCTAACTTTTTGAATTTTGAATTTTTTACTTTCAATTTTTTTATTGTATTCTTGAAATATTAATAAACATCCTATAAAAAAATGAATAGTAAAAATATTGATTGCTTTTTTTTACAGCACTTCAAAAATTGCGTTTAATTCGTGCGTCTAGGCCAGAATACCCCTTTAAACGGATTGTAAATTTTTTATTTTTTTTTTTTTTTTTACACAAACGCGTGCACAAACGGGGATACTCCAAAACCCTTGAGTGTCAGAGCACAGTGCGAGCGGAGGGAGAGGAAGTGGATAAAGAAAGGAAGTATCGATGTACATTGGTCTTTTTTTGTCGCTAAGTTGGCACAACTGTCCTCTATCCTGACGTGAAGTTTGAGTGCGGTATATCATTTGGTTTGTTAAAAGTGCTCGATTTTGTCAATTCATATAAAGTGTGTTTTGCTTTGCTTCCTTTCTTCGAAAACTCGAACGTGTGAAGAAAGCTGCAGACATGCAAAAACCGGAACAATTTTGACCCCACATTCATAGAACGCATTATAACTGGTGTTGAAAGATGGGTTTCTGAGTTTGACATGCGAACCAGCAACGCGCTTCGGAATTATGCCTTCCAACTGAGCCGAAACCGAAAAAAAGACGTCAACATTGATCAGAAGTCAAGGTATTGTTCACCGTTTTCCTTTATTATCACGATTTTGTGTACTCGGAATTTTTGGCAGAAGGTCAGAGGTTAAATAGAGAATACTGTCTGGGCGTTATGCGGATTTTGAGAGCACAAATCCTTTGGAAACGTTCAGGTTAGTGGAAATATAACTCATGGACTTTACACCACGATAATGCAGGGTATTGTTATTAATGAATTTCTGGTCAAAAACTCAACAAACTTTATCTAACAACCCCTTTATTCACCTGATATGTCGTGTTGGCATTTTTTGCTTTCCATATTTCAAATTATACTTCCAGGCACCTGTTTTCAGTTGATAAAAGACATAAATGAAAATTCGTGAAGAGAACTGAAGTCAATTCCGAAAATACGCACTCTTATCGAACTAAATGACAGACGACGGTCAAATTTTGACAATTCTTTTAAGTGGTCTTTTTAAATGATCAATTCCCTGTACTTTTTTGATAGAATGTATCACTTAGATCTCAAACGACTAAGCTATCGCCACCAAATGCAAGAATTTGCTGCATTTAACCAGATGCTTTAGAATCTCCGATGTTAATGCCTGTGCAGGGTCAGTCACATTCCCGTTCCACGTTGTTTCAAACGAAATTCATCCACTACACCTCAGTGTATTGTTTTCAGAATAATAGTTTTTAAACGGTGGCATACTTTTCCAACAATGATCAATAGAACGAAGTTTTGTCAGAATTATAATTGTTTAGTAGAAAACAATTAAGACCGAAAATAAGGTTCACATTACCGATAGGTGTACTCAACTGATTCACGTACTTTCTGGCCAATGGCAAAGATTATTAGTAATAGCTTTACTTGGACTTCTTCTCCCGCTGGTTGCAGACAACGAGATGCTAAGATACTAGCTATAAACGCAGCTGAGTTGGTAAGGGGGTTGTGTTTCATTTTCATTTTTAAAACATTTTTTTCTTTTCTTTTTATGTTCTTAGTTTCTAAATTACATGCTAAACAAAAAATGCTTAAATTCTAGCTTAATTATCTTATATTATAACTTCCTGGTCCTACGCAGACGCTCTAAGGTAAACATTCTATAACGACTGTATAATTTGCCTTTCGGCGACAAAATTTTGTTTGTGGGAGTACTTATAATAATTTAATTGACAAAGAAAAATTTTGAAAACTTTGTGTCGTTGTTTTTTTTTCTTAAAATTTGACCTACTTTTTTTTTTTTTATTTAAAAAACTTGACTTAACTTAACTTATATCTTATACTACCTTAATTCTAGAAAAGCTAAGTCTATGTAAGCTGGCTGATAATACTGTTATTCTTGACCGACTTTGGTATCCAGGTCTTTATATGCCATTCAACCACCAGAACTGTTGACGCTGTCTAATACTATCGTCCCGGTCTCTGTGGGAGATAGCCCTACTGAAGCGCAGGAGCTCTTCTTCGGTGCGCGCTACTTCCCGGTCGTAGCACAATCGCCCGTCTACGGATGATCTACTTACATGATAGATCAGCGGAATTCGGGATCTATCCTGTATAAGCCCTTTCATGTCCAAGTCAGGGAACGCCTCTGGTGGGACAAAGCTGTTGCGATGCACGCTCTCATAGTACAGAGTGTTTGGATAATAGGCCCCGAAAATTAAGTCATTGGACGAGCTTCTTGCTCTCGCAATATGTCCTCTGATTAATTTAATCATAAAATTATCCACCCTATTTATGTACGCTTCATTATATAAAGTCTCATTTGAATAATACTTTTTATAGTCCGATTCCGGTGTCCGATGTAATCTAAGACAACTTCTGAGACACTTCCTTTCGAACACCCGAATCTTTTCCATCAAATTTAGACCTATGTTAAACCATACTGGACAACCATATATGAGCATTGGCCTGATTAGCGTCATATAGCATATGACTTTTACCCTGCTGTCTAGTTGGCTACTGTGAAATAGCCTCCTTGTCATAGCAAACGTTTTTCTAGCCGTGACCAAAGCAGCCTCTACATGTCTGTTGAAATACAGATATTGGTCTAGCCAGATGCCAAGGTATTTAACTAAACTCTTGGTTGCCAGTTTATCTCCATGCGGCTTCACATTTCTGGAAGTTGATCTTAAGTTTCCAGTCATCGCAATAGCGCTGCACGTTGTTGAAGTCTCGCTGTATTAAACTATTTATGATCTCAACTTTCGGCGCTGTTCTGTAAATTATGAGATCGTCTGCGTACGCAATAGCCTGCGGAAGTGCATCTAATAAGTCGCTAATGTAAATGTTAAAAAGAATCGGAGAGAGTACCGCGCCCTGTTGCAAGCCATTCTTGATATTATATGTATTATTAGAGGTCACATTACCACTTTTGACCACGAACCTCCTGTAAGGGGGTTGTGTCTTGCGTTTGATTGTGCAAACCTAGGATCAATTGACAACTTTGCTATTGTGCAGTTCTGCACAGTTACTGGGTGATAGGTAGGGTCCAAAAACCCCAGCCGCCCGGCGAAATACCACACCACTAATCTGTAGGCACCGTGAAATGGTTGGAAGAAATCCTTGAGCATCTTTTCGAGCTTGGCTGTTGCACCCGGTAGAGAAAAGAAAATAGCATCTCTGGGCGGTGGATTGGCGTTATAGAGGTTCGTCTTTCCTGAGAAAAGTAAAAGAAAACAAAAAGGATTCAATTCTAGATGTTGGATTTTTAGAGCCAGCTGTGATAGCAAAAGTACAATCTCTAATCAATGGATGTACGATTTCGCCGAAGTCTGTACAATGTATCCTCCGTACAGTCGATTGGAATATGGCAACCTGATCGGATATAATACCAGCTATTTACGTCCGAAAACTGCAGGACTATTGCGGCACGGAGATGCCGGCATCCGCAAAAACCTACTCTTTGGGGCTGTTCCCCAATGGGATTCACATAATCTGAATTTCTGTATTTAATCAATATACTAAGTTCTTTATGGGTAAAAATGAATAAAGTGGCAATAAAATCATAAGGCCCAGTTACCCGCATCTGGAAAATGTCTATGACCCCACAAAATAAAAAAAAATCTCCTTACAGGACAAATACTGCTGCCCCCAAAATAGGCAAATGCGTGGAAATGATTCCAATAGAATATAATATACAAATATACATTTCATATCGTCGATCACAAATGGACGAATACACAAGTTGCTTGAAACCGTGATATTCACATTCCAGAAAAAATGTCGCCGAGTAATCAGGAATCGTAGTCCGATCTTGGATAAGAAAGAGTGCACTGTGCTGCATGTATCTTAAAGTATGTTTAGCTTACATCCGCTTATAGTGTGCCCCGATTGTAATTACGCACAAATCAAGACCAAAATGATTGAAAAATCATCCATCAACATACACGGTCGTAGAAAAAGAGAATCCTTTAAATCGCCGATTGAGACGAGGATCGAATTGAGTAAGCAGAAAGGAAAATTCTACCGGGGATTGCATGCGAATTCAGATAACGCCAATCGTTCAAGCCCGAATGTGAAGAAGAGATAATTGTGTATAAAACTCAAGGGGGCATGGGAGCGAACATACAGGGCAAAGTCACTCATTGCTACCAATTATTATAGCTGTCATCCAAAATACCATATGCTCGGGGTAGGCTTTCTAGCCCGCCAAAAACCGAAGCCTACTATTATCGACTTTAATGAAGTAGGCGAAAGGCTGTGCACTCTTCGCGTGCGAGGCAAGTTTAAGAACATAAGCCTCATAAACGTTCATAGACCTACAGAGGAGTCCCCTGACGATGAAAAAGAAAAATTCTAAGACAATGTCGAACGGGCCCTCAATGCCTGTCCAAGATACGATGTGAAAAATCGTTCTTGCTGATTTGAATACGAAAATAGGTCGGGAGCTGGTTTTCAGGCACTACGCAGGTGTTATATAATTATGATCAGTTAATTATCAATGTGAAATAGTTTAAAATAAAGAAAAGAAAAACAATAATATCTAATGTGTTTGGTAAAAATAAACTATAATAAATATGAAATAGTTTAAAATAAAGAAAAGACAAACAAATATATAGAAATAATAACATCTAAAGTGTTTGGAAAAACTAAACTAAATGTGAAATAATGTAAATAAAGACAAGAAAACCTTTAACAACCAAAGTATCAGTTTGTATTAGTTTGTGTCTTATTTCAAAAATCTCCCGCTCTACCGTTTTGGAGAAGAGTCACTCATCAAATTAAAGGGAAATCCACCAGATAGCCGATAAACTATTCATCCCCCTGCAGCAGAGGCCCAAACCGCCCACGTCTCAACAATCCATAAAAATCCGGGGTAAGTTTTGTGAACCCAATAAGCCAGGACCCAAAGAATAATTTTTAAAATAACATTTAAAAATTTGGCACAGCCCGCTCTACCGTTTTGGAGAACAGTCACTCATCAAAGCAAGTTTCCGCCCAAAGACATCTACAAAGTCACCCGGGTATCACCTGATGGAGCCAGTCGCAACAAAATTGACCACGTGTTGATAGATCGCCGCCACTCCTCGAGTCTGATAACGGTACGAACGAACCCAGGTACCAACGTCGACTGGCATTGCTATCTTGTTGGTATAGTTTTCCGAGCGCGGACTGCCTCAGGAGACGTACTGCATCCGCCGATCAGGTTCGGATCAACACGGCTGCCTTACGCAATGAGAAGACCAGTAACATCTTTGGTCATGCGTTAAAACTCGCCCTCGAAGAGCTCGATGGAGGTAGAGTAAGTCCTGGGGCCAGAATGCCCGGCGTAGAAGAGAAATAGGCACGCCTTAAGAATACTGTCATTAGTACTGCCAACTCCATCTTATGCAGTAGTCGTAGTGATCGGAGCGGCTGGTTTGATTATGAGTGCAAACTAGCGACTGGACGTAAGAATGCGGCATACCGGCAATATAGCAGTCTCATAGGATGTGGGTATGCGAGGAGAGATACAAAGAACTCAGAAGATCTGAAAAAAGACTCCACAGACAAGAGAAAAGTGCCCGAGAAAAAAATCTGGTGCGTGAAATAGAGGAAAATAAAGGCCGACGTCCGCATCATGCGCGGAGGTTCTACCAAATAATCCGGCAGTATGACGCAGTACACACCACGCTGCACTTACTGCAAGGATAAAGAGGGTAATCTGATTACCGATTCTGAAGGCTTTCTGGAGCGATGGGAAGTACACTTCAATGAATTGCTAAATGGTCAGCTCACAGAAGAATTGGAGGCTCCAGCAATGCATGATGAAAAGCAAATTCTACAGCCACCAAGCATTGAGGGAACATTAAAAGCCATAAGACAGCTGAAATCAAATAAAACCCCGGAGCTGATGGCATACCAGCTGAGGTGATCAAACAAGGAGGGGCAGCGTTACATCCCGCAGCGGATGAGATCATGGTGCATGTATGAGAGCAAGAGGAGATGCGGGAAGATTGGCGTCGTGGTATAATTTGCCCCATACATAAGAAGGGAGATATCAAACTGTGCAGCAACTATAGGGGTATGACATTGCTGAGTACCGCCTATAAGATACTCTCCTATATTCTACAAGATCGAATAACCGCATACGCTAAAGTCATCGTTGGTCAATATCAATGTGGCTTTATCCCAGGCAAATCAGCGATTGATCAGATATTCACCCTTAGGCATGCGATGGAAAAATGTCTGGAGTTAAGATTTCATTATATCGTGTATTATAGACTTTAAGGCTGGCTACGACAACATAGCCAGGCTAGAATTATATAATGTCATGACCCACGTAATTCATCATCATCGGCACTACTACCGAGAACCAGTCTTGGCCGTATTTAGCAGGTCCTGAGGCTTGTTAAATTTTCCATTACGATTTGTTTTTTCAGGGCAAGGTCATTAGTCTTGGGACAGAGGCTCCCCGACGGGGAAACGTACCCCGGTCTCCCGCATGACAGGCGGGTATACTAACTACTACACTATCGAGGAGCCGACACACGTAATTAGTCAAGTAAAAATACCGGGATTGCTGTCTAAACCAATAAACAACTTTAGCAGACTCTGAGAGGGGGCAGTCTGGCCTGCCTCCTCTTCAACCTTCAAGTCGCATATTCGTCCCAAAATGGCGTTCAACTCCCATATTTGGTCAGGCGCACGCGAAGCTGCGCTACACGTGCTCGAAAGGATGCAAAAACGAGCAGTGAACTTATTGGGGACCCAGCTGTGAGTCGAACAATACCGTCGTTAGAACATGGGCGCAACGTTTCGTGCCTATCTCTTTTCTATAGGTATTATCACGATCCTTACTCAACTGAACTTGCTCAATGTGTTCCGCCTCCTCAGACATTTTCCCGCGAGACCCATCAATCTGAGAATGCGTATCAGTTCACGTTGATAGTCAACTTTAGGCGCACAAACAAATATAGAGAGTCATTCTTTAGCCGAACCACGAATGCGGAATACTCTTTCTGATCATGTGTTTCCTTGTCGTTGTAATGTCGAGACATTTAAGACCAATGTACATCGATACCTCCTTTCCTTATCCACTTTTCTCCTTCCGCTTGCACTGTGCTCTGGCATTTAAGGGTGCTCAAAAATCCCCGTTTGTTCGCGCGTTTGTGTAAAAAAAAAAAAAAACCTGGCGCTGGAGAAAGCAATCGGGGACTCTGACGTTACTTTAGCTAGAGGGGCTATTGTCACAGATGAGATCGACATCATCGGCAGATCCGATTCGGCTGTTCAGAACCCAGATCGAGAAGGCGGCACAAAATCTGGGATTTCACATTATTGAGGGAAAAACAAAGTACATGATGGCAACATCTGCGAAGAGAAGACCTAACGTTGGTTAAACTATTAGGGTAGCGGAGCACGAATTTGAAGTAGTGCAATCCTTTAACTACCTTGGGTCAATAGTAGCAGCCGATAACAACATGGAAGAAGAAATGCGCGGACGTCTGATCAAATCCAACAACGCTCACTACGGTCTATCAAGACTCTTTAAATCCCGAAACCTGGATGACCGCTAAAAGGCACTCTAAACTCTTAGCCGCGTTCGAGAGGAAGGACTTGAGGTGAATTGTTGGCCCCGTATGTGAGGGAGGACGATTCCGGAGGGACTACAGTCATGAGTTCACGATCTACCTTGAAGCTAATATTGTAAGAAAAATCAAGCTCCGTAGACTTTGTTGGGCGGGACACCTAGTTCGAATGAGCGAAGAGGGGTCTGCCTGGAAAACCCTTTGTGGCAGGGTGTATGGAAGGAGACAGCCCGGCAGACCTTGTCTGCTTGAGGGATGGCGTGGACCAGGCCGCCCAGAACCTGGGAATGCCAAACTAGACGACATCGGCTCGACATCCGGACCGGTGGATTTATCATGATGATAAATGGTATCCATGGATAGTACTGAGTTTAAAACTGGTATTTGTATTCCGAATCTGAACGGCGGAGCATCCCAGATACAGTGTATCTATGGATAGCTGGGATATGAAAACTGAAGGTCGTATCTTAAAATTGAAATTTGTAAAAGCCAAATAGCAGTGGTTTATTTTTTTTCTTTTAAATATATTTATGACTATCCTGTAAAAGATTTTGCACAAATATCTATATTCAGGGTGCCAAGATAATCACTAAAGGTCTATTTTGAAGATTTTCATTATTGAGCAAAAAGCGTGCTTAATTATTTTATAATAATAAAGTCTGTGCGGAACGCCTTCTATGCAATCGTGACTTTATGGCCGGTTCTACAGAGGTTTTTCTCTATATCCTATCCACAGAAAGCTTTCGTAGTTCTTACAAAACCGATGAATGGCTAAATTCTCTCTCACAAAATTACTGACCGATTACTTTACTGGCTCATCTATATTTCTCCTTCATATTAATGATTCACTAGCATGAGTGAACAACTTAGTTTTGCCGACGGCAATACACCGATTTCTGCATTGTTAACGCATCAACGTTGCAATAACTGAAATACAATTGGTTAAACTCTCCAAATTAACGAAGTTCGGCAATGGGGAAATGCTAATCTGGTCGATTTCAATGGAAGAGGAAAAAAATAAATCGTCTGCGAAACAACACATAAAGCGCTGCTAGGTGATTAAATCTAAGAAAAACGTGAATTTGCTCGCTGTCTCAGTAAATGGCAACATAATGTGTTATGAGTCGAATATCGCCAAGTTTGACTCAAAGACTCTGAGTTCCCTTTTCCGAAAACAAATTTAGAAATCCCGAATTCGACAGGTACCTGAATACTGCACACATGTTTGGGGTCTTGGCACTAAATAGATCCTTAGCCTGGATAACAAACACCAACAAACTCCTTCGCCGGCAATGCAGTACTGACATCACTGTCACTGGCGTATCGAAGGCGTGTGGTCGATCTTTGCCTTTTTTTTATATTAACACGAGAATTGTTTGGATGTCCACGATATCATTCCTTGAAATTCAGCTTATTTGCGCTTACATTGCCAAACAATTTGCAATTCATTTATGAATGACTTACACATTTGTATATCAAAACTCTTCTTGCTACAGAGCATTAAAACTGTGAAATTCCCTTGCAATTCAGGTGTTTCCAGAGTGTTACAATTTGCAACAATTTCGAAACAGTACCAACAATAACCTATTAGGGTTTTAGGGCGCTGACTCTGCGCTACAGGTTTGCATTTGTTAAAGGAAATACATGTCAGATACTATACTACATATAAACAGTCACTATTGCATACATTTTAAGCCACCCTATATATGATTTAATACGTTTTGAAAGATGATATAAGTGCGAGATCAGCTTTCTTTTGATATTCATTTTTTAATACTATTGCAGTTATTACAACAAGGGTTGTTTGGAAATCCGTTTCGGCTTCTCTCATCGCTTGGACCATATGAGGTGTGTAATTTTACTTCAGGTGCACTGGACTATATTTAAAAAAAAAAAAAAACACCATTGGAAATTAATAACCTTCAAAACTTTGTCCCAGAAGCTTAGAAATATTACTAGTACTCTTGATGTAAAAATTTGTAATTTCTGCGTGATGTTTATCGAAGAAAATGTCAACTCCTTTAAGACTGCTATTCCATTGTGTAAAAAATACATTTTCAGCGGCTTAAGAACAAGAGAGTTGGCTTGAGAATGTTCCAACAAAATAAAGAAAATCAAAACGAACCGTGCTGATAACAAAAGAAGTAACCTAAAAAACAAAACAATATAATTCATCGCGGTTGGAAATGTCTAACAATTGCAAAAATAAATTCAAGATATAACCTTAATGACTGAATAGCTGTATACAAATTGGGCACACTGCTCTCTATTGCATAACAGTTTTGAATTTATAAGACAATAACATTTGGATCATTTTGAAATTTCATTCAAATGATAAATTGCTTAAGCTCTCAATTCCTGCTAAAGACACATTTATAAAGCAAAGGGCGTATTACACTCAGTTTACCTAAGCCAGCACAGGTAGCGAAACTCTCGCCGGATTCAATTATCCTTCACATTCGATGAAGTTAATCAAAGGTGACCGATGGAAATGTATCCGAAACCCTAAGCTACTCCAGTGATCACCATAAATCTGTTTTACAACACAATCGCATACCTAAGCAACCGAACTTCTACCTACTTATAAACCCCCGGTCTCATTATTATGTTCATTTGTTAACAGTTGAGATACACGGCCCCAGCTACCATACACATATACCAGACGGTAGCAGCCCTGGTCATAACCAAATGACTTTCATACCTGCTCTTTGTCAAGTATACAATCAAGGCAATACTATCATGTAGCCTGTGCCTAGCAAGGGCTCTTAGCTCCAGCCAATGGATTAGCATATAATCTATGCGGGAAAGGTATTTGGTACGTTGAAAAATTACTCTCAGCATACGAGTATGACCGTCTCTTAGAATTCATACCCAGCCAGGTAGTCGGGGAATTCCTTGGAAAGCTGAAAACGCGCACGTAAAACCGCGTGCGACGACAATTCATGCATTTAAACATAAAAACTAAAAACACATCACTATCCATAACGACTGAAAGTCCCTGGAGAGACGCAGCTACATACTAATGCCGATTCGGCCAGACCCACCTTTTGTCCGTATAATTTTATCGCTATTTATCCATTCAGATGTTGTCCGAGTGAGAAGCATGGAAAGATCAACGCCCAATATCCAAGTTGCTATGAAATATAGATCCAAATGTACACCGTCGCTACCAGTTGGGTGGGTGAAAGGCTTTCACGTCGTCCGAGATTAAGACACTATTCTTGCACCGTCCCGATACCGAATCCTTTAATTCTGAGCGTAACGTAACCGCATTCGTGGCTCGTTGTCAGCGAACGAGTACCAGTGTTTCTAAAGACCTATTCGCAACATACTTCGAGGGATGATGACACACCACAAGAACACTCACAGCTCTCGGTGATTTATTGCCCGGATAAGTGAAGCGATTCGTTCGCCATTCAAATACATGTACCGACGCACGGCCAACGTATAACGACGACGTCCGACCACGAGTCCTTGTAATTTTTTACCGACTGGCATATGCGTAGGACGCGTAACACTTGACTGTTGCACGTTGAATGAAGGTGCTTACACCACACCAGGGACTAGAATCTCCTTGGGGAAGAAGTGTGAACGCCACTTTGGGTTATTCGACCTGACTAAACGAAGGGACGTAGTTAATATACTTTGTCAACACACTTTGGAACGCGATGTTAAATGTCGTCGCAGTTGTATTCGTTGTCAGCTGCGATTAGTAGTCCTGCGACAAATCATCCGTTAAAAGGGCTTAACACGAAACTCATATCAAAACATTACCATCAAAACGAGGAGCACACACGCAGATGGAGCTTGTGTGGTTGGGCGCTTCGTATTCCCCGACGAGGTTTAAACAGGTGCATCCGATCGCGATCACGTTTTCTCACTAACTGATCATGAGGTTTGATCGACAAACTGAGGAACCCTACCTTGGAGCTTACCATGGCCGTCGCTGGTAAAATAGGCCGGCTTATGGGGCGAGTTTAGGGCCCCGCATCGGGTTTCTGAATCGATCGTTAACGACAACTGTTTTGTGGTAATGAAAGTGAATGTTTTATGTTTGCTGGTGGATAATGAAACCTGTCGATCGTGTGCCGATTGTTCGTTTGATAGAGATCCCTCTTTTGAGGGGCAAACGTCCGAGATATGACGCTTTGGGTTGGTATGGATATGATGACTGATTGTGTTCCCTGTGTTTTCCTTGTATCGTAAATAATCAATGAAAATTGATTTTTAGTTGTTCAGCTTGTTCAACATGAGGAGAATAGACATAGCTATTTGGAATAGAATAGAGTAGGGAGTTCGGAATATAACTTTGTTAACAAGGGCATGAGAACTAGCCAATTAAAAAGTGAAGCATATTGATTTTGTTTTCATTACGCAGTAATAAAATGGAAATAAACAGTCTGAGCAGTTTAATCACAGAAAGGCAATGGTATTACGACGTAAAAAGTATTAAAAAAATAATATCTAAAAATTATTACCCAGTTGAACATTAGATCATCCGGTAGAGAAACAAGTATCTTTTATTGGTTTTTAATTTTACTGCCAGTTGCAGGTGTCCAACTATGGTTCAGGGATCTCACATCACCGTTTTTATTATTCGATCTGTTCAGAGTTTTATTGTTTGTACTCTGAGTAGTTGTACAATTTTACTGGCCTTAGATTAATGTCATATCAGGAACATTAAACAAAAGTCTTCAACTTATAGCGAGGCACGTCCTATCCATACATAGATTCACATGTCCGCACTCAATGTTGAACACAAGAATACTAACCAGTCCCGCTGTACGTACACGGATTGAAATCTGCGCACTACGGTGAATATAGAAATACTAGCGCCATAAACAATATCTTTGTTTTTATTAAGTTTGTTCACACTAGGCATATGCAATGTAAATTGGAAACGACGTTGAAACGTCGAATGTTGTCCACTTTTTCTTAACATTTGTAAAACTGAAGCACTGGCCAATTGAACCGATACACGGTTGAGCAACGCATTAAAATAGTGCAAATGTATCATAAAAATTAGCGTTTAAAAAAAAAAAAACAACAGAGTTTCGCGCACTCCCTGATCATTATCATCCTCCTACCGAGGTAACATGACGAAGAAAAAATTAAAAAACGCAAGCTCTGCGGTGAAGGTGATTCCGAAAACACGCTTTCGTTCGCTCCACACTATCGAGAATATCGCCACTGTACGCGATAGTGTGGCTGTTATTTTGTGCAGGAATAGAACCTTGCACCGGAAACGTTGTTCAAGATTTTGGCAAAGGATTTGACCCAGCAGAGACATGGATTGAAGCCTGCCGACCATTCGCAACGTCACCAGTATGTTCACCGGATGTTTGAGATAACCGAAGTGAATGGACACTTTGAGCGCAAGATCATCTGCAGCGATGGAAACCACTTCCACGTCAGTGGATTTGTCTAGAAGCAAAGTTCTCGAATCTGCGCGCATAAAAATACAAGAGTGATCTTAGAGAAGCTTCTCGAAAGTATAGTGTTTAGTATACCCGCCTGTCACCCGGGAGACCGGGGTTCGATTCCCCGTCGGGGAGCCTCTGGCACAA
The DNA here is from genome assembly GCA_963931805.1 of Microdon myrmicae. NCBI lineage: Eukaryota > Metazoa > Arthropoda > Insecta > Diptera > Syrphidae > Microdon > Microdon myrmicae. Next base: position 70,040,889 of record OZ007496.1, read on the forward strand.
CACTAATGACCTTGCCCGGAAAAAAACAAATCAATATAGAGAATTTAACAAGCCCCAGGACTTGCTAAATAAGCCAAGACCGGCTCCCGGTTGTAGTGCTGATAATGATGATGATCATATTTGAGAAACTTGTGGGGTAGAAGTAGGTGTGCCAACGTATGGCACGGTTTCACTTGAATCCCCATCAATGTTTCAACAAACACTAGATCACAAATTATCCACAAATCATCAAAGAGGGTAAAATAAAATTCACTGGTGGAGTTTAGTTGGTTAATGTTTTCTTTTTAATTCTTGAAAAGCAATCGGTTAGAACTGTGATAAACAATATTTAGTGCCTCGCAAATATTATGCAACTTGGATTATTATTATAACAAGGTTACGTCACATAAAGTCATTACAAGTTTGTTGACAACCATTATAAATACGCATTTGGAATTCTCTTGTGGGGTTCATTTGCTGAACATGGGCACGTTCTTCACTAGGTCTTTCATTGTGTTAATCCGTACTTGCGTGCGATAATCCAGGAATACTGTTGAGATGAAGCAGCAGAATGTAAGGCACGCCAACACACTAAGTGAGTACGCCACGGTGGCATTTCCACCAGTTAAAACTGTGTGCATTATAAAATCGAACAATAAAAACTTGCTGACCGAACAGAATTGGAAAGGATCTAATTTCAAATCCAACTCTTTTTAACTCTTTAATGGGAATGGTTGTTGATACTCAAATTGCCGACAGACATGTCTTCCCCTTTGCTCCGCGCGCGACCGCGTGCAACAGCGTGCACACCCTGCGGTAGTTAAATAACGACTGACTTCGTTGATGGTTGTTAATCGAATGTCTGGAAAAATGGTGAAGATTGGTAATTTAATTTTCTCACTTGACAACCAACAGAGAACATACTTCTGCCATTGCCACGCCCGTAGATGTCTGGTGAATTACATCGGTTAATTCGATAATCGATGAACATGGGAGAATGAGAGAACAGACGCACAAAGTCTATGATCTCGGGGTGGGTTTGGTTGTGTGTGCATGAATCAATGTAGTTCTGAGCGTAACCCATTGACCTAATTCGGTGAATATGGTGATCTCAGAGTACATTGATCTGTACGAAGACAGAACTGTGAAAGAGAGGAAAATTAAGCTGGTGCTATTCCCCTGCGAAAAGAGAGCATTGATCCCCAGCGAATGAAGTGTCTGGAGAAAGTGAAAAGGACGCCGACTTGGCTAGGGAAATCTGATCATGGGAACTAACTTAAATGATTTGATAATTTCCCCAGCGGTCGCAAGATTAAGCAACCGCGTTGTTTGATCAGACTATGCCGTTGCTAAACGACATGATCCGATTTCCGGTGGAAATCTCATGGGTTAGCGAATTGGGGTTGCCTTACGGCAAAACGGTAGCTAAACTTAATTATGCATTATCTGCATAGGATAATGAGTTTAGCTATGCGTCCGTTTAACATGATTTACAGGTGGAATAGCTTCAAATGACGCGCTGAAAGCGGTCGAAATAAGGTATGGAATTGTGGGTTGGTTCTCCCTGTGGTATAGAGAACCCCCACAAATTCATGCATCCGCAAAGAGTGACTGCAGACGTGGTTTTTGACTGGTGGAGTCAACAGCCTGTCTACGTCGAAAGCATTGTTGAACAAGCAATTATCCTACTATTGGAGTTTTTATGGCCGTAGCTGGATGGTATACCATATATCTCTAGTTTGAATAGAGCAATCATACTTGCCACACAACGAAGGAAACGATGAGCAAAAGGTTCTTGGGACACTTTGTTATACGAAGCGACGATCATAACTTCAGTCGCCAATCACCATACGATTTGACCCTAATAGATTTCATTCTCTGAGTTTATTTGATGTCGAAAGTGGGTAAGCCTAACATCATTCAAAAGACAGAAACCTGTCTTTAGTACATGAATTCCCACTGTGTATGAATTGGCAATAATAACACATAACAGTCTCTGGAAATGTAGACATGCGGAACAAGGCTTACCTCGGACCGTGGCCACCATCTGTCCAATTTTTTATTCGTCAAAGACCCATCTCGATGAGCAGCACTTGTATGTAACTGAATAGTTTTTTCCTATATATTGTGTTGGATGCTAGTTTCAGATATTTATTGCAAAATTTGAATGTACTAGATTATATAAGATTATATAATAAAAACAACAACTACTACACATAAAAGAGATTGTTTTAGAGCATTTTTGGGTGAAGTTCCCCAAGCATCATATGTAAGCGTACATTTTTCAAAGTATATTATACAATATGTTTATACAGCAGTTAATAATTAATAACAATTTAATTTTCAATTTAATTTTTCGTTTTAATGTTTTCACGGCTTAAAATGTATGTGTTCGTCCGCTTCCTGATTAAAAAAATGTTTTCTCTTCGTTGACGAAAAATGAAATATACCCTCTGTCCCAAAATAAACGCTTTTTACAGATAGAACGTATTTCGCCATTTGTCGGGTGGTGATTGAATTATGTAGTATGAACCTCCAAATATGATGACATTTTGTTGAGTGAAATTTGGAATGTAATACATTAAGTGACAATAGTTTTTGTACATCGGTCAATATAGAGTCCAAGGAGTCAACACAAAATTTTGTTTAATTAATTAAAAGTATGGTGGTAATTGTTTATCCAAAACACATGAGCTTTTTTTACAAACGCGCTCAGCATCGGACGGAAGCGGCCGGACGTACAAAGAAATAGAATGCGCGTCGTATATGCGAGTGGGTGAAAACAAAAAGAGTAGCACGTTTAAGTGTGAACGGGTGCTCTTGTGCACATGACGAATATTTATCCTGTGTGTGGCAGTGTTAAGTAGTGCAGTGGATATCAAGAAAAATCGGCATACACACCTATATAACAATATAAAAAACGAAAACAAGTGATCAATAATATAGACGACGAATAAACTTATTTCCAAAAGGTGGTACGAAGAACATAGATTCCACAGCCGAATTCGTAAGCTAAACGTTGCATATCTAACAAAATCATATAGATTTTATAGACAGTATGCGCGACAATAGTGACAGCGAAGATATTCAGTATTCAGAAGCTGGAAACCAATCACCAAAAGAACAGCAAACACCAGCAATCAAGTCGAGGTCTTTAGTAAACTCATTGCCAAAATTGACATAAAGAACAAGAACTGAAAAAGCAAATGGAGCAAGGTCTTGAATTAAAAAAATTGAGCCGGAACGAGCAACAACAAAAAAAGAACAACAAGAGCGGCAAGACCAAATATAAAAAGGACAACAGCTACCATCGAAAGTCAACACATAGGGTAAAGTCTCTGCTTTCAACCCGGAAGGCCAAGACGATCCTTATCCCTGTTTAATCCAAGTTAACATGCAGTCTCCACGTGACACCCCTGGCTAGCTACTTTGGCACCCGCCAAGTCGTGAATCAATGCATGCAGCGACATCCTGAGAAAGGTTGGCGCGAGGCTGATAACCTTGCCCGGAAAAACAAATTATTGTGGAAAATTTAACATGCTAAATAAGGCCAAAACCACATCCCGGTTGTAGTGCCGATGATGACGATGATGATGATAGACACAATGTTCCCTTCGGCTGAGTTAGCGCCTAAAATTATTTCTGTGAATGTCGAATGGAAAGAAGAGATAATTTGAAAAATCTGCTGGAATCCGAACGCAAAGATATGCCTTTGGCAAGCGAAACTAAGCTAAATTGAAGGCATAAATTAGGATACAAAAATAATAATGTTATATATATATATATATATATATATATATATATATATATATATATATATATATATATATATATATATATATATATATATATATATCGTCTAAACTCCACTCCACTCTTAGTTCAAACAGGTCTACAAAACAAAGTCGTTTACAGCACAGATATATACAAGTTTCATGTACTAGAAGCCTCCATTATAAATATTCCTTTGACGAGTCAAAGGCATCTCGTCTCTGTTTATCCCCCTGAACCACCCCAGGGTACACAATCCATCAATGAACTTGATATCCTCTTCCGAAGTCTCAAGTTAGTCGCAGAAAATAATTATTTCTTTGTGGCGGGAGATTTCAATTCCAAGCACGGTGCTTGAAGTGACCTTATGACAAACACAAGAGGCAATGCGTTGTTCAACTGGGAGCAAACAAATGCCATGGAACATAAACTAGAATTGTAGCCTACAAGCACGCCCTCTTATCCAAGAGGAAATTCCTTATTAGATTTACTTGTGCTGGACGAGGGAATACAATTTCTAGACACGGATCTAACTACTCGAAACTGTCTTCGTACAATAGAGTACGATAGTGATCATTACAGACGCTGTAATTTATGTTCCAAACGAATACTTACTAGTTGAGCAATATGACCAGACAAATTTCTTTAATTTCTGAAGAGCACAATGTTCGCGCTTTGATCGACTAATATAAAAAGAATTACACTCTAATGGCGTAGATCCACCGACTGACAGAAATCTTCATAATGATGAAATTGATCATTATATCGTGACAATGAACACCATTGTTACTAATATAATGAATCGTCCCATTCCAAAAGTGTCTCACTCCGGAGGCCGTACAAACCGATACTAAGATTCGACGATCGACCCTCTGTATAAGCTAAAGAACATTTTGCTCTCTAAATTGTAACTGCTATAGAGAGAGTTCAGCGATCCAAATAGTCTGGAAATCAAAACTAAAACCTTTAAAAACTGATCAGTAATTTACGAAGACTGAATTCTGATAACATATAATTTCCAATGAAGAATTCATAATAGTCGAGGATCCGCAAAAGAGAGCGAACTCAATTACTGCTTGTTTCGAGGCAGTGTATAGAGTGAACGAATCCATTCATTCTAACCTAAACCTGGAAAATAGGGCTCTCCAAATCCATTTTTTGCTCCGCAATGAACTTAACAGTTAGCGTCTCGAAAGTCGAAGTTTCACGACCTTTAGTGAAAACAATAGAGCGGATTCCCCTCTTAGAAATCCAAACACGAACATGTTTGTGCACAAGGGTGAACTTACGTACATCCTTCGATCCATTAAGAAAAAGCAATCCTCTGGAATAGATGGCATTGCAAACATTGTTCCAAAGCATGTGCCTCTTGAAATATTGAAAATTTACACTATTTTGTTCAACAAGGCTCTAAATAATGCATATTATCCATACCGTTTGAAAACTGCAGTATTCTATCCCATCCCCAAAAAAGGGCAAGGACAGGAGCAATTCAGCTTCGAAACATTACTAAGAGAAAATTATAAATAAAGTATTGATAAACTAGTGTGACGAAGATTGTATCATTCCGGGCACCCAGTTTGGTTTTAGATAGAAACACGGCACGGTTCATGTTGGGACAAAATTTGTTTCCGACATACAATGGAACAAACCAAAGCGACAATGCACAGGGACCTGTTCGCTTAACTGTGAAAAGGCCTTCGACACCGTATGGTTAGAGGGGGTTGTATATAAGTTATAAAATTTAGAAATGCCAGAATATTTGTTATACATTATCTACAATATGATAATGGGTAAACAGTTTGTGGTGAAATGTAGGGTATTTTCTCTAACAAGACCTTTCACATCAAAATGGCTTACAGCAAGGAGCAGTGAATTCTCCCATTTAGCTCACCATTTACACTAGTGGTCTAATGAGTTCTCTCAACCAAGCAATTGTATACGCCGCCGGCATTGTGGTACATAGATCTGAGGAAAATATCTATGTCATCAACAGACTTCTGCAAGATGACTTCAATAGGATCAAACGTTTTTGGGACGACTGGAAACTTAAGATCAGTTTCCAGAAAACAGAAACTATCCTTTCCAGAATGCCCCTGCCCAGAGCTTCGAGGGATACAAAACAGAATTGGAAAAAATGTTCCATTGTAGGTAGTAATAATCTTCCCCTACAATTAAAAACTGTAGCTAGATATCTTGGTACCTGATTTGATCAGTATGTTTACTTTGATAATCATATTGTAGCGACCATTTTTAAATGCTCTTGATAACTGCGACGATTTGCGAGATTTCTTCGCATCCTTTCCGTGGTCGGAGATGTGCTTTCTAGGGCCCGATGTTAACGCATGCACGGAGTCGGTCACATAGATTATTCTTCTCTGGATGGAAATTAACAATCCGGATTCCATCAAATGAAATTCAACTGATAAACCTTCGTTTGATAAAAAATGCGAGCATATTGCAGTGGCAGAAAATAGAGCTTTTAAGCTATGGCGCCCCAATCCCACCGAGGTCAACGAAATGTGTTTTGTTAGACTCAGAAACGCGTGCAACCAGGCGATTGTTAACGCGAAGAAGGCTTGTAAGGTCAGAATTACCACTAAACTCCTTGAGTACCCAACTGGTTCGCGTCCCTTCTGATCAATGGCAAGGGCTTACGGACAGCGGGACACTAATCACAAATTCAAAAGATGAAGCTAATGTGTTCTCGAATTTATTTTCCGTGAATTCAAACCTCGATACCCGTCTTTCGGAAACACCTGTGATCGCAGTGGTACAGTCTTAGATGCGGGACTTGAGGTTCCGTCCGCGTGCTTTGCTGAGCATACTTCGTTCATACGGACTTTCCATTTGCGAATGGACAAAAAGTTCCTTGAAAATCGATCAATCCGGGTTGTTGTGGAAGGCGAGTCTTCGGATCTGTATCTTGTTGATTCCAGGGTGCAGCAGGGTTCTATTTTCGCTCCAACCTTGTTTTGGCTTCACATGATTTGTTAGAGTGGAGGGATAACAAAGTGTTAAGTTTTGCGGATGATGTATGCTTGTTTCTTCTACTTCGAGTGACCAGCCGATTAGTGCGTCAACGAGGCACCATCTGAAATGTAGCCAGATCTACTATCTAAATCGGGATCTGGATAAGATCCTGCAGTGGGTCCCAATCTTGTCGTCTTTAATGCAACGAAGGCACAGTATACAACATTTACAACAACAACAAAAACCATCGGTTCCATAGCTGATGATGAAAAGCCAGGCCCTTGAATCTGGGGAAAGCTTGGAATTGCTCAGCGTTGATCTGTGGGAATGTATAGTGGCATAAACACATGTCGAACATCGGCAGGTCAACCTCAGGAAAACTGAGCTATCTTTTTAGAACCTAGAAATATTTTACCCCGGCCCAGTTTCTTCTCTTATATAAATCCCAAATTAGACCCGCGATTGAATATTGCTCTCATGTTTGGAATCCTGCTCGTAAACATACCCTTGACCTACTTGAGAGCAGACAGTGACGAACGAACCGCCTGATCGGAGACACGCCGCTGACGTCGGGATTACAGATATTATCGCGAGTACTGTTCTTCGGAGATTCATGGTATTGTTCATCGCGATTCGGTTTATATGCGCCCCACGAGACAATCCGACGGACCCGCAGCAATTTGGGGTTCACCCCCCGACGGCGCATACAGCCCCGCATCAGAACACGTTCCATAGCAGAACGGGGAAGTTGTGAGGCTCCCTCCCCGCGCGTGTTTCTGAAACCTTACAACCTGCAACTGTTCAATTTAATAATTGTTAAATGCAATACATATTTATATTTTACTGTCAAATACTAGGTTGTTTAATAGTTTTTGGCATTCGCTAAGAGAAGCATGATTTAAATGGCTTGCACTTTGTTTCAGTATTCCATACAATCTCCCTGAACTTCAAAACACTTCTTCAAATATTGTCCTAATTTATGGACTCCACCCTTGAATTTTGAATCCATGAGACTATCACTTCCACGATTATTAAAACCTCGGCAGCGTCCGCTCTAACTAATTCAAATTGTAAAAATAGATCTCAGCTAATCAACCCCCGATCAAAACTACCATATTTAGAGATAGAGGCTGGACGAAAACGAAATCCAGTTCTGATTCTGATTCTTCAGAATATAAAAAAAGTAAACCAATAAAAGATATCCGTGTTGTTAATAAATAAGTAAAACTTTGCACGTTAAAGTAGATGAAAATAGAAAAACGTGAACAAATGTCTGTCATTGACAAGAAATAATTGCCTCCGTTACTTGATATACATAAATATTTCCAAAGTAAATATTTAGAAAACATGTATCAAACACAGAAAATAGGTTTCGTCAACAGTATTTACGTTTGAATGATTTAAAAATAAAGTTTTATAGCAAAACATTGTAAGGAATAAACTAAGTAATAAAAAGGTTCGAGGATGTTATTATACCTTTTATTTGTATTTATAAACTGAAGACGAGACAGATAACCACAATGAATTCCGAATATATTCAGTCAAATTACTCGAGTGTGGAACGGTCTTCTTAGTCATATGTAGTGTCGCGATTACAATCTTTAGACATTCAAGGCCTATGACTATTTATCCCATACCCCTCAGTTAAATATGTCATTAAATCGCTTTCGTGCGTGGGTCCATAAGAAAAGTTGAAAGACGACTGTTATTATGGAGCATTTGGAATTTAGGAAAAAAAAATCCTCTTAAGTGTTCTAAGAAAGTATTATAACATATCATGCAAGATGTTTCAACAAATTTGTGGAGGATGTGCTTCGCGCTCAAATCCAAGGAGTGCATTACATTAACCGGTTAACGAAAGCAAAGAGATAGTATGTATATTTTAAAGAATCACTTGCAAGATCCGTTGGTATCGTTGTGTATATAAAACACCCTCAGGTCCTTCTAGAAATGGTAATATTTTAATATGATGAAAATAAAATAACTAGAGAGCCGAAGAAACAGATTGATCGTATACCAGATCGTATTCCAAGTTTTTTAAATGTAGCACACAATTTCTCACTAACGCATTTAGTCCATTTTGCGCTTAATCTTCAAAAGCTTTTACTTTCCTTTGTAAATATTTCTTAAGTGCTATTTAAGCAAGTGAGACCTACCAGCCTGTGGTAAGCTCTGTTCATTTACAGCAAATTAATACGAATTGACGTCGCTTATAAGTTTCACTTTGCCCACATGTCACTTAAGTCGGCAAGATGCTACACAAGTTCCCTATCACATCCTGTTGCGCACCACTGATCCCAATCAAGTTTAAACTGCGTTTCGTCTGCGCTTACAGCCAATACTAGTGTCCTCTGAATCAATCTCATATAATTAATCACTTTTCCCTTTGCGACAAAATGTAATAAAAGTGAAAATGATTGATTTGATTATGGCCAAAGGGTAATTTATGGTGCCCTGCCTGCCCCGAAACTACTCTCGATTTTCCGTTCAATGTCGACATCAATCTCTTGGTGACTGGCAGAGTCTGACACATGATGTTATTAGCGGATCGGTGTCCTATAACTTCAATACCACCATCAGCATACTCAGCATGTGCGCATCCCTGATCAAGTAAACCCTCCTGCGTATCTTGTATCCAACACGCACAGCCTAGATCTTGTTCATGTGCCGACTAATTAGAAAGAGCTCATATGCGGAATGTCCTGACTCAAGTGTAGATGTTATCTTTAAAGAAAACCTCGTATTTCTTCAGTCAACGTCCAGCGGATCTAGACACTAAAAGTATTTCGCTGTTACATTGAAAGCTGCAATTCAGATCATACAAAAGAAGCGCGTGGGCATTATATCCAAGCCAACAGGGTTATGGCCAATGAATTTTAACTCAACATCGTCGGCACTGTTTTTCGGATTCTGGTCTACATAATTGAGTTTCGAATATGGTTTAATTAATCCTCAGCATCGTACAGGTACGCAGGCAACTAGCCTCGAAGGCATTTAGTGGCAACTATAATTAATACCAGCTTTGCATACGATAGCCATATGAAGCGAAAATTGTTGATTTGAGAGGAAAATCCTCTTAGAGGCGGACTGTGGATACCAATAGGGATCACATTGGGCACTTACCATATTAAAGGTAAGTGTTGTCTTGGTCAAATAGTGATATCCCTGCGAAATTAAATGCAACCTGTACTATGTTAGAATTGGTATTTAGTATTTATATGTATTTGCATTTTCATACTTGGTCTCTTCCAACTCCATATCCCTGTATCTCCGAATGTAACTGCGATTTTACAACATTTTCGAATTCAAATAAAATTTTAAATATTTTCTGAACACGTAAATATGTTTTTGATAATTTGTAATATTCACGAAGAATACAATGTTATTTGTTTATTGATCTGTACTCTTTTTATAGATCTTTACTCTATTTTTGTCAGACTTTCTTTATGGCAAAGAATTGCTAGAATTTGTTTGCTCATACAATTACTATAATTTAACAAAGAATCACATTAAATGATAACTTTATTTCAAAATAATGAAAACATTAACCCGCTTGTTGTGCCGATGACGATGATGATGATGAATTTTAAGTAACCATATATTGGATTGTTGTAAATAAGTGGCCCCCACCGAATACTTAATTCCCCAGGACTTGCTATTGTTACAACCCGGCGATGCCACAACTGTAGTATTCAGAAACATGCAAATCAAATATACGCTAATGGTAAAGAGTCAATACATTGCTGAACGCCAGTTATGGGGTAAAACGACGCGTTGGTACTGTGGCGATTCCAACATATTACGCACGCGCAACCGTAGTAAAAATCACACTAACAAAGTAGATTCGAAGAAAAACCATCAGCGCCATAAAGTAGAGCATTAATGTACTAATCACCACTTATGTGGCGAGTTAAATCGTTCTCTGGGCGCCATGGCCTGATGAGTCAGTGCTTTACTATTATACCATTTAGCGTGAGTTCGGGTCACGTCCTTTTTTACCATTGTCAAATTCTAGAGTGCTAATTGAGTTCATTTTCACTTTTGAAAACGCCTTACTCGATACTTGCGAATGTACACATATCGTTAGTTTGGACAGGTTATAATGCAGAATCCACACTGGATGTAGCCATTACTCAATTTTCGGGCAGTTCGACGATTCTTGGATCAAACCGCGTGGCTAAGTATTTAACACAGTGAAGTACTAATTGTAATATGTGTAATGACATAAAATACTGTTGATGTGAATATTCTCTATATTGTATTAGAAACACATATTACTACTTACACTTTAAGAATTGCGCAGATGTAGATGTATATAGTTGGAGATACAAACTCTTACCTGTAAAAAAAAACAAGAAAGAAAAATATGGTGTTTTAAAAAAAGCGAAAAACAAAAGACAAATACGATATTTATTTGATTAACTATAGCGCGATCCAATCAGAAAGAAAGCTGTTAGGGTTGCATGACGTTTAAATGTCAAACAATTTTTGAAACTAAATTTGTCATTGCATAACTTCAATATTTCAATTTTAACTATGGCGTAATTGATTAACAATTCAAAAACGTTGAAACCTAATACATAGGTTCAAACAAATATGTATTTCGTTCACTTCGCGATTTTTCGGTCAACATAATCGACCAACTTTTGCGATTGTATAGATTTAAAGAAACCGGATCAGTGAAAACACCAATGTAAGCGTCGAAAAGATTACTGCGGTGCACGCTAATGTGGTCGAGAATCTAAATGACTCGATTTGTAATCGTGCGTAGGAAGGAATTGTACCTTTCCAAAGGGTAACAACCAAAACCAAAGACGATTGTGGATTTGTCTCTACACGGTTATAAGGTTCAATAAACGCAAGAAATCAATCCCACAACTATCTAGTATTGTAAGCGCCGATGTTCAGAACGAGTTTACGTTTATTTTTTGTTATTCGCTTGTTCTCGTTACTACAGCAAATGAAGATATTGCAAGACTGTTACTTAACAATATTTTGTACAGCGCTTAGCAAGGCGAATTATTGAAAAAGTTTTCGTTGTATAGATAAAACAGAAGATAATTTACCTCTAATCTAAACGTCCAAAATCGCCTCCTTATTTATTGCTTCAGCTCAGACTTCGTCGTAGAACGGGAGTTCAACCCTTTATATAAATTATAATGTTGAGCAACCTCAGGCGGACGTTTGCCTGATATGCAGCCGGTTATTCGACCGATGATTGTTCGAATAGCTTGATCAAAAATTACAACACATGGTATCGTTTTGCTCCTAACTTTATCTTATCGTTATCGAAACAAGAACAGTTCTTTGTTCCTATAGAATAATCGGCATGATTATAGGTCTTTAAATCATCATCATCATTGGCACTATAACCGAGATCCGGCCTTGGCCTTATTTAAGCAAGTAAAATTTGATAAACATTCAATAATAATTTGTTTTTCCGGGCAAGGTTATTAGTCTTGCGCCTTAAGTCTTTAAATACCGAACTTTGTATTACGCCAAGAAAGCTCACAACGACAGGGTGATCAATAAACTCCTTCGGTGCCCGACTGGTTCGCGCTCCTTCTGGTCAATGGCAAAAGCTGTCAGCAGTAACTTCGCATCCTCCTCTTTCCCTCCGTTGGTGACAGACAGCGGAACGTTAGTCACGAATTCAAAGGATAAGGCTAATGTGTTCGCGAATTTATTTTCCGCGAATTCCAACCTCGATCCCGGCCTCTTGGAGCCACCTGTGATCGCGCCGGTACAGTCTTCCATGCGGGATGTGAGATTTCGTCCGCACACTATTCAACGCATTCTACGTGAACTGGATTGTAGGAAGGCAACCGACAGTATTTGGAGTGCAACGGACTTCTGAATGACCGCCAATACGGATTCCGTGGCAGGCGGTCCACGGGAGACTTTTTGACACTTCTAACCGTTTATATGGACATCGGCGATTGAACGGCATGGTGAGTCAAGGGCGGTTGCATTGGATATCTCCAAGGGTTTTGATCGTGTCTGGCACGGGGCATTGTTGAGCAAACTTCGTTCATATGGACTTTCCCAACAGCTTTGCCACTGGACAAGGAGCTTTCTCGAGAACCGATCGATCCGGGTTGTTGTGGACGGCGAGTGTTCTGATCTGTATTCTGTTAATTCGAGAGTGCCCCAGGGTTCTATTTTGGCTCCAACCTTGTTTTTGCTTCACATCAATGATTTGTTGGAGATAACGGATAACAAAGTTCAGTTTTGCGGATGATAGTACGCTTGTTTCCTCCTTTTCGAGTGTTCGGCCGATTGGTGCATCTACGTCGCACCAGCTGAGATGAAGCCAGATCGACTCTCTGAATCGGGATCTGGATAAGCCCTTGCGGTGGGGAAGGGCCAATACCGGTATCGAGATTGGCCCTTCCCCACCGCTCTGTTGGAATATAAGGCCGACATAACAGCATTGCAAGAAATAAGGCGGGGAGTGTGTGATTCAAAGAAACGAGTGGTGTGATTCAAAGAAACGAGTATGGCATGTATTACAGCAGTCATGCAAAACACCATATGCTTGGGGTAGGTTTTCTAGTCAGTCAAAAACTGAAGTCTGCCATCATAGGTTTTAATCCAATAAACGAAAGGCTATGCACTCTTCGCGTGCGAGGCAAGTTTAAGAACATAAGCCTCATACACGTTCATGGACCTACAGAAGAGTTCCCTGACGACGAAAAGGAAGAATTCTACGAGAACGTCGAACGGGCCCTCAATGCCTGCCCAAAATGCGATGTGAAAATCGTTCTTGGTGATTTGAATGCCAAAATAGGTCGGGATCCGATTTTCAGGCTCTACGCAGGTTCCCATAGTTTGCATGAGAACACTAATGACAATGGACTACGAGTCATTGAACTGGGAACATCAAAAAACCTGGTCGTTGCAAGTACCAGGTTTTCGCGTAAAGATATCCACAAAGTTACCTGGATATCACCTGATGGAGCCACTCGCAACCAAATTGACCACGTGTTGATAGATCGCCGCCACTCCTCGAGCCTGATGACAGTACGAACGTACCGAGGTGCTAATATCGACTCGGATCACTATCTTCTTGGTACAGTTTTCCGAGCGCGGATTGCCCTACGGAGATGTATTGCAACCGCGGACCAGATTCGAATCAACACGGCTGCCTTACGCAATGAGAATACCATTAACACCTTGGGTCAAGCCTGGGAAAAAAACCTTGTCTGTGAAATAGAAAAAAAGTAGAGAGCGAGACCCGCACCAGGCGCAGAAGTTCTACCATATAATCCACAGTATGACGCGGTACACACCACGCTGCACTTATTGCAAGGATAAAAAGGGAAATTTGATCACCGGTCCTGAAGGCATTCTGGAGCGATGGGAAGTGCACTTCAATGAATTGCTAAATGGTCAGCTCACAGAAGAATTGGAGGATCCACCAATGCAAAATCAAGACCAAATGCTGCCATCACCAAGCATTGAGGAAAGATTAAAAGCCATAAGATAGCTCAAATCAAATAAAGCCCCCGGAGCTGATAGCATATCAGCTGAGCTGATCAAACAAGGAGGGACAGCGTTACATCACGCAATTCATGAGATTGTGGTGCACACATAGCAGCAAGAGGAGATGCCGGAAGATTGGCGTGGTGGAATAATTTACCCCATACATAAGAAGGGAGATATCACACTGTGCAGCAACTATAGGGGTATAATATTGCTGAGTACCGCCTATAAGATACTCTCCACTATCCTACAAAATCGGATAGCCACATACGCTATCATTGGCCAATATCAATGTGGCTTCATCCCAGGCAAATCAGCGATTGATCAGATATTCACCCTTAGGCAGGCGATGGAAAAATGTCAGGAATTTTAGATTCCATTATATCATCTATTTATAGACTTTAAGGTCGCCTACGACAGCATAGCCCGGGTAGAACTATATAATGCCATGAGAGAATTCGGCATTCCAAACAGAATGATACCACTTTGTGGGTTGACCTTGACCAACGTAACTAGTCAAGTGAAATGAACTCCGACAAGGGGACGGTCTGGCCTGCCTCCTCTTCAACCAGGCGGAGAAAGCAATCCGTGACTCTGGCGTTACAACAAGAGGGACTATTATCATCAAGTCCAACCAGATACTTGCCTACGCAGACGACATGGACATCATCGGTAGATCCGATCCGTCTGTACAGGAATCCTTCACCCAGATCGAGCAGGCGGCACAAAAACTGGGACTGCACATTCATGAGGGAAAAACTAAGTACATGGTGGCAACTTCTGCGAAGAGAAGACCTAACCATGGCCAAACTATCAGGGTAGTGGATCACGAATTTGAAGTAGTGCAACCCTTTAACTACCTTGGGTCAATAGTATCAACCGATAACAATATGGAAGAAGAAATACGCGAACGGCTGATTAAATCCAACAAAGCCTACTATGGTCTATCAAGGCCTTTTAAATCCCGAAATTTCTACAGAACATCCAAGCTACTACTGTACAAAACCAAGGTCTTACCAGTACTCATGTATGGATCCGAGTCCTGGGTGCTCAATAAAAGGCACTCTGAACTTATAGCCGCGTTCGAGAGGACGATGTGAGGGAGGACTATTCCGGAAAAGCTACAACCATGGGTTGTACGCGATCTACGTTGAAACCAATATTGTAAGAAAAATCAAGCTCGGTAGACTCCGGTGGGGGGACACCTACCTCGAATGAGCGAAGAGTAGCCTGCCCGGAAAGTCCTTTGTGGCTGTGGGATGTATGGAAGGAGACTGCCCCGCAGACCTTGTCTGCGATGGAGGGATAGCGTAGACCAGGACGCCCAGAGCCTGGGAGTGCCAAACTGGATGACATCGGCTCGAAATCGGGACCTGTGGAGAGATTTGTTAAATAAGGCCATGACCGGATCCCGATTGTAGTGCCGATGATGATGATGATTATCTAAACAATATGTATTGTGGGGGGGTGCGTCGCAATGGCTTTATTCCACCAGAAGCATTCCTAAGTCTTGACATGAACGGCCTCATACAAAATGAATCCGCTATGCCGTTGGTTTATCACGGACGTCGGTCGGGCATAGATAAACGAATATGTTATAATCGAGAGGTAGCGTCCACAGACGAAGACCACCTGCAGTTCAGTGGTGCATTAGCACAGAAAGGCGTACTGCTTTTCAAAAACAAAAATTTAGTGACAGGTCGATACTCAATTTTGGCCATTTTCACAAAACCACTCACATCGACTTACTTAAACGACTGTCAAATGCACACTAGGCGTCCAAAATGGGTCAAAATTTTGTTGAGTAACTGTCGAAAGATGCACAACTACATTCACTATTTTTATTGATGAGTACTGGTATCTTCACATTGAGGTCGGAAACTTTTCAGGCCACCCAGGTAATAAAATAACTATGGAAAAAGTAAGTAATAGATGGGCAAGTAGAATGCCGGCTCTGAAGTTGGTTGCAATAAAAACATACTTGGAAACATCCAATTCGTTCGCTATTTTGGATATATGTAGCTTAGTCATTGCTGTTTTTATGACTCAGTTTTAGTGATTTACATGTTGTTATTCCGTGTGCATTAGTTGTATAAGTGACGGATGTCGATAGGCAACATTTACGCCATTGCATTCTATTCTGTTTTCTAATGAAAAAACAAACATGCTACTCAAGTTATGGATTTGATTAATTCGACTTTGGGTAAACATTCTGTGAGTCATTCAACTGTAAAAAAGTAGTCTGCAAGATTTCGGAAAGGAAATTTTAGTCTTGGGGACCATCCACGTCCATGTACAGTAAACAAATTTGACGACGCGAACTTCGAGTTTTACACGATAAAAGTCTATGTAGACCTCAAGAAGAACTTGTAGAACAGTTCGGAGTTACTCACCAAGCAATATCAAACAATATTGGTATAAGTATATTTTCCAATAAAGTTGAATTTTGCAAAACAGCCGAGTTTCTACTTACACATCTATTAAATATGATGACAAAGGAACTTCTGTTACTTGACGGGTTACAGATAAAATATGCTATGTTTGGGTAACCTTGCTGCAATTTGGGTATTGCGCGCAAAATCTTCCACTCCTCAATACTTACTTCTTTGGGGCCAGCCTCTACCATTAACCGCGGTACACGCAGAATCATCCACTTAAAGGATGAAGCACCCGCGAAGCCCTGGCATTGTCCCATACATTACATATCCCCAAATCAATATCGAATTTAATGTAAAACAAACTGAACTCAACATTCAATTGTCTCAGAAAGGAATTCAATTTATAAAATCCAATACGCGATAAACGAACCGAATGTTCAATTGGTTCGCCTACACACAAAATTCCCTGGATCGAAATGTGCGGACCAGATGACCCGCTCTAAAACAAATATTGCTGAGAACCATAAAATGCGCGTCTGACATTTTGTTTGCCCATACTCATCCCCACAATTAACATCATCTTCCTTTTTCAATAAAACAAATTAAAAACAAACAACTTGCGTCATATAACGAACCACAAGTTCGTTTTATCGCCCATCAACATCGAGGATCAAAAAAGCTCATAGGCGAGATCTTTTCTTGATTTTTCCTTTTTGTTTTTTCTCTTTTGATCATAAACCGGGATAAATAAAGTAAACGAATGGCGGATGGCAAAAAGGCCATGCAAACAAAAGAATGTATCTTGTAGATCAAAGAAGAAAGTTTTCGTTCGGGCAGATGAAGAGAAAAGGAGCGTTCTTGGTTCTGGACATTTGACTGAGACGGTCATCGGTCGGTTGAGGGTGTGACGTCTAAAAATAATTAAATAAACCACCCTGGGAAAAGTATAATTTGCTCAGATACTCTGAAGAGTTTTTGCCAGAAAAAACCAAGTGTTAAACTTAAAAGAAGATTTCAATTGCCACAATCAAATATCAATTAACTATCTAGACCGAGGAAGATATGTGACTGAAACTATGAACTAGTTTAAGTGAGTGATACATGATCATCTGTGCGTGTTGTTTATTAATAAAGACCAGGTTTAATAAAAATAAAACAAAGTTTTTATTTTAAATGACTGTTGAGTGTGGAAGAGTCGTCTGGTTTCCTACATCTCGCCTCAATCTACCACTACAGTCCATAATAATACAACAAATATGTAACATGAGTCTATCAATAACGACTTGATACCACAATCGAAGACCAGTAGCAGTTAGTTTTCCAGTTTTCCAAATGAACACCTCCATTTGAAAATAACATGTTTACAGTATCGTTGTGCTTAACTGATAACCGTGAAATACGATGTCGTTACAATAATTTGAACCAAATTTGATCTGATCAACTTTATTCAGATCTCGGTTTCCGCCATATTTCAAGTTTACTCTAATGTGATTAGAAATATATGAATAAATATTATACATACGAGTACATCAGCTAAATTTGCTTTAACTAGCTGGCATCTGCATATCATGAGCAAGTAACATTGGCGTAAGATGATAATCTTGCCAATTAAAACAGAAACGCATTAGAGGAGCTAATGTGTGTCAGAATTTATTCAAAGTGGTAGAACCGGACAAGTGCGTTTATAAATAGCATACAGGAAAAGGATTAATAACGTATTAACCGTTGTTGGGTCAGTACAGTCGAGTTTACAGTGTGGACACTCACAAGAGTGGTGGCAAAGAACATTTAATACTATGAAAAAGCAGTTGAATAAATCAAATGTTATGCTTATGCGATAATGAAACATTAAAGAATGAATTCTGAGCTAACCTTCCGCTAATAACATGAACTTTTGCATATATTCAACCACTTGAGATGAGCTTCTTTTTAGGAGAATTACTTTAAAATAGTATCTAATGCTATAAACCGATATATTTGTTTACAATAGGTGTTATTCCCTTGAACATGAACCCATTTTCTATTCTTATAACGCAGTAATTTCCACTGTTGAAAACAGTGCTAACAGTTTTCATCTTTATGACGCATATGGATTTATCTTGCGTTGTTCGCGGTCTAAAATCTTGCTCCTTTTAACGCAAATTTAATTTTAAATAAAGGTCAGACCACCGAGGTGGATGGTCTCATATTGGTACCTTATACTTGGCTTCAAATTCTTGACGGACAATCCAGTGTGAGTCGGCATTGTGGTAATGAGAAAAAAATATAAAGACAAAATACCCTGTCTTTTCACGATTACAGTGGTGTTTTTTGAAGTGAAAACTTCCTTAGCACCGTGATTTCAAACTCGATGAAAGGCAAACGCGTCACTAAAAAGAGACAAACACATGCAGAATGTAGCCGGAAAGAGGATGAGATAGAACACGTTTTACTATTACTTTTACTATTTATTGGTCTGTAGGAAACCGGAAGTTCATGACCTCGTCGACTCGACTCCGCCAACGTTCCCTATCCTGTGCACTTTCCTTCCACGATTGACCATTCGATCCGATCTCCGCAAGGTCAAACCTAACATTGTCCTCCCATCTCCTTCGCGGCTGTCCTGCGATATCTTTCCCGCTGGCCTACTGTCAAGAACTCTACTCACGGTCCTATAGTTGCCCATTGTCCGGCCCATGTTAGTCTTCGCGACCTGATTATTCTCACTATTATAGGTTTGCGGTATAGCTCTTCCAATTCGTGGTTGTGGAGTGTCCTCCATTGTCCTGCCCCCTCCTCATATTTAACGCCAGCCCTTACCCCTTAAAACTTTATTCTCGAATACGCATTAAAAAGACATGGGGAGAGGCCATCCTCCTGTTTTAGTCCGTCCCGGATTTGAAATGGTTCTGAGAGGTGGTTTTCTATTCTAGCTCGCCCTTTGTTTTCGTTCATGCAGAATTGAATGAGGGCGGCATTTTTTTTCGGGATTCCCAGCTCAACTACAGTCTTTGCCTTGCGACTGAGTCGTAGGCTTTTTTGAAGTCAGCGAACAGTTGGTGAACCGTCTCTTCGTATTCCCACTTCTTTTCCAACAATTGCCTTACTGTGAACATTTGGTCTGTCGTTTACCGGTTCCTACGGAATCTGCACTGGCAGTCTCTCAGTATTTTTTTTCTGTGTATGGATTCTCGCCAGTATGACATTTGTTAGTATTTTGTATGTGGTTGAGAGCAATGATATTCCTCTGTAGTTTTCGCAGTCAGATCTGTCTCCTTTTTTGAAGATGGGAACGAGTATTGAGGTTTTCCATTTTTCCAGAGTGACTTCCTTATCCCACATTGTTTTAATCAGTTGGTGGATCTGTGGGGTAGGAGGTCGCGGCGCCAGCATGGGCGAGAGTTCTACCACCAACCCACTCGTTCGCTAAGGGGTTAAACGGAAGAGGTAACAAAAGAAAACCAAAACGCTGTAAATCCGGAAGGAAGGAAAATACGTCAAAACACATTCGATTGTTGGTAGTGATGGTTTTTATTGTTTTTCTAATGTTAATTGATTTTTCTATTGGAACAAAAGGAACACATGTTCACGATAAACAGTGATTTAACAGATTTACACCATCAGCGTTTAATCTTCGTCGACGATCTACTCTCCGCGATGAAAATTAGCGACTCTTACACTCAATGCCCTCGGCTCTCGGGTGTATGCGTCCCCGCGGCAAGAAACGGGGAGCGGGAGACGCACCGACCGGATCGGTGGTTGGAATAAGACTTAATCGAGGGTTGAAATCTGGTTCTTGATTCACCCTCGATTCGGTGGTGGTGGATATCCTCTCCACTAAGGATATGTTTTTACTTACCACCAGAGAAACGTAAAGTCTCTCTTGGTGGGGTAGAAAACCAGATCTCGTAATGGAGTTCATGGTGGTATATGTGTGATCGTTTAGATCTGTGTTGTTTACTCATGCGCAAGGCAATGGAAAAAAAAAACAAGCAGGCGGCAAGGACAAAGGAATCGGGAAGATCGTTTTTATGCTGTGCATCGCGGCTAAATGAATAGACGACGATGCATCGAAGAAATGTGCTAAAAGGAAAGATGGGACGAGGGCATCATAAAAGTCTTAGATGAGTGATGCCCTTGTGTAAATAGCCGAATAGACATTGGGAAAAGGTGCTAATGGGTTGCGATACTTTATACAATGAAAATTGTATATCGTACCTTGGGTCGGTAGCCGAAACGAATCCCTTGCGTGTATTTGTATATGCGGGGTAATTGGTTGTAAGAAACGGTGTCTATATTTGCATTGTTGATACTTTGAATTCAATTCGCCGGCTATGTGCGAAGTCGATGATTGTTTGGAGATTCAAACAAAGGAGCATTTCGGGGTAAAGTGCTTGCATCTGTATCAATAGCTGCAAGTCATTGCGAAGCAACTTAGATGGTTAAAAAATGACGGTTTGTATAACATCTATGCCAAATGTATATGGCATCTAAGGCGACTCAAGTGTCGAAATCTAGTGTGGCTGTTTACACTAAACGAAAATTCGGTTCTTGGTCGCTAATGCAGAGATGCATTGATGCCTGCATGAATGCCCTTGTGGGAGAAATTCTTTACAGGAATTCCTAGGTAATGCGTATGTATGATTGGGATCAGTGATAAAGTTGGATAGATCTCTTATGGGGAATTTTTGGATTCGAATGAATGAATGAAAGTAAGAATTCTTTTCCAGAAGCCTTTATATAAATAAACTTGATAAGCTTGACATGTGGAGCATTTACAGGTGCTAATGCAATTGCATTAGCAGGAAATTATGAAAGTTGGGTAGCAGTTATGGGTGTTCTTCGGGTAGGTAGCAGTGGGGTGTGGCGGGACCACCACAGGATCTTTCGAGCGGTTGCCTCTCCTCCATGCTTCATAAGAGCTGCCGCTATGCAGTCTTGTTGTTTTTCAATAGATTTATTGAGTCTAGAACTTCGTTGAAAGAGGGATCTGGGATCTGAGGCTCGGCTGTATGTATATCTGGTGCGTTTATTTGTGGTTGACGGGTGCGCACGTATACATACATACCTCTGATTTTCTTTGCTCTGGTATTTTCTAGGAATTTTTCAATCTTTTTCTATTCGCATTTTTTGCGTTTAAAAAGTTTCATTGTGTCTTTCCGAATTGGCGCGTATCTTTATGCGTTGACTTTATCATATCTTTCTAACTGGATTACTCTGAGGCGTATACGTTCTTCGATCTTCGCACTCCACTCATCGCCAAAGCATACATTATACAGTGTTTCTTAAATATACATATATACATCCAGCCATCGTAGGCGTTTCTAAGGACTTATTGACCTACCCCCATATTTTGGGGCGCAAACGTATCAAATCTCGGTTGGTACCAGTAATACTTAATGTCTTTGAAAAAGAGTGCCACGTTAAAATTAGTGCTTTGTGACTATTAATCAATTATGTAACACATTATTACGGAAGATGAGACTGGGATCTACGATCAGCCTGGAAACAACCGATGAAACGAGCGAATATCGTGGCAAAACTGAAAAAGACGATGTTAACAGTTTTATTCGATTATTGTGAGGCTGTGCACTGTTAACAAGGAATATTATTGGAGTGCTACGAGTCATTTGCATGAAGCTATTCATAAAATAGGCCGAAATTGTAGTAAGACAACTTAAATTTTTTGTATAATGCGCCATCTTACACTATATCGATTCTTCGAGAGTTTTTTATTCATTATTTGACCAATATCGTCTCGCAACCATCCCATTCCCCGAATTTAGCAAGGTGTGAGCTCTGAAAATTCACAAGGCTCAAGAAACTACTCAGGGGACACCGTTTTAAGTCGATTGAAGAAATACAAGCTGAATCACTGCGCGCTTTAAAGGTCGTTCTAGAAATGGACTATATCAAGTGATTCGAAGAGAAAAAATACCGTTGGCATAAGCGTATTGTGTCTGAGTCTACTTTGACTACAAATCAGATTTTAGATAATAAATAAGGATTAAAAATAAATTAAAATTGGTTTTACTTTTTGAAAGCAGTAGCAGTTCCAACAAGATCATGCCACAAATAGATTATATAGGGTGAGCTATACATTTTTGCAAATAGCAACACTTGATTTCTTAAAAACCGTTAGAGGGAAGGGCGCGCGAGTGGCGGGGCATAATAAACATATAAACAATTCCTCGTCATTCGCGCGCCCCTTCCTCTAACGATTTTAAGAAATCAAGTATTGCCATTTGCAAAAATGTGTGGCCCATAGAAAATTTAGCTTAGTACAAGCAGCACAAGCCCTTCAACAGGAATAAGTCGGGCTTTAGCGTGTGAAAAGTTGCCAGGCCGCGTATTGTCGAGATTTGATGACGCCGAAATCACACAGATTTGGCGGTATTGGTGATTTTTTTGTGGATCTATACAAAGATGGGATAATCCTCAAAGTTTTGACACTTGAAATCCCCATTCTCAAGCCATAGCCGAGAAGTGTGAATGCGCGGAAAAGTCGTCCCATTATTATAAAAACAAAAAAATCTTCGCGTTGGTGGATTGTGATAAAACACTCATTTAAAATTTACAGCTTTGGTTCGACCCACTGAAGATACTACTACAGAACTCATCTATTTTTGATAAGCGTCCATATTAATTGATTACCTAGATAGACCTTTAACCTTTACGGTTCGTGCTCACCCAAATAACCAATTGTTCTCCTAAGTACTTTCAATTTTACCGTATACCTAAAATTTAACATCACTGCCTTACAAAATCCTCTTGAACAAAATGGGAAACGTAGAACTCAGCGGGAGAATCCATCGGTTTAAGAAGACTCCTGAAAAGTCGCCTTCAACATCCCCATATTTCATTCCATATTCTCTGTTATCTCCTACTACAGTATTCCATGAACTCAAATATGTAGGGCTTTCCATTTTCGCCCACATGCTGCAACCTTAAAATCACTCTTAAATAACGATCCTTGAAAACCATTTCAAATCAACTGCCAATTAATTTTGGATTCGATGACCCACTTCATTCGACAAATGAAACCTTTCTTGAGCATAATATAACGTCGGGTCCCAGGGGGTTCCTTCCTTTATCCCCAAAAGGCGAAAATTCTATTTATCTCCTGCACCTGGGGCTCTTGATAAACAGATAAAGAGGATATCGAATGACCAATCAGGACAATCACAATAAATAGTCGTTCATATCAAGTGTCCCTTATTGTCGCAGTCAGTTGGCGTTTATGAGGATGTAATCAATGAATTTGACAAATGTAATTTTGATGATTTAGCAATTGACCATCGATTCAAATGACATTAAGAATGTTAACGTGCACGCATTAATATTGAATAGCATAGTACCATTTCATTAGGGAGTTTTAGCTCATTGTGGCTGTTCCTGGAGTATAACTCCTCGTCAATTATGTTTGTTTGTTATCTTAGGTTAATGAAATTATATAGAGCTCGACGTCAGTTTAACAAAGAGAGTTTAGGAACACCATACGATTTGTCAAAACTTCGATTATTTTTTATTGATATTTATAGACTTTTGTTATATGTCGTATTTGTCTTAGTCTATGCCGTCTAAAATTGATATTGTCAGCTTGCTTCGGATTTTAGACTTGCTCAACTCAAGGCATCTTCTAGTAAGTAATATGTAGATGCAAGTTTACGCGCATTTTTACTAAAAAAATTGTTTATATGAAAAGTGATATAAATACTTAAATTACTTGTAAAAAGCAATTGGACTTTATGGCGAAAATGTCCTTGCAAACAGTTATTCCCACGTTCCCTTTTCTTTGGAGATAAAATCTCCTTGATAAGCCTTGTATTACTCTTGGCTACTTCATTGTAATATTGCAATATTTTGGTATTTATAATTTACTTATGTTAAGTTAATCAAAGTTAAATTAAATTAATTAGATATGAACCAAGATAAAATCAGTTCAATTACGTCCTTGATTTCAAAAACGATCCAATGATTCTCTTTCTATAATTACATCCACAAACAAGTTAATCTAATTAACTGCTCCTTTTTGCTATTTTGTCACGCATGCATGATTAAAAGGGATTTTGAGAATCCCTTAAATGTCAAAGAATAGATTAGATAGTAGAGGAGGGATGGGAAAAGAAGTCATCAAAGTTATTTGTGCTTTTAAATCTGGAATGACTAGAAAAAAAAAAAGGATACGAGGAAAGCAGAGGTGCTACAATGTTACGGCTATTAGTCGTTGCACGGAGAAACAGGTTACTGGTATGTTCCCCACAAAAGCTGATCGAAACAGCGACCAACCATACAAAGCATTACTAAACAAAAGCAAATGTCAACATTTTCCTATATTTTTTCTAAAAGATTGACGACTATGTAACTTAATATCTTAATGAACTTTAGGAACAAGCAGCACTCTTGTTAACATATTACACTTTTTATTATTTCCGAGATTGCCTAATTACAAATGCGAACAGGATACGAACCTGTAGGGTATTCAGCTCTTACGCCTGCACGGGCGTGGGTTCAGTAAATTCCCACCGATGTTACTCCGAACACTGCTTGCCAAAATGTCAAATAAAACACACTGAATGGTTTGTAGTAAAAGGAATCTTTAATTGATTGCAATCGGGTTTCATTTGTTAGCTGTAATACACTTTGGTTTTGATAATGTTTTCCTCCCTTTTTATTTGGTAAACTACCATTCAAACACACGTAACGGGGAAATGATAGTCGAGCTATACAATGTCACTGTTTCTGTTTTTATTTTTGTTAAACTAATGCTTATACGCGACGGGCGGGCGCGCGTAACGGGGAGATGATGGTCGAGCTCTGAAATGTCACTGTTTCTATTTTTATTTTGTTAAGTTATGGTGTTTAAACACAACGGACAAACGTAAAATGCTTAAGACACTCGACCGCGCTCCTCGAGCGTCAGATTCGGACCCTTCTCGATTGGTTGTTAAAACTCGACTGAGTCATCAAAGGCAAGTAATCATTCATCGCGTCGTGGCAGTGGAGTCATAGCTAAATAAACTCACTGCCACTTACTAGGAACTTGAAAAGGGTTGCTATGCGTGCATAGAGAATTTAGTTCCAGAGAATTACTGCCGTACAGGCTGAGTTAAATTCCTCTATCGCTATGTGTACGGAGAAATTGTTTTCGGAAACACGACCAATTATGGACATGAGTTGTCGGTTAGACAAAGGGATATGGGTCTTGCTCGTTGCGATGGTTGTTTCGCGGAAATGCAACGCATCGTGCTGGTGGCTTACCAGCGAGGGGAATTGGTATGATTTCAATTGGTTTAGTTGGGATGGGAGCCGAAATGGTTTTCGGTGGAAGTTAATGCTGCTTGGTCGTAAGCAAGGGATATAATTTAAATAGGAAATTAACCGAAGTGGTTTTTAGGAAAAATGTATGCGGTTTGATGCAGATGAGGGAGATGATTAATATTCTGTTCCAAATTTTTGGAAATGCGTTTTACAGATTGGGAAATGGATTCTTGGTAAGTTTGGGTGTGTATGCGATTGCAGATTTGGGGACGGATGCTGCTGCATATTGGGAAGTGTGTTCTTTGCATGTTTGCGAATGTGTGATATTGCAGATTTGGTTTAAGGTGACGCGCTGTTAGCGGTCAAAATTGGTTGGAATTGTGGGTTGGTTCTCCGTGTGATATAGAGAACCCCCACAAACCCACGACACAGAAACTGTGCGGAGCCCTTTTACTTTTCAATATTTTTAAAAACAACTTTTCTCTCCCAACTATTTTTCCTATCCCACGTCAGATCGCTTTTGCATGAGTGTATAAGGATGCAATTAGGATAATTCGGGAATTTCATACTTTTATGATATTCCCTTGTGGAAAAGAATTTGGTGTGATTTATGATCCCTTATTGTCAGTTATAATGGTATTTTTGTTAAATATTGATTGACATTTTATCACGGAAACACAGCTAGGGAGAGTGTCTACGAATTTCGTAGTAGGAATGTGCCCCATGCGCTTAGAGTAACTAATTTATGGTCTACATAATTCATAACATGTTGTATTTAAGATAGGTCTTATGTGGACAAAAAAATGTCTGTCTTCCGATTGCCAAAAGAAACAAAAATAAAATGAAATAAGGATAATAAAATGAACACAGAGCGCTCATTATATAAAGCCACGCCCCACGCGTGTTGCGCAATCTAAACATCCTTCATATTTGGCGGCATAAATGTAGTATCTTATCTGTTTCGCCAACTCCAAAAGGAATACCATTTCAACAATAGGGTTTAGGTATTTTAAATACTTTTGAGATATCATCTGCCACAACATTGGTTTCTCCAGAGCAATGTATTTCATTTTGCCCCGTGAGTAGAGCGTTAGAATATACTCACGGCTAGGCCGGCTTGTCGTAAGAGGCGACTAAAGGCCGAGTTGTAGCTGAGGTGCCAACGCCTAGTCGCCCGGTGATAAACCACTCCATCAAGTTAAAGGCTCCGTGAAATGGTCGAAGGTGGTTGGCTGATGGATCGGTTCGAGAAAAGGTTGGTTTAGGTGGTAGTCGGCACCAAGGTGGGATAACATCCCATCGCGTTTTACATTCCGCGGTATCGTCGGGAGATATGTCCGACTATGATTCGGACGTATGGCTGATGGCCCAGACTGACACGGATATAAGTCATGATGGTACCTTCTGAGATCAAAAATTCCGGAGGTAAACTAGATTCCCATTTGGATCTCCGGGGGAACTATGCCAGGGGGAACATCATGCAAATATTCTGATAAATAACCGAACTTTAAGAAATACATCATCGTGTAATCGGGTTCGTTCTGGAAACGTTGTCGACGTTCAACTGATAACGATTGAGGCGATTGATACCGCGAAGAAGGCTTACAACGACAGAGTGACCAATAAACTCCTTGACTGCCCAATTGGTCAATGGCAAGAGCCGTCAACAGTAACCTCGCTTCCTCCTCTTTTCCTCCGTTAGTGACAGACAGCGAGACACTAGTCACAAATTCAGAAGATAAAGCTAATGTGTTCGCAAATTTATTTTCCGCAAATTCAAACCTTGGTGCCGGTGCGGTTTCGATGTGGAATGGGAGGTTTCGCCCACGTAGTATTCAACACATTTTAAATGGACTGGACTCTAAAAAGGTAACCAGTCCGGATGTAATACCAGTAATAGTCCTAAAGAACTCTCGCCGGCTCTTGACAGACTCTTTCGCTTATCTTATGCACGAAGCACATTTCCTACTTGCGGAAGATAGCTCAGCTTCAGCCTATCCCAAAGAAGGAGAAAAAGTGTCTCCCACAAAACTACCGGGCGATAGCATTACTGTCTATGTTATCTACGGCGATGCGAGAGGTTATGAATGCCGAATTAATTAACTATTAGGAATGCAAGAGACTTCTGAATGATCGCCAATACGGATTCCGTGGCAGGCGGTCCATTGGAGAACTTTGGACCCTTATAACTGATACAATTTAAAGTGCTTGTGAGAAATTTGTAATGATTGATTGATTAAGAAGGCTAACTGTAGATATGACAGCATTTAAGTGAAAGGTGTAATTATCTTTACAAAAAGACCATTTGACCCTTTTAACGGATGTGCAATTAGAGGGCATGGTGAATCAAGAGCGGTCGCATTGAATATCTCCAAAGCTTTTGACAGCGTTTGGCAGGGGGCATTGCCGAGCAAGGTTCGTTCATACGGACTTTCCCGGCAGAATGCGACGGGACGAAGAGCTGCCTCTAAAATCGATCGACCCGTGTTGCTGTGGACGGTGAGTATTCGGATTTCTATCCCGTTCATTCCAGGGTACCTCAAGGTTCTATTTTGGCTCCAACCTTGTTTTTGCTTTATATACTGATAACAAAGTGTTCATTTTTGCAATTGTTTCCTATTTTTTGAGTAATCGGCCGACCAGTGCATAAACCTCACATCACCTGAGATGTAGACAGATCGACTCCCTGAAATAGGATCTGGATAAGGTCCCACAGTGGGGAAAGGACAATTTCGTCGACTTTAATGCAACGAAGACACAATATACAACATTCACAAGCAAAAGTGGGTCATCGGTTTCACGGCTGATGACGAATGGTCAGGCTCTCAATTTAGGGAATAGTTGATGCACTAATCGAAACCATAAAAGTGTTCGGCGTCACGGTCTTTGGTAATGTATCGTGACATAAACACGTGTCGAACATCAGCAAGTCCGCCTCTGTAAAACTGAGTTACCTTTGCAGAGCCAAGAAATATTTTACTCCGGCCCAATTTCTCCTCCTGTATATATCTCGCCACCTCAATGGCTGAGCTGGTAAGGAGGTTGTGTCTTGCGTTTGATTGTGCAAACCTAGGTTCAACTGACGGCTCTTGCTATTGCGCAATACGTCACAATTACTGAGTGGTAGGTAGGATCCCAAAGCCCAACCGCCCGGTGAAATACCACCCTATTAGGCTATAAGCTTCGTGAAATGGTTTAGAAAAATCCCTGAGAATGTTTCTGAGTTTGCTGACGGACCTGGCCGAGAAAAAATAGCGTTTCCGAGTGCTGACTCAGCGTTATAGGTTCACCTTTCCTGGGAGAAATAAATAAATAAAATAAAATAAAACCCACGCTTGAATATTGCTCTCATGTTTGGAGCTCTGCTCCAAGGCAGCACTTAACCTACTTGAGAGCATGCAGAGACGAGCGATCTGCCTCATCAGAAACACGGCGCTGACATCGCGACTGCAGCCGCTATCACATCGACCTTTGTCTGTTCTACAGGTATCGTCACGGGTACTGTTCTTCGGATATTAGAAATCCTCGCAAAATTGTTTATATGCGCTCCAAAAGACAATTCAATGGATCGTATCAATTTGCGGTTCGTCTCCCGACTGCACAAACATCTTTGTATCTCGTTCCGTTACAGAGCGAGAAAGCTGTGGAATTCTCTCCTGTCACGAGTGTTTCTGGAACGTTACAACCTGCAACTGTTCAAGAAGAACTGCACAGTTATTTAGTGGGATCTCCGGACGCCGGCTCAGCGCTATATGCTCGCCTCTCCCGAGGGAAGTACAATAAAAAAAAGTATATATATATATATATATATATATATATATATATATATATATATATATATAAAAATTCAAAAAAAATGATATGGCTGCGTTGACTTTTTTTTCCTTTCCGAACTCAAGTTACCATTTCGAGGCACTCGTCTTCAGTCAATAGAAGCCATAAAAGAGAATTTGTGGCGAACATTGAAGTCAATTCCGGGAAAAGCACACCCTAAACAAAAATTAATGACAGATTACGATTCAAGCCCAGATAGAGGACAGTTGTGCCAACTTACCGACAAAAAGAAAATTTGACAATCCCTTTAAGCGTGCTTTTTCGAATGATCAATTCCCGGTACGTTTTCGACAGAATGTAAGAGTCAGTTGGCTTCGGCCACTCGTATGGTGCTGTTGTATACTGTGCTCGGGATTTTGATCTTCAATACCGAATAAATTCCCCGCTTAGTTGAAACCTTGATGTGGTGTGGGGGCTTAAGCCACAATGAGTTACTCAGGCTATGCTGACGGAAGAATATGCTTTCAGTAGGGACACCCATGTCAGACAGGCTAGCGATGAGTAACACACAAAGATCTACCACCCCTATCCCGGTTGTAGTGCCGATGATGATGATGATTGTATATCATAGCAAAAACATAGTAATTCCACATCAGTTGAGTGTACTTGAGAATAACGATCGAATTCGTACACGCGGCCATTAGTCTGAGGCTTTAATGCTTCGCCGCTTACTCGTTTCATCGTGTGTTCAAATTACCATCTTCACTGTTCTTGCTAAACGCGATAAGCCGGTGCTATTGTGATGGTTGGGAAATGCATGGGCCAACAATCAAATTGTGCTATAATGGCCCGCGTGGGGTTAAATTTGCCATGATTTTAGAAGATTATATGATCAATTTAAATGATTTAGCATAAGCGTTATAAATGAGCAGATCGAAAACACACAAAATCAGGTTCTTCTTTTTAACAAGTAACACGGAAATGTATCTACCCCGGTTTTTAGGTTATGTTTTCTTAAGTCACATGAACACATGTGGTTATTTCACAATGTGACATCTAGGAGTATCTTAAAATCTCTTCTGTCCGTGTATTGTAGAGAAAATGTGCTTGGAATGTAAAAACCCATTTTGAAAATAACTTAAATATAATTCACTTCAGGAATTTACCTGAATTTAATTTTTCACTACTCCCCCAAAGTATCTCCGACGAACGGGAGTCAGTAATCTATACCAACGAGGTATTTAATGCTTTTGCTTCATTGATCCGACGTACGATTTTTTAATGAGCTGCATTTAATCCTATTAGTAAAAATTGGTATAAAACTTATTGGGTTTACCTCCCAAGGAAATGGTTTTGTGCGCTATAAAAGGCGTCTGAGGATAAAATTCAAAGCTATAATTGTAACATTTAAACGTTAAGGATAAGAGCTGTTATATGTAAGAAGTGGCCGACTGTCCTTTTGCTTTGCGGTCTCTGTTCATCGTAACGAATAATCAAAGGACCGCAAAAAGACATCATAGAGAGATGGAAAAGTACGTAATTTCAGTTCTTCCATCTTGTGCGGCCCCACCAAGGGTTGTGTCGAATATTCTTTGATCTTAATGTTTCATTAATATGAACAAGAACCGCTGCAGCTTTGTCATCTTTGTTCTGGGATATAATTAAAATGCGGAAAGGTGGGAATAAGGACGAAGCAAATAAATTAAAGTGGATGCATTAAACGAAATGATATTTCAATTAAGAAACATATCTAAGGACTATTACAATTTAAGAGCTACTCGATTGCGATTAGATATCTAGAGCATATTAAGCATGCAGTTGTAACATTGAATGTATTTTACGTTCATCTCATACCATGGTTGAGCGGATCCGCGACATTCAGTATTTATATTTTATAACTGCTCTAATAATGTTAAAGTAATTAGACGATCTTATTTACGATCCTTTTATTCATTATCCGCCGAAAGGCAATTATTAATAATTACTTCCTTTGTACTTGCTGTGAACTCCTAACGAATTAATGACGATTTCAGTAAATTGTATGAAAATGTATAGAAGCAGAATATGTATACAGCAGAATGACACACGTACTTCCAGTTTTTAGCCGTTTTTTAGGTTCCATATAGAGTGATCCTATTTGAGTTTCTATCGTTGAAATATGTAAATTAACTAGCTCTTAAAAGTTATGAGCGGTTAAAGTGTGCAGTATAATGGTCAATTGCAATACTAGTTTTCGTAAATGGATCGGGTCGTGATTCCCCAACGCGTTCATTTTATGAAATCCTTTAAGTTTACAAGTCTACACCCAAACTCAGACCGATTATAGTTCGTTTATTTGTCCTACTGAGGAAATTTTGCAACCTAGTAAGTATATTTTAAGTAACTCGAAACTGAAGACATGCCTACATTATTGATGACACCGCTGTCATCGACGACCAGATTGCTGGAAATATTACTTCGATGACATCCACATTTTTCGAGCGCTTCTCCTGGTCTATTTTTTTAACATTTTTCAATTATGTAACAACAAAGTGTTAATGCAGCTTGGTCTTGACTTGCAGATTGTTATCGTAGACTAATATATGAACAGGAAGAACACTCATGTAGTTCGACTATAGAACGATTTCTTTTATTTTCTTTAGCTGTTTATGTTTTATTTTTAGTATGCGCATTCTATGGAGAACGGTTTTCGAGTGCAAATATTTGAGGAGAAGCAACACAAACTCTATATAAGAAAGACTCAAATTGAAAAGACTTTATTAATTTAAGAAGAACTCATTCAATTATGGTAGAATGTTCAGTGTATCAAAACAAAAAAATTCAAAGCTCACCATCTAAAGAAAACTACAGTCACTCAATGACTGCAATCGAGAAATACGGAGCGAGCGACCTCAACCATAACTGGTGATAGCAACACACAAATGAACAATAAATCAAATGAGAGCGCAGATAATAAAAGAAGACAACAGCCTGTCAATAACGAGCCTGTCATCATGGATATGATGACGATGTTCAGTGTCTTCTACGACGACATCAAGAAAAGCATCAACCACCTAACAGAATGGGTATGTAATCTTGAACATTTTCAAAAACCACCGACCAAGAAACCCAAGAAATTAACACAATGAGTAATCGGCTTCTAAGAATAATCACGTGGAATGCAAATAGGCTTAAGCAAAGGGTTCAAGAACTACAGGGTGGCGCAAAATTAATCATCCAATTTTGTTTTTGAATTACTTTTTTACTAAATAAAAAAAATGTTTTTTACTGACGGAAATCTTTATTTGGACCTTTACAATTTTTTCTGTTAAGTGGAAAAAATTGTATCCGTCAAGTGGCTGCCGCCAGTGTTGATACACATTTGTACCCGTTTTATCGCATTTTCCATGTCTTTCCGCAAGATTTCCGATGATAACTGTTCGCATTCCTGTCGAATATTCTCCTTAGGGGATGCGATTGTCTGAGGCTTGTTGGCATAAACCCACGACTTCAAGTAGCCCCAAAGAAAGAAGTCTGGGATGGTTAAATTGGCCGATCTTGGTGGCCATGCCAAGTCGCCAAAACGAGAGATTAAGCGACCAGGAAACAATTCCTTCACAATATCCATTGTGGCTCGTGCTGTGTGTGCGGTTGCACCGTTTTTTCGAAAGCACATGTACACCAAGCCCCACTCATCAAATTGTTGAGGTCCGGACGCCGTGCTTCCTCGGTATGAGGGAAGAGCGTGGACTTATTATTTTTTTGATTGACTGTTATGATTTTCCAAAAACAACTCACTTATAATTCACGTACAACTGGCTTTTAAGATTTCCCAATTGCGACTATTCTGTTTATTTACAAAGTCAATCAAGCCGAAATCTGCTTTAGCGCTAATTATTATTTAAACAACAATAACAAACAATTATTTAAAGTTAATAATTAATAAACTTAATATGTTATTGCGACGCTAGCTGCTCCATAACAAATCATTCTCAACCTTTCTTTACGGCTGACAAATATCAACTGAACTTTTTTTTTTTTTCTATTTTTTTCTCTCTGACTTTTCACATTCAATTCGGACGAAAATGCAAGTTGCTACGTTTTCAATAAATAAAAAGGTGCAGGTTATTAAGTGTGCTGTAACTGGTAATATTGTGAATGTTTATGAATGGTATGTATTAAGTGAGAATGTAATATATGTTAAGTGAAGTTTTTAAGGATGTGTTAGGAGATTCAGTGTTAAATTTAATAAGGGTAGTATTCTGGAATACAACATCCCACCCTTCTTCGAGAAAGAAAATTATCCTTGAAGAGAATAATTTTCTAGTAACTATATATTAAATTAAGATTAATTAAAAACTTGGATTTTCGTTCAATTACATTACAAAGGTTTTCAAAATTAATCTTTCATCAAAGGTTACAATAATCAAAAAGTTCTTAATACTAGAAAAATAATCTATTTACATTATATATTAACTAAATTTTTTCAATAATCAAAAAGTTCTTAACACTAGAAAAATAGTCAAAATAGTCTATTTACATTACATATTACCTAACTAAATTTAAATATTTCTCCTTGGAACCTTTTGTTTTCTAATCCAAAAGTTATTATTACTTATTATATTAATTACATAATATTAATATTCAAAATTCTCATTTCCGTTCGAATATATATATTAATTCCAAAATTTCCAATACATATATTACCTCTAAAATTTCCTTTCTTTCATTTTCCGTTCGAATATATATAAATTCTAAAATTTCCAATATATATTACCTCTAAAATTTTCTTTCTTTCGTCCCCCTCATTAACTTTTTTTTTTTTTTTTTTTTTTTTTTTTTTTCATTTCCGTCATTTCCTACAATTGTTAGATTAT
Source organism: Microdon myrmicae (assembly GCA_963931805.1). NCBI lineage: Eukaryota > Metazoa > Arthropoda > Insecta > Diptera > Syrphidae > Microdon > Microdon myrmicae. The sequence goes on from OZ007496.1 coordinate 70,075,345, forward strand.
TTCATATATATTGAATAATAAAACAAAGGCCATTTGTTATGTGTTTATCTTTTCCTTAAATTTATGGAAAAGTTTCCAAAACCTTTCTGGGCCTATTACTATGATGATTGAATAAAGATGATTATTACCAAAAATCTTCTTGAAAAATGATCTTAAATAATTTAAATGACGGTGTAACCTTTTATTTTTTTGTATTTTGCATTGGAATAAATTTTTATTGTTGAAAAAAAGACTTGTAATGTATTTATATAGTTACTCTTTACAATACCTATTTTAGTTAAATTATTATTTTCATTTTTTATTATTTCGTGTTTGAGTAAGTGTTTGTGTTTGTTTTCGTTGTTTAAAATATTTATTGTTTTCGGCTTAGTGTTGTCATTGTCCATAGCTTTAACTGCTGTCGGAACGTCTACCTTTTCAGTCTTACTCACTGCTGATGGATCGTTTAGTTTCTCAGTCTCATTTACTGATTCGAATAGTTCTTCAGACTTATTAGCTGTTAGAACATCTTGGTTCCCAGTACTATTTGCTGTTTGAACTATTTCTTCAGTTATATCTGCTGTAGAAACATTCAATCCTTCAGGCTTTGCTGCAGAAAAGATTTGTTCATCAGTATTAGCTGCTGAACTGACTTGGGTTTCGAATTTTATTGCAACTATTGGGTTTTCAGTCTTTAACACTGCTGAATGTTCAGTCTTTGTTGCTGAAGTGCCGGGGTTGTCTATTGGGATAGCCGAAATATTAGGGGTTTCTGTTTGTATATTTTCTGCAGGATCCGAATTTTCAGTCTTTAATACTGCTGAGTTTTCAGTCTTGGTTGCTGAAGTGTCTGCGTTGTCAATAGGGATATCTGAGATATTAGCGATTTCAGTCTTTAATACTGCTGAAAATTTCGGATTTTCAGTCTGTGTTGCTGAATTGTTTTCCAGAATGGGAGTATGAATCGGAGTCTTTATATTAGGGACAGGGTTATCTTCGTTTATATGGCTTGGTTTATAGGAGTATGTGGGCTCAGGGTAAATTTGGCTAGGAGCTTCATTAAAATGGTCGTTATCTATTTCCAAAGATCTAATGCTGTAAATAGAAAACTTTGGTCTGTCTTCCATAAATTTTGGTTGGCGTCAGGCCTCGTTTTCCGACTCTTGCACCCGAGAAAAGTGAACATTTTGTCTATCGTTTTGTCTATTGGTGCTCCTAGAATTTACACCAAAACGATTTTCAGAGTTTGTAGGATTATTTCGGAATGGGTTACGCGTTGTTGTACCTTGTTGGTAATTTGTTGAAGCCGATCCATTCCTAGATATCTTGTATCTACACTCATTCTCTGTGTGATTATTCCGTCCACAGAAATTACATACAATGTTATATTCTCTTTTTATGGGTTGTCTATTCGGAAAAAAGTTGGATTGCATGTTCCGATGACATGTGTCCTGTGTATGCCCTGGCTTACCACAGGTTTGGCAGACTATACTATTGAATGTAGGTTTTTCGTTATATTGATATGACCTGGGAGAGTTGTCCATTCGAGCACCATGTGATACTACATGTGCAATCGACTGTTTTAAATTATTTCCCCCATGGACTTTAGCTAGTATCTTTAGCTGTTCGTTCATTAGTCCATCTTCAAATGTTTGTACGGCCAATTTTTTGTTTTCTTCCATTAAGAATTCCCTAACCACCGCGTCTGCTGTTATTTCACACGTGGCAGAGTTTAGAGTCCTTAGAGCATTCGCGACTCTATCGCCGTATTCCCGGACGGTTTCTCTGTAGCGTTGTTTCAGAGAAATCAACTCATTGTGTGCCGTCGACCGAGATTGCTCCTCTTTATATTCCGATTCGAGTTTATCTTTTAAATCCTCCCACTTAGCGATTTGGCTATACCTAATCAGATCGTAAGCATGACCCTCTAGTCTATTTTTGACTAGCTCTAAAAACGTCTCGTATATATCCGGGTCTGCCTTCTTTATGGATCTAAATAAAACGTCTCCCCCGGAAATAAATTTACCTAAGTCGCAGGGTTTCCCGTCAAAGGTAGGGACGATTCTGAAAACATCAGAAATTCCGACAGAAAGAGCCATTTCAGGGGGTTTAATGTGTATCGGTTGATAGTGGATTTGTTCTTCCCCCTGCCTAGCCGCCTGTCTCGTGTAATATGGACTCGTAATAGTGAAAGTTTAAAATAATGTATGGCGAAAATTCAATTCTTAAAATATGGTTAACTTAAAAATATGGTTATGGAAAAATTGGCCTTTCTTTTGGTTATTCAATATATATATATATATATAGGAAAGAAAAATAAATTGGTCCCAAAACTGAAAAGAAAGAAAATTCGACGAGAAAGAAAGAAAAGAAACGGAAATGTCTTCGAAATACTGAAATGAGAATTTGCAAATAATTTAGATAGAAATTACTATCCAAAAAATATTCTATTGGGATAAGGAGAGCTTCCAAGGAGAAAATATTCCTAAAAAAAATAGAGAGAAAAGTCGCTAAAAAAAATTCTTACTCTACTAAATGTTGTCGTTGTACTGTTGATAGCAGTCTTGAGTGTTGCTGTTTTGTTTTTTTTTTCTTCAGTTTTCCTTGGTTGTTTCCTTTGTGTGGTTCTTTTTCTTTTTAGATTTTTTTTTTCTTTGGCGCCAGGCAGACTTCACGTCCTAAAGTTGATTGCTCATCCTGGTCTTTGCTGCTTTCCTTTTTTTTTCTTTTTATTTCGTTGTTTTATGTCGAGGTTCTTTTTTTTTCTTCTTATTTTGGTTTGGTTATTTCTCCTGTTTTTTTTTCTCTCTTTTCTTCTTGAAAAATTTTTTTTCTTCTTCTTATTTGGTTATTTCTCTTGTGTTCACTTTATTTTTTTTTTGTTTTAAATTTTTTGTTTACTTTGTTTTTCGTTGTTTTATGTTTACTTTTTTCTTCTTCTTATAAACATTTTTTTTTTGTTGTTTTAAATTTTGTTTTGTTTAAAAAATTTTTTTTTCTTGTTTTTTTTTTCTTCTTATTTTCTTCTTTTTATTTGGGATCCTTTGGTTGTATCCCACCGCTGCCACCAGTGTTGAGGTCCGGACGCCGTGCTTCCTCGGTATGAGGGAAGAGCGTGGACTTATTATTTTTTTGATTGACTGTTATGATTTTCCAAAAACAACTCACTTATAATTCACGTACAACTGGCTTTTAAGATTTCCCAATTGCGACTATTCTGTTTATTTACAAAGCCAATCAAGCCGAAATCTGCTTTAGCGCTAATTATTATTTAAACAACAATAACAAACAATTATTTAAAGTTAATAATTAATAAACTTAATATGTTATTGCGACGCTAGCTGCTCCATAACAAATCATTCTCAACCTTTCTTTACGGCTGACAAATATCAACTGAACTTTTTTCTATTCTATTTTTTTCTCTCTGACTTTTCACATTCAATTCGGACGAAAATCCAAGTTGCTATGTTTTCAATAAATAAAAAGGTGCAGGTTATTAAGTGTGCTGTAACTGGTAATATTGTGAATGTTTATGAATGGTATGTATTAAGTGAGAATGTAATATATGTTAAGTGAAGTTTTTAAGGATGTGTTAGGAGATTCAGTGTTAAATTTAATAAGGGTAGTATTCTGGAATACAACAAAATTCCGGCAGTAAGAAATCGTTTATCATGGCACTGTAGCGTTCGCCAGTAACAGTGACCGTGTTGCCGATGGGGTCCACAAAAAAATACGGCCCAATCACTCGTCCCGCATGAACGCCACACCACACAGTGGCTTTGAGTGGATGTAATGGCTCTTCGTGCATCACACGCGGATTTTCTGTGCCCAAGAAACGAAGATTTTGCTCATTGACATAACCGCTTAAGTGGAAATGCGCCTCGCCGCTCATGATGATTGTCGACACAAAATCGTCCTCTTCGTTGTTCAAAATAATCGACACAATTATTCCACGCTCCTGCGGAGTATAGCACTGCATTGCTCATCTGTTTGTATACTGCAGCTGTCTAGTTCAGAAATGTCTAATATGATTGACGTATGACGCCATTTGCAAAAACTATAACAGCTTCCGATCCTCATCATCATCGGCACTACAACCGGGAGCCGGTCTTGGCCTTATTTAGCAAGTCCTGAAACTTGTTAAATTTTCCGTAATGATTTGTTTTTTCCGGGCAAGGTCATTAGTCTTGCGCCAGAGGCTCCCCGACGGGGAATCGAACCCCGGTCTCCCGGGTGACAGGCGGGTATAGTAACCACTATACTATCGAGGAGCCAACATCTTCCGATAGGTTGATTAATTTTGCGCCACCTTGTAGAAATATTTATAAGAGAGCACAACATAGATATTATATCTGAAACACACATTTCTCATATGAGCTTCTAAAAATCAGGAGTTTTATGGCATATTGGACTACGCATCCCAGCGAACGTGCCCATAGAGGTACAGCTCTGATAATAAAACAAAGTATACATCCCTTCCAACAAGAAGAAATAAAAGAAACTATTATTCAAGCCATCCATCGTTACTATTAACCTTAATGGAGCTGATTTAGATGTAGGTTCTGTATATTGCCCACATAGACATACAATTTCAAAACAACAATTCACGGATATTTTCAAGAAGTTCGGGCCAAAGTTTTTAACTGCTGGAGATTTCAATGACATGTACTCTCCTTGGGGGTCAAGATTGCATACTCCACGCAAGGGAAAACAATTGCTTACAGCCATCAAAGAAGCAAAGTGCGAAATTCATTTGTCTTGTTCACCAACATACTGACCTACTGATAGCAACAAAACTCCTGACCTGATAGATTTCTCCATTTCGAAAGGAGCGGCATCGAATTACATGGAAACGGATAGTAAAGTTTAATAATAGTTGATTTAACGTCTGACCACACTCCACTACTACTAATATTGAATGCAGCTGAAAGAACAGAAAACTAAATCTTACTATCATATATACAGATTGGGAACAATTCCGAAAAGTCTCGACAATCAAATTGAATTAAACGTTAAACTACAAGATTGTGGCGAATTGTAACAACAAGTACAACAATTTATCGAAACACTACAAAGCGCAGCCGCAGCAGCAACTCCGGTGACAAGAGATAATGTAGAACCAGCAGTCAACTACCCTATTGAGATTAGGGAACTAATCAAAAGACAGGCTCAAAGTTAAGCGAACCCGGCACAGATCCATACACCCTAACGATAAAAAAGTATTTAACAAGGTGAGAAAATTAATTAAGGAACATAAACTGAATTGTATATATGAGTGTCTAACTGGACCAGCGGATACGGATTACTCTCTCTGGAAGGCAACACGTAAATTTAAACGTCACCTTATTCAAGTGCCACCTATATAGGATGCGCAAGTTTATTGCGTACGCAGAACTGAAAATAAAGTTGAAATATTTGCACAACACCTGGCTTCAGTGTTCAAACCATACAGCATCCACACTAGTATTGATCCTTCACCCAGGTATCAAACTGAGCAAACAATCAATTCAGCAACGACAATGGTGATTGCCCAAGAAATCCACAACAATTTGAACCGCAAAAAAGCACCAGGCGGCGATGAAATATCGCTTGGCGTATACAAGGAGTTATCTAGAACAGCTATGATTATGCTAATATATTTGTTTAATGTTTGCTTTCGTCTAAGATATATTCCGAATTCATTCAAAACAGTCCAGATAGTAATGCTCAAGAAGCCAGATAAACCAGCAGAAGAAATAACGTCGTATAGACCGATCTTGCTATTGCCAACCATTTTAAACTTGTTTGAGAAAATACTCTCAACCGACTCAAGCCACTCATCAATATTCCAGACTTTCAATTTGGCTTTAGGAATAAATACTCAACTATTGTTCAGGTCACCATGTGATCTCAGTAATAGAAAAGGTTTTCGAAGAAAAGAAGTACTGCCTAGCTGTCTTTCTTGACGCCTTCCAAGCATTCGACAGAGTATGGCATGAAAGTCTTATATGTAAAATGAGAAAACTGCTTCTAGCAAGCTATTGCCAACTACTCGAATCATACTTTTCTGATAGAACATCCAAAGTAAAACAGGAAGGAACGCACTCTAGTTTCCATCAAATAAAAGCAGATGTACCCCAAGGAAGTGCCTTGGGACCTTTCCTCTACTTACTATACACAGCAGATATCCCAACAACCAAGAAAATATTTGTTAATTCTGTGATGTGTCGTGTATTGTTAGTGGACGATATTTCTATATCCTTATCGATGAATGACTGAAACGATTCCAAAAGGGTAAATAACGAGTCCGAATCTGAAGCTAAAAATGTTTTATTACTTATTAACGATGATTCCATACTTATCTATGTTCGGCTTATTTTGCGGATGTTCATTCGAATAAGCTCCCTTCCGGAGATGTTGTAGTGCCCTGAAAAGCCCTACATCTCCTTCCCCCACACATGCATCTAAATTCCTACACCTAAACTTAGATCATACAAAACAATCATCTAAATTCAAAATTTGCGATAAACGAATCAAATGTTCGTTTATCGCCCTTGCACCTAACTCCCTATATTTATCCAACTAATCCACAAATACATTATTCCAATCCAGGAAAATTCTTTGTAAACGAAGCAAATATTCATTTATCATCCATACATTCAATTCCCTATGATCCTCAAACAAAAGCAAACATATGGTAAGTTGAACCAGATGTTCAATTTCCATACTCACGCTCATGTTTGCGTAATAAACGACGTCCCTCGGACGATCGGTCGCTACTCTTCCCGGTTAACTCCGGAAGCACGGTGACGACCGCAACGGGTGAACTTGGGAGATCTTGTTCATAAAGAACAAAAACAATATCCTCTCAAGTTTCGCTACAACAATGGTTTGTGTGGAAGGTGATGATAAGGGAGACCAAAACGAAGATGCTGAAAACATGTGGGGAGGAAGTATTGTGCCTAACACGGATACGCCGTTCACTTCTATCCCAATCGATCAAAAGTTCAGCCACAGCATGAATGAAGGAAACGCCACCACGTTTGTTCACAACCAATAAACCGAACACCAAAATACGGAACGAATAACACAGAAAACAACGCAGGACACAGGAACCGTTGCCGGAAAATTAAACACACTGGTTTGGTTTATTAGTGCAGGATCACTGTTTATTTATTTTAACGTATTAATGGGTTGGCGCAAAACAAACTACTTAAAAAAAAATACGCACTATTAATGTCTCCGCTAATGTAGACATCACACTTTATCGCACTACGGACGGAGGATATTGGCGTTTGCCATTTTGCACACACACGACTGGGGCTGAAAACCTGGCTACGAGGAGCGGAAAGCGAAGACCCGACCGGAAAACGACTCAATCGAGGGTTAGAATCTGGTTCTTGATTCACCCTCGATTCGGTGGTGGTGGATATCCTCTCCACTTAGGATATGTTTTACCTACCACAAGAGTGACGTAAACTCTCTCTTTGTGGAAGAGAAAACCAGATCTGGTAATGCAGATCATGGTGGTATGTGTGTGATCGTTCAGATCTATATTGTTTACACGTGCTCGAAGGCAATGGGTAAACGAAGCAGACAGGCGGTAGAGACAAAAGGGAGAAACGACCAAATGCGCCGTTCGGTAATGCGGGTCATTGTTTACGCGATGCATCGTTGCTACAATAGACGTTGGGAAAAGGTGCTAATGGGATTGGCGGCCGAACGAATCCCTTGCATGCCTTTGTATAAGTCGGGTAATTAGTTGCGGCAGGGAAATAAATTGAAGATTGTTTGTTAGTGGGAAAACAAACGATGAGTTGGATCTTATGCATGTTTACATGCGTGGAAATATGGTTTATGGCATCTCCGACTGGTACAGGAACCGAGTTCTTGTTTATACTAGAAAATGCCAGAGGATCCAGTTCCGATGATAATAATTGGGATGCGGGAATTGCTTGTCGATTGTACAAACGAATCGCGGGTCAGCTTATTGCAGCTGTAAAAAGAAGCTGTTCGACATAGGATTTTAACGCAGACAAAGGGTGCCGACTGGCTTGGGATTCATGATGCCATATGCACTTTAAAGAATTATTTCTAGGAATTTTTGGATAATGCGTTGTATGCATTAAATGTCTTTGAAAAAGGAAAATGTCTTCAGGTGCCAATGCAAATGCATTGGCGGGAAATAATGGGAGTTGAGTTGTACGAGGGTTGCCTGTTATGTTTCGGGATTTGGCAACCCTAGTGTTGCAATCCGGCAATTGACAGCTCTGTCGTAAAGTTGGACATTTTTGAGGTTATACGCACTCAGAACGTTTTGACATACGAGCGCTATTTGTGTTGTTTACAGTAACTTAAAAGATTCATCTCGGCCCAAGAATGGAATTAAATCGTCAACATTTTCGTGCGTTTATTTTTTACAACTTTCGGCGTGGATTAACTCAGCAACAGTGCATGGATGAACTCAATACAATTTTTGGCGATGAAGCTCCATCAAGGACATGTAGTGCTCCAAAAAGCCCTACTACCTTTTTCCCCCATTCCTACATACAAATCCTAGCTATTTTAAGCTAAAACCAAAAAACCCATCAAAACCCACAAAAACCCAAACATAATCCAAAATTCGCAATAAACGAATCAAACATTAGTTTATCGCATAACATTTGCCCCCACGGCGAAGTTTAATCTTAGGTAAGTTAAGTAAGTTAAATTAAAAAAAAAAAAAAAAAAAAAAAAAAAAAAAAAAAAAAAAATTGACAAAGTTTTTCAAATTTTTCTTTGTCTTTCAAATAATTATCAGTACTGCCACAAAGTTCTGTCGCCGAAAGGCAAATTATACAAATATTAAGTAATGTTTAGCTTAGAGCGTCTGCGAAGGACCAGTAAGTTATTATATAAGCTATTTAAGCTAGAATTTAAGCATTTTTTGTCTAGCCTTTAATTTAGAAACTAAGAATATAGAAAGAAAATAAAAAAATGTTTAAAAATGGAATGGCGAAGTTTAATCCAGAACCCGAATTAAAATTAAAATTCACAATAAACGAATCGTTTATTGTTCAAATTTGCTCCACGGCATCATGAAAATTCAAAATTCAGAGATCGTTATCTCTATCTGAAAATTTTCCATTCAGGAAAACAAACAAAAACCAAAAGCAGATACATTCACACATCTGCGTAATAGTTTCGTAAGAATTCATTCTTATCTTGTGTAAATACAACATCTCGCTCGAAATACCCAACAAATCGAGATTGTTGTACGAAAATGTGTATCTTTGGGATACAATTTTCGAAGTGTTTTCCTTTATAAAGGGATAGCAAAACGATCTCGAGGCCGCAGTATCTAGATCCTACTGCCACAGAGCAGTTATTTTCAAATTCAAGTTAAATTGTGGGGAGGAAGTCGTGGCACCGGCATGGGTGCGAGTTATACCTCCTCCTCCATCATCATTAATAATGCCGCCGAACACTAAACGATTACGAGGAAGCAGTGGAAACATCAACGAAAGCAAAACACACGGCTATGGATTTGTTGCACAAAGTTTGTTTTTATTTAAAATTTATAAATTATTTATTGTTTGTCTTTTACATTTTTGTATGATGTATTCGTTTTCACAAAAATACGATTGAACACTTTCGTATGAACTTAATGATATTGTTTTATCAATGAGACTATTGCATACCGATTCTTTTGAAATTTATATGTTTTCGATAATAAACAATTTGGGATCAATAAATTTACGTTATTTCTGGTGATTCACGGATAAATTTACGTGGAAAAAAAATAAACTAAAACTTCCTAGAGTTGAAAAATAAAACACACACGGCTCCGGGTATATATTCGCGTGTTACTGTTTACGCTTCTCCGCTGGTGGCGCGGAGAGCGGGAGTTTCACCGTGCGACCAGCGTGGTCGGAGGATGGAATAAGACTCAAACGATATCCTCACCAATAAGGATATCGTTTTTTACCTACCACCAGGGAAACGTAAAGTCTCTCTTGGTGGTATAGGAAACCAGATCTTGTAATACAGGTCATGGTGGTATGTGTGGGATCGTTGAGATCAATGCTATTCACACGTTCAGTGGAACAGCGAAACAGGCAAGGACAAAAGAAAAGGCGACCAAATGGTTCGCTCTTTAATGAGGGTCATGTTTATACGATACCTCGTCGCTATTTTCGACGTTAGGAGAAAAAGGTGCTAAAAGCAATATGGATGTTTATGGCATCTCTGGCTGCAATAGAAACCGGGTTCATATTTGCATTAGGAAATGCTGGAGAATTTGGTTTCAGCGTCTATTGCGCTAATTATATGCAGCTGCTTGGGTTGTTTGTTGGTAAGACAAACAAAAAAAGGTTGCCAGGCAATGTGTATGTATGGTATATGACGCGGCTGGGAAAATAGACGGCGCGATATTTATGGTCCCTGTCATGACGGTTACATTGATTGCAATCCGAATTATTTTGTTTACAGGAATTTGTCTGGTGCCGAATTGGTTCAGAATACCAAATAGGAAAACAAAGAAATATTATGAAAAATTGTATGCGAAGGGATGCATGAAGGTAAGTTTTCTTTATAGGGATTTTAGGGTTATAATAATTGGGTCTGTTTGATGCGTGAAGCATCTAAGATGCTAATGCGAATTGCATTAGCGAAAGCTGGTGCAGACCCGGGTTATGGTTATGGGGGTTTTTTCAGGAAGGCGAGCCGTGGGATCTGGCGGAATCGCTACAAAATCAATAAAACTAAATCCAAAATAAAAAAAACTTCTTTCACTACTTTGGAAATTTTGTGCTGGCACCCAACGTTGGATGATTCATTTATATATATATACCAGGACGACTCCAAAGAAATCGGTACAGGAACCGGTACTGAGGTTGGAGGGTATAAGGACACTATCCCCTAGGTTACGTCCCACGAACAATCAGGACGTTGCTCTTCCCTCTGGGTCAGAGGAAGCACGGCAACGAACCCTTGCTGAAGTGTGTTGTTCCAGGAGCAATCAATAAAGAGATCCAACGTCCTTTTCAGGACAAGAAAACGCGCTTCCTGAGGAACAGCCCTCACAACGGCAAAACAGACCAGTGTTTATCGATGGTATGGTGAATTCAATCGTGGTCGTAGTTCTCTCCAAGATGAATTTCGTGAAGGTCGTCCAAAATCAGTTGTTGTTCCGAAAACCATTGATGCTGTGCGCGAACTGATATTGGAAGATCGTCATGTGACCTATCGTGAGATTGAGACAACCTTAGACGTTAGTTGGACCAGCGTACATTCAATATTGCATAAACATTTGACCGTCAAAAAAATTTGTTCGCGTTGGACCCCACACAATTGGTCGAAAGAAATGCTCAAAAAATACGGTCGCGGTGCTTCGAAACACGTCTATGACATCGTGACAGGTGATGAATCGTGGATTTACGCGTATGAGCCCGAAAGTAAACAGCAGTCGACTGTCTGGGTGTTTCAAGATGAGCCAAATCCAACAAAAGTTGTTCGTGCACGAAGCACTTCCAAGCAAATGGTCATCTGTTTTTTCAGAAAAACTGGACATGTCGCAACCGTACCACTAGAACAACGCAGAAGACGGATCACTCTTCACCACGACAATGCGAGCTCTCACACATCGGCTGCGACAACTGCATTTTTGAGCACCCAAAACATCGATTTGATGGGTCATCCGCCGTATAGTCCTGACTTGGCACCGAATGACTTCTTTTTATTCCCGTACGTAAAAAACAAACTGAGAGGTCAACGTTTTTCGACACCTGAAGAAGCGGTTGCTGCATTCAGAATGCATGTGTTGGAGATACCTCAATCAGAGTGGCAAAAGTGCTTCGACACTTGGTTCAAACGCATGCAAAAGTGTATAGATCTTCATGGGGAATATTTTGAAAAACAATAAAGTGATTTTCGATGATCAATATTTGTTTTTGTTCTCTAATCCCGAAATATAAAAGAGCAACCCTCGTAATAATGGGGGTTCTGCCTAATAAGTTAAGAAAGGAATCTTACGGAGAGTTGCAAGCGAAGAGATGCATGAAAGGTAAGTTTTCTTTTCCAGGGGCTTTTTTGATTACAGACTTGATCTCTTTAATGTGTGAAGCATTTAAGATGCTAATGCGATTGCATTAGTAAGTTATGAGATTGGATGGAAATTATGGGGGTTTTTCAGAAAGCGAACCGTGGAGTTTGGCGGAACCGCCACAATCAGTTCTTGTTCTCCCCACAGGGTTATCATCATTAAACTTCACTCCAGGGCCTTTTTTTCGATCAAGGGCAGTACTTCTGTACTGTTCTCTCAACATGTGTTGTACTGTTCTCTCAAATTCGCCCTATTATTCTTTGTGTGACAGCTCGCCGTACGGGAAACTGAGCTAATTGGTTGTGGAACAAGCTAACATCTCGAGTGTAGAGGGTGGAGAGTTATTTCAAAAAACATTTTCTCACCGAGCGTCCTCAACGTAGTTAGTTGTATAGCGCGACACATTCATAGACACCTTTGCAGACGATACAGTTATAATATCAACTGACGATAATAAAAAAAATGGCGCAAGGCTAATAACCTTGCCCAGAAAAGCAAATTATTATGGAAAACCTAACAAGCTTCGGGACTTGCTAAATAAGGCCAAGACCGGATCCCGGTTGTAGTGCCAATGATGACGATGATAATCAAAAAAAAGTTTCAGAACATGTGCAACAGGCACTCAACGAAAATAGCCAATGGACCACCGATTAAAAAATTAAACTCAACGAGATGAAATATAACATATAACATATACATATAGCAATATTACTACATAATCTCAAGGGAATTCCAGTTCCAAAAGCAGATTCAGCGAAATATCTCGGTAATACCTGGATAGCAGACTAAACTGAAGACATCATGTGAAACAAAAAGCTGAACAAATAAAGCTGAAACGTGGGCAGATGTATTGGGTAATCGGGTATCACTCTCAAAACTTAATCTCTATTGTAAAAGATTGATCTATCAATCTATCAATAGAGCCGGCCTGAATGTACGGAATCCAATTATGGGGCTGTACAAAGCAATCCAATAGGGAAATAATTTAACGAAGCGAGAACAAATTCCTTCACATTATCACTAGTGCGTACCGTTTTGTGACAATCAGGATCTACATGATGACCTAGAGATCAAATGGATTTATGAAGTTATCCAAGAATATGTTGTCAAACACGAAAGACGCCTACATAATCACACCAACGTAGAAGATATTCAGCTCTTGGATATTACCCATGAATTGAGACGGCTAAAACGGACGTAACCTCATGAATTAACATCTTAAAATCGAACATACTAAAACTGACATGGGAGCCGAAGGCTGGTGCAGTAAACCCTCACATGTTTCCTCAATTAAACTGAATTAAGAACAATTCCTGCGCTCCTCGGTAGTATAGTGGTTAGTATACCCGCCTGTCACGCGGGAGACGGGGTTCGATTCCTTCTGGCGCAAGACTAATGACCTTGCCCGGAAAAAACAAATCATTATGGAAAATTTAACAAGCCTCAGGACTTCCCAAATATGGCCAAGACCAGCTCCCGGTTGTAGTGAAGATGAAGAACAATTCAATCATTGTATTAAATTAAATTGTTAAGATTGTACTATTCATATCCAATAAAGGATGTTACTAAAAAATAATATTACTCGTAGATTTTTTAAATGGTTAGGTGTTCTTTGTAGCAGGTACGGCCGTTAAGACCGAAGTTTACGAAATTATTCGCAAAGAATAGCTGAAATCATTAAGGCCAAATATAAATGTATTTCACTGAGAGTGCATTCGCAGATTACAACTTTATCTCTATTTTGTTCTACTCACCTATCTCAAATTTTGAAGAGTTCGCTAATACTTATGGAATAACCTGTACAACACCCGAAGTGGATCAATTAGTAAGTAGAGTGTGAAACATATATCCAGTAATGTGTGTATGATTTAGACAGAAAACTTGTTGTTTGTTTCTGATTTGTGTTAAACTGCGGAGCGTTAATTGGTATTAGCCCTATGGGGGCTATAACGTCATACGTTTTTTGGTTTTTTTGATGGCAAAGTAGTAAAAGAAGATACTATAATACCATTCATTAATTTTATTATTAATGATTCCAAATAGTGAATAGTACCACCACTCGTAAAAAATGTCAAGGGTAGCGCAATCAGCAAATATATTTTCTTCCGACCAGAAGTACTCTACTTTTGCTCCTTGCCAGTATCAAACCGCCAAGCCTTTACTATCAACTATCACATAAATCACCACCATGTTCGTTTTACCTTTTATCGTTTTAAAGTATGTTCTTGGCAACTATTTTAGCAAAATTGTGTATTTTCATTCTTAACGCACCGCACATTATCAATCCACAAATAAATCAAGTTTAATTTCGAAATTCCTCAATATACCGCGGAAAATTTGAAGCAACAGATTGAAACAGTTCGCACAATACAATTGCATACCATTGGACGCAGTATATCCGCGACGAATATACGAAAACCCTCCTTTTAGGCGGGCGATACACAACTAACTCCATATACGACACGCTCTTCAAAGCCACCGAGAGCATATCGGCAGGATCTCCTTAGGAAGTTATCGCTTCCCACAGTATGTTGCAGAAACATTTGTCCAGAATATTATGAGACTGGCGAAGGCATCGACATTTACGCCTGGTAGTATACCAGACTTTAGATAATGCCCTGAAATTCTATGGGGAAATTTTTGTGAAATATCCTATTGAAATGTAGTTGATTTCGAGAAGTTGAAGTGTGCAACAAAAATTGATCCCAAGAGGACAGGAACGAAATGATGTGCTGAGAGTCACCTGTCGATAGCAACACAAGAGAGTAAAATAGTACTAGATTAATAAAGAGAAACTGTAGGTGACTGTCTTGGGTAGAAAAAGTGGAGAATACTATTTGGCTTTGGAAACTTTTCCGAAGAACAACACTCGTAATGCAGTTGAGAACATAATTTATTTAGTTGTGATTACCTTACGAATTAATGCTATAACAGTTGAAGGTCTTAATTTCCTGTTGTTATTCATATTTGCGTTGATTTCGAGGGATAGAAGTTTGAATTTATTTAAAACACAGGAAAATAATTAGAGTGGCGAAAAAATGTGAGTTTATTTAAATGATAATTATATGCCATTCGTATTTTGATATGATTTTCGACATGTGACCGCCGCGGTTGGTGCGTGAATGGCTTAATCTCGAGATCCAATTTCCAATTAATCTTCGGAGCATTCGGGGCTTGGGAGTGTTCAATAATTACTAGCTTAGTAGTGAAGCTACTATTCCATTATTACCTTAATGCAAGCTTATCAAGAGATTCAGGCTCAGAGGGTTTTCCCATCGACGACGTTGAGCGACTAATTGATTAACATAATCGGACAGTGGTCGGATAAAGGAAATGTAGAAAGATTGGACGACATAGGGATTGAAGAATTCTTTAGACTATTATTTTAGAACCCAAGTCTTAAGTTGGCCTTAAGGATTATCTCGAAAGGAAATTAAGTTTCCTATCACATAAAATACCAAGTTCGTGGATCGATTGGACGATGGTGGGAGTTTGGTTATAAGGGGGTGTAGAAACGGGGAAGAAAAGGTACGCGCTTTCATGAAAGGGTTGCAGACCGGCATTTGGGGATATTAAGTCCCAAACACTTTTTACGACATTACACCGGGAGATTGTCAAGTTACGTTTGAAGCAATGCAGAGCCAAGTGGTGACATAGAGAGACGCAGAGGTATACTTAATCATCATCATCGGCACTACAACTGGGAACCGGTCTTGGCCTTATTTAGCCAGTCCTGAGACTGGACTTCCATAGAGATTTGTTTTTTTCCGGGCAAGGTCATTAGTCTTGCGCCAGAGGCTCCCCGACGGGGAATCGAACCCCGGTTTCCCGCATGACGGGCGGGTATACTAACCACTATACTATCGAGGAGCCCGAGGTATACTTAATGACCCCATCCATAGTAGGGGGGCTAAGTCACTGTCCTGTGGAACCCCAGATATATTCCAAAAGGGGAATATATCAGGTGGACCGGTATGAAGTGAGCGTTTTTTTTTAAAGGTGTGGCAGTATTTTTGCTGGTTTTGCCACAGAAAATCAATTAATGTTTAATTTTACCTGTGATTGTTTTCGCTGCGTGCCGCCTGGTGAGATTTCCATTCCCAGTCAATTGTTTATATGCTGTTCGAATATCTTGAGCAGTTGCATGACGAGTCACTCCAAGACTTTTATGTGGGTCACCTAAATTGATCATACAATTTTGTTGACCTCCAATTAACTGGGTGCACAAATTTTGCCTGATGATCTATCAATTTTGAGAATTACTCTGCCTCAGTTTGGGATCGATGTACAATTCCGAAAATTTGTTTTCTTTTTCCTCTACGAAAATTTATACACCATAATACTCTTTTTGTCTGACAGTTCTCAGATTTATTACAACTTTTTTAATATAATTTTAATGTTAACAATTTTAACTTTTCCCTTTTTGGGTCTTTGAAAAATCTCCGGGACAAAAAAAACGAAACCGAATTTTTTCTTACTGCTTTTCTTCTTTTTACTGCTTTTTTGCCTATCGAAAACGGAATGTCAATCACCGTACATCAAGAAAAACATTACGCCGTTCTCTCTTTCGCCCCCCATTCACGGCCACTTCGAAAACCGAATTCGAACTCGAAGAACTGCACGATCTACACCCGAATCGGGGCGTGTTCGAAAACTCACTTCTGGATCGTGCAACTCCTCCACCACCTTACCATCATACCTCCTTAAAACAAATTGTATTAAAATTACAAAATGATTAATTGATGGGGTGGCGGACGCACGTAACAAAGGTAAAAAGGGTTTTTTTTGGGAAAGTAAAAAACATTTTATTCGAAGTATTGGCCATTGCTTTCTACACATTTCGACCACCTTTCTGGCAATTTGTGGATACCACGCCAATAAAACCGGTCATCTTTTGAGGCAAACCATTCGGAAACCCAATTTTCGACTTCTTCGTAGGAATTGAAATGCTGCTCAGCCAATGCGTGTCCCATCGATGAAAACAAATGGTAGTCGCAAGGAGCCAAGTCTCGGTGGGTGGGGTAACGCTTCCCAGCCGAGAGCTTTTATTGTTTCTTTGACGGATTTTGCTGTATGACTCGGAGCATTATTGTAGGGAGGAAGTCGTGGCACCGGCATGGGTGCGAGTTCTTCTTCCTCCTCCATCAAAATAAATCGTTCCGGCGGACACCAAAAGAAAGTAACATACATCATTTTCTCACTTACAAATTCTTTATTTTGAAGGTATATCAAAACTGAACAACACATAACATGAAAGATTTAAACCAATACTTTCACCGAAAAAAATTACTCGAACAACGCGAACACGACTCCAGTGCATATTTGCCCATCTCCGCAGTGACGGAGAGCGGGAGTGCTGCGTGTGATCAGCGTGGTCAACGGATGGAATAAGACTCAGCGATATCATGCTCGTGCAGAGCGCACTCGCTCATCGTGATCATGGTGGTATGTGTGTGATCGTTCAGATCTGTGTGGTTTACACGTGCTCGAGGGCAATGGGTAAACGAAGCAGACAGGCGGTAAAGACAATAGGATCGAAAAGATCGTCGTCTATGGAGAGCATCGCGTCTAAATAAATAGACGACGATACAGCGAAGAAATGTGGTAAAAGAAAAGATGAGACAAGGGCATCATAAAAGTCTTAGATGAATGATGCCCTTGTGTAAATATACGAATAGCCATTCGAAAGAGGTGCTAATGTATTGCAATACTTTATACAATGAGAATTGTATATCGTATCTTAGGTCGGTGGCCAAAACGAATCCCTTGCTTGCATTTGTATATGCCTGGTAATTAGTTTGTTGCGACGTACGACATGGATGATTGTTTGTCTATTGAACGACGGAATTGCTGGTCGACTTGCTACAGCTGTAAAAACAAGCCGTCCGATATTGCCCTTCAATTGACAACAATGGGTGCCGAATGGTTTGTATTTATGGTGCATATGCACATTAAGGAACTATTTATCGTTGGCTAAAAAGGGTCGACAGCCGATGTGTGTATAGATAGTTTTTATGTACACATATTGAGGCTGGGATTAGCCAACTCAAGGGCAAGATTCCCTGATATGCGGTCGTATGATGTGCGAACCGATGAATTTTATTACAGGGAATTTATGATAAGGTAAGAAAGAACTTTTACAGGAATTGTATGCGAAAAGATGCAAGAAAAGGTAAGGATTCTTTACAGGGACCTTTAGGTAAATAAATTTGATTTATTTTATGCGTGAAGCATTTAGGGTGCTAATGCGATTACATTAGCGAAAGCTTATGCAGACTGGGTTGTATGGATGGGGGTTCTTCATATAAGCAGGCAGTGGTGTTTGGCGGAACCGCCACATTATCAAGCAACAATATTACCTTTCCGTGTCTTGTGGCACATTCTGGTCGTTCTTCGATCAATACATGGTGCAAATTGATCATTTGTTGTCGGTAGCGTTGCGCATTAATAGCTTCGCCAGGTTTTAGAAGTTCATAATACACCACCCCCTTCTGGTCCCGCCAAACGCAGAGCATTGTCTTTTTTCCGAACCGATCGGGTTTTGGGTTTAGGATTTTTAAAATAAATCCATTTTTCATCACCAGTCGCAATTCGATGCAATACTGGCGTCCTTTCGTGTCGTAGAAGCAACGTTTCACATGTGGTGTTTCGCTTTTCCAACTGCCTGCCATTCAATTCATGTGGCAACCAGTTTCCACATTTTTGGATCTTTCCCATAGCTTTTAAACGGTCAGAAATTGTTTGTTGTGCAACATTTAACATTTGTGCCATTTGTTTTTGATTTAAAGTGTCATCTTGATCCAATATTGCTTGCAATTCGGCGTCTTCAAACTTTTTTGGTGGTCTTCCACGTTCTTCATTTCGCACATCAAAATCATTATCTCTGAACCGCTTAAGCCATCTTTTGCATGTTGCTTCCAATAGAGCATGATCACCATAGCCCTCGACAAGCATTCGATGCGACTCTGAAGCACTTTTCTTCAAATGAAAACAAAAAATAAATGCTTTCCGCGAATCATCATTTTCTGGTACAAATTGCGACATTTTTAACAGGATTAAAAAAATGTTGTTCGTACAATGACTTGATGCATACTAAATATATTTGGCAGATGTCATAGCAACCAAATAAAAAAAATATAACGGCTCGTTCACAACAAACGTTCCCTATCGATACAGTTGTATAGTAGCGCTTACTTCAGACCGGTACACCTGGTATATTACGCGTAAGAAGAAATCTACTTTAACAGAATGGATTCGAAATCGAAGGTTCTAAACTATGAGAATCCTTGAAGAAAGCGTTGCTGAAATCAGTTGTAACCATCTCGATCTCATTGCTAGTATCTAGGGATGACAGTGTGAAAGATATAAATTCGACGAAGTTGGTGGAAGACCAGACACCAAAAAATCCGTGTTGTCTAGGAGAAATAAGAGATTTGCAGTGAACGGTCTATAGCGTTTGGGATGATAGTGAAGAACGCGTGATTCGAACTGACGCTATGACAGTTAGAATCACCAAAAATTAAACCAAAGCGCAACCCATCAGGCCACTGCCGTGTGGACAAATTCGATTTCTAAACTCAAGTATACTCAACTGATGTGGAATTGTTATGCTATCGCTATGGTATACGGCTCTGATACATTTTCTTATTTGATTTTCGTTAGGTGTTTTTCACTATCTGCTTGTGTATGGTGTGTATATCTATTTGAAACGCCACACTACTCCCTCCTCAGTAACTTTGTTACGATCAGCTTCGTGTGCGAACGGCGGAGCGAGCGAGAGAACGAACGTCGGCACAGGCGAGTGGGCCGGTGCTCTATGCGGAAGTCGTGATCGTGTCGTGAAGAAAGTGTGTGCTGTGTGTACACAGATCACGTCGGGGTCACCAATTTTAGCGTTTGGGATGATAGTGAAGAATGTGTGATTCGAACTGACGCTATGACAGTACGCTGATGTGGAATTGTTTTTTTTAATCGCTATGGTATACGGCTCTGATGCATTTTCTTATTCGATTTTCGTTCGGTGTTCTTCACTATCTGCTTGTGTATTATGTGTGTATCTGTTTGAAACGCCACAGCTTAACATTTCATACAGAAAGCTTTAAAAAGCTTGAGTTCATGGCAAAGTTTAGCAACAGGACGATAGTTCGTGACAGCCCATTTGATCCCTTTTTTGTATATCGGGGTTGTTGAAGGACCATTGGTCAACCAGCAGCTGCCGGCACAACCACATCGTTTAGGATGGAACATCCCAAGAATGTCTTTACTGTTTATTTTGTAAGCCGCAATGAAATTCTCATTGTTTGTTTCGGTCATAATTCCTTTTCTGTTTTTTGTAATCCTTTGAAAGGGAGCTTGTGTTCAAATCATGTTTTGTTTATAATAAAGGTCTCTGCTTTCAACCCGGCGAAGGCCAGGATGATTCTTGTCACCGTTCAATCCAAGTTGACACACAATCTCCACATGACACCTCTGGATAGCTACTTTGGCACCCGCCAAGTAGTGAACCAATGCATGCAGCGACATCCCGAGAAAGGTTGGCGCACGGCTAATAACCTTGCCCGGAAAAACGAATTATTATGGACAATATAACAAGTCGGATATGGACGAGATACCGATGGAGAGACTTGTTAAATAAGGCCAAGACCGGATCCCGGTTGTAGTGCTGATGATGATGATGATTTTCTACGTCGTTCGAGTTTATCCTTTCTCATATTTGGGCTCACGGCAGGCATCGTTTTTACTTGTTTTATTTATTTATTTATTATCAATTAGTAATGTAAAATTACATATCAATAACTTAACCTAATGAGCCTAGCAGCGGGGACTATTGGCTCTGTATTTCTAATTTACAATTTAATCTTAATGATATTTACAAATTTATTTACAATTTCTATGTTGTCGGTAGTGGGATCTGCCAGAATTGTATAAATATCTATATTGCGAAATAGTTTGTCTTTTAAGGGTTTTAGGTGAGGACAGTCTTTCAAAATGTGAGTGATTGTAAGTGTTGTGTTGCATTTTGGGCAGATTGGGGCTGTAGCGCGGTGGAGCTGTGTGGCCTAATCGCAGCCTCACAAATTTGTGATTTTGGACTTGGACAAGTTCGTTGGGTAAAAAGGGTGAGTTTTGAAAGGGTTTACCATTTTATAGGCATGGTGGTGAGTATCCCAGTTTGTTTAGTTTATTTGTTTTTGTTGATTGCTGATAATTGACAGTAGATCGGCTCTTGTGTAGGTGTTGAATTTATGTACTGGAGGTCTTTTGGCTGAGTTGGCTGCGGCGTCTGCATTTTCGTTACCGCTGATGGCAACGTGACTGGGAGTCCACCTGGGAGTTTTACTTGTAAACTCCAGATCTACGCTGTAAATTTCACCCATCCCCCACACAACCATTTGCAGTTCGAGGAACGCAATTTCCTGCCACATACACTCACAATTCGGTGGGTCTATAAAGTGAGTCGCAACAGGGTAAGATCAACACCGGCATGAACTAAACAGTGGGTGCGACCGGCCAACGAGTTTGAGATGCTGGGGGTGAGTTGTTGCTGATCTCAGACTTTAAGGGTGCTCGAGTTTTGTGCGATTGGTGTTCTATCGGATTGAACAGTGGTGCCCCAGTTTGTTTTTCTTACTTCGCCTTAGCAGACATTACGTAATGCGATGGAATTGTGAACTGAGACCAGTAAAGTGACAATTGAAGAATGTTATCAATTAAACAGTGATCTGTGCCGCACTAAATCGGGTGTATTTAATTATCTTAAACAGTGTTAAACTTCCTTACACGCCCTGAGGTGGATCAAACAGTGGTGCCTCAGTTTGTTTTTCTTGTTTCGCCGTAGTAGACATCGCGTGATGCGATGGAATTGTGGACTTGGACCAGTAAAGTGACAATAAATTAGTGTTACCAGTTGAACAGTGATCTGTGCCGCACTGAGCCAGGTGCATTTAATTATCTTGAACAGTGTTAAGTCCTTACATGCTCTGAGGTGGATTATTTGTTCTGTCATCTTTCATCAACCATTGTCTGGATTGGGTGGTCCAATTATTTACAGGTACGTAAACTTACCATCTCAAAGTAAAATATAGGCACTGATATCCTGCCTGGAGCCCGTACTACAATCAAGATTATATATTCATATTTTTTTTATTTACAGTACTTAAAAAGAGAAAAAAATTACAGTACTTTAAAAAAAAAATTCAAATGTTCGCCATTTTATTAAATTGCGACTTTCATGGATGCCTCTCATGGATGCCCCTTCTATTATTGATTTTAAATTTTTATTTAAATTTAAATTAATTAAATTTCTCTATAAAAACTCTAATAGCGCCTTTTACGGAGGAGTTATCGTAGTTCAACGAGAGTTTATCTAGATAATTGTTGATACGTCGGAAGTTTACTTTGTAAAAATCGCAGTAGTAGAGACTACTAGGGCGCGTATGCGGTGGGGAAGAGTCGAGAAAAAGCGAGATGAAAAGAGGGTGTAATAGTAATCGATGGTTTAGAGGAGTAGCGGTCTGATTGAATCTGAAGAATTAATGAGTTCGGTGTTGAAGATAAAGTCTAGTGGCCTGTCAATGAGGATTAAAACGTTGTTAAGTTGACAGAGGCGAGAGTCAGCCAGCAGATCACTGAACAGACATACCTCTGTAAAAATAGGGTGGGAAATGTGGGAAATGAAAGAGCGAGCGAACGCGAGAACATCGGAGAAGGCGACTGGTCTGTGCAAATTTCGTAATCGTAGTAATAAAGTCCTGTTTAACCTATGGGAGAGTGTGTGTTGTATGTACAGAGCATGTCGTGGTCACCAATTATGGAGTTTTGCGACGATAGTGCCGAACGTGCGAATCGAACAGATGCTATGACGGTTGGAATCACTAAAAACTAGAACTAAATTTTTAACACATCAGACTGCAGCGTGTTATGCTATGTTAATTGCTATGGTATACGACTCTGATGTTTTGATTATTTGATTTGTTCTCGTTGTTATTCTTTACTATTTGCTTGTGTATTTCTGTTAGAAAGGCCACAGAATCATCAATAGGTCGATCAGGGTCGTCGTCTTGGTCGACTTTAAAGGTAGGAGAGAATAATTCCAGGTTATTGTTGGTGAGGATTAGATTTGTTTCACTTAGGGCGTATATGTGAATTGGTAGAGTTAGAGAGTTTCGTAGAACGAAGTGCAATTTTGAGTAAAGGCCAACATTCATTGTGATAGTAGAAAGTAAACGGAATATTGTGATGGTTTATGAGGCAGAATGGGGTGGGTGGAGGTTTGGCCAAGACGGGATCCCAGTTGTAGGGCCGATGATGATGACGACTTAAGACCAAATGCCAAGTCAAAATCATATTGAGCTCTTCAAAAGTAAACATCTGGGTGTTTGTGATTCGCTTCAAGTGGAACTTAGTCGACATAACTCCAGCCTCCCGAAATCCTCCAAAATGGGGAGCGGCGTGGAAATTAAAATGCCATTTGGTTCCCCGAGCTGGCAATACCTGCGCGCAAGATGCCATTGAGCGACCGTCAGCAGCTTCCGCAGCTCGGTGCTAGCTCCCACAAAATTAGTACCACATCCGCAAAACAACTCCCCACTTAACCCCCCCCCCCCCCCCACCATGAACCCTCTGAAGTAGTTAGCAATTATGTGATATGAATTACCTTCGTTGTCATACAAAATCGCAAAGTAACTCTTTAGGGTTTTCGCATTTCCTCCCTTCCAGACCTTGACCTCAAATAAATTGTCAATACGCGAAATGTTAAGTCACAATAGACCCACATACAGGTCCAACCGGCACAGAAAGAAAAATCAATTTTTCCACTTTTATTTAAATAAAAATTAAAAATATGTAAGACGATAATAAAACAAACAAAATTGGAACAATTGATTTTTTGGATGGCGTATTGACAATTTATTTGGTTACCGACCAAATAATCACAAACTGAATTCACATAGATGTCGTGACTGGCGTGTGTTGTATACAAGAGCGAGTTCAGGTGACAAGGAACCAAGGAACCTAGGATACCCCGGAAACTATACAACCGAATCAAGGAAACCCTGTTAGGTTAAACAACAGCGAAGACACCAATGCCACAAGGACTAAGTGAGCACCCATCCTCAACCATAAGAAAAAGAAACCACGACACCCCCACCGAGTCAAACCTGGGGGCAACATAGTGAGTACTCGTACCAGAATTAGTTATATTTGTTTGTGTGCAAGTAAGATGTTGTTGGGGGGAAGCCAATTCGCCATTGAACTTACTGAATGTATAATCGTAACTTTTTCCTAATATGTTAATCAATTTTCTTAATTATCCTATCTCAACATTTTTCATTCTGTAAAATTTTTAGATTTTTTTTCCTAATATTCTTATACACTTACATTTTCAACTATTCCAGCAATTTTTTTCTTTGTTCTTCCCTCTTTCACTTTTATGTTTTATGTTTTAATATACTTTTTCTTCTTGTCTATTCAACTTTAATTTTTTAACTTTTCTTGGTTTTTCTTGTGCTGTCTACGCCGTTTGACGTGCCGCTTACTTGAATTTAACAGTTTGTATATAATTTTGGCGTAAACACTGAATATATTTTGCTACTCTCGATACCGATACCCAAAGGACGGCACGTTCATTTCTGCGCCGAATGAAATTACTTATTTCAGTTAGTAAATGTTTTAATGCCTGTTCCAGACATTGACTATTTTTCCGCCCGTACTCACCTCACATCCCACCCTAATAAATTCATCATGATGGAGGTATTTTCGCTTTTGAGCTGTCACACCTCTGTATTGTGTTTGATATATTTCAATTCGGCTAAGGTAATAACGTAATCTAGTCGGTACTTTATTTTACACAGAGTCAAAAACATCAAAGCCCAGCCAAAACATTCGTTAAGTTGTTGAGTTAAACGAATTGAGCGTTCCACTTTATAAATCAAAGTCAGCGAGAATAAAAAATAGACAATTCATTAGGGCAAGAAATGATTGCAATTCGTAGGTTCAGTGCGCAAAGTTATTCCGTTTCCAGAAAGTAAGCGACACTAAAGGGGAATGGGAGCGAACATACAGAGTAAAGTCTCTGCTTTCAACTCGGCGAAGGGCAGGACGATCCTTGTCCCCGTTCAATCCAAGTTGACATGCAGTCTCCACGTGACACCCCTGGATAGCTACTTTGGCACCCGCCAAGTAGTGAGCCAATGCATGCAGCGACATAGTGAGAAAGGTTGGCGAAAGCCCGGAAAAAAAATTATTATGGACAATTTAACAAGTCTCGGATAAGGACCAGACACCGGTGGAGAGACTTGGTAATTAAGGCCAAGAACGGATCCCGGTTGTAGTGCTGATGATGATGATGATGATGAAGAGACATTAAGCCATATGCATTCGAAATTCCTAGGCATTTGTGGTGAAAATTAAAATATCCTTTCCAATGCTCATAGTTAATAACAATCCAACTGCCAACGCAACAGAGGCAGTAAGTCTGATTACTACAAATTTCGCACCCAATTCCGTGCTTCATGATACTATGGCGATTCGAGCAGACACGGCACACCACTTGGACACGCATTCATAGTGAAGAAGGTAGCCTTAAAAGAATAATCGAAAATAAATAATCAGAGCCGTATATTATAGCAAATAATATATAGAGTAGTAGCAAAAAAGGTACATCATCATCTACACGCGGCCGCGGTCTGTTGTGTTGAGGATTTCGTTATATCTTTTGTCGAAATTCTAATCATCGTATAACCAATCCGACTTATAGCTTCACTTCGTTACTAAACGTATATAATACCACCTATCTCTCTATTTGAAAGCAAAATACATTCCTGGATCCAGTTCATTTTCGAGAAAGCACTGTTCGCGCTCAAAGAGTCGTTATACGCACACAATAAAGAAACAAAAAGTCTAGAACGCTGAAAGAAATTTGAATAAGCAAATGATAACATAGCAATTCCACACCAATTGAGTGTACTTGAGAATGACGATTAAATTCGCAAATGCGGCAGTGGTCTGTGTTGAGCATTGGTTCAATCCGTTAGTGATTCTAACCGATATAGCGTCGATTCGATTCACACGTTCTTCACAATCGTCGTTAATACTACGATCATGACATCTGAATAAAGCACTGGGTCGCTCGCTAGCTCCGACGTTCTCTCGCTCGCTCGCACAAGTTAATGTCCCCAAATATTATATTATTAATCTCTACATATGTTAACCTTTGTAATCCCAAATATTTTATCATCTCCATCATCATCTCCATCATCATCTCCATTGTACTATAAATATTCATTAAAATTTGTAGTCCCAAATATTATATTATCCCTATTCTTACAACATTAGCTTCAAGGTAGATTGCGTACAACTCCTGGTTGTAGCGTCTGCGGAATCGTCCTCCCTCACATGCGGGGCCAACAATTCTCCTTAAGACCTTCCTCTCGAAGGCGGCTAAAAGTTCAGAGTGCCTTTTATTGAGCACCCAGGTCTTGGATTCATACATGAGTACTGGTAAGGCCATGGTCTTGTACAGTTGTATCTTGGATGTTCTGGATAAATTTCGGGATTTGATAGACCCTAGTAGGCTTTGTTGGATTTGATCAACCGTTCGCGTATTTATTCTTCCATATTGTTATCGGCTGATACTATTGACCCAATGTAGTTAAAGGATTGCATTACTTCAAATTCGTGCTCCACTACGCTGATAGTTTGACCAACGTTGGGTCCTCTCTTCGCAGAAGTTGCCACCATGTACTTAGTTTTTCCCCTCATTAATGTGCTGTCCCAGTTTTTGTTCCGCCTGCTCGATCTGGGTGAATGATTCGGTTCTACCGATGATGTCGATGTCAGCCAAGTATCTGGCTGGACTTGGTGATAATAGTCCCTCTAGTTGTGACGCCAAAGTCACGGATTGCTTTCTCCAACGCCAGGTTGAAGAGGAGGCAATAAAAAGTAAAGTAAGACCAATGGTTAGTGTTTTATTAACTCTTATGAAGTTTATCGTAACAAAGTTACTGGGGAGGGAGTAGTGTGACGTTGCTAACAGATACACACATCATATACAAGCAAAAAGTGAAAAACCCCGAGAGAAATTCGAATAAGTAAAGAGACAGAGCCAGATACTATAGCGATAACATGCAATTCCACATCAGTTGAGTGTACTTGAGAGTTACGATCGAATTCGAAAACGTGGCAGCGGTCTGATGTGTTGAACATTGGTCAATCTTTCAGTGGTTCTAACTGTCATAATGTCCGTTCGATTCACACGTTCTTCACTATTGTCGTAAAACGCTATACATATAAATACACCAGTCCAAATAGCGCACTCTCATAATTTTGAAAGACCGCCCTTCTTCATTCGCTAAACCGCTCCGAAATCTCATTTACATGTCGTACTCAACTCGACAAATTCCAAATGGCACGCTGCAAATATGCAACCGATTTTCAAAATGAAATCCATTTCGATTCCCTCTTCTCTTAATGGACACCTGCGTCATTTACTTATGAAGGTACTTTTGTTCTGGAGCATTGGGATGTGTGATGAACTTCAAATATGTTACGTCTTGCCTATGCATATATGGATTGGGATGAATATTTCTTGCTCGGTATTAACCCTATGTTGAGAAATGGATAACACTGTGCGGAATTCTCTAATCCTTACGTTTCCCGTTCTCTCTACATAGACTTCGTCCGCCCCCTTCTTGAATACGCTAGTCAGGTCTGGTCTCCACACTATTCGTCCCATATCCGTAGAATCGAAAGCGTGCAACGTCGTTTTCTGCGCTTTGCCCTCCGCGGACTGAACTGGGAGAATCCTCGGATTCTCCCCCATACATACGCCGGCTCCGTCTGATTAACCTCATCACACTTGAGGAGCGCAGTACTCATGCCTATATCCTTTTCATCCACCGTCACCTTTCAGGCGCAATCAACTGCCCAAGCTGGCTATCCATCATTGCACTACACACTAACCCCCGTAACCTACGAAACCTTTGTCTCTTCTATCTGCCCAGCCACCACACTTCTTACGGCTCAAACGAACCCATTTCGCGAATGCTGAGGTGGGCAAACTCTTACCCTACCTCCTTCGATTTCCACCTTACATCCACTGCACTCAAACTTGGTCTCCTCTCTTTCCCCCCTGACCTTGCCCCACCCACAGTCTATCCCCTCACAACCCGTACTTATTCCAACGCATATGCCGTTCACTGTTCGCTGTCTCACAGATGCCACATTTGCCACTCCCACATACACTCGCTCTTCTCCAGCCTCCTACCTCCCCTACCCCGAAGTCCTCTTCTCCCTCCTTGTTTTTTTTCTTATTTTTATTTTTTTTAATTATATGTTTTTTGAATTACCTTACATCTTTTTTTTTTAAATTACTACATTCGTTTTAAGTTAGTTTATAAGAAATATATTTAGTGTAATTAGCTTGTATTAAGCCGAATAAATAAATAATATTAAGAATTGCATGTCCAAGTCATGGCGCTGCTGATATTGAAAACTGACATTCATTGTAAACATTAGCTTACGGAACAACACTGTTAAATTGCAGCTTGGTTTAACTACAAGGATGTAAATAGAACAGCTTAACCGAGCAGTGACAAATGATCATATTAAAAAGAAAATCACTGAAATGTAAGGATATTCTGGGCCTTTGTTATTGTTAATCCGTTTTATTCGTTAGGATTGTTTATTCAAGTTTAAGTACAATTATTGAACAAATTCGGACTCTATAAATACTGGTGGTGCAAGTCCTCCAGAACCGGACTCTGGTCTCGATGGCGGGCGTTGAAGTCTTGCCCAGCACGCTTGTTGTACTATCGTCAACTCCCCTTTGCCGCCCCATATATTCTCTCTTGTGTTCCCGTTCCCTCGTTCGCATGTTTGTCACAGGAACAAAGAGAGCAATTGGGATAAATATCCGATCCCCCGTCCGCCAGTCGGCGGTCGTGTGCTGCTCCGTCTCCAACAGTTATTAAGCACAAAATATTGAAATTCAGATCGTCGCATTTTTAACGGAGAGCGTCTATGGAATTTAATTGTCATATTTGTGGTGGCGCAGTATAAACCACAATCTCCACGCAGTTCCCGCATGCCAACACTTACACCGAGAGCGGGTTTCGACTAATTAAGTCAATCGCACTCTAGGTCATCCTCACACACAGGCGGGTCTCGCAGCTGAATTGACACAGCACTACATGGGTCTCGTTCACACATAAAACAAAACCGACGGCGGATTTTCCCGCTAATTTCGTGTGACACACACCACATGCGAGTACAATTGGTGGGAATGTCATTTCACTTCGTCATCAGCCACCGCTCTCAATAAACGCGTACACCCGCCCGAAGGAAGTGTAGAGCACCAGGAGCAAAACACCAGTGAGCTCCAACATAAGCCGCCAGAAGAAGCGATCGATCACTAGAGACGATCCCCAAATATTTGTTTGGAAGCATCAAAAACAGTATTGCCTGACAGGATAACTGATCCAAATGCATCAATTGGAATACATCTCACCTGTCCTTGCAAATATTACCACAAATATTTTCCAAGTGAACTTGTGGGGGTTCTCTATACTACATGGAGAACCAACCCACTGTTTCCGCCTTATTTCGACCGCTAACGGCGTGTAAAATCAACCCCAATTCCTCCTACCAACCTATTCACCTGTAAATCATGTTTTAAAAACCGACGCATAGCTGAATTCATTATTCTATGCAGGTAATGCATAATTGAATTCAGTTACCTTTTTGCCATACGGCAACTCCTTTCCTCTAACCCATTAGATTTCCACCGGAAATCCCAATTCATGTTGGTTAGCAACAACCAAGTCGAATCAAACGACGCGGTTGCACCATTATCCAACGGCTTGGGTAATTATCGAATTCCTCTGCGTGTTTCCCACGATAATATTACCCTAGCCAAAGTAGCGTCACTTCGACTTTTCCCAGACATTCTATTCGCTGGGGATCGATGATCTTTTCTTACAGGTGAATAGCACAAGATACATTTTCCTCTTCTTCACAATTTTATCTGCCTACAGTTCAATGCACTCTGAGATCACCACATTCACCGAATTAGGTCAGCGGGCTATCCTCAGAGTTGCATTAATACATGCACACAAAAACCAAATCCACCCCGCGCCCATTGCACATTGTGTTCCTGTTCTCTCATTCACCCCTGTCCGTCGACTATCGAATTAACCGAAGCGTTTACCCACCTCGACGGGCGGGGAACATGAGAGAGCACAAATGTAAAGACGATCTCGATTGGTTGCTTGTGGTGCAAATCAAAAATCCCAATTTTCATCCCTTATCCCATCAGTCATTTTACATCCACCATCGCGTGTACATGTTACGTCGAGCGTTCACGCAAGAGTCGTTATTCAACCACAACGCGCTAAGGTCACACAGCCGCTTAAAAAGTCGTCAAGTTGTCGAGTACCAGTAGTGTGGAAATAATTGTACTAAGCGACATTTAATTTAAATCTATTAATTAATTAGAACCGTGTGATTTTGTAAATAAATTAGTGTGAATTGATTTAGTGACATTCAGTAACCCAATGTTCGAGTGGAGGTATGGGGGTGAGAAGTATGATGGCTAACATGGGCACGGTTTACACGTTTACCCCAACACTTGTCCACAGAAAAATTGTTCACAGGAGGAAGGCGATAAATGAAACGCACTTGGTTTGGTTTCTTATGTTTTCTTGATTTTTATTTGTTCCTTTTATTTTACATTAAAATAAGTTATCACTAGATTTACATGAAATAGATTATATTAGTATTTACACATCAAGGGTCACAACACAATGTAACTATAATAAAAGTACGACTAGGCTAATAATACACAAGGAACTAGAAACCTTTTGAGACTACTGCAGTGAGTATGTTGGATGGCGTTTAAGACAGTTGTGAATGCGTGTCTGCCCGCGATGGCGATTGAATAATGACCGAATAAAATAAACACGAAATTCTGACGAGCCTCGAGCAGCGTGACCCCCGGTGGCAGTGGTTGAGATGCGACTGATTTGGTTAGGGGTGGAATTCTGTATTCTCGATTTAGCACACAGGACAACCAAAAGCCATCACGCCTCTGCTCCCTCATCGTCACGCCCGTCGAAGTGTGGTAACTTCGGTTAATTGATAATCGACGAACGTGGTATAATGAGAGAACAGAAACACGATGTACTGTGATCTCGGGTTGGCTTGGTTGTGTGTGCTGGTATCAAATGCAGCTTCTGAGGATGACCTACTGCCCCAGTGTTACGGCGGTGGTGATCTCAGAGTGCATTGAACCGCATGGAAATAGAATTATGGAGGAGAGGAAATGTAGCCGGTGCTATTCACCTGCGAAAAGAGACCATTGATCCCAAGCGAATGGATGATCTGATGAAAATCGATAGGACGCTACATCGGCTAGGGAAATGGTACCGTCGGAAAAACGCTAAGGAATGTTGGTAAATACCCAAGCCATTGAATGATGCTGCAACCGCGTCGTTTGATTCGACTTGGTTGTTGCTAACCAACATGAATGAAATTTTCGGTGGAAACCTCATGGATAGAGGAATGGAGATGCCGTATGGCAAAAAGGGTAGCTAAACTCAATTATGCATTATCTGCATAGAATAATGAGTTTAGCTAAGCGTCCTTTGGGAAATATGGTATTCCAGGTGAATAGCATGAACGGTGGAATAGGGGATAATATGACACGCTGAAAGCGGTCGAAATAAGACGGCAATTGTGGTTGGGATTGTGGGTTGGTTCTCCATGTAATATAGAGAACCCCCACAGAGGTTTTACAGATAAAGGTTAATTCTAATGTTTCTCGCGCCACCATTTGTACCTGGATACCAACACAAAAGGATAGTCACAGTGTATATTATTAAATAAACGTTTAAAGAAATTAACAATAAAGAAACCAAAAAGTACAGCACTACAACATCTTAGTGTTTTCATTAATTTTCCTCTTGGATATACCTGGTGAACATTTCTCGCAGTGGAACATTTGTTGGGGGAAGAAATTCATACAAACTTTGAACCCCCACAAACTCTAACACTAGATTCCTCCTCCCCAAGTAAATGTCTCGCGGAAGTCGCCAACCGGATAATGTTTAGCAGATATATGCAAATTCCACTAAAAACGATAGAAAACGGCGACATTTTTGTGAAGCGCAGTGAATCGTTTTTCAACCGGACTACATAAACGAGGAATGCTTGGTGAGGTTATAGCGTTTTAAATGATAATGAAGAACGCGATTCGAACTGACGCTATGACAGTTAGAATCACCAAAAATTGAACGTAAGCGTAACACATCAGGCTACTGGCCGATTTTATAATTCGATTTTTAAACTCAAGTATATTCCACTGATGTGAATTGTTATATTATCGCTATGGTATACGGCTCTGATGTATTTACTTATTCGATTTTCGTTCGGTGTTCTTCACTTTGCTTGTGTACCGTGTGTGTACCTGTTAGAGACGCTACAAGGGCATGTGTTCCCCAGACTACAATCGTGCATTTAGGCCAATTACTATCTACGCAATCTTTTTTAAAACCGTTCCTATGCACTGTGCACTGGGACTTGGGGTTGACAAAGAACTCTCCGCGTATTAAAAATAAAGTTTTATATGCATTTACATTAGTTAGCTTAAATCGGGCCTATACCGTTTAGGAAACCAGTGAAGAATGCGATTCAAGCTCAAGGTATCAAATGGTTAGAACCGAAGCATCAACACATCAAACTATGGTTGCGTGTACACGATGATGTTTCAACTCGCTACTTAGGCTGAGAATTGCTTCGCTTAATGCTCTGATATACGGCTCTGATGATTTCTTTTGTGTTGCCTTCTCAACACAATCACTCTTGGGATCACCAAAAGCTTGTTCTGGGAGAACATAAGAGGTCTCGCATTCCATGAACGACTTTGAATACAGTACTGAGAAAGTTCAAGAACAGATCTTCAAACGCGACAAACTCATGCTCGGCACTGTCTGATGGTTTCGGAATGTTGGCAGGATTCTCAGAAACTCCTTTTGTTCCTTCCTGTATAAAATATCGTGAGCGAACTTTAACTGATTGTTATACTTAAAAATATTGATGAAATTTATAAAATGTATATTCATTTTACCCGGGAGACCGGGGGTTCGATTCCCCGTCGGGGAGCCTCTGGCGCAAGACTGATGACCTTGCCCAGAAAAAATAAATCGTTATGGAAAATTTAACAAGCCTCAGGAGTTGCTAAATAAGGCCAAGACCGGTTCCCGGTTGTAGTGCCGATGATGATGATGATGATATTCATTTTACATAAGTTGATCCAGGTTTATAGGTGCAATGTAACTTGTGCATTAACTCTGCCTTAGCGTTAATTTCATTTCTTCCGGAGACATGGCCCCGTGGTTCCGGAAACATGGTCCCTTTTATGCGCTTCTATTGTTATACAATTCCCCATCTTCATACAATTTAAATGTGGACCGAAATCGTCTATAAATCATATAATTTAAGAATCTTTTATTCCATTTCCCACTAACTCAAAATGAGCTTGTGATTTAAAACCGTGTAAACGATGGTGGGGAATGATAAACAATTTTTCGTTTGATTAAATATTGTCATTTTCTCCCTTGCTGTGTCCTTATAAAAACGTTTCATTAGAACGCTTTCTTTTCAATGTTTCTAATTCCTCTATTCCTAGAAGGACTCAAAATGTAATGTCATTTCCAGAATGACATCTCGTCATAAGGATCCTGTGGTGAACTTACATAACCACATTTCTCCTTTTCAAATATTTGTTCACAAAAACATATCAAAAGAAATTGCGGGTAATCGTAAGAAGGGACCGGAATCCCCGTTTTCAAAGCAAGTCGAAGACAAACAGAAGAATTATGATAAGAGGTTTCACATTTCATCAAAGGATCCCTACCCTGGATGGGGCTGAATTCCATATACAACTGTGGTTAGCAGAGAATGAACTACACGGAATAGGAGTGTGTATCCATGAAATTATATACGTTAAACGAGCCCAAAGGGTCTGATACGCAATTGAGCTAATCACCGTCGCACAGTGTCTGCCTATCGTGTTCCAATTGTGAGCAGCCAAAAGTTTTCACCCATAAAACAGGAGTGATTGGCAAGTGAAGTTATGACATTTTGTCACACACAACTTTGTGTTGCTAGATGTAGAACTTATGAATACGAGTTGACTTTTGGGCCTCCACTTAAAGAAGCAGCTTATGACGTGAGTGCATTCTCAGTGAAACGGTCTTTTAATTGATTTAAACGATATGGTAAAGTTGGATGTGATTGAAGACTATTGTTCAGGCCACAGATAAATTGGCAGTGAAATGCGAATGACGTTGGTGGTAATGTTCCATTTGAATTGCGTGATATAAAAGGCGGAGTTGGAAATATTGTGTCGGGTTTACATTTTTGGGCTTTCACTCCGCTGATTGCCTATGAATACAAGCAGAAAAAATGTTTGGCTTCATTAACATACTTTATTAGTCTTTTGTAGTTCGAGCCTCTGAAAAAAAAGAATGTACGTCATATTTCAACAACAGACTCAAAAGGTAGTAAAAGTTATTTTATTGTATTTGAAATCCCGCGACATTGAGAGATGTGTAAAGTTTCCTTTAAGTTTCTCCTTCCTACGCGCGGATAATAAGGACTTGGTGAAACCATAAAATGTTATTATATGTTAATGCACTTGGGGTATTAGTGGGACAGACTAGAGAACGGAAATGTGGCTGCATACTGGGCTTAAAATGTGTACTACCTTTTTTTGAGAGTTGCAAAAAATTTACTGTTTAGTGATTGTGAAACCAATTTACGGAAGTGAATGTTACTTACTCCTAGAGTTTGTAGGTTATTAATTAAAACTCTCGAAATATATCTCTGCTTCAGGCAGTTTGCTGAAAGAGCAACGCTCTATATGGAATCAGAACATGAATTTGAAAGCTCAGATGATTCTGTGTCAACGACGTCGTCAGAAGAAGAATTGGAATACACAAGACACATGTATTCTTGTAAAAATTTGCATTCTTTGAAGAGTAATTGGTAATTTTCGAAGCGATTAAGTACTTTCGTCATAGATAGCAACCTGCCGGAGGTGGGTAATGTAAGATGAATGTTCGGCAACAAGTTCATTAAATCTTTGATAGACATGAAATTGATAAATTATTGTAATCAAATTTGATAGACAAAATTAACAGAAAAAATAAATTCATAACGTTTTGTGCTCGACGTTATTTCAAAAACAATAGAGAAATGCACATTTTTTTGCGATTTGTTAATTTTTTTTTTTCGATTTGAAAACAGACATAATATTACTTTTACATTTAGAAGTAAATAAATTTTAGTTTGACGAATAATGAATAAATTAGAATTAGACTTATTGAAGTCTTTTTTTGTTTATCTATCAAGTGAAACATGGCTGCATTGTGAAGTGGGTACCCAGGTGTGAATGTTTATAAATAGCAATTATATGGTTAAATGCTCGCACCCGTTAGAACTGTTTTTTTTTTTTTTTGAACTAAATTAAGTTTATCATAAGCTCGTTGTAGTAAGAATTCATTTCATTTTCATTTTTAAAATACTTTTTTATTTTCTTTTTATCTTCTTAG
The DNA here is from genome assembly GCA_963931805.1 of Microdon myrmicae. Classification (NCBI taxonomy): domain Eukaryota; kingdom Metazoa; phylum Arthropoda; class Insecta; order Diptera; family Syrphidae; genus Microdon; species Microdon myrmicae. The sequence continues at coordinate 70,110,994 of OZ007496.1, forward strand.
TTTCTAAATTACATGCTAGACAAAAAATGCTTAAATTCTAGCTTAATTATCTTATATTATAACTTACTGGTCCTACGCAGAAGCTCTAAGCTAAACATTATTGTATAATTTGCCTTTCGGCGACGGAATTTTGTTTGTGGGAGTACTTATAATTATTTAAATGACAAAGAAAAATTGTGAAAACTTTGTGTCGAAATTTTTATTGTTTTTTTTTCTTAAAATTTAACCGACTTTTTTTCTTTTTTTTTTTTTTTTGTTGATATAATTTTATTTAAAAAAAACAACATAACTTAACTTAAATCTTATACTACCCTAATTCTAGAAAAGCTAAGTCTATGTAAGCTAGCTGATAATACTGTTATTCTTGACTGACTTTGGTATCCAGGTCTTTATATGCCATTCAACCACCAGAACTGTTGACGCTGTCCAATACTATCGTCCCGGTCTCTGTGGGAGATAGCCCTACTGAAGCGCAAGAGCTCTTCTTCGGTGCGCGTTACTTCCCGCTCGTAGCACAATCGCCTGTCTACGGATGATCTACTTACATGATAGATCAGCGGAATTCCGGATCTACCCTGTATAAGCCCTTTCCAAATCAACGAACGCCTCTGGTGGAACAATACCGTTGCGACGCACGTTCTCATAGTACAGGGTTTTTGGATAATAAGCCCCGAAAATTAGGTCATTGGACAAGCTTATTGCTCTCGCAATATGTCCTCTGATTAATTTAATCATAAAATTATCCACCCTATTTATGCAGGCTTCATTATATAAAGTCTCATTTGAGTAGTACTTTTTGTATTCCGATTCCGGTGTTCGATATAATCTGAGACAGGTTCTCAGACACTTCCTTTCGAACACCCTAATCTTTTCCATCAAATTTGGACCTATGTTAAACCATACTGGACAACCATATATGAGCATTGGCCTGATTAGCGTCATGTAGCATATGACCTTTACCCTGCTGTCAAGTTGGCTACTGTGAAATAGCCTCCTTGTCATAGCAAACGTTTTTCTAGCCTTGACCAGAGCAGCCTCTACATGTCTGTTGAAATACAGATATTGGTCTAGCCAGATGTCAAGGTATTTAACTAAATTCTTGGTTTCCAATTTATCTCCATGCGGTCCCACGATAACTAGCTTTCGCCAGTTTTACCTTGTGTCGTTCGTGGCTTCATGTAATGGAGTTCTAAATAGGATGGCTTCACATTTCTGGAAGTTGATCTTAAGTTTCTAGTCATCGCAATAGCGCTGCACGTTGTTGAAGTCTCGCTGTATTAAACTATTTATGATCTCAACTTTCGGAGCTGTTCTGTAAATTATAACATCGTCTGCGTACGCAATAGCCTGCGGAAGTGCATCTAATAAGTCGCTAATGTAAATGTTAAAAAGAATCGGAGAGAGTACCGCGCTCTGTTGCAAGCCATTCTTGATATTATACGTTTTATTAGAGGACACATTACCACTTTTGACCACGAACTTCCTGTCCTTTAACATATCGTAAAGTACATATAGTAAAGGGTTATGTATGCCATGTCTGACCAGTTTGTAATACAACCCTTCGATCCAGACGGCATCAAAGGATTTTTCCAAATCGATCAGACAGTCCCCTGTGCATTGGTTCCTACATTTATTCCATTGTATATCGGAGATCAGTTTAGCTGCGGCATGTGTGGTTTCATGACCCGCCCTAAAGCCAAACAGGTTATTTGGAATAATGCTGTTGTCGTCTACCCATTTTACCAGAGCTTTGTTAATGGTTTTTTCAAATACTTTACTGATGCTTGGGGGTAAACTTATCGAACGCATGTTCATTGGGTTTGTACAGTCTTTGCCCTTTTTTGGGATGGGCTGAATGATAGCCGTTTTCCAACGCGCGGGATAATATGCATTATTCAACGCGTTGTTAAACAGGACCATGTATATATCTATTGCCTTTGGGGGCAGGTTCTTGAGTACGATGTTAGGTACTCCATCTATTCTCACTGACTTTTTGCTTCTTAATGAGTTGAAGATACTCTGGATTCCTTCCCTTGTGATTAAAAGGCTATTAGCCCCACCATTGGCATTCATGTCAATTGACAGATTATCGTCACTGAATTCGGTAAAACCCGGATTCTCCGATTGTCAAAGTAAAATTTCATTTCGGAGGTGCAGGTGATTCAGTAGAATTCTGTCCTCCAGGTCATGATTTCGGTGAATGCTTTTCTTTCCTTGTGCATTTCGTGAAAGACAGCTCCCACAGCGTTCATCTTTTCCAAAGGATCTTCGATTACGAAGAGCTCACTATTGAGGATAGCGTTCTCTGTATCTATGCCAACGTTGATTAGCAGCTGCTTGTTTACATCCGTACATGGAATTTGGAGACACTGAATCTCGTTTTGATTATTTCTCCTGAATATTTTATTTATTTGTGGGAACATACTCGGGTTATTCGTTTTTATAGCCCGAATTCTGTTGTTCCAATAATTGTAGTAAGGATATTATTGTCATAATGCATAGTGACTTTCTCCCGGTAGTTTATCACTGAATTTAATAAATTAAGTCGTAAATCCCATTTATTGAACTTAATTTATAACTGCGGGGACGATCATATTAAACAGCAGTGTTTTTTTTTTTATTAAGCGCACAAAAGGGGATTTTGAAGTACCCTTAATATCAGAGCACAGTTCGAGCGGGTGGAGAGGAGGTAGATAAGGAAAGGAGGTATCGATGTATATTGGTCTTCAATGTCTGGACATCACAACGCCCAGGAATCACATGATCAGACAGAACATTCCACATTCGTGTGGTTCGGCTAAAGAATGATTCTCTCTGTTTACTTGTGCGGCGGAAATTGACTTCCAACGTGAATTGATGCGCACTCTCAGATTGACGGGTAACACGGGAAAATGTCTGAGGAAGCAGAACACATTCATCAAGTTCAGTTGAGCAACGACCGTGGTAATACCTATAGAAAAGAGATAGGCATGATACGTTGCGCCCGTGTTCTAACGACGGAATTGATCGACTTACGGCAGAGTCCACAATAAGTTTCACTGCCCGCTTTTGCATCCTGTCGAGCACGCGTAGTGCAGTTTTGGATGGGCCCGGCCAAATATGGGAGTTGAACTCCATTTTTGGACGAATATACGCCTTGTGGTGGCCAGGTTGGATGGAGTGAAGCATCTTTTGGATCTCTTAAGGAACCCCATAGATTTGGCTGCACTTTTCGCAGCTTTAAATATGTGGTCATTCCAATTAAGAGTCTAATTAATTCCAGTGCCGAGGATTGATAGTTTCTTGGCTTCGTCGATGCAAGTGCCATTCATAGACAGTATATTTACTTTGGGGCTCGCCTTTGACGACAAGAGACAACACTGAGTTTTTAAGGCATTGAATTCTACCGTGGTCACACAGTGTGCAGTGAAAATTATCTTATTTCGGGAGCATTATATTCCAATGATATGTATATCGAGAGTACTCTCCAGAATGGGTTCATTCCCTCAGAAGTGTCCCTCTTCTTGGATAGAAAAAGTCTTATGCAAGACAAACATTGAGTTTTATTATTTACCACGCTTTCCGTGGTGCCAGAGATAAACGAATTCTCCATGATTGGGATATTGTGGGGGGCGAATTCGTGGTGCCGGCGTACGGCACGGCTTTCTACTCCGTCCCCACTCTACACTAAAACAATGTTCCGCTGTAAATTGTTCACCACGGGCTCTCGGAAACACTGCTTGTGACACTGAAATAACCAAGCAACGAACCGCCCGCCAGAGGAGAGAGGAAAAATAAAATGCTATTTTTTATCTTTATGTTTATTTATAACTGATGGTTCTTGTTTTTAGTTAATACTGGTGATAACACAAATTAAACGTGAAATGTACATTAGCATTGATGTATATATGTTGAGCACTTAGCACTGATATATATTGATATATTATCTTCGATTCCCGACATTTGCACAAACAAACGACTAAAAGATTGCTTATAGGAGGCAACCCGATCACGACTCTTGTACTGGTTAATTACGCGTCTCCGGCGTGCCACGGCGAGCGGAAGGCGCACCGCCCGGATGGGCGGTTGAAATACGACTCCTCGAGGAGAGAACTCTGACTTGAATTCCTCCATTAATGGCGTGGTGAATATCCTCTCGGCTAAGGATATGTTTACTTACCACAAGCGAATCGTAAAGTTCCTCTTTATGGAATAAAAAACCAGATCTCGTAATGAAGATCATGGTGTATGGGTGTATGTGTGATCGAGAAGATCACATCGTTTTTCTCATGAAACAAGGCCATGGAAAAACAAAGCAAAAAGACGGTAAGGACAAAGGGATCGTGAAGATCATTGTTTATCATGTGCATTGCGGCCAAATATAGACGGCGATGCATCGAGGAAATGGTGCTAAAAGGAAAGATGGGACAAGGGCATCATAAAAGTCTTGGATGAGTGTTGCCCTTACGTAAATAGACGCATAGCCATTAGAAAAATGTGCTAATGGATTGGGATACTTTATACAATGAAAATTGTATATGGTTTCTTGGGTCAGTGGAAGAAACGCATCCCTTGTCTGCATTTGTATATGCAGGGTAAATCGCTTGTGGCAAAGCACTAAATTGGTGATTGTTTGTATTTAGGAAATGCTGGAGATGTGGTAATTGTTTGTCGAGTTGAACAAACGAATCGCTGGTCGGTTTGTTACAGCTGTAAAAACAAGCTGTCCGATATAGCATTTTAATGATGGCAAAGCGTGCCGAATGATTTGGGATTTATGATGCATATGCACATTAAAGAATTCTTTTTAGGAATTTTAGATAATGCGTTGTATGCATTAAATGGCATTGGAAAAGGGAATGCTTTCAGGTTCAATGGCAGTTGGGTTGCAATTATGGGGGGTTCTTTGGGTAAGGTTAAAAGATCCCCCACAATATCTCTATTGTTCCAGATCGCCCAGTATGGTGGTTAGTGAAAGAGAGAAATCTAAAAGAGACCGATCTCATCCCAACTAGTGGTGGGTGTGTGACGAAGAAAGGACGTCCCCAAATATATTATGCCTCTCAGGCATTAGTTTTAGGTTTAGTTTTAGTTTTAGTTTTAGTATTAGTATTAGTATTAGTATTAGTATTAGTATTAGTATTAGTATTAGTATTAGTATTAGTATTAGTATTAGTATTAGTATTAGTATTAGTATTAGTATTAGTATTAGTATTAGTTTTAGTTTTAGTTTTTGTTTTAGTTTTAGTTTTAGTTTTAGTATTAGTTTTTGGTGTTAGTATTATTTTCCTCTAATGATGTTTCGTTTGGTTCTAAAACACTTGTGTGTTCAGACAAAACAAAAATTTAAGAGATATAAAAAAGGGAAGGCCTTTTATATCAAGGTGGGCCCGCCTGCTCTCGCCGTAATCATATATTTTGTTTTGTGTTCATTTATTTCTAGGCCCACATCTTTTGCCGCTGCGATGATTTCCCAGTTTTATTTAGAGTTTCTAGATTATCACCCGAAACGACGATGTCATCCGCATATGCGAGTACTTGTGTGACTCCGTTCAGGGATGATCCGGCCATGTTGTCGTCTTCTACCGTTCTGATGATATACTCGAGCACAAGATTAAAAAGGCACAGTAAGAAGCCGTCCCCCTGATTTAGTCCGATCCGGATTTCAAATGGTTCTGAGAGGTGGTTTTCTATTCCAACTCGCCCTTTGTTTTCGTTCATGTAAATTTGAATGAGGGCGGCATATTTTTTTGGGATTCCCAGCTCAACTATAATATGGTATAGTCTTTGTCTTGGAACTGAGTCGTCGGCTTTTTTGCAGTCAACGAACAGTTGGTGAACCGTCTCTCCGTATTCCCACTTCTTTTCCAGCAGTTGCCTTAGTGTGAACATTTGGTCACTTGTTGAACGGTTCCTACGGAATCCGCACTGGTAGTCACTGATATTTCTTCTACGTACGGTGTGATTCTCGCCAGTATGACATTTGTTAGTATTTTGTATGTGATTGGGAGCAATGATATTCCTCTGTAATTTTCGCAGTCAGATCTGTCGCCCTTTTTTGAAAATGAGGATGACTATTGAGGTTTTCCGTTTTTCCGGAGTGATTGTTTTAGTCCGTCCCAGATTGCAAATGGTTCTGAGAGATGGTGTTCTATTCTAACTCGCCAGATTTGAATGGGGGCGGCATATTTTTTCGGGATTCCCAGCTCAACTACGATAGGGTAGAGTCTTTGCCTTGCGAATGAGTCGTAAGCTTTTTTGAACTTAACGAACAGTTGGTGCACCGTCTCTCCGTATTCCCACTTCTTTTCCTGTAGTTGCGGTATTGTGAACACTTGGTCGCTTGTTGATCGGTTTCTACGGAATCCGCATTGGTAGTCTCCCAGTATTTCTTCTGCATGATTATCGCCAGTATGACATTTGTTAGAATTTTGTATGTGATTGGGAGCAATGATATTCCTCTATAATTTTCGCAGTCAGATCTGTCGCCTTTTTTGAAATTGGGGGCGACTATTGAGGTTTTCCATTCTTCCGGAGTGACTTCCTTATCCCATATTGTTTTAATCAGTTGGTGGATATTTCGAGCGGTTGCCTCTCCTCCATGCTTCACAAGCTCTGCCGGTATGCAGTCGACTTCGGGAGCTTTGTTGTTTTTCAATCGATTTATTGCGTTTACAACTTCGTTGAAAGAGGGCTCTGGGATCTGATGCTCGGCTGTATGTACTTCTGGTGCGTTTATTTGTGGTTGATGGGTGCGCACATATTCATATGGTATTTGCCAGTAGAAATTGTTCTTAACCAATTTTCTATTCGAAATTCCGGATAATTAGTTAAAGTCCGCCCTGACTATTTCGTTGGCGTGCAGCTCCATTCTGAACTGTTGCGACTTGTATGCAATTAATTCAAATTGACGTTCGGCCATATCTCAAGTTGTTTAGCTTAATCTCGGCCTTCGTAATCTCAGAACCCTTCTTTGGTTCTAGATCCACCGACACCTAATTGACTAGTGTTCTCAAACAACTTTTCTCTCAAATATTGTGTTTCCATCACTCGAAAAAAGTATTAAAAACTTCCCTCCTATCCCACATAACCATTTGTAGCCATCCTACCTAAGGCTAAAAACTATCGTAAGATTATTAATGTCGGTAACATTGGGCATGAGCTCATGTTTCCGTGATAATTTACCTTCTCCTTATATGGCCAATACTTTTCCATCCCATAATGCCATAATTATCGTAAAACTAGAGGTTATAATAATTGCATAATAACAAATGTAACTTCCTTACTTTGAAACATAAAACATCGATTTCTACGCTTAACGTTACCATTTCAATATTAAAACCTTGTCTCGAATTGAATCACACTTAACATAATGAATTCAAAGCGGTCATGCAAATTGTAGTCCCTTTCATTTCAAGAACGCACTTAACATCAACTGCACTGTATGCTTGTTGCACCAAGCACTTAGAAAAGTGTTTGGTGAATTCTGAATGAAATCTCGGCAAACAACCAAGGGGGACATTGCTTCAACAATACCCAACACTTGTGCAATTAAAAGGTTTTGTGCCAATGTGTGTTGCATTTGTGATTTTTGTGAGCTTAGAGGGTGAAAAGTGGTTTTATGCTGCACACAACATGCTTCAGTGCTCGAACGTGTGAATGAAAGTGTGAATAGGGAAAAATTTACAAGTGTCACTGCAATTTTCAACCTTTCAAACGAGCAGAAACTAGGAAGTGGTAATGAGATACTTCACAATGACTATCATGAGAGCAGTTCAGTGAAGTTTAATTTTTTTGATGAATTTTCTTATTTTTGCAAATTCATTATTTTAATATTAAAAAAGGTCGCACCTACACGACATCTAAAACACTTTTCGACTATCGCACTTAGGTTTATTGAAACTATTGCACTTCCAACCACAACTCGCATACAATGATTCCATGAAACCGCTGGCAAACGCAAATTGTACTGTCGTGACCGTATGTTGTATAATTGCTGCCCATGCGTGTTAGTTGTTAAAGTTTACGAGCACTTACTAATTTTCAAAAACAAACTACAAAACGGCAGACAACGGAAAGTTGCTCCAAGTAGTACGCACTAAAAGTTTCAATAGTGTTAGATATTGAGTTATACGATTCATTCATAAAATATTGCTCTACGACATTAAGTTATGCTGACTGAAGCGAGTCCGGTTAGTATCTGAAGGTAACAAGAAGTGTGTTAGCCCGCGGGTAGTCATTTGCTAATCCACCTTCGTCTTTGGTTTCTCGTTCTCTTATGGCTTCCACTTAATTTAATTTTCATGCGAACACATTTGAATTGATAATTTTAGTAAACTGTTTTATATGGTGGTATAAATTCCACGGATTTATGGCCTGTTGATCTGAGACGTTTATTCATATCTTCAAACAGAGTTTTTGATATTTATTACCACATTGAGGGGAGTTGACATGGTATTCAAGTGTTTAATGAGATGATTTTGAACACAGTATCAAATGATTATAATATTGTTTGGCTAAAACTGGTGAAAGACATCTTTGTCATTTCTCGCTACAAACCTTTGCTTTATTTCATAAACACAATTATGTAAATGTATATATATTTGTATATTTATTAAAATATTTATGACGAGAAATGACGCTTATTTATTTATACATGCAATCATATATATATATACATACATATTATATATATATATATATATATATATATATATATATATATATATATATATATATATATATATATATATATAAATGTAACTTAAAAGCATGATTGGTAATACTTTGGTAGTCGAAAGCACCATCGCATACTATTTAGAACTGTAGAACTGTACATTTCTGTGCCCCCCTCTTATTAAAGAGGAACCTCTTTCCTTTGCGCGATTTGAACTTGAATCCGCTATGTATTTTAGTACTGGAAATTGTCGTGGAGCAGTCGAGGTTGATAACGATCAACGATCAACGATCATCGAAGCCACAGTCCATTTTCCAATCGATAAAGCTCTAATTGAGCAGTACGAGTTCTTTTTGAAAAGTTGTAGCCTCTAGCGTTCGTGCAAGGAGAGAGTTCCATAGCTTTCGCGTTCAAGTTAGGCACAGAGATGTACGTGGCGGTGGGATCCGTCTTATTGCTTTGAAGGGTACAAACGAAGCGAATTCCGTGGAATAATACTAAGAATGAACAATCTCCGTGATATTATTTGCAAAACAAACAAAGGTCCGGGACCTGTCTTCGATGTTAGAGTGACTGTAATCCCTATGGAAGTGCTGGATTTTAGACCAGGAGGATGGCTCATCTCTGGATGCTATCGTGTAAGTGGAGGCTATGCTTAGGAGCGGAGCTCCAAATATGGGAACAGTATTCGAGTATGTGCCTAATTTGGAATTTGTAGAGAAGAAGAAGTTGAGCCCCGGCAAAATATTTGTTGAGTCTAAGGAGATAAGATTTTGGAGGGAGGCTTGCAATATTCGACCCGTGCTCAAGCAATGATATATTCCTACCGACCGTGACGGCGAGTAAAATCATGCTGTCCTTAGATTTAATGAATTGGTCATTCCTCATGAATTGTGGAACTGACGATCCATGTTTCCTTGAAAACATTACATATTGCGTCTTCGTTGTATTGAGGTCGACGAGCCTTTCCTCATTGTAGAGTTTTATGGCGATCTCGATTCAGAGAGTAAATCTGATTCCATTTCAGCTGGTGAGACGTTGATACGCCTGTTGAGGTGCTATATTTCTAAATTGAAATCTATGGCTTACCTTCTTTAGTGTGGTGCGCCCTCGCGACTTCCTTCGGTGGGTGTGGGGGTTTCCGGAGCCGGGGGACTCAGTTTCCGTGAGTTCCTTGGATGTAGGGCGGAGTTTCCTTTCGGGACATCGGTTGTTACTCCAGGGCAAAGCACGCTGTTCTCCCTTGGACACCGTGGATTTATCCGTCATTGGTCTTTCCGTGTTGGGGGCCGCAATGAATAGCGCGGCGAGTGCAAGCTTCCCAGCACTAGTATCCTTCGTGAAAGTGAAACGTCCAGTTGTTAGGGGCCGCAATGGATTGCCCAAGATCTCTTGCTTTAATCAAAGGTGTTATAAATAATTAAGTAGCGCGGCGAGCGCAAGCTTCCCAGCACTAGTATACTTCGTGAAAGTCAAACGTCCTGTAATATATATATTTTCAGGTGATGTAGAAACGGTACCCGGTTAGCGCCGGTTGCAATATTTGTTCATATTATCCGTCTTACGTAGTGTAGTAGTTATTATATAATAAGGAAAAGACTGCGCCAGGTGTTGGGGAGAGTCTATTCAACATCAATTTAGAAGTTCCCTTCCACAGCAGTCGTATGGCCGAGGGAACAGTGTCGGTGGCTTCCGGGACGCGCATGCAGGTATTTCCCACGTTGGTGGCAATTTTCGGCGTAACAGTTGCGTGCCGTTCGCGGCTACCCGATCTGGTAACGGAGCGGCCACGGTAAATCTTCCGTACTTTCCGGGGACTTAAAACAAGGGGCATCTCCTTCTTCACTCGAGTAGCCGCACCTCGGGTTCCAGCAAAGCCAATTTAAACCACAGCGGGATACTTCTTCAACCACGACGGGCGTGTATTTCTTTATTCTTCCAGTTAATTCAATTTGGCCTTACATACATTTCAATTACAGATGCGATTAACAACAGCAAAAACCAAAAATAACTTATTCGCTTCGTGCGACCAAAAACAACGGATAAAAGGAACAAACTTATTCTTCAAAAGAAAAAACTGAAAAACTTGATTCGTCTTCCCTTCCTTCTGCTATCTCTCTTTTCGAATTCTGTACTGACAACCAACTGTCTTTCTTCTCGACAACCGTCAACAACGGAATCAAAAATTTCTTGCCGTTCCTCTCGCTCTCGCTCTCCATTCACGTCCACTTCGAAAACCGAATTCGAACTCGAAGAACTGCACGATCCACACCAGAATCGGGGCGTGTTCGAAAACTCACTTCTGGATCGTGCAACTCCTCCACCACCTTACCATCATACCACCTTAAAACAAATTACATTAAAATTACTAAATGATTATTTGATGGGGTGGCGGACGCACGTAACAGTCCGGTCTCTATTTCGGGTTACACCATTGTCTTTATTTTAATTATTTTGGTTTGAACGTTTTATTTTTCATTCGGCGTAGCTTCGGCTTCCTAGAACTTGACTGATCATTCGATCGTAGGTTCAGCCTCCTGGAACCTTACTGATCGCGAAATGGAAATGTGCCGTCCTTTTATATGTTTTTGTCGTTGAGATTTGTCAACGTCTTTATTGTAAAAATTCCAAGAAGCACACACAAGGTTTCGTGTGCTTCAATTGGAATTGGGTTCTGGGAAGTGAGTAGGAATTTATTTGAATAAGGTCCTGGAAGGGGAATCATGAAATGCATTTTGAATTAAGCATTTTATGATGTCAGGATTTTTGGGAATTGGATCAATGCACGACAAATAGACTTTGGTTTAAATTTATCGTGCATATTATTCAATTGGATTGGGGTGTAAGTTAATGTGAAATTGAGCTTTTATTTTGGGGAACGCAAATTTGTAATGAGCTAGAACCACTTGGACTTCTGTACGGCCAGAGGGATAACCCCTTATCCCTCGAATCAGTGTATCGACAACTCCATATGACTGCAATTTCGACAGAACTGGAGGTCTAACACTTTTGAAGTATCCACTGCGACAACTTTTCTTTCACCAAAGTAGGGAATGTAGTGGCTCCACCGTTTGATATGATGCGGCATCAGATTTTCTGGGGACCTATTGCTACGTAAATCATATGTACGGACGCCAAGAAGATATCGTATATATTTCTAAAGTTCACGGTTAATCAGTGAGTCCTTAATCTTCGACAGAAAAGAGTTAGTGCTATGGGTCGATAAGAAGAGAGGGATGATTTGCCACCCTTTTTGAGAACTGTTGAATGTGCGCTGAATTCCATCAATTCGGGAATTAACCAGTTGAATAAGACAGCTGGAAGAGCTTCTCCACCGGTTTAGTGACTAAATAAGAATACCATTTCAAAAGAATTGAGGGAATGGGTCGGTCTAACTTGTTTATAGTGTAGTCTAAAATCGCGTTCTTTGCAAAACACTGTAGATAGGCACTGATTCAACTTCCTATTCATATAATCTCCCCCGCTTGGTAGACACCTTGACGTGGTGCGGGGGCTTAAACTACAATGAAACACTCAGGGTATGCTGACGGAAGCATACGCTTCCAGTAGGGCCACCCATGTCAGACAGGCTAGCGAAGAGTAACACACAAAGATCTACCACCCCTAATCCAGGGTGTTACGCGTCACCGTGCCCATTGGATGTTTTGCAGCCAGGAGTATACCGGCTGTATTATAACGGGGCCTCTCTGACACCGGGTCGAATCAGAGCAGTAAGCAGACCTTACCATATTAAAGAGGAGGTCTGATGTGGGGGAGTATTTGAAACTCCAAGACTCGTGGGATCAAAAATGAATAATCAATATACAAAAAACAATCCCACGAAAACCCGATAGGCGTAAGTGCGATGAGCCGATACTACCATAAGGGAACAAATCATCAAGAAAACACCAACTCGGCAAAAAGAAGACGTAGGGAAAAAACGGAAAAGGCGGGATATACGCGTCGGGACGTGGAATGTTCGGACGTTATATAAACCAGGCGCGATACAGACGGGCGTACAAAACGCGAAACAATATAAAATGGACATCGTCGCGCTTCAGGAAGTTCGACTCCCACATCAAGTAATCGACACCAACGGGTTTGCACTGGCGTGTGGAGGTACCGACACATATAACCTCGGGACTGGCTTCATCATAAGCAAGAAGATTACGCCCCATGTAAAAGATGTGATATTATTAATGATCGAATGTCGGTCCAAAAATACAGGGACCATGGTACAATTATGTATTTATAAACGTACACGCCACAACAGAATCTACGGATGAAGAAACGAAGCACACATTCTACGAGACCCTAGAGGAAGTATTCGATGGGATCTCATCATTCGATGTTAAAATCCTGCTCGGGGACCTCAATGCGAAAAGTGGAAAGGAAGACATCTTCCAACCAACTATAGGTAAAGAGAGCCTACCCGACGTTTCAAATGATAATGGAATTCGCATCATCACGTTCGCAGCGTCAAAAGATCTGGTAGAGAAAAGCATGATGTTCAAGCACAAGCAAATCCATAAAGCCACATGGATATCACCCGACGATGTAACGCGTAACCAAATAGACCACTTACACATAGACAAAAGACACCACTCGAATATCCTTGACGTAAGATCATATAGAGGACCAGATTGCGACTCCGATCACCTTCTAGTGATGGGCAAAATTAGAAGTCACCCACATGGGCGATCACGAGAGACGAGCAAAAAGTTCGACATTGATAAACCAAAAGACCTACGCAAAAGTGCTGAATATCAAGACGAACTAACGAATAGATTTAGTATCCTAGAGAATGAGAGCAGCGAGGAAGAGGGAACCAATAATCTGGGCACTAAATGAGCATCGATCATAGACGTAATCAAACAAACAGCCCAAAATATATTAGGATTTAAGAAAACAATTAAGTCCAAACCTTGGTTTGACGATGAGTGCATAGCGAAGATCGAACAACGTAAACGCCTCAGAGTGATCCACCTAGAAAGATATGATAAAGTCAACGCAGAAAGATAGGCGACAATTCGGAGAGACAACGAGACTTTTCAAACGCAAAAAACGCGAATGGGGGAAGACTAGGATCGAAAAAATCCTAGAAAATGGCAGAGCAAAGAATATCAGAGATATGTATGCCACCATAAATTCAATTAGAAATGACTACCGAGGGAGAGCCAAAATTACCCGAGACACAAACGGCTGTCTGGTGACGGAAACAAACAATATCGTGACTAGATGGAAGCAGTACTTTGAAAACCTGCTTAATATATGCACCCATCAACCATAAATAAACGCACCCGACGTACATACAGCCGAGCCTCAGATCCCAGAGCCCTCTTTCGACGAAGTTGTAGACGCAATAAACCGATTGAAAAACAACAAGGCTCCCGGAATCGACTGCATACCGGCAGAGCTTATGAAGCATGGAGGAGAGGCAACCGCTCGAAATATCCACCAACTGATTAAAACAATATGGGACAAGGAAGTCACTCCGGAAAAATGGAAAACCTCAATAGTCGTCCCCAATTTCAAAAAAGGCGACATATCTGACTGCGAAAATTATAGAGGAATATCATTGCTCCCAATCACATACAAAATACTAACAAATGTCATACTGGCGATAATCATATAGAAGAAATACTGGGAGACTGCCAATGCGAATTCCGTAGGAACCGATCAACAAGCGACCAAGTGTTCACAATACCGCAACTACAGGAAAAGAAGTGGGAATACGGAGAGACGGTGCACCAACTATTCGTTGAGTTCAAAAAAGCTTACGACTCATTCGCAAGGCAAAGACTCTACCATATTGTAGTTGAGCTGGGAATCCCGAAAATATATGCCGCCCTCAGTCAAATCTGGCGAGTTAGAATAGAAAACCATCTCTCAGAACCATTTGAAATCCGGGACGGACTAAAACAGGGGGATGGCCTATCACCATGTCTCTTTAACCTTGTCATCGAGTATGTCATCAGAACGGTAGAAGACGACAACATGGCCAGATCATACCTGAACGGAGTCACACAAGTGCTCGCATATGCGGATGACATCGCCGTTTTGAGCGATAATCTAGAAACTGTAAGTAAAAACAGTGAAATCATCATGCAAGCGGCAGAAGAAGTGGGCCTAGAAATAAATGAAGACAAAACAAAATATATGATTACGGCGAGAGCAGGTGGACCTCAGAGAACACACATAAACATCAGGGGCAAGATATTTGAAAATGTCAAAGAATTTAAATACGTGGGAACAATACTGACGGCCAGTAACGAAATGTCGAAGGAAATTAACAAAAGACCGGCAACGATAGTTGGCATGTAGTCAGTAAACTATTGAAATCCAAACTGCTATCACGTAGTATAAAGCTCCGTGTCTATAGAACCATAATCATGCCGATTGTTCTTTACGGATGCAAAACATGGGCTCTCACAAAACGCGAAGAAAACAAATTCCGCGTATTCGAGAATAAAGTTCTAAGGGGTATCTTTGGCGGCAAATATGACGAGGAGCCAGGGAGCCTCGAATTGGAAGAGATATACCGCAAACCTACAATAGTGAGAGTAATCAAGTCGCGAAGATTAAGTTGGGCTGAAGACGTGGCACCAATGGGCAACGATAGGACCGTGCATAGATTTCTTGACGGTAAGCCAATGGGAAAGAGACCGACAGTTCGGCCGTGACGGGATGGGAGGACAATGTTAGGTTGCACCTCGAGGAGATTGGATCGGATGGTCGAACGTGGAAAGAGAGCGCACGGGACAGGGAACGATGGTGGAGTCGAGTCGGTGAGGTCATGAGCTTTCGGGTTCCTACAGGCCAATAAATAGTAGTAAATAGTATTCATATAATCTATTGGATGAGGGTAAACGTTTTTCAGTATTTTCGTATTTTCATAAGGGGGCACATATGATCCAAATATTCTAATATTTTACATGGTTTGAAAGATGACAGTCCTAGCTTTGAGTACCATTATTGAAAGTTTTGTTTTGATTTCAGTTTCCAAAATCAACAAAGCAAGGGTTCATTTTTTGCATACGAATTCCGGGAGGATAGTGGTCGGTAAGGTAAGAGTGTGTTTAGAAAGTAGGCGCGGATCTCGTACATCTTAACATGTGAACACTACATGTAATTAGTCAGGCTTTCCGGTGACCGCAAAATTTCACATTTTTTGGAGAAAAAAAAAAACATGCATTCCCCATTATTCCATTTTTCCACCCGTGTTTGTTGACATTTAAAGGACTAGTACAAATTATAATTTTCAAAAATCTTTGTACAAAGAGCAGTTGTCAATAACTTATCATCAAGCATTTTTTCAATCGGTTTTTAATAGACTTTATTCAATTCTTGTGTAAAGAACCTTCTTCAATAGTTTTTTTTCGAATTAGCCGCCCCTTAGCGGTCAATGACGCTTCCGAGGATTACGGAAAGACCCAAAATTAAAAAAATATTTATTCTCCTACCGACAAATTTAGAAATCTTTTTAAAACAATTCCATAATATTATCCGATCAAGGAAATGAGAAAAAGTTCTTGATTTTGGGCGTTTTTTACCTTCCAATTCGTACCGGTCCTACAAGGATATCACAAACTCCTATTGTGCGCGGATCTGTAAAAAATTACTTCTCAAAAAATATAGAATTATGTTCATAAACTCCCAAGCGCTTTGTAGGCCATCTCAAATCTTGTTATTCCTTTTCATCCACAAACAGAATCATCTTAGCTTATATCATATCTATCAAATTCAAATTGGATCCACGAACTAACTTAAACTGCAGAAGCATTGCCACACTCCCCTTCCAGAATTCAATCAACTACAAAATTTATATAACTTTCCGCGCACTGATTTCATTTGAAATTTATAATCCGCTATTTGCATTTTTCGTCCTGGCAGCGTCGATTGAAACTTCCTTGAATTCCATTTAACACTCCAAGAAGCACTTCTTCCCTTTTAACTGAGGGGCGAGAAGCACTCTAGTACGCCCTGTGCACACGGCGGAGTACATCGTTTCCCAACAAATCTATTTCTGAAATGCAGCTGCACCGTTTCGGATTCATATTTCCCTCCCCAAAGAAAATGATTGCGTTTCTGTAGAATAAAATCAGACAACCCTACCCACCACACCACCTACGATGACATGGCGGGGTAAATGAAAACATTTCTGAATTTTCTGGGGCGAGTTTGTTTTTGTTCCACGTGATTGTAAGCGGCCTCCTTGGTCATAGGAGGCAGACAAACAATTTGAAAATTTATTCAGGATCAGGTGTAAAACGGATTTATTTCAAATTGGATTGTTGTTGCCTCAATGAGCCGGTGAGTTGCTTTGCATATCCTGATGACTGTTTTCATGTCACCGGCAGTAATGGTCTTGTATCTTCGGGTGAACCGGAATGGATTCGTGTTATATCCAAAACAAGAGTAGAATTGGAAAAGTTATTCATTGGCCGGGTGGTTTATGAAGGACATGGATTGTTGCCACGAACAACAGCTGCATTCCATGTCCTGGTCTCAATCGAATTGATAGCTTGCTGTAATGCAACTCATGGGTATGGGCTAGTTCTGGTTTGGCCACTCCGCCCAGATAATTTTCCAGTTATATGAAATATATTTGGCAGTATGTAGACACCAATTTAAATGGTAATTACTTGTTATCCAAGACTAATTAACAATTTTTACTATCGCCGTAGAATTGTGATCTAATTGCGACATTCATCGGTATAACTCTTCGTAACTGGTTGAGAGAATTTTAATCGGCTGCCTTAACCAAAAGCATCGCGTTGTAATTGCACACTGTACTCGTGAAGGAAATTTATTCGTTTTCGAGCTGTAAAATTGACTCGAATGGCCGTCGTTATGTATGCCACAGAATGTTTGAATACTCCTAAAGAGAGGGGTAGAAAGAGAATACCAGAAGGAAATACTTACAGGAACAGGGACTATCATCCCAGTGGCAACGCTGCTTATTTTACGCTCAATCAGCTGAAACATTCCTTTTTGGCATCAGTACAAAAGATACCTTCGGTGTGGCGGTTGGTCGGCTGACTGTAGGCGGCAGATATGGACGACGAATACTCCCACACACACGTTTAAAAAGTCATTTTTGCAGTTTAAAGCAATTTAACGGACAGGACGTTGACGATGTAACGTTGTCTTGTATTACTCGTCTGTGAAATGGTATCTCGGTTAAAGTGCTGAGGTTGCGATGCACTTTTTTGCGTCCTGTCGCATTTAATTATCTGCATTAGCAAGATCAGACTGACATTTGGTCATATTGCCGTTGCACACTTTAATTAAACTCAATATAACCATGTTTCAATGTGAGTTACTTATTATACATATTTTCCTGATGAGCTTTGGTAGCCATCGGCTATAGTCGATGCACTCTTGTAAGATCTTGGGTGGTCAGTTACCCCGGTAATATATGGCAAGGATGATGTGTTAAGCGTTTGTGAATAGCGATGAAGTTTTTTTATACTTACCTGACATATTTTAGAGGTATTATATAATTAGTTCTATATGACACTGTTTCGAATACGTTTATTAAATTATTTTAATGACAATAATTGCGATTCTGAATATCAGCTTCAAAAAGTGAAAAGCTCGGAGAAGGATATTTCAAAGCAATAAAAATATTGAACGCGATATCTGTTAATTAAAGAAAAAAAAACGACCAAATGTCCAGAATTCTATTTACAACGTATATCTAAATCAATATCCCCTGCTTGGTAGAAACCGTGACGTGGTGCGGGGCTTAAACTACGATGAATCACTCAGGCTATGCTGACGGAAGCATACGCTTCCAGTAGGGTCACCCATGTCAGACAGGCTAGCGAGGAGTAACACACAAAGATCTACCACCCCTAATCCAGGGTGTTACACGTCACCGTGCCCATTAGATGTTTTGCAGCTAGGGGTATACCGGCTGTATTATAACGGGGCCTCTCTGACACCGGGTCGAATCAGAGCAGTAAGCAGACCTTACCATATTAAAGAGCGGGTCTGATGTGGGGGAGTATTTGAAACTCCAAGACTCGTGGGATCTAAAATGAATAATCAATATACAAAAAACAATCCCACGAAAACCCGGTAGGCGTAAGTGCGATGAGCCGACACTACCATAAGGGAACAAATCATCAAGAAAACACCGACTCGGCAAAAAGAAGACGTAGGGAAAAAACGGAAAAAGCGGGATATACGCGTCCGGATGTGGAATGTTCGGACGTTATATAAACCAGGCGCGATACAGACGGGCGTACAAAACGCGAAACAATATAAAATGGACATCGTCGCGCTTCAGGAAGCCCGACTCCCACATCAAGTAATCGACATCAATGGGTTTGCACTGGCGTGTGGAGGTACCGATACACATAACCTCGGGACTGGCTTCATCATATACAATAAGATTACGCCCCATGTAAAAGATGTGCAATATATTAATTACCGAATGTCTGTGGTAAAAATACAGGGACCATGGTACAACTATATATTTATAGACGTACACGCCCCAACAGAATCTACGGACGAAGAAACGAAGGACGCGTTCTACGAGACCCTAGAAAAAGTATTCGATGGGATCTCATCATTCGATGTTAAAATCCTCCTCGGGGACCTCAATGCGAA
Source organism: Microdon myrmicae (assembly GCA_963931805.1). Taxonomy (NCBI): domain Eukaryota; kingdom Metazoa; phylum Arthropoda; class Insecta; order Diptera; family Syrphidae; genus Microdon; species Microdon myrmicae. The sequence goes on from OZ007496.1 coordinate 70,130,270, forward strand.
AATTGGAAAGGAATATATCTTCCAACCAACTATAGGTAAAGAAAGTCTACACGACGTTTCAAATGATAATAGAATTCGAATTATCACATTCGCAGCGTCAAAAGATCTGGTAGTGAAAAGCACGAAGTTTAAGCACAAGCAAATTCATAAAGACACATGGATATCACCCGGTGGCGTAACGCGTAACCAAATAGACAAAAGACACCACTCGAATATCCTTGACGTAAGATCATATAGAGGAGCAGATTGCGACTCCGATCATCTTCTAGTGATGGGCAAAATCAGGAGTCGCCTCGCAGCAATCCCACATGGGCAGTCACGGGAGACGAGCAAAAAGTTCGACACTGATAAACTGAAAGACCTGCGCAAGAGGACTGAATATCAAGACGAACTAACGAATAGATTTAGCATTCTAGAGAATGGAAGCAGTGAGGAAGAGGAAGCTAATAGTGTGGATACTAAATAGACATCGAGCAGAGACACAATCAAACTAACAGCTCAAAAGGTATTAGGATTTAAGAAAACAATTAAGTCCAAACCTTGGGTTGACGATGAGTGCAGAGCGAAGATCGAAGAACGTAAACGCCTCAGAGTGATCCATTTAGAAAGATATGATGAAGTCAACGCAGAAAGATACGCTACGATTCGGAGAGAGACGATGAGACTCTTCAAACGCAAAAAACGCGAATGGGAGAAGACTAGGATCGAAGAAATCTTAGAAAATTCTAGAGCAAAGAACATCAGAGGTATGTATGCCGGCATAAATTCAATTAGAAATGGCTATCGAGGGAGAGTCAAAATAATTCGAGACGCAAACGGCTGTCTGGTCACAGAAACAAACAATATCGTGACAAGATGGAAGCAGTACTTTGAAAACCTTGTTGTATGTCCGGACGCCGTGCTTCCTCGGTATGAGGGAAGAGCGTGGACTTATTATTTTTTTTGATTGACTGTTATGATTTTCCAAAAACAACTCACTTATAATTCACGTACAACTGGCTTTTAAGATTTCCCAATTGCGACTATTCTGTTTATTTACAAAGTCAATCAAGCCGAAATCTGCTTTAGCGCTAATTATTATTTAAACAACAATAACAAACAATTATTTAAAGTTAATAATTAATAAACTTAATATGTTATTGCGACGCTAGCTGCTCCATAACAAATCATTCTCAACCTTTCTTTACGGCTGACAAATATCAACTGAACTTTTTTTCTATTCTATTTTTTTCTCTCTGACTTTTCACATTCAATTCGGACGAAAATCCAAGTTGCTATGTTTTCAATAAATAAAAAGGTGCAGGTTATTAAGTGTGCTGTAACTGGTAATATTGTGAATGTTTATGAATGGTATGTATTAAGTGAGAATGTAATATATGTTAAGTGAAGTTTTTAAGGATGTGTTAGGAGATTCAGTGTTAAATTTAATAAGGGTAGTATTCTGGAATACAACATCCCACCCTTCTTCGAGAAAGAAAATTATCCTTGAAGAGAATAATTTTCTAGTAACTATATATTAAATTAAGATTAATTAAAAACTTGGATTTTCGTTCAATTACATTACAAAGGTTTTCAAAATTAATCTTTCATCAAAGGTTACAATAATCAAAAAGTTCTTAATACTAGAAAAATAATCTATTTACATTATATATTAACTAAATTTTTTCAATAATCAAAAAGTTCTTAACACTAGAAAAATAGTCAAAATAGTCTATTTACATTACATATTACCTAACTAAATTTAAATATTTCTCCTTGGAACCTTTTGTTTTCTTATCCAAAAGTTATTATTACTTATTATATTAATTATATAATATTAATATTATTGTTTCAAAATTCTCATTTCCGTTCGAATATATATATTAATTCCAAAATTTCCAATACATATATTACCTCTAAAATTTCCTTTCTTTCCTTTTCCGTTCGAATATATATAAATTCTAAAATTTCCAATATATATTACCTCTAAAATTTTCTTTCTTTCGTCCCCCTCATTAACTTTTTTTTTTTTTTTTTTTTTTTTTTTTTTTTTTTTTTTTTTTTTCATTTCCGTCATTTCCTACAATTGTTAGATTATTTCATATATATTGAATAATAAAACAAAGGCCATTTGTTATGTGTTTATCTTTTCCTTAAATTTATGGAAAATTTTCCAAAACCTTTTTGGGCCTATTACTATGATGATTGAACAAAGATGATTATTACCAAAAATCTTCTTGAAAAATGATCTTAAATAATTTAAATGGCGGTGTAACCTTTTATTTTTTTGTATTTTGCATTGGAATAAATTTTTATTGTTGTTAAAAAAAACTTGTAATGTATTTATATAGTTATTCTTTACAATACCTATTTTAGTTAAATTATTATTTTCATTTTTTATTATTTCGTGTTTGAGTAATTGTTTGTGTTTGTTTTCGTTGTTTAAAATATTTATTGTTTTCGGCTTAGTGTTGTCATTGTCCATAGCTTTAACCGCTGTCGGAACGTCTACCTTTTCAGTCTTACTCACTGCTGATGGATCGTTTAGTTTCTCAGTCTCATTTACTGATTCGTATAGTTCTTCAGACTTATTAGCTGTCAGAACATCTTGGTTCCCAGTCCTATTTGCTGTTTGAACTATTTCTTCAGTTATATCTGCTGTAGAAACATTCAATCCTTCAGTCTTTGCTGCAGAAAAGATTTGTTCATCAGTATTAGCTGCTGAACTGACTTGGGTTTCGACTTTTATTGCAACTATTGGGTTTTCAGTCTTTAACACTGCTGAATGTTCAGTCTTTGTTGCTGAAGTGCCGGGGTTGTCTATTGGGATAGCCGAAATATTCGGGATTTCTGTTTGTATATTTTCTGCAGGATCCGAATTTTCAGTCTTTAATACTGCTGAGTTTTCAGTCTTGGTTGCTGAAGTGTCTGCGTTGTCAATAGGGATATCTGAGATATTAGCGATTTCAGTCTTTAATACTGCTGAAAATTTCGGATTTTCAGTCTGTGTTGCTGAATTGTTTTCCAGAATGGGAGTATGAATCGGAGTCTTTATATTAGGGACAGGGTTATCTTCGTTTATATGGCTTGGTTTATAGGAGTATGTGGGCTCAGGGTAAATTTGGCTAGGAGCTTCATTAAAATGGTCGTTATCTATTTCCAAAGATCTAATGCTGTAAACAGAAAAATTTGGTCTGTCTTCCATCAATTTTGGTTAGCGTCAGGCCTCGTTTTCCGACTCTTGCACCCGAGAAAAGTGAACATTTTGTCTATCGTTTTGTCTATAGGTGGTCCTAGAATTTTCACCAAAACGATTTTCAGAGTTTGTCGGATTATTTCGGAATGGGTTACGCGTTGTTGTACCTTGTTGGTAATTTGTTGAAGCCGATCCATTCCTAGATATCTTGTATCTACACTCATTCTCTGTGTGATTATTCCGTCCACAGAAATTACATACAATGTTATATTCCCTTTTTATGGGTTGTCTATTCGGAAAAAAATTGGATTGCATGTTCCGATAACATGTGTCCTGTGTATGCCCTGACTTACCACCGGTTTGGCAGACTATACGATTGAATGTAGGTTTTTCATTGTATTGATATGACCTGGGAGAGTTGTCCATTCGAGCCGCATGTGACACTACATGTGCAATCGACTGTTTTAAATTGTTTCCCCCATGGACTTTAGCTAGTATCTTTAGCTGTTCGTTGTTTAGTCCATCCTCAAATGTTTGTACGGCCAATTTTATGTTTTCTTCTATTAAATATTCCCTAACCACCGCGTCTGCTGTTATTTCACACGTGGCAGAGTTTAAAGTCCTTAGAGCATTCGCGACTCTATCGCCGTATTCCCGGACGGTTTCTCTGTAGCGTTGTTTCAGAGAAATCAACTCATTGTGTGCCGTCGACCGAGATTGCTCCTCTTTATATTCCGATTCGAGTTTATCTTTTAAATCCTCCCACTTAGCGATTTTGCTATACCTGATCAGATCGTAAGCATGACCCTCTAGTCTATTTTTGACTAGATCTAAAAACGTCTCGTATATATTCGGGTCTGCCTTCTTTATGGATCTAAATAAAACGTCTCCCCCGGAAATAAATTTAACTAAGTCGCAGGGTTTCCCGTCAAAGGTAGGGACGATTCTGAAAACATCAGAAATTCCGACAGAAAGAGCCATTTCAGGGGGTTTAATGTGTATCGGTTGATAGTGGATTTGTTCTTCCCCCTGCCTAGCCGCCTGTCTCGTGTAATATGGACTCGTAATAGTGAAAGTTTAAAATAATGTATGGCGAAAATTCAATTCTTAAAATATGGTTAACTTAAAAATATGGTTATGGAAAAATTGGCCTTTCTTTTGGTTATTCAATATATATATATATATAGGAAAGAAAAATAAATTGGTCCCAAAACTGAAAAGAAAGAAAATTCGACGAGAAAGAAAGAAAAAAAACGGAAATGTCTTCGAAATACTGAAATGAGAATTTGCAAATAATTTAGATAGAAATTTCTATCCAAAAAATATTCTATTGGGATAAGGAGAGCTTCCAAGTAGAAAATATTCCTAAAAAAAATAGAGAGAAAAGTCGCTAAAAAAAATTCTTACTCTACTAAATGTTGTCGTTGTACTGTTGATAGCAGTCTTGAGTGTTGCTGTTTTGTTTTTTTTTTCTTCAGTTTTCCTTGGTTGTTTCCTTTGTGTGGTTCTTTTTCTTTTTAGATTTTTTTTTTTTCTTTGACGCCAGGCAGACTTCACGTCCTAAAGTTGATTGCTCATCCTGGTCTTTGCTGCTTTCCTTTTTTTTTCTTTTTATTTCGTTGTTTTATGTCGAGGTTTTTTTTTTTCTTCTTATTTTGGTTTGGTTATTTCTCCTGTTTTTTTTTTCTCTCTTTTCTTCTTGAAAAATTTTTTTTCTTCTTCTTATTTGGTTATTTCTCTTGTGTTCACTTTTCTTCTTATAAGCAATTTTTTTTGTTGTTTTAAATTTTTGTTTACTTTGTTTTTCGTTGTTTTATGTTTACTTTTTTCTTCTTCTTATAAACATTTTTTTTTGTTGTTTTAAATTTTGTTTTGTTTAAAAAAATTTTTTTTCTTGTTTTTTTTTTCTTCTTATTTTCTTCTTTTTATTTGGGATCCTTTGGTTGTATCCCACCGCTGCCACCAGTGTTGTAGTCCGAACGCCGTGCTTCCTCGGTATGAGGGAAGAGCGTGGACTTATTATTTTTTTTGATTGACTGTTATGATTTTCCAAAAACAACTCACTTATAATTCACGTACAACTGGCTTTTAAGATTTCCCAATTGCGACTATTCTGTTTATTTACAAAGTCAATCAAGCCGAAATCTGCTTTAGCGCTAATTATTATTTAAACAACAATAACAAACAATTATTTAAAGTTAATAATTAATAAACTTAATATGTTATTGCGACGCTAGCTGCTCCATAACAAATCATTCTCAACCTTTCTTTACGGCTGACAAATATCAACTGAACTTTTTTTCTATTCTATTTTTTTCTCTCTGACTTTTCACATTCAATTCGGACGAAAATCCAAGTTGCTATGTTTTCAATAAATAAAAAGGTGCAGGTTATTAAGTGTGCTGTAACTGGTAATATTGTGAATGTTTATGAATGGTATGTATTAAGTGAGAATGTAATATATGTTAAGTGAAGTTTTTAAGGATGTGTTAGGAGATTCAGTGTTAAATTTAATAAGGGTAGTATTCTGGAATACAACAACCTGCTCAAACCATCAAACACAAATAAACGCACCAAGCGTACATACAGCCGAGCCTCAGATCCCAGAGCCCTCTCTCTACGAAGTTGTAGACGCAATACATCGATTGAAAAACAACAAAGCTCCCGGAGTCGACTACATACCGGCAGAGCTTGTGAATCATGGAGGAGAGGCAACCGCTCGAAAGATCCACCAGCTCATTCAAACAATATGGGATAAGGAAGTCACCCCGGAAGAATGGAAAACATCAATAGTCATCCCCATTTTCAAAAAAGGCGACAGATCCGACTGCGAAAACTACAGAGGAATATCATTGCTCCCAACCACATACAAAATATTAACAAATGTCATACTGGCAAGAATCACACCGTACGCAGAAGAAATATTGGGAGATTACCAATGTGGCTTCCGTAGGAACCGGTCAACAAGCGACCAAATGTTCACAATAAGACAACTGCTGGAAAATAAGTGGGAATACGGAGAGACGGTTCACCAACTGTTCGTTGACTTCAAAAAAGTCGACTACTCAGTCGCAAGGCAACGACTCTACCATATTGTGGTTGAGCTGGGGATCCCGAAAAAATATGCCGCCCTGATTCAAATTTGCATGAACGAAAACAAATGGCGAGTTAGAATAGAAAATCACATCTCAAAGCCATTTGAAATCCGGGACGGACTAAAGCAGGGAGATGGCCTATCACCGTGTCTTTTTAACCTTGTGCTCGACTATGTCATCAGGAAGGTACAAGACGACAACATGGCCGGATCACCTCTGAACGGGATCACACAAGTGCTCGCATATGCGGATGACATCGCCATTCTGGGCGATAATCTAGAAACTGTTAGTAAAAACAGTGAAATCATCATGCAAGCGGCAGAAGAATTGGCCTAGAAATAAATGAAGACAAAACAAAATACATGATTACGGCGAGAGCGGGGGGACCTCAGGGAACACATATAAACGTCAGGGGCAAGATATTTGAAAAAGTTAAAGAATTTAAATATCTGGGAACGACACTGACGCCCAGTAACGAAATGTCGAAGGAAATTAACAAAAGACTGCATTCCGGCAACGCTAGTTGGCACACAGTCAGTAAACTGCTGAAATCCAAACTGCTATCACGTAACATAAAACTCCGTGTCTATAGAACCATAATCATGCCAATTGTTCTATATGGATGCGAAACATGGGCTCTCACAAAACGGAAAGAAAATAAATTTCGCGTATTTGAGAATAAAGTACTAAGGGGTATCTTTGGCGGTAAATATGACGAGGAGGCAGGACAATGAAGGAAACTCCATAACCACGAATTGGAAGAGCTATATCGCGAAGATTAAGTTGGGCTGAACACGTGGCGCCAATGGGCAACAATATTTTTTAGTTATTTTATTTAGGCTTAATCCAAGCAACTTAAGCTAATATAATATAACAACTTACAGACTAACTTAAAAACTAAAGTAGTACGAGTAGTTAAAAAAAAAAAGTAAATAAATAAAAAATATATATATATATCCAATAAAAAAACAAAAGAAGAAAAAAGAAAAAAAAACACGGAAGGAGAAGAGGGCTTGAGGTGTGACAGTGAGGGGTACGTCTACACAGTGGTAAGGGGCGGTGCTGGAGAGCTGGGGGAGAGATTTGAAATTGGGGTGGGTGGGGTTAGGACGGGTTTATTCTGAGACGTCGTTTGAGGGCAGGAGTGGAGAGGTTGAAATCAAAGGAGGTGGGGAAAGAGTTGGCATGTCGTAGCATACGCGAGATGGGCTCGTTAACGCCGTAAGACGTGTGATGAGAGGGCACGTAAAACAGACGAGGGTTCCGCACATTACGGGGGTTTGTATAAAATGATAAAGATGAGAGCAAGCGTGGGCAATTGATTGAACCTGACAGAAGGCGATGGATAAAGATGATGTCAGCATGGATTCTGCGCTCTTCAAGTGTGTTAAGATTGATTAGAAGGAGCCGGTCTGTGTATGGTGGGAGAATGAGTGGGTTTTCCCAGTTCAGTCCACGGAGGGCGAAGCGCAAAAAACGACGTTGAACGTCCTCGATCCTACGAATGTGAGACTGTTGATACGGGGACCAGACCTGACTGGCATATTCGAGTAGTGGCCGGACAAAAGTTGTGTAGAGGGATCGGGTGACGTAGGGGTTTAGGAATCCCTTCGACCAGCGTTTTACAAAGCCAAGGGCGGCGTTGGCTTTTAGGATTGTGTTATCGATATGTGCGGTAAATCTAAGTTCCTTGTCACATAGGACGCCCAGGTCGCAGATTGATTCAACCGATGTTATCGGTTGGCCTAGCAAGAGATAGGAACGTGGCTGGGAGGGGGAGCGTTTCCGAGAGAAGGTGATTGTGTGACATTTGGCGATATTCAAATCTAGGCAGTTATTTTGGCACCATGTCGAAAAGCTGTCAAGATCCGATTGGAGAAGTGAGGAGTCAAGGGGAGAGCGGATTGTCTTGAAGATTTTGGTATCATCCGCGTAAAGCGAGATGAGGGAGTGATTGATGCTCGAACCTATGTCGTTTATGGTAAGGATAAATAGTAGGGGGCCGAGATGACTGCCCTGGGGGACACCCGAGGTTGGAGAGAAAGGATCGGAGAGGGTGGATCTAAATCGCACCCGACAGGTTCGAGAGTTAAGGTAGGATGAGATCCACTTAATCAACAGCGGTTCAAAATCAAGGGAAGATAATTTAAAGAGAATGAGGTTATGGGAAATCTTGTCGAAGGCCTTGCTAAAGTCGGTAGTGGCTACATCAACCTCATCGCCGTTCTCTAGGGCAAGGAGTGTGTGAGATGTGAATTCTACAAGGTTGGTAGTAGTGGACCTGCCGGAGAGGAAGCCGTGCTGGTTAGGAGAGATGATGGGGGTGCAGCGAAAACGTAACGCTTCGTATAGAAGGCCTTCGAACAGTTTAGGAATGTGCGAAAGCTTAGCAATGGGACGATAATTGTGCAAGGGATAGATTGAAGATTGACGCGAGCGGGAGAGAGAGAGAAGAGGAGCATTTTTTTAAGAAGATAGCAGGGAGTCCGTCTGGGACGGGACTGAAATCGTCTTTAAGTTGTTCAAGTTTTTCTTTAACTTGGTGTTGTTGTATGTGCAGAGGGATGAGTGGGCCAAGGGAGAATTGAAACATGCCAGTAAAGTAGGAGGAGTTAGGCTCGAACGAGTCGTCCGTGAAGGATAGTTTGAAGAAGGACGCGAAAAGATTGGCTATGGTTTGGGAGTCAGATGAAGTAGTTGAGTCGTAGAAAAGAGAGTTGGGATAGGCATCTGATTTCCGTTTATAGTTGATAAAGTGGTAGAAGGATTTGGGGTCATTGATCAGATTCAGTTGGGCTTTGGCAAGGTAATTGTGGTAAAGGGAGCTATAAAGCTCGGTGAATTGGTAAAAGTAACCGAGATAGTTGGAATAGTCCAGAGGAGAACGCGTATTTAAGAAAATGTTCCACAACTTATTTCTCTTGTTACGGAGTGTGCGGAGTCTGCGGTTATACCAAGGGGGCGATGAGAATAATAACCTGTTTCGGGAATAAGGGACAAATAGGGATATGGCGTTGAAGATTACTGTGTAGAGTGAGGCTGTAGCGACCTCAACACTAATATCATTTAAGCGGGGTAAGGTATTGCTGAGGTACTCATTTATGCGCCGGAAATTGGCTTTTCGGAAATCGAAAGAATATTGGTAGGGGAGGGGAGTGGGTGTGCTGTGGGCTGGGTGGTCGCGGAATACGGATAAGAGAAGTGGGGGGTGGTGGTTGTCAATGGTTGAGAGGATGTGGGGACTAGCGGTAACTGAAGAGTTGCAGGGGTCTGTCGTGAACACTCCTTGGTAGTGGAGGGGCTAGAGATATAGTGGGACTCATCGTCAGACAACGACCATTGGAGATGGGGGAGATTGAAATCGCCCAGGACTACAATGTCGTCTTGGGAAGAACTCAGTTCCGTTAAGCAGTCGATTGCAGCAATAGCGAGTTCGTATGCCTCGGTAGCTTGCGAAGGTGGGATGTAGAAGCAAATGATATACAAGGACTTTGAGCGGTGTTCAACTTTTATAGCGACATAGTCGAGGTAGGGTGAAGAGGAGAAGGTGATAAGAGAAGATGTTAGTCCGTTTTGGACGGCGAGCAACACGCCTCGGCACGGGGTGTCAGGCGTGGAATGATGGACATCGTCGTCCCGAAAAACTGTTAGGGGGGGGGGGGGGGGGCAGTTCTAGGCTGTTGATACTGGGGATGAGGTTGGTTTCGGTCAGGGCGTATATATCAAAGGGAAAGGAGTGGGTATTGTGTAAGATCGACTGTGTTTTGGAGCGAAGACCTCTGACATTCTGGTAGTAAATGGTTAGGGGACAAGAATTGGGAGACCCCATGGAGAGTGGGACCGTGCATAGAATTCTTGACGGTAAGCCAATGGGAAAGAGATCGGCCGGACGCCCGCGACGGAGATGGGAGGACAATGTTAGGTTTGACCTAGAGGAGGTCGGATCGAATGGTCAGGCGTGGAAGGAGAGCGCACAGGACAGGGAATGATGGCGGAGTCGAGTCGGTGAGGTCATGAACGGGTTCCTACAGGCCAATAAATAATAATAATAATTATAGCTAAATCAATATAAGTCAAATAAACTTTGGGAGATATCATTGGACCAGCGACTCTATTTTATTGGACATCTCTAATCAATTGGAGAATCTTTCCAAGGCTGGGAAAAAATCTACAAAAAGTTCACTGTCGTCGCTATACATATATTCGCGATCGGAGTGAGATAAGAAAAATAACACAGCCATGTCAATCATTTAAGTTTTCCAGACATTTCTCTGGCGTCGGTTTTTCTTTTTTTTCTCTGGATAAGAGTCAATTTGCTTGGATCACTACCACAAGCAGTGGTTTTTGCGTCTCGTAAATAGTCATTTAATCGAATTCATATTCCTATATATATATTTATAATACCACTGCAATATAATATATAATCGTTTTTAAATACACACAAGTTTTAATTCGTGTTTGGTGGTGACCACACGAATGAAACCGTCAAAATATCAAAATACGTACACATAATAGGGAATTTGTTGTGGCCTTAAATATCAATGCACAGGTGTTTTTTTACACATATGCTAAACACATGGTGTGAGGCATAAAATGTTGGCAGTATAGACAATTTAGGTATCAATCTTGAATGCAAGAATATTGAAAGTTTAGAGAAAAACGTTTTGTAATACCCAGAGTTCTTTATAATGCAAGAAATGAATTTTAGGATACTTTTAAATGTCAGTCCGTATTCTTCTTTATAAAATGTAAACAAAAAAGAACCTTTCGAGGATTCAAACAAATCACACATACACAACCGTAGTCATGACCACAGCGCACAAGAGAATCGAAAAAAAAAAATTCAACAGTTCGTATAGACCATTCACAAAGCAATCATTTAGCTTAAGTAGCGAGACGTCCTCGTATATATACAATCGTGGTCTGATGCGTCGTGCTTTGGTTCTAACTTTTTCATAGCAATGTTTCAATCAAGCTCATCACTAATTCGAAGACGTTTTAGAGTTTTGACGCCTTCAGGTGTCAATATATAGTACGTCCGACAGAATGGGGATAGAATAGAGATTGGTAGTGCCGACTTATATTTGTTTTGAATGCCTGAATATTGAAAACATCAGAAAACATGTTTTTAATAGTAAATAGTGCAACTAAAAATCTCAATGCACGGTTTCTATTATGCGTGCGCAAAATGGATTTTGTGATGTCATTAACGAGGAATTCACTGTTTTAACGTAAAACCAAAAAAAAAAAAAGAATCTTACAAGGGTTTTTCAATAAGTTCTTAAAAGCAAATTTTTAAATGAGGACATTTTTTTCTCGATCTCATCGGTCAATCGGTGCAATAGCAATCCATAATACTTTGCAGTTATTGGTTTTACTTTTTCTAAGTAGTTGATGTAGACGATTCCACCTGCATCCCAAAATATCGTTGCTATCACTTGGTCGATTGATTACATCGTCTTTGCCTTCTTCGGTCGCTTTCAAAAACCCGCTGCTTTTATCGTATTTTTGTGTTTGAAGCATAATGACGTATTCAAGGTTCGTCCAGAGTTATGTATGGACACAGAAACTCTTCAGGACTCCAACGGAAAAGCGCTAAAATAGCCTCAGAGAAGACCACATGATTGTATCGACTCTCCACTAAGAGTAAATGTGGGACCCATCTCGCGACAATTTTGTTCACACATAAAAACAACCCATTTTCGAAACTAACTACTACGAACCGCATCTCGATGATATGCTAAGATCTTATTGAACGACCCTCGTATGCCACCCTTGTACGTACTTTTAGCACAAGATATGCTTTTGTGAGCCACTTAACTGCCAATGCACATGTTCTTTTTTTTTCATAGTACACGTGCACAAAATGAGTTTTGTAACACATTTAGGTATAAGCACACCAGTTTGAGTTATTGGTAAAATATACATATATAAAAAGATTTGTTAAACATATTGTTTAAAACTCTTCTAAGCAGTTACTTTGAGCGTCGACACACTTTTTCCCCCGACTCTGACACGTACGGTACGCTCTCTGGAACGCTAACGGACACCTCCATCAGACTGCTTGTCATGGTGGGTTGGATTTCTTCTATGAACCAGAGACGAACTACTTTTAACGATCTTTTTATTTTGGGGTAGTGGCAAAAATCTACCGGATACAGGTCCGGACAGTAAAGTGTTGGGGCAGCATTTACATTGTGTTTATCCAGAAATTCGTGCACGCACAGAGCGGTGTGGCTTGGCGCTTTCTCGTGGTGGATCTTGTGGGGGTTCTCTATATCACACGGAGAACCAACCCACAATTCTAACCAACTTTGACCGCTAACAGCGCGTCACCTTAACCCAACTCCCCGTGCAAAATCCGCAATAGCATACATCCCAAACTTTGCAATAAACATACTCCCAAACCCGCAACAGAATACATTTCAACAGAATATATCCTAAATCATCCCCGCATATATTTTCTCAAAATTGCTTCGGTCAATTCTTCATCTAAACCACATTCCTCGCTCGCGACCAAGCAGTCCTAATTTCCCCCGAAAACATTATCCTGTAATGAACGCATATTCCAAACATACAACAGAATATTAACCATTTCCCTCAATTATATCACCCTACATACATTTTTCCAAAATCGCTTCGGTCAATTCTATTGAACAGGCAGGGTGAACAATAAAAACAAAACGGATTTCTGTTTAAATTAAGGATAAAAACTTTATTGGTATACACGTCCGAACGGCACAAAAACTGGATGCTAAGAAGAAAGAAGTGAAAGTTGACAAATGTGAGTTTGGCGTTTCTTGGTGCGGATGACAGTTGTGTGCCTTAAGGGCCTGAATGCAATGAGAGGAGTGAGTGTTATAATTTAGCTTTGACTGCGAACAATTTGAATTCAATTTTTAATTTGTTTAACAAATTCCTTACTTAAGTTATATTCCTTCTTCGCGACCAAGTAATCTTAATTTCCCCGAAATTCATATGCTGTAATAAAACGCATATTCAAATCCATAACGGAACATTAACCATTACCACCAACTATACCGAGCCGCATACATTTCCCCGAAATTACTTCGATTAATATCTTAGCTAAATGATATTCCTTGCTTGCACCCAAGCAATTCCAATTTCCCCCGAAAACGCATGCCCATACTTGCTCGTGTTCCCAAAACCGATTTCTCGGTACACATCGCAACCGAGGAATCTAGCCCAGCCACTACGGCAGGAATTTTCGGAAACAAACTCCCTATGCAAGCATAGCAACTCTTCTCGAAATTCCTAGCAAGTGGCAGTGATTTTATTTATGCTATGACTCAACCGCCACAACGCGATGAATGGATTCTTTCCATTCATTAGTCAGTCGTCTTTCAGCAACCGCTACGCCCACATCGGGAGTCCCTTGACAACCGCCGCGATCACACGCGGGGGCACGCCGGCCCCGTGTGTAAATCAGTCGAGATACAACCACCACTGCGCCCGCACCCAGCGTCGTTCCGCCGCCACCGCGGTCGGCCGCGCCGTGTCCACCACGTGAGGTGCCTCCCCATTTACTTAGCGTAATACCCACGGTCCAATGTTGCAAAGGGTGATTGCATTTAAACGGGATTAGAGAGAAAAAGAAGATAAAACATCCGGACGAAGTTTGCGAATAGAAACTAAACAACTTACGAAAAATCCTAATTTTATTCAAAAACCAGTACTCGGTATAATCGTATCAGTTAAGCGCTTGCCAGTGGAATGGATAATTCATGTGATGGTTCAGATCCCCGCCCCCGTCAATAGCGATGAGAACCAGAAAGATACAATAAAACGACTGTAATCCTGGATATTAATGGAATTAAAGATTCCCTTGAGCAGCCACCGGTTATTGTAGGCCGTGCAAACGAAGATGTTTTAGTGTAATAAACAAACAAAAGTGACCCCGTATAGCGTATGAGTGTGTTTTATTTTTCCTTGTGTTCGGTGGGCAGTGCACTGGTGAACTACTCTCTAGTGGGGCGATAGTGAACTGCTGCCATACGTTGGCGCACCTATATCGTAACCCCCACAATCTCCCAGGCAGCGGCTATCTTTTTTCTCCGAGTGAATAATCTTAATCCTTAAACTCTCAAGCACATCCATGGAGTAGGCAACGTTCACTGGTGGTTTTTGAGGAACACACTCTTTGTGGCATCGAAACAGGCAATAAGCTTCGTTTTCACTTTCTATTTGCCCGTTTTCATCCTCTTGGGTTTGAGAAACACGGAGGAAGGCAACTCCGCATTTTGGCTTTTAGTCTCTGGATCGTATGGAAAACCCCCGTTTCGTCGTCGGTAATCACACTGTTCAAAAATCAGGTTCAATTTCCTCGCATTCGAGAAATTCACATGCGATAACTACCCGATGATTCTTCCGTTCGTCAATCAGCACTTTTGGAGTCAATCTTGCAAACATTTTTTCATGTTCAAATTTTAGGTAATCATGTCATGCACAATTTTTTATGGGACGTCGAGAGGATTTGCAATCAACCAGATACAACGCTCAGAATTCAACAGAACACGCACATTTTCGTCGGTTGAGGTCGTTAGTGGCCAACCGTCCTTTAATGCCTTCAACCATCTTACAGATAATATAGAGTAAACTCACGGTAAGATTCCATGATCATTTCGTTGGTCTCGGGCAGAAATTTCTGGATTTTTGCGATCGATCGACGAACTCATCGCAATTCGTGACAGAGGCGCTAAACAAAAATTCACAGTAACTACTATGCACACTGTCCAATTGCTCGGAGCGTACTGACTAAGGCGTCGCTGGAAAGCTGAGAGGCCCCACCTCCCACCCAAATCAACCCATTCGAATGCATTGCGAACTTCCCGTGCTCCACTACAAACATAATTGCATTACCTTCTGAACAATACATGTACTACATGCAAAAACTAACACTCCAAAAATTGGAGCCATCGCCAAAACTATGAAATTCACTTAACAGAATTCCGCTGTGTTTATTATATATGTTTAAGTAACACACTAAATTATTTATGTGTATGCAAAAAGAAGATTATGTAAAACTAGTTCAATTAATAAAGACTACTTACAGGTCCGTAAATGAGGTAAGCGGAAGACAAGAATTCTTACCTGGAATAGAAGAAATATAATATATAATATATAATATATAATTAGTCGAGAGCTAAAGAAGAATTAAAAAAGTTATTCAGTCATTATTTATTCAGGAGATTACAATAGATTATAATTTATGAGAAATATTGATAGAAACACATCGGTGAAATAGGTAACCATGATGGTTAAAGTACGATGTCACTATCAACCAATTTGAAATGATTCTATAGTATTTTGTGGAGGTAAAATACTATTTTTTTTTTCGAATCGATCGAAAATTTAACAAGCCTCAGGACTTGCTAAATAAGGCCAAGATCGGTTCTCGGTTGTAGTGCCGATGATGATGATGATGACGATGATAATGATTTCAATGTGAAATACAGTAAGCGCTCTGGTAGACCACAAAAATGCGAAGACGAGCAATTACAGGAATTACTGGATGATGACCCAACTCAAACTCAACGGCAATTACATTTGTCACAAGAAATAATCGGCAGACGTTTACGAGCAATGGGGAAATTGAATAAACTCGGTAAATTGGTCCCATGATTTGAATGAACGCTAAATGGAAAATTGCAAAGTCACTTGTGAAATGCTGCTTCAACGCCACAAACGGAAGCCATTTTTGCATCGAATTGTGACGGGTGACGAATAACGGATTTATCCCTTATGTCAATGACCGGGTACCCGGGTACCCATTTCGTCGCAATTTCACGATTGCTCGGCCTAGTAGACGAATTCCGGTCCCATGTCTTAGATCATCTCCATTCAAACGTTTCTGAATGATAATTACGAAATTTCAATGAAAAAACATTTTTTTTTTACTTTCAAATTGACATTTAAAAAAATTGTATTCTGTATTCCACGACCGGGTACCCGGGTACCCCATTTAAAAAGCATTGAGAATGATGAAGAATGATGCAAAATTGAATGTTAAATAGTTAATTAATAATTAATTATTGATAATTAACTATTTAAATAACTAATAATTAATGAAAAACAATAAAAATGCATTTAAATTAACAAACAAATTTATTCAGAAGGACTTCTGTGACATGCATTACATTCAACCAACGTAGTTGCGTGTTCGCCGCAAACCGGCATTTCACATTGCCGACACGCCTTTCTTGTTTTCTAAAAACAAAAATACAACAACAAAATTATTTAATATTATTAAATACATTAACAATATTAATTTAATATTATTACAAGGTCGTCATTTTGAAGATGCTCAGATGCAAAAAGGACGCTGACTGAACCACGCTTTCTCTAATGCCGGATTCGAATGGTTTCACCATAAACTCGCAAGTTATAAATAGAAAGTTGACCGTACAAGTTATTCGTCAACCGAATACAATAAAATACACAAAATATTCACAATATATTTGTTTCTGATAAACAAATTAAAATCTATTGCAAAATATTTGTTTTAACATTGTTAAAACAATGTTTCTATAGTCATTGACTACTGTTGGTAAAGTTGGTCATTGACATAAGAGTTATTCTGAAAACCCGAAGCGGAACATATCGTAGATTTTACCGGGCGAAGCTCTATAAGAAGACCATGCTCTGTGTATGGTGCGACCAGAGCGCCATTGTGTATTATGAACCCTTGAAGTCCGGCAAAACGGTTAATACACAGAGCTATCTTTAACAAATGCCTAATTTAGATCACGCATTCATGGAAAGGCGACCGGAATGGGCCAGAAGACGTGGCAAAGTGAATTGTTACACGACAACGCGCCGTCTCACACAGAAAAACTAGTGAAAGACACCTTGAAATCGCTTGGGTGGGGCATCCTTCTGCACCCGCCATACTCCCCAGACTTGGCGCCATCTGACTATCACCTCTTCGCAATAATGGGGCACGCGTTCGCAGAGCAGCAGTTCAGCGATTTCAAGGAAGTTGGAAAATGGCTCGACGAATGGTTTACCGCGAAAGATAAGCAGTTTTTCTGGCATGCTATTCATCTGGCGCAAAACTAATGACCTTGCCCGGAAAAAACAAATCATTATGGAAAATTTAACAAGCCTCAGTACTTGCTAAATAAGGCCTAGACCGGTTCCCGGTTGTAGTGCCGATGATGATGATGATTCATAAACGACCTGAAAAATGGGCGAAATGTGTAGAAGCCAATGGCCAATATTTTGAATAATAAAAAATTAATTTCTCTAGAGAATTATTTTTTTTTACCAAAGAAACCGGAAAAAACGCATGCATACACCTGGTATGTTTATACAAGGTGGGGCAAAATTAATAACCCTATCGGAAGATGTTATAATTTTTGCAAATGGCGTCGTACGTCAATCATATTTGACATTTGTGAACTAGACAGCTGCAGTATACAAACAGATGAGCAATGGAATGCTATACTTCGCAAGAGCGTGGTATAATTGTTTAAACAATGAAGAGGACGATTTTGTGTCGAAAATCATCATGAGCGAAGAGGCACATTTCCACTTAAGCGGTTACGTTAATGAGCAAAATCTTCGTTTCCGGGGCACTGAAAATCCGCATGAGATGTACACGAAGAGCCATTACATCCACTCAAAGCCACTGTGTGGTGCGGCGCTCACGCGGCGAAGTGATTGGGTTGTATTTTTTTGATGAGGGCATCGGCAATACGGTCACTGTTATTGGCGAACTCTATAGGGCCATGATAAACGACGTCTTACTAGCGGATTTGACCTAGCCGGGCTTGGTGAACATGTGGTTTCAACTAGACAATGCAACCGCACACACAGCACGAGCCACAATAGATATTGTGAAGGAAGCGTTTCCTGGTCGCGTAATCTCTCGTTTTGGCGATTTGGAATGGCCAGCAAGATCGCCCGATTTAACGATCTATAGTGATCCTAAATCAATACTCCCATCCAATCCCCATTATTTCCTATAACCTTAACCTTATCCCAAAATGGACCATTGAGGAACGAATTAAACCAAAAGTTAATTTGTCGCACATTGATCCGATTCCTAATTACCTCACCCTTACCGATAAACCAAATCATGTTTCCCCAACTGAATCATATCCATGACAAAACTAACCAAAAGTCCG
Organism: Microdon myrmicae; assembly: GCA_963931805.1. Classification (NCBI taxonomy): domain Eukaryota; kingdom Metazoa; phylum Arthropoda; class Insecta; order Diptera; family Syrphidae; genus Microdon; species Microdon myrmicae. Next base: position 70,148,689 of record OZ007496.1, read on the forward strand.
TTTGTCATACATTGATTCAATTACTAATAACCCCGACATCATGAAATGCTTAACTCTAAATGCATTTTATGATTTCTCCTTCCGGGAATTTATTCAAATAAATTCCTAGTCACTTCCCAGAACCGTATTCCAATTGAAGCACACGAAACCTTGTTTGTGCTTCTTGGAATTCTTACAATAAAAGCTTTGACAAATTTCAATGACCAAAAGTATAAAAGGGCGGCACATTTCTATTTCGCGATCAGTAAAGTTCCAGAAGGCCGAACCTATGGTCGAACCATCAGTAAGGTTCCAGAAGGCCGAACCTATGGTCGAACCATCAGTAAATTCCATTACAGCTAGAAGTAATAAATAAAGTATTCGGAACAAACAAATCAAAAAGCGTTTAACTCTAGCTGCCACTAATCTATAGCAACTGAACGACAGCACCTGGCGTCCTGCACGAACTTTCTACTGATCCAACCATTACACAGCTGTATTTCCGGTCAGGGACAATCAAGAACGTATGATCCAGTGTTAATACGACTATGATAGACCTACGGCGAGTAAACTCCACCCCCTTACCAGACTCTTGGCGTCCTGCACGAAATTACTCAGCCAAATCCACGGACCCGCGGCAACAGATTTCTTTCTAAGGTAATTCACCATAGAGTGACATAAACAGACTTAAAAATATAACCTCAACACATCCCAGACTTCTTTCTTTGGGGCTACTTGAAGTGGCGGGTTTATGCCAACAAACTTCAGACAATCACAGCATTTAAGGAGAATATTCGACAGGAATGCGAACAGTTATCACCGGAAATCTTGCGGAAAGTCATGGAAAATGCGATAAAACGGGTACAACTGCGTATCAACACTGGCGGCAGCCACTTGGCGGATATCATCTTTTCCACTTAACAGAAAAAATTGTAAAATTCCAAACATAGATTTCCATCACTCTATATTATTTTTTTTTTGTTTAGTAAAAAAGTAATTCAACAACAAAATTGGATGATTAATTTTGCGCCACCTTGTACATTTGCCAATCTTAAGAATAATCGTCTAAAATGGAGCAATGATTATTCCCAAGATTGCCTAGGCGCCCTTTGCAGATACTCTTGTAGGGATTCTAAATCACTACTCCCATCCAAATCCCCAATATTACCTATAATCCCAATCCAAATTACATATTGAATCACTTGAGCGACAATTTAAACCAAAAGTTAATTTGTCGCACATTGATTCAATTTCCGAATACCTTACATCCCAATTCAATTGAATCATATGTACGATAAATTTAAACGAAAATCCATTTGTCGTGCATTGATTCAATTCCCTATAACCATTGAAATTATGAAATGCCTAAATCTAAATGCATTTCATGATTTCTCCTTCCGGGGATTTATTCAAGTAAATTCCTATACACTTCCGAGAATCCTATTCCATTCGAAGCACACAAAATCTTGTTTGTGCTTCTTGGAATTTTTAAATAAAATTTTTAACAAATCTCTGTTGCCACAGAGTATAAAAGGGCTGCACATTTTGGATTCGTGATCAGTCGGGATCCAGAGGCCGGAGCAACAGCCAAAAAATATCAAACAACATATTAATAAATAAAATAAATTAAACAAAGGAATTAAATCACATTTTTTATTGGCCCCCCTAAAGCAAAACACCCCAAAGGAGGTAAGATATAAAAAAGCAACTTAAAAATATAACCTCTACACTCTGAAGTGAAATTAAAAAATGTTTTTTTTTTATACTTGAAAAATTAGTTTCATTATATTACCTAATAAAAAAGCTTAGAAAAAATACACCTTTTTTCATTTTACAATTCATCCTAGTCCTCTAAATAATAACGCTTGCATTAGGTTGAACGGAGAGGCGTTTTCTGACCCCACTAAACTAAATTAAATGAAACTACATTATACGAGTATTCGACACTAAGATGACTGATCATTCATAGTGCATTATGGTAGGAGTTAAATACCAATCATTCGATTGTGTTCCATCTCACTTTCTAGCTCTCTTTGTCTCTTTTTGCACGCTTCGGTTTCTTTTCCGTTCTTGGTCAACATGTGGCAGTAAGTAAGCCCTTGAGTAACCCCTAGTGACGAAATAATTCAATTTACCCTCATTATGAACCTAAGCTGTTTTTCTATGATGCTGCGATAAATTGTTTACACTTTGAATTAAATGGAGAAATTCATGCCTCGTATGGACCGCTAAATGTCCAGGTCGTTTTCCAAACAATGCATCCCAGTATATCTAGTTTCCTCTCATGTGGTTACACTTATTGTGCTCTATTTTTCAATGAGACAACGCAAAATTCTGCCCATTTCTTCAACTTCTCCATGATGACATTCAACAGGTTTAAACTGAATGAATATCTCGAACATAAATTTATGACAGTCCTGGAATGTAGGGTGCTTCAATAATAAGCTATCTCAGTAAACTGCGCTTGTCATAGATCCAGTTAAGATTTAACAGCAAGTCACACAATAATACCTTTCATACATTCTCCCGCTTTCCCAACCGTTCACATTACTCCCGCCCTACTTCAGTCTTTTCCGGTGCCAGATTTCATGTCAAGCCTCTTCCACCTGGCCTCTCACATAGACGCAACACATAAACCTGCAACAATCTTTTATCTCGTAAATTTCGATTGTTGACAGAGAAGTGAGCCTCGCCGGGAAGGAGAGATACCTGCTTTGTTTTTTAGTCTTGGGCTTTGTTCTTCATTTCCCGCAGCTATGCTATTATGTGCGTCCCTGTGGATCGTCTTCCACCGAGAGGCTCTACAATAATTATTCAGATGATTACAATGGACTCCCCAAGAGCTGGGAAGTGCACCGTGCTGATTCCAAACAATAATGCGCTGCTACTTCTCCCTTGACGATATCGTCTGTGGCTTGTTGTTCCACAACGAATGTAACGAGCACAAGACCGGATTATACCGCTGAAGTTCGATCGTTTCGTGTTTGTGTCGCTGTAGTGCTCCATCAAATTGATGAGTAGCTTACTCCAATGCCAGGGGAAGTGTAATTTCATATTTCTTGTGGACAACAAGTCCAAGCCAGTTGAACTAGCTGGAGGCGCTGGCCAATGGCCGGTATTGGCAGTCAGTTCTTGAGAAAGGATTGTGCTTTAAGACCACTTGCCGATGCATCCGAGCGTGCTGTGCGGTGCGTGTTAAGTGACAAAAAGAAGTTGGAGTGCAATAGATGTCTCACGTTAACGCTAGCGAACTGGAAAAGTGTGAACTGTGCCCAGCAACTCCTGTGCGGAATAACAAAATTAAAGAAAACGTAACGAGTGCTACTCATTTGAGGAGTTTGCCGCCCAGCACGTTATATGTTATATACCGTCAGTCGGATTTGTATATTATTTTGTAATAAATAATGAACCATTATTTTAGTGGGAATTCTGGTCATTTTATTTTTAGAATAAGCATACCTTGCAGAGGTTATTAATGCTCTTATAATATCAGAGGTATGCCATGGAAAGAACAAATTTAAAAGGAGGAAACAAGTGACAGTGTCGAATTGTTTTAGGTCAGTAGACCTGCCTATCGAAACTTGGGTTTGTGGAATAAATTGGAAAATATATTTTGCATTCTATTTTTCGGAAATGCCCGCGACAAAAACGGTGACTTTGTCTCACACATTAACTCAATGGCGATAACCATATGCGGGAGAGATTATTAAAGTAATGGTATTATACCAGTCTTAATTACTTTTCATTGAGGTTAATTACTATACTTTTGTTAATCAAATAAATTAATTTTAAATAGTAGTATTGGTGATAGTAATATTGTTTTTATTTTTTACTACTTACTTCTACTTTCATTATAGAAAATCATTCAAGCTTTTACGTTAAACGGGACTGATACAATCGTTTTGAAAAATAATATAAAAAAGAAGAAATCAGTGTTTATATACAATTACAGAAAGAAAAAAAAAAAAAGATTAAAAAAAAAGAATTGAATTGCCTTTTCACAAGCCGAAGTGATATGAGCGGGGTGAGCATTAAAGATTCAAATAAAAATGCATTCTGTACATTAAAAAACTTCATCCCAACAAAATTTAACTAAACAAGATAAGCAAAAATATGTATTAGTACAATACTTTAAAATTGTGTAAAAATACATTCTGGCAAATGCCTACCGGGAATTTCTCAATAAAACAACAAATTCGAATTGAACATCAACATTTATTTTATCGCTTTCAAAAGTCCCTTCTGAAGCAATACACGTATGCCAATGATTTATCCATGCACATTTTATAGGCCCCGGCTGAGATAGTGTGGGGGTATAGGTTTGGTATGTGTCTGGCATGACACGGGTTCACTTAACCTTCCACTGTATTCTCCCGAAACTCGTTACAAGTAGCCAATATACAATAATGAAGTTACAAGAATTAAAACGCTGGAGTTGTTGACCATTGTTGTAAGTCGTTCTCTATTGTTTATTTCCAATTCAAGGACTCTTTTGCTAACTTGAAAGCATCCACGGCTTTACAAATTATTAATCAGAACTGGTTTGATAACTTGACAGGATCCACAGCTTTACAAATTGTTCGTCTTTAAAATATTAAATCGTAGCACAACACGTTGTTGAATAATTGTCTATTATAAATTACACGTCTCCTTTGATAACTTGACAGGATCCTAAGCTTTACAAATTTTTGGTCTTTAAAATATTAAATCGTTGAACAACACGTTGCCGAGTAATCGTCTATTATAAATTGCAAGACTCCGCTTTAACACCGATTTGCATGAGAACAGGTACAAACAAGATTTTCTCCAGACACGGTTATTTCAATACTGACATAGACTCACGACTCTGACGAAGCAATCCTTGGGCACGTGTGTACGGTTGTGTGGTAAAAATCTGACTTCTGGCGACCGGAGACGTGTGCCCCGTTTGAGTGATGGTTAGCTACTGACCGTTATCGATCTCTTCCTATGGTCTCGTTCGAAATGGGATGAAAAGTAAAGGAAATTTTTCTGATTTTGCGCACTAGCCAGCCGATGTGATTGCGCTCTCTCTTGTGTGCTCTTCATTTCCCCATGCGCCTGGTGGTGGATAAACGCTGGCGTATTCGTTGTACGCCGATGTGCGCAGAGTGGATGAAAAATTCAAAGCGATGAGCGCAATAACTCGGGGTTGATCTGGCTTAGTGTGCGTGTGGTGATGTGGCCTCCGAAGTGTTCCACACTGGGGTAGTGTGGTGTGATGATTATCCCGGAGGCGTGTGGCTATAGAAAGGAAGAAATGCGGAGGAGAGGAAAATGTGTTTTACTCTATTTCCCTGAGAAAAGAGATGTTTGATCCCCGGCGGTGGAGGAACTGGGAAAAGACAAAGTAACGCTAGGGAAATATTATCACGTGATTCAATCGAATGTTTTGATAATTTCACCAGCGGTTCTGCCATGATGCGACAACTTCGTCCGTCTGGATTTGGTTGTCGCTAACAGACATGGACTGGAGTTGCCGTATGGCAAAAAGGGTAGCTAAACTCATTTATGCATTGTATCCATGGAACAATGAGTTTAGCTATCTGTCCTTGGTGGTAACATGCTTTACAGGTGAATAGTTAAGTAGAGAGGAATGGGGTTGGTTTGACACGCTGTATGGCGGTCGAAATTAGATGGAATTAGCCGGAAATGGTGGGTGGTTCTCGTGTAGTATAGAGAACCGCCCACAATAGAATTTAGCTATTTTTTCAATTTTTCTTTCGTGACCTCAATCGACACGAAATGTGTTTCTCGAAGTAGCAGTTTGAGTTTGGGAAACAGAAAAAAGTTGCACTGGCCCATATCTGGTGAATACTGTGTTTGTTAGATCATGTTAGTTGAGTTTTGGGTCAAATCGTAGCTTTGTGGGATCGTGATTTATCGTGGTGCAAAATCCAAGGATTCATCATCATCATCATCGGCACTACAACCGGGCACCGGTCTTGGCCTTATTTAGCAAGGTCATTAGTCTTGCGCCAAAAATCCAAGGATTGTCTTTCGACAAATCCGGTCTGTTTTGACAAATACTTTCTCGCAAACTCTTCATAACGCCTAAGTAGTATTCCTTATTCACAGTTTGACCTTACGGAAGGAATTCATAGTCTATCACACCACTATAATCGACGAAAACAGTGAGTAGAACCTTAATTTTTGATAGATTTTGTTATGGTTTTTTCTTTTCGGTGTCGGTGCGTTTTGAAAGCGCCATTCGGATGATGATTTACTTGTTTGCATCTCGTACTAAGAGACCCATGTTCCGTCACCAGTTATAATGCGTTCCCTGAATGTAGAGTCATTGGCGACTCGAGGAACCATGTGTTCAGTAACCGCTTACCGAAGCCCTTTTTGAAAAAAAATAGAGCTCTTTTGGAACAAGGCTTGCTGCGACGTGATGCATCTCGGCACATAGACCCCCTCATTAATAAATTAACGCTTCTTCCCACAAGGACTTAATGTTCATATCGCACAAGTTGCCGTACCCATAATATTCATTCAAATGTCCCATTAATTGCCCACCCATGACGCGTACTCGTTTCCCAGAGCTAAACGCTCATCGTATCATGAATTCATATTCATATTACACGTGATCCAACGTCCCATTGACGGGTGACTAACGGACGCCTAGTGCCCCACACCCCACACCATCATTTTGTAAACCAGTGGCTTCACGCCCAACACCAGAATCCATGCTGGACATAAGGTAATGGAGGCCCACAGTGAGTGCAAACCGACACCACGACAAAGCGCTTGCCGGTCGAACATGACGACAAAGAGCTTGTCAGCCAAACGTAACAACAAAACGCTTGCCAGTCAAACACAAAGCATCGACCCGTTGACCGGAGCAAATAGTCCGAACGAAGACTATCATATATCAATGTGTTGGGCCAGGCGAAATTTGCGCTTGCACGGTGCAAACGACCCAAGCAGGGAAATTATCTGTGATTTCGGTGCAATTAACGTTTGAGTAATGTAAGCCGATGTACCTTGCGAAGGTCAATTGCGTTGAAGTGATAATTAAGCCATATCGACGGCTTATGCTGCGAAAACGGTGCCAATACGGGTCACGCGTTCGGATGAAAGTCAAAGCTGAATGAAACGCATCGTTTGCACTTTTACGCCCATAATTTAGATATATAAAATTTGGTTGGAATTTGTCGAATCGAGCAATCCATTAAACAGAGTAAAAGGTTGCAATCCTGCATTGGTGCAGGGGGTCTGTAGGGGTTTTGTAAGCCATTTTCCAAGAACCACCCATTCACTTTCACCTGTCTCCCATTTCCCAAGCATGTCTTTCTACTTACCTGCAATGGGGCAGCGTAAGCTCCCCTGCAGCATCTCCCACTTGAAAGCAACCTGGCATGCATATTGGCGAATTGTTCTCGTTCATGATACTCCACCGATAGCTTGTCAGCAATTATAATCGACAAATACACGCTGGCCAGCGTATCTGTTGACACAGCTGTAGCCGATATTCTTTCCACAGTTCACAATTGTATATCGCGCCTATGCCCTTAGGTCCGCGACAGTTGCGACAATTCCCCGTTATCGGCAATCAACCGATCATGCAATTTGGGCATGGATATGATTATTGTTTAGGCAATCTTACCCATGCCATGCCCTATGATGACCCACCAGCAAATCATGGCAAACACACGGTACCTCACTGTGTTTGTTTTGTTTACTAACCGCTGGTCCATGGTTTCCCTGGGTGAGACGTTTGCTTGCACATCTGCAGGCCAAATCCCTCACCACCACACCCACCCACCAGCACATTAACCTAATCATATAGCCACCGTCGCTGAGGTTTCTGTTGACTTAACGTCCATGAATAATTTCCTTCCTTGTGCTCCAGATCCATACGGCTAACGCAAACATAACCCAAATCTCCGTTTGAACTAGCATCACCAGTATGTATCGCCTACAACGGCATTTCCCTTGAACTCATAGATAAATACCATGGCGATCCCATGCAATATCGGCAGACCATGGACGTTGTACATCTCATCATTTGAACCTTGAAATTGCGTTTTTGTTTATTTTGAAGCAAAAACCTATTTCGTTCTCAGGCGTGGATCATCGATGATTAATGACCACATTGCATGCAGCTCCTGATGCTCGTACATTTGGTTGATCAGGTGTCGGCCGATCGTTGTCTGTATTGCAGACAAAAGGGGCATTGTAAGCGTCCCTATGCAGCATTTGGAAAATCCTCCCATTCAACTCTTTCCTCGATCACCACTGGGCGTCGCCAATAACTTTTTAACTTCTAAACCGTTCACAGTGCAAAATACACAACATTTGTTAGTTTATCATATAAAACATTCACTGCAATATTACAGAACTTCTGTAGATCAACTCGATCCTGGAAAACAAACTCAATAAAGAAACATTACAGCCAATTTATCGTGTTTTTATTCGTTGCGTTCTCTCTTGGTGTTTGGTGATTTGACTTTTCAGCAGTGGGTATTTTACTGAATCCGCGCCCGTGCAGGTGCACAAGTGAAATAACCCCCACAGATCTGTTACTCTAAACCAAATAATAAAACAATGACTACTATTTATTGACCTGTAGGAACCCGGAAGTTCATGATCTCACCGACTCGACTCCGCCATCGTTCTCTGTCCTGTGTACTCTCCTTCCACGCTTGACCATCCGATCAAATCTCCTCAAGGGCAAACCTAACATTGTGCTCCCATCTCCGTCGCGGCCGTCTTACAGGTCTCTTCCCCCTTGGCCTTCCGTCGAGAATTCTACGCACGGTCCTATCGTCGCCCATTCGCGCCACATGTCCGGCCCATCTTAATCTTCGCAACCTGATTACTCTCACTATCGTAGGTTTGCGGTATAGCTCTTCCATATCCGTGATTGTGGAGCTTCCTCCATTGTCCTGCCTCGTCGTCATATTTACCTCCAAAGATACCCATTAAAACCGTATTCTCGAATAGTCAGAATTTGTTTTCTTCCCATTTTGTGAGAGGCCATGTTTCGTATCCGTATAGAGCAATCGGCATGATTATGGTTCTATAGACACGGAGCTTTATGTTACGGGATAGCAGTTTGGATTTCAGCAGTTTACTGACGGCGTGCCAACTAGCGTTGCCGAACTGCAATCTTTTGTTAATTGCCTTCGACATTTCGTTACTGGCCGTCAGTATTGTTGCCAGATATTTAAATTCTTTAACTTTTTCAAATATCTTGCCTCTGACATTTATATGTGTTCCCCGAGGTCCACCTGCTCTCGCCGTAATCATGTATTTTGTTTGTCTTCATTATTTCTAGGCCCACCTCTTCTTCCGCTTGCATGATGATTTCAGAGTTTTTACTTACAGTTTCTAGATTATCGCCCAGAACGGGGATGTCATACGGATTTGCGAGCACTTGGGTGATCCCGTTCAGGGATGATACGGCCATGTTGTCGTCTTGTACCTTTCTGATGACATACTCGAGCACAAGGTTAAAAAGACATGGTGAGAGGCCATCCCCCTGTTTTAGTCCGTCCGATATTTCAAATGGTTCTGAGAGGTGATTTTCTATTCTAACTCGCCCTTTTCGTTCGTGCAAATTTGAATGAGGACGGCACATTTTTTCTGGATTCCCAGCTCAACTACAATATAGTAGAGTTTTTGCCTTGCGACTGTGTCGTAGGCTTTTTTGAACTCAACGAACAGTTGGTGAACCGTCTCTCCGTTAATAAGTCAGTCACGTAAATAAAGTAATACAAACAAAGCATACCTCTAATTATTTGGACCCTCCAGCGGGAGCCGGATTAGCAAGGGTCAGGTAAGGTCTTAATCAGTAACCTTACTATTTGGCGGACACGGCATACATACAGCCGATGCCAAATAAATAATTAATGTTGATACCTCTTTTAGTTTACATTTGGCGCAGCCGGCAGTATACTGCCGGTGTCAAATGAAGAATTAATGTTGATGCCTGGATACGTAGCCTAGCGCTTCCAACTAGGCGCGTAATCTTTGGTATTACAGACGCGTCTCATCCCCAAAATACCGAACAGAATCTTACGAACTGATTCGTGTGAAATGTTTAGCTCTTGTGCTTGCTCTCCCAAGCTAAAACGATGATTTTCAAGCACAAATTCCTTCACTTTAGCGATATTTTCCTCAGTGACAGCCGGCCTTGCAGCGCTCGCGCGAGGCAAATTATTAACGTCTTGAGGACCACATTTGAATTTTTTGTACAATCCATACACTTCCGTTTCCCATAGAACTGACTCGCCATAAGTTTTAACCAACATTTTCAACGATTCCACAGAAGAAATTCCGTTGGAATAACAGCATTTAATGCAAACTCTTTGGTCAACTAAATTTATAAAACTTGAGAAAAGGTCCTTCAGGTAAACCAATCAGCAGCCTAAGTGACAGATAGCGGTCAAAATTGAGCTCGTTATGTCTCACAGTGGTGCCAATTTAATGGTGAAACGAAATTTGAGTTACGGGAGAATTTTAAATGAGAAATTCCGGGTAGATATTTGACAGAATGTAAACTGTGAATAGCCAAGAATATCCGAAATACGGGCATCTAAAGCAGCATAATTCCAACTGAAGAGCCACTTTACAGTTTTTAAGAAAGCACCAGGTTTTGCTGGCGTTTTGAATGATGCAGGGGGTCATTAAACAATCAGTATGACAACTCGGTAAAGAAATCATGATAAGCTGTATTACGGAATCTGGGTAAAGATAACATACAACAAAATTAACATTTTAAAATAATGCAAATGTCTTAGAGGAGAATATTCGGGGCAGTGAACAAGGGGAAGCCAGGATGCCGGGTCGGTTTTTGAGAATTTTTTCTGAGACCTACTTGCTGCAAGAATAAAAGTGGGATGTGGGGAGGTGAATATAACAACATATTGAACCAGGTCTCGGATCCATACATGAGTACTGGTAAGACCATGGTCTCGTACAGTAGTAGCTTGGATGTTCCGGATAAATTTCGAGATTTAAGGAGCCTTGATAGACCATAGTAGGCTTTGTTGGATTTGATCAGCCGTTCGCGTATTTCTTCTTCCATATTATTATATTATTATCGGTTGACACTATTGACCCAAGGTAGTTAAAGGATTGCACTATTTCAAATTCGTGCTCCACTACCCTGATAGTTTGACCAAGGTTACGTCTTCTGTTCGCAGAAGTTGCCACCATGTACTTAGTTTTTCCCTCATTAATGTGCAGTCCCAGTTTTTGTGCCGCCTGCTCGATCTGGGTGAAGGATTCCTGTACAGCCGTTTCGGTTCTACCGATGATGTCGATGTCATCTACGTAGGCAAGTATCTGGCTGGACTTGGTGCTATTAGTCTCTCTAGTTGTAACGCCAGAGCCATGGATTGCCAAGGGTGGGCCACCCCACCTCCAACTCCTGGTTAAGAGGTGGCAGGCCAGACCGTCCACTTGTCGGAGTCCATTAAAGATGTTTATTGGTTTGGAAAGCAATCCCGCTATTTTTACTTGAGTAGTTACGTTGGTCATGGTCAACCTACAAAGTCGTATCAATTAGTTTGGAATGCCGAACTCTCTCATGGCATTATATAGTTCTACGCTGGCTATGCTGTCGTAGGCGGCTTTAAAGTCTATAAATAGGCGATATAATGCAATCTTAAATTCCTGACATTTTTCCATCGCCTGCCTAAGTGTGAATATCTGATCAATCGCTGATTTGCCTGAGACGAAGCCACACTAATATTGACCAATGATGGCTTTAGCGTATGGAGCTATCCGATCTTGTAGGAAAGTGGAGAGTATCTTATAGGCGGTACTCAGCAAGGTTATACCCCTATAGTTGCTGCACAGTGTGATATCTCCCTTATGGCTTTTAATGTTTCCTCAATGCTTGGTGGCGCCAGCATTTGGTCTTGATCTTGCATTGGTAGAGCCTCCAATTCTTCTGTGAGCTGACCATTTAGCAATTCATTGAAGTGCACTTCCCATCGCTCCAGAATGCTTTCAGAATCGGTGATCAGATTACCCTCTTTAGCCTTGCAGTAAGTGCAGCGTGTTGTGTACTCGTCATACTGCAGATTATTTGGTAGAACTTCTGCGCCTGGTGCGGACCGCGCTTTCTACTTTTCTCTATTTCACAGACAATGTTTTTTTCCTAGGCACTTATCTTTTGTCTGTGAAACCATTCTTCAGATCTTCTGAGCTCTCTATATTTCTCCTCGCGTACCCGCGTCTTATGAGACTGCTGCATTGCCCGGTATGCAGCAGTGTTACGTTCAGTCGCTAGTTTGCACTCATCATCAAACCAGTCGCTCCGATCTCTACGACTACTGCCTAAGATGGAGTTGGCAGTACTAATGACAGTATTCTTAAGGCGTTTCCATTTCTCTTCTACGCCCGGCATTCTGGCCCCAGGACTTACTCTCCCTCCGTCGAGCTCTTCAGGGGCGAATCTTAACGCATGACCAAAGGTGTTGTTGGTATTCTCATTGCGTAAGGCAGCCGTGTTGATTCGAATCTGTTCCGCGGATGCAATACGTCAACATAAGGCAATCCGCGCTCGGAAAACTGTACCAACAAGATAGTGATCAGAGTCGACGTTGGAACCTCGGTACGTTCGTACCGTCAACAGGCTCGAGGAGTGCCGGCGATCCATCAACACGTGGTAAATTTGGTTGCCAGTGACTCCATCAGGTGATAACCAGGTGGCTTTGTGGATATCTTTACGTAGAAACTTGGTACTTGCAACGATCACATTTTTTGATGTTGCCAGTTCGATGACTCGTAGTCCATTGTCATAAGTGTTCTCATGCAAACTATGGGAACCTGTGTAGTGCCTGAAAACCGGCTCCCGACCTATTTTGGCATTCAAATTACCAAGAACGATTTTTACATCGTATCTTGCGCAGACATTGAGGGCCCGTTCGATGTTCTCGTAGTATTCTTCGTTTTAGTCGTCAGAGGACTGCTCTGTAGGTCCGTGAACGTTTATGAGGCTTATGTTCTTAAACTTGCCTCGCACGCAAAGAGTGCATAGCCTTTCGTTTATAGCATTGAAGCCGATGATGGCAGGCTTCAGTTTTTGGCTGAGTGGAAAGGTTACCCCGAGCACATGGTGTTTTGCATGATAGCTGTAACAAATGTCATACTCCTTTCTTTGAATAACACCACTCCCCGTCCATCTTATTTCTTGTAATGCTTATATTCGGACAGAGCATCGGCTAGCTGCTGAGCAGCTCGAGCTCTTTATAATGAGCGTGTGTCGTCTCTAACAGATATACACACAATACACAAGCAAATAGTGAAGAACACCGAACGAAAATCGAATAAGATAATGCATCAGAGCCGTATACCATAGCGATAAAACTAAAAATTCATATCAGTGGAATATCATCATCATCATCGGCACTACAACCTGGAACCAGTCTTGGCCTTATTTAGCAAGTCCTGAGGCTTGTTAAATTTTCCATAATGATTTGTTTTTTCCGGGCAAGGTCATTAGTCTTGCGCCAGAGGCTCCCCGACGCGGAATCGAACCCCGGTCTCCCGCGTGACAGGCGGGTATACTAACCAGTATACTATTGAGGAGCTCAGTGGAATATACTTGCGTTTAAAAATCGAATTCAAAACACGGCAAGTAGCCTGATGGGTTGCGCTTTGGTTCAATTTTTGGTGATTCTAACTGTTATAGTGACAGTTCGAATCACACGTTCTTCACTATTATCCCAAACGCTATAATCGGACGTTCCATGAAAAAATTCTTAAATCGTTTAGCCATATTCGTTTCCGTGGTCGTCGTCGTGTATCCGGTCCATATCCGGGGCTTGTTAAATTTGCCATAATAATTCGTTTTTACGGGCATGTTTATTAGCCTTGAGTAGTGTGGTTTGGGGTGTTCTGGCTCAGTGATTTGTATGAAAAACACCGGTTCTGCCCCAGTGACGTCATCACAGCCGAAAGCTCTACGTCAAGGTTGAGATATGTTTGATGGGTGGCGAAGGCTGTTTGTGGGTGTGATTCATAGTTGGCGAGGGGTTGTGGGACCCTGTTTGAAGAAACCACCCTGTTTGGAACCGCCCTGTTTGGAACCGCCCTGTTTGAAGAAACAGCCTGTTTGGAACCGCCCTGTTTGAAGAAACAGCCTGTTTGGAATCGCCCTGTTTGAAGAAACCGCGCTGTTTGGATCCTGAAATTTCTTCGACAACAGATGTCCAACAACCCCTCGCCAACCATGAATCACACCGTAGAGCTTTCGGCTGTGATGACGTCACTGGGGCAGAACCGGTGTTGTTCATACAAATCACTGAGCCAGAACACCCCAAACCACACTACTGCCTTGCGCCAACCTTTCTCAGGCTGTCGCTGCATGCATTAGTTCACTACTTGGCAGGTGCCAAAGTAGCTATCCAGGGGTGTCACGTGGAGACTGCATGTTAACTTGGATTGAACAAGGATAAGGATCGTCCTGGCCTTCGCCGGGTTGAAAACAATCAGTAACTTTGCCCGCATGTTCGATCCTATCCCCCCACCACCACAATGGAGCACCATCAGTTGTTATTAAAAACAATTTACCTTTTAAATCTGATATTTGCCTATTTTTGAAATTTGTAAACTCTTGTACTTGATGAAAAATATCAGTGCATTTGGTCGTGTCATTAATTCAAGCAAGAACGCACAGTTCTTCATTGACTTTCGAATTATTTATTGATGCAAATCTAATAATAATTGCAAGCCTACCCATACTATTTATATCAGTACTTTCATCAAGTGCAATGCTAATTATGTCACTAGATAACAAATCGTTTTTGACCTGTTCGTCAATATTTTTGGCCATATCTTCAACGCGACGCTGAACTGTTCTAGCTGACAATGGTATTTCTTTCTCAATTATTAGTTTTTTATTTGCGAAGTTAAATAAGTATTCGGAACAATTTATGAATGCGTTTTTCTAAAACTCGCCGTCTGTAAATGTTTTCCGCTGATACTGCAACAAAGCTGGCAGATGTAGCGTGATTGTCGCGGGTAACAAAACTCTTTAAGAAGCTATTCAATTTCAATTCAATTCAATTTTTATTATGTAGATAATTACATTTATGGTATATTTTACAACTAGTATTTAAGAGGTTTAAGACAGCAATTCCTTCACAACTATAATCTTAAATCTATATAATGACAATAGCACAATTTTAATGAATAACAAATAATAAATTAAGGGAAAACTATAATAAAAAAACCCTTATTTGAATCTTAAGACTAATATTGCACAGGCTTCCGGTTATTTTATATAGTAATGACCTCGATATAATTTTCATAGACAGAGTACATATGTAGTGATTTAGGATACGGGAAACGAGAACATTGTCAGAAAAAGAACAATTGACGAAGAAGTTTCGATTGATTTTGTCAATACGGAACTCTACCGGTTTAACGTTAGCGTTTTCATGTAATTCATGTGTCGAATAATGCCATGGCGAATTCCGCAACATTTTCAATATTTTATTTTGACACCTTTGCAATTTTATACACCATACAGGGGCGCCATACAGGAGTATAGCTTGAAAAATGGTTTTAAAAATTATAATTTTTTTTTCGAAGCTAAGCTTTGACTTTCTACACACTAATGGATACATAACTCTTACGACTTTGTTTATTTTGTCTATTGTGGTAGTGATGTGTTTTTGAAAGAGAAGTTTTTTATCTAGAATTATACCTAGATATCTACAGTCTTCGGACCAATCAAAATCAACTGCACACATACTGAATTTAGTGCCATTTGGTAGATAGCAGAGTTTCCTACATTTCGAAAACCAGACAGCATGTGTTTTATTACCATTTATTTTTATTTTCCATTTCCTGTAATATACTGCTAGTTTGTCAAGAGCTGCTTGCAAAGAGTTGTAGACATTAGTGAATAAGGCACCCGAAGAGTAAATGGCTGTATCATCGGCAAACATAGCTACCTGAATGTTTTCACCTAGACGTGGTAAATCTCCGACAAACAATGTGAATAATATGGGACCAAGGACCGAGCCTTGGGGTACGCCATAGTGGATTTGGTGAGTAGAGGATTTGTCGGTTCCTATACTCACAACAAATTTTCTCGATACATCCATACTTTTCTTTCCATATATCTTGAAATAACCTCTTTTTTGCTTTTTGTTTGTTCATGGTATTTTTTTTTTAAACAACAATAATTGTTTCACTTAGGTAACTGCTTAATAATTATTTAGCTGCGTAACTGTGTCACTCCACTACTAGACATGTGCTACATCTGAGAGAACGATACACGCCACGCCAATTTTGTCCCTTACGTCTCCACCATTACTCTACAGCGCGCGGTGCATGTTATTAGGGTGGAGACATAAGGGACGAAATTGACTTGCGCGTAAAAACAAAGTACCTACTTTCAATTTTTTTTTATTCTCAAAATATTCGTTTCATGTTTATGTTTTATAATTTATTTTTATATATTATACTTTTTTTCGAAACTAAAGTGGGCCACTTGAAATTAATAAATGGGTTACTCGGTGACCCGCGTATCCTAGGTTGCGGACCCTTGATCTAAACTAATCCCGCATGAAATCCTTAACAAGAATGTATGGTTGACCATGTCATGTTTTAGTATTGTCAGTAAACAGGCCAGCCGTACTTTTTTTCTCATCAAAGTATGACACTATTTGGGAATAAAACTGCAGGCGAGTATCCTCAGTGGTTTTACATATAAGTAAAACAAATTGTGCTGGATTGCAAAATCCAGTTTTTGGTTTTAATTTATTTATTGTAATTTTCATACTTTTAAAAAAATTTATGAAAAGCGGAGAGAAGTGAGATCGGTCTATAATTACCGACCTCGACAGTAGAACCTTTCTTGAAAATAGGAATGACGTATGCACATTTAATAGTGTGAGGGAAGATCCCATCCAACACACAACGATTGAGAAGGTTTGATATGATATTCAGTAAGAAAGAAGTTGTTATTTTAATAATAAAACTATTTAAGATCCCATGATGTTCGCATGATTTCGAATTGTGTGATATACCAATAACCTTCACAATTTTAGAAGGAATAATGGGCTGAAAAGCAAAATTACGATTCTACAAGTGTTCAAATCTTATGTTAGGACGAATGGAAAAGGTTTGGTTGGAGATTACAACCAATATTGGCGAAATAATTATTAAATATATCAGCGATCGTTAATTTATCATACACTTCAGAGTTTCCAACATGCATAACAATATATGTTCTAGGGATTTATTTATTATCCTGTTAGCCACACGCCTCTCGTTTCGTAAATTACCATGGGCGGATCTGAACTTGGCATGGTAGTAATCATTGCGATGAATGGCTATCGGGATGCTAATTGCATCTTTTCTTGGCTTTGTTTTTCGCTATAACTCTCTCGATATCCAAGACTTAAGTCTTTTGGGCAGTTCTTTAATTGCAGTAATCCCACGTAATAATATAATGATTTATAATTAACAATTTTTTATTCCATTGTCTGTGATTCGGAAAGAGCAATATATTCCAAAGAGAGATCGCGACGCGTAAAAAAATTGAATATTATTTTCGTCTGTGGGTTTCTGTAAAAATGTTACATTAAAATTAAATAAAAACAATAACCTGATCGATCTCACGAAATGGGATGCAGTTTCTTATTTCTATGTGATACATAAATTAGTTTCACAAATAGTTCCAGAAAGCACTATCCAAAGGTTAGTTCCATTAGAGAAACGGCTGATTCGACATCTTGTCGTCCAGTACCAGTTAATATAAGATATATTGACGAGTAAATATATATTAGATAGTCACCTGAAACTCAGGTCAGAGTTTCTTCAGAACTAATATCAGGTCACTTTCACATAAGAGACCACTACTGATAAAAATCGTTCAAGAGTAATGATGATGAAGGAGGGAAAAAAGTTACAGAAGAGAATGACACATATCCAATAGTGCAGCACTTCACGTAATGCACACACGAAGCCGCACCTATGGCCAGGTAGCCCTCCTATAACACGGTAAGTAGGTTCTAAGAAATTGCCGTGTTGTGTGAAACGATGTTATATGAAACCCAGAGCCGGTCCAAAAAGGAGTTTTACGTTCCGAACACTTATGAATTAAGTGGTCGGAATATTATTTCTACGTTGAGCTGACTCAAATCTTGTGGGTAACATGGAGCATTATCTAATAGTAAGAGCCCGTTAAAGCTCTAATTTTTCCGTTTTAAATAGTATTCAACGACCGATAAAGAACAATTTAAAAACCAGTCTTCAAATAAATTTCCAGTCACCGAGTTGTTGGATTTGCATTTCAATATACCAGCAAAGTGTTTTTATTGCCGGCTTGGAATGCACGAGCATTTAAAGATCTATAAACTGATAAGAGTTTTATCATAAATTTGCCTGACGCATTACTGTACAAAAGTGGCGTTACACGATCTTTAGACACCTTAAATCCGGGGCGGTTTTTTTTTCAATATACATGTTCTATTGCGCACTTTTTCCCATTAAAGTCCAGTTTCATCGGCATTCAAAACTTGATGTGTTGTGCATAACGTTCTGAGTTTTTCCTAGATACGTTTCGGCAACTACAAAATCAGCCCACGCCGTTTCTCCTTGAACTTTTATCCCATGAATTGCTAAGAGCTTGTTGAATTTTGCTCAAACTAACCTTTACTCGCCACAAAATCTAAGTGGACAGGCCATTCCATATTCTTTAAGGTGTTTATAAGTCCTAAGTGCTTTTTACTTAATGATGCTGGCATCCAATTGAATTCTTTTTTGACAGCAATCATCAAATCCAAATGTTAAAAACCTTTTCCATAAGCGCATACTGAGGATTCCGCAGGTATTGCCACTCCTTTTTTTTTTTAGTAGTCCCGACTGCCACTTCAATTAAATGTTTGTGACGTTTTCCGATCCCCGCCTTGGTAGAAACCCTGATGGGTGTGCAGGGGCTTAAATTACAATGATTTACTCAGACTACGCTGACGGAAGCATACGCTTCAGACACGCTAGCGATGAGTAACACACAAAGACCCGCCACCCCTAATCCAGGGTGTTACGCGTCACCCTGACCATTGGATGGTTGCCAGTCAGGGGTATACCGGGTGTATTATAACGGCACCTCCCTGACACCGAGTGTCAGATCAGAGCAGTAACTATACCTTACCATATCAAAACGGGGCTCTGATATGACGGAATAGTTGAAACCACAAAGACTAGTAGGCACAAAAATGATTGACCACAAACCAAACTCACGGAAAATCCGGTAGGTGTAAGTGTGATGAGCCGACATTACCATTCCGGAACAAATCATCAAGAAAACACCAACTCGGCAAAAAGAAGACATAGGAAAAAACGTTACATAAACCAGGCGCGATACAGAGGGTCGTAGAGAAGGCGAAACAATATAAAATGGGCATCGTCGCGCTTCAGGAAGTCCAACTCCCACATCAAGCAATCGAAACCAACAGGTTTACGCTGGCGCGTGGAGGTATCGATACACATAACCTCGGAATCCACTTCATCTTAAGCAATAAGATTACGGCCTATGTAAAAGATGTGAGATTTATTAAAGACCAAATGTCGGTGCTACAAAAATACAGGGCTCATGGTTCAATTCTGTACTTATAAATGTACACACCCCAACAGAATCTAGTGACGAGGCATCACGGTGTTGGATTAAAACAATATCATCAAGAAAACACCGACTCGGCAAAAAGAAGACGTAGGGAAAAAGCGGGATATACGCGTCGGCACGTGGAATGTTCGAACGTTATAAAAACCAGGCGTGATACAGAGTGTTGTAGAAAACGCGAAACAGTATAAAATGCACATCGTTCCGCTTCAGAAAGTCCAACTCCCACATCAAGTAATCGAAACCAATGGGTTTACAGTGGCCTATTGGACAGGAAGATATATTCCAACCAACTATAGGTAAAGAAAGCCTACACGTAGTTTCAAATGATAGTGGAATTCGAATTATCACGTCCGCAGCGTCAAAAGATGTGGTAGTGAAAAGCACGATGTTCAAGCACAAGCAAATCCATAAAGAAACATGGATATCACACAACGGCGTAACGCGTAACCAAATAGACCACCTCCTCATAGATAAAAAACACCAATTGGAACACCCTTGACGTACGATCATATAGAGGAGCAGATTGCGACTCCGATCATCTCCTAGTGCTGGGCAAAATTAGGAGTCGGCCCGCAGCAAACCCACGTGGGAAGTCACGAGAGACGAGCAAAAAGTTCGACATTGATAAACTAAAAGGCCTGCACAAAAGGGCTGAATATCAAGATGAACTAACGAATAGATTTAGCCTATAGAGTGGGGGGGAGTGAGTAAGAGGAAAACAATAATGTGGTCACTAAATAGGCATCGATCAGAGACGTAATCAAACAAACAGTCCAAAAGGTATTAGGATTTAAGAAAACAATTAAGACCAACCTTTGGTTTGGCGATGAGTCCAGGGCGAAGATCGAAGAACGTAAACGCTTCAGAGTGATCCACTTAGAAAGATATGATAAAGTCAACGCAGAAAGATACGCGACAATTCGGAAAGAGACAATGAAACTTTTCAAACGCAAAAAACGCGAATGGCAAAAGATTCGGATCGAAAATGCCAGAGCAAAGAACATCAGAGCTATGTATGCCGGCCATAAACTCTATTAGAAATAGCTACCCAGGGAGAGTCAAAATAATTCGAGACACAAGCGGCTGTCTGGTCACAGAAACAAACAATATCGTGCCAAGATGGGAGCAGTACTTTGAAAACCTGCTCAATGTACGCACCCATCAACCACATATAAACGCACCAGACGTACATACGGCCGAGCCTCACATCCCAAAGCCCTCTTTCAACGAAGTTTTAGACGCAATAAATCTATTGAAAAGTAACAAAGCTCCCGGAGTCGACTACATACCGCCAGAGTTTATGAAGCATGGAGGAGAGGCAACCGCTCGAAAGATCCACCTACTGATTAAAACAAAATGGGATAAGGAAGTCACTCCGGAAAAATGGAAAACCTCAATAGTCATCCTCATTTTCAAAAAAGGGCGACAGATCTGACTGCGAAAATTACAGAGGAATATCATTGCTTCTAACCACATACAAAACACTAATAAATGTCATACTGGTGAGAATCACACCGTACGCAGAAGAAATATTGGGAGACTACTGGTGTGGATTCCGTAGGAACCGGTCAACAACCGACCAAATGTTCACAATTAGGCAACTACTGGAAAAGAAGTGGGAATACGGAGAGACGGTTCACCAGCTGTCATTGATTTCAAAAAGCCCACGATTCAGTCACAAGGCAAAGACTATACCATACTGTTGTTGAGTTAGGAATCACGAATAAATATGCCGCCCTCATTCAAATCTCAGAACCATTTGAAATCCGCGACGGACTAAAACAGAGGGGATGGCATCTCACCATGTCTTTTTAACTTTGTGCTCGAGTATGTCATTAGAATAGTAGAAGACGACAACATGGACGGATCATCCCTGAACGGGGTCAAACAATTCGTCGTATATGCGGATGACATCGCCGTTCTGGGCGCTAATCTAGAAACTGTAAGTAAAAACAGTGAAATCATCATGCAAGCGGCAGAAGAGGTGGGCCTAGAAATAAATGAAGACAAAACAAAATACATGATTACGGCGAGAGCAGGTGGACCTATGGGAAAACATATAAACGTAAGATATTTGAAAATGTCAAAGAATTTAAATATCTGGGAAGAATAATGAGGGCTAGTTACGAAATGTCAAAGGAAATGAACAAAATATTGCAGTCCGGCAACGCTAGTTGGCATGCAGTCAGTAAACTGCTGAAATCCAAACTGCTATCACGTAATATAAAGCTCCGTGTCTATAGAATCATAATCATGCCCACGATTCAGTCACAAGGCAAAGACTATACCATACTGTTGTTGAGTTAGGAATCACGAAAAAATATGCCGCACTCATTCAAGTCTGCATGAACGAAAACAAAGGGCGAGTTAGAATATAAGCCCACCTCTCAGAACCATTTAAAATCCGCGACAGACAGAGGGGATGGATGGCCTCTCATCATGTCTTTTTAACTTTGTGCTCGAGTATGTCATTACTATAGTAGAAGACGCCAACATGGCCGGATCATCCCTGAACGGAGTCACACAACTGGTCGCATATGCGGATGACATTGCCGTTCTGGGCGCTAATCTAGAAACTGTAAGTAAAAACTGTGAAATCATCATGCAAGCGGCAGAAGAAGTGGGCCTAGAAATAAATGAAGACAAAACAAAATATATAATCACGGTACGCGTAGGCGGACCTCAGAGAACACATATTCAATGTCACGATATTGTTTGTTTGTGTCACCAGACAGCCGTTTGGGTCTCGAATTATTTTGGCTCTCCCTCGGTAGCCATTTCTAATTGAATATATGCCGACATACATACCTCTGATGTTCTTTGCTCTGGAATTTTTTAGGATTTTTTCGATCCGTGTCTTCTCTCATTCGCGTTTTTTGCGTTTGAAAAGTTTCATTGTCTCTTTCCGAATTGTCGCGTATCTTTCTGCGTTGACTTCCTCACATCTTCCTAATTGGATCACTCTGAGGCGTTTACGTTGCTCGATCTTCGCCCTGGACCCATCGCTAAACCAAGGTTTGGTTTGGATTGTTTTCTTAAATCCTAATACCTTTTGGACTGTTTGTTTGATTACGTCTCTGATCGATGCCTATTCAGTGACCACATTATGGTTTTCTTCTTACTCACCCCCCCCCCCCCCCCCCCACCCTCTCTAGGCTAAATCTATTCGTTAGTTCGTCTTGATATTCAGACCTTTTGTGCAGGCCTTTTAGTTTATCAATGTCGAACTTTTTGCTCGTCTCTCGTGACTGCCCATGTGGGTTTGCTGCGAGCCGACTCCTAATTTTGCCCATCACTAGGAGATTGTTATGTCTCCAGCGCCGTGCTTCCTCGGATGAGGGAAAAGCGGGGACCTTTTATTTATCCTTTACTTCTTTTGCGGGTCCTGTACGCGCAACAGTCTTATTAGAACTTTTCCACTCTGCTGATAGAAGGCAGTCAGATCCGCAAATAGTTAAACCAATTAGGTCACTCGCTCTGGTTCCTAAGAATTCTCCACGTATTATGATCCGCGTCCCTGGCGGACCTTCCTTTGGTGAAAGTCTGGCTGAGGCGCCATTAACAAGTAAAACCCTTTATTAAATTCAACGGCTCTTAAAGGGTTTTAGATGATATTAAAACTCATATATTATCAATATATTTATATCAACTTTTAGGGGTGGTACTGCACTTATATATCAACTCAAAACTTCTTAACTCAACTTTCCAAACTCACAACTCAAACTAACTCAACTTGTCTCAATACTCAATTAGAACTGCTTTTATAAACTCTAACTCAATACTCTCAAACTTAATCTAATGTTACAATTAAAATGTCTCTCTTCTTATGCTACTTATTGTTCTAATTGGTTGTAAATTATAATTTGAACAAAACAAATTTTATCAAAGTATTCTTTTAGTCTCTGTGACTTTTAAATTTTGAATAAACTTTGAACGAAAATCAAAGTGCTATGTTTTGAATGAAAAAAGGGGCATGATATTAAATGTGCGGTAACTGGCTTGATATAGAATATTGTGAATGTTTTTGAATGGTATGTATTAAGTGAGAATGTAAGATATGTTCAGAGGATGTGTTAGATAAGTAATGAGATTCAGTGTTAAAGCTAATAAGGGTAGTATTCTGGAATACTACAAGATGATCGGAGTCGCAATCTGCTCCTCTATATGATCGTACGTCAAGGATGTTCCAAATGGTGTCTTTTATCTATAAGGAAGTGGTCTATTTGGTTACGCGTTACGCCGTCGGGTGATAGCCATGTTTCTTTATGGATTTGCTTGTGTTTGAACATCGTGCTTCTTCACTACCAGATCTTTTGACGCTGCGGACGTGATAATTCCTTTACCTATATATGGTTGAAAGATATCTTCCATTGGTTGGAAGATATCTTCCTGTCCAATAGGCCAGTGTAAACCCATTGGTTTCGATTACTTGATGTAGGAGTTGGACTTTCTGAAGTGGGACGATGTCCATTTTATACTGTTTCGCGTTTTCTACGACCCTCTGTATCGCGCCTGGTTTTTATAACGTTCGAACATTCTACGTGCCGACGCGTATATCCCGCTTTTTCCCTACGTCTTCTTTTTGCCGAGTCGGTGTTTTCTTGATGATATTGTTTTAATCCAACACCGTGATGCCTCGTCACGGCCGAGAGAAGAGCGTGGACACTGTTTTAACGAAGTTAACACTTAATAGCTTTCACATAAATAACACCATAAGGAAGGGAGTAAGTTAGAAATGGTCTGTAAAAACTGATTGTATAGTTAGTTATTTATTTTCAGATTTAATACACATAAATAAATAAATTAACAGTATTTAATTTAAATTTAATTAACACAAAAAAAACAATATTTAATTTTCATTTTATCGGCACAAAAATTGTTTAGCTTTATTTAAAACAAAATATAACGAACTAATTATAACAAAACTAAATTGATTTTCTCTGTGCGCTAGCATCAAACGTGCGTACTCTCTTGAGGTTTAAATTCTACTGCTCGTACCAAAGTACAAACTTTTTCTTTTACATTTTCTTCTTCTAGAAGTTTCTTTTGCATGAACGAAATCAAACTGCTACCGTTAGCTTCCTTATATGTTTTTCGGTAGTGCGACCATAGTATTTTATTTAGTTTTATTTCTTTTTGGAATCGTCACATAGGGTAGTTACTATATTTACCTGGTGACGATTCAGGGTTCATCATATTAAGCCAACGCTATTGCAGCTGCTTATGTAATAAGGATAACGATTTTTGGGAAATCGTTTAGGAAAGTGTGATGATGGTTGGGATAGGTATTATGTATTATTATATAAGAAATCGTTTGAATTAATTGGGTATGTGTATGTTATATAAAGACATGGATATTTGTACATTGTTATTGGGTAATGATGAAATATATTTATAATATGGGAAATGTGTATATTATATGAGAAATGGGTTTTGATTAATATGTGTTTATTATATGGGAAATGTGTATGTTATATGAGGACATGGATCTTTGTATATAGTTATAAGGTAATGATGAAATATATTTATAATATGGGAAATGTGCATATTGGGATTGTGGGAGGATGGTAGGGCTTCCGGAGCACTGCAATATGTTCCCTCACGCGAAGAAGCTACAATTGTTTATTTGTTCGGGTGGGCGGTGAGAAACAGAACCAGTGTCTCGGCGGAATGACTGGTACGTGTGTTGGCTCGTTGACGAGTTGAGTTAAACTATTTGAATCAGTAAAGAGCGGTGTGGTGAAGATACTGGGAATTATGCTTATTGAAATCACTCCGAATAACGATTTCAGTGTGCGGATATAGGGTTTAGATCCTATCGCTAGAATCAGACAGAGCATAAAATTCGTTAAAGGATGCATTTCTATCCAAGTTTGGGCTTCTGTAAAGAAAGCAGTAATGTATGATATGCTTGCGAACGTGAAGTTTTAGCCAAGAGAAATTAAATTCTGGGTTGGAACAGAGCCCATATTGTGGCAGAATCTGATAAGCAATATCATTTCGTATGTATGTGGCTAGACCAGGATGTGGAAAGAACAGAGGCACTAAATTATATCCAAGTAGATTGAAATCAGAAATATTTGTAAAAGTTATTACCTGGGTTTTGCTAAGTCCAAGAATAGCTGGTTTCTGGTTAGAAACGTGCGCAAACACACAGGAGAAATTGCACTTCAGGCCGCGAATGTTGGAAAAATCGACGCGAAATACCCATCCCAATCCAATGGCTTAACACAAAAAATCAATACCGCCTTCGGAAAAAGATGCAACTCAGGACCCCCGATAGATAAGCGAAGGCAACAACTACAGGTGTTATGCCCTTGTATTATAGTAGGTGCCCCACTAGAACAGTGCCAAAATCCAGGTCACATCCCTTCCATGATGAATACTATGCCATTCAAACGCCAAAAACTCTCCAACGATTATAAATGTGTGCCCAAGGAAGGCAACAGAGGTGTGCAAAAGAGGAAAAACAGACGCAAGGGAAGGAAAGAGTAGAATGTTTTCACGCACTGCACTAAGAGGCGTATGCGGAGATCCGCCTGTTTGCTTCGGATCCCACAGATAACACTGCACTGCACTCGGACGCTTGAGTTATAGTTTTCATGTCAAGGTAGAAAATCGAATTTCTTAGCACTGAGAAACCGACGACCAGAACGTTTGCTTCACCAATTATAAAATACAAACACAATGTCTCTTTCCTTTTTTCTTTTTTTTTTTAAGTTTTCTTTCTTTATTCACTAAGTCTCTCTACTGACATAAAAAAAGGGGACTTACCGCTTGACAATTTTTATAGCGTCCCACTATGGTTTATTGATCTTAACTTTAACCAGTTTATTATTTATTCATCTGTTTATGCATTAATCACATTACATTCCAGCTTATTTCTATAAAGTTCCACAGATATTTGCTTTATCCAAATTTAATCTATCCAGTGCTTTTTGCACTAGTATTGACTTTTATTGTATTTAAGTTAACTGCTTACACTACCGGACCACTACCGCCAATCTTCCACTTTTATTGTTTGTCTGTTTATTGTCTCTTCCGATTGTTATATAATTTTTTTTTCTCTTGCTTTAAACACCACACACCCTTTAAGTAAAACACTGTTTCTTTATTTCAAACTTTTGTTTAAAGCGTAATTGTTAATGTTATGGTTATTTTTTTAATTAAACTTATCTTCAATACTCTATTTAAAAAACTTTTCAGTTTACCACATTGTACTTAATTTCCGGACTAGATTTTATAAATACTTTTTATCCCACTAGCCGGTTGACCAACACACTAACTCTGAAAACAAACACGCGACCGCCTTAGGCAAACGACTCGAATCGCGGACGTCCGTCTCGGTCAACTTTCAGAAACCAACTCCCGAAAAATTATTCATGTGTCCGTTCTGGACTAATTCACAAAACCAACTCGACTCTATCTCGATCGTTTGATCGGAAGGAAAACTTTTTTCCACGTTACCTAAAAGCAACGTGTTATTTTCCTTTTTTGTTTTCTCGCTGGCCTCACATAAAATCCTTTGTATCCGGATCTCTATTGTGAGCCATCGATCTTTTGTTTGATCCTTCGGTAATTTTCCTAGGATCGAGAATTTCCATAGGTCATTAAACATTACTTGGGTTTTTTAGTAATGTTTCGGACTGGTATTAACCACGAGTGTTTTTGGTAATTACTTTTTAATGGACAACGGTGCCAAAGATATTTTGTACATCTTAATGCTATTATTGCCCATCAATCCTATTTACATGCACCGCTCTTTTTCCGTTTAGGAAACGTATCCTTAGAATGGATTAAAGGAAACGGTGTCGCCATTGAGTATTGTTCTCAGATGTATGTCTGGACTCTATGGTTATATTTCCTTAGCTCATTGGCACATTAATCAATCTGCCTGGAATTCACTATATGTGATCCGAAATTGATTGGGGCTTCGCCCGGTATGAATGTTTGGGGGGGGGGGGGGGGGGGTGGTTTTGGTACGTAATACGATCACCTTAGGGTGTTCTTTTCTATTTCCGTTTTTTTTTATTTATTTGTTCTATCTTAATTAATTACCACTCTTAAATTTCACCTTGTATACGTTACTTATAACTACTTAATTAAGCCGCGGTTTATTTTCACAATCGTCTTGCTATTGTTGCTTTTTCTCTTCTTTTTGTTAGTGACTTTACTTTGTAATTTTAAGGAAACCCGAACTGCACTGACATATAGACTCTATCTCACACTCCTATCTCTTGGATACCTTCGGCCCGTTAATTTCACTTCACTCAACTGCCGCTTCTATCACTAACCACCAACTGCCGCTAACTTGTCCCTCATCAAAACTCGTCACCTCGGGGTCAACACCTCCCGATGACGATAATGCAATTACATTTCGTAGTGGCCTAATTTCTGTATTTTAACTTCAATTCGCAATTGCTCTGTACTGCGGCGTCAGCCGATATTTCTTCATCGATTGCCAGCAGAGTTCAATATCCGCAATTGCGGATCGACCCAATTATTTCTTTAGTGTTTCGTATGCAATTAATTGCTTTTCCATGATTCGTTCATCGTTCCGGAATATGCAATTAATTGCTTTTGCATTATTGGGCAATTGCTTTGGAATATGCAATTAATTGCTTTATGTAGTTCACCGATTGTGATGAAATGTGCAATTAATTGCATTATCGTTCTGGGGGTTATTTGAGTTTATAATCGGATCGTTTTTTGATTTGAGTGCATCAATGACCTCATGTACATCATCTTTGTCTATGATGTCACTGACACACATTTGTTTGCTTAAGGTCCCACAGTAAGACTTGTCGCATGAACTGATAGTGCAATTGGGTATCTTGTGTTTATTTAAGATATCCAAAACGGACTCCACAATTCATCCGATGGCACGGATCACGAGGTAGATGCGCATGTGCTGTCTCGTTGGTGGTTAGAACTCTAATCCGAACTCGGTTTCGAAAGAGTCGATTAACTTGAAGGGAAACGTCAACAACGCAGTAAGTATTTTTTTGAAAGCAATATTCGGAGTGCTTGAATTCGAATCTTGTTTCAATTCCAGGACATTGTGCACTTCTGCACTTCAGTGATTAATCGTGTTTGATCATTTGTGTCAAATCCTCCTATGAGTAGTAACCACTATCACAACCCTTAGTCACGAACCGCAGCCCAAAAAAATCATGATCGTTCTCCACTTTTGTTTGGTATCACAAATATTAACAAACCATCAAGCAAAACTGGAGAAAGTGCTCAACGAAATACTGCTTCGATGAGCAACTGCAGGGCGAGCGAATTCTAGTCCACTTACCCAACATAACACATACGAAAAACTACTGGTGATGAGAAGTGTATTGTTTATAACAATGTGGAATACAAACGGTATTGGTCCCTATGAAATGATCCGTCTCAAATGACTTTAAAAGTCGAATTTCATCAAGGGAATGTTGTACGCTCAGTGCGGAGGGAAAGATGTGTTGCCCTTCTTGGGCCCCTACCAAGGAACCGAATAATCAGTTTGGATGACCACCATCACTTATAGTGAGGGTACTGTTGATAGCTGTTCTGTAAATCGATGGGCAAAAAAATTTCGTGGTTGAGATCCTGGAAAAGCCGTAATTGCTGACGGAACACACAGCCACAGATGGTAATTCTCATTAAAAGAGACCATCGAATCACTGAAAACCGTATCGCAAACTATATTGGAATATCCAAGGAAGATGTCGACTGTATTCATCGTTTGGAATGCTGGGAGCAACATTTGCGGTGGTATCGTGACGATACTTCATTAGACTAACGGGCTGCATGTTAATTGTGTATTGTGTCTGTGGAAATCACCTCACGATTTTTTGAAATTAATGCATTGCGACTTGCAATATCTTCCAAAATTTCCAAAGGATGACGCACTGTATCATGTAGCATCGTCTAGGAAAAATAAAATCTACTATTGATGATGTTGATCCATCAATAGTGAACGCTGTCAGTGAATTTGTAAACTCGGAAAAAATTCACACATGTTCAGACATCTGTTATTGCAGTGGCCAAAATCAATGATTTGAAAAATGAATTACTTCCGTAGCACCCTCGCATTATTTTCTTTTTCCAAACTTGAAGATCTGGATCGGTGATAAACAGCATGTGTGAATTTTGTCGTTTACAAATTCACTGATAGTGTTCACTATTGCTGGCTGCCAAATAAGTAATAAACAACCTCGCTTCTTCAAACTTGAAACTTTACCTTTCTAAGCTTGTTACTATCTATCGCAGTCATTATATTTTAATGACTATCGCCCACTATATGTTAGGCCGATTAATTCGGGGTATTATTACGAGTGTTGCTCAATTGAACTTGGGAAATGAATACCAGCCCCCCAGTAAATGAGTTAATGTGTCTTCTACTATATTTAACAAAAAATAAAAATATTATAGCAGCTAATAAATGAGACTGACGTATCACAAAAATAGATATGCTACATTAAACGTCACGTTTATAAATATTGGAAAACACAAACTTTTGACCTCTAATTGCACCACTCAACTGTTGTCCAGGAATAAACTGCACAAGAATAGATAATACACAATGCATATGAATGCTATTGACACGTAATTGAAAATTCAATTGAAGTGAAGTATCTTGATATTATAATAAATTAATAATAATAATCACTGATATCAAACGCCCTTGAAACTGAATTTACAGATGAATTAAAATTTACTACCATAAAAAATAAAATTAAAACCTCCGAATTTAAAGTCGATTGCTCTTACAGTTAATCCATCTGTATAAAAGACTATTTATGTTTCCCTGAGTTGAATAAACCGTGTAAGTTCTCCTAAAAGGTCCGGCAAACAATAGGCAATAGTCCACTTGCGGTTTGCCATAAACAGTCTGCTAAAAGGGAAACACTTTATTTGACACTCTCTTAGCCAGATGTTAGTTCAGTTCGACAGCGAATACCTGTCTTACCGTACGTTTGATACACCTGTCACTCTTGCATACGTCAATCGAGAAACCCATTTAGGGGCACTCTTTCAACTAACGTCCAGACAAGCCTTTTGATACCATCAGCGCCTAGAATCGAATGGGCCGAAGCCGCAAAATCCTTTCACCAGACACCTTATTCCTAGGGAAGAGCCTCTTTCCCTCAAGAGCGTGATTTATTACGACATCTGACTGCCGCCCATTGGGCTCTAGAGAACCAGGCCCAGCTAGTCATTCACACCAAACTACAGATGACAGACTCGTATGCAGATAGCCATGCACATGTTCAAGTGCATCCTTGAAGTTGCAGCGGCACGATTGTTCGGTTCATTCTTTGGCAGACGTCAATGCTCACTCAGCCATCACCACGAAGTGCCATAAAAACAACAACAGTTTGTGGCGTTCTGCCCGGGCTCACTTTTGTTTGGGAGCCTTTTGCTGATACCCACGCTCTACGGTTTGTTGCATCTTTCAGATAGATGTCGTTGCCGATTGCTATTTGGTTGGTTTTTGATGATGACCATAAAAAGTTGCAACTTCAAGAATGTGGATCGTTTCCGTTTCACATCGTCTATGGGTAATGGCCACCCGTCATCAGTATTGGGGAACAGGGATGACAAGTAGAAATGGGGCAGGATGAGTGAATATTAATTACAAGGGGAATTGCAAGTGTTGAACAACAAAGGTTGTGCTGGCCTGTGGTTGGAGAGTATTCTGGTTTTCTTGTTGTTTGCGCTCCTGTTGGCGGACTTATTCCATTGATAGATGGTTCAGTTGCATGAGAGTCGGAGGCCATGGTGCTTATCGACCCATTCAATGGCTGAGTGTGAGGGTTGCTGTGGTGATTGATGAGTGGAAACACTTACGTTTAAAAGTTATATCCATATTCGAAATGTAGACGGGGATGCGAAACGTCAGTTGCCCTTGATTTATTGGCGGACAGGGAGAGAACAGTATTTGAATGATGGAAGTGAAGTTAGATAGAACAAAAAGGAAGCGATTAACGAACGTTAATGCGTATGGAATGCGTTAATCTGTGGAAATGGTCGACCTTATATAGGTAGGTATGGAAAGTTCGGAAAGGTGAGTGTCACAAGGCCATAGATGATTAATTATAAGTGTTTTGAATTTTTCTTTCTTAATATACTATATACATAATAAGAAGATACATGATAAAGACTATTATGGTTTTGAATTATTTTACGCACTTTTCTGCCACAGAGTTTAGTGTATAACTCACTTGAGTGAAATTAAGGCTGCCTTGACATACTTGATGTATTTACGTTAAATGCTAACTTCTTATATATAAAGTGACTAACTGAACATACCCGTTTTTTAAGAAGACGTAATGCTGGACTATGTTTAAATAACATATCCACGCGGTATGTATAAAGAGACCCAAGGTAAGGACAATTGCCCAATGTTGAACTGCACATTACAAGTTAATAATTATTAATTATTAAAACATCATTGTAGGTGATATCCCTGCGTTGATTTCAAATCAGCTATTGAATTAACGAGGGTATTCGAAATTAACCTAAATACAGAATGTCCCAAAACTAGTTTTCAATTCATTTTGCTTCCCGAGCGAATAAAATGACACGAAGTGGCGTAAAATGTATGTCAATGGCTAGTCTCATATTTGGGAATTCGGTAGCTTTGGAGCGCTTCACGACACCTCGGACTTGTGTGTTGTGTGTGTAAGTTTTTAAAGGCAATAATACTGTTATTGCCCCACGACGATGTTGCGATCTGTATTGAATTTACACATAGGTGAAGCAACTTCTCGGAAGATTGGTAGAGACTATGTAAATCTCTGTCTGTAACCTCCCAATGGTGTAATGGAGTGTATTAAAGGTGCTTGGCTGGTGAAGGATACTTGATAATAGACAAGCCGAACTTGGAACGCCTTCTATCTAGATCCTATCTCCAACTCTACTGCGAGCCACACCAGCTCGATGTGTCGTGGTATCTATATTTTCTTTTCCTCGCCATGGGTCCATTAGCACAGGTGGAAGAAAACGCCCTTACAGTTGGTGAGGGGAAGTGTTCTGAGGTACACAACACAACAGGAGGGCTTGGAATCAAGTTCCCCCTTAAAGTAACACAAGTACCTTCCTACTGTATATACGTGGACAGTCCCCGGATTAATCGGTCTAACATATAGATGGTGGTTTTTATTAAAATATGATGACTGTGGTAGCTGGTACCAACCTTAGAAAAATTAAGTTTCAAGTTTGAAGAGGTTGTTTGATAGCCATAAATAGTGAACGCTATCAGTGTATTTGTAAAGATGGAAAAAATTGGTCATCGTTATGTGATTCAATATTTTCATTTGAAAGAGCTTAGTGCAATCAATGTCAAAGTCGAGCTATATTTTAATGTGGGGGAGTCTGCACCTTCAACTGTGAAGTAT
The DNA here is from genome assembly GCA_963931805.1 of Microdon myrmicae. Lineage (NCBI taxonomy): Eukaryota > Metazoa > Arthropoda > Insecta > Diptera > Syrphidae > Microdon > Microdon myrmicae. Next base: position 70,181,674 of record OZ007496.1, read on the forward strand.
TGGATTTCAACAGTGAAGTATTGTGTGGCAGCGTTTGAACAAGATCGTACGACCTGCGAAGACGAACATCACAGTAATCGACCAAATGAGGTAACTGGTCCAAAAATGGTAAAAAATAATCCAATTATCATTAAAAAAAGTGCGCGAGTTAGCAAATGTGGTAGGCATTTCAAAAAGTGCTGTACATCACATATTGACTGAACATTTGTACACATTCGTATATTGACAGAACATTTGGTCTTTCTGCCGAGTCGAACCGAACCGGCTTTATCATAAGCAAGAAGATTACCCCCCATGTAGAAGATGTGCAATTTATTAATTACCTAATGTCGGTGCTAAAAATACAGGCCGCATGATACAATTATGTATTTATAATGGAACACGCCCCAACAAAATCTACGGACGAACAAATGAAGGACACATTCTACGAGACCTAGAGGAAGTATTGGATGGGATCTCATCATTTGATGTTAAAATCCTCCTCAGAGACCTCAATGCAAAAATTGGAAAGGAACACATCTTCCAACCAACTATAGGTAAAGAGAGCCTACACGACGTTTCAAATAATAATGGAATTCGAATTATCACGTTCGCAGCGTGAATAGATCTGGCACGAAAAAGCACGATGTTCAAGCACAAGCAAATTCATAAAGCCACATGGATATCAACCTGATAAAAGACACCACTCGAATATTCTTGACATACGATCATATAGAGTGATGGGCAAAATTAGGAGTCGGCTCGCAGCAAACCCACATGGGCAGTCACGGGAGACGAGCAAAGACTTCGACATTGATAAACTAAAAGACCTGCGCAAAAGGGCTGAATATCAAAACGAACCAACGAATAGATTTAGTATCCTAGAGAATGGAAGCAGCAAGGAAGAGGAAACCAATAATCTGGGCACTAAATGGCCATCGGTCATAGACGTAATCAAACAAACAGCCCAAAAGGTATTAGGATTTAAGAAAACAATTAGGTCCAAACCTTGGTACGACGATGAGTGCAGGGCGAACAACAACGTAAACGCCTCAGAGTGATCCACTTAAAAAGATATGATAAAGTCAACGCAGAAAGATACGCCACAAATCGGAAAGAGACAATGAAACTTTTCAAACGCAAAAAACACGAATGGCAGAAGACTCGGATCGAAAAAATCCTAGAAAATGCCAGAGGAAAGAACATCAGAGTATGTATGCCGGTCATAAACTCAATTAGAAATGGCTACCCACGGAGAGCCAAAATAATCCGAGACACAAACGGCGTCTGGTCACAGAAACAAACAATATCGTGACAAGATGGAAGCAGTACTTTGAAAACCTGCTCAATGTACGCACCCATCAACCACATATAAACGCACCATACAGCCGAGCATCAGATCCCAGAGCCCTCTTTCAACGAAGTTGTAGACGCGATAAATCGATTGAAAAACAACTAGGCTCCCGGAGTGGACTACATACCGCCAGAGTTTATGAAGGATGGAGGAGAGGCAACCACTCGAAAGATCCACCTACTGATTAAAACAAAGTGGGTTTAGGAAGTCACTCAGGAAGAATGGAAAACCTCAATATTCATCCCAATTTTCAAAAAAGGCGACTGATCTGACTGCGAAAATTACAGAGGAATATCATAGCTCCCAACCACATGCAAAATACTAAAAAATGTCATATTGGTGAGAATCACACCATACGCAGAAGAATTACTGGGAGACTACCGGTGCGGATCCCGTAGGAACCGGTCAAAAAGCGACCAAATGTTCACAGTAAGGCAACTGCTGGAAAAGAAGTGGGAATACGGAAAGTCGGTTCACCAACTGTTCGTTGATTTCAAAAAAGCCTACGACTCGGACGCACGGCAAAAACTCTACCATATTGTAGTTGAGCTGGGTATCACGAAAAGAAAATCCGCCCTCATCCAAATCTGCATGAACGAAAACAAATAGCGAGTTAGAATAGAAAACCACCTCTCAGAACCATGTGAAATCCGGGACGGTCTAAAACTGGGGGATGGCCTCTCACCATGTCTTTTTAACCTTGTGCACGAGCATGTCCTCAGCAAGGTACAAGACGACAACATAGCCACATCATCCCTGAACGAAGTCACACAACTGCTCACATATGCGGATGACATCGCCGTTCTGGGCGATAATCTAGAAACTGTAAGTAAAAACAGTGAAATCATCATGCAAGCGGCAGAGGGGTGGACCTCAGGCAACACATATAAACGTCAGAGGCAAGACATTTGAAAAAGTTAAAGAATTTAAACATCTGGGATCGATACTGACGGCCAGTAACGAAATGTCGAAGAAAATTAACAACAGACTGTATTTCGGCTACGCTAGTTGGCATGCAGTCAGTAAACCGCTGAAATCCAAACTGCTGTCACGTAACATAAAGGTCCGTGTCTATAGACACATAATCATGCCGATTGCTCTATACGGATGGGAAATATGGTGCCTCACAAAACGGGAAGAAAACAAATTCCGCGTATTCGAGAATAAAGTGTTGAGGGGTATCCTTGGCGGTAAATATGACGAGGAGGCAGTACAATGGAGGGAACTCCACAACCACGAACTGGAAGAGCTATACCGCAAACCTACAATAGTGAGAGTAATCAGGTTGCGGAGATTAAGATGGGCCGGACATGTGGCGCGAATGGACAACGATAGGACCATGCATAGAATTCTTGACGGTAGACCAACGGGAAAGAGACCGACCGGTAGGACGGCCGCGACGAAGATGGGAGGACAATGTAAGGTTTGACTTGAGGAGATCGGATCGGATGGTCAATCGTGGAAGGGGAGCGCACAGAAAAAAATATGAAAAAAAATAAAATAAAATGGAACCATATTCTTGTAAACAATCCATTCCTCATCACCAGTTATCGTTCTTTTCCTCATATTTCAGCAGCGCATGTCAGATATGTATACGCGTCTTCAAATAAACTTTCTTGAGTTCATGAGGTGTGCAAATATTAAGCTTGCTAACATCATCAAAGCCTCTTTAGTTGAAAGTGAACACTTTTTTGACTGATTTTCAATCTGTAATCTCCCGCGTTGTGCAGCGTGCGTCTGAATTGATATTTTGTCGTCATCAACCTCGGTGGGTTTTCCTGATGGAGGAGCATATTTGATATCAAAATTATCACAGCGAAATGTCTTGAACCAGTTTTGGAATTAATAGCTTGTAGAGCAACGTAACCGCAAATTTTCACAAGCTTTACGCATGTTCTTCCCTTTACTTAAAACAGTAAAATATGGCGAAAATGCCGTTTGGTATTCCATCTTCAACTTGCCGTAAAAACTTCAAAACTCAACCAGATCGCTCAATGTTAAGAATGCAGCATAAACTATCAGCTGTTAAACGACATATAACGAGCATTGTGTTTACACTCCAGTACTGCCAGAAGTTGTACTAATACCTTCTGTTATCAAAACAACGCAATGACTTTTTACTCAATTCAATATTTACCTGCGCTTGTCACTGTGACTTCGCGGTTTTCTCATATTGAAGCCCAAACTGTGATGATTGCGATCTATTCCCCAATACCCGCCTTGAAGTTAAGGTGTTGGTCCTACTCAGTTGGTGAGTCGATTCAGTTGTTTATCTTTCAGCCTCTATCCTTGGTGCACTCCACCATGTCGGAAGAGAAAAAGTTCACAATATGCAAAAATCGATACAATTTCTTTAAAAATTTAAACTGGTTCTTGTATCTTACCAAAAAGAAGAAGAATATCTCAATTCATATTTCCACGTACGCTTTTGTTCGTCAAAAAGAAAATTCTAGTCGCTTGATAGCTAGACGGGCAGTTTCTGCAGAACAACATATCCGGGGTTTACGTATCTCGAGTACACAGTATTGCGAAAATGTTTTAAAAATCTGTTACGAAAAGAAGCTTGTATTAACGAAAAAACATTTAAAAGTCATCCGAACAGGGAGATAGATAAACACCAGATAGTTTGAACATTGTATTATATCCGTTTATCGCTTAGCATTTGCCCACACGGCATAATTTAATCTAAAATCCTAATTAAAATCAAAATTCACAATAAACGAATCAAATATTCGTTTATCGTTTTGCATTTGCCCCACGGCATCATCTAAATTCAAAATCCAGAGATACGTTATCTCGATCTGGTAAAATCCCTGATAAATTAAACAAACAAAAACCCTAATTCCTTTACATATCCACATCTGCACAATCGTTTCATAAGAATTCAGGAAACTGAATTCTTATCTTAAACAAACATTGAGCATCTCACTCAGGATACCCAAATCGGGATTTTGGTATGAAATTGTGCATTTTCGAGATACAAATCTCGATTTGTTTCCCTTTACAAAGGAACAGCAAAGTGATATCAAGGTTTTGGATCCCATGGAGGTACCGGCATCCTACTAAATAATAAACTTCACTTCACCGAAATCAGGTTCGCCAATGTTTTCAATATTTAATACACGGCAGTTAAACTTTTTTGTGAAAACAAAAAAGTAATCATAATAACATCCGTTTACATCCACCCAAGACGAGAAACGGACTTCCCTGTCTTTGACATATCTCAAATAATCCGACAGTCTCTACCCGCACCATTCATAATCGGTGGAGACTGGAACGCTCGACATACAGCATTCAACGACATAAAGAATAACAAATACGGGTGCCAACTTTTGGACCTCCTCTCATCTTACCCATATACGTACATCGACAGTCCACTGCAGCCAACTCGTGTCATCAACTCGACGCAGTCAACAATTGACTTCTTTCTCAAGTCGGCTGATGTCTACTCAACGCGCCCCCACAGTAGCCTTCCTCTTTCCCTCTGATCATGGTTCCGTTCACACCTCGATCAAAGTTCCCTCATTCGAACTGCTCTACTCACACAGTCCTGACCCGAACTTCTCCAAGACTAACTGGAAAAAGGTCAATAGAGACGTCGCCGAACGTTTTTCTAACAGACAAATCCCGAATCTTCTAACCTAATCCCTGCTCATATTGATCGAGCAGCCCTAAAAATTGAGCAGACCCTCAAGGATGAACTCACCTGCAATACACCTATCACCATCCCTCATAATCATTTAGCAAAACCTTTGCCCAGCATCCTAACTAAATTGCTGCGTCTCAAAAAACAACTCCGCCGAAAACTTCATATAAGATTCTGTCCTTTTATTAAAAGTCAGATCCAACTCCTAACCACCTTAATAAATGAACATTTAAAAAAGTTCGCGGATCAGACTTATACCTCTACACTTAACAATATTAAACCCAATCGTGATCTCTTCAAAAACATCAACCGACTAACTGGTCGGAAGTTTAAACCGCGAATCGATCACCTTATCAGCCCACTCAGCAACAATCTTATCCAATCCGACACGGACATAGCCAATTGCCTCGCTGACCACTTCTCAAAGATCCATCAGCAAAATGATTCCCTCTCAGTCTCTAATTTTCGAAACACTGTCAACGAATATATCTCACACAGATTACCCGCATCTTATACTCCTTTCATTGGAGAATTTAACGACAGAAACAAGGCGTCACATCCTTCAGATACCAGCACATTTCTAACCACAGATGAATTAATCAAGTTAATAAAATCACGACCCAACAAAAAATCGACCGCTCTAGAGGGAATACCACACCTTCTATTTAAAATACTTCGCCCGCCAAATCTACTTCCCATTCTCGTCCTTCTTAACCATATCATAAATGCTTCACATTTCCCAGAGAACTGGAAAATTGCGGTAATAATTCCCGTTAAACAGTCCGGGAGTTCCAATAACACCTCCAACTATCGTCCGATATCTTTATTGAACACCCTAAGCAAAATATTGGAATGTAAGATCTACCAGAACCTTCTCTTGTTTGCCAGTGATAACGCTCTCACCCCTAATTCTCAGTTTGGCTTTCGTGAGCGACACTCCACCTGCCATGCGCTACTAAAACTTACACACGATGTCACAACTGGTCTAGAAAACCAATGCCCTACCGTATGTATATCTCTCGATATTTCCAAAGCATTTGATTGTGTCTGGATCTCAGGACTTCTTTATAAGCTGCACTGCTTATTTGGTCTGAATTCCAACATCACAAAGCTCCTGGCATCTTAACTTTCTGGTAGGAAATTCATGGCCAGAATAAATTCTTCCCTCTCACAAACTCACAACATAACCGCGGGAATTCCCCAAGGATCCATTCTCGGACCACTTTTATATCTTCTATACACATCCGATATTCCCCAACATCGACCTTGTGTTGTTATGCTAAATTATGCTCACGATACTTTAATCTACTCTAGCAGTAGATTTGTCAAAGCGGCAAGAAACCGCGTTAACAACTTCCTCCCGCTCATCTCAGCATACTTTAACAAATGGAAAATTCGCCTCAACCCAACCAAAACCCATCTAACAGTGTTTAACCGCTTAATGCACACCTCCGTGACATATACGGGCAACGTTTACCGTTTACCGTTTAAATGTGCATTAAGGGGTTAAGGGCAAAAACGTCCACTGCTCAAACAACACTAAACGTTGCCACAGCAAAATTAAGCTCAAACTTAATAACACCCTCATAAAACCTTCCAAAACTCTAAAATATTTGAGAGTAACTCTTTCCAACGACTGGTCATTCTCCACCCACATCAAAAATTCCCTCCATAAAGCCTCAATACAGCTTAACCTCTGCAGACGAGTGTTGTGGAAACCTAAAGGCCTCTCTCTCAAAGTCAAACAGCTCATCTACAAATAGATAATTAGACCCACTCTTACATATGCCCGCCCATTATAGTACCCCATCTCACCCTCCCAAATGGAGAAATTACGAGTGTTTGAACTAAAATGTTTCCGGTTTATCACTGGCTTACACCGCAAAACCAACTCATATAGATACCATTGTAACAACGACCTTTACAACATCGCAGGCATCGAACGACTGCATAGACGGATCCTAGAACTGTCCATAAATTTCATAGAAAACCTTCCTAACAATCCCAACCCGATAATAAGACACCTACCATCACCCTCCTCCAATACGGGAACTTACTACCGTAATTGTCTCCAAATCAGGACTCTCTTCACATCAGGCAGACTGGTTAACGATCTAAACGGGGTCGTGTACCACAACACCGAACTGGCACCCAATCATTTCAAATACAGCAACATCCAACCATTCTCCAAGATTCTTACTTTTAACACAGAACCGAATGGCACCCCCGTCCTTCAAGAACATACCTGACCATATCCGTTAGTATCCCCAATTAAATCGAGAAATCCCGCATCCACATAAATCAATATTGTAAATATTATTTTTAAGTCATCAAATTGTATATAAGATTAGATTAAGTTAGATTAAGTTATGTTAAGTAATTTTAAGTAGGCTAAGTTAAAATTCCTGGTTTTTCTTCTGACCTTTTCCAGGAAAAACAAAACTACCAATTTATATAATGCCCATTAAATCTTAAGCACATATAAAAAAGAATTGTTTGAAAAATGTTAACAAATAACATGTAAACACTTATTATGTAACCAATCTATTATAAGGTAGCTGTATTACTTATTGTAACTATTAATTGTTGTTCAAATAAATGCAGTGAATTAAAAAAAAATGATTATCTAGGTCCAGTATTCCGCATTCAGTATTAAACTGTACATCAAAGATTCAGTAGTATTACAATGATATCAAGCCGAGGAGCCGCAGAAAATAAACTTTTACAGTAAGAAAACTGAGTTTCATTTTTACAAATCCCCAAATTTTCAAGCAACAAGGCATTGCGAAAGACCGAAAAAGCGACATTGTGACAAGGACCAACAACAGGACGTTGCTCTTCCCTCGGGCTCTGAGGAAGCACGGCGACGACCTCAGTAGGTCGTTTTTCAGGAGCGGTCTAAGAGATCCCTTCTCCTTTTAAGGACTAGGAGACACGCTGAACAAACCACTACAATAAGAGGAGGGCAAATTTATATTTGAATTTTTTTTTCCTGAAATTCTGGGCTGTTTTGATAGTTGCACTCTTATGGAAACGTGATTTTCTAAAACGGCACCTGACACAACTCCAGTGATTTTCATCCAATCGATTTGAAATTTTTATCACATGTGTAAAGTAGCGTTACACATCAAAATGCGTAGACGATTTTCAATTTTCAATTTTTATTGACAAATTATCGTTTATTTTGGGGTAAAAAATTGAATTTTCCAAATACTGATCAGTCATTCAGAAATTAATATTTTTAAAAACCCTTACGTAGGTACCCGTACTCATGTAGATAAAGACAACATTTTTAATAATTTTGTTTGGATTTAAATTGTCGAAGTCGACACTGTATAGAGCACACACATACCGCCGTTAATCATACGCGGTTTATGCATTGCCCTCAGCATCGACATTTGTAAAATAAAATTTCTCTGGCCATTAAAACAAGGCATGATACAGTTCTTTAGTATTATCCTATAAGACCATCTTCTATAGCAAAAAAATTGTTACTCTTTAATCACGGCACGTGGCCGCCAGAACTAAACATTTCCGAAGAGTTCGCACCAAAGACATATTGTTCTACAAATTTTGAACTAAAGAACTGTAAAGAAAGTTTTTGACGAAAGTTCACTTGGAAAGAGCCGTTTATAACGACTCAGGCATAGAAAAGAAGACGAAGTTAAAACTGACTTACAGAGGGTTGAGATTTTTAACAAACGAACTGGAAAATGCCTTACATCCAGATCTAGCAGGACTTTCCATATTCTACAACTGAACACTTTCTATAGACAGACTATAACTAAGTACTTTCAACATAACAGTATTAGACAACATAAAAATTTGTTAACTTTTATTTTATTCAGAGTTCAAATCACAGTACATTTACAATTTTATTTATACGTTTGCAAATCTTAAAGATTAAACAATGTTTCATATTTGTGCTTACAGTTTTACTATTTTTTTAAATTCTATATTGACAACTAAAAGTATTATAAGATTTTTAATCCTATATTAAAAAGTATTAGGGTTCAATCTGTTCAATAAGATTTCAAATTCATTTCAAATCTTCTTAAAATTATGAGTACTCGTATTACATCGTGTTTCTTTAAGCAGCATCTGCAGGTTTCCTTCGAATAAGCTCTTCTTCCACATAACGCCTTATAATATTAAAATAGTGTAGCATTTCGACATAGCCAGGATTTAACACAGGTGGAGGAGATGGACTCCTAAATCTCCGACGAATGTGTTCTTCTCGTGATGGTTCATTGGGTGGTGCTGGCCTCTTCTTAGTCATTTTCCACAGCAAAATAACTTCCAAAAATATTAAGGAAAAATAAAAAACTGGAGGAATATAAAATTCACTTCTGAAAACTTATATCACAATCAATGCTCTTCGTATATCACAACGAGGTCTTTTCAATTGATCACAAAGGAACGACTGAAATAAATAGCAGTCAGCTTCACAAAAACGGAATAACAACAAACTCGAGGAAGAAAACCATCAGTTCTGTAAATTTGTATCACAATCCGTATCCTTTAACTTGATTTTTCTGGATATCACAATTTTTTCGACTGATCGATGACAAGTGAAATATCTATCTGTGACAATTCTAGATTTACTCAAATAACTACGAATATATATATATATATATACCTATATATTCAGTATAAGCAACCTACTAAGGTCGCGTGATTCCGTTCTCTGTATTTATTAAAGGACTCAGGTAGTTGATCATCAATATTTTATGACCTGTCACATTGACGTACAATGAGTAAATTTATGTGCAGATTTTAATATAAGGAAGTTTGATTGTCAACCTTATGTGATTTTCTGCCTGTAGATTAATATGCGCAGAATTTTACTTTTAAATTGTATATTAAAAATAAGTAGACAGTGTTTATTATTTATCCTTACATATGAAAGCGTGGTATGGATGTAAGAAGCGAGAAATGGAGAATCAGGAAGGGAAACATAAATGTATATTGGCTTGGAGTACGAGGGGATTATATTTTATGATTCGTATTGATGGATTCGGAGTAAGTTGTATCCACTACTAATAAATTGAAGGTTAAGGTTCTACAGGTATTCTATTCTATACCGGCATAAAACGTACGGATAATATGTTTATGGTTTCTTACTTTATATCTAACACCGAGGTAGTTTTGGTGCTTTGTCCTTCATTTATGCAATGATACAAGCGTTTTCCAACAGCCTATGTAATGCAGGTTGTGCACAAAACTCATATGCCTACTTAACCACACATAAACACTTTTATCATTAAGTAGGACCCAGGTAGATTCAAATCTTTATTTCAATTTACTAATATTGTAGTCCCTGTGACTTCTCAGCATAGTCATAACGTGCATAAACAATAATATTGCTTGTCGGCTTCTGCACGTTATGGAGCCATAGTCTAACTTTCGGGTTGGCAAGTATATCATCCGCTACTATTGCCTGAACTTGAGGAGTAATGCATCATTATATGAACTTGGTGTTATGTCTAATTCCATTGAGGGAATCTTATTGCTATATTCGCCCATGACAATGGTTGCTACTAGTGATTTAAACGGGCATAATTCTTAGTGTTTTTGCTTCTCCAGATAGATAAGACTGGAGGAAGACACGTTCAATTCTTTGCTAGTCCACTTGATTCAGATTGTAGTAGCCCTGTGAGTAGAGCGTTAGAATATACTCACAGCTAGTCCGGCTTGTCGCAAGAGACGACTAAAGGCCGAGTGGTAGGTGGAGCCCCAACGCCCTGCCGCCCGGTGAAATACCCCCCCCCCCCCTCAAGCTATAGGCTCCGTGAAATGGTCAGGAGATATCCCTGGCCACCATTCGGGGTTTAGCTGATGGACCGGTTCAAGAAAACATTGGATTAGGTGGTAGTCCGTCCCAAGGTGGGATACCACACCGTCACGCTGTACATTCCGCGATATCGTCGGGAGAAATTTTCGACTCTGTTTCGGATGTATGGCTGGCGGCGCGGACAGACACGGAAACAAGTCATGATGGGACCTTCTGAGGTAAAGAATTCCAGAGGTGAACTAATTTCCCATTCGGATTTCCGGCGGGGACTATGTCAGGGAGAACATCATGCAAATACTATGATAAATAACCGAACTTTAAGAAATTCGTCATCGCATAGTCGGGCTCGCTCTCGCGGCTCTGTCGACGTTCGACTGATAACAGCATTTTGTAACTTCAGGGACATCCGTTTCACCAATATGAATGTAAACGCCGTCCACCAATATTTGCAAACAACGAAACCTGATATCCTTGCCCTAACTGAGACCCAGGTCGATTCGTCAACTGATTCGACATATTTTCGTTGCTCAGGATACGACTTACATTCGACATTCCGTTTTAAGGGTGGAGTCTGCGTCTTCACTCTTGCCAGAGGATGGAGGCGTTGGAATCCAATAACGTGGACATCATGTGGTTAAGGGTCGTGCTATGAAATTCAGTTGCCTTTACCGCTCCCCGAGTGATGATCGACCGGCGACATTTTTTGAACATCTTTCACATACCGTCGACTGGATACAGATCAACCACCCGGCTTCAGAAATTGTCGTCCTTGGCTCGTTTAATGTGCACAATTTCGGCTGGTTGTTACATTCTAACAGAACCGACGGGGCTGGGCGGCCGGCGGAGATGTTTGCTGTTAGCCGCAATATGACTCAATTCGTGGAGGAACCTACGCGAGTGCCAGATACACGTGGTGATTATGCGTACACAATGGCGCCCTAATCCCACCCAGGGCAACAGAACGAATTTTGGTAGAATCAGAAACGCGTACAACCAAGCGATTGACACCGCGAAGAAGGCTTACAACGACAGAGTGACTAATATACTCCTGGAGTGCCCAACTGGTTCGCGTCTCTTCTGGTCAATGGCTAGGGCTGTCAGCAGTAACTTTGTTCCCTCCTCCTTTCCCCCGCCAGTGACGGGTAGCGGGACCGCAGTCACAAATTCAAAAGATAGAGCTAATATGTTCCCGATTTTATTTTCCGCGAATTCAAGCCTCGATATCGGTCTTTTGGAGCCACCACGGTCTTCGTTGCGGGATGTCAGGTTCCGCCTGCATACTATTTAACGCATTGCTTCCGCACTGTAGGAGGGCGACCGGCCCGGATGGAATACCAGCAATAGTCCTTAAGAACTGTTCTCCAGAACTATCGCCGGTTCTTGGCAGACTCTTTCGCTTATCTTATAAACGAAGGACCTTTCCTGCCTGCTGGAAAGTCGCTCGAGTTCAGCCAATCCCAAAGAGGGGGAAAAGGTATCTCCCACAAAATTACCGTCCGATTGCATTACTGTCTATATTACCTAAGGTAATGGAGAAGGTCATCAATGCCGAGTTAATTAAGTATTTGGAGTGTAGCGGACTTCTGAATGATCGCCAATATGGATTCCGTGGCAGGCGGTCCACAGGAGACCTTTTGACGCTTATAACCGATTTATGAACATCTGTGATTCGGCGACATGGTGAGACAAGAGCGGTCGCATTGAATATCTCCAAGGCTTGGCGTCTGGGACGAGACATTGCTGTGCAAACTTCGTTCATATGGACTTTGCCTGCAGCTCTACGACAGGACGAAGGGCTTTCTCGAAAATCGATCGATGCGGTTGTTTTAGACGGAAAGTGTTCGGGCCTGTATCCTGTTAATTTTAAATCATGCTTATACGAGGGTCGAACGTACGGAAAGACTGGTGAGAAACGAAGCACTAACCTCTCAGTCAAACAGCCGAATTTACTACGTTTTGCATCAACCAATGATCCATGTAATCCACTATCTTGTGTAGAAGATAAATTGTTATTCTGAACTGCTCTTTACTAAACTGGAAATAATATGTTAACTGCTAAGGTATACCGCTTTGATGTCTGTCCACGAACAAGTGGGGAGATGAATATCGTCTACAATTAAAGCTTCGTTGTCCTAGGAAACTTAGTACAATTAAAGCTTCATTGCCCTTGGGCACATTAGGCGACTGTGTCGTGTCAAAGTTACTGAAATATACTCCCAAAAGAACAGTATGGTTCTACGACAACGCCAATTCGGATGGTATAAACAACTTTCTTGGGAAACTCAATTGGTCGTTATTTTTCTTTAATAATAATGTTGACTCTATAGCGGACAAATTGACAGACACCAACTACTAGGTATGCACGCCATTATTTCACAGAAATAAGAGAGTATTAAATTCAAAAGAAATATGCGCTTCGATACTGGGTGGCACGAGGCCATTAAGGGTAAGGAGTTAACCTTCCGTTTGTGTAAGGCAAACAATATAGATGGAAACCGGAAAAGCTTCAATAGAGCTAGAAATAACTGCTTTGCCTAGATTGAACGGGCAAAGCTCTTGCATGATCAGAGAGTGAGAAAAAAACTTACTACGCTCTCCCACAGGTAGTAGAAAGTTCTGCACTTTTGTGAGAAACATGAAAAACTCGGTCTTCTCAACTATTCCATCGTTTATAGTCGATGACAGGCCACCAGACACCAGCGCAATAGAAAAAATGAATATACTTGCTACTATATACTATACTATACTATACTATACTATATCAGTTCCGCCTAAACTTGAGCACAAGCCAGACATCATGACACAGATTCACTTTCGAACGCAGGTAAATAGAAAACAGCGAATCATCAACAAATTCCCACAGAGGGTGAACAATTATCTTTCTCTTCTTATCGAACCATAATACTAACTTCTATTCTCTCGAAGGTAATCGGAACACTCATTAACCGTCAACTTTCGAAAAATCTGGAGTCAAATGACCACCTCAATGGCCGGTAATATGGCTTTCGTAGCAACAGCTCCACATAAGACCTGATTTTTTATTTTACTTCTTCCAGGAAGGGCGAACTTATAGCGCTGAGTTAGGGCCCTTTTTCTCGACCGGATCCATCACGCAAGATGTTCAAGGATATAACCGTTTCACGGAATTTCACCAGGCGGCTTGGTTTGGGACTCTACCTACCACTCAGTAATTGTGCCGAACTACACAATAGCAAGAGTCGTCAGTTGAACATATTGGGTTGTACCACATGCAACCTCGGATTTTATAGTAAAAATTTAAAAGCCAATATTATTTTTCCGCAAATTTTTATTCAATTAAAATAGGATCCGTGGGCATCGATGACATTCTTCAAACGTGATACAAGGTCTAATATTCCTTTTTCGTAGGAGTGCTGACTTTTTGAGGCAATGAAATCATCAACGGCTTTTATGACCTTTGCTCGGTTCCGGAAGACCTTCTGCCGACAAAATGAATCCAGATTGTGGAAAAGATGGTAGTCAATTGGGGAAATGTTAGGAGAGTACGGTGGATGCGGAAGAAGTTCAAATCCCAATTACAACCGTTTTTGCACCGATATTTGTGAAATATGGGGTCTAGCATTGTCATGCAAAATGACCAACACAGACTGCTTTTCAGCCAATTTGGAGTGTAATATGTCGATTTCACAGCGTTTATCGTTTCTCCTGGTTAAAGGTATGAAAAGTGGATTGGTCTTTTCGATGTCCAGCAAATTGTCACCATAACTTTTTTGGGGTAAGATCGGGCTTGGGGATGTGTTTTGGTTTTTCACCTGCATCCAACCACTGCCCAGGTCTTTTATGGTTATCATACAGAATCCACTTTTCATTACAGGTCACTATCCGGTGTAAAAACGGTTCAGTTTGGTTTCTTGATCTAAGCGATCCAGGCGTCGTCGTTTTTGGGGCTCGTCCAGGTCATGGGCTACCCACTTATCGATTTTTTACCTTTCCTCTGAGAGAAAGATGACTTATTGTCATTGGGGATACTCCCATGCTTTGTGCAATCTCCCGCACCGATTGTGGTGGGTCTGCATCCACCGTTGCTCTTAAAACATAGTCGTCAACTAACGTTTCCGCCTTCCCATGTGGTTCATTTTCGAGGCTGAAATCCGCCGAACGGAACTTTCGAAACCCAGATCGCATAGCTTTCATTTACCGCTACATCCTCAAATGCGTCATTAATGTTTTTCATTTCCAATGACGCATTATGTCCTATTTTAGATTCATAAAGGAAGAGGGTTCGAATTTGAGCTGCCGACAGCATGGTAAAAAATTCCTAGAAAAAAAAATAACTGTACTTGTAACGAACCGTAAAATTCTCATACGTCAAGCACACGTACCACTTTACTTTATAAAAAAAAATTTAACGTTCTGGCACAGATGTTCACTGGAGAACTTCTTATTTTCAACTGGGCGAAAGTCACACAGTTCATGTGGAATACCCAATAGGTTTGCACAATCAAACGCAAGACACAACCTCCTTACCTACTCAGCCATTGACGGCGTACCTTACCGAATAAAATTAAATGCCTTAAAACGCAGTGTTGCCACTCGTCGCCAAAGTCAAACCCCAAAGTAAATATACTGTTGATGGATGGTACTTGCTTCGCCTAAGCCTGGGAGCTATCAATCCGCGTCACTTGAATTGATTCGACTCTTAATTGGAACAACCACATATTTGAAGCTGCTAAAAGTGAGGCCAAATATATAAGGTTCCTTCAGAGATGTAAAAAATACTTCACTCCATCTAATTTGGCCAATATTTAGAAAGCGCGCATTCGCCCCAAAATTATGCAACACATTCTCGACAAGTGTATGCATAGTTTTTTTTCCGTATGTACGCGAAAAGTGCGCAGCGTATTATTTTGCCACATACGTCATTTTGTTCGTTTGAGATTTAACTACAGAGACACACAAGTTGAGTCCGCTAAAAACTACCGTCCTTATTTTATCGTTCAGTGATCATGTCGAGTTTTGTGCCTGGAAAAGAGCATTTTCGGCACGCATTGCATTTCTTATTTAAGATACATGGTATCGACAATTTAAAACTGGTGATTTCGATGTGAAAGACAGTGAGCGCTCTGGTAGACCACAAAAATGTGATGAAGAGCAATTGCAGGTGTTATTGGATGATGACCCAACAACTCAACGGCAATTAGCAGAAACATTACATGTGCCACAAGAAATAATCAGCCGACTTTTACGAGCAATGGGGACGATCAATACCATGCGTATGTATACGTTTTTTTTCTGTTTAACTAAAAGATAGCGTTAGCGAAAAGTACGCAGCATACAGCAAAACTATTGAAAGACACCTTGAAATTGCTTGGATGGGACATCCTTCTGCACCCGCCGTACTCCCCAGACTTGGCGCTATTTGATTATTACCAATGGGCCACGCGCTCGCAGAGCAGCTCTTCAGCGATTTCGAGGAAGCTGAAAAATGGCATGACAAATGGTTTGCCGCGAAAGACAAGCAGTTTTTCTGGCATGCTATTCATAAATGACCTGAAAGATGAGGGAAACGTGTTGGCCGATGGCCAATATTATGAATAAACACAAAAATTAATTCGCCTAGAAAATTACCCTTTTTATTTTTTTACCAAAGAAACCAGAAAAAACGTCCGCATACACCTAGTAGACGCAACATGAGCCTATCCCTTCAATAGGTTTTATCACAGCCGTTGCTCAATCGAAATTGCTGGTTGTGTTTCGCCTCTTCAGACATTTTCCCGCGATACCCGTCGATCTGAGAATCCCCATCAGTTCACGTTGAAAGTTAACTTTAGGCGCCCAAAGAAACATAGATAGTCATTCTTTAGCCGAACCACACGAATCAGGAATGCTCTACCTTGGAATGTCCAAACATTTAAGACCAATGTACATCGACATTTCTTTTTCTCATCCATTACCTCTTCTTCAATTCGCACTGAGCTCTGAGTACTAAATGTATTTCAAAATAATCGTTGTGCGCGTGTTAGTGTAAAAAAAATCCTAGTAAAACACCATTAAGCGCCGACAAAGGTGAACACATCTCAAAATGAGTTAGTCCAGCTACAAAAAAATTACAGTTAGTCCGCCAATTGTCGCTTAATTGTCATAATTTTCTCATTGCAAGTTCCTGGTCTGTGAAAATAAAACATCTGCTGCATGAACATCAAAAAGAACTGACAATGCAAAAATAAAGTGACGAGTTTATTCACTCCGGTATTTCTGGAGCGATTGACATTTAGTCTTTCGTCACTTTTTGCGACAGTGGGTCCCAACGGTGGGTACATTTTATCACCATACGACAGGACAAACGGTTTTATTTGCGACGGTTGAGTGGGCGAAGGAAAACACCTATTGAAGAGTTGGGAAAAAATAATAACCGGATGTCCTTAATGTTCAGTTCTTTGAGTGTTCTATCACCAACACGAGTTTAAGACCGATTTTGACTCACGGAATATTGCTTGTTATTTTAGAGCTGAGCCAAAGCTGATGTAGTATCAGGAAGCTTGTGGGCGTTCTTAAAGCTCACCTGAAGAACCCCCCATATTAGCAACCCATATTTGCATCTCAATTACCAGCATACCGAAACATTTCCTTTCTCAAGGGCATTTAATGCATCCAATGCATTATCTGAAAATCCCTAAAGAGAATTCTCACAGCATTCACGCATTTAATGCGTTATTCAAATTTCCTGTAAAGAATTCTCCACATCATACGGCATCATAAATCCCAAACCATTCGGCACCCTTGTCATTGTAAAATGCTATGTCGGGCAGCTTGTTTATACAGCTGCAATAAACCGACCCGCGATTCGTTTGTCAAAACGACAAACAATTACCGCATCCCAAGCAATATCATCGGAACCGAATCCTCTAGCATTTCCTAGTACAAACAAGAACTCGGTTCCTACTGCAGTCTGAGAGGCCATAAACATTAAAACCCATTAGCACCTTTTCCTAATGGCAAAGCATCTATTAACGCATCCACCCCACTCATCCACGACTGTAATGATGCCGTTATTTGTTTTCAGCTCCATTTCTCCGATGAATTGTTGTCTATGATAGCCACAATGCACAGCGTAAACAGTGATCTATCCGATCCGTTTGTTCTTTTTTTCTCGATTCAGGTTTCGTTTATCCTTTGCTAAATACATCGATAAACACGGTGATGTGTACGATCACACACGCACACCACCGCGTGCCAGAGATCGCCTTCCATTAGTCACTGGTCAAAGGAAATTTCATTTCCTTTTCACCACACCACCAAACTCACCCCAAACGAGAGTCGAATCACTAAGTCGTATTCCAACCACCGATCCGGTCGGCGGGTCTTCCGCTCCCCGTGGCGTCCGGGGACACGTACAACCCGGAGTCGTGTGTTCGTTTGAATTATAATTTTGTAATGTTACCTTCGTAATAGTTAGTGCAGAGAGTTTACTTAGTTTGTGTATTGTGTACGTCCATCGTTCGAACGAGGATACTTAGATTAAGATATTTGTAAGTGACTTCTAATTCATGTTCGGTTAATTAAGTACAAAAATAACTATCGGTGTATAAAATAAAGACAACATTTTGCCAACTGAAAATAACCAGTGTTTTGACTCTCGGGCTTCCTTGGATATCTCTGGTGTTTCGCGTCAGCAGAACTTTGTGTTAAATCGGTGAGGACGAAGTAGAACCCTGCCCCATTCCGGCGCTCAGGCTTCCTTCCCCACAAGCTGACTGAGAAATTCGTAGCAGGTATGTTCGCGCTATATAGTGCGTTGATAGTAAACCATGAATCTAATGGTAACCATAAGCTATAGAATGGATGAATGGATAAAGTTTTGTCGTCAACTTTGATAGGCGCTATCGCAAAGTATGTTAACTGTTTTAAAGTATTTATTATCCGATTGACTTAACTATGGCGTATGCGGGTAGGCTGAAAAGAATTGTACGCTTGTGGAGGTCGAATAAAAACCAAATAGCAAGATCGGACAAGAGTATCATCATCATCGGCACTACAACCGGGATCCGGTCTTGGCCTTATTTAACAAATCTCTCCACCGGTCCCGATTTCGAGCCGATGTCATCCAGTTTAGCACTCCCAGGCTCTGGGCGTCCTGGTCTACGCCATCCCTCCATCGCAGACAAGGTCTGCCGCGCTGTCTCCTTCCATATATCCTGCCACAAAGGACTTTCCGGGCAGGGTCCTCTTCGCTCATTCGAGCTAGGGGTCCTGCCCACCGGAGTCTACCGAGCTTGATTTTTCTTACAATATGAGCTTCAAGGTAGATTGCGTACAACTCATGGTTGTAGCGTCTCCGGAATCGTCCTCCCTCACATACGGGGCCAACAATTCTCCTTAAGACCTTTCTCTCGAACGCGGCCAAGAGTTCAGAGTGCCTTTTATTAAGCACCCAGGTCTCGGATCCATACATGAGTACTGGTAAGACCATGGTCTTGTACAGTAGTAGCTTGGATGTTCTGGATAAATTTCGGGATTTAAAGAGCCTTGATAGACCATAGTAGGCTTTGTTGGATTTAATCAGCCGTTCGCGTATTTCTTCTTCCATATTGTTATCGGGTGATACTATTGACCCAAGGTAGTTAAAGGATTGCACTACTTCAAATTCGTGCTCCACTACCCTGATAGTTTGACCAACGTTAGGTTTTCTCTTCGCAGAAGTTGCCACCATGTACTTGGTTTTTCCCTCATTAATGCGCAGTCCCAGTTTTTGTGCCGCCTGCTCGATCTGGGTGAAGGATTCCTGTACCGCCGATTCGGTTCTACCGATGATGTCGATGTCATCTGCGTAGGCAAGTATCTGGCTGAACTTGGTGACAATAGTCCCTCTTGTTGTAACGCCAGAGTCACGGATTGCTTTCTCCAACGCCAGGTTGAAGAGGAGGCAGGCCAGACCGTCCCCTTGTCGGAGTCCATTATAGATGTTTATTGGTTTGGACAGCAATCCCGCTATTTTTACTTGACTAGTTACGTTGGTCATGGTCAACCTACAAAGTCGTATCAATTTATTTGGAATGCCGAATTCTCTCATGGCATTATAAAGTTCTACCCTGGCTATGCTGTCGTAGGCGGCCTTGAAGTCTATAAACAGATGATATAGTGGAATCTTAAATTCCAGACATTTTTCCTTCGCCTGCCTAAGGGTGAATATCTGATCAATTGCTGTTTTGCCTGGGATGAAGCCACACTGATATTGACCAATGATGGCTTTAGCGTATGGGGATATCCGGTCTTGTAGGATAGTGGAGAGTATCTTATAGGCGGTACTCAGCAATGTTATACCCCTATAGTTGCTGCACAGTGTGATATCTCCCTTCTTATGTATGGGGCAAATTATACCACGACGCCAATCTTCCGGCATCTCCTCTTGCTCCCATACGTGCACCACGATCTCGGCTTTTAGTGTTTCCTCAATGCTTGGTGGCGGCAGCATTTGGTCCTGGTCTTGCATTGGTGGAGCCTCCAATTCTTCTGTGAGCTGACCATTTAGCAATTCATTAAAGTGCACTTCCCATCGCTCCACAATGCCTTCAGGATCGGTGATCAGATTACCCTCTTTATCCTTGCAGTAAGTGCAGCGTGGTGTGTACTGCGTCATACTGCGGATTATTTGGTAGAACTTCTGCGCCTGGTGCGGACCTCGCTTTCTACTTTTCTCTATTTCACAGACAAGATTATTTCCCAGGCACTTTTCTTTTGTCTGTGAAGTCTTTTTTCAGTTCTTCTGAGCTCTTTGTATTTCTCCTCGTGTACCCGCGTCCTATGAGACTGCTGCGTTGCCCGGTATGCAGCATTCTTACGTTCAGTCGCTAGTTTGCACTCATCATCAAACCAGTCGTTCCGATCTCTACGAGTACTGCCTAAGATGGAGTTGGCAGTACTAATGACAGTATTCTTAAGGCGTATCCATTTCTCTTCTACGCCCGGCATTCTGGCCCCAGGACTTACTCTTCCTCCGTCGAGCTCTTCGAGGGCGTCTTAACGCATGACCAAAGGTGTTGCTGGTGTTCTCATTGCGTAAGGCAGCCGTGTTGATTCGAACCTGATCCGTGGATGCAATACGTCTCCGTAAGGCAATCCGCGCTCGGAAAACTGTACCAACAAGATAGTGATCCGAGTCGACGTTGACACCTCGGTACGTTCGTACCGTCATCAGGCTCGAAGAGTGGCGGCGATCCATCAACACGTGGTCAATTTGGTTGCGAGTGGCTCCATCAGGTGATATCCAGGTGGCTTTGTGGATATCTTTACGCGGAAACCTGGTACTCGCAACGATCAAGTTTTTCGATGCTGCCAGTTCGATGACTCGTAGTCCATTGTCATTAGTGTTCTCATGCAAACTATGGGAACCTGCGTAGTGCCTGAAAACCGGCTCCCGACCTATTTTCGCATTCAAATCCCCAAGAACGATTTTCACATCGTATCTTGGGCAGGCATTGAGGGCCCGTTCGACGTTCTCATAGTATTCTTCTTTTTTGTCGTCAGGGGACTCCTCTGTAGGTCCGTGAACGTTTATGAGGCTTATGTTCTTAAATTTGCCTCGCACGCGAAGAGTGCATAGCCTTTCATTTATTGCATTAAAGCCGATGATGGCAGGCTTCAGTTTTTGGCTGACTAGAAAGCTTACCCCGAGCACATAGTGTTTTGCGTGACAGCTGTAATAAATGTCATACTCTTTTCTTTGAAAAACACCACTCCCCGTCCATCTTATTTCTTGTAATGCTGTTATGTCAGCCTTATATTCGGACAGGGCATCGGCTAGTTGCTGTGCAGCTCGAGCTCTGTATAGTGAGCGTATGTTCCATGAAAAAAATCCTTAAATCATTTAGGACAAGAGTATATTAAAGTACAAATCTTAATCTTCAAAAACATATATTTATTCTGCCACATAATCACCCCGTTGCGGCTAATACAATTCTCCCAACCTGTAATAAGTGGTTTTATTCCATCACTGAAAAAATCCTTAGACTTTTTTCGAATTCACGACTTCACAGTGTCCCCCACCTCATTCTTTGAGGCCTCTCTTTAGAGAGAAAAAAAATCACATGGCGCTAGATCAGGGCAATAAGGAGGGTGTCTAATCGGTTCAAAATTAAGATTTCGCAGAAGGTCTTTAGTTGCGCGAGTTATTACTTCCAACGCTTAGAAATTCAATAAATATAAACGCGTTTCAGTCTCGCGACGTCCATGCTTTTGTCTTTATTTTTAGGAATCTCTTACACTAAGTTGAGTAATTACATTTGACTGTGTTTCTTACATGGTTGTACAACATACAGCATAAAACGTACAGCATTGAGGCTTGCTAAGGCCTCCTATTTATACTACATTCTTATCGTTACTTATTGATAAAAGTTTTGGCGTCCCTTATGACTCATCTTTAGATAGCATGTGACTGTGTCGTATTGTGGGAATGCGTTAATTCATGTGAATGTGTGTTATCGTGGGAATGCGTTAACTCGCACGAGATATGTGGACGAGCGTTGTCATATTGCAAGAATATTGCCACCAGGCTGCCTCTAACACGATTAACTCGATGTCGGAGATATTTTAGAGTCTGTATATACCGAGAAGAATTTACCGTTGCCCCTCATTCCAGAAAATCGGCCACATAAACTCGATGAGCATCACAAAAACAGAGTCAACAAGTTTTGTGGATAGTTGTCTTTTTAACTTTATCGGCTGTTGAGAAGATGCATCTCGATATTCGGCGCTCTGTCGTTTTTCTTCCGGATCGTAAGGATGGACCCATAACTTATTCTCTGTCACAATTTTCTAAAGGAAGTCGTCTCCTTAGTCACGATAACGCTGCAAAACTTACAGCCGTTGACGCTCTTTGTTCTCGTTTGTGAGATGATGTGGGACCCATCGTGCACAGATTTTACGGTATCCCAATTGTTCAATAATAAAGCCGACACCTTCAATGTCTATACAGTTTCTGTTTCTATTCTAATATTCTAAAACAGTTTGGGATACGGCGTTGAATGATTCCCCAGTCATTTTGAATCACATCGTTGACTAGTTTCCGATTATTATAGTCAGTGGCAGATAACGGACGTCCGCTACGTGTTCCATCAACAATTATGGTTTTTCCAGGCTCGTAACAACGAAATTTTATTATTACTATACTATTTATTGGCGTATAGGAACCGGAAGTTCTTGGCCTCACTGACTCGGCTGTGCCATCGTTCCCTGTCCTGTGCGCTCTCTTTCTACGCTTGGCTACTGATCCGATTTCCTCAAGGTTGCGCCCTACATTTGCGTCCCATCTCCCTCGCGGTCTGCGGCCTGGCTCTTTCCCGTTGGTCTACCGTGAAGAATTCTACGTACGGTCCTGTCGTTGCCCATTCTTCCTATAGGCCCGGCCCATCTTAATCTTCGCGACTTGATTATTCTCACTGTTGTAGCGTTGGGGTATAGCTCTTCCAATACGCGGTTATGTTGTCTAGCATCCGTATAGAACAACCAGCATGATTATGTTTCTATAAACACGGAGCTTTATATTACGTGATAGCAGTATAGCGTTTGGGATGATAGTGAAGAACGTGTGATTCGAACTGACGCTATGACAGTTAGAATCACCAAAAATTGAACCAATGCGCAACTCATCAGGCTACTGGCCGTGCTTAGAATTCGATTTTTAAACTCAAGTATATTGCACTGATGTGAATTGTTATGTTATCGCTATGGTATACGGCTCTGATGCATTTTCTTATTCTATTTTCGTTCGGTCTTCTTCACAATTTGCTTGTGTATTGTGTGTGTATCTGTTAGAGACGCCACAGCAGCTTCGGTTTTTAGAAGTTTCTTGACTGGTCGAAATTTTATTGCCCACCGGTTTACAGTAGACTTATCAACAGCATTGTCACAATAAACGGCCTTTAAACGACGATGAATTTCAGTACAAGTCACTTTTTCAGCAGTTCAGACTTCTAAAGCAGCACGCTGTTACAGTCGCGTTCACACAATATTTGAACACGTCGCCTTACTTCCTGTTCTCGAAGGACTCTGGATGAACATTTGATCTCGGATCTGATCTGGGGTATGTCGGCGATTGGCTGAGAAAAAAGATTAGCGCAAAAATCGTACGGCTCGTCCAATACACAAAAAAAAAAAAACAAGGTTTGTGGAGCGCGGTGGCTCGAAGGACGCGGGGATTGGGCTAGAGATATTACTTGTTATGAAATTTTAATAATGACTTATTAGGTAATAATTATTTATAGTGGGCTCGTAACACCACTACACCCTTTTTTATTTTTTTTTTTTGTAAATCTAGAACACACAAAAAAATTGCGACAATGTAGTATTCTTCGATCGAAAGTTTTGGCTGGGGCGGCATTTTATAGTGAGAATTGTTTATGTCTATTTCACCACCACATGTCATTTCAAAGTGGGACTTTAATTAAAACTGACGAGAAGCTAATAGCTGGGGGCGGAGCGCCAATTGAAGGAAATCCCTTTGAACACCAAATTGAACACAAGAAGTTAAAGCAAAGCAAGAAAGAAAGATAGCGTAAAACCCTCGAATTTGTACGGTGTTAAAAAATTAATTCCAAACAAAACTGAAATAAACAATACAGGAAAATAAAACATTTAACAAAAGCAAACTTAAAACCTTGCCTTCAATCGGTCAGATTTCCGTAAGAGGAAATTTTCGCACATAAAAACAACGATACGTTGAGCGAGAATTTAGGAATCGAATTCTGTGGGAATGTCATCTCAATTACTATTGTTCAATTAACCTCAATCACCAAACAATAAGTTGGAAAAAAATAAGAAAAATTGATCGCGTATTGCAGTACATGCGTTGTCAACGCTTCGGGCACGCGGCATCGAACTGCCACATGCAATTCAGGTGCGTAAAGTGCCTCTCCGACCATATCATCGGTGAATGCCCCTTGGGCAAGGAACAACTTTCAGATAGGGAAACACTGTACTGGTCACACTCCAAATTTTAGAAGATGTCCTAAATTTCAACAAAAGAAATTAAAATTGGAATCCAAAAAGAAACAAGTTGAAGAAGAGAAAAAAATGAAAACTCGTTCTTACAACAAATTCGTGGCTCCTTGTGTGTCATATGCACAAATAGCCGGTGCTTCTAAGCAACCAGCATCCATGGAACATACATATAGTAATGGAAGAATACCTGCGCCAGAGCCACATTCAGAAATAATAACAATGTTATTAACCATGCAAGGACAATTTGCCGAATTTAGAAAAACACTGACTGAAAAAAGAGCACGAATAGATACTCTCTATTCAACCCTGTTCTCAAATAACTCTCCACATTAAAATCTTTAACCCTCCGTCTGAACTAAACCTAAAAATTATAGGTGTGAATGTAAATTCACTAATCCACATAGAAAGAAGGGATAATCCCAAGCCGAATGTCCAGATGTGCTCTTGGCTAGCGAAACTAAGCTAAACCAACGGCACAAAATGGGCTACAAAAATTATAACATAATTAGACGAAATCGCCCACACTCTACCCGAGGGGGTGGGGTCGCGATCTTAGTTAAGAAAGGTTTTCACCATAAGGTCGTTTACAGCACGGAAGTACACAAATTCCAGGTGCTAGAGGCATGCATTATAGATATTCCTCTAAAAAGTGAAAGGCATCTATATATAATCGCTGCTTACGCTCCTGAATCTGTTCAGGGCACCCAATTTATCTGTGAAATCGATACGCTTTTCCGAAGTCTCAAGTTAGATTCGGAATACAATTACTTTTTAATGGCAGGTGATTGGTTTATTCCCCCAGAAGCGTTCCCTTTCTTGGATCAAAAAGGCCTTATCCAAGACGTGCATGGAATCCCGATTATTTACCACGCTGTCCGTGGTGCCAGGGACAAATGAATTCTCCATGATAGTGATATCTCCAATGCCCCAGACCGCATGCGTTTTAGCACGGCGATCAGTGAAAGAGAAAAATAAGCCAAAGATCGAATATCTCCCAAATGGTGGTGGCTTCTCAACGAGGAAAGGACTTCACATCCTCAGATATAGTATGCCTCTCAAGAGCAACGCTGTCCTTCCTCTTGTCCCCCCTCCCCCTGTCCACCTTCTCCCATTACGTTTATTACTTATTTTGTAGCTATTCTATTTTATTTTTTGTTTACCTTTTCGTTTTGTTTTGAAGTTTTTGTTTGTTACAAAAAAAAGAAATATATAAATAAACAAATAAATAAATAAATAAAAAAAAAATTAAAAAAAAAAAAAATATATATATATATTATAATAATAATAATGTATACATATAGATTAAACGAGGAGTCCCTTTAATATATGACCTATTTCATGTATATATATATATATATATATATATATATATATATATATATATATATATATATATATATATATATATATATATATAAGAAAAAAAAAAGATGTACGCCGAAAAGCATAAATAAAAATCAATTTGTAATGTGTAATTTAGAGAGTTCGCATAGAGCCAGTAAGTTAATTTAAGGACTGTGATTGTAGAAGAGGGTTTAACATTTACCCCTAATATTATACATGTAAAAAGATTTAGGCAAATAAATGTGGTTTAAAGACTAAAAAAAAAAGAAAAAAAACTATTATTCAATTATTTAATTTTTCGATGTTTTGTTCCGTGTTGTTCTTCAGTATGAGTTGTGTGTTTGTGTGTATCTGTTGGAACTACCATACGTTCTTGCACACGGTTATGACCAATCTTTGTTAATCCAGATCGATACGGGAGTCGTAAACTTGTTGAACGTGAAAAAAACATAATAAAATATGGTAATCATGTATGGTGAAGATGGAGCACTGGTGACTTCGAAACCAACTTCTGTGAATAATTTGAGCATTGGGCAGGTTGATGGAAGCTGATTGGCGGATGGCCACATGAAAAATAATCTCAAAAAGGCAAGGGTCATAAATCTTTCTGACTTTTTTTCTTTATACCTATAATGTTGACAAACTCGGTAAAATTGGTTCAGGTAATATTGTAATCTGGAAAAGCGATGAAAACGAATTCAATAGAAATGTAAAGTTGATTACCGCCTTGTTTTCTTTTTTTTTTAAATTAGCATCCGTTCTTACCTACGTAATAAACTAATTAGTGCGTTTAAAATATCAGTTTTTATATATGTATATCCGTGGAGTGTTCAAAATGCAGCGCTATTTTTTTTTTTAATTTCGCGGGCTTTCCTGGTCTACTGTCAATTTTTAAAGGGTAATTTCTATTTCATTTTTAATAATATTAACCCAAACTGAGAAACTTCTAAGCTAAACTCCAGTTTATTAATATAAGTTCCAGCGGAGCTCGCACCCTCGTTTATTTTGTTCATTTATATGGCATCAATTTTGACAACTTTCATGCTTCGGCAATATGTTCTGGTTTGATTCGACAGTTACTTTTTAAATTTTGCCTTCCGCACCAACTGTATAATCCATGCAAATATTATCGTAGACATAAACCCTAATTGCATCCCTCATATATTTTGTAGTTCCTACCCATGTATCACCGACATGTCACACTGCGCGTCTATTCCAATAAATTTCAACTGTTACGAGGTCCACGATACTTAATGCTATCCAAGATGATCACCAGTGGACGAAAATATACTCAATGACTACAACAATGCTAGCCAAGACAAACACCTGTGAACGAAAACATTATTCCTATGCTCGGTTAGATGTCAGAAGCGTGATTACTTGTTCTATAATTCTCAGATGGTTGACACAAAGTGTGCGACAAATTTCTCAATGTTCTGTTTTTTTTGTGTGTATATATTCACATTTATGTGTAATCCATGTTACACCGAATATCTGCTTTAGGCTCCTATAAAAAGCTTTCCACCGTCAAAGATCCTTCACTCATCTACTCACCTGACTTCAGCGGATTTGATAACAGCCTTCGGTGGAGCATCCCAATAATTGGGTGCTGGAGGAATCCATTGTTTGAAGACCTGGTAATTGCCTTCAAGCAATTCCATTCCTTCGACGATTTCCTCATCAGAATCCTCGTTTACATCCATAGCAAGCCACCGAGCGCAATTGACGGCATTCTCACAAAGGGACAACAGTTTTGAACAAGCGCCGTTTTATCTTATAAAACGTTACGAAACAATTTCAAAAACACAATCACCACAAAGAAGCTTTAGAAGCACAGCATCACTTAGGCGTCATGCGCAGCCACATCTTTCCAACTCCACGTGCGTTTATAGATGTTACACTCACAAAATATACGAATAATTACACAGCAGAAAACGCGGAGGACTTCCGTACTGTTCAAGGAGCCAAATGGAATCTAATCACAAGTAACATGTCTCTACCGCATTGCTCAGATTTGAAACCCTTCTCATTTGTGTTGGTGTTGATGCAGTGTGAGGGGCCATAATACACGTGGATAACAGTTGGCGGTATACAAGAATATTGAGGCGGGTGCCGCCGCCATCATAACGCTTCCGTCCAGCTAGCGTTACGGTCGTAAAAAATGACTTAAGTACCGCAGACACACAACACACAAGCACACCACCGCACGTACGCGAGTTCTGCCGAATTACGTTCGATTCACCCTCACGTACCCACGGTAATTTATCCGAGTCCGCCAGATACACTCGTGCAGATATGGATTGCAACAACGCTTTGTGTTAGCCCGATCTGCAATGTGCTGCCAACGAAGGGTTGTTCTCCTTTGTTGATGTGTGGGCATAGTGCCTGACTGC
Organism: Microdon myrmicae; assembly: GCA_963931805.1. NCBI lineage: Eukaryota > Metazoa > Arthropoda > Insecta > Diptera > Syrphidae > Microdon > Microdon myrmicae. The sequence continues at coordinate 70,210,158 of OZ007496.1, forward strand.
ATTTGGATGTGTGCCGATAGTAGATGTTGGTTGTTGGTGTATGCGTGTGTACAAACTTAGGGTTGCTCGACATTGTTTTGGGATCATTCTAGGACATTTCTCTGAGTTCGACTACCGCCAAGTCCTGGGTGGTAACCTTCAAACGACGCAATAAAACCAACAACCCCCGGTGATGTAGATTTGTCCGACAGGGTTGAGTGCGAACGGCTCGCACTGGGCTTCTTTGAACGCTGTCCTTGCAAAGTCGTCTTCGTCGACAACCTTTGTTCATACTCCCCCTTGGGTACCGTACACCGGTTTTTTGGGAATGGTTTATATTTTTATTTAACGGTTTTTATCAAGTCTTCTATTTTTTCCTTTCTGTACTATTTTTCTAGGAATAAAATGTATCGTGTTCGACCACGTGCCGTAGATACCATCCTTGCTGATGTTTTTGGTGCTGTTGATGAAGTTGATGTAGCTCTGTATATTGATTTAGATCACAAGGATTCGCAGGACAAATTTGCACCCCATGATGTGTTCAAGTGTGTGCGCGAGTGAGCTCGTTCTTTGACTTCGGCGGAGAGCAGCAACCAGAGGAACATTAAATGTAGAACATAACATTGTTTGGCAAAACATTCGGTTTGACTTTTTCTTATTTCTGAAGGATGTTAGGATGAGGTGGCAAATTTTATTTCTCGGCTTATTTTAACGAATGACGAAAACAGTTCTGTGCGGATTGAATGCAGTGGCGCACCAAAAAAGGGCTTATAATCGGTTCAGTGGTTATATTCGAATTTATATTATATGTGATTATAACACAAGTGAACTCAGTACACAATTCCTTAAATTAAGAATCGGGATTAAATAAATGAAATAGAAAATGATGTACCACTGAAAGAGTTCTGACATTATGTATTAAATTTATAGTGAAGTAATATTCAAATGATTTTGTTGTTGAGGCTTGAATGATGCCTGAATTAACTGCGATCAATATTGCGCGAAAGATGTAATGAGAATGGTGCATCAAATGCAAAAGCTTTTGTGAAAGCCTTACATGACAAGAAACAATGCTAACGGAAGAAGAGTGTATTGATTTTCTAGGGAAAGAAGGAAATAACCAAGTGAGAAAGATCGGACATTTATAGAATATGAAGGAGTCGATTTAGATGACTGTGGGGACTCTGTTGAGGATATTCCTTGATATCCCCAAAACAACGAAAGGGAACTCCACTTCGAAATGAAGAATGGTGGAGACATGGTCTGAACATAATATTTCAAGTTTGTAAGCACTCACATTGTACAGGAATTTGTAACAATGGTGCTAACGAATTCGTTTGAACAATCAATGCGAATTCTGATCTGCCTTCGATAATGCGATCTCTGGTTTATATTGACTAATTTCACTCTTCTTCTGTGGATCTCGTTAACATGCAAGACTTTTCACAGCATGAGACAATTTTTCAAGGAAAGTGAGATAAAATAAAAGGGTGAGAGCACCTTTATGAAATAAAATGTTTACATCTTTGTAATAGAACGAAGATGTCAAAATGAGACACAAAATGTTTGCAGTGAAAAACCTTTTGTTTATTAGCCATATAAAAAATATATTTTTCATTAAGTTACCACAAGTATTGTAGCAATACAAAACATCGACAAAACAACCTTAAACACGGCCTTAAAAATAATTTGTCCATCAGGCAGAAAGTAATTTGACACATTGTGCCACATGTAAATGATTCTTCCAAAATTAGCTTCAATTTCCACAATTTGATTGGAATAAATAGTAACTTCCTTTTCAGGGATCAGATGTTACGGATTTAAAGCTCTATACATACAAAACTCGCGAAGCAGATCGCAAAGTTAACAGAGACTGTGGCGGTTCTGCCAAACCCCACTGACTACTTACCTAAAGAAACCCCATCCCTACAACCCAGTCTGCATAAGCTTTCGCTAATGCAATCGCATTAGCACCTTAAATGCTTTACGCATCTAGGATTATCTAAGGTATAATCTAAAAAGTCCCTGTAAAAGAAAACTTACCTTCATGCATCTTTTCGTATATAATTTCCTGTAAGATTTCTTTTCTACCTTTTCAGGAATCCCAAAACCTATTCGGTACCTTCGGTTCTCAGGCAAATTTCAATTTCCCACACCTGCACCAGCATACCTGAAACATTTCCTTTTACAAGCACATTTAATGCATACAACGCGTTAGATAAAATTCCTAGAAATATTCTTTAAAGTGCATATGCCACCATGAATCCCAAGCCAGTTGGCACCCTTTGTCTGTGTTAAAATCCTATGTCGGATAGCTTGTTTTTACAGATGCCATAAACCATATTTCTATGCATGTAAACATGCATAAGATCCAACTCATCGTTTGTTTTTCCACTAACAAACAACCTTCAATTTCTTTCCCTGCCGCAGCTAATTTCCCGGCATATACAAAGGCATGCAAGGCATTCGTTCGGCCACCAATCCCATTAACACCTTTTTTCCCAACGTCGATAATAGCGACGACGCATCGCGTAAATAATGAACCACATTACCAACGGCGCATTTATCATATCTCCCCTTTGTCTTTGCCGCCTGTCTGCTTTGTTTTGCCATTGCCTCCGCGCATATGTAAACAACTCAGATCTGAACGATCGCACACATAGGACCATGATCTTCATTACAAGATCTGATTTCCTATTCCACCAAGAGAGGCTTTACGTTTCTCTGGTGGTACGTAAAAACGATATCCTTAGTGGAGACGATATCTACCACGACAGCACAAACTCACCCCATAAGCGAATCATCTTTGCACGAGATGATTATCTCTGTTCTTTACCACCCGCCGACCAAGCAGGTCGTGGTCATGTCACTCCCGCTCCCCGGTGCACACGGGGACGCGAAATTCAACCGCGAGTAATCGTTAACGAGTCGGGGTTAGTCATTTTGGAGTCAAGTTCGTCCTTAATAACAGTGGTGTAAATAAACGAATCGTCTGGTCGTTAGCGGAAACTTTGCTTAGTGTATAGTCAAGAAACAGTTTAGTGCATAAGAACCTCCAATAAATACAAAATATACCAATAACTATAATTCCGTGTTTTATTACTGTGTGGTGTCCGCTCCGTGCTTTGGAGCTTGATTCTCGGTGAACCCTTTGGCGGTGTTGCTCAGTGTTTTGTTGGCTGGCGGTGTTTCTTGTTGGAAATTTATAAAGTGACGTTGAAGGAGGAAGTGAGCGGAGTGTCCATGCCTGGCACAATATTTCCTCCCCACAAGACTATCAAAATAAAAAAAGAAAGGCATATTAATAATGTCGTGCGAGAGTTGATCGAGATCATTGGTTGCTTCTATGATAAAGAAATGCAAAATCGTTCAAAGAACCCATCTGTGCCGGCTGAAGCAACCGGTGGAAGCTTGAAAATCCAACAAAATCAAAACTCACACATAGACATAAGGAGGTTTTCGGTGACGAGTCGTGGTTTACAATTTGTCAAAAGAAGAGGGAGGCGAGGTTAAGGGCTGAAGAGTCTCCAAAAAATGATACCGGGAAAGCCAACATTAAAACAAAAAGAGGCCACGCCCGGGCGCTATAATAATACCCAAAACCGGGAAAAAAAATATATGCCGATAATTGATGTTCATGAAGGCCAAGCCCAAACTAAGTGAACTTGGAAATAGCGTGAATAAAGTTCGATGGGCAGCAAAGGGGGAATTGCTGCTGGAACTGGAATGCCGACCAGAGGTCACTACTGAGATACTGAACACTGAAGTACAACACGTATTAAAGAAAGATGCCAGCGTGACAGTGTCACAAGAACTCACGGTCAAGTGTCGTGATTTAGATGAGGTTACCAGTGTGGGGGAAATCCTGACAGCGATCACCATAGAGTTCCCTCCACTGAACGCCATCCCAAAAGAAGCGGTAAAGATCTTAAAAAGGAAACCAGATCGCACAGAGGTTGCTATGATCCACTTACCGAGAGAAAAGGCCACCATGTTGCTGGCTATATATTTTCTACGGGTCGGATGGGCAAGATGCAGACTACCAGAGCACATCACATCCACACGATATTTCAGATGTTGGCAATACGGACATGCGGCCAAATCCTGCAAATCCGAAGAAGATCGTACGGAAGACTGTTTGACATACGGTCGAAAATGCCACAAAGCAATGAGCTGTAATGCAGAACCCAACTGCATGTTCTACGAATCAGAGTGCGAAGCCAGTAACGACTACTCAATAGGGAGTTACAAATACCGAGCATTTAAAAACGCGATATCAAATCTCCTGAATGGACAGCTTGAAGTGCATTCAAATTAACTTAAAGCATTGTGGTGCCACACAAGAACTTTCCCAAACAGTTATGGAATATGGTGCTGGTGTGGTGCTCATCAGTGAGCAGTACAGGATGCCTAGCAATGGCACAACTACATGGGAAGAAGACAACCGCGGAACAGCGGCCATCTGGACTGGTAATTCTCCCATACAAGTGTCCATCGGCAGGAAGGATTCGCCTATGCTAAGATTAGGGGAATTCATTTCTACTGTTGTTACGCTCCGCCAAGGTGAGAAATAGAAGAATGAAAATGCTTTTTGGATAGGGGTAGACAAGAAGCTATAGCTAATAGCCCCCTTATAGTTGCTGGAGATTTCAACGCTTGGGCGGTACAATGAGGAAGCCCAAGGATCAACAGTAGAGGCCAGGCACTACTCGAAGCCTTCGCAGTCATAGATGTGGTGCCATTTAATAATGGTGCTGATGACACCTTCATAAACGGGAGAGGCTGGTCCAAATATGACATCACATTGACCAGCTCCATGTTGGCAAAACGTATGGAGTGGCAAGTTTTGGACACCTATATCCATAGTGACCACCTGCCGTGATGTACGAAATATTATCACCCAGGGACTCATCACTGCTTTGCATTGCTTGATTTAAACAATCGGGAGTTTAACTCTTTGGTCTTAATAGCCCCTTTGCACCCAGAATCGAACCACATATTTCTCCTGTTTTTTTTTTTTTTTTTTTTTATTTATTTTTTTTTTTAAAACGTCTCTCAGGAAAGGCGGAACTATAGCGCTGAGTTAGCCCTTAGATTCTCCAGGATTTCTCCCAAGTATTTCAGGAAGCTTATAGCTTAATGCGGTGGTATAAGGTGAGGAACAGTTACACAACAGGTTTGTACATTTGCACCCGGTACCTGTGTTGGCTCAGTGACCAATTAAGTTAAACTATTTGAATCAGCAAAAAGCTGGACATACTTATAATATCTTCGGCTATTGTGTGTCCCAAGTGGCAGAGCCACTGAGAGTTTTCCACATTGAAATCGTCCGCAATAACGATTTCAGTGTGGGGATACTGGATACTATCTTGCCGATAGAATTAGATAAAGAATCAAATTCTTTAAAGGTGTATTTCTATTCAAGTTCTGGCTTCTATAAAGAAAACAGCAATAGTTTAATTACGAGCGTGAAGTTTTAGTTAGAAGAAACTAAATTCTGGATTGGAACGGAACATAAATTGTGGTAAATGCTGATAAGGATATGCATGAGTATGCGGCTATACCACGATGTGGGAAGAACAGGGGTACTAATTAATAACCTAGTGGATTTGAAATGGATATGTGGGGGGCGAAGTCGTGGCGCCGACATAGGCGCAGGGTTCTACTCCCTCCTCACAAATTAGAACAAAGTTCCGCCGAACACCAAAAGAAAACTGAGTTCCAAACACGATCACCAAGGGAGCAACAATGAAGGAAACACACCCAGCAACTGCAGCACGGAAAAATTAAACACCAAATGTTATTTGTATTAAATGTTCTTTTATTCAAATCGTGGTTTTTACTGGGTGCTTGGTGAAACAAATCCACGGCAAAAGTGTACACTCGAATTGGTTGGTGATCACCACCTTTTATTTCCACAATTTACACTATTGTATTTAAACAGGGGTCACTAGAAAAATCACTTTTAATTGAAATATTTTTGCTATTTACTTAATCTGACTCAATACGCGTTCGCGTCCCCGCAGTGCTATGGGGAGCGGGAGTGGACACGAACTGCTCGGTCGGTGGGCGGAATAAGACTCACTGAGGGTTGTAATCCGACGCTTGATCCAACCCCCAGTTCGATGGTGAGGTCCTATAAAGAGACAGAAAATTTCTCATTAGGGTGTGGCCACCAAGGAAATGCAATCTTTTCTTAATGCCAGTGACCTATGGACGGCGACCTCTGTATGCAGTGCTGTGTGTGTGTGATCGTGCAGATCACATTGTTTACTCGTGCGTGAAGGTCAATGAGAAACGAAACCGAAAAATTGAAGAGACCAATGGCATCGTGCGTAATGAGGTTCAGCTAAATAAATAAGCTGCAACTCATTAGGTGTGAATGCATTTGGGATAATACAAACAATTTGGATTGTTTCTCGTATCATCGGAATGCCTGAAGAAGAACCGAATTCTTTTATTTGCGCACGTGTTAAGTGTGTCGGTGACATTGTGCGAGTGTTAGATAGTAGATGCCGACGTACGGCGCAGGTTCTCTATTACCCACCGACGATTTTTGCACAAAAATTGCCTTCCCAAAAGCAAACGGAACACCGAATGAAGAGACGAACAAAAGGCACTTAATTGTTTCGATGTTAACGTTCTTTATTTGTCCTTGGTGATTTTTATATTGTACATTCATTTTAACACTCAACATTAAGGAGCTCAATTTAAAAGGTGTTCGTATCATTAAGTTACTGGTTAAATACGGTTGAAACGCTTTTCTTTTGTCCTTGGCGGTTTTTATATTGTACATTCGTTTCAACACTCGACGTTAACGAGCTCCATTTAAATGGTGTCCGTATCATTAAGTTACTGATTAAATATGGTTGAAACTCTTTCCTAACCTGTCTATTTTAGATTCCGCAAATATTTAAAACTGCCTCTGGGTGCTATGTTGTTATTTGAGCACTAATGATTCGCGGGGACTTCCCCTGCTGCTATGTTGTTATTTAAGCACTAATAATTCGCGCGGACTTCCCCTCGACTCGATTGCGTTTGGACCGGGCGGTGGTTGGGTATCGGCTGGTGGCAGTCACAAGAACGATGTGTGCTCGGTGGCGGTTGGACAATGACTGACTAATGAAATCGAAAATTCATTGCGTTGTGGCAGTGGGATTATAGTTAAAGTGAGCTCGCTGCCACTTACTAAGAATTTTGGAAGAGTTGCTATGCCTGCATAAGAATTTAGTTCCAGCGAATCCTTGTCGTATAAGCTAAGTTGGATTCCTTGGTTGGGTGTACCGGGAAATTGGTTTTGGGAACGCGAGCAAGTATGGCCATGGATTTTCGGGGGAAATTGGAATTGCTTGGGTGCAAGCAAGGAATATCGTTTAGATGGAATATTAACCGAAGTAATTTCGGGGAAATGTGCGCGGCTTCGTATAATTGGTGGCGATGGTTGATGCTCCGTTATAGATTTGAATATGCGTTTCGTTACAGCATATGAATTTCGGGGAAATTAGGATTGCTTGGTCGCAAAGAGAAAATATAACTTAAGTAGAAACTTGACCGAAGCAATTTTGGGAAAACGTATGTAGGGATGATTAGAATATATTCTGTTGAATTATATTCTGTTGAAGGTTTTGGAATGTAGCTATTGCGGAGTTAGTAATGTATGGAATTGCGGATTGGTTTTTGCATGTTTGCAGGTTAGGGTTGTGGGTTGGTTCTCCGTGTGATGTAGAGAACCCCCACAACGTCATAGACAAAGATGGCTTACATGAGGTCATTGATACACTCAAACAAAAGAACGCCACCCGAGTCTAAATGAGCATGATGCATGTTGAAGATTTCGGTTTTAGCGTGTATTGCGCTGATAGTTTGCAGCTGCGTCAACAAACTGCTTGGAGTTGCTTTATGTCGTTAGACAAATAAGTCGCCAAGCAATGCGCATGAAAAGGCAAATGTTGTTGCACATGCGAGGCTGGGAATACCGACGCGAAGATAATATTCTCTGATTATAATGGTTACGTTATGTGTGAACGAATTGTTTCCTTTCAGGAATATGATGCTTAATCTTTAAGGAATTCTTCTCGGAAAATGCATATGAATCATGAATGCTTCAGAATTCTTTTAGCGAAATTTTCCCGATGCGTTAATGCATGGAGAATGCCCTTGTGGGGAAAATTCTTTTCAGGGATTTTGAATGTAGATTAAAGAATTCTTTCAGGGAATTTAGGAAATGTAATTGGATGCATGCATGAAAGAATTATTTTTACAGAGACTTTAGGGTTATGCATTAGATAACCTTAATGCTTTTAGCTTTGTAGGTGCTAATGCAATGGCATTAGCCAAAAACAATGGGAGCTGGGTTGTAATTATGGGGGTTCTTCGGGTAAGCTTAAAAGAACCCCTACAGATATACCTACATCAGTTATTGCCTGGGTTTCGTTAAGTGGAAGAATTGCTGGTTTCTGGTTAGAAAACTGGGCAGAGTCATAGGAGAAATTACATCTCAGGGTGCGAATATTTTAAATATCGACGCTAAATTTCCATCACCATGAAATGGACCCACACAAAAAAACCGATACCGCGTCAGAGAAGGATGCAAGTTGGGATCAGAAATAGATGAGCGAAAGCAACCAATCTAGTAGCACTCTCACGAGATCCATGCTGAAATCCAGGCCACATTCTATCCATGATGAATATAACGCCAATCGAACACTAAAAACCCACCTAAGACTGAAAGTTAATCGAGAGTATTGATGCTTGAGGGACGTAATAGAGGTGCGAAAGGAGGGAAAACAGAGCCAAGGAAAGAGTAGTCATTTTTTCCGGGCCGCAGTTCACTCGCGTGTATATGTATTCACTTTCCACTACACCCGGACGCGTTTGTGGAGATCCTTTACTTTAGTTCTACACTTTTTACTGCACTCGGACGCGTATGTGGAAACACGTGTGGGGTAAAGGAGTATTGTGCCAAACACGGGCAGTCGGTTCACTCCTATCCCCATCCGACTGTCATTAAAGTTCCGACACGTATCGTTCGCAAACCAACACCGAACGCCAAAATACGGAGAGGACAACACAGAAAATAACGCACAGATTTAATCAATGTTAATTCTTTATTTGTTACGTTTTATTCGTTCACTTAGACTAATTCTTTAATATTAATTTGATTTTTCTGAATTTTATGTAACTACCCACACGACTCCGGGTATTTTCGCGTCCTCGGCGTGCGATGAGGAGCGGGAGCGGCAACGCGACCGACGTGGTCGGCGGATGTAATTTGACTCCACGATATTCAATCGTTTGGGGTGAAGATCTTTGGTAGTACACATGTATGTGTGTACATGGGTTCTTTCATGGGACACACCATGAGAACGAATCTAAACAAAAAAAAGGGAAAATGTGCATTCATGAGAAGTGAATTCGGCTAAGCAAACAAGCCGAATCTCATTGGATGCTAGCTGGGTTTGTGTTTGCTTATACTGCAGCTGATAAGAAGCAGATCCCGAAATATGAAAAGACAAAGGGAACGTTTGGGTCTTTGTCTGGAAATGTGCTAATGGGTTTTAGCTAGATTACCGTGAATCGGTGTTTATTGCATCGCTGCCAAGGGTAAGTATACCATACCTATTTGCATTTGCTTATGCCGTAGGATTTAATTTGTGCCAAGAGACGCGATATGCGTATATTTGTTTTGGTCCCTTGGGTGTATGTCGCCAGCCAATGTGTATGTATTGTGATTTATGATACACACGAGAAATAGGCGACGCAATGTGTATGGTCCCTGTTATGATGGTTACATTGTATGCAAACCAAATCATCTTGTTTTCAGGAATTCGTCTAGGGGGATCTGCTTGGCACCGACGGTGCCGAATTGGTTTGAGATTCCTGATAAGGTAAGAAAGAAATCTTACAGAGAATTGTATGCGAAGAGATGCATGAAAGGTAAGTTTTCTTTTCCAGGGACTTTTAGATTAAAGATTTGATCTCTTTAATGCGTGAAGCATTTAAGGTGCTAATGAGATTGCATTAGTGAAGTTATTAGATTGGGTGGAAGTTATTGGGGTTTTTCAGGTAAGTGAACCGTGGGGTTTGGCGGAACCGCCACACACGTAATTAGACCCCAGGCTCCGATGATTAGAAAACGCACTAATAAGTCAGACTACGGCCACGTGAAAACAAGGTTGTATTTTATTGTTACTTAAGCTATGGGTTGGTAATTGCTCTAATATACGACTCGATGATTTTTTTTGTCGATTTGCTTTTGCTTCTGTTTTCTTCTCGATGGTTTGTGGGTTCTTGCATATTTGTTGGAACCGAAAACTCAATTATTGAACGTTTTTTTCGAAAATCGATCAATACGAGCTGTTTTATACAACATATTGTGATTCATTTAGTTCTATATCTAGGTTAATTCTGAATTGCTCTAGGGTTATTGACGCCAACTCTATTTCTGTTTAACGTGAATAATTTGTTAATATCAATGATTAACAAAATACTCAATGCGACAAAAATAGTAGTTCTACTTTTTTATTTACGAATGCCCAGCCAGGTATAAGCGTCGCAGATGTACATACAGCTGGACTCCTAAAATCCTCCGAAGAAAAAGGCCAATACCATTGAATTCAACATGAAGAAGATCCAATTTATGAACCATATAAGAGAAGACTGATAGTAGGTTATGATGATCGCCCAAGTTGATCCTATGGAAACCACAAGTTTAGTCGGTACCATAGCATAAACAGTTTTTTTTTAGACAATGTACACACCCAAAAGAGATTATTTAAACCCTTATAATATCAAAAAGTACAGGGTGGGCATAGTATTGGGGAAGGAATAGTGAAGATAGGCAGATGAGATAATATATTAAGGTCATGTAGTAGGTAAGGTTTTTTTTTTTCAAGTGATATTGACAGGATATACTGTGTACATACAAAACTTGATGTGGCGAGTAGTATTATAGTTTATTTTTTTAATGACCTATAAAAGGTTTAAAGGCTCTTGCAGCATCATAGTCTTCTAAGGTTAACAAGACTTTTCGCTACTTGACACCAGTTTAGAGAGATAAATGGTTACGTTATAAATTACTGCTTTAGAAAATGTGGGTTAATGACATATATGTCGCAACTGCTATAATCATAACGTCACATCTGTCATACTAAAGGTCTCTGTAAAGTTAAGAAAGACATTTTTCAACAACGGATACATAAGCACTTAAATTCCTATCGACATTAATATTATCGAGACGTTCGAGTTCGCTTGCGTGAGTTCATTAAAGGTATTCAAAAACTTGGTAATAAATTAAAAAAACTATAGAATTTCTAATCAGTGGTGTCATCGACCTTATTTGAAATGAATGGTTTTAATAATTTGTGGATATTGCCCGTTTATCATATTCACAATACTTATGTTTCTCCACCACTGGCCACCAGGGCACGCACGGCATTGCGTTTGAACCTCCAACACTATAGATTCACTGAGAATCTTACCAACACAATCACAGTGCCTCAACGCACGTACCCTTGTGGGCAAAAAATTACCTAGCATTAAAAAGGCACACATTATACATTCTTCAGAAGGGTGGCTAACAGTTTGTGTTTTCGAAATATGTCTTCGGAAAGTGAAATTAGAAATATAGCAACGACATCCTTGTAACAGGATGCTCGTGTGACCGCCAACGACTAACAAACTAACCCACCACCGTGTTCGTTCTTAACGACAATGCATCTAAAACTCCATTCCAGGGGTGACTTGAATTTGGGTGGGTTAAAGGCAATTTGTTCCACTATGTTACCAATACGGATGACACCATCACATCCACCTCTACATCTCGAAAACGCACAAAAACGCTTGGGGTGCTTTATGTCGTTTTGCATTTATAAACAAAAATCATATCGCCCTCTTCTAACGAACACAACGGAAGTACGCCACAGTTAAGGCAGGTTGTGTTGACGACGAAGACGATATGGTGAAGATTTGGCTTACAAGGGACAAAGATATCGCTTTCTAATTACGCAACATGTTCATTCAGAAAAGGATTCGATAATGATGAAAATGAAAAAGCAGAAGGTACGCATAACGAACAATAGGAGACTGGTGGAGATGGGTGGGTAACCTTAAAACTCAATTGGTGTTGGTATACAACTCAGCCGTGGTAGAAATTTAGGCAAAACATCGCGCAATATTTTAATATTACCCAAGGGACTTGCAATTCCCAAAAGGAAGAATAAGAAAACACCCCTTTTGAAGGACACAAAGGCAGTACTGTTTGAATATAAGCCACCCTCTCTACTGGTTAAGGACGATGTCCATTGTGCAATGTTGTGCGAATTTCCTGACATCATTCGAAAGGGAAATTTCATTACCTCTGACAAGGACGATCATAAACAAGGGTGGATTCTCTGGAAGAGTTGGCAGTTCTTGAAAAGGGAAAAGTCCTCATTATTAAACTCCAGTGATGCTTGATTTGATTTAATTCAATTTCCAGTGCACTAGAGGAACGTGAATCAGTTCATAGTGTATGGGAATTAACTCTCTCCCGAAGGGTAAATTGCCAGTAATCCTATATTAATCGAACGCTTAGTGGCGACTTGGGTGCCAGATGGAGCTCTTGATATGTGGCGGTAGAATATTCGCCCCAAGGCTATTCAACATTGGGCAACGGCTAGTTATCATCTTTAGACTATTGTCAACACCATGTATGAAATTTCTGGTTCTGATTGTTTGTTTAGGGCTAGGTCCTCAGTGGAAATTGATCGATTTGATTTAGAATGATAACTCAACGTATTGACCCAAGAAATTGGAAGGAAATCACCGGAAGGAATGAAGAGCTGTGGAAGGAGTTAATCGATGGCTTAATGGATATATGTTAAACACATTTTGCAATTGAATTTGTAAAGCTATCGAAGTCTTTCTTATGCCTTAAATTAGATGGAAGTCGTTTTACCACCTTCGAACGGTATGTACAGACTCTCTGTACGAGTTCAATTGCCAAAGCAGCTCCGGATCATATGCCCGTGGTTGTAAATTAATATGATATGGAGCTCTTTACAGGAGTGGAGTGTATATGCTATGTGCGCGAGTTTAAAAACACAACAAAGAACCATAATCCTGCGCGGCGAAATTTTTGTAATCTGTACACATTTGGTACCGCAATATGAGGAAACTGGTCCAAAAAAACGTAAGCATGGGAAGCCACTTTATTCGCCAAGGTACCGTTTGGGATGTAATATGACCGCGAGGAAAAGTCGGACCGTATTTTTATGAAGAAAGAGGTCGCACAATTACTATGAATTCAGACCGATATGTGGGGATGATCAACAACCTTTCAACTCCGGCTTTACATGATTTTGTTGGCACTAGCAGGAAGAAGACATCACATGTCTGACATGTGTTATTCGTGAATATATATTCTGACGAAGTGATGTAAACTTGTCTGTACATAGCCCGATAAGATCACAATGGACTTTTTCCTTTCGGGCTACTTAAAATCCAAGGTACACGGCAACAGGTTTCGGTTCCTATTTTGTTTAAGATATTTTACTTTAACGAATAATTTTCTATGTATTTAGAGTATTTTTTAAAAATATATTTCCCTCGGAAAAGGCGAATCTATAGCGCCTACACGGCGGCCCCCACCAAATAACTGTTGCAGTTCTTTTTGAACAGTTGCAGGTTGTAACGCTCCGCGAACATTTGCGCGTGTTAAGTGTGCCCGTGACGCCATAGACAAAGATGAGGTACATGGGGTCATTGATGCACTCAAATCAAAAAACGCTATCCATTTCTGAATTCAAATAACCCCCAGAACGGTAATGCAATTAACTGCATATTCCAAAACGATTGCTAAATGATGCAAAACAATTAATTACATATTCCGGAACAATTAACAAATTACGGAAAAGCAATGAATTGCATACGAAACACGAAAGAATTAATTGGTTCGATTCGCAATTGCGGATGTTGAACTGTGCTGCAAATCAATGAAGAAATATTGGCTGACATCGCGGTACAAAGCAATTGAAATGGAAAATCGTAAATTAGGTCACTGCGAAATGTAATTGCAAAAAAACAAATCATTATGGAAAATTTAACAAGCCTCTTGACTTTCTAAATTAGGCTAAGACCGGTTCCGGTTGTAGTGCCGATGATGATGATGAAATGTAATTGCATTATCGTCATCGGGAGGTGTTGACCCCGAGGTAACGTAATGAAATACGAACAAGATAGGAAGGTAGTCTGTCGTTGGTCAGGGAGTCTGATTTCGGTCGTTAAAGCAATCGAGTATGGTGGTGGATCCTGAAAGAAAGTAATTGATTCTGGTGATGAATCTTAAAGTAAAGTAAATGAGTCTGGTGGTGAATCTTAAAGTAAACTAAATGAGTCTGGTGGTGAATCTTAAAGTAAAGTAAATGAGTCTGGTGGTGAATCTTGAGAAAAGTATATAAATCGAGAAAGTCCAAGAAATAGAATTGAATTACGGATGTTAAAATGTTACTGCAGTTCGTGTACCTTTAAGGTTTCTAAAGGAAGGCAACTGAAGATTAGAAAGAAAACGAAAGTAGAAAATAGTGCAAAAGTAAAGATAAGTAAAGTACGAACTAAACTTTTGCTAGTAAGTAAGTTATAAGAACAAAGGGTGACGCTGATTAATGAAAAATAAAGTGTATACTAAATTTATACTCAAATAGAATTGTGAAAGTAAAGCATGACACAAAAAAGTAATTTCAAGTAACATACACAAGGTGAAAATGAACACTGTCAAGTAACTAAGTTAAGACTAAGAAATGAAAATAAGAAAAACTCTCTAAGGAGATTAAAAGTTATAGCAAATATAAAAACAATAAAAGTGGAATAAGATCAAAGAAAGACTGTGTTTGAATTGTTGGTATAAGAGGAAGATTTGGTCGCTTTTCCCTCGGTGTCGTGACTTTTGTTTAGTGGAATATTCAGAAAACGGCAACTCTCGGGGAGGAAGTTCCACAGCTTTCCTGCTTTGTAACGGAACGAGTTCTGATGCAGGGATGTTCGCGCCGTCGCGAGATGAACCCCAAATTGTTGCGATCCGCCGAATTGTCCTGTAGAGCGCATATAAACCGAATTGCGTGAAACAATACCACGAATCTCCGAAGACCAGTAGCCGTGATAAAATCTGTAAAACAAACAGAGGTCGGCTACGCGCCTTCTGTGTGATAGCCACTGTAGTCCCGATGTCAGCGCCGTGTGCCCGTTCAGAAGGATCGCTCGTCTCTGTATGCTCTCAAGTAGGTTGATAGTGTGTTTAAGACCAAACATGAGAGCAATATTCGAGTGCGGGTGGGATTTATAATCATCATCATCATCGGCACTACAACTGGGAACCGGTCTTGGCCTAATTTAGCAAGTCCTGAGGCTTGTTAAATTTTCC
This sequence comes from Microdon myrmicae, assembly GCA_963931805.1. Lineage (NCBI taxonomy): Eukaryota > Metazoa > Arthropoda > Insecta > Diptera > Syrphidae > Microdon > Microdon myrmicae. Next base: position 70,225,534 of record OZ007496.1, read on the forward strand.
ATAATGATTTATTTTTTCTGGGCAAGGTCATTAGTCTTGCCCCAGAAGCTCCCCGACGGGGAATCGAACCCCGGTCTCCCGATTGACAGGCGGGTATACTAACCACTATACAATCGAGGAGTGGGATTTATACAGGATAAATAATTGGATCCCAGTCAACGATTTCTTGGCTGTAAAAAGATAACTTAGTTTTCCTGAGACAGACCTGGCGATGTTCGACACGTGTTATGCCACGATATATTCCCAGAGACCGTGACGCCGAGCAATTTCATGCTTTCCCCAGATTGGAGGCCCATTAATCATCGGCTGTGGAACCGATGATCCGCTTTTGTTTGTGAATGTTGTATATTGTGTATTTGTCGCATTGAAAGAATTTAAAAATTAAAATAAATTGTATCTTGGTTGCGTTGAAGTCGACGAAATTGGTCTTTCCCCACTGCATGACCTTATCCAAATTCCGATCAAGAGAGCCGATCTGGCTCAGCTGGTGCGACGTTGGTGCACTTGTGGCGTTTCTAGGAGATACACACGACCAATAGTGAAGAACAACACCACCAAAAACACATCCATAAAAGCCTCTTTCCATAGCAATAATATAGCATTTCCACATCAGTCGAATGTACTTGAGTTTAGAAATCGAATTCGTACACGCGGCAGTGGCCAGGTGCGTTGAGTTTCGCTTCTATATTTTAGTGATTCTCGCCGTGATAGCGTCGGTTCGAATCACACGCTCTTCACTATCGTCGCAAACGCTATACACTAATCGGTCGGTCACTCGAAAAAGAGGAAACAAGCATACTATCATCCGCAAAACTGAACACTTTGCTATCCGTTGACTCCAACTAATCATTTCGGTGAAGCAAAAACATGGTTGGAGCCAAAATAGAACTTTGAGGTGCCCGGAATTAACAGGCTACAGATCCGAAGACTCACCGTCGTACAACAACCCGGATCAATCGATTTTCGCGGAAACTATTGGTCCAGTCGCAAAGCTACTGGGAAAGTCTGGAAGATGGAAGTTTGCTCAGCAATGCCCCGTGTCAAACGCGGTCAGATCTTGGAGAGATCCAATGCGACTGTCCTTGACTTACCATGCCGCCCAATCGCAGATGTCCATATATGGGTTATAAGGATCAAAAGATCTCCCGTGGACCCACTGCCACGGAATCTGCATTGACGATCATTCAGAATCCCGTTGCAGTCCAAATACTTAATTCACTCGGCATTGATGGCTTTTTCCATGACCTTAGATAACATAGACAGTAATACTATCGGACGGTAATTTTGTGAAAGACACTTTTTTCCCCTCTTATGGATTGGCTGAACTCTAGTGATTTCCCAACAGGCAGGAAAGGCCCTTCATTTATAAGTTAAGCGAAAGAGTCTGCCAAGAACCGGCGATAGTTCCGGGACACAGTTCTTAACGACTATTGCTGGTATTCCGTCCGGACCGATTGCTTTCCTACAGTCCAGTGCACGTAGGTGGGTGGAACCTCCCACTCCCCATCCAAGACCATACCCGCGCGATCACACGTGGCTCCAAAAGCCCGGCATCGAGGTTTGAATTCGCGGAAAATAAATTCCCAAACACAGTTCTGAGTAACGTCCCGTTGCCCGCCACTAACGGAGGAAAAAAAGGAGGAACTGAAGTTACTGCTGACAGCCCTTGCCATTGTTCAGAGGTGGCGCGAACCAGTTGGGCGCGCAAGGAGTTTATTGGTCACTCTGTCATTGTAAGCTTTCTTCGCGGTATCAATCGCTTGGTTGCACGCGTTTCTGATTCTAACAAAATTCGTTTTGTTAACCACGATGGGATCGGAGCGCCACTGTTTAGAAGCTCTATTTCTTGCCGCTGTAATCTGATCATTTTTTTTTTTATCAAATCAAGGTTTATCAGATTTCCTTCGGTTGATGGAATGCGGAATGCAGATCTCCATCCCGAGAAGAATAATCTCTGTGAATACGACTCCGCGCATGCGTCAACATTGGGGTCACCAAAGCACACATCCGACCACGGAAAGGATGCAAATAAACCTTAGAAATCGTCCCAGTTGGGAGCCCCATACCCCCATACATGGCAAAGCAGCTTAGGTCAGTTATTCGCTTGAAATGCGAGTAGTTTCGAGACCGATACTAAGCGGTGATCCCAGCTTCCGACGCAGCAATTTCCACGGTATAACTGCTTAGTCTGGATGTCAAAAAAATATCCAGAGTGTTCGCATAATCACCTCGGGCATCCGGTACTCGCGTAGGTTCCTCCACGAGTTGAGTCGAATTCGACTAACAGCGCACATCTCCGCCAGCCATAAAGCTAATTTTCGCCTCATCAATGACTACATATGCCGCCTTACGTTCAACTATGATGACCTATCCGTTGAAGTTGGCATCAGCCACTTATATACCGAAACCCTTTTCTCTGTTTCCCTATTCGTTCCCTACTCTAGACAAAGAACATCAACCTCTTCCCCTCCATGGTACAATCGAAAGCTTCGTCCCCTGCGTAACAAAAGGAATACGTTACGGGTCATCTCCTCTCGGGATCGAACTATACTTGACCACTCCAATTTTCTGGGCGGTTACCTCCAATGCACTGAACTTTTCAACGCCCTTTATGGCAACTATCTTACAAAAACTCAGACCAATCTCAAAAAGGACCCAAACCACCCTTCCAATTCGTCAATCATAAATGTAAATCCGATGGTTACCTCATATCGCTTACCATAAACTCTCATACCTCATCTGATCCTGTTACTATTGCTAACTTCTTCGCCACTCACTTCAATCAGTCATTCGCTAGTGACTCCTTTGTTCCTGACCCGCCATACTTCAACTAGCTACCTAACTTTTCCCCCGGGTCCCTTCACCTAAGCTCATACGATCCGACCTTAATTAAATCCAAGCTACTGCAACTCGAAGGCGAGTTTACACCGGGCCCTGGTGGTATCCCTGCAATCCTCCACAAGATATGCATGTTCAGTTTCTCTACTCCCCTTTCACCCATCTTTAATCTCTCTCTATCAAGGCGTATTCCCTCACTTTTGGAAAACCTCCTCCACCACTCCCACCCACAAGAAATGTCACAAAAAGATGCCGCAAATTACCACCCCATTGCCAAAATGTCCCACTTACCTAAGATTCTCGAAAGCATTCTATATGAACTCCTTGGTTTTCGTTGTAAATTTTTTTTTCATCAATGCAAGATGGTTTTCTCAACCGATCAACCACAACCAACCTCGTATAGTTCACTCTCAGCACTAGAGGACGGTAACGAGGTCGATATGGCCTCGACCGACCTCAGTAAAGTATTCGATAAAACCACCCACAATCTAATCTTCTTCAAATTATCCGCCCTCGGCTTCGAACCCGGGTTGCTGAAATGGAATGCCTCCTATCTAAAGGATAGGTTTTATTCTATTCGGTTCAAGTCCATGATATCCAACCCCTTCCTTACCATCTCTGGGACCCCACAAGGTAGCCATCTAGGTCCTCTCCTATTTATACTGCCGACTAATGACATCGATAAAATCATTAAGAATTCCAGCGTGTCCCTATACACTGATGACACCAAGTTATACAAGATCATCGAGTCACCTCTTGATTCTGCACTGCTGCATTCAGACCTTGACAACTTCTCGACTTGGTGTGACAAAAATTGCTTTGTACTTAACATCACCAAATGCCAATCCATAACCTCTTCTCGTAAGCGTATTCACGCATCCCCACGTTCTTATACCCTTCATAACCAACCTCTGACCATTGTCCAATGTATTCGAGATTTTGCGATCCTTTGCGACAGGGAGCTCAACTTCATCTCTCACATTGATGAGACGATCCGGAAAGTCAATTCTGCCCTCGGATTTGTGAAACGATGTTTTAAGGAATTCTCCGACCCCTACGCTACTCAGTCCCTTTACCTTACCCTCGTCCGACCATTGTTTGAATATACTAACCAGGTATGGTCTCCTTATCACAAGATCCATATAAGTGGAATCGAAAGGATTCAACGTCGCTTCCTTCGGTTCGCTCTCCGAGGGCTAGGATTGGAAAACTCCTTATTCCTTTCCGCGAACATTAACCGCATCAGACTAATTAACCTCAGACCCTTGAGGAGCGCAACGTCGTGGCTGACATAATATCCATTCATCGGGTCCTCTCCGGCTCAGTCGACTGCGCCTACCCCCTGAACTTAATTCCTCTGAACACAAACCCTCGAAATACGCGTAATCCCCGCCTTCTCAACATTTGCGTGGGATGCAACATCAAGCGTTGAGGAGCAACGTGCGAGTCGGTTTTCAAGACATTCATTTCAAAAAAGTCGGTTTAGCAGCCACAAATAATCCAAATTTGCTGAAATCAATTTTTACAGGTGACGAAACGGAAATCACCACCACGATCGAAAAACGAAACGTCTAATTCACTAAAAGTTCCATCAAAAAACAAATTAATACTCATTTAATTCTATGATCATCATCATCATCATCGGCATTACAACCGGGAACCGGACTTGGCCTTATTTAGCAAGTCCTGAGGCGATTTGTTTTTTCCGGGCAAGGTCATTAGCCTTGCGCCATTAATTCTATGATAGCAAAGAAAATTTTCAGACACACTCCATTTCAACTGGTTACACAATCTGACTGATTAAAAAGTGGCTAGAATGCTCAAATTAATCAACCTCAGAACCCTTGAAGAGCGAAGGGTCGTGGCTGACATAGTGTTCATTCATCGGGTTCTCTCCGGCTCGGTCGACTGCGCCTACCTCCTTAACTTAATTCCTCTGAACACAAACTCTCGAAATACATGTAATCTTCGCCTTCTCCACCCCCCCCCCCCTCCCGGAGTTCTTATCGTCTTGTGGGGGTTTAAAAGTTGGTGTCGGTACGAGCGCTGATTCACTGAAATCCCCAACGATGGTCCGCAGAAAATTATTTACCAAAGAAGAATGAAAAATAAAAACGCTGGAGTTTTTGCTATTTTAATATTCTTTTTATTTTTGCTTATTTAGGATATCCCCGCATACACATAGAACACTCTGATGGTGTTCTTAATATATAGTATTTTACAAGATCACTTTCGTATATAATATTGTTTATAAAATAAGCTCAGAGTAACCGACTTCCTTATTATATCATTTGTAATTATTACATACTAATACGACACCATATGTCAGTCACGTTTATGAGAGAATTAATGTAGAATTAATTAAGTAATGGACAAGAAGAATCCTTTTGCTTCGTTCGCTTTTCCCTACACACACTCAGATTTGACAGTGATATTTTGTTAAACTCTTATTAAATTCACACGATCCATTGGTGATGCACTCCTTCAAGTTCTTTCAGAATCGACTACGATATTGCCACGAATTTCGCTTGCATTGAAAATTGACTTTCCCAAAAACTCGACTGTGTACGCAGCCCGGTGGTTAAATCTGGACTTTGAAACTTGAAAAATGACTCGGGGGTGTGCACAGCTCCGTGCACACGCTGCGGTGGTTGAATGACGACTGACCTGGTAGCTTAACTCGGAACTCTCTTTACCCACACGATCAACCAATGGTGATCGCACACTCATCTGCGTTCTCCCATTTCCTCGCCCATCAAGATGAATAAACTCTTGCGAATTTATCCACAGTCAATGAACCTAGGGAGAATGGGAGAACCGAAAATGAGAGCGTGACGATCTCAGGGTTGATTTGCTTTCGCATGCAACGAAAGGGAAACCAACTGGTGACCGAATGACCCAGTTAAGTATTTGATTGCTCTCAGAGTGCAGGACCGAAATGCACTCCGAGAAGGGTAAATGAGGTAGGATGAAAAGTATATTTCTTATACTCTTCACCTGACTCTGAGTTTATTGATCCCCAGCGAATAGACGTGTCTGGCGCAAGTCAAAGGACGCCGGGATGGCTTGGGAAAATATCCGCGTGGGAACAAAACGAAAAGGCTTCGATATTACCCAAGCCGTTTCGCTATGCAGCAACAGCGTCGTTGCTAAGCAAACATGAGATTTTGGATTTACGGTGGAAATCTCATGTGATTTATCAAATTATGTTGCCATATGGCATGGAAAGGATGAATTCTGTTATGCATTATCTGCATAGAAGAATGAATTCAGGTTATGCGTCCTTTGGGTGGGTAACTTTTACAGGTGAAATAGGCCGACGAAATGGATTGGGGTTGACGTGGCGCGCAGTTAGCGACGAAATAGGGTTGTAATTGTGGGTTGGTTCTCGGCGTAATATGGAGAACCCCCAGAGTCTCAACGAACCCCTTTCGTGAATGCTGAGAAATCTCAACTCCAATTCCACCTTGTTTCACTTCGACCCATTTTCACCACCAATCTTAAGCGGTGCTCCCACATTTTACTATAACGTGCCCACCTTCCGCCCTTCTCCTGCTTTTTTAATTTGTCCGGGTTACCTTAGGTTACGTCCAGGTGAGATAGTTCTTAAGCTCTCTAATTTGTAACTTATATATACTTTAGAAGTAGATAATTACCTTGAATTAAGCCAGTAAATGGGCTGGTAGCCCCACTAAACTAAAACTTAACTCATCGCGATTCATGTCAGAAGCGCTAAACAAAAATTCACAGTAACCACTATGCACACGGTCCAATTGCTCGGAGCATACTGACTAAGACGTCGCTGTAAAGCTGAGAGCCCCCTTTTCCCACCTATATCATCTCATTCGAATGCGTTGCGTCTTTTCTGTGCTCCACTACAAACATAAATGCATTACTTTCGGAACAATCCATGTACTACACGCAAAAACTGTGTACTACTGCATGTACATGTACTACTCCCAAAATTGAGGTCATCGCCAAAACAATGAAATTCATTTAACGTGAATTCCGCTGTGTTTATTATATATGATTAATTAACCCACTAAATGATTTATGTGTATACAAAACATAGTTAGGTAAAACTATTTCAATTAATAAAAACTACTCACAAGCCCGTAAATGAGGTAAGCGGAAGACAAGAATTCTTACCTGGAATAGAGGAAATATAATATAATTAGTAGAGAGCTAAAGTAGAATTTAAAAAAGTTATTTACTGAACATTATTTATTCAGTCAATGGGATGAAAACCTGTCGAGTTATGCTGCGTGCCGATTTCAAAAACATGGTTTCGAGAAAAACGTATTTGAATTTTAAAAACGCTATAACTTTTCGAAATCATAATAATATAATCCATAATAATTTTTTTACCTTTACTCTGCTTTACCAGCACCGTATACATGCCCTCCAAAAGCCGTATTCTGGCCCTCTTATCTCACCGATTTAAGGCCGCGTCTAAGCATTTTTTCAATCTCGGAAATGGACCGCTCAGCGGCCTTGATGCAATTGGCGTACGATTCCATGTAAAAGTCGCATAATGTAAGTCGAACCGTTCTTCCTAGTGCATCGTAGATAGAACTGTGGGGTTCTTTTAACCTACCCAAAGAACCACCCATTTACCTTATTCAACTCCTCATTCCCAACCTGCAATACATTACGAATCATTATCTCTTACCTGCATACTAGCAGTACAAAGCTCTCTTTCAACCATTTCCCACCTAAAATATAACCCACGGCAAGATCTTCATCTTGCCATGGCATCAAGTACCACAATTTCGTTACCAACCATTTTCACTATCAGTATTTGGGCAGCATCAAAGTCTCTGGTAAACATTCGGATCACACCCTTTATGACCATTACGATTCATTAAAATTCCACCGGGTACTCTTGCCGACATCCATGTTTATCGTTTACACAGCAATTTCACTGTGTTTACTCTTCTCCAGCAACCATTGTTCCCACGATCAAGCCATGGCAAATCGCTTGCTTATACAGCTGCAGCCAATTATCCCTGATCGGTTGCATAAGCGATAAACTAGCATCGAATTGGACGCAACCATAATGTTTACTCTAAACAATCTTGCAACGGTCACGTCCCATGTTTCGTTCGCTAATACAAACAAATGTGCATCTTAGCGCTTGCCCTTTTGAGATAGCGTTTCTGTTTATACAATATACCCTCTATCGTTTACGGTAGCAATTCTTTCAGCCAATGTGTATGTTCATTTATTTGAACAGCCGCTGATCGGTTTTCCTCTTTTTCTTCTTCAACGCATCTTTCGCCGTCCTCACCTCCAAGGTACGGACAACCCACTTATATGTATGATATCAATGGAAATCCTCTCAGCGAAACCCAAAATCGCGTTCTCATTGGCTGTCGGATAGATAGCGTAGGAAAATCGTTATTCACCACAAACAGGAAAACCCACCCCAGATGAGACTGGCTGTATGATCGAGTCAACGTCTCAGAGAGTCAGATTTGAACCGCGGAACGAGATACACTTGTCGAGGTCATTGCGTGTCGGAGTTAAATTGTATACCCATTAGTAAATATTGTCGAGTGTGAGTTATAACAATATAGAAATTGAATTACATGTTAAGAATCCAAATGTAAGAACATTGATATCTGGTGTATGCGTCGAACCCTGTGATGTCCAGAGACAAAAGCACTCCAGAACAGTGAAACCCTAGAATAATTCCAAGACTCAATGAAGTTCAACAAGTAAATACAATTAGACAACCGTGTGTTTCATTGCTACTGATTACATCTGTGTGTTTTGCCATTTGTGTGGTCTTTCCGGTAAGAACAATTTCCAGCGTAATATCGGTGGTGTTTCTGTTGAACCAGCGTCCGTGTTGACGCACTAGCAGAATCCGCCACAGAACATAAGCCTGATTTTTGGTGCATCCACCCAAGCAACGTGAGAGAAGATTGTTAGAGCTTAGTTCTTTGTAAATCAGCTTGATTGCTTCAAAAACATCCTTATGCAAAGAAAGCTTATGCCTATAAGTAGAAAGAGTACCTAATACTTTCCTCCGTTCCCAAGAGTACTAAGAATCGACTCCGGCCGGTCACTTATCGTGTCGCGGTTTTTCATCAGTGGATATTTTATGGTAGAGGGTTGCCCATGTATAATATTATTTCTCATTTTTTCAACTGATCCACAATTGCGCCTAATAGCAAGTCCGTAAAAAAATAGTAAGTTCATCAATGAACTTACCCGTCAATTTACTTCGGCCCCCGAGGTCTTTGATTTTTTTTTCCCGTTATGAAGGCAATTTCCTATTCTCTTTTGAACATGGCTAATACACTCTTTTTTGGCAACAGAAACACTCCCATATGATAGGCGTCAATAATTCCTTTATAGGTTTTCGAGTCCACATCGCCAATATAATTGATGTATTTCACATTATGAAGTGATTCGGAGCGCTGGAACATGTCAACGACGGCGTCGATCTCTATCTTGCTCACTGGACCCTCATGATTTGTTTGGCAATGCAGTTCATGGTCAGCAAAACTCTGTTCATATTCTGCAGTTCCTTCTCTTTTCTTGCAATATTCACACACATAACAATACTTTGATTTGACACAAACATCCAACATTTTACCAGTATACCATCCAATTAGCATAACGAGCGCGAAAAGCGCTTTCTCCACGAACCGTCGCCAGATACTGTAAGCTCATCGCTGTTATTGTGCTCTATAGACAATACTTTTTCTTTTTCAGTTAGACTTTAAAAACACAAAGTGCGCAGCCGTTCGGTAGCCATCGCAATATAAGAAATAATCGTATCGTACGTTACTTGAAAAACTGGCATTCGAGGGTCCATAACAGCGAAGACATTTTTAATGCCATTGATTTCACTACCAAGCAAGTGCATTGTAAAAATCATACGTGTAATGACTTGATATGCATGATCATTAATTAATGGGCAACTGTTTATAGAATGATTGCTGCAATTCCTGCTGTTTACAATAACAACGCTTAGCCAGCGACTGCTGTCCTCTGAAAATGTCACGTCACCTTTGCATTCTCTGCATACCACACCTTGAGAAATAGCACTAAAAACAGTCAAATTGATGAAACGGTAGCCCTCCGATTCATCCACTTCTCTACCACATTTACCATTGTTCATTTTGATTTTTTTTGCCGACGCGTTAACGTACTCCGAATCGTGCTCGATAGGATGACGGTTAGGCAGAGGGCTATTCCCGAATTTGCTTCTTCTTCGCGTTGAATAGTTTTCTTTAGTGCCTTTGCGCCCATCATATACTTTATCACTCATACTTCAGAACGTTTAAATACATTATAAAGGCTAAATAACAACGTAACTACCAATCGAACTGCAGCGCACAGGTGATTGCTCTTACAATGGTAAACACATACTATATAGTCTACGATAGTGTATGGATAGTACACAGCGACATCTGTAACATAGTTTCGAAGGATATGTTACATATATACATGTAACGGTATATCATTCCGTTGCTATTGGATTCTAAAAAGCGAATATGCACCAGTAACTTGCCTTTCCCCCTTCTTTTCTCAATTTCCAGTCAGACAAACTTGATATCCCCTTCGCTCATTTTCTATTTCATGCACGCCCATGTTCTAATATTGCATGCTATTTGCGATACGCAAATCAAAAATTTCTCATCACCTTGTAATCTTGCAATTTCCATCACCTTGGGCTAGCCTATGCTATCAACGCATATCACTTTTTTATTCCCATATGAAATTGCAATTCTGCAATTCCCATGTTCCATCCTATGACATGAATGCATACCTATATCCTACGGTTGCATCATATTGCTATACGCAATCCTAAACTCCTAATAGCATATGCCTTCTGTTCTCATCACCTTGAATCGGTTGACACCTGAATTTGTTGCCCGAAATTTTCGCTGCAGCCAGAGCAGACGTAAGGTTGCTGTCTCAAGGTGAATGGCGACAATATTGCAAAGTTGCAATTCCCATCGTCATTGGCATGGCCTGCGCCTAGGCTGGCATCGGGTAGCGATCTCAAGGTGAACGATGTGACCGTTTGAAAGAGAATAGAGTTCGGCTAGTTTTGGCACTATAAAAGGGTTTGTATCAAGGTTTAGAATTGAGAATAAAAGTAATAGTCGCACTGGGCTCAGGTGCTGTAATTGGCCACACCTAAATAAACTGTAATAAATAGAAACAAAGCTAAACAATAAAGGAGTTTATATATGCTGGATGTACACTGAAGTTGGACAAACAGTAAGTAAAGACGACGTCGAGATATAACACAAGCTCGTGAAACAGACATTAAGTACCTTCGAGGAAGACACCGACGGGCTCAATCAGTCAGAAGCCACCCACGGGCTCAAGGAGCCGGAAGCCACCACAGGTAAATGTTCTGTAGAAACAATTAACAGATGTTATCGGCGGTCGATAGGTTATAGGCATATATATGAACGCGACATTCAAAATTCAGCTTCAACGGTATAGTCAAAATTTGGTTCCCCCCTCTTTTTTTTCAAAAAAAAAAAACCTCGCACAAAAGGCGGATTTTGGAGTACGCTTAAATGTCAGAGCACAGTGCGGAGGAAAAGAGAGGAATTGGATAAGGAAAGGAGGTTTCGATGCACATTGGTCTTAAATGCCGGAACATTACAACGGCGACGAAGCAAATGATCAGGTAGAGTATTCCAGGTAGCACAGCACATTTTCCTGGTTTATCCACAATCACGGCAGCCTTTTGTCCAACCGACAAAAGCAGTTTGTGGATATCGCGTCTAGCCGCCAATAACCGAATTCTCCTGCGTGTAAATATACACACAAGAATACGACCCTCTCCGCCAGCGAAGATACAGTGCAGAATCACCATTGTGTATCTGGGTTGCTTTTAGCACCAGTTTCCTAATGGCTTGTTTGTCTATTTACACTGCTGCATGCACGTCTTCTATGATGCCCTTCGTCTATTCCCTATTCTCAGTTTCGTTTACCTATGACCTCGTAGCATGAGTAAACAATGGATCAACTAGCACGCTAGCTAAGCTCAACCCAGAGAGATCCCCTCCAAAGAGAGATCCCCTCCAAAGAGAGACTTCACGTTTCTCTCGAGAAAAGAAAACACCCTTATTTGAGAGTGGACTTGTGGCGGTTATTTAATACATTCCCAAAGAACCGCCCATCCTCTTTAAATTAACCACTTCCTCTTACCATACAAAACCTTAGTACTTGCCTGCAATTAGGGGCAGCGTACGCGGCATCATACCCGAAAAGAAAGCCTACCCGACGGCATCCATACATTCTGAATTTCCCTGGTTCATTTTCCATGAACCAGTTCATCTCCTATCGGCTCAGCTTGTTAAATATACAGTATCTCACTGTGTTTGTTACTTACCCGCATATTAATTCAAACATATAGCCATCCAGCCTGAACCTTTGTCGCCGTCGACGAGGTTTCTGCTGACTAATATCAACAAAATAATCTGCCTCCTTGTGCTCCGGAGCCATACGGCTAGATTGGATATTGCCTACATCGGTGTTTCCAAGGAATCTTAAGCAAATACCATGACGACCCCTTTGTAACATAGGCACATCATGTACATCATGTGTGCCACCATTTGATCTGTGAAATAAAGTTTTTGTTTACTTTGAAACAAAAATCAATTTCGATCCTTGGCATACATTATCAACGATGTATGCGTACATCGCCGCAGCCCCGATGATCGTACGTCTGTTTAATCAGGTGTCCACCGATCAATGCTTTTCATCGCAGGGCATCGTACTTGTCCTATACGGACACATATAGAATCCTCCCCTATCGATGCAATTCGCGGCCATTGAATCTGATGGATGTGAGTTGCGTCGTTAAGTCAGATTTGATTAGCCAGAGGAGGCGGATGATCACCAGAGAGTGCAAGCATTTCAAAGTAAAATTCCTAAGTGGTGTTGAGGTCATCGCGCTGTCGAAGTTTCGGTTGTTAACTTTTAACTAGTTTTTGCAAAACGATGTCATAATCAGAATCGCGATCAGTGATTATCGACTAAAGTAAATTCGCAGTGTCACCACGGTTTTAGTATTGATAAATGTTAAGTGTCTCGCCGAATTGTGAAAATTAAAAAAAGAGAACAAAAAATAAAACTTTAATAAACGTAACCAACGTGTTTCATTTCCTTGTTTTGATTTGACTTGAACATTTTTTTTCTGGACAGTTTGTGGAGTGTCGACGAAAGCTGTGGGAAGAAAGTGACTCCATGTCCCTGAGCCATCTACTTTCTCTCCCCAAAGACTTAGCACGAGTCTCTCGAGGTTAATCCTTGGTACACGAGTCGAAATTCAACCATCAAGCGGATCGGTCGCGGGCGAGGGGTAACAGAGTGCGCATGGTAGTGAAACGTCCCTATTTACTGCTATATTAATTCCTGATGCTGTTTTGAACTATGGTTATGTACATTCTTGTGTGGCGGCTCTACTGAAGTCGAGACATGTCCGCAAGAAATCTGATGGCATACCTTAATGAAAAGTGGAGCCACTCCATCCACTGCTTTTGTAAAAGCAAGATATATCACAATGTACAACAAAGTTTGTTACCCAGCTCTGCTGTCAAAAATCACTCCTTTTGGAATTGACGAGACGATCCTTCAACAAGCAAGACTGTCTTTATAACCGGAAAAATTCACTCGGTCCATCATATACATATATGTAATAAGGGATTCTGATTACCTCTTCTCTGCCTCCGTCCGTCACATACATACATGTAAGATCGGATTCTCATTAACTCTTCTTTGCCTCACCAATGGCATTTTCCATTTTTACAAACGACCTCTTCTCTATTTCTCACAGTATGTACTGATGACAGCACGTGAAGTTTCTTTTAATTATTTTAACCTCTTCGAACCTCATAATTAAACAGGAAGGCAAATCCAACTTATTAAATTATTTCCTCAACAAGAAGACCCAAAAGAGGTTATCTTCCTATGTAATGATCTAAAATCCAGTGCAACCCACTACCAATTTGAATTAAATGACCACATATTTGAAGCTGTGAAATGTACAACCAGATATTGCGTTTCCTTCGAAGAATGGACTAGCCGACGCAGGATTCCTGTGTCATTGCAATGATTACCACGAAAAGCTACCATCGTATAGGAATGAGATGTAAAATAAAATTTACAATGGATGAGGCAAACCGATGCTTATGCTTGTAGCAATTACAAAAAACTAAGTTACCACGGCGTTTGCGTAATGCCATTCTCCCTCAGAAGGAATTGTTCTTCAGCTGAACGACATGCGAGCGGAAAGCTGTGCCTGATCATGTGATCCCTCATCAGCGGAATCTGCAGGCATTCAATGTGTCACTGACCTGTTTGCATACGAGTTTACATTATTAAATTTGAATAAGGATGTCCTCGGGTGTTTCGGATTCAAATTCTTTTTCGTTTCCATTTTTGTCAATGGAATTTGGAATCTTTGAACTGTATACCAGCACGTATTTAGCCTAGATGATACGAGGGCAGGTCAATAAGTCTTTAGAAAATGAAGACGATTGTCTTTTCTTTTTTCATTTAGTTGACCTAATAATGACTTATAATACTGTCCAGTTATCGTCTGTCCCTTTTCCAAATAGTCAATGAAGATAATACCACCTGCATCCCAAAACATAGTAGCCATAATCCACCTGATTTCACCGTCTTCTTTGGAGCCCATTCACCATTAACAAATCATTGTTTCGACTGTTCTTTCGCTTCGGGAGTGTAGTGGTATACCCATGTTTCATCTATAGTTACTAATCTGCGCAGAAACTCATCCGGGTTGAGACGCATGCGCTCCAAAAGTTCTTAGTTGAGAGCAAATCCATTTCGCAGATTTTTACATACCCAATTTGTAATGCAAAATTGAAACATGAAACAAATTGAAAATTGACAGAAATCTAGTGAGGAATGATGCTTACTAAAAACAGACCATTTGCGATGCTACGAGCGTCATCGTAGGTGTTTCTAAGGGCTTATTGACCTGCCCTCGTATATATCTGACTGCAGATGAAAACTGTGCTGCACCTCAATGAATTGTTAACCCAAAAGGATGGTAAAGAACAAGACCTCCCCTTAGGTGGTGCATCCAGTAGTGCAGCAGTAACTTCAACTAATTTGGGATTGCGATTGTCATCGTGAATCATTATGAAAAATTTAACAAGCCACATGACTTGCTAAATAAGGCCAAGACCAGCTCCCGGTTGTAGTGCCGACGACGATGATGATGATGATGATGATGATGATTGTCACCGTAAGCATTTCTAAGGACTTATTGACCTGCCCTCGTATATATCTGGCTGTGGATGAAAAATGTGCTGCACCACAATGAATTGTTAACCCAGAAATTTGGTAAAGAACAAGGCCTCCCCTTAAGTGGTGCAGCAGTAACTTCAACTAATTTGGGATTGCGAAACTGGAGAGTGGTCTCGCTCAAGGACTATGTTAATCGAAGACTGTATCTCCACCTAAGTAGTTACATACTATACATTATACATTTAATATCTTGTTTGATATTTGTCCTCATCTAAAGTTCAACTAGTACAAAAATATCCGACTGCCTTAGAGCTTATATCAAACATTCTAAGTTCTTCAACTAAATTCAAGAAAAACGACCTCCCTACACCCTACAGCAAACGATGATGAGTGCCGATTATTCCAAGAATTGCATCACATCCGCTAGAGAAACAATCTATCTGCACCTGCAGCGAATTACACTCTGTTAGCACTGCACTAAGGAATGAATATACTACAGAATAACTGAACTAACCGATTTCCCACTGCCTCTCCAGTCAGCTATTGAAATCGCTTTCTAAAAATACTGTAATGTCTGTGTTAAAAAAACGTAACAACAAGAAGAAGAATAATTCAATACTCGGCAGCGAACACCAGATGCGGAACAATCCGCCAGCATAACCAACTCCTTGAGGGTAGTGGCACTTCACCGCTATGTGCCTTTTACTCCGGATATTAGTACGTAATGTGATTACGTTTAAGACACGCCATGTCTTGGATCTGTTCGTGATACGAGGGCAACATCTGCTGCTGCATATTTTCACATGCTGTCCCAAGGAAAGGGCAGATCCGGCTGTTTCTGCTGTAGTCCATTTGCTTATTTAGCTAAACCTCAAGCAAATTGTGTCCAAGAAATGGCAGAGGAACGGAGTTGGGGGTAGGATTAAGAGTTAGCGAAATAAACCAGGAGCTTCGATCTCATTTTAATGTAACGACAAACGAATAAAAGGAGGCATGATGCCATTGCCTTCTATGAAGTTCTTTATGTATTTTTCTGGAGGACTAAAGAACTTTAAATTCCTTTTCCTATTTTAGCATTTGCATTCGTCTAAATTGGATCGGTCATTTAATCTACCAAATGAATGTAGCTATAGTTTCTCTGTATCCGATAGAGAATCAAAGTTACATCATCATTTCAGGTAAGTTACACGTGACAATAAGGTAATCTTCGGTCGTGCACTTACGAGCGTTGCCTCTTATGTTTCGGGATTTGGCAACCCTAGTGTTGCAATCCGGCAATTGACAGCTCTGTCGTAAAGTTGGACATTTTTGAGGTTATACGCACTCAGAACGTTTTGACATACGTGCGCTATTTGTGTTGTTTACAGTAACTTAAAAGATTCATCTCGGCCCAAAAATGGAATTAAATCGTCAACATTTTCGTGCGATTATTTTTTACAACTTTCGGCCTGGATTAACTCAGCAACAGTGCATGGATGAACTTAATTCAATTTTTGGCGATGAAGCTCCACCAAGGACCAGTGTTTATCGATGGTATGGTGAATTCAATCGTGGTCGTAGTTCACTCCAAGATGAATTTCGTGAAGCTCGTCCAAAATCAGTTGTTGTTCCGAAAACCATTGATGCTGTGCGCGAACTGATATTGGAAGATCGTCATGTGACCTATCGTGAGATTGAGACAACCTTAGGCGTTAGTGGGACCAGCATACATTCAATATTGCATAAACATTTGACTGTCAAAAAAATTTGTTCGCGTTGGACCCCACACAATTTGTCAATCGCCCAAAAAAAGGCTCGTGTCAATTGGTCGAAAGAAATGCTCAAAAAATACGGTCGCGGTGCTTCGAAACACGTCTATGACATCGTGACAGGTGATGAATCATGGATTTACGCGTATGAGCCCGAAAGTAAACAGCAGTCGACTGTCTGGGTGTTTCAAGATGAGCCAAATCCAACAAAAGTTGTTCGCGCACGAAGCACTTCCAAGCAAATGGTCGCCTGTTTTTTTCGGAAAAACTGGACCCGTCGCAACCGTACCACTAGAACAACGCAGAACAGTCAATTCTGAGTGGTACACAACCATTTGTTTGCCAGTTGTCTTCCAAGAATTCAGGAAAACCAACCGCCGAAGACGGATCACTCTTCACCACGACAATGCGAGCTCTCACACATCGGCTGCGACAACTTAATTTTTGAGCACCCAAAACATCGATTTGATGGGTCATCCGCCGTATAGTCCTGACTTGGCACCGAATGACTTCTTTTTATTCCCGTACGTAAAAAACAAACTGAGAGGTCAACGTTTTTCGACACCCGAAGAAGCGGTTGCTGCATTCAGAATGCATGTGTTGGAGATACCTCAATCAGAGTGGCAAAAGTGCTTCGACAATTGGTTCAAACGCATGCAAAAGTGTATAGATCTTCATGGGGAATATTTTGAAAAACAATAAAGTGATTTTCGAGGATCAATATTTGTTTTTGTTCTCTGATCCCGAAATATAAAAGGCAACCCTCGTACAACATCTCGCTCGAGATATCCAAAAAATCGGGATTGTTGCACGAAAATGTGTATCTTTGGGATACAACTTTCGATTCCTTTTCCTTTATAAAGGAATAGTTTAGTGATCTCCGGGCCGCAGTCTTAAATCGATCTTAATCCCTGGAGGAAATACCCCAGGGGAAAAACTAACGAAAATAATTGGAAAAATAAAACTCTTTAATTTGTAAAAGAAAAACAACACCGATTTTCATTTTGCGGCCAATTGATAGCCAAGTATCACCTGGCCTGGAAGACCAAGAGAAGACCAAGGACAAACGCCCAATTAAGGACGTTACTCTTCCCTCAGGTAAACGAGGAAGCACGGTAACGACCCCTTTTGTAGGACGAGTTTCAGGAGCGGTCAAATTTTAAGAGATCGCCTTGTCCTTTTAAGGACCAGGAGACACGCTTCCTGGAACAAAAACCCTTCAAAGAATACAACACCGTGGCAGTTCCATTGAACGCCACTACTTACTTTACAGGTACAAAAGGTAACAGTTTCCTAAAATACACTAAAAAATCCTTCCATGCCGTACCTGTAACATAAGAAAAACCGGTGGAACATCAATTCTCGCTGATATGAAATTCCAGCGGCAACAAATGCAATATTTTCAAAACAATTTGGTTTAACAAGCAAGCAACCAATATTGCCCGTTCAATATCTGTACGATATTCCACACCTGCAGGAAATGTGTATCCTTCCTCGATCGATCACCCGACCGACCGATACATGAGGGCACCCGGCTGACGCCCTGACAGTCGAATTCGCAAATGGAAATTTACCATCAGAATTCGAATGCGAGCATATACCAGCGAAATGTACACGATCAGCAATAATGCTTTACGCAGTCGTTGATCGTGTAAACATGTCAACCCTTTTTGCCGTTGAGATACTCGCACCTATTGCGAACATTTAGATGGGACCTATGCTATGTCTGCATACTTGCGGACGCACACGATGAGCAGCAGAAGCAATCATCGTGTGTGTATTTCAACCCCTTTTGTGTTGAACAAAACGCAAAAGGGTAAATTACCAAATATGGTCATCGAAGCGATGATGGAATATGTGGTATTCTATCGCTTCAATGAACTTATTCAATCGCGAAGTGGATTCCGTGAGGGTAGGTTGTGGCCTCACGTTAATACACATCTCCCGTGGGACGTCCCAAGAGATAGGGGTTTTCGGTGAACAGCCGTGGAGTAAAAGTTGCCAAAACGATCGGTCGGTTGCCCGCATTTGTAAATGTTTCGTGTTCAACAAAAATTAATAAGTGAATTGTACAGTGAGAGGACATTTAATCACCTTAATTTTTCAATTTTAACAACAAAAATTAATAAGTGAATTATACATGAATTGTACAGTAAGAGAACATTTAATCACCTTTAATTTTCAATTGTAACAACAAAAATTAATAAGTGAATTATACCGTAAGAGGACATTTAATCACCTTAATTTCTCAATTCTAACAACAAAAATTAATAAGTGAATTATACCGTAAGAGGACATTTAATCACCTTAATTTTTCAATTGTAACAACAAAAATTAATAAGTGAATTATACCGTAAGAGGATATTTAATCACCTTTAATTTTCAATTGTAACAACAAAAAATAATAAGTGAATTATACCATAAGAGGACATTTAATCACCTTAATTTTTCAATTGTAACAACAAAAATTAATAAGTGAATTATACATGAATTGTACAGTAAGAGAACATTTAATCACCTTTAATTTTCAATTGTAACAACAAAAATTAATAAGTGAATTATACCGTAAGAGGACATTTAATCACCTTTAATTTTCAATTGTAACAACAAAAATTAATAAGTGAATTATACCGTAAGAGGACATTTAATCACCTTAATTTTTCAATTGTAACAACAAAAATTAATAAGTGAATTATACCGTAAAAGGACATTTAATCACCTTAATTTTTCAATTGTAACACCAAAAATTAAATAGTGAATTATACAGTAAGAGAACATTTAATCACCTTTATTTTTCAATTGTAACAACCAAAATTAATAAGTGAATTATACCGTAAGAGGACATTTAATCACCTTAATTTTTCAATTGTAACACCAAAAATTAAATAGTGAATTATACAGTAAGAGAATATTTAATCACCTTTATTTTTCAATTGTAACAACCAAAATTAATAAGTGAATTGTACGTGAATGAACTCTTTTGTAAATATTTTGTTTAATAAATGGAGTCAATTGAAGGACAATAAGTTTAAAAACGTGATTGGACTGGGCTTTGCATTTTTCTTGGAGCGCATCGTACGTACCAGAGTTGTGCGATTAGTCGTTTGGGACTGGATTAAGCAAAGAAATAGTGGAAAGGTAAACCACCAGAGATACCCATTTACCACAGAACCATCTATTGGAACTTAGTTGTGCACCTATTGTTAAATCTTAGGGCTCATCACGATGCCCGATGGTTGCCCGCCGAGAGCCTGATTCTTTAATTGTTTCACGGTGGTTCCCCTGTTCCTTCGTTTCCATAAGCGGATGCCTTCAAATCACAACATCGAATTTGAAGATCAGTTATCAAATATTATTCAATGAGTCAAGGTGACTGGTCAGTGAAAATCGGTTTTCTTGGTTGGTGTTTCATCTGGTGCGCGACTAAAAATTAAATATTGACGGTAAATGTTCTACCACTGTTCTAGTATTAAAATATTATAATTAAAATTTCCTTATTATCCCCATCGTGAATCAACTCGTCAGTGAGAAATCGATACCACACTATAGCATTGAGAACACAACGCGTTCACCTCGTTGAGCGAATTGTCCGTGCAAATGATTAAGATCATTCTGCTTGTTTGATCCTCACTTTGAAACATTCTCACGTTTAGACAGCAGTCCCTTTCTAATACAATTCAGTTACCTGTTCACACTTACTTGGTTAACACGAATTAGAAATAGAATAAATTTTCGGAAAAAGCCAGTTGAACAGCTAGAGAGATGGTTGCCATGAAAAGTAATGCCGATTTAAGAGTTCTCATGGACTCAAGATGGAGTAAAATCACGTATCTATCAGATCAATCATCACCAACTCCCAACCGTTCGCTGTGATTTCAAATCTCAACGGTCTCAGGTAACTCATTTTGTTGCGGATTAGCAGTCGAAATAACCGGCCAATTCGCAATATTTAAATTTGTGGCATCATTTAAATTTGTGGCATCATTTAAATTTGTGGCATCACCAATGAACAATGTCAGCAATCAGCTGACATTTATGAATTTTGTTGGTTGTCACTTGACAACCAATTCTTTATCTTTCTTTTCTGTTCTTCGTTCGTTAGCTTTGGATGGTTACAGTTTTTGTTAATCTTATTTAATCGTTATAATCACTCGAAATAAAGTTCATGTTTTAATTTCTAAATTGTAAACACCAGTCTTTCAATTCTTTAAAAGCTAACGTTTGGCATTCACGACCAAATGTAATCATTTCATTTTACACATTTTTAATTAGATTGTTGCAGCAAACGTGGACCAGTGTCGCTACACATTGTTCCTGCAGTTCATTATCCCAGACCACCGAGCATTCACTGGGTGCTTAATAGTTTTGTAATATACAATTACAAACACATTTTTTTATTTTTTTATTTGATTTGAAGCCCTCATCAAAACAATATGGGATAAGGAAGTCACTCCGGAAGAATGGAGAACCTAAATAGTCGTCCCCATCTTCAAAAAAAGCGACAGATCTGCCTGCGAAAATTACAGAGGAATACCATTGCTCCCAACCACATACTGGCGAGAATCACATCGAGAATCACATCGTACGCAAAAGAAATACTGGAAGATTACCAATGCGGATTCCGTCGGAACCGGTCAACAAGCGACCAGATGTTCACAATAAAGCAACTGCTGGAAGTGGGAATACGGAGAGAGGGTTCACCAACTGTTCGTGGACTTCAAAAAAGCCTACGACTCAGTCGCAAGGCAAAGAATCTACCATATTGTAGTTGAGCTGGGGATCCCGAAAAAATATGCCGCCCTGATTCAAATTTGCGTGAACGAAAACAAAGGGCGAGTTAGAATAGAAAACCACCTCTCAGAACCATTTGAAATCCGGGACAGACTAAAACGGGGGGATGGCATCTCACCATGTCTTTTTAACCTTGTACTCGAGTATGTTATCAAAAAGGTACAAGACGACAACACGACCGGATCATTTCTGAACGGGGTCACAAAAGTGCTCGCATATGCGGATGACATCGCCGTTCTGGGCGAAAATCTAGAAACTGTAAGTAAAAACAGTGATATCATCATGCAAGCGGCAGAAGAGGTGGGCCTAGAAATAAATGAAGACAAAACAAAGTGCCTGATGGACCTCAGAGAACACACATAAACATCAGAGGCAAGATATTTGAAAAGGTCAAAGAATTTAAATATCTGGGAACAATACTGACGGGCAGTAACGAAATGTCGAAGGAAATTAACAAAAGACTACACTCCGGCAACGCTAGTTGGCATGCTGTCAGTAAACTGTTGAAATCCAAACTGCTATCACGTAATATAAAGCTCCGTGTCTATAGAACCATAATCATGCCAATTGTTCTATACGGAGGCGAAACATGGGGTCTCACAAAACGGGAATAAAACAAATTCCGCGTATTCGAGAATGAACTCCTAAGGGGTATCTTTGGCGGCAAATATGACGAGGAGGCAGGGCAATGGAGGAAACTCCACAACCACGAATTGGAAGAGCTATACCGCAAACCTACAATAGTGAGAGTAATCAAGTCGCGAAGTTTAAGATGGGTCGGACACGTAGCGCGAATGGGCAACGATAGGACCGTGCGTAGAATTCTTGACGGTAGACTAACGGGAAAGAGACCGGCCGGAGGTCCGCGACGGAGATGGGAGGACATTGTTAGGTTTGACCTTGAGCAGGTCGGATCGAATGTTCAAGCGTGGAAAGAGAGTGCACGGGACAGGGAACGATGGCGGAGTCGAGTCGGTGAGGTCATGAACTTCCGGGTTCCTACAGGCCAATAAATAATAAATAAAAATGATTTTCGATTTATTGCCTGGGTTGACAGTTTAATTCGTACACTCTATCTTCAACCGGGTATATCCATTGATAATTTTTCATATTCTCTTTACTCTTGATTTATGACTCATTTCACTCAGAATACATTATATTCAGATGCCTACATCGCAGTGCCGTTTTCATTTACCCCAAAGTTAGGGAATTGTTTTGCGATTCCTGTTTGCGCGAGTTCCGCAACCCAACGCACCAACCACCTGTTCCCACATCACTCCCTAACCCCAAAGGCTCATCACTCTACAACAGTACACGCAACAGCATCAGGTCATCACCCCCAGCATCGCATCATATTAAGTTGCGGAACCCAACACACCAGCCCACTTTTCCCACATCCTAAGAATCGCATTGTATTGCACTTTTTATTTCAATTGCACTTGTAAACTTACATCAATTGTACTTGCACGACTGATATATTTGTAGATTGAGCGTCTATTAACCGTTCGGCCTAAATTCATTACCAAATTCTAAATTTCATCAGTTTTGCAAATAATACGTAGGTAATCTGTATAGTGGTTCGATAGTATAGTGGTTAGTATACCCGCCTGTCACGCGGGAGATCGGGGTTCGATTCCCCGTCGGGGAGCCTCTGGCGCAAGACTAATGACCTTGCCCGGAAAAAACAAATCATTATGGAAAATTTAACAAGCCTCAGGACTTGCTAAATAAGGCCAAGACTGGTTCCCGGTTGTAGTGCCGATGATGATGATGATGAATCTGTAAAGTAAATCATTGTTTTCAAGTTGAGTTGAATAAAAGTGTTCAAACAGAAAGGTTGCTTTTTTTTTTTACCTCGAGCTGAGGCGATACGCTTAACTCGAGCATTTGTTTAGTACTTTGAGATGTGAAGATCACCACCTCGAGCAACGTGGGTATACACAAATATATAAAGCTGGTGAATGAAACCTTGGAAATAGTCAATGATTGTGCTATAAAAGGCCTTTCGACAACTGGAAAAACAGAGAACCACTACTATAAAGAAGAAATCACTCCCCGAATTAGATTCCAGAGGCACAGAAGCCCACCTGAAAAGAGTTGTACTCAAAATCAGCCGTTGTTTACATATCAGATCCTGCATATAAGAGATAAACTTGTATCCTATTTATAACAAGAATTTATCATAAATTAACTAAACTATCTCGAAGAAAGACATCGAATGTCTGGCTAACTATCGAATTTTCTTTTACGAAATACGTGTTCTTGTAGTACTATATTTTGAGCGCATCTACCACATGAAAATGAGGACCATTGCCGGTTGTTCTAAAATATACAACATATCCAAGTCATACGTTTTTTACGACCATTTGCTCTAGCCTTCTGTGTTGGTTGGAGAGAAATGAGTAATTTGGACTTCCATCACCCAGACGGTCTAGCACATTATGTAACATTTAATACCTTTCCTCATCGCCGGGTCTGAATACGACCAAAAAATAGATTCCACATTCTACCTTGAAATCCAATTACACTCAGCACTTAAAACCGGTCCAAATTACAAGTCCGACAGACTTCAGCTTTTTGTAGTTTGTGCTGCACATATGAGAACTGCATTCAATTTGTTGCTTTGCAGTGGGATAGGATATTGTAACGCAATTAAACGCAACAGCGTCTCCAGGTAACAAGAGTTAGAAGAGGCCGTTACTCAAAATGATTTAATCCGATGAATTTTCACCCGCTGCAAACCGGTTGTAACGGCAGACCGGCAGTCCGGCAGACCATGGCTGTGCGCCTCGAGGCAACAACATGTATTCAGCAAACTGTCCACACTCTGTCGCTAGAACGTTCGTGACTAATTATCTTACCTTAGAGAGGTCGCTGTGATGCCATAAGCCTTTCTAAAACGGGAATATAATTAGCTGACCATTTTGGTAAGCGCACCATATCAATGATCTAACGACACGGCTTCATGACATGGCGCACAAGAAGTCCATATCCTCAAGATGCATTGCCTTTCCATTGGAAGATATAGATCGTACACTTTCTATTTCCACAGGAAGATCGGTATGTAACAGAGTTGATGGCAACGCCCGACAGCTATTGATCCCGGAGTCTTGAAATGTTTTACTTTCCTAAACACGGTATTTTCTATTTCCCCCTTTTACTGCACCTAATATAGATCGATGTAATTTGGGTGGTAAACAATTTACTCCAGAGGTTTCTGATACTTTCAATCGACATGGACGGACCTCCTTTTGCGATATTCTTATAGTATGATCGGAGAGTTTTTGTTGTTTTATTTGGCGATCAAGATTTCAGTTAAATTACTGGCTTTCCAAGTTGTACACACAAGGATGGGGGATCAAAGTCAAGTTTTTGTGTATCTTATAAAGAAAAGGAGGTTGGGCGCGGGATATGAAGATCATAGGGTGTGCTCTGATTGCCGGTAGGATCGTGATTGCGTGATGGTTGTGATTTATTCAAAATGAACAACAGCCTGTGTTTCGAGCAAGGTTTACGGTGGTAATGGCAGGTATTGGGTGGGGTAAATTTGCGAGAAGAACCTGTAAAATTAAGTGGATGAAGATTGATAGGTAAATTGATTGTTTCGGTAAATTACATTGTTACGTGTTGTAGCCCTGTTCTGCTTTTCTGCACGATCGCAGAATGTAAAAGGTAAAAAGGGCAATATATAATGAGCGAGGATGGACGTTCAACAAAGGCCGCTGACAAAAACTAGAAACGACCTATGTCCGTAAAAAGGAATTGTTGCATGCAATCATGTACTAAAAGACGAAGACATAGTGGATCTGTGTGAGACAGTTCACTTAGTTAGATAGAGAATTTAATTAGTTTAGTTTAGTTGTTGACAGGAAACACTTTAATCATGACTAGTTGTGTATTATAATAGAAAAGACAGGAAATGAACAAAGTTGTAAAAAGAATATGAAAAAACGCAGGTGTGATTCTTTTCACGGTAGGATTAGTATCTTGTGGTGACTCTACAATCACCCAAAAGCTTGTTGGAATACAAACAAGAAAGAATAACATACACTAAAAAATATTAATTACAAAGCAAATATTCATATTCTCGGCAACGGTCTCATGTTTAAATGGCCACACAGTCGAAAAGCTTTGACATTGAATCCCGATAATATAGTGTATCTTTATACTGCTGTATTTCGAAAAACCAGGCTTACCACGGTGCCTAGGTGATAACCTCACCATTAGAATTCCTTATCCGGAATTCACACAATATGATCTTCGCCGTATTTCTGTGTTATATGTATTCATTGTTTTCGAAATACAGACGATATGAGCACTAATAAATATATATACATATAGCAAATACATTGTTAACGCGCCGTCTGAGATACCGGTGACAGATTAGTCCAGTATATCATTGCATTGTTGACGCGCTCCCGAGGCAGCGAGCCTCGGGAACAAAAGCCGATAACATAATCTGATATCGGAGTAGAATGTATTGTGAGGGCCAAAGTTGATAACCGAAAGTGACCACAATGGGTGTTGTGCACTTATAATTTGTTCAATTTGGTAAGGACTGATCCCTCGTATATTTAGCATAATACAAATTGTAAATAAACTTAGCAACTAATTTAAAAGTAAGGTGCAATAACCGTATGAACTATCTTTCTAGATTAAACTAACGTAAGAAAGAGAAAGCAAAAAAAGGAAAAACAAGAAAGAGAGAAGAGAGAAAACTTAGACTTAACTTCGTGGGAAAAAGGTAGTGAAAGAAGAAGAACAAGGATGGAGACTAATAAAAAATCGGTGTTGAGTACAGGAGAATAGTATTAGGGAGGACTTATTGGTGGGTGGAGTTTGAGAGCAGAAGATTAAAATTTGATTAAAATCAAAATAGATTGTATTTTTGATATTAGTATGCGTGTAGTGATAGGGTTACTAGGGGCTAGTGAGGAGTGAGAGTTTGAGATTAGAATTGATGAGGTTAAAGTCAAAAGAGGTGTGGTAGCAGTTAACACTCCGTAGCATTCATGAGATGAGCTCGTTAGAGCCATAAGAGATGTGATGGTCGGGTAAGTAGAAGACACAGAAGTTACCCAAGTTACGAGGGTTGGTATAAAACAGAATGAAGGAGAGCAGGTTTGGAAAATTGGTCGAACCTGAGAGAAGACGGTAGATAAAGAGCATATGTTGGCATAGATTTAACGCTCTCTAAGTGTGTTGAGGTTAATTCGTTTGAAACAGCTTGTGTGCGGGGGCAGTGTCAGCGGGTTTTCCCCATTCAATTATGAGAGGGCAAAACGTAAGAACTGAAGTTGAGTTCACACGATCCTCCGGATGTAGGACATGTGATAAGGAGACCACACTTGACTAGTATACTCTCACAGAGGACGGCTAAAGGTTACACTGAGCGATCGGGTAACGTAGGGGTTAGAGAATTCTTTCGAGTAGAGAGACTAGAATTGGCCCTAAGGGTTATGTCATTAATATGTAAAAGGAAGCTTGGCTCCTCGTCGCATGAAATAATCAGAACACGAATCGTTTGTACAAGAAGTAGGAAATAGAAACGTGGCGGGGAAAGGATGCGCATCCATTAGAACATAATTCAGTAGAATTTGACGATGTTTAGTTCGAGAGAGCTATTTTGATACCAAACCGAAAAGCTATTGAGATATATTTGAAGAAGTGAAGAATCGAGCAAAGGGCTTATCGTTTAGTAAAATTTAGTGTCATCTGTGTAAAGAGCCATTGAGGAGCGTTTGATACTAGTGTTTATATCATTTATAGTTAGTATAAGGAGGGGACTAATATTACTGCATTGGGAAACCCCTTGGGTGTGAAGAAAAGGGTATAGATCTAAAGCTTACGCGGTAGATTCGATAATATTCTATTAGGTAGGAAAATCCGCTTCATCAATAGGGCTTCTAAGCCAGGGGAAGATAGTTTAATGAATGTGAATTTGTGGAAAATTTTATAGAAGACTTTACTGAAATCGGCCGTGTTATATCGACTTCGTTGCTCTAAGGTACGGAGGGTGCGGGATAATAATTCTACTAGATTGGTGGCGGTAGATCCACAAGTAAGGAAGCCATGCTGATTGGCTAAGAGGTGGTATATGCACCGGACGCATAACGCTTCATATAGATTCATTTCGAACAGTTTTGGAATGTGGGATAGTTTAGCAGTGAGACGATAGTCAGCAACATCGCATTTAGGTTCCTTTTTAGGTAAATGGGTTACAAAGGGGGATTTTCAAATGTTCCAGAATTCACCTTCTGACGGCGATAGATTACAGATCCATGAGACCCAGGAAGAGACAGAGACAGAGACAGAGAGAGAGAGAGAGAAAGAGAGAACGTGAACGAGCATTTTAAAAAAAAAAGCAGGAGGGCGACCGTCTGAACTAAGACTGAACTTATCCTTCAGATGGATTCATTTATCTTCAATTTAGAATAAGTTGAGAAATAAAAGGGCCGAGGGAGAACTTTGGCAAGCCTTTGAAGTATAAAGGGTCAGGCTCAAAAGAGTCGTCTGCGAAGAATTGTTTAAAGAATAACGCGAAAAGATTAGCGATAGTTTGTCGGTCGACTGACGTGATCGAGTTATGGGAAAGGGAGATGGGATATTCATCGGATTTGCGTTTGTAATTAACAAATGTCAAATAAGTTTTGGGGTCATTAATTAAATTGATTTTGATTTAAATAAGATAATGGCGGTAGAGGGAGCTATAAAGATGGGTGAAATTACGTAAGGAACCTTCATAGTTGGAATAGTCAGGGGAAGAACGCGTTCTAAGGAAAATATCCCTCTTATTTTGAAGAGTACGGAGTCTGCGGGTATACCGAATGGGCGATAAGACGGATATTCTATGCCGAAAGTAAGGAACATATAGTGAAATGGCATTTAAACTTCATTATAGAGAATGATGGCAGCGTCTTGTATCACTAGATGGTCACGGCAAAATGTGATTTTGATAAGATACTCATTTATCTTTTTATAGCAATTGTCCCACTGGCTCCACACAGAAACTCAGAATACAGTATATCTCCAACTAAAATTATGTCATTTTCAGAACACATTCCTACTCATGAGAAAAGATCAGACGAGATAAGCAATCTTTTTGGAACTAGTGTTTGTAAAAAGTTACTTAGACTGTTGCAGAAAATCGTTGCCTAAATTTAATGTCGGTTGAATTGCGTTGTCAGCGCATTATTCATATTTCAGGAAGACGCCATATCGTCACAGCGAGTCGAAATTTACGGAAACGCTACAAACCGCAGCGTATCGATGTCTAAAAATGCATAACGTTGTTACATGCCAAGTCCAGGGTAGCCCCCACGCATTTATGAAAGGAAGACGTGGTTGCAAGTCCGTTCAAGGAATAAAAGATAAGCTTGTCTGGAGACAGGTTTATGTATAAACAATTGAATAAAAGACGAACCACTTGAATTATATTTTCATTCAAAATATTTTTATATAGAGTAATGATTTGAGATTTCACTTTGTAGAGAGAATATCATCCAAATGTCTTCCATTGCGCACACTGTTCGCAGAGATTGTACCAGGTGTATGCATAAGCTTTCTTCCGGTTTAACGAAGAGATGGCGCCAACGAAAAGTACGCAGCGTATTAATTCGACACATACGTCATTTTGTTCGTCTGAGATTTAACTACAAACACACACACGTTGAGTCCGCCAAAAACTAGCGTCTTTGTTTTATCGTTCAGTGATCATGTCGGGTTCTGTGACTGAAAATGAACTTTTCTTATTTAATCAAAAAAAAAAAGGTTGTTGAATGTCATCGCTGGTAGAAACGTATGGTGAACACGCTCCATCAATTAGAACATGTGAGACATGGTTTCGACAATTTAAAAGTGCCGATTTCAACGTGCAAGACAGTGAGTGCTCTGGTAAACCACCAACATGTTAAGACGAACAATTGCAGGAGTTATTGGATGATGACTCAATTCAAACTCAACGACAATTAGCAGAAACATTATATGTATTACAAGAAACAATCAGCAGACGTATGCGTGCAATGGAGAAGATCAATAAACTCGGTAAATGGGTCCCATACGATTCGAAAGAACGTCAAATGGAAAATCACAAAGTCACTTGTGAAATGCTGCTTCGACGCCACGAAAGGAAATCATTTCGGAAATGTGACGGGTGATGAAAAATAGATTTATTTTGAGAACCCGAAGCGAAATAAATCATGGCTTTGACCTGGGGAAGCTGGTCCTTCAACACCAAGGTCAAATCGTTTCGGCAAGAAGACCATGTTCTGTGTCTGGTGGGACCAGAGCGGTATTGTGTATAATGAACCCTTGAGGCCCAGCAAAACCGTTAACATTCACATATTCATCGAAAGGCGACCGAAATGGGCCAGAAGACATGGCAAAGTAACTTATAACTTAACTTACTTAAAGTAACAATAGTGAGAAACATTGAGTTCGCTTGGATGGGACATCCTTCTGCACCCGCCGTACTCATAAGACATGGCACTATCTGACTATCACCTCTTCATATCAATGGGGTACCCGCTCGCAGAGCACCACTTCAGCGATTTCAACGAAGTTGGAAAATGGCTCGACGAATGGTTTGCCGCGAAAGACAATCAGTTTTTCTGGCATGCTATTCATAAATGACCTGAAACATGGGCGAAATGTGTAGAAGCCGATAGCCAATATTTTGAATAATAAAAAATTAATTTCCCTAGAAAATTACGTATTTTTTTTTTACCAAAGAAACCGACAAAAACGTATGCATACACCTGATACACTGCAGTAAATTAGTAGAATGCTGTAAATTTGGACGAAAAACGCGCCCATCCGATAGTGATGTTGTATCCCACTACATAAACCCAATTAACTACATAAACCGCATTCCACAATCAATTAAGTACATAAACCTCATTCCCCAATCAATTAACTACATTAAACCGCATTCCACAATCAATTAACTACATAAACCTCATTTCACAATTAATTAATATAATTCATTTTAATCCAATTAACAAAATATCACACACTAAGCGATACCTCGTTAATTGCGTATCGAATGACGCACAGTCATTCCCCAAACTACACACTATCCAATTGCAAGTACATTTTTTGTCTCGTATCGCATATCCAAAAACAAGCGCCATACCTGGCATGGGACACTGCCGACGTCTACAAAGACGTTGGATTACGACAATTGGCATAGGCCATGTGTCATGGTACCTTTTAACGGAGTTTCCATCATAATGCTGAAACCTACGAAAGGCAGGCACATGCGTAAAACGAAACGCCACTGGCAACATTAAGTGAGCGATACGAATTGCTTGAACGAGGGTCACTGCACTTTAAGTGGATCGATCAAGTGGAAAATCGATTTAAGCAAAACGAGTGACTCCTGACCGGCCGAATGTACCCCCTTGGGACCAAAGACGACTGAGCGGAACTGTGGGTAAATGACTTGCGCTTGGGGTCAGAAGAATTAGTTGCATTGTTTGCGATTCTGCCCCAATAATTTGGATATAAAAGGAGTGGTTGCAAAGGGATTAGATTCAGAGTTAAGTAAACCTAGCAAAAGGAACAGGTCACGGCCTCGCATAACCTTTTGCTTTCTGAGTAAAATATTAAGTAAAACAAAATAATAAACGAAAGATAGTTAAAGATTAACTCTCCACGGCGGTCGGTAGAAACCTCCTCCTCTCATCTTGAGGCGATAGAGACTTCTCACATCCTTACATCTTCAACCGGTAGGATCTCCGTGGAAAATTTGCTAATCCTGGACTGAGGTAAATAATCTTAACAGTGACTACACAACGTTCTGCTGATTTCTGCCATACAGAAACTAAAAAGTCCGCATGATACATGAGTCGAATGATATCCCCCAACCCGCCATCCCTTTCCTTTCACGTTTAGCGTGACAAAAGTGGCTGAGTTGGTAAGGAGGTCGTGTCTTGCATCTGATTGTGCAAACCTAAGTTCATCTTACGACTTTTGCCATTGTGCAGTACGCCACAATTACTGAGTGGTAGGAAGGGTCTCAAAGCCCAGCCGCCCGGTGAAATACCACCCTATTAAGCTATAGGCTTGGTGAAATGGTTGGGAGAAATCCATGAGCATCTTTTGGAGCTTGACTGATGGACCCAGTCGAGAAAAAAATAGCATCTCAGCACTATAGGTTCGCCTTTCCTGAGAGAAGTAAACGAAAAAATAAATAAAAAACTTTTTGAAATTATCCCATTTAAAAACATAAACCTGCCATTGAAGACCTTTTATATTACAATACATACATGTACACCATAATTCATTTACAGTTCCCTTCTCATCCTCCATGTTCGTTGATATAACATAAAAAATCTTGGTGTAAATTCGTATTTCGCATTACAATTTGATTCAGAGGGAAGACATTTGTGGGCATTTCGTGTAAGACTCACCCAGAGTGAAATATGTTAATATATATTACAAGTTGTAGTAACAAACAAAAAAAAAGCTAACCTTTTCTTATTTATATGTCAAATACTAAACACACCTCTGCCACGCACGAACTCCTCGAACAGCACCATCATTCTGAATTTGTCCATTTCGTACTGGGCGTAACGCAGCTTTCACCATTCTTTCTATTTGATGTAATATGAATAAATAATCATGAAAAAAGTCCCATATATCGTAGTGTCCTTCATCTCGGTAATGGAGTCCCGTGAGGACTATCCCGATATGTAAATCGAATACTCTGTTTCAGACTTGCAGGTACTATAGGCATTTTTTTACTAAATATTTTTCTACAATTCGATTTTTACTGTTTTAAAAATCAAAAATTTAGTTCGCACTTAACAGAATAATTTCGTGTCTCAATAAATAACAATCGACTAGTCGTTGATTGAACTATACTCGACTTATAAAGTCCACTTCACGTACCTGTGTCATAAAGAAACTAGACGGACGCACATCGTTATAAGAATATCTGGCAAAATTCTCTAAGAGTAACCGATATCTTTTATGTTTATCGTATAAAGCTATTATTTACCAGGTAATGTTATGGCAACATCAAAAATGCGATAAACGAGAGAAGGTTTGAAGATTAGCATATATGATTTTCAGGTAATTTGCCATTATAGCCAATTATACATGGCTGTGTTATTGAAACAAGTTCTACATGAGCTAGTTTGTTTTCTAGTATTTAAAGTATACAGTACTTCTGCAATACATTACATTTCATTACAATTCGTTTAGAAAAGATGTTATAAAGTAATACACATGCAGTTTGAAAAGGGAGATTCACTGATCCATGCTTGCATCTTGAAGGAAAAGATCTTCTGCTTCAGTTTAGGAGAAAGAGAAGATCAAATGATTCATTCACGTGTAACGCAACACTAAAGAATGTATAACGCTGAGTAGTTGGACGCCAGTTACAACTTAGGAAGTCAGTAGGTTAATGCTTTAATTAGTTGTTTATAATTTTTAATTAACATCGCAGCAGGTGGTGCAAGATTTTAGACAGTACCGCTGTTTGAATCGCAGCAATCTTGTCATTATTCGCGGTTAAGTTGGGCGTATAACCAAGCTATATCGATTGTAATTAAATTTTGAACTTTTGCAATTAACATACATATTGCCTTTGTTTGGGTTTATCCCACCATTAAGATTATATGAGGTACTCTATATTCCTCCGCCTTCCCAGGTTCTTTATGCCTTCCTGGATTTAGTTTGCGTAATTTTCTATAATAATGTAAGAACACAAAAGGAATTTTCTGACGTGCCAACCAAACTGATGTTAACTACTTTTTTTATAATATTCACACATAAAGTGGAATTTGTGATACATTTAATTGTGGTTGAAAAACAGAGAAATAGCAGAAAAAGCTACATATGGTCCTGAGCACCAGAACTCAGGATCAAATGTGCACTACTTCTTCAGACATGACAAAATTATTCTCTTGCGGGATTATGCTCGTCCATATATTGCGGCGCAGGTTAAAATCTTGGGCACACTGAATGGGAAAGTTTTAACCCATTCCATCTTGTTCCCAGTAATTACTCACTATTTTAACTGTCAATTGTTTCGATGACGTTTGCCCTATCTAAGCAACGTTTCACATTATATAAATATCAGCAAATGCGTCGAATCAAGGATAGCCTTAAAATAGAAGTTTTGTTCAGATGTGGTATTCGTATTCTGCGGGCAAGATTAAAATAGTAGTGACTGACGATGAACAATCGTCATCGTCATCATCATCATCATCATCATCGGCATCCGGTCTGGGCTTTATTTAACAAGTCTCTCCACCGGTCCCGATTTCGAGCCGATGTTATCCAGTTAGGCACTCCCAGGCTCTGGGCGTCATGGTCTACGCCATTCCTCCATTGCAGAAAATCCTGTACACAGGACGTTCTGGGCGGGCTCTTCTTCGCTCATTCGAGCTAGGTGTTCCGCCCATCGGAGTCTACCGAGCCTGAGTTTTTTTCAACATTAGCTTCAATGAGTTGCTAAATGGTCAGCTCACAGAAGAATTAGACGCTCCACCAATGCAAGATCAAGACCAAATGCTGCCGCCACCAAGCACTGAGGAAACATTAAAAGCCATACGACAGCTCAAATCAAATAAAGCCCCCGGAGCTGATGACATACCAGCTGCGCTGATAAAACAAGGGGGAAGCGTTACATTACGGAATTCATGAGATCGTGGTGCACGTAGCAAGGAAGATTGGCGTCGTGGAATAATTTGCCCCATACATAAGAAGGGAGACATCACACTGTGCAGCAACTATAGGGGCATAACATTGCTGAGTATCGCCTATAAGATACTGTGGCAGTTCTAGGAACCGCACATACCACTATAGTTTGAGATGTCGTCGTTCCACCAAGGAACATGTGGGGTTTCTCTATATTACATGGAGAACCAACCCACAATTCCCACCACAATGTCCGTTTTATTTCGACGACTTTCAGCGTGTCATATTATCCCCTATTCCACCATTCATCCTATTCACCTGAAATAACATGTTTGCCCCAAGGACGCTTAGCTAAACTCATTATCCTATGCAGATAATGCATAATTGAGTTTAGCTACCATTTTCGCCATACGGCAACTCCATTACTCTAACCATGAGATTTCCACCGGAAATTCCATTAGTGTTGGTTAGCAATAACCAAGTCGAAACAAACTTCGCGGTTGCATCATCATTCATTGGCTTTGGTAATTGTTGCGTTTTTCCCACGGTATTATTTCCCTAGCCGATGTAGCGTCCTATCGATTTTCTGCAGATCATCCATTGATCTCTTTTCGCAGGTGAATAGCACCAGCTAAATTTTCCTCTCCTCCATAATTCTGTTCCCATACGGTTCAATGCTCTCTGAGTTCACCACAGCGGTAACACTGTGTCAGTAGGTCAAGCTCAGTAGCTGCATTTGATACCAGCACACACAACCTACCCACCTCGAGATCACAGTACATCGTGTTTCTGTTCCCTCATTCTCCACGTTCGTCAATTATCAATTAACCGAAGTTAC
Organism: Microdon myrmicae; assembly: GCA_963931805.1. NCBI lineage: Eukaryota > Metazoa > Arthropoda > Insecta > Diptera > Syrphidae > Microdon > Microdon myrmicae. The sequence continues at coordinate 70,260,658 of OZ007496.1, forward strand.
CACACTTCGACGGGCGTGAAGATGAGACAGCAGAAGCGTGGTCTCTTTTGGTTGTCTTGTGTGCAAAATCGAGAACACAGAATTTCACCCCTAAGTAGAGTCAGTCGCTATTCATTCACAATCGCGTGTGGACGCTACATCGAGAGTGCATCAGAGTCGCTATCCAACCACTACCGTGCTAAGTCACGCTACCCGGGTCGAGAATATAATTTATTAAAAAAGTTGTAAAATATCCACCGTCGTGTGTACACAGTCAAAGTGTAAATTTGGTATCGCTTCTCGATCGCTTGTGTTTGGGCGCCAAGTGCCAAATAAAAAAATATCAACTTACGGATACCAGTTAAAAAGGGATTTAATCGCTGTATAGAATAAAATAAAATAAGCATTCTTCAAAATGTGCCGTCTACGGAATGTTATATCTAAGTACTACACAAAAAGCATGTGAACAATAAAGAACTATTAAAGAAAAATAAAATAAATTAATTTCCATCTGTACCAGTTGGTGTTTCTGTGTTTGTTTCCCCTCGGTGCAGCAGTTATACGTGGGGAAGAAAGTGAACCGCGCGCCTGTGTCTGGCGCAAATGCACCTTACCCCCCACAAACATACTCACCTCTAGCCAAACTAAACGTGCCCACAGACACGTGTCCCCAAAGTCCCCCTTTCCACCTGAAATAAGGTAACATTCATCCTGGAGTCAACAACCCCACGTATCCACGAAGGACATGACCAAGAACAGAAATTGTGTAAAGATCCATCAACTGGATATACACAAGCGGTTGGCACAGCTCGGCCGGCGATAAGCGAATTGCCAGAAAACCAATCCGTCGACAGAACCTTTGTCCCTGATGCAATGTACTTCGCCTAAACAAAGGCCATTGTGGAGCAACAGCAATAAACGAAAAAGCTGTTCCCATAGGGCTAAGCAAACAATGATAATTACCATTATCCCAGGATCGCTTAATGTAAACCACACATTCGGTTGTGTGCATAACCAATGCAACGGAAGTGTGAAAATTCTGACGAGCACAGAATGATCTACAGCAAGCAGATAATAACCTCCGCGTCTGTATGTGTGAGCGCGATCTTGCCTGGGGGCGAGATTCTCGAGTGAGAGAAAGTCACCACCCAGGGAAAACGAAAGGAGAGAAAGTCACCACCAGCGAAAGGGAAAAGAAAACTATGGGGTGAATAGATTCATCCCCAGAGAAGTACCACAGTCCATATAGAGAACACGACGAGGAAAAACGAGAAAGGAACTGCTCGACCAGAACTGCAGATTTTTAAATACGCGAGTTAACCGGCGGACATTTGTTAATTGTAATTCACTGTGTTCTAAAGTAATTAACTTAAGTGCGGACAGTCCATACGGAGACTGAGACAATTACCCTCGTCGTGACACTTTCGGGTACCTTAACGTGTGTCGTTTTAATATATTGCCAATTTTCGGCTGAAAATAATAGTGAAAGGCTAATATGCGATAAATAAGGATAAACCAGGATATTTCAAAATTTAAGACAATGCAATGTGTGGTGGACGTTTTCCGTTTCTTTGTATACCTCCTGAACTACTATTATGAACTAATGTGTATTAGATGTTTAAGTGAAAAGTAACAAACAATAAAATAAAGAGCGTTTTCAAAAAAAAAAGGAAAAAGGAATTTGTGTTTCATTCGGGATAGTGTTCTCAGTTTTCTTGTTTATTTTTCTCTTTCGTGAACAGTGTTCGGCGGATCACATCAACACTCGAACCGACTCTCAACAATATTATCCGCCAAAATACTCTCCACTATCCTAAAAGATCGGATAGCACCATACGCTAAGGTCATCATTGGTCAATATCAGTGTGGCTTCATCCCAGACAAATGTGCGATTGATCAGATATTCAGCGAAGAGGAGGCTGCCCGGGAGGCCCTTTGTGGCAGGATGTATGGAAGAAGACAGAGTGGCAGACCTTATCTGCGTTGGGGGGATGGCGTAGACCAGGATGGCCTGCGAGGGCCCAACTGGATGACATCGGCTTGAAATCGGGATCGGTGGACATACTTACTGACCAAGGCCAAGACCGGATCCCGATGATGATGATGATCCGCGATTGCCGTCGATTATGGAAGGGGGGGAGTTTTGCACACAAGACAGATTTGCGACTTCTATGGCCAACAAGGTCACAATATAGAGTCCTGTTAGCAAAAGCTCAAATGAGAGTCGTTGATCCAGAGTCCTTCCCAAACAACCCCACCACCGCCTAGGATCAACAATAAGGAGAAGCCCAAAACCCTCGGTGGTAAAAAGGAGCTACCACATCAGCATCCCATCCACGCCATTAACCAGCGGCCCAACTGTTCAACTTCGAATAGATGTAGGTGATAACAAAAACATAACTTTAGTAGTGGACTCCAGCACTGAGAGGAGCTTGATCAGCAGGAATAGCATCTACGAATCAGATGGCAAAATCAATCAGAGAGAGGCTTGCAGCTTACAGACGTCGTTTGGAAGTATCAGGATCTTGGGAAGCTGCAAAGTAACCTTCCAACTTAAAGGTTGTTCTAAATTCCCATCCAAGTTTCAAGTAGTGAGCAAGATGCCCGGTCTACCAAAAGACGGTCTACTTGCAAACGAAGGGCCCCAACAGTGCGTCAAATTTCCTCGCATGGAATAGAACCTAAGGATATTTAGTGTGTCAATCAAGTTTTCACACGTCGAGAGAAAGGCACCTAAAAATACAACTCACAAAAGGAAACAAGAGCAACCCCAAGATATGGGTAAAACCTTCAGATTGAATTTTAATCATAAAAACAGGAACCCAAAGGCACAAGTTGTCATAACCATAGTCAAAGAACTGACACATCTTCAACAGATCCATTAAACTCGCGCACTAGCCGCTCGCAACATTAGCAAAGCAAAACGTTAAAGAAAAAGACCGTCACACCCGAAGAAATTACAAACTTCAATGAGATTTCGATTGTACTCAGGGCTTACCACAACACCCCTTCCGGTGGACATCAAAGCGTCACCAAATCATATTATAAAATCATCATCATCATCTACAACCGCTCCTGGCCTTATTTAGCAAAATCAACGTCGATGACCGACGATAATAGTTTTTTTTTTTTTCCAGTGACCAATGACTGAATTGGAATGAAAACTCTTTCGATTTAAACTTTGGTTGAACTCCCTCATTCTTGGCTATACCTCTGACAAAATTCATCTAATAATATAACAGACCTCCATAGAACAGTCTCCGTGGTAATATCTATAAAAGACAATGGTTCGTCGCAAGTCTTCAACTACAGCTTAAATATAATGGTGGGTTGCCTTATGAATTGTTCTCGACATCGACATCTCGGGTCCATCAGCTCCTAAAGATGGCCAAGGATTTGTCCCAACCGTTCTACGGAAACCATTGCTTGATGGAGTGGTATTTTACCGCGCCTTTGAGCATTATGACCCAACTTATTATTTAGTAATTGCGCCGAACAGTCACAATAGCAAGAGTTGTCAGTTCAACGTACGTACACACAACAAACATGTCTCATCAATTCGTCCACTAAGACGGTAGACTACATTATTGTCGCTGCTCATGCATCCCACCCAATTATTTAAAGCAGGAAGGCAGTTTTCAGTTTTCATCAAATAGCTCTAAATTGGTATATAATGAAAATTAAAAGTTGCCGTCTTAGTTGTAGTGTTATGCGAGGGTGGCTGAAAAGTTTCCGACCTAACACAAATACAAGGCATATTTTTTTTTAAATTTATTTTTATTTTTCTACATAGTCTCCTTATAACTCTACACACTTCTCCCAGCGATACTCCCATCTCTCTAACCCGTCCAAATAGTACACGGCGTTTTTCTCTGCAAAATAACTGTTCACGAAGGGGATTTGTGGGGTACGAAGTCGTGGGACCGACATGGGCGCAGGGTTCTACTCCGTCCCCATCACTAATCAAATGTTCAGCCGCGGGAAAGTAAACTTGAAAAGCACAAACCAAACTCGACGACGCAACGTCCACACCAGGAGTAAGCAAAACACAAGTTGTTAATTTTCAATTTATTTCGTTTTCGTTAACTTTAAGACTTGTTTATACATTTACGTTCGATTTGTCCTTTAGTTTTTGGGTGAATATCAAAATCGAACAACACACGACTCCGGTATGTATTTATTTACGCGTCTCCGTTGCCGGCGGAGAGCGGGAGTGACGCGTGACTGTGGCAGTCAGCGGATGGAAATGGACTCACCGAGGATAGAACTCTGATATGAATTCCATCCTAGGTTAGGGTTAAGAAAAGGGAAGAGAGAGAAAAACTTTTCTCCTAAGGGTGTGGCAGCCACAGAAATGCACTCTTTAGTGCAGTGGTGTGTGCATGGTTCTTTCATGGATGAGGATGAACCTAGAACAAAGAAAGGCCATAAAGTGCATTCATGGGATACGATTTCGGTAAAGCAAATAAAACCGAAATCGTCGGATGCTAATGGGATCTTATACATCGTTCGGCAATGAGGGTCAGCTAAATAAGTAGCAGCCGCTTATTAAATGAAAAAAAAAATGTCTTTCGAATACCACAAACGATATGAATTGTTTATGATATCGCAGGAAACCTATGTAGGAACAGCGTTCTTCTGTTTGCACATGGTGCGAGTTAGAGAATTTTATTGCTGGAAGAAAAAGGTCGCCGGCCAATGTGTACGTAAAGAAATTTATCGTACACATGCGAAGTTGGAAAATAGACGGCGCAATATTTATGGTCCCAGTCATGACGGTTGCATTGTACGCAAACCGAATCATTTTGTTTACAGGAATTTGTCTGGTACTGAAAGTGCCGAATTGGTTTGGAATTCCAGATAAGCAAAGAAAGAAATCTTACGGAAAATTGTATGCGAAGAGATGCATGAAAAGGTAAGTTTTCCTTACAGGGACTTTACGATTATAGCTTTGATGTAATTAATGCGTGAAGCATTTTCAGGTGCTCAATGCGATTGCATTAGCAAAAACTTATGCGACTTGGGATGAGGTTATGGGGGTTTTTAGCTAAGTATACCGTGGGGTTTGGCGGCTCCGCCACAGATTCCCTCCTCATTTGACAAAAATCTCAGTCCTACAAGTGCAATTTTTTAAATTAGGGAACAAAAAGAAGTAAGTGAATCGATTTTCGCCATGGCAACCGCTGAGGTGTGAGACGGCCCGTTCTCTTGGTAAAACAGGATTTCGTTTTTCTGCAAATGTGGCTGTTTTACCGCAATTTCTGCCTTCAGTTAGTCAAGTAATGATGATACTACGCATCCTGTAATGGTTTTTCCTTTTTGAAGATAATGGATTAAGATACCTCAGTAATATCTCCCCCTACTTACACATCCCATCATCCTCATTTTATTCAATTAACTCACATGAATCTAAACGATTCCAAAACCAATATCGAGCAATTACAAACAGCCCAAAAAATTACAAACAGCCCAAAAAATTTAAACGATTTCCGATTCGTTATCGGCCAACAAGCAGCTGCTCAAAATAACAAACTCTCATGCATCCCAAGCCAAAGACCATGGCAGCTGATTGAATACCATCAGCAAAATCAGTATCGAGCAACCGTGGCATCTGCTCGAATATGATTGGCCAAACAAACTTTCATGTGTTTCAGGATTCAAGTACAAAAAAGAAAACGAACATGTTTCCAGCTCTCTTTTTCTTTTTGTCAGTCGATCATGATCATTCGATCTTGGTCATTATTTTTCTTATTCCAATCACACTCAGTACCTGTTCCATCACACTCAGCAGAACGATGATAATTGGGATCATTAAATTAATAAAATAAATAGTAGTGAATATAATATTAATAGTAGTTTTAATCTTCTGCATACTATGCTCTTCCCTTAATCTATGAGGAAGCACGGCGTAAGTTATAACAACTCCATGACTATCCCAAAAAACAGCCGCCATCACTTTCCCGGCCGAGAAAACAGTTTTTTGCTTTTTTTTCGAGCCGATTCCCCCTTTGCAGTTCACTGTTTTGACCATATATTCGTTTCGGTCGTGTAATGGCGTATCCAAGTTTCATCGACAGTAATTAATTGGCACCAACCTCGGATTTATTGCGCCTAAACTACACCAACAGAACGTTGGAAATGTTCATTCGAACACGTTTTTGGTCTAACGCGAACAAATGCGGCACCCAACGCGCAGACAGCTTTCTCATGCCTAAATCTTGATTTGATATGTGACAAACACGTTCTTTGGACATTTTCATAGCCTCTGCTATCTCTCTCACTTTAATTCGGCGGTCTTCTAGCTCCATTTGGTGAACTTTAGCGATGTTATAGTCAGTTGTTGCAGTTTTTGTACGTCCCAAACATTCATCGTCTCCCAAGCTCTCAGGGCCACGTTTAAATTCAGCTGCCCAAAATTTCACTGTTGTAAACGATGGTGCAGAATCCCCATACATAGAGTCTAACTCATCTTTGATTTGCGTAGGCGTATTGCCTTTCAAAAACACACATTTAATGACAGCTCGATACTCAACTTTGTCCATTTTCACAAAAACACTCACATCGACTCACTCAAACGACTTTCAAATAAATATTACTTGTCCCAAATGGTTGAAATTTTGGTGGGTAACTTTCTAAAGATGCATTACTACATTCACTACATTATATTGACGAGTGCTGCTATCTTCACGTTGAGGTAGGAAACTTTTCAGCCCACCCATGTACACTCATATCCGTCAATAACACAAACATATTCCGCCCGTCGTTGTTTAAGAGATTTTCTAAATTGGACTTGGACGTTGCGGTTCTTTGATTAAAACATCTGCTCGGGAAAGGATTCCATTGGAGAGGAAGCGCCTTAATTGCTTTTGTAGGCAGATCGATAAACATGACGAATCGTTCTTCAGGCGATCTGCACAAAAATAAAACATTGACAAAGGTAACTTTTTTTTCCAGAGGTTGCCATTTTTACGTATTCGCGACCACTCATGGCTTTCCCTATCATCCTTGTTCTTCTGCCGAGGCTTAGTCAATCCGGCATTCATAGATTATATAATATACCTTAAAGTTGTGAAACTGAATTGAATTTTGTTAAGGAAAAAATTGGAACTTGGTTAAAGTATTTAGTGTCATCCTTGTTCTTCTGACGCAATGGGCATGGACTATAGGTATATCACAAAATTCACTTTACCAATAGGTTTTAATGGATAAGATGAATAACAACAACTTGGCCAGGGTGCCGCGGCTTCAGAAAATACTCCGTGTGCGACCACATTATTAAAAAAAACAACAAAAAAGTTACGGCCGGAATTTGGAGGCAGAAGAGCCGGGAGGATCAAGAATAAATGTACATTCACATAAACACTAAATTAAGGGACCGAATGCTGGGATAAATCCAGGTATGCATGTGTTAACTGAAACACGTGTTAACTACATCTGTTAACTGCAACACATGGGGTAATTGCAAGAATTCATTTTTGTTATACTCCATGTAGTTTGGTTATATAGTCGGCCTAGGAGCTGTACCCCTTGTGAATTATCTTAAGACACCAATGCGAAGGTTGCTTCTATTCAGCCATCGGAACGATCTTAAAAGGTGGTAACATTTGTCAAGATCTTAGTTAAAAACGAAAGCAGCAGATTGAGGGGTCGATCTTTTTTATTTTAATTGGCGTCATCCTTGCGTTATACATTCCTTACGCCGCGGTGCGACTTAGACTGAACGTGGTTGAACAGTTTCAAAAAAAATTATACGTTCCTTAATCATTTAGTGTTCTCTTCTACATAAGCCGAATCGGAAAGGTATTTTCTTGTAAGCTCCCCTTTGTATGCTCTTTAGGATTAGTATATTTCACTTTTAGTGACGGAGAAACTGTAGTAATGGATCGTTGGGTGGTTGTGGGGGCGTTATTAGTCTTATATTAGAGGAGATTTCCAATTCGTCTCCAATAACAATTTACTATTAAACTACTAGATTGAAATAATTAACTACACCAAAACATCAACAACAAAACAATTAATTTTCTGCTTATAAAGGATATCCATATTCTACATTTTCAAATTTTTCAACTAGTATAATGTTTATTAAACAATACAAAAATTATTACATATATGTCCGATGATTTTCATAGGTTTCCACGGAAAATTAGCCCAATTACTAGGAAAGCAAGGTAAAAACGTCTCAAGAAAACTTTTATGTCTCAAAGACGTATACTTAATTGTTAACAGGAATGAACAATCTGCATCCAAGGTCGCTAATGTTCGAGCATCTCAATTTTCGGCCAACAGTTGATTTATCCTTTCTTGCCAATAAATATAACACAGCTCGTATGTGCCATAAATATTAGCAATTCGATTAAATGCCACATACCTACAAAGTATCCAGCTATTCAAAAATATTCAGGGATCCGGCGCCGGCAATCCTTACAGAAAATTACTGGCAATTTAAATTTGGTCTACGTAACTGGCTAGTTTGTTATGTACCTGATTATAAAAGCCGAGCCTTTCTTAATCCTTAGAAAAATTAATGGGTATTTGTAAATGTATGCGTAACCGGCTAGATTGTCTATTATGCAGGTGAGACTATAAGAGCCCCGAGGCTTGGGTAATCCGGCAGTCATAGATTATTGGTTGTGCTACAAGTTACACTTTTAGTGTTCAATATATAATATACCTTAAAGTTGTGCAACTGGATTGAATTTGATTAAGGAAAAAATTGGAATTTGATTAAGGTAATTTAGTGTTTTGTATTAAGCAAATATTTTGTAAACAATTCGAGTATACTTGTAGGAAGCAATTATGAAAGGATCAAAGATGCCAGCATTATCATTTGCACGTCTCACACCCAATGTATTCTGCACAAGAGTGGACATAATACTAGCCAAAGCTCTTTACGATGATAAACATATCTACAAAAAAGTGTCAGAAATGAAGGAGGAATTTAGGCCTTTTACGTTTCCAAAAGAAAAAATGAATAAAATCCGTCTCACAACTGGAGGGTAAAGAGAGCCCCCTTGTGCCTACTGCTGAAGCTATTGACTAATTAACATTGTACATATAATGTAAAGAAGGGACGTGATCTAATTATTAAAACAATTAATTATAAATATTTCGAGAGTTAAAATATCAAATGTAAAAAATACGCAGTGCAATATGATTAGAAAATTTAATTTCACACATAAAATATTAGTATGGTTTTATAAAAGGTTTGCTGATATGATATAAAAATAAAACCTTACTCGTATTTAGCGAAACAAAATTAATCCATGTTATTACTACTATTCATTGGTCTGTAGGAACCCGGAAGTTCGTGACCTCACCTGTGCACTCTCTTTCCACGCTTGACGAGCCGAGCCGATCTCCTCAAGGCCGTCCAGCCGGTCTCTTTCCCGTTGGTCTACCGTCAAGAATTCTACGCACGGTTCTGTCGTTTCCCATTCGCGCTACATGTCCGCCCCATCTTAATCTTCGCGACCTGATTACTCTCACTATTGTAGGTTTGCGGTATAGCTCTTCCATTTCGTGGTTGTGGATTTTCCTCCATTGTCCTGCCTCGTCATCATATTTACCACCAAAGATACCCTATAAAACTTGATTCTCGAATACGCGGAATTTGTTTTATTCTCGTTTTGTGAGAGCCCATGTTTCGCATCGTATAGGACAATCGGCATGACTATGGTTCTATAAACACGGAGTTTTATATTAAGTGATAGCAGTTTGGATTTCAGCAGTTTACTGACTGCGTGCCAACTAGCGTTGCCGGAATGCAGGTTTTTGTTAATTGCCTTCGACATTTCGTTACTGGCCGCTATGTTACTTGACAAAACAACCGAAAGCATTTGTCCTCTTTAACAGTGTAATATAAATACAATCATTTCGCCCCATGCAATTCCCACTTAAATTAAATATGTGTAGTAAAAATAAATTCAATATTTTTCCATGAAATTGGGATCTTTATTCAGCATAGTTAGACTGATCCGATTTAAGTCAAATATGTGCTGTTGCCATTTTGAAGATTAAATAATCCCTCTCTCGTAGAAGCCTTTGTTCCCATTGGCAAAAAACTGGGACAGCTGATTTTCACAAGCTACGCTTGAGGCAAATTTTTCTCCTTTTGATCCGCCCTATACGGGAACAGGTGGTAATTGGTGTCAGGTTCAGACTTTAAGTTGGATGCATAAGACTATAAGTTGGATGCATAAGAACCTTCCAACCAACTCCTGCAGCTTACGCTGAGTCACTATCTATATGTGTGGCCTGGCGTTGTCCTGATGGAACACAATTCCTCCCCTCTTTGTCAAAGCTGGCCCCTTTTAGACGATTGCGTACATCAAAACATCAAATTTTTGCTAGTACACGTCTGACTTAAGAGTTTGGCCATAGAGGAGCACCTCATAGTAAAGAATTCCATGTCAATCTTCCTTCCAGCGCCGGGTTTGGTTTTGTGAACAGTGCCAGTGACACTGAATAGAGAAGGCCAGTGAGGCCAGTACAATGGCCTGTGGGCCAAATATGAGTGGTAACCGGTTTGGGATCTTGCCGAAGTCGTAGATTTCGAAATACGTAAAAAGAAAATAAAAGGAACACTTCCAAGAATCAAGAAAAATTTTCTAAATTTACCGATGACATCAGTAAAAACCCCGAAATGTTTAATTATTACAGCCAAACTTTATTATTTTATTATTATTTATTGGCCTGTAGGAACCCGGAAGTTCATGACCTCACCGACTCCGCTCCGCCATTGTTCCCTGTCCTGTGCGCTCTCCTTCCACGTTCTACCATCTGATCCGATCTCCTCGAGGTCCAACCTAACATTGTCCCCCCATCTCCGTTGCGGCCGTCCTTTCGTCTCTTTCCCATTGGCTTACCGTCAAGAATTCTATGCACGGTCCTATCGTTGCCCATTCGCGCCACGTGTACAGCTCATCTTAATCTTCTCGACTTGATCACTCTCACTATTGTAGGTTTGCGGTATAGCTCGTCCAGTTCGTGGTTGTGGAGTTTCGTCCATTTTCCTGCCTCCTCGTCATATTTACCTCCAAATATACCACTTAAAACTTTATTCTCGAATACGCGGAATTTGTTTTCTTCCCGTTTTGTGAGAGCCCATGTTTTGCATCCGTGTAGAGCAATCGGCATGATTATGGTTCTATAGACACGGAGCTTTATATTACGTGATAGCAGTTTGGATTTCAACAGTTTACTGGCTGCATGCCAACTAGCGTTGCCCGAGTGTAGTCTTTTGATAATTTCCTTCGACGTTTCGTTTCTGGTCGCCAGTATCGTTACCAGATATGTAAATTCTTTGACATTTTCAAATATCTTGACGTTTATATGTGTTCTCTGAGGTCCACCTGCTCTCGCCGTAATCATGTATTTTGTTTTGTCTTCATTTATTTCTAGGCCCATCTCTCATTTTTTTCATTTTTTAAACATTTTTTTGTTTTCTTTCTATATTCTTAGTTTCTAAATTAAAGGCTAGACAAAAAATGCTTAAATTCTAGCTTAAATAGCTTATATAATAACTTACTGGTCCTTCGCAGACGCTCTAAGCTAAACATTACTTAATATTTGTATAATTTGCCTTTCGGCGACAGAACTTTGTGGCAATACTTATAATTATTTGAAAGACAAAGAAAAATTTGAAAAACTTTGTCAATTTTTTTTTTTTTTTTTTTTTTTTTTTTTTTTTTTTTTTTTTTTCTTAACTAGGCCCACATCTTCTACTGCTTGCATGATGATTTCACAGTTTTTACTTACAGTTTCGAGATTATCGCCCAGAACGGCGATGTCATCCGCATACGCGAGCACTTGTGTGACCCCGCTCAGGGATGATCCGGCCGTGTTGTCCACTTGTACCTTTCTGATAACATACTGCAGGACAAGGTTAAAAAGACATGGTGAGAGGCCATCGCCCTGTTTTAGTCCGTCCCGGATTTCAAATGGCTCTAAGAGGTGGTTTTCTATTCTAACTCCCCTTTATTTTCGTTCATGCAAATTTGAATCAGGGCGGCATATTTTTTCGGGATTCCCAGCTCAACCACAATATGGTAGAGTCGTTGCTTTGCGACTGAGTAGTCGACTTTTTTGAAGTCAACGAACAGTTGGTGAACCGTCTCTCCGTATTCCACTTCTTTTCCAGCAGTTGCCTTTTGGTGAATATCTGGTCGCTTGTTGACCCGTTCCGACGGAATCCGCATTGGTAGTCTCCCAATATTTCTTCTGCGTACGGTGTGATTCTTGCCAGTATGACATTTGTTAATATTTTGTATGTGGTTGGGAGCAATGATATTCCTCTGTAGTTTTCGCAGTCGGATCTGTCGCCTTTTTTGAAAATGGGGATGACTATTGAGGTTTTCCCTTCTTCCGGAATGACTTCCTTGTGCAATATTGTTTTAACCAGTTGGTGGATCTTTCAAGCGATTGCCTCTCCTCCATGATTCACAAGCTCTGCTGGTATGCAATCGACTCTGGGAGCGTTGTTGTTTTTCAGTCGATTTATCGCGTCTACAACTTCGTCGAAAGAGTGTCTGGGATTTGAGGCTTGGCTGTATGTACGTCTGGTGCGTTTATTTGTGCTTGATGGGTGCGCAGGTTGATGGGTGAGCAGGTTTTCAAAGTACTGCTTCCATCTTGTCACGATATTTTTTGTTTCTTTGACCAGACAACCGTTTGCGTCTCGAATTATTTGGCTCTCCCTCGGTAGGCATTTCTAATTGAATTTATGCCGGCATACATACTTCTGATATTCTTTGCTCTGGCATTTTCTATGATTTTTTTCGATCCGAGATTTCTCCCATTCGCGTTTTTTTGCGTTTGAAAAGTCTGGTTGTCTCTTTCCGAATTGTCGCGTATCTTACTGCGTTGACTTCACCATATGCTTCTACGTGGATCATTCTGAGGCGCTTACGTTGTTCGATCTTTGCCCTGCACTCATCGTCAAACAAGGTTTGGACTTAGTTGTTTTCTTAAATCCTAATACCTCTTGGGCTGTTTGTTTGATTGTGTCTCAGATCGATGCCCATGTAGTGTCCACACTATTGGCTACCTCTTCCTCACTATTGTCATTCTCTAGGATGCTAAATCTATTCGTTAGTTCGTCTTGATATTCATACTTTTGCGTAGGTCTTTTAGTTTATCAATCTCGAACTTTTTGCTCGTCTTCCGTGACTGTCCCTGTAGGTTTGCTGCGAGCCGACTTCTAATTTTGCCCATTACGGCCAAACAAAGTGATAAACCCATTTCGTCGCTTAATCCATTCGTAATAAAAAAATGATAGATGATATTAGTCGAGAATACGAATAAATTACGATCTTACGGGACAGGCTCTTATTAGTGAAAGTTAACTCACCAAAAGTCGCGGACGGATTCCTAAAAACAATTAATTTAGGCAATTTGTGCCCAGTCACCATGAAGCTTCACGAGAAATTGGACGAGTCTAAGGGTATAGTTTACGCTCCCTGCCTGTTAAATGTTCCCAAATCAGATATAATCTTGCAAATCCATTCCCAATATTAACGCAAGTTTACACATTCTTAAAAAGGGATGCAAATACAATCCAACGACCATCGGGCCTAATGTTATTTACTTTCGACCTCTTCCAATCACCAAAATCTGTGAATATAGGTTTCCACAAAGCAAAGGTCACCGAATACATCCCTAGTCACATGAGACGTCGTAACTGTCAACGACTCGGCCATACTACAAAACGCTGCATCAACACCACAATGTGTGTAAAATGTAACTTCCGACCTCATATGCCTGCCGATTGCTGTCGTACTATGTGCGCCAACTGCTTACTCCCTTATTCTGTTGCAGACCAAATCGGCCCATCATACATTCAAGCCAAGGAAATACTGACAATAAAAACCACTAGCAAATGTCCAATGGGCGAAGCCAAACGTATCTACAAGGAAAAAAAAGTATCTTCAAACCTGAACAAGTTTCCGGAACTTTCGCAGAAATGCTATAGTTTAACCCATCGCAGGGACTCACAAATTAATAAAACAAACCAAACATAATAGCAATGCCAACACTCAAAGAAGTCATTATATGCCTGTCGATTGCTACTATGTGCGCCAACTGCTTACTCCCTCATTCTGCTGCAGGCAAAACCTGCCCCTCATATATTCAAGCCAAGGAAATACTGGTATTAAAAACCATTAGCAAATGCTCAATGGGCGAAGCCAAACGTATCTGTTGTTAACTAACCGCCGACGAGTCAGCACGTGCGCTTCGGCCTCGTGATCCGTACCATCGGATCAATTGTGTAATCCGTTTAGGGTATCTTAAGTAAACACAAGATACCCTAATTGCACAATCGGTTCGCGCGTCAAGTCTTCTATGGGATCCGAAGTAAACAAACGGATCACCACAAACGTGTCCGAGTGTAGTGCAGTAATATATATGAGATTCGCGCCGTAGTGTGGAAATTGTATGGAAGTGTACAGTGCGAAAAAAACGCATGCCCTTTACTTTCCTTGTGTCTGTTTTTCCTCTTTTTCGCACATCTGTTGCGTCCCTCAGGCATTGATACTCTCGATTGATTTATTCGAGTTTAATCTTTGGAGGGCTTTTGGTGTTTTGAGTGGTGTAATATACATCTCTAAAGGGATGTGGCCTGGATTTCGGCACGGATCTACTGGGGCACCTACTACAAGGCCACAACACCTGTAGTGGTTGCTTTCGCTTATCTATCGCCGGGTCCAACTTGCATCCTTTTCTGAGGAGGTATTGGTTTTCTGTGTGAGGCCATTTCAACAGAACGGGAATTTCACGTCGATCTGTGTAACATTCGCGGCCTAAGATGCAATTTCTCCTCTGTATCTGCCCACGTCGGTAACCAGAAACGAACTATCCTTGCACTTAGGGAGACTCAGCAAATAACTAATACAGATACTTCCGATTTTACTATACTCGGTTATAACCTAGTGCCTTTGTTCTTTCAACATCGTGGTCTAGCTACATACATACGAAGTGATATTGCTTATCGGCTTCTGCCACAATATGCGTTCTGCTCCAATCCAGAATTTAATTTCTCGTGGCCAAAACTTCACGTTCGTAGGCATATCATACATTACGGCTTTCTTTACAGACGCCCAGATTTGGATAGAAACGCATCCTTTAACGAATTTGATGCTCTATCTGATTCTATCGATAGGATATTGACCCTATATCCGCACACTCAAATCGTTATTGTGTGTGATTTGATTTGCATAAGTATCAGTGGCTTCGTCACTCCGTACACACAACACCTGAAGGTCAGTATGTCCACCTTTTTGCTGATTCAAACAATTTAACTCAACTCGTCAGTGAGTCAACACGGTTACCATGTATAGATGGCCGTTCCGCCAGCACACTGGCCCTGTTAATCACCTCGCACCCAAACAAATACACAATTGAAATTTCTTCGCCCTTGGGCACTTCAGACCAGTGTGTTGTATCAGCTAAATTTGATCTACCCAACAGTAACGTTAATGAGAAAACTGCCAAAAGAACAGTATGGTTCTATGAGAAAGCCAACTGGGAAGGTCTGAACGACTTTTTTTTGGAAGTTAAATTGGTCGTTATTTTTCCTCATTAATGATGTTGACTCTATAGCTTTATTTTAGAGTATCAAACCCAAGAGAAATATATGGTTCGATTCCGGGTGCAGAGAAACCATTATGGCTAAGAAGTTGAGCTTCCCGTTGTATAAATCAAACAATACTGAGGAAAACCGGAAAAGATTTAAAAGAGCTAGAAATTACTGCAATGTGTATAATTTAACGTGCAAAGTTCTTACATAACCAGAGAGTAAGACAAAAAATACTAAACTCTCCCACAGGTGGTAGAAACTTGTGGGCATTTGTGAAGAACATCCAAAATTCGGTCTCCTTATCCATTTCTTCGCAAATAGTCGATGACAGACCAGTCAACAGTGCAATAGAGAAGGCGAATCTACTTGCTGCACATTTTGCAGCCAACTAAACGCTTCCTGATACCACATCAGTTCCGCCTCAACTTGAGTATAAGCAGCACACCATGACCCAGATTCGGTTCCGAACGCGTACTGTTGCACGGGCACCCAAAGAGCTAAACGCACATAAATCCACTGATCCTGATGGCATTGCCCCAATTCTCTTGAAGAGATGTTCCTCTTCATTCCCGAAACCACTGCGGAAACTCTTTCATTTGTCTTATTTTATTGGCCGTTTCCCATATATGTGGAAGAGAACGAACATTCAGCCAATTTCCAAAAAGGGCGACAAATCATCCCTTTTTTCTTATCGAGTCATAGCACTAACTTCTATTCTCTCCAAGGTAATGGAATCACTGATTAACCATCAACTTTCGAAATATCTGGAATCAAATGATCTCCTCAATGACTGCCAATATGGCTTTCGTAGCAACAGGTCCACAGGAGATTTGATGGCGTACCTTATCGAAAAGTGGAGCCATTCCATCCACTACTTTGGAGAAAGCAAGGTTGTTGCATTGGATATCTCGAAAGCCTTCGACAGAGTTTGGCATCCCGCCCTTTTATCAAAATTACATTCATATGGAGTGGACAATTCCCTGATCCAATGGGTAGAAGATTATCTTTCTGGTCGTTCAATCCAAGTGGTTCTTGATTGTGTCAACTCTGTCTCCCATCAAATTAATGCAGGGGTTCCCCAAGGTTCTGTACTCTCACCCACTCTCTTCCTCATCTTTATAACTGATCTCCTGTCCATTACCCACAACCCAATTGACTCATTTGTTGCTGATAACACATTGACTTTCTCATACTCATACGAACATTCCCGACGAAACCCTTCAAATATCATTACCAATTAGCAGGATATGCTTAATACATTGAATTCCAACCGCAATAACATATATATTAATGCGGATTATCTAACCGAGTAGAATCCAATGCCTGAAAAACCAATTGTTCTCTCTTGACGTCAAAATCCAACCCCAAGTAAATGTACTATCTCTGAGAACAACTAATCCTCGGCACTCGAGTTAATTTAACCTTCTATTATAATTACCACATGTTTGAAGTTACCTCAACAAGTTATATCAATAGGGATTATCTAACCGAGTACAGTTTAATGCCTTAAAAACTCAGTGCTGTCTCCTGTCGTCAAAGGTGAACCCCAAAGTAAATATACTGTCGATAAATGGCACTGTGGCGTCTCTAACAGATACACACAATACACAACCAAACGGTGAAGAACACCGAACGAAAATCGAATAAGAAAATGCATCAGAGCCGTATGCCATAGCGATAACATAACAATTCACATCAGTGGAATATACTTGAGTTTAAAAATCGAATTCTAAACACGGCCAGTAGGCTGATGGGTTCGCTTTGGTTCAATTTTTGGTGATTCTAACTGTCATAGAGTCAGTTCGAATCACACGTTCTTCACTATCATCCCAGACGCTATAGCACTTCCACCGACGATGCCAAGGAACTATCAATCCTCGGCACTCGAATTAATTCAACTCTTAATTGGAGCGCAATTATCCACATCTTTGAAGCTGCAAAAAGTGCAGCCAAATGCATGGGGTTCCTTAAGAGATGGAAAAAATACTTCATACTGTCCAACCGGGCCACTATTGTTACGGACCTCCCGTCCATGTCTCGCCTAACACCCACTAATTCCCTTTCGCAAATTTCCCCTCTCTGCCTGTAAAGGGAAGACAAATCGTCAAGTAGCTAATTTGCATAAACTACTTTATGCTAATTCTACTTGGCAGGAAAATAATAGAAACCGGCGTTGGCGCCGAATAGAAGCAAAACCTCAACGGCGAAAACAAAAAAAGATTCATTCGACGTAAAACTACGAATTGGAAAACAACATTCAATTTCCGATATAGAACTGAAAAACCAGCTAAACACGAATTGGAAAACAACGGTCAATACAAATCCAAGTGCTCAATTGCAAGTGATATTTATAATAGAATAATTGCATCCCGAGGAGCAGCTTCTGGCGAAGAAGAAAGGTTGGGACCAAGAGGACTTACAGGCAGAGAGGGGAAATTTGCGAAAAGGAATTAGTGGCTGTTGGGCGAGGACATCGACGCGAGGTCCGTAACACTATTTACAAGGCGTATATTCGTCCGAAAGTTCACGTCCCATATTTGGTCAGGCACATCCAAAACTGCACTACACCTGCTCGATAGAATGCAATAACGAGCAGTAAAACTTATTCGGGACCCAGCTGTGAGTCGATCAATTCCGTCGTTAGAACATAGGCTCTCCCTTCTATAGGTATTATCATGGTCGTTGCTCAACTGAACCTGCTGAATGTGTTGCGCCTCCTCAGACATTTTCCCGCGATAGCCGTCAGTCTAAGAATGGGCATCAGTTCACGTTGAAAGCCAACTTCAGGCGCACATGCAAACATAGAGAGTCATTCTTTAGCCGAACCACGCGAATGTGGAATACACTACCTGATCATGTGTATTTTCCTCGTCGTTGTAATGGCCAGGCATTTAAGACCAATGCACACTGATATCTCCTTTCCTTATCCACTTCCTCTCCTTCCACTCGCACTGTGCTCTGACATTTAATGGTACTCCAAAATCCCCTTTTGTGCGTAAAAAAAGAAAACAAAAAACTCTACAAGGGAAAAACGTGTCTTCAAACCTGATCGTCTACGCAGCTCTCTACCCTCAACACTCTTAATCACATTGACATCACTTGTTGCTCCCCTGAATTCATATAATGAGGTGCGAGGATGGTCTTTAAGGATGTGTAACAAATGCCAAAATATAAAAAGGATAATTTCCTCTCGCCAAATTAAAAAAAAAAAAAAAAAAAAAATTTTGAATAATAATATAAGATTAATGATAATATAAGAGTAATCATTATCATCATCGGCACTACAACCGGGATCCGGTCTTGGCCTTATTTAACAAGTATGAGGCTTGTTAAATTTTCCATAATAATTTGTTTTTCCAGCCAAGGTTATTAGCCTTGCGCCAGAATGTAAGAGTAATGATAATATAAAAATTAATAATCACAGCCCAATTATTAAAGTTAAATTAAGAATGTGTAAGGACTAATTGACTGTATTTATGTATAGTGTTCTTATAAAAATATTTCCAGTTCCAGACGGGAGCAGTAGTTGAGGGGTAATTAATACATATCTTTAGTATTTAAGTGATCACTTCGAGTGCGAAGCAACTCGATTATTTTATATATTGCTGTCAATATATAATTACAAATCATTTTCTCTAATTCATAACGTTCTAGAATTCACAGTTTAACACAATCTATGATCCTTCCTGCAAACTGGAAAATTAAACCACTCAGAATAATGAATACCGTGAAAAAAGTCATTGTCAATAATGTCCTTCAAACAGCAACTGTAGATACTCTTAGACAGGTTGTTTTCTCTAGAAAAATATCTACGGAAAACAAAACCATAATTTTAATTGTTAGGTTATAAAAGTAGGTGGGGAAAAAGAACGACATCAGTTCTACCCTATATTCTTAACGAGCATTTATTGGTTCGCAATGAGGTAAATCACAGAACAGTGGATCATTTCTACTGACTGGTGAATTTCGATAAAATTTGCAGGTACCGATACATTTTTATATTCGATCAACATCATAAAACAAATTGCAATCTCTATCGAGTTTATAAATGGTTAAATTGGGTTATTTCAGACTATTAATTAAACTGACACCTTGTCATGAATTTACATCCGACACTCAATTAAGGGACCGAATGCTGAGACAAATCCAGGTATGTATGTGTAAAAAAAAAAATGGGTGGCGAGAGGGCCGACTTTGGCGAGACAAGGACAGATGTGTCCTTCATCTTGTCTCTGGCTTCTGGTCATCTTGCGATAACCAGAATCACCCACATCTGTAAGGATGTTTGGCTCGGTCTCGAGATATCTGAAAAAGAAAAAGGGGGGAGGTATATAAGGATAGTGTGGACAGGGTTAGTTCGGATGTTCTCTAACTACTTGGATCGGGGGGTGGTGGGAAAGAAATCGTACAAGACCGGTAGATCTTGAGTGCGGTAGTAAACGCAGATCACGACTTTGGCGTCGGATAATCTGCGCTTTATATGCATGTGTTAACTGCAACACGTGTTAAATGCATGTGTTAACTGCAACACATGGCTGAATTGCAAGAATTCACTTTTGTTATACTCCATGTAGTTTGGTTATATAGTCGGCCTAGGAGCTTTACCTCTTGTGAATTATCTTAAGACACCAATGCGAAGGTTGGTTCAATTCAGCCCTGTGAGTAGGGCGTTAGAATATACTCACAGCTACGCCGGCTTGTCGTAAGAGGCGACTAAAAGCCGAGTGGTATCAGGGGCAACATCATGCCGATATCATGATAACTAACGGAACTTTAAGAGGTTTGTCATCGCATAACCGGGCTCGCTCTCGAGGCTCTGGCCATGCTCGATTGATGACGGCATTTTGTAACATCAGGGGCATCAGTTTCACCAGTACCAATGTAAACGCCGTCCACTAATATTTGCAAACAACGAAAACTGATATCCTTGCCCTAACCGAGACCTAGGTCGATTCGTCAACTAATTCGACATATCTTCGTTGCTCAGAATAAGACTTACACATTCGAGATTCCGTTTTAATGGCGGAGTCTGCGTCTTCGCGCGGTCCAATCTGGCTTGTTAGAGGATGGAGGAGTTGGAACCCAATAATATGGACATCATATGGTTGAGGGTTGCGCTGAGGAATCCGTTAAATTTCTTTGTTGTTTTACCGCTCCCCGAATGGCGATCGACCGGCGACATTTTTCGAACATCTTTCATATACCGTCGACTGGATACAGATCAACCACCCAGCTTCTGAAATTGTTGTCCTTGGCGATTTTAATGTGCACAATTCCGGCTGGTTGTTACATTCTAACAAAACCGACGAGGCTGGGAGGCTGGCGGAGATGTTTGCTGTAAGCCACAACTTGACTCAACTCGTGGGGGAGCCAACGCGACTGCCGGATGCCCGAGGCGATTATGCGGAGACCTTGGATCTGTTTTTGACATTCGAACCGAGTATTTATACTGTAGAGGTTTCAGCACCATTGGGAAACTCAGATCACTGCTTGGTATCTGTCGCGCAAGCACTTGCATATCAAGCGAATAACCGGCCTAGGTAGCTTCGCCATGTATGGAAGCATGGGGCTGCTAACTGGGACGATATGCGAGTTTTCTTCGCATCCTTCCCATGGTCCGAGGTGTGCTTCGGATTTAACGCTTGCGCGGAGTCGGTATAAGAGATTATTCTTCTGGGGATGGTGAATATTCCACATTCCATCAAGCGAAGTTCGTCTGATAAACCTTGGTTTGATAAAAAATGCGAGCTGATTACAGCGGCAAAAAATAGAGCTTTTAAGCAATGGCGCTCCAATCCCACGGATGCTAATAGAACGAATTTTGTTAGAATCAGAAACGCGTGCAACCAGACGATTGATACTGCGAAGAAAGCTCACAACGACAGGGTGATCAATAAGCTCCTTCGGTGCCCAACTGGCTCGCGCTCCTTCTGGTCAATAGCAAAGGCTGTCAAGGGTAACTTCACATCCTTCTCATTCCCTCCGTTGGTGACAGACAGCGGGACGTTAGTCACGAATTCAAAGGACAAAGCGAGTGTATTCGCGAATTTATTTTCCGAGAATTCTAACCTCGATCCCAGCTTTTTGGAGCCACCTGTGATCTTGTCGGTACGGTCTTCGATACGGGATGTGAGATTTCGCCCGCGCACTATTCAACGCATTCTACGTGAACTGGATTGTAGGAAGGCAACCGGCCCGGATGGAATACCAGCAATAGTCCTTAAGAACTGTGCTCCAGAGCTATCGCCGGTTCTTGACATACTCTTCCACTGATCTTATGCACGGAGGACCTTTCCTGCCTGCTGAAAAATCGCTCGAGTTCAGCCAATCCCAAATACGGGAAAAAAGTCTCTCCCATAAAATTACCGTCCGATAGCATTATTGTCTATTTTATCTAAGGTTATGGAATAAGTCATCAATAGAGAGTTAGTTAATTATTTGGAGTGCAACGAATGATCGTCAATACGGATTCCGTGGCAGGCGGTCCACGGGAGACCTTTTGACACTTATAACCGATATATGGACATCTGCGATTGAACGGCATGGTGAGTCAAGGGCGGTCGCATTGGATATCTCCAAGGCTTTTGACCGCGTCTGGCACGGAGCATTGCTGAGCAAACTTCGTTCATATGGACTTTCCCAACAGCTTTGCGACTGGACGAGGAGCTTCCTCGAGAATCGATCGATGCGGGTTGTTGTGGACGGCGAGTGTTCGGATCTGTATCCTGCTAATTCGGGGGTGGCCCAAGGTTCTATTTTGGCTCCAACCTTGTTCTTGCTTCACATAAATGATTTGTTGGAGACAACGGATAACAAAGTGTTCAGTTTTGCGGATGATAGTACGCTTGTTTCCTCTTTTTCGAGTGTTCGTCGGTGCATCTACGTCGCATCAGCTGAGATGTAGACAGATTGACTCTCTGAATCAAGATCTAGATAGGGTCCTGCAGTGGGGAAGGGCCAATCTCGCCGACTTCAATGCAGCGAAGACACAATATACAACATTCACAAAGAAAAGTGGATCATCGGTTCCACAGCTGATGATGAATGGCAGGGCCCTCGAGGCTGGGGAAAGTTTGAGATTGTTCGGCGTCACGGTCTGCGGTAATGTATCATGGCATAAACACGTGCCGAGTATTGCTAGGTCAGTCTCAGGAAAACTGAGTTATTTTTTTAGAGTTTTACTCCGGCCCAACTTCTTTTCATATAAAATCCCAGATTAGACCCGCGCTCGAATATTGCTCTCATGTTTGGAGCTCGGCTCCTAAACATACCCTCGACCTACTTGAGAGCATACAGAGACGAGCGATCCGCCTGATCGGGGACTCGGCGCTGACGTCGGGACTACAGTCGCTATCACATCGAAGGCGCGTAGCTGACCTCTGTCTGTTTTACAGATATTATCACAGGTACTGTTCTTCGGAGATTCGTGGTATTGTTCCACGCAATTCGGCTCATATGCGCTCCACAAGACAATCCGACGGATCCCACCCGTTTGTGGTTCATCTCCCGACGGCGCGAACATCCCTGCATCAGAACTCATTCCGTTAAAGGAACTGACTTCCCACGCGAGTGTTCCCCGAGCGTTACAGCCTGCAACTGTTTAAAAAGAACTGCAACAGTTATTTGATGGCATCTCGGGGCGCCCACTCGACGTTATAGGTTCGTCTCTCACGAGAGAAGTCTAATAAAAAAATAAAAAAAATAAAAAAAAAAATAAAAAATTCAGCCACCGATGCGATCTTGAAAGCTGGTATCATTTGTCAAGATCTTAGTTAAAAATGTAAGCAAGAGATTGAGAGGTTAGGATGTTGACCTTTTTTGTCAAATTGGCGTCATCCTTGCTTTTTATTATACATTCCTTAATTTCCAATTCATCTGCAATAACAATTTACCCTTAAAATACTATACAAAATTGAAATAATTAATACACCAACACATTACAAAAAGCAATTACTTTTCTCCTTATTATGAATTATCATATTCCACATTTTCAAATTTTTCTACTAGAATAATGTTTATAAAACAATACAAAAATTATTTCATCTATGTCCGATGATTTTCATAGGTTTCTACGGAAAATTAGCCCAATTACTAGGAAAGCAAGGTAAAAACGTCTCAAGAAAACTTTTATGTCTCAAAGACGTATACTTAATTGTTAACAGAAATGAACAATCTGCGTCCAAAGTCGCTAATGTTCGAGCATCTCAATTTTCGGCCAACACTTGATTTATCCTTTCTTGACAATAAATATAACACAGCTCGTATGTGCCATAAATATTAGCAATTCGATTAAATGCCATATACCTACAGAGTATCCAGCTATTCAAAGATATTCAGCGATCCGGCGCCGGCAATCCTTACAGAAAATTACTGGCAATTTAAATTTGGTCTACGTAACTGGCTAGTTTGTTATGTACCTGATTATAAAAGCCGAGCCTTTCTTAATCCTTAGAAAAATTACTGGGTATTTGTAAATGTATTCGTAACTGGCTAGATTGTCTATTATGCAGGTGAGACTATAAGAGCCCCGAGGCTTGGGCAATCCGGCAGTCATAGATTATTGGTTGTGCTACAAGTTACACTTTTAGTGTTCAATATATAATATACCTTAAAGTTGTGAAACTGAATTGAGTTTTATTAAGGAAAAAATTGGAATTTGATAAAGGTAATTTAGTGTTTTGTATTAATCAAATATTTTGTAAACAATTCGAGTATACTTGTAGGAAGCAATTATGAAAGGATCAAAGATGCCAGCATTATCATTTGCACGTCTCACACCCAATGTATTCTGCACAAGAGTGGACATAATACTAGCCAAAGCTCTTTACGATGATAAACATATCTACAAAGAAGTGTCAGAAATAAAGGAGGATTTTAGCCTTTTACGTTTCCAAATGAAAAAAACAATAGAAGCCGTTTCACAGCTTGAGGATAAAGACGGTCTCCTTGTGCCTACTGCCGAATCTATTGACTAATTAACATTGTATATATAATGTAAAGAAAGGACGTGATCTAATTATCAAATCAATTAATTATTAATGTTTCGAGAGTTAAAATATCCAATGTAATAAATACGCAATGCAATATGATTAGAAAATTTAATTTCACACATAAATTATATAACATATAATATAAAATTATATACATATAATAAAAAAATATCATATACATTTATATACATATAATATAAAATTATATACATATGATATAATTATAAAAGACTTGCTGATATGATATACAAATAAAATACATATTTAGCAAAACATAATTAATCATTGTTACTTGACAAAATAACCGAACGCATTTGTTCTTTTCAACAGTGTAATATAAATACAGTAATTTCGGCCCACGCAATTCCCGGTTAAATAAAATATGTGTAGTAGAAATAAATCCATTATTTTTGCATGAAATTGAAAGCTTTATTCAGCATGGTTACAGTGATCCGATTTAAGTCAAATATGCGCTGTGGCCATTTTGAAGATTAAATAATCCCTCTCTCATAGAAATCTTCGTTCCCATTGGCAAAAAACTGGACATACGATTTTCACAAGCTTCTCTTGAGGCAAATTTTGGACCAACGAAATCATCCGCCCTATACAGGCACAAATGGTAATTGGTGCCAGGTTCAGACTATAAGTTGGATGCATAAGAACCTTCCAACCAAGCTCCTGCAGTTTATGGCGAGTCACTATCTATATGTGTGGCCTGGCGTTGTCCTGATGGAACACAATTCCTCTCCTCCATCAAAACATCAATTTTTTGCTAGTACACGCCTGACTTAAGAGTTTGGCCGTATAGGAGCACTTCGTAGTAAATGATTCCATGTCAATCCCATCAAACACAAAGCTAAACCTTCCTGACCGTCAATCGTGGTCTGGCCACCATTTGCACCGGGTCAACGCTATTCGATCACGACGATTTCCACTCGACGCTACCGTAACGGACCCACTTTTCATCACCAGTCGCCATCCGTTTCAGAAATAGATCTATTTTGATGTGATGGAGCAACAATTCGCAGATGGAAATTCGGCCGATGACGTTAACTCCTGTGGCACGCCGTCATCGAGCTTCTTTTTGTATCAAGCCTTATTCGAGTGGTTGAAAATGGTTTTTTTGTTGAATATTTAGCTCCTGGACAATCGAAACAATGCGTACAGTCCAGTCGGACTCCTTTCCATCAAAATTACTGAAACGGAATCGACGGAGCCGAATTTGTGCGTGAAAATGTAGTAAATTGTAGTGTATTTTCTCTTTGCTGGTGTCTATATGTGACGCGAGTTAACGTTCCTAAATATGTATCTCTATATACGTTAACCTTTGTAATCTCAAACATTATATCATTTCCATTGAACTATAAATATACACTAACCTTTGTACTATAAGCTTTGTATTATAAATCTCATTAACCCCAAAGATTTCTCTATTATCTCAAATATATATCATGATCGCCATCGGCACTACAACCGGGACCCGGTCTTGGCCTTATTTAACAAATCTCTCCACCGGTCCCGATTTCGACGCAATGTTATCCAGTTTGGCACTCCCAGGCTCTGGGCGCCCCGGTCTACGCCATCCCTCCATCGCAGACAAGGTCTGCCGCGCTGTCTCCTTCCATACATGCTGCCACAAAGAACTTTCCGGGCAGGCACCTCTTCGCTCATTCGAGCTAGGTGTCCCGCCCGGCGGAGTCTACCGAGATTGATTTTTCTTACAACATTAGCTTCAAGGTAGATTGCGTACAACTCATGGTAGTAGCATCTACGGAATTGTCCTCCCTCACATACGGAGCCAACAATTCTCCTTAAGAACTTCCTCTCGAACGCGGCTAAAAGTTCAGAGTGCCTTCTATTGAGCACCCATGCCTTGGATCCATACATGTGTACTGGCAAGACCATGGTCTTGTTCGGTAGTAGCTTGGATGGCCTGGGTAAATTTCGGGATTTAAAGAGCCTTGATAGACCATGGTAGGCTATGCTGGATTTGATCAACCGTTCGCGTATTTCTTCTTCCATATTTCGTTATCGGCTGATACTATTGACCCAAGGTAGTTAAAGGATTGCACTACTTCAAATTCGTGCTCCACTACCCTGATAGTTTGACCAACGTTAGGTCTTCTTTTCGCAGAAGTTGCCGCCATGTACTTAGTTTTGCCCTCATTAATGTGCAATACGAGTTTTTGTGCCGCCTGCTCGATCTGGGTGAAGCAGTCCTGTACAGCCGATTCGGTTCTACCGATGATGTCGATGTCATCTACGTACCCAATAATCTGGCTGGACTTGGTGTCAATAGTCCCTCTAGTTGTAACGCTAGCGTCACGGATTGCTTTCTCCAACGCCAGGTCGAAGAAAAGGCAGGCCAGACCGCCCGCTTGTCGGAGTACATTATGTAAATGTTTATTGGTTTGGACAGCAATGCCGCTATTTTTACTTGACTAGTTACGTTGGTCATGGTCAACCTACAAAGTCCTATTAATTTGTTTGGGATGCCGAAATATCTCATGTCATTATATAGTTCTACCCTGGCTATGCTGTCGTCCGCGGCCTTAGAGTTTATAAATAGATGATATAATGGAATCTTAAATTCCAGACATTTTTTCATCGTCTGCCTAAGGGTGAATGTCTGATCAATCGCCGATTTGCCTGGGATGAAGCCACACTGATATTGACCAATGATGGTTTTCGCGTTTGGGGCTATCCGATCTTGTAGGATAGAGGAGAGAATCTTATAGGCGGTACCCACCAATATTATACCCCTATAGTTCCTGCACACTGTCATGTCTCCCTTCTTATGTATGTGGTAAATTATCCCACGACGCCTATCTTCCGGCATCTCCTCTTGATCCCATAGGTGCACCACGATCTCATGAATTGCGTGATGTAATGCGATCCCTCCTTGTTTGGTCAGCTCAGCTGGTACGCCATCAGCTCCGAGGGCTTTATTTGATTTGAGCTGTCTAATGGCTTTTAATGTTTCCTCAATGCTTGGTGGCGGCAGCATTTGATCTTGGTCTTGCATTGGTGGAACATCCAATTCTTCTGTGAGCTAACCATTTAGCAATTCATTGACGTGCACTTCCCATCGCTCCAGAATGCCTTCAGGGTGGATGATCAGATTACCATCTTTATCCCTACAGTAAGTGCAGCAAGACTTAATGACCTTGCCCGGAAAAAACAAATCATTATGGAAAATTTAACAAGCGTCAGGACTTGCTAAATAAGGCCAAGACCGGCTCCCGGTTGTAGTGCCGATGATGATGATGAAGTCCAGCATGGTGTGTACCGCGCCATACTGCGGTTTATTTGGTAGAAGTTCCGCGCCTGGTGCGGACCTCGCTTTCTACTGAGCTCTTTGTATTTCTCCTCGCGTACCCGCGTCCTATGAGAGAGCTGCATTGCCCGGTAAGCAGCATTCTTACCTTCAATTCCTAGTTTGCACTCATCATCAAACCAGTCACTCCGATCTCTACGACTACTGCCTAAGATGGGGTTGGCAGTACTAATGACAGTATTCTTATGGCGTGTCCATTTCTTTTGTACGCCCGGCATTCTGGCCCTAGCACTTACTCTCCCTTCGTCGAGCTCTTCACGGGCGAGTCTTAGGGCATGCCCAACGTTCTTGTGGTATTCTCATTGCGTAAGGCAGCCGTGTTGATTCGAACCTGATCCACGGATGCAATACGTCTCCGTAAGGCAATCCGCGCTCGGAAAACTTTACCAACAAGATAGTGATCCGAGTCGACGTTGGCACCTCGGTACGTTCGTACCTTCATCAGGCTCGAGGAGTGGCAGCGATCTATCAACACGTAGTAAGTTTGGTTGCGAATGGCTCCATCAGGTGATACCCAGGTGGCTTTGTGGGGAGGAAGTGGGTGGCGGTTCCGCCAAATCCCACGGTTCGCTTTCCTGAAATACCCCCATAATTTTCACCCAATCCCCTAATTTCACTAATCTAATCGCATTAGCATCTTAAATGCTCCACGCATTAAAGAGATCAAATCTTTAATCTAAAAGTCCCTGGAAAAGAAAACTTACCTTTCATGCATCTCTTCGCATCTCTGTAAGATTTCCTTCTTGCCTTATCAGGAATGTCAAACCAATTCGGCACCTTCGGTGCCAAGCAAATCCCTCTAGACGAATTCCTGAAAACAAAAGGATTGGAATTACATACTATGTAACCTTCCCCAGGACCCATAAACATTGCGCTGTCTATTTTTCAGCTTCGCCATGTGTATCATAAATCACCATACATACACATTGGCTGGCGACCTACACCCAAGAAACCAAAACAAATATAATATATACCACAATTAAGTAGGTTTTTTGTTAGTTTTTCCTCGTTATATTAAAAAAAACATTATACAGTACAAAATATATACACGGCCTTATTCATTATTATAACAACAACAAAAGATTATAGTTTTATGTTTATTTAGACTAAGAAACACAAAAATGTGATCGTATTTAAGTAAAATAAATAAACGTTAAAAAAAAAAACAAAAAAAAAAAGATGTTCTGCCAGGTAATATATATATATTCAGTCGTCAGGCATTGAAGATCAATGTGCATTGTTACTTGCTTTTGTCATCCTGCACTCCTCGTTCTAACATTTACTAATACAAGAATAAATAATCCTATTTGTCCCAGTGTACATAACAAAAACATTATAACTTGATAAAATTTGTATGATTTCATGATTAACAACCCGATATGATCAGCTTACCAAATCGACAACTTTAAAAGAAATATCGTCGGCTTACCTGGTACAACCCGCAAAGTGAAGGGGCTTACCTCGGGACGGAACGGAACGCCCAAAGACATAATCTTAGTTCCTCCTTAAAGTCATGCCACATATTAGCACCCTTTCTTCTGTTTAACCGAATCATAAATTTCCGCGAAGAAGAAACATTACAAGGATCGCAAATATCGAGTAAATCTGACAGGACTACCCTCACAGGTTCACACAATCAAATGCAATAAATTTCGCCTTTTAATGTTCATATAATTTCGTCGTTTTCGTGCCTCACAACTCAAGCGACCACTGCGGTCCTTCCACCCACGAGAGTCATAAAGCGCGATCGGTCGGACGATGGCGATCAGCGATCAGCGAAATAACGCACAACTTCATTGGCGTTTTGGAATCGGCGCCGTTGGCCATGTTCACGTGTGCATCGGATTTGGAATGTGGTATGTTGTACTCAGGTACTGCTCCTGGAGCGAGTTCCTATAAATTTTAGTTTCGTGATGCCATAATTTCTGGTCTATTAGGTATGTCGAGGCAAATTATGGGCCCGGCATTGGACGCCATTGTGTAGTAGATTGTCGGGTCAGTGTGGATCAGAGAATTAGACGATTGATTGCAGCTTCAAGCATCGACTGTTGCTGTTGATGTATAGTACGAGTCAGACGGGAGTCGTGACTGAAATGAGGATTTATGTAGGCATGTTGTTTAAGTATTTAAATATGTGATAATCGGCAGTGATCTTATGTTAGGGTGACTAGATGATCTTATAAGACACGACCACAGTGATTATTATCAATCAAGTTTTTTTTCTTTCTTTATGCCTGAACAGTGGCGAGAGACAAACTTTTTGCTAACGTGCTATGGTGTTGTATGGAGATTTCGATCATATTCAAACGAGACTTATCATGTGAACCGTATTTTATCCTTTATGCAAGCACTATGAACCGAACTAAAGCTAAACTGTGATGTGAGATTTCATATACTTAACTTCGTATGCCTGTTCATCGCATAAAAGGTGGCATTAGGGAACTTAATTACTTGGTATTCGCTGGGAGAGACTCATATTTATTAAAAAATTGGTTTTTGGGTTCCTTCCATTCCAAGGAATTTTAGATACAATCAATATCACTGTTTTTTAAATATGTTTATACACTTACAGTTTCGTTTTTCAGGAAAAATTCAAAAATCCATATCTTGAAAAGCATCCAACTACAATTACTTCTATTTTTGATATGTAGGAACCCAAAATTTCATGACCTCACTAACTCAACTATGCCAACGTCCCCCTTGTTGTGCATATTCTCTCCAAATTTCGGCGCCTGATCCAAGTTCTTCAAGTTCACACTTTACATGATCCTCCCGTCTCTTTCCGGTTGATTTTCCGTCAAGAATTCTACGGTGTGTTCTGGGGTCCGTAGTGGGTTTTAAGGAAAAAGAGATAGAAAAGTATTCAGAACACCTTTACGTACAATACGACGAGTATATAATTCCATTTAGTTGAGTTAAAATGTATTTTATTTGGGTTTTTCCGTTTTTTTTGTTTTTGCTTTCGGGTGTTGCCCTCTGATTCGCCCCACGCTGTAAAAACTCGACATCCCCATACCTATTTCACAAATTCGAAAACCGATCTGTAAGAAAAATTGTTCAATGTGGGTTTTGAGTTTAGATGTATAAAATATATAAGACATATATGAAATGTATTTAAATTTAAAAAAAAGTATGTTGCGGATTCGCAAATACATATGGCGGGGAGAATCTAGTACACTCAGCACCCAGCATATGCACCACATGCCTGTCAGCCGCCAGCTGACAATGCGTCATCACCAAGGAACGACATCCTACTGTCAACGATTTGAAATGCTAGCAACGATCGGTCTTCCACTTTGCCGCCAACCATCATTAGACTCACCTCGTTCCGGTTCTTTCGCTGCCACCAGCGCCACGGATATTGCTGAGGACTCCAGAATTAACCAGTGGAAGTACAACATCATCAGTGCCAAGCTATCAAGCAATTCACCTGGATTTTGAAATGCTGTAAGGCGGTTTGATTCGATTGTGGTAGAGTTTCCCTTCATCAGAAGAAGATTAGGATCCGAGCATCAACCAGGAGTCTCCGGCAACGGCAGCCGTCGTTCAACGCTTCGCTGCCGGAGTAGTGCCTTACCCGAGACATCTTCCCTTGTGTCATTGGTAGCAGTCGGTTTGCCACCATTTTCTGGTTCTTTGAGCCGGATCCAGCGACGTATGGATCCACACCATTGCCGGCCAGTTCGCGGCACAGGACCAAAATAAAAAAAAGTGCGGCATGTGTTTCGGGTGTGTTGACAAGTGAAGACTCTACACCAAAACAAGACCCAGACGAGGGCAATTAATTGAAACGTCCCACCAGTGAACAAATAACGATTGAGGAACTCATCGCCGCTCAGTTCGTGGCACAGGACACCCTCTCTCGTACCTTCCTCAGCCTGCAGGACAAGGCGCAACCCACCCCGACCATCAAACGCGGCCTCCGCGGCGAATGGGAAGCTATCCTCAGGCGCACAACACAATCATCCACCTGGCGGTCCCTGAGTATCAACAACACAAGTACTTCGCGGAAGATTTTGTCGCCGAGGCCGAGGAAGTATACCTCGGTGAACAGACTAAGCTACTCGAGGCTCAGTACGCGCTTGCATCAGCTTTCCCAATAATGGCGACCAACGCTAACATCAGTTGCGCCCCCCCCCCCCCCCCCCCCCCCCCAAGTGAGCTCCCAATGGTCACCACCAAGCCAGCGGGAGGGTATCCGCACACCAGACCAGTCAATTTCGAACAAGTAACCCGCCAGAATGCCGCCGGCCGAATGACCATCCATCACTTTATTGTTTTTCAAAATATTCCCCATGAAGATCTATACACTTTTGCATGCGTTTGAACCAATTGTCGAAGCACTTTTGCCACTCTGATTGAGGTATCTCCAACACATGCATTCTGAATGCAGCAACTGCTTCTTCAGGTGTCGAAAAACGTTGACCTCTCAGTTTGTTTTTTACGTACGGGAATAAAAAGTAGTCATTCGGTGCCAAGTCAGGACTATACGGCGGATGACCCATCAAATCGATGTTTTGGGTGCTCAAAAATGCAGTTGTCGCAGCCGATGTGTGAGAGCTCGCATTGTCGTGGTGAAGAGTGATCCGTCTTCGGCGGTTGGTTTTCCTGATTTCTTGGAAGACAACTGGCAAACAAATGGTTGTGTACCACTCAGAATTGACTGTTCTGCGTTGTTCTAGTGGTACGGTTGCGACATGTCCAGTTTTTCCGAAAAAACAGGCGACCATTTGCTTGGAAGTTCTTCGTGCGCGAACAACTTTTGTTGGATTTGGCTCATCTTGAAACACCCAGACAGTCGACTGCTGTTTGCTTTCGGGCTCATACGCGTAAATCCACGATTCATCACCTGTCACGATGTCATAGACGTGTTTCGAAGCACCGCGACCGTATTTTTTGAGCATTTCTTTCGACCAATTGACACGAGCCTTTTTTTGGGCGATTGACAAATTGTGTGGGATCCAACGCGAACAAATTTTTTTGACAATCAAATGTTTATGCAATATTGAATGTATGCTGGTCCCACTAACGTCTAAGGTTGTCTCAATCTCACGATAGATCACGTGACGATCTTCCAATATCAGTTCGCGCACAGCATCAATGGTTTTCGGAACAACAACTGATTTTGGACGACCTTCACGAAATTCATCTTGGAGTGAACTACGACCACGATTGAATTCACCATTCCATCGATAAACACTGGTCCTTAATGGAGCTTCATCGCCAAAATTTGAATTAAGTTCATCCATGCACTGTTGCTGAGTTAATCCACGCCGAAAGTTGTAAAAAATAATCGCACGAAAATGTTGACGATTTAATTCCATTTTTGGGCCGAGATGAATCTTTTAAGTTACTGTAAACAACACAAATAGCGCTCGTATGTCAAAAAGTTCTGAGTGCGTATAACCTCAAAAATGTCCAACTTTACGACAGAGCTGTCAAATGCCGGATTGCAACACTAGGGTTGCCAAATCTCGAAACATAAGAGGCAACCCTCGTACAACTATTTGGGTCGCCACCGGCTGCGCAACTGCCACTCCAGGAGGGTGAGTCGGCAATGGCAGCAGAGACATTACACCTTGCTGCATGTCTGGACAACCGCCACCAACGGGACGACCTCATCACCGCCAAGAGTAAGCGCAGGACCCGCTCCTCAATCGGATCAAATACCATGAATGGGCCTGCTCACACACAATCAACACCACCCTTCAGCAAGCTGCGCGGCTCGCAACCGCTCGACTTATCGTGACGTCGGAACATCAACGATGGATTGAAGTCCGTGTCTTCCTGGACCCGTGGTCCAGCGCCACCGTCATCTCGGAGCCGATCGCCCAAAGGTTGCATCTTCAGCGCCAAGCACCATTCGTCCCCACCTATGGTACGTGCCACCATCACAACCAATAAACTGGGATATCTCCTTCGTGGCGGATCTGGACCTCGCCGATCCGGATATCGCCTCCGTCGACAAAGTGGACATTACCATTGGGGCAGACCTATACCCCACCCTCATCCTCGAAGGTTTAAGGAAGGACCAACGTTCCGGCCTCGTCGCGCAGGCTACTAAATTGGGATGGGTGCTAAGAGGCGCAGCATCCACCACGTCATCCAGCTCCGGTGTGACGAGACCTGTAATCAGCCACCACATGGCCATTGATCGTGGGTTGCGAATTTACAACTCCAACCCAGATAAATTAGTCGAGTGTGCGATTGTAGATCGTATCCTCTCTAAGCAAATGGAAAGGAGGTCTCGTCGGCATCGACCCCAGGGACCTTACACGAGGCCCATGGAACCATCCACCCCGCCCACCTGTGCGACCCAACCGTCAGACATACCCCACGTCCGCTGAACTACAGCAAGGGTAAGAGGCAATCGAGGAAGCAGGAGCTTACCTATCCAAATGCCGCAAGGCAGACCACCAAATCCCAAGGAAACTCCACGTCAACTAATCAGGAAACTCACCAACGCACCTACCCAACCCCAAAACGGAACATCGGTGATAAGTCGGGTCGCCACTCGAACGCTTCAAGGGACCCCACCATACCCAGGACACCACGTGGCGAAGCTGTGGGGGGTAAAAGTATGGATGCCGACGTACGGCAAGTGTTCCCTTAACCCCCCTGACGATGATCCGCAGAAAGAAAATTGTTCACCCGAGAAGAGGAAATAAATAAAGGCACTGAAAGTTATTTTTAGGTTAATCTTTTTTTTATTTCACTTATTAATATATTGTTTTTATTTATATAATCCATGAATACTGTTGATATGAAGCAGCAGAATGTAAGGCACGCCAGCACACTAAGTGAGTACGCCACGGTGGCTTTTCCACGAATTAAAACTGTGTGCATTATAAGATCGAACAATGAAGACTTGCTGACCGAACTGAATTGGAATGGACCTAATATAAAATCAAACTCTTTTGAACTCTTTAATGGGAATGGTTGTTGATACACAAACTGCCAACAGACGTGTCTTTCGATTTTCTTCGCGCGCGAGCGTATGCATCCGCATGCGACCGTGGTGATGGTTATCAAATAACTGATTCGAAAAGGGATGAAATTGGATAATTTAATTTTTGCACTTGACAACCAAAAGAGAACATACTTCTGCTCGCTCATTGCCACGCTCGTCGATGTGTGGTGGATTACATCGGTAAATTGATGATCGAAGAAAGCGGGCGAATGAGAGAACAGAAACTCGATGTATGGTTATCTTGGGGTGGATTTGGTTGTATGTGCATGAATCAATGTAGTTCTGAGCGAAACCCATTGACCTGATTCGGTAATATGGTGAGCTCAGAGTACATTGATCTGTGCGAAGACAGAACTGTGAAGGAGGGGAAAATTAAGTTGGTGCTATTCACCTGCGAAAAGAAAGCATTGATCCCCAGCGAATGAAGTGTCTGCAGAAAATGGAAAGGGCATTGACTTGGCTATGGAAATCTGATCATGGTAACTAACTTAAATGCTTTAATAATTTCCCCAGCGGTCGCAAGATTAAGCAACCACCGTTCGATCAGACTATACCGTTGCTAACCGACAATATGCGATTTCCTGTGGAAATCTCATGGGTTAGCGAAATGGTATTGCCATATGGCGAAAATGGTAGCTAAACTCAATTATGCATTATCTGCATAGAATAATGAGTTTAGCTATGCGTCCTTGGGGAATACATGTTATTTCAGATGAATAGCATATAAGGGGAATGGGTAGAAATGACGCGCTGAAAGCGGTCGAAATGAGATATGGAATTGTGGTTGGAATTGTGGGTTGGTTCCCCATGTAGTATAGAGAACCCCCATAAAGCTCCTGCCTAAGACCAGCACCACCGAGGCCGAATGGTACCACATGTAGCCACCACAATTGGAGTAGGAGCGCGCAATGCCCCGCTTAACGGGCGACGGTCCCCAGCAACCACCGATCGCTCGAACCCCAACCAGAGAGCACGCCTCTGAGTGCACCAACAGAAGCTGTGCTCCAATGACCCGGGGAGACACTTGTTTTGCGACTGCTATTCCGACAGGACACGCGGACAATGTCAGGGACAACACCGCACCCGACTCCACGCTGATACGTACCCCACACACCAACGACCCATCACCGTTACGACAGCCGTCGTCGAACACTTCGCTCAAGCATCGCTCCGGAGTAGTGCCTTACCTGGGACAACTTCCCTTGTGTCATTGGTGGCCTTCCGTTCGCCATCAAAGTATAACAAACAGTTTTTGAATTTAAAAAAAATGTATGCGAAAAATGCACATAATATATAAGAAAAAATGTATATAATATATAAGAAATTACCCCTTTATAGTTTTGTTGTATGATTCCTTTTTAGAAAGTTGCTTGCTCAACTTATACATTATTTTAAAGTATTGTGTATTTCAATAGAAAGATATTATGCTAAGCTATATGAGATATCTAAGTTATGTGGTGGGATCGCCTCAAAAATTGATTTACGATAAAAAAATCGAATCTACAATATATAAGAAAAACATATAAAGGAAAACGTATTTAACTTTTGCAATCAATACCAGCTTACCATCTCTGAAAAGCAAATCACCCACCCAAAACTCAATAGACACGAATGAATCTGTTTGGCCAAATAAAACCTGGACAGTGTCACCTTAAGTGAGACAAGCCAACACTTTCGGATTCCCCAGGCCCTTCTTAACCCCTTCTTGTGACAAGCTTGGCACATTGACCTCTACAACATGAAATATGTTCAACTTCCTGTTAGAAAACAGCAATCGCTGTCGAAATGCCGACAACTAAATGCCAGTTGGCCGGAGGCAACATCCACAATTAGACATCAACAGCCATCCACAAGCCATGTCCCTTCTTTCTTAAAGTCATGTTCAATTCTGCAGCCCATTCTATTTGACCCAAATATTCCTTAGTAATGCGTTCGACCTCACTCCTCTGATCAATTGATCAACTCTGGATGTGTCGAGAGCATGAAACCCTTCCTTCCCGCTTTCTGCTGCCAGATTATTCGGCTTCTTTGCCGTATATTACACAATCAAGTGAACTGCACCCGTAAGTCCCAAACGTTCACAACGGTTGCCGGATGCACACGATTTACCTCTTCCAAGATGGAACGTCTACACCCAGAACTTCGCGATCCACTCGCATATTTTACAATTCGCACAAAAGACAACGAGCAGCAGAATAAGAAGAACAAGTAGAAAAAGTAGACGACAAAAAAAAAAAAACATCGAAATTATACGAAGCGGACCAAAGGGGCTTTTGACCGTTTTTCATTTATTTTTCATTCCCCTCCGGGAAAAACTGGATTGTCCACACGATATCCCAGGAGTGGTGTTGCCAGTAGAGAAAAGTGTCGGAATCCAGTACCAGTTGCAGCGAGCAACGGATGCAAAGATCACTGTGGGTAAGGACCGTCATCTCAATATGAAGTCTTAGCAACAGCAACAGCAACACAACTCACTCGCGTACATGTGAAACTAATCTGGACGAGCTGCTGCCTCCAGCAAGCAAACAACAGAGTTGTTGGTAATATTCGTCATGGTTCATTAAATGCGCTTGCGAACAGGCCTCACCATCGTAATGGGTGGTGGCTGGCTGGCAGGGCACTCCAGTCTTAGGCACCTTGGGCCATACCATTTCCATTTTACATAACAATCAGATAAAGACAGTTTCCCTCCAAATGTCAGAAGATGTGGTTGGTGATCATGGCACTGGGTTGGGTCCAAAGCCGGGTAGCGGTTTTTCCGACGGTCGAAAGTATAGCGCAAGGAGTCGAAACGATGAAGTGGATTGAGCTCTGACATTTAGACCTAATCGATGTTGTAATTGCAGTCGGCTTGGAGCTGCAGGGTGACAAATGTATTTAGACGATAGTCAGATAGCGTAATAGGAACCTTTCATACAAACTTGGGAGGAAATGGAAATGTGCTATAAAAACAAGAGGTCGATTGGCTCCTTCGGAACTATTGTTCTATGGGTCCACCAGGTTTTAAAATCAAATTATAAGATGAGGTTGAGGGCTATTTTGAAAAAGGTGCATACGTAACTCCGTGTTTCCCGCCACAATTTAGGGAGTAGAATCATTTGGGAAGTACTCATAAGGCAAAGATTGATATTTCAATTACGTTGCTTCCAGAAAACTCCTTGGGGTGAAAAGTACTATTCAGTTAGCTAACAGCTGAACGCCAAGAATGAAAATGTTATCCGGGATAAGATTGCAATTTTGGATTACCATATAACGTTTATCTCGGCCGTGATTCACTCTACCATAACCAAGGGAAAAGTGGTTGAAGTGCACCATAGTCATTGGAATACATTGAAAAAGTTGGAAGAGAAGTAGCATTTATTCTATCTGAACAATTCATTCATTCAACAACGCAAACTACCATTTTGTTGTTGTGTGTAATTGAAGTTCTAGTTTTATATTGTAAATGTTTATTGGGGACGTCATCTTAAATATCGCCGTAAATACCACTCAAGCGCCGACCAGGAATCTCAACTGACGCAGGAAAAGTTATAGTTAAACAAGTGCTAGAATGACTCAACCAATGATAGTCCAACGTCGAGACCTTAATGAGATTACCTCTGTAGAAGAACTTCAAACAGCCATTACCAAAGAATATGTAAGAAGCAGTTCCAAGTGAAGCGGTGAAGACCATAATTCGCCAACCCGATGGCATACAAACAGCTATGATTTGTTTACTCAGGGAAAGAGACTAAGATTTTCGTAGTTACATGTTTCTTGTTAGTAGTGTAATATAGTAATTCGGTTCTGGAAATTCGAATACAGTTTGCACACGCTTAAATAGAAATATCTATGAGGAGTACTCATAGTTTGGCATTTTACAGGTGTATCCTACCTGGACTTACCGTTGAATCGGCTGAGGAATCTTCTTCTGTTACTCCTGGTGACGTTGGTTGTGATGTCGATGATTGCGTTGATTTGGGTGCTTTTGCAGTCACCTCAGTATCGATATTCAATTAAGCATTTAGTTTATTGATTGCTCCTGGGTTTTGTGCAAGAGTGGCCACTTTTTGACGACTCTTAGGTTTTAACGGTAAATCAGTTTTTCTTTCATCTTACAAGTACACCGCAGAAATAATTATTAAGTGCACTGGTTTTGAAAAAAAAACCCTTTCTTCTCTTCTCTCACAATAAACATAACTTTTATTAAAATATAAACTCCTTAAAATAAGATGTTAACTAGTTGCAATCTTTAATATTCTTAGGTTTTCGAATCCCTAGTTGGATGATACTTCTCTTCCGCGGCTTTTGCGCTATTTTGAACAATTTTTGTTTAAAACCGTCAACGCAACTCTTTTCACACACTCTGTCTAAAGAACCGCCAACACGGTTTTCCTTCTTCCCTTCTCTCCATTCCGCCCACCCTCCGTTCCCAGTTTCACCGTTGTCACAACGAACATCGAATTCCGACGATGATCAATTTCGAAACTATTCGAAGATATCATCGCCGGTGAAAAACTAGGTTTATGCACCAGCTATTCAATTCTTGTTTTCAATTTGAGTTTTATATTTTATATTCGTAATGTTAAATATATGGCGGAAGGCTAATAACCCTGCCCGTAAAAATAAATTATTATGGAAAACGTAACAGGCCTCGAGACATGCTAAATAAGGCCAAGACCGGATCCCGGTTATGATGCCGATGATGATGATGAATGTTAAATATAATTTATTTAACTAGTTACACTGTTTAATATTCTTAGGTTTTCGAATCCCTAGTTGGATCATACTTCTCTTCCGCGGCTATTGCGCTATTTTCAACTATTTTTGTTTAAAACCGTCAACGAAACTGTTTTCACACACTCTGTCTAAAGAACCGTCAACACGGTTTTCCTTCTTTCTTTCTCTCCTTTCCGCCCACTCCCCGTTCCCAGTTTCACCGTTGTCACAACGAAAATCGAATTCCGACGATGATCAATTTCGAATTTTTTTTTTTAAAAAAACCTAAATTTCGCCTGTGAAAAAGTATAAACTTCTGACACATATATTTACATTTTTTGTATAATATAATAATTTATTTAACATGAATTTCCTTGTCTGTTATTTCTTATGATAGTTAACAATCTTCATAGTAGATTGGAACTAAGATTGTTGAAAGTGTTGTCCGGTATATTATGTCAAGCTTCAACAATTCTTTCTTTGAGTTGTTCCACGTTTTCAGTTTCTGGCCTTTCCTGATCGTACCGCCCTTCCCATAATCCCCCACAGGTTCTCAATGGGGTTTATGTCTGGACTTAAAGCTGGTCACCGTAAAAATGTAATTCCATGCTGTTGAAACGACGCTGTTTTTGTTCGTGTTGTAGGGATAGGAACGCTGTCCTGTTGAAATATGACATCTGTGTCCGCTGTTAGGGTTATTAAAGGAAGAAGATGCTCTTCCAACACTTCTTGGTCCTTTTTGGTGTCCATTCTTCCAGAAATAAAAACAATTTCTGTTTTTAAATTTCCAACGAAAGCTGCCCACACCATATCTCCTCCTCCTCCTAAAGGCCTGAGTGACATGATTTTGCTTTCTTTTTTAAGATCAATAGTACTTCAAGCCGTCGGGGCCGTCCAGATTAAATTTTCTAGACCGGTTAACTAAATTTAGCTACAGTAAAAACCCTCATAATAATTAATGTTGGTGCATAGGGAGCAGAAGGAGGAAGAGGCCGAGAACCATTCGAAGCCTTCAAAGTTGTATATGTATTGGGTTGAGTAAAAACTCATGGGGTATGTGTTGTTTGTATGTTTTTGTATGTTTTTCAAAGCCTTTTATTCATATAAAGGACAGAAATCAACCACAGATATAATTTCCGTTTTGTTCGATGACCTTTCGCCATTCTTCGGTAACCTTTAAAATTCCCCGTTCATATAAAGACCTGATGTTATTGCTGAAAAGTTGAACAAGGTGTTGATGTACCGCCTCCACTTAATATAACGCCGGGGGTTTTGAAGAGAACGAAACAAGTGGAAATCTGATGCCGCAACGTCAGGCGAGTATGGTGGATGGGGCAACGCATTCGAGGTTTTTTTTTTTTGGGCGGAAGGAAACACTTTTTTGACGAATCTTCAATGCTTCTGCACTCTCTCGTGTCGTGTAACATGGGCTTGACTTTAATAATGCCACGATTTTGCCGCCCTTATCCTCGGTGGGCTTTCCTGACCGAGGAGCATCTTTGATATCAAAATTATCTGGGCAGAATCTCTTGAACCAATTTTTAAACTGACGTTCTTGTAGAGTATCGTCACTGTAAACCTTACACAATTTCTCACAAGTTTAACGCGCGGTATTTTCGTTACGAAAGTAAAACAGGAAAAAATACATTGGTTGGTTTTCCATCGTCAACTTGTTGTAAAATGCTAAAAGCCAATTTTTTGACAAGAATGAAACTTAAACTGTCGGTTGTTAAACAACATATGACAAAGGTATGTGTGAATGATTCCAGTAGCGTCAAAACTGTACTACCACCATCGACTTTTTACTCAATCCGTTAGTACTCTTTAGGGATGGATTCTATAATTCTACTTCTCGCGGGAATAGTAAACCTGTAGGCATCCTAACATGCTATATTTTCGACCGTGTCCATCAGCCATGCTTCGAAAGAAGGATTACGATTTCTCTCACCTCTCCGCTCCCTTGTGACAAGTGAGCCCTTTCCTCTCACGTGATTCACGCCTGCAGCGAATCTCGTGTTACATGATTGTCAAATCAAAACTGTCTGGCGGCCCATGTGCTGGGCAAACAATATTGCCTAGCGCAGCATCATTAAAAATTCAAAGCTATAGGATCACTATCAAAGATGTCGTAAACATAAATGGATTTCACCATTCACTCACCACCGACTGGGTTATCCTTCATGGAAATCTTGCCGATGGGAACAATATTAAAAGCAACTAAGGGTAGGATAACACTGTTTATATTGTAGCTCACAGCCTAAAAATATAAATTAAGTAAATCAGCGACAAATGAAGTAAATCATCCCAGCTTCAGAAGACAACAGTGCAAGTGAGGAGAGTTATCATGGATTGTAAATCACACAACGAATGGTTGTTCCTAAAAAGAATTACCACCAAATTGAGGAAATCAAACATAATACGGCTCGTGTCGCTGAATGAACGACCATACATATCATCTAACATTTAGGAAATCATCTGTTAAATCTCATTTTTAAAAAAGTGTTCTATATTATTTGAACAATTAATCTGTTAAACACAGAACTTACCCCCTGTGTGTTCTTGCGTTCCTTTTTGTCCTGTGTGTTCTTGAAGGAAAAGACAGACTTTATTTACACGCACTCGAATCATATGCAAATTAGTTCCAATCTTATTTTAATTTTTTTTTCTTTTTACTTTTAATTTCAATATATATACATTTAAAACCACAATCTTATTTTAATTAATTTTTCTTTTTTCTTTTAATTTCAATATATATGTATTAAAACCACAATCTTATTTTAGCGCGCACCACACAACCACTCGCGTTCGCTGTTCGTTCTTCAAGAAACAATATATCAAGAGAGATTTTAGGGAAACTATTGTCTGTGTTCAGTATACAACATTCGTGACTCTAAAGGTCGAAACAAATGTTATACACTGCGATTGGAATTTGTAAAAAGGGATGATAATTTAATTTACATATTTTTCTATTGCATAGTGGGAATATTCTATTGGAATTTAATATGATGTTTTGATATCGCTTAAGGATATGGATCAGCCAAGACCGATGTTAATTATATAATATTGCACAAGATGTTAATTCTTCAATGGGGGAGGGATAATTTTTATATATAACAAAAGCGAAAAAAAAGGGGTCAATTGAAAAGTCCCCGGCCTTCCATAGTAAAACACATTTTTTTGGCAAAATTCGTTTTTTTAATACAACGTAATTCCCTTCGAGAGTGAAACACTGATTATAGCGACCCTCCAACTTTTCGATACCTTTTTTGTAGTACGATTTGTCCTTTGCTTCAAAATAGGCCTCAGTTTCGGCGATCACCTCTTCATTCGACGAAAATTTCCTCCCAGCCAGCATTCTTTTGAGATCTGAGAACAGGAAATCGTCGCTGGGGGCCAGATTTGGAGAATACGGTTGATGCGGAAGCCATTCGAAGCCCAATTCATGGATTTTTGCCATCGTTTTCACTGACTTGTGACACGGTGCATTGTCTTGGTGAAGCAGCACTTTCTTTTTCTTCAAATGCGGTCGTTTTTCGGCGGTTTCGTCCTTCAAACGGTCCAATAACGCTGTGTAATAGTCGCTGTTGATGGTCCTTCCTTTTTCAAGATAGTCAATGAAAATTATTCCGCGCGCATCCTAAAATACAGACACCATAACCTTGCCAGCCGACTGTTGCGTTTTCCCACGCTTTGGGGCGGGTTCATCGTGTGCAGTCCACTCGGATGACTGTCGATTGGACATCGGAGTGAAATGATGGAGCCATGTTTCATCCATTGTCACATATCGACGCAAAAACTCGGGTTTATTACGCTTGATCATCTCCAAACACTGCTCCGAATCATCAACTCGTCGTTGTTTTTGGTCAAAAGTGAGCTCGCGCGGCACCCACTTTGCACAGAGCTTTCTCATACCAAAATATTCGTGAATGATATGATGTACACGTTCAGTTGATATCTTTAGAGTGCCTGCTATTCCATTCAGTTTCAATTTACGGTCATTCAAAATCATTTTGTGGATTTTTCTAATGTTTCCGTCGGTAACAACCCCTTTTGGGCGTCCACTGCGTTCACCGTCTTCGGTGCTCATTTCACCACGTCTAAACTTAGCATACCAATCTTTGATGGTTGATTTTCCTGGGGCGGCGTCTGGAAACTCGTCGTCAAGCCAAGTTTTTGCTTCAACTGTATTTTTTCCCTTCAAAAAGCAATATTTTATCAACACGCGAAATTCCTTTTTATCCATTTTTTTCACAATAACAGAAGTTGCTTCACTCAAAATACTATAATTCACAAACTAATGATCCGACATCTGTCAAATTTATACACGCGTCTTTTGAAGGTGAGGACTAACTAAAAATCATATGGATTTAATTCTAGTGCCGCCATCTATGTGTCAGAGCGGGGACTTTTCAATTGTCCTGTTAAACACTTTCGGAACGACTGGTTTGATGATGAGTGCAAACTAGCGACTGAACGTAAGAATGCTGCATACCGGGCAATGCAGCAGTCTGATAGGACGCGGGTACGTGGGGAGAATTACAAAGAGCTCAGAAGATCTGAAAAAAGACTTCACAGACAA
Source organism: Microdon myrmicae (assembly GCA_963931805.1). Lineage (NCBI taxonomy): Eukaryota > Metazoa > Arthropoda > Insecta > Diptera > Syrphidae > Microdon > Microdon myrmicae. The sequence goes on from OZ007496.1 coordinate 70,304,785, forward strand.
AAGAAAAATGCCTGGAAAAAAACCTTGTATGTGAAATAGAGAAAAGTAGAGAGCAAGGTCCGCACTAGGCGCGGAAGTTCTACCAAATAATCCGCAGTATGACGCGGTACACACCACGCTGCACTTACTGCAAGGTAAAGAGGGTAATCTGATGGGAGCAAGAGGAGATGCCGGAAGATTGACGTTGTGGTATAATTTGCCCCATACATAAGAAAGGAGATATCACTCTGTGCAGGAACTATAGGGTTATAACATTGTTGAGTACCGCCTATAAGATACTCTCCACTATCCTACAAGACCGCGTAGCCCCATACGCTAAAGCCATCATTGGTCAATATCAGTGTGGCTTTATCCCAGGCAAATCAGCAATTGATGAGATATTCACCCTTAGGCAGGCGATGAAAAAATGTCAGGAATTTAAGATTCCATTATATCATCTGTTTATAGACTTTAAGGCCACCTACGACAGCATAGCCAGGGTAGAACTATATAATGTCATGAGAGAATTCGGCATTCCAAACAAATTGATACGACTTTGTAGGTTGACCATGACCAACGTAACTAATCAAGTAAAAATGGTGGGATTACTGTCCAAACCAATAAACATCTTTAATGGACTCCGACAAGGGTACAGTCTGACTTGCCCCCTCTTCAACCTAGCGTTGGAGAAAGCAATCCGTGACTCTGGCGTTACAACAAGGGGGACTATTGTCACCAAGTCCAGCCAGATACTTGCCTACGCAGATGACATCGACATCATCGGTAGAACCGAATCGGCGGTACAGGACTCCTTCACCCAGATCGAGCAGGCGGCACAAAAACTGGGACTGCACATTAATGAGGTAAAAACTAAGTACATGGCGGCAACTTCTGCGAAGAGAAGACCTAACGTTGGTCAAACTATCAGGGTAGTGGAGCACGAAGTTGAAGTAGTGCAATCCTTTAACTACCTTGGGTCAATAGTATCAGCCGATAACAATATGAACGAAGAAATACGCGAACGGCTGATTAAATCCAACAAAGCCTACTATGGTCTATCAAGGCTCTTTATATCCCGAAATTTATCCAGAACATCCAAGCTACTACTGTACAAGAGCATGGTCTTACCAGTACTCATGTATGGATCCAAGACCTGGGTGCTTAATAAAAGGCACTCTGAACTCTTGACCGCGTTCGAGAGAAAGGTCGTAAGGAGAATTGTTGGCCCCGTATGTGAGGGAGGACAATTCCGGAGACGCTACAACCATGAGTTGTACGCAATCTACCTTGAAGTTAATATTGTAAGAAAAATCAAGCTCGGTAGACTCCGGTGGGCGGGACACCTAGCTCGAATGAGTGAAGAGGAGTCTGCCCGGAAAGTCCTTTGCGGCAGGATGTATGGAAGGAGACAGCGCGGCAGACCTTGTCTGCGATGGAGGGATGACGTAGACCGGGACGCCCAGAGCCTGGGAGTGCCAAACTGGATGACATCGGCTCGAAATCGGGACCGGTGGAGAGATTTGTTAAATAAGGCCAATACTGGATCCCGGTTGTAGTGCTGATGATGATGATGATGATGAAACACTTTTAAGAATATTTCACTAAAAATTGTAATTATTTAATTGAAACAATCTTCTGCAGAAAAGTAAAAGAACATTTTCGGCTTCGCAGTTTTTTCTATGTAAACAAAACGTTATATGTATTGACTGAATAAAATGAAATGAAACTTTTAAAATGACACATTTGCATTCTGTCAGCCTACACGGAGTGGGATTCAATAGAAGGAAAGGTCTTCCTTGGCCATAGCACGAGAAAAGGTAGCTCAGTGAAGAAACAACTAGAGAATATGTCGCATGACTCAGAATCAACGATGATCCTGTGTTTTCAGGAGCAGTCATTAGTTGTAATAATGTGTAATCTTTTTTCATTGTATGTGTTTCAAAATAAATCGCGTAGTATTTAGTTGTAACCGAAAAGACTAATATTTGTATACTCTAAAAGAAAGTGAAAATGCAAAGCAACGCTCTATTAAAGCAGACGCATTTGAACAAAATAAACAAAAACAAATCAAAACAACACAAAAACTCGTTGACATTATTTTGGTGGCGGCTGTAGTTACCACTCACCAAAATCGGTTCTAGAAATGCGAGCAAGAAATTTCACTGGAGCTGAAAAACATCTAAATCAATCTAAAGGATAACAACTGAGATCACAGCCCCCCGTTTGGCAAAGATCATGACACTCTTCCGTACGGCTGAAGATTTTGACTTCTACTTGAACAGTCCCCTCACTACTCTAGTTCCATACAAGAGAAAACGCATCCTACAAATCAAAGAGAGAGCGGTGAGAAGTCCGCATCAGACGATTGGATTCCATTTTAATCACCTCCAACAAAAGACAACGATAGTTTGTTTTCGATGTAGAAAATGGTTGGGTTTAGTAAGTGTGAAGTGGCATTTGTTTAAAAATACACATAAATTGTAAAAAGTTTTAATATATAATCAATTTTGCTTAATTAACAATTTCTGCTAACGAACCCGTTTTCCGGCACAGACTCAAATTCCACGGTTAAGCCAGAAGACACTGATCTTTTAGCGGTTATTAACGATTAGTTTCGGAAGAAAGAAAATGTTTAGCTGCGGATTAACCAAAACAAGTTCGTGCCATCAACGGAAAGATGGGAAGATGCTGATTGAAGCTGAACGCAATGAATCATCCGTACACGAAACTCGTAGACGTACCACTGGCAGATTCATTTGAAAAAGTGCTCGTCATGTTCACAAATAAGTTAGGATAAACTTAGAAGTTTTAGACATTTGCTAAACAATTTATAAAAACTTTTCGAACAGTATTAATTCAAATCGCAAGTATATGGAGACAACGAGAAAGGTCGGTAAATAGTAGTATTTTTAAATTTATAGCGGGAGTTCCCAATCACAAAACATCGCCAGAGTTCCTATAACACCCGATTGGAGCAATTGTCCACGGTCAACGATGCAACACATTTTCAGGCAACTGGTACGCCACCAAAGTCACTATAGGCTTACATAATCCTACGAATAATGTCAATGACAAAGAACCTACCGATTTCCTATCGACAAATGAACACAGGTAAACATTCTTCAATCGAACTACACAACTGTGTAATGCTTGATCTAAATGTGTTCACTCGGTGTTGCAATCTACATATAATTAAGATTAATGTACATTGATACGTTTTTGTTTAATCCACTTGTCCTTCATTGACATTTGAAAATATTAAAAAAAAACTTTTTTGTGCGCGTCTATTATACAAAAAATTTGATTTCATTCTTATATAAAAAAAACCCTTTGCGAAAACTGGGAGTGTGAAAACTGCTCTAGACAAAAGGACACAGGCAGTTTAAAAACTGAAAAAAGGAGTGAGCAATCTTTTTTTCCGTTGACTTTATATATATTATTATTATTTATTATTTATTGGCCTGTAGGAACCCGGAAGTTCATGACCTCACCGACTCGAGACCGCCATCGAGTTTATATATATCATCATCATCACCATCATCACCATCATCACCATCATCACCATCATCATCATCATCATCATCGGCACCACAACCGGGTTCCGGTCTTGGCCTTATTTAGCAAGTCTCGAGGCTTGTTAAATTTTCCATAATAATTTATCTTTATGGGCAAGGTTATTAGCCTTACGCCATGGTTTATATATATACTACTCGTAAAAAAAATGCGTAAAAAACTCGCACATGACTCGCTGCGGGAATTTAGTTGTAATAGACCTTTAACAAACGAGTAATTCAGGTTGATTATTTCTATTACTACTACTTGTTGGTATGCACGAACCCTAATCTTCATGGCCTCACAACTCGACTTGTTGTAGCACTTCTTCTTCTCCATGTCCTTTAAAGGACGAGCTCCTCTTTAATAGATTCCTCCCAAGTTGCTAGGTGTGGTCAACCACCGCGCTTTCTCTAGGCAGAGGGCAACCGTTGTTCGAGTTGATTAAAAGTATTGGACACATATCAAGAGTGGATATTATGTTTCTGATTTATCAGTTAACGTCCATTGGACACTGTATACAATACTTCTAACTTTATTAATTGATGTCCACAACCATTGGATACTGAGTGGAGACTGAATATCGGAAAAAAGTGTGTGGTGAGAGGACGATTTAAATGAGACATCGAAAAATGTGCCTTTCATCTTATGTTTGGCTTCTGGTCATTTGCGACAACCAGAGTCACCCACGTCCGTGAAGATGTTGGGCTCGGTCTCAAGATATCTAAAAAATAAAAAAAGGTCGGCTGTGTAGGGGGTATATAAGGATAGTCTCTACCGGGTAAGTCCAAAACTCTCTAAATACTTGGATGGAGGGATGGTGGGATAGAAACGATACAAGACCAATAGGTCTTGAGTGCGGTGATAAACGCAGATTACGTCTTTGGCGTCTGATAATCTACGCTTTGGTCGGCGTGTGTGTGTGGATTTGCGCCGTCTTGTACTGTGCGTGGGTGTGTGTAGTTTGTTAGCAGTAGACTACATGGAATGGGTTTAGGAATCCTTTATTATAGAGGACAAAGTTGTTGGAGAGGGTGTGTTACAGAACGTGATTGATCTCACACCGACAGAGTTTGCATTTCCTGCCGCTTGGAGCTTTAGAAGCAAAGGTAGCGATGAAACTATCTGAAACTGAAAATAGAGCCCATAAGGTGTCAAAGGCGGGTAGAGGACTGTGGGAATAGATGGCAAAGGCAACGTTAAGATAAGATCAGGTAGGTTGTCCTCACGTCGCGGTCTCGAACATATTTTCGAAACGAACTGTGTTGTGATCAGTGTGCTGGCCAGCAACGAGTCGAGGGAACATCGTAGTAAGTCTTTTCACCGAGTTCGATCCCTGACAGGGCCAGTCGAGTGTCTGGTTTCGCAACATGACAGGGCACTCGGGAGGAACGAGTTCGGTTATCTCACCGATTTCTCAACCTGGCAGGATCAGTTTTGGAATGGATTTTGCAACCTGCCAGGGTAACCGCGAATAGGAACACAGATCAGAAGACGCTACTCACATTTAAGACTGTGGGGGTGGTGGCCCGCGACGAACTGGGGGAGTGGGAACAATCGAATAAGAGGCGGAAGGAATCTTGGAATCTTAAGGAAACCAGTGCCACCGGGGCAACAACAAGAGCCGGGGACTCCAGGTTGACAGCACGAAAGTGTTATTGTGCTTGCTTAACAATGCAGACTCTGAGGATGACATGCTGCCCTAGTGCGATGGCTGTGGTGATCTCAGAGTGCATTGAACTGTACGGAGACAGGATTGTGGAGGAGAGAAAAATGTAGCTGGCGCTATTCACCACCCAGCGAATGGCGTGTCTGGGGAAAGTGAATAGGACGCCGACTTGGCTAGGGAAATCTGATCATGGGAAATAAATTAAATATTTTGATAATTTCCCAAACGGTTGCATAATTATATATATATTCGAGATTAATGTAGCTATTATTCGTTTTATGTGAGTGGTATACGGAGTATATATTCACTCTACCATTATTAGCCAAATGCAGTTCAAGCCGGAGACCACTATGGACTCAAAATGTGGAGGTCAATAGCTTCATGGCGAATTCCGCTATTAACTCGTGTACAGGTGCCAACTCCGTTGACGGCGGTGCCAACAGTGAGGGTTCGATCTATCGAATCATGGAGAAATTTTGGAGTACGGCGCGGTGATATAGATGCAACCTAATTGCGGTTACCAAAACCGCTTCCGCCCGGTTATCCGTTATGAAGTCAGAGACCATCATATGCTTTGATAGCGAAACAAGAGAGTTGACATTTATACGAATAACTTTAGTTTTGGAATCCATTTTGGAGGGTATGTCTTACATATGCTGTGAAAAGGAGTGCATCCCTCTCAGCCTCGGTTATTAGTTTTTCATATCGAATATCCTCAATCAAGCGGGGCAGAAGACTAAGTAGTTTCTCGAACATTTTGGATTGCCCCCTTGGAGGCTTTTGTACGAATCGATTTATGGCATCATGTTGGCCTGTACGGCGAATCGCTTGGGGATTTCAATATGGTTTTGTGGGAGAGATCTTGCAAGAGTTTTCATATTCTTTGTTTGTGGTCCTTTATGCACACCGGCAAATGTAAATCCACGTTGGATGAAGTTTTGTGTGGCCTGTTTTCCAAAGTATGACTTGGCTGTCTGTTTAGATCGAATCTCCTTAGATCTGTGAACTATTTTTTTATATTTAGGACAGGTCCTATAATTGGTGGGACGTTCTTTGTTGCCGCAGTTACAGCAAGTTGGCAGAGTTATTTCATCCTGCACATTTGTTGTGGGATCATATTTTGCTGGCAGAAGTTTGCACCTGCCAATACCGTGGGATTTTCCACAACAGACGCAATGCCGGTTCATGTTGAAGTTTCGGGAGACATGTCCGAAACGTTAGCAACGTCTGCATTTCATAACAGTGAAATACCTCGAAGACAACTTGCTGATAAAGGACTGGAAGCGGCTTGGTCTTTGTAGCTCACATATGTTCACCTTGGGGTATTTTTCTGGTCTGATTTTAACAAAACCTTGGGGGAGACAGCATTTTTTGACGTCAGTGAATTTGACGTTAGGAAATGTTGCGTAAATGGCAATTACGATGTCGTCCTTTTCCCAACAGGCAGCGACTCGTTTTAAGAGGATGGCCCTCGCCTTTTTTTCGGCCGGAGTGAATGTGTAATAATTCACCTCCTTGATCGTTAACCTTGCGGTAGGTAACCCTATGGTAGGTTACGATTTTGTTTAGCGATGGCCTTAAGGTGTTTGCCTTGAAGTTGGAAATCCTTAATCGGTTCATGTCACCGACGAAATTCTTCAGATTAAGGTTGCGTGCAAGGACCCCGGGTTGCTGTTCCTTCTTAGAAACAGGTGCGCGGACCTCGACCGCTTGCTGGGCAGCGTTGGACACACAAGCGGCCTTGGGTCTTGGGTCAATTACCCGAGTTACCCTCGGTGGGAGAGTCTTCTGCGGAGGTGCGATTTTTTGCGTATGTGAAGTTATCGCGGGGATCGACATTTTTTTTTAGGGACAGATGATGATGATGATGGCGGTGGTGTTGGCGTGCAGCCAGTTGCGGTACGTTTACTGGAGGAGCCTCCCACGCAGCTTATTTTTGGCTGTCGTGTTTTGCGCTTTGGGGCCCGAAATGAGTTTGGGGTGGGGGTACGCGAGTCACCGCCACCCATTGAGGCCTCAGGACTGTCGGTGGCATTTTCTATTTTGGGGTTGAATTCTGATTCCGAATCAGAGGTTTCCGAACTGATACTGGACGGGGATGTGGATGAGATGGCTTTTAATGCCGATAATTGCTTTTTGAGGACAGCGTTCTCAGCCCTGAGAGTCTCGACGTCCTCTTCTAGTTTCTTTATAAGAGCCATCATACGCTGATCGGGTTAATGGTCCATGCCACGTCAAAAGGAAACAAGAAGAATAAGAAACACGAAGAAGGAAAGGAACAAGATTCAAAAGGAGACCAAATTAATCCTAAACAATCTTAATTTGGAACCTAAGTTTGAGAATTAATGTAATTGAAGCAAGAGATTACGACAAGAGATTAGAATAATAAAAAATAAAGAATAAAATAATAGATATATACTGAAATAAATGAGATAAATTATAAAAATAATATTCAAACCACTCTGTAGACCCTTTTTCACGGTGCTCTTTTCTAAAACAAAAACACTTTTTCAATCACTCTTAACACAACACTTAATAATTTGTTTTTCCGGAAAAATTATTAGCCATGCGCTAACCTTTTTCAGGATGTTTTACAATAAACGCATCTGTAAAAATATTTGCTGTGAAAGAAACCTATCTTGACGTCTAATAAATACTCGGTCTTTCTTCAGTAATTAGAATTTCACCACCAACATAAAAAGCGGTACTTCGGCTTGGATTTACCGGAAGGTATTAAGTCTGTAACGACTGCAGATAATTTAATCTGTAAATGACATTGAATTACTACTTATCAATGAAAAAAATCCGCTGGTAAGTAGTTTCATCTTCCACTTCTATTAAAATACCTGAACCAAGGTGATTGCCATCAAATCGTCCTTGTGCCCAGTGGTCAAGACATTCAATTAGCGACCACCTGGTGTAATCATAGCGCCAAAGAGCGAATCAATCGCTTCAATAGAGATAAATAAACCCTGCTCTTTCTCAACTTCGCATTTACTTCACCCTTCCGCTCCCTAAGTGTTAAAGACCACTCATCAACAATTATTGAAATGTGTTCGTGGATACGCGCTCAATGGACATGAGTGCGTCACCGAAGTACCTAAGCGATAATAAACTCCACCTTTTCCTCTAATTTATGCGACCGAAGGTATGATTTGGGAACCTATTAGAACCGTTCATTAATTTCAACGGTCAAGAAGGAAAACAAAATCACGCAGAGATGGCTCAAGCTACAAGGCTCAAGGCCTAGTCTTATTGGAGTCGCAGAATGCCTTCATTAATCACGCTTCGTTAGGCTGATGGGTTGCGGATGTGCTTGCGTACGCTGCTTCTCATCTGCTTTCATCTGTTGATCACCAACCGGCTATGTTACAACATAAATAAAATGCCGGAATAGATGAAGCTGGGTTTGCTTCACGTATGCAACTGGGGGGCTTCAATTATCGACGAAAGATACATCCAAGCTAGCGCATGGAGAAAATAGGTCAGATCATCGGAGATTTAGTATTCGCAATTAGATAGGTAACTGTAAGCAGTCAAATGGCATGATAAATTCCTAGAGTGATAGGGTTCATTAGTAAGGATCGGAAGCCGTTGTCCCAGGATTATAAATGCAAGAGCGAGAGCTTGGAAATACATTCTGGTATTTTGGCGGCTTATGGCGAAATATCATTTATCACCCAGCGAATATGGCAACAGCATATCTGTCGCCCACCTGCTGTGCAGCAACGAAGGTGAAGTGATTTAGGCCCGGCATATGGAGATCATGGGGCTTGGCGTCGAAATCGAGGTATGGTCAGCTTAAAGGGCTTGCCTGTACTGCAGACATTAATCATCTGGATCGCAAAAATCCACAAGTAATAAAATTTCTTTAAAATGAAGTTTTGTTGGGTATAGCTGGAAGCATACCATGGGATATATCTCTGTCGATCGAGTTAAGGTCAAGTAATCAATAATTCTCCCTGCAGACATTATACTTAGTTCACATCGAAAATAGATGATCAGTACATCAACATTGAAACGTGGGATTTATATAATGTACTCACTGGTAGAAAAGAAAGCGAAAGAATTAGGAAGGGGAAATCCTAACTTGAGCCACCTAGTGCTTGCATGGTACCATTGATATTACAAACAACTGAGGTTTAATTCAATTCTTTGTTACAAAGTACAGTTAAAGAAAATCCGATCAACGATGGGATGAAACATCATTAAGAGGAGGGAAAAAAAGTAAAGTAAAGTGACAAAGGATTGTTCGACAGAAATCTCCTTAATATATCCATATATAGATATGGATGCTAGTGGAAGGTGGGAAGTTCAGTGAACGGGCTACTAGAAGATGTATGGATAGAGAGAGCGCGTAGCAGGAACGGTGAGCGCTATAAGACTCCTGGTGGAGTAATGTATTTTGACAAAAGTCCTACGTTCTCTTCTGTCCGACAATCAATAAGGTGCCATCATGCCTTATATTCGTGTCAGTCCGGCTCATCAGCCATACATCTGGAATATAGTCGACCATTTTTCCCGACCAACGCGCCTCCAATGCCCCGTGGGCTCGTTCGCCTGTCCGCATCGAGTGATCGGGTCATCTGAGTAGGGCGTTGAATATAATCACAGCTATGCCTGCTTGTCATAAGACACGACTCAAGGCCGAGTGGTAGGTGGGGTCCCAAAGCCATGCCGCCCGGTCAACAACAACCCCATCAAGATATAGTCTCCGTGAAATGGTTGGAAGACATCCCTGCCCATCTTTCGGCGGTTGGCTGATGGATCGGTTCGAGAAAAGGTTGGTTTAGGCGGTAAGTCGGTCCCAGGGTAAGTACATTCTAACGCCCTACTCATATGACCCGATCACTCGATGCGGACAGGCGAACGAGCCCACGGGGCATTGGAGGCGCGTTGGTCGGGAAAAATGGTCGACTATATTCCAGATGTATGGCTGATGAGCCGGACTGACACGAATATAAGGCATGATGGCACCTTCTACGATAAAGAATTCCGGAGATAAACTAGTTTACCATTCGGATCTCCGGAGGGGGCTATTTCAGGGGAACACCATGTAAATATTCTGATAAATAACCGAACTTTAAGAAGCCCGACGTTCGACCGATAACGGCATTATGTAACATCAGGTCCATCGGTTAAACTAATACGAATGTAAACACCGTCTACCAATATTTGCACACAGCGAAACCTGATATCCTTGCCCTAACTGAGACTCGGGTTGATTCGCCAACTGATTCGACATATCTTACTCTCGTCGCTCAGGATACAGCTTGCATTCGAGATTCCGTTTTAAGAGTGGAGTCTCGTTGGCAAATTAATCTATTAATATACTTTCGAATATTATTTTCCATAGAACCAAAGTTACACTTCAGTACTCTAAACTAAATTACAGGAATTATTCCTTGGGGAATTCATCAAAAACTGTCGCCTTCTTCTACCATACACCACACAACTGTCGATCCTCACCGCTGCGAAACCACTGTTGTGTTTGTTTTTTGTCTTTTGTCTTATCCACACCGTTTACCCAACGAGAAAAACTGCGTCATACCACCTAACCGTTATCATATGACCCAATCAACGAGGATGATCGATCTCGAGTTTATCGGAGATGTCATCGCCGATGAGATAACTGGGCGTTTTTATCCGCCAGTTCTATGTTTAAGTTTTATGTTTCAATTTAAGTTCTATGTTTTATGGTTCTGTGTTAAATGTAATGTGTATTTTATGTGTGTTTAAAATGTAGAAACGTACATTGTATAAATGAGTGTGTTTATTTTATGTTGTAAATGAATGTTGTAATTTGTAAAGGAATGTAATGTAATTTAGGTTTTATGTATTATATGTGTAAATTAAAATATATATTGTGTTTTGTTTTTAAGTTTAATCGTTTATAATGTATGTGTTTAATCAATGTTTAGTAACGTAAATGTATAATATAAAAATGTATATTGTTTGTAATGTGTTTAATTTTAAAATTGTTTAAATGTTTTATGTTATGTACTTTTGTTTATGTTTAGTATTTTATGTATTTCATTTAGCGTTCTCTCGCTGGGATAAAGGTGGTGGCGGGGTTACTAGGTAACAGCATGAAGCGAATGTGTTCGTGAATTTATTTTCCGCGAATTTAAACCTCGATGCCGTCCTTTTAGAACCACCCTGTGACCACGCCGATACGATCTTCGATGCGGGATGTGGGGTTCCGCCCGCGTACTATTCAACGCATTCTACGTGAACTGGGCTGTAGGAAGGCAACCAGCCCGGACGGAAAACTAGCAATAGTCCTTAAGAACTGTGCTCCAGAACTATCGCCGGTTCTTGGCAGACTCTTCCGCTTATCTTATGAACGGAGGACCTTTCCTGCCTGCCGGAAAATTGCCCAAGTTCAGTCAATCCCAAAGACGGGAAAAAAGTGTCTCCCACAAAATTACCGTCCGCGTTAGTTAGAGCGTTATTGAACAACAGTGTAAACCTTCGCTGCTTCAAGAGACAAGTGCTTTAGAACAATGTTTGGAATACAATATACTCCAGAAGATCTCTTAGTCTTAATGGATCTAAGGATTTTCGTAAGTCCATCCTTGTGCACGATTTCCAAAAAGGGAAAAAAGTGTCTCCCACAAAATTACCGGCCGATAGCATTGCTGTCTATGTTATCTTAGGTGATGGAAAAAGTCATCAATACTGAGTTAATTAAGTGTTACGCCCAAAACCACGCACCCGTTAATACATACCTCTTTGGAGCCAGTCTCCATCAATTAATTACGGTACACGCAAAATCATCCACTAAAAGGATGAATCACTCCTCAAGCCCTAGCATTGCCCCATACATTAAACAGGCCCATATCAAATTCAATATCAAACAAATTGAACTAAACGTTCAATTTGCCTATATTGAATTCAACTTAAATCCAAGACGTGAAATACGAACTAGATATTCAACACGCAAATTCCCCTGGCCCCAATTCTGCGGACCAGATGACCAATTCTCAAGTGAAGTTGGTAAGAATCATAAAATGCGCCCCGGAAAATTTATGACTCTGTAAAGGATGGTTTGCCCAAACCAATTCCCACAGACAACCTCGCTTTCCTTTCAGCTTACCAAGAAATTAGCACCATAAAAACGAACCACACGTTCGTTTTATCGTAGCACCCACAGAGAGGATCATATATGCACATTAGCAAGATCCTTTGCTGATTGTCCTTGTGTGTTTCCCTGTTGAACCGACGCCGAAAAAGATAATGGAAGGAAGCGGCGACGGAGAAAAGGGGTCATTCAGAACAAAGGAGATATCCTTCGATCTGCAGGACGAAAGATAAAAGTTTTCGTTCGGGGAGGAGAAAAAAAATCTACAGAGAGATGATTCGAGATAGTTGACTGGGACGGTCAGTAGTTGGTGCTAGTCGTTACCCAAGGCGGTCGCGGGTTTGTCTTCGACGATAGTATGTTGTTCAATCGGGTAATAACTAAAAGCATTTATGAAATATAGATCAAACAAGTACCGTGTAATAGAATAAAAATTAAGTAGTAAGACATAGTTCCGGAAATAAATACCGTGAATTAAATCGTGTGTTTTTGTGGTGCCCTCGTCAGAAAGCGGTCAAGGAAGCACAAGGAGAACGCATCCCCCAACCCCCTAAACAGGGGGTACGAAGTCTCAACGCCGAAGCCGTAATGTGAAATTACTTTTAATTACTTTTAAACTTACTTATTAATTAACATTACAAATAAAATATCCAGCACCCACGAAACCAAGTTCAAATAATACAACATAAGTATTTGGAGTGCAACGGACTTCTGAATGATCGTCAATACGGATTGCGTGGCAAGCGGTCCAGTGGAGACCTTTTGACCTTTATAACCGATATATGGACATCTGCGATTGAGGGACATGGTGAGTCAAGAGGGGTCGTATTGGATAACTCTAAGCTTTTGACGGCATCTGGAATGAGGCATTGCTGAGCAAGCTTCGTTCATACAAACTTTCCCAGTAGTTTTGCAACTGGAGGAAGAGCTTCCTCGAATATCAATCGATTCGTGTTGCTGTGGGCGGCGAGTCTCCGGATTCTAACATGTTAATTTCGGGGTACTTTAAGGTTCTATTTGGGCTCCGAGCTTGTTTTTGTTTCACATAAATGATCTGTTGGAGTCAACGGATAACGAGTGTTCAGTTTTGCGAATGATAGTACAGTTGTTTTCTCTTTTTCGAGTGATCGGCCGATCAGTGCATAAACGTCACATCAGCTGAGATCCAGACAGATCGATTCTCTGAATCGGGATCTGGGTAAGGTCCTGCAGTTGGGAAAGGCCAATCTTATCGGCTTCAATGCAACGAAGACATAATATACAAAATTTACAAGAAAAAAAGAGGATCATCGGTTCTACAGCTGACGATGATGGGCCGGCCCTCGAATCTGGGGAAAGGATGAAATTGCTCGCCATCGCGGTCGGCGGGAATGTATCGTGACATAAAAACGTGTCGAGCATATCCACGTCCGCCTCTGGAAAACTGAGTTATCTTTTTATAAATATTTTTCCATGCCCAACTTTTTCTTCTGTATAAAGACCAAGTTAGATTTGCGTTCGAATATTGCTCTCATGTTTGGAGCTCTGCTCTGAAACATACCCTCGACGTACTTGACAGCATACAGAGATGACCGATCCGCCTGATCGGGGACACGGCGCTAACGTCGGAACTACAGTTGCTATCACATCGAAGGCGCGTAGCCGACATCTATGCTTTAAGTGAGTGGTGTACGTGAAAGAACACATTCCTCTACGCCGCCAACTGGACCCCTGACCCGTGAACTAGGATCAACACGCCCGCAGCGTGCGACGTGCAAAAGTGAAATACCACGGACGGGGCAGTGAATAGTGAGTTCATCAATAAAAAGGGCTAGCTGGCAACGACATAGGAACCCACAATTGAAGCAGCAGTGGAAATACTTGTCCAGAGAATCACGTAAGTGCAAGATCATTAATAAATTACAACACGCCTCTACTGAGAGAAGTGTAATAAAAAAATAGAATATGTTTAGCATTTTGGTCATTTCCTTTTGCATGTTCCTTTTTCTCCTTTTTCTTGTATATATTGTATTATTGTTTTAGCAACGTAAGCTCGTTTAGGTTAGAAATGAAGATATAATTTTGTGGCGGTTTCTTCTAATGTCACTAGTTATCTCTTCACCTATATTTCGGAAACATTCCAAAAGCCTACAAAAAACCCTATACTACAAGTATTTTGGCAGGTATAACTGAGCGGCATTGCTTACCTGTAAAGTGGGCATATCAATTTTCCATTCACTGCAATTACATGCAATCATTTCTACTCTTATGAGTTTTCCCCACAAGATGCATGTAATGCATCTTCGAAAAAGCCCTGAAAGAAATCTCATTCAAATATTACGGCGGCATTATATGGCGCCAACGATATTTATCCCAAGCATGATTTCCACCAATGTGCACCATCTTCTTGTGTGGAAGAACGGACGCATCACTAAACAACCGATGCAACCTGAAATATATTTGGACGCGCATCTCTCCTGCCTAATACCATCGCACACGTGCAGGGGATGTTCTATCATTTCTGTTTTACAGCGAGCATCTCGGTGGCTAAACCAATCCACAGGCAAAGTATGAACCATGCCTAGCTGCCCCAAGAGAACCAAACCAACATAGCACTAGCGAAAATGCGGCACCAATTGCTAACGAGGGATGTACGATCAGTATTAATGCTGTACGCAGTTGCCATCGTATAAACATCCGACGTCCCTTTATACAACGAGTGCACAGCAGAATCCCTTATTGATCATTCTCTATGTTTGATTTACACTCAATTGCGTGCAAGTTGGCCAGTCATAAAACCCT
Organism: Microdon myrmicae; assembly: GCA_963931805.1. Taxonomy (NCBI): domain Eukaryota; kingdom Metazoa; phylum Arthropoda; class Insecta; order Diptera; family Syrphidae; genus Microdon; species Microdon myrmicae. The sequence goes on from OZ007496.1 coordinate 70,319,850, forward strand.
AACGAGTATCATGTTTAGCGACATGAACACGTGTGTGTTCTACGGCTTGCCTAAGCAGCAAGCGTATCCTTTGACGGGAACACGGAGTATCGACATTTCACGGTTCGCATGCTGTATGATGCTCTGCATGGGCGAACGGGGTAATCATGGTGTGTGTGCGCATCCTGAATGAGACCGGTCGTCAGAGATTATTTTTACTAAGGCTCGTTTGGCCGGGGGGGTGCATTTGAAGTTTTTGTTCTATTTTTATTTTACGGATGGTGGGTTTTGTTGGACGATGAAGTTAGTCTGAGCCCAACAACCGTCGGTGGACTCTCTTTTTAGAGAAAAAATTCATTTGTAAAATCAGTTTGAGTTTGGAGTTGAGTTAGAGAACAAAGTTAGTTGAATTGCTTACAGTCTCAAGTAAATTTATGTTTTGAGTTGAGAATAAGTTTTCCTTGAGTGAAGAAGATGATACACAAGATAAACAATATTAAGGAGACGGAATTCGTTTTTTTCTTAATTAATTAATTATTAATTGCAACAAATTTCCGCTCAAACGTACTTTCTATCGGAGCGGAATAATAAAAAAAGGAAAAATAAAAGGAATAATAACTAAAAGAAAAACAAAGGGTCCCCGCTCTTCCCTCAACCGAGGAAGCACGGCGCCGGACGTCAACAATAGACACTGTGCACGCAAAGTATTGAAGCTACCTATGTATTACGTTAAATCAGTTTTTGTTAAATAAACTCAGTGCTTAATTGATCCTAAATTGTGAAGCTTTTTGAACAGCGGAGTCATCTTATTTTTGTAATTGTTTTTAGTTTAGTTGTATTATATTTTATGTTAAAATAAATGAAGAAATACATAAGATGAAGAGGAACCGATGGTGTTTTCATTATTGACAAATCAGAAGACCACCATAGACATAAGTGAACAAATCTTAACCACACCATTCGGCGAATTAGTGACGGACTAGGGAAGTCTTGGTGAACCTGTGTCAGGCCGGCACATAACCAAGACAAGACCCATAACTTTAATGTACTTTAGCCTTGAAAGAGACTCCGAGGTGGTAAGGGTCCCCCGTCGAAATTAAATGAATAAATTTCTCCCACGGACGATTGTGGGAGATAAAAAAGAATTATTTTCTTTTTTAACTTTATCTTCATTTCTTCTGCTTTCAAACTCGCCCTCCTTACTAGCCCCCACATATTCCTTAAGCAAAATTGGGCATATTTATATAAACGCAGTACGAACAATGAAGTATATCATTTACTCGGATAGATAGCAGTAACCTAGATGGAAGAGTTTTGAGTGGTGGATAGAAAGTGTGTTCTTTTTTTAGATTTGCAATTTGGAAACACAGCCAATTTGACAGTTGACAACAGATGAGTGATAACCTTAACATATTTCGTAATTTCACCCTGAATAGAGCTATGTCTGAAAAATCTTTGCAAATTTACTTTGAATTAGTCGTCGATTCGTACAATTATAGATAACATCGTGGTAAATCCCATTACTTCAGAAAAGTGCAGCGTCTGTTGTGCTTTACATATTGGTGATCCAAATGAGTTAGTTCTTGCAATACGGCCAATGGAGTCCATTACAGTATCATTATCAACAATTTTTTTTTAAATTCAGACTCCCAAGAATTGGACGTCTAGGATACGGTTTATCAACAACGGTGGCATAAGTTATCTTTTCAATACACCCAACACTATCTTTATACCGTGATTTTTGTGTGTGTTTTATTACACTTTCACTTTATACGAACATGGAGGCATTTAGCCAATTAAAAAGGTTAAAAAGTCTTTTTTTTATATATACAGAGTGATTGCTATTTGTGAATTATTAACCTGTAATTGCACTCTAATCTAAATGCATGTTTGTTTTGCAGCCCCACCACACTTAAGATGTAACGATAACCCAGAATGTAGTCAACTACAGTCCTTAGCTGAATTCTAGTTAGTTTCATTCCCATAAGTTAAGTTATTTTGATTTACAGTAAATTATAGCTCTCGTTAACGTATCTTAAGAAATTATTATCGCCCACTCACCTACATTATAGATTTTAGATTCTTCCTACACACCCTATTGCTAGCGGCAGCGGTTAGACAAAATAAATAAATACACAACTTTAGATCAGGAAATTCGAAGCCGTTCAATATAATCGTGTGGGACGACTACACGAGCTACATATTTTTTACAGTCCACGGCAAGATCTTTGTCCTGAGCACATCCTCGATGAGTGTCATACCTTTCAGGAGGGGTTACTATTACAAGTGTCAATGCCCCGGAGCATATAACATTTCCTATTTCTCTTGTAACTCCAAGAATCCACGGACGATGCTCAAAAAAGAAATAGCCCCACAATCGGTGAAGTTCTGTTGTCCAGAACTGCTCTGGTCTTTTTGACGGGTTTTCACGTTTTATGAACAAGGTGAGTCATTGATTTCAAATACCGTTTATGTGGTAGTAGTGAAGACCCGCATCTATGTCATAATTTTGTCTCACCTCTGTAGCTACTGTCAAAACACTAACTCACGGTTTTGATTAAACTCTTAATTAATACAAAACAACGCTGTTTCACATAATCCCGTTTACTCCATTTCATGGCATCTTACTGGCCAAATGACGGCTTTTAGAATCAAAGCTAAAGGTAAGTTATGTTAATGCGATGCCAGTACCATGAATTGTGGAATTTTTTATACCTCATGCTGATGCGATTACAATGACTGCGTATTGATTCGAATATTATAATTTGCTTTAGTAGACGCTGCGAGAAAATTAGTTAAAAACCCACAGCGACAAAATGTAATACATTTCTTAACAGAATTAGATAAATTGTTGAAGAATAGCTTTGATACGGTGTGTTAAGAACGCACAGGATTTCAGTGAAGAGTACGTTGTAGACTAACATCCTTAAGGAAGGGTCTTATATCGATTAAAATTTTGTCTCAAGCTAGCAGTTTATCCCATCGTGTATCTGTGAATGTATCCACTTGTATCCGATTAACGAACTAGATAGTAATTTCAGTAGATATTTCTGCTATGGGTCGGGAGCTTGCTTTTTGTTTTCTGCATTTACTAAGTAATAAAACTGAATGACATGATCGGTATCTAAATCGACAGAATGATATAATGGTTTGTCTAATGGCTTTTAATGTTTCCTCAATGCTTGGTGGCGGCAGCATTTGGTCTTGATCTTGCATTTGTGGAGCCTCCAATTATTCAGTGTGCTGACCATTTAGCAATTCATCAAAGAATGCCTTCAGGATCGGTGATCAGATTAACCTCTTTATCCTTGCAGTAAGTGCAGCGTGGTGTGTACCGCCTCATACTGTGTATTATTTGGTAGAACTCCCGCGCCTGGTGCGGACCTCGCTCTCTACTTTCCTCTATTTCATGGACAAGGTTCTTTTCCCAGGCACTTTTCTTTTGTCTGTGAAGTCTTTTTTCAGATCTTCTGAGCTCTTTGTATTTCTCCTCGCGCAGCCGCGTCCCATGAGATTGCTGCATTGCCCGGTAAGCAGCATTCTTACGTTCAGTCGCTAGTTTGCACTCATCATCAAACCAGTCGCTCCGATCTCTACGGCTACTGCCTAACATGGAGTTGGCAGTAGTATGTCCATTTCTCTTCTACGCCCGGAATTCTGGCCCCAGGACTTACTCTCCATCCGTCAAGATCTTCGAGAGCGAGTCTTAACGCATGACCAAAGGTGTTACTGGTAACAACATTGCATAAGGCGGCCGTGTTAATTCGAACCTGATCCGCGGATGCAATACGTCTCCGTAAGGCGATCCGCGCTTGGAAAACTGTACCAACAAGATAGTGATCCGAGTCGACGTTGGCACCTCGGTACGTTCGTACCGTCATCAGGCTCGAGGAGTGGCGCCGATCTATCAACATGTGGTCAATTTGGTTGCGGATGGCTCCAGCAGATGATACCCAGGTGGCTTTGTGGATATCTTTACGCGGAAACCTGGTACTTGCAACGACCAAGTTTTTTGATGCTGCCAAATCGATGACTCGTAGTCCATTGTCATTAGTGTTCTCATGCAAACTATGGAAACCTGCGTAGTGCCTGAGAACCAGCTCCCGACCTATTTTTGCATTCAAATCACCAGGAACGATTTTCACATCGTATCTTGGGCAGGCATTGAGGGCTCGTTCGACGATCTCGTAGTATTCTTCCTATTCGTCGTCAGGGGACTCCTCTATAGGTCCGTGAACGTTTATGGGGGTTATGTTCTTAAACTTGCCGTGCACGCAAAGAGTGCATAACCATTCGTTTATTGCATTAAAGCCGATGATGGCAGGCTTCAGTTTTTGGCTGACTAGAAAGCCTACCCCGAGCACATGGTGTTTTGCCTGACTGCTGTAATAAATGTCATACTCTTTTCTTTGAAAAACACCACTCCCCGCTCATCTTATTTCTCGTAATGCTGTTATGTCAGCCTTATATTCGGACAGGGCATCGGCTAGCTGCTGTGCGTTCCATGAAAAAACTCTTAATTCATTTAGCCATTTTCGTTTCCGTGGTCGTTGTCGTGTATCCGCTCCATATCCGAGGCTTGTTAAATTTCCCATAATAATTCATTTTTACGGGCATGGTTATTAGCCTTGCGGCAACCTTTCTCAGGATGTCGCTGCATGCATTGGTTCAGTACTTGGCGGGTGCCAAAGTAGGTATCCAGGGGTGTCACGTGGAGACTACATGTCAACTTGGATTGAACAACTTTGCCCTGTATGTTCGGTCCCACCCCGCCTGTGTAGAATGAAATTAATCAAACCTTTAAAAAACAAATCGTGGCGTTTTTTGGCCCCAAAAATTATTTGCATTTCCATTAATTTATCTCTGTTTTAATTGGTATATAAGACTACGTTCTAGATTGTTGTAAGTTTTATGGGAAGTTCTATTAAGGGGAGGGCCTCATCAATAAGTTTTAGAAAATTGACTTTTATTTTTTTATTTTTTGATAGCCTTTAGTAGAATAAGTTCCCAAAACCTTTTTAGCGAAAATAATAATAATTATGAAAAAGTTACACCATAACGAGGTCAAGTGAGGTCAGCTTTGCAATCTTTATTAGAAAAAGAATCAATCATAAAGTAATATATATATTGGAGAAGTGCGCAGGTTCCGGGTGCTGGAAGCCTGTATCGTACGCATACCCCTTCGGCAAGGAAGGAGTTTGTATGCGATGGCGGTATATGCACCTGAGCAGCACCAACATAACCTATTTATAGCAGAGCTCGAGACACTCTTTCGATGCTTACAATTGCACCTGGACAAAAACTAGTTTATCCTAGGGGGAGATATGAGCGCCAAGCATAGAAATTGGGGAAATTATATATCTAATGCCAGAGGAAATCAGTTGGCTGGCTGGTTAGATCAGTATCATATTGAATACAGAACTGACCTGCTAGCTACGGAATGCCCATCGTTCCCTAGAGGCAGATCGTTCTTAGATATCTTGCTAATTGACTCACGACTGAGATTACTTAACACCAACAGATGAAACAGAAACTGTTTACGGACAATTGAATACGACAGTGACCAGTGTGCATTCACGGCAGTAATAGAGCTTCCGAACGATCTCGCAGATCTGGAGGAATTCGTGATCCCCCAACCCTACAACTACGGGGCAATGCGATGGCCGCAGTTCACCAGATCATTAACAAGAGAACTGCGTTCGATTGACTTTAATCTGCCAGTAAACAGAAACCTGACAAATGACGACAAATAGATCCAACTAATGGACGAAACCGTAAAACGAACAATGGACAAAACAATTGCCAAAACAACAGTTACAGATCACATAAGCATGTACAGAAACATAACAATAAACGCACTCCACAAGAAAAAGAGCAGACTGCTATCAAAACTAAAACAATTATGCAAACAGTTTACAGACTGACAAGACCAGGAGATAACATTTCTGAAATTCTGATTAAAAAACCAATTACTTGAAGCTAACTATAGATTAGCACCAAATTTGTATTGGAACAACAGAATTCGAGCTATAAAAACTAATAACCCGAATATGTTCACACAAATAAATAAAATATCCAGAGCAAATAATCAAAACAAGATTCAGTGTCTTCAAATTCTACGTACCGACGTAAATCAACATCGGTGTAGATACAGAAAACGCGATCCTCAATAGTGAGCTCTTCGTAATTGAAGATCCTTTGGAAAAGGTGAACGCTGTGGGAGCTGTCTTTCAGGAAATGTGAAGGTGAATGCAAGTATTCGCCGAAATCACGACTTGGAGGACAGAGTTCTACTAAATCACCTGCACCTCCGAAATGAAATTTCACTGTGGCAATTGGAGAATCACGATTTTACTGAATTCAGTGACGATGATCTGTCAATCGACATTAATGCCAATGGTGGGCTAATAGCCTTTTAATCACAAGGGAAGGAATCCAGAGGATCTTCGACTCATTAAGAAACAAAAAGTCAGTGGGAATAGATGGAGTACCTAACATCGTACTCAAGAACATGCCCCCAATGGCAATAGATATATACACGGCCGTGTTTAACAACGCGTTCAATAATGCATACTTTTTCGCGGGTTGGAAAACCGCAATCATACAGCTCATCCCAAAAAAGGGCAAAGACTGTACAAACCCAATGAGCATGCGTTCGATAAGTTTACTCCAACGCATCAGTAAACTATTTGAAAAAACTATTAACAAAGCTCTGCTAAAATGGGTAGACGACAACAACATTTTTGCGAATAACCAGTTTGGCTTTAAGACGAGTCACAAAACCACACATGCCGCAGCTAAACTGGTCTCCGACATACAATGGAATAAATGTAGGAACGAATGTACAGCCTGTCTGATCGACCTGGAAAAAGCCTTTGATACTGTCTGGATCGAAGGGTTATATTACAAACTGGTCAGATATGGCATACATAAGCCTTTACTATATGTACTTTACGATATGTTAAAGGACAGGAGGTTCGTGGTCAAAAGTGGTAATGCGACCTCTAATAAAACGTATAATATCAAGAATGGCTTGCAACAGGGAACTGTACTTCCTCCGATTCTTTTTAACATTTATATTAGCGACTTGTTGGATGCACTTCCGCAGGCTACTGCCTATGCAGATGATCTCATAATTTTCAGAACAGTTCTGAAAGATGAGATCATAAATAATTTACTACAGCCAGACTTCAACAAAGTGCAGCGCTATTGCGACGACTAGAAACTTAAGATCAACTTCCAGAAATGTGAAGCCATCCTATTTAGAACTCCATTATATAAAGCCACGAACGACACAAGGAAAAACTGGCGAAAGCTAGTTATCGTGGGACCGCATGGAGATAAACTGGAAACTGGAGAGAGTTTACTTAAGTACCTTAGCTTCTTGTTAGATCAATATCTGTATTTCAATAGCCATGTAGAGGCTGCTTAAGCCAAAGCAAGGACAACTTTTGCTATGCCAAGTAGGCTGTTTCATAGTAGCCAACTTGACTGTAGGGTAAAAGTCATATGCTACGTGACGTTAATCAGGCCAATGCTCATATATGTTTGTCCAGTATGGTTGAACATAGGTCCAAATTTGATGGTAAAGATTCGGGTGTTCGAAAGGAAGTGGCTCAGAACTTGTCTCAGATTATATCGAACACCGGAATCGGACTACAAAAAGTACTACTCAAATGAGATTTTATATAATGAAGCCTGCATAAATAGGGTGGATAATTTTATGTTCAAATTAATCAGAGGACATATTACGAGGGCAATAAGCTCGTCCAATGACCTAATTTTCGGGGCTTATTATCCAAATATCCTGTACTATGAGAACGTGCGTCGAAATGGTTTTGTTCCACCAGAGGCGTTCGTTGATTTGGACATGAAGGGGCTTATACAGGATGGATCCGGAATTCTGCTGATCTATCATGTAAATAGATCATCCGTGAACGGGCGATTGTGCTACGACCGGGCAGTAACGCGCGCCGAAGAAGAGCTCTTGCACTTCAGTAGGGCTATCTCCCACAGAGACCGGATGATAGTATTGGACAGCGTCAACAGTTCTGGTGGTTGAATGGCATATAAAGACCTGGATACCAATGTCGGTATAGAATAACAGTATCATCAGCCAGCTTACATAGACTTAGCTTTTCTAGAATTAGGGTAGTATAAGATTTAAGGTAAGTAACCTAAAAGTGCTTTTACATAAAATTAAATTAAAAAAAAAAATATGTAGGTTAAATTTTAAGAAAAAAAAACAAAAAAAAATCGACAAAGTTTTCCACATTTTTTTCTTTTTTTTTGTCATTTAAATAATTATAAGTACGCAATCAAAATTCTATCGCCGAAAGGCAAATCATACAATAGTTATGCAATGTTTAGCTTAGAGCTTCTGCGAAGGACCAGTAAATTATAATATAAAATAATTAAGCTAGAGTTTAAGCATTTTTTGTCTAGAATGTAATTTACAAACTAAGAGGATAAAAGGAAATTTAAAAAAATATAAAAATGAAAAAATGGCGAAATACGTAAGATAATTGCAGATCCTTGTTTTTCCTTTTCTGGCTTCAATCGTGAGGAAGCACGGTGCGCGACGATATTACATGGGACTTAAAGTTTCCATGTCCACCATTTTGTTTTTTTTCGATTTTTTTTAGAAAATATAATTCAGAGCCCGGCAAATATTATATGATTTCCAAAGCTTTTCGTTGTATGATTACAGGCGATTGCAAACACCGCTACGATGAAGGCCATAGGGTACGTTTTTTTCGAATCGTCGCTCTGCGCCATCTATTAAATTGACAACTTTTAATATTTTTCATAAAAAGAAAAAATGTTTATATACCTAAATAGTTAATAATGGCTCAAGGCTAATGACATTGCCCGGAAAATTTTATTATTATGGACAATTTAACAAGTCTCGGGTATGGACCGGATATCGGTGGGGAGACTTGCTAAATAAGGCCAAGACCGTATCCCGGTTGTAGTGCCGATGATGATGATGATGAGGAAATAGTTAAGAAGTACGTATACAAAATTTGACATTGATATTTGCTTCCGTCTTTGAGAAAAAATTCAAGAAAAACCCGGCACTTTTGGGTCTCAAGATGAAAACCAAAATAGGTAAATCAATAAGCAATACATTTTTCGCCAGCAATCTGTAATATCAATTCAATTAATATTCTACAATTTAGGACGTCGTTTATTTATTACGATTGCTTTTGTTGAGTTTAATATTGAGTGCTCACGTTCGTTTTCTTACTTTATTTCAGATTTACAAAAGAAAAGATAAAAGCTTGATAGGTTGTCCACTAAATATCAAGGCATTAATAAAACTGCAAAAACATATGCGATGTCGTATGACAAGTCAACATGTACATAACAACTTTAGTACCAATAGTTTAACAACCTAAACATTACAATTTTTGTAACCAACAACTAAATACCGTCTTGTTTGAGGATAACTTTGTAATTAACAGCACACAACACAACTGTAATTTCCTTCCTAATACATTCTGTTTCTCTAGCAATGTTTTTGAATCCAAGATTAATGTCCTCTGGACTAGTTTGTGAATTTTAGATTGCATCTTTGAGCCTTTCAGTTGCCGGAATTACCTTCACCTCGTTACCATATCTAAAACTAACAACATAGCTAGAGACACATATTTTTCGTGCAAGTACAACTTGCCATCTTTCGAAACCGCAGATCCATAACATACAATTTTCAACTTACTAACTTTTCAAGGCACACAATTGTAATTGAAATATACAAGCATAATAGATAAACGCACACAGCCGGTTTCTTTGGTCTTGGATCCCAAGCATTTCGAAACCCGGCAAGACATCGTTCGCCGCAAAGATAATTAAGTAGAATGCATGTAGGCACACAATTAATAAAATCAACAAGAAATCGTTTCCTTGTAGGAGAAAATGAGATCAGCTCGGCTCAAAGACCGTGCGCCCTAATGCCTCGATAAGTATCTTATGAAGTACAACCAAAATGTACTACGTACACAAATACGAGACACGTTCCCGTCTAGTTTTCATGCGGCGCACTCTTGCAATCACTTAGGTACAAAATATAGAGAAAAAAAGACAACAGACAGCGAAACAGATAAAAGTCTAGAATCGATAGAGACAGTGCTGCCCTCTGTGAATTTTAATATCACCGCAATAAAATAAATTTGAAATGGAACTAGGAAAGCCGCTAGTTGGGAGAAACACGTACCTATCCGTAGCCACGGAATCGTATCCGAGCGGTTGCCTGGCCAACGGAGAGTGAAATGCACCTCGAGCTTGGTCAGCATGGGTGTAAATGTGAACAAGATTTCGAAGGTTATGAAAATGAAAGAGGAGAAATGTTTTGACCGTTGATTAAATCTTCTAAGATCATTGCTAATCTGCCTATCAGTATTGTGCTGAGTTATTTATTTAGATAAGTTTAAAGCAACATTTAAGTAGATTTTAGTGTGTTTTATACCTTTTCATACTTGTTTATATTTTATCGCTTATTTTTTTTATTAGAGGATATCGATATCTTGCATATATGTATTAAAAGAACGTCTTACAAAGTCCCCTTGGTAGTATTGGGCTTAGCTTGAGAAATATATTACATGTTCACATGCATTTTCACCTGGCAACTTTCCCATAATCCGCATTTGTCCGCGAAAAAGAAGCAAGGAAAGGCTTTTAACGTTTTACTTAATGATGAAGGTGCCACCGTATTGACAGGTTTATATTCGACATCATCTTCTTAAACCTAATTGGTGGAGTATCATATTTCTAGTCAGTGATCAATTCACTACCATAAACATGACCAGGAGAGCTAAAACATACTAATTAACTAAAGGTATTTTGTTACAGATTCATAAATACCATAAAGAGGAGAATTAATTTTGCCTGTCTTGAAGTTATATCCCAATCGTTCACGTAGTTTGCGTTCCTCAATAAAAGGTAGCTTCACTCGATTGCCACTTAACGTTAATTACTGAGAACTTTTCTAATTCAGTAAAAATTTAGAAAGGGGATTATCTTTTAAATAATTTATTGAAAAAGGTATACGCATTGATGTACCGCTATTAGCTGAAATCATAAATCAGTCTCGCACAATAAATTGGTATTGTAGCGTTTTGACTTCCAAATTATGTGAATGGCTGTATCTCTTGGGATATTGATGAACATTCTGAGTTTTTCGAAGCCTACGCTGTTGCTACGTATTCGTTTTTTGAAGATAGAGATTGGTTTCAGCTTGCCTACGTCGAGTCAAAAGTAAATTTTGTATCCCCTTAAAACGCTAACGATCGTCTATATATTTTATAACTTTCACCAATGTTATAGATGAAGGAAACCGAATCGTTTTAATAGATATGTAAATATTGAAAGTTTACCAGATGGAGTAGCTGGCCGATGGTCATGTATATAAAATGCACAAGTTGCCGAAGTTGTTTACACGTTGGAAATTTCAAATAAGAAAGTGAAGTGAGCCGTTCAGTCATACACTGCAGTGTACATTTTTGTTTTTATATTTGTAGTCGAAGCTGTTGATTTCGACTGTTTTTTTTTCGATTTATTTCTTCACAGGATATTTACACAGGAATTTATATGTAATCATATTTACTGCTTCTCATTAATTATGTACTTATTCTTTAATAACAAATAGTTATTTGTTTTATGTTTTTTATTTGTTTTCTTTTTCATTTTTGGGTTTTTGATTTAATTATTTTCTAATTTCTTTAAATTTTGATTTAGTTATAGTTCACTTATTTTTTTTAGTAATCTCATGTATAAATGTTTTTATTTATTTTATGTTTTTTATTTGTTTTCGTTTTCATTTTTGGTTTTTTGAATTAATTATTTTCTGATATTTTTAAAGTTTGATTTAGTTATACTACACTTATTTTTTTAATAATTTCCTGTATAAATGTTTTTATTTATTTTATGTTTTTTATTTGTTTTCTTTTTCATTTTTGAGTTTTTCATTTATTTATTTTCTAATTTCTTTAAATTTTGATTTAGTTATAGTTGTAATGCTCCGAGGCCGTGCTTTCCGAACGGTTGGGAGAAGAGCCCGGAGTGTCGACGGTAAAAATGAAAGACGCGAAAAGGTCAAGTTAAAACAACGACACTTAACTTTATTCTTTGTGTATATTTAAAAGTACAAGGGTGATTTGAAAATGGTTGTTGAACGGCCAGAGGTTCAGATTGTGAAAAGAGACTGATCCCGAAATTGAAAAAGCACTCCCCTTTTATAGATTTTGGAGTTGACTTTAGTCAACTATTTTAATGTCAAAATTCCAAGAAATACACACAGTGACTTAGTGCTTCGATTGGAATTTTGTTCTGGGAATTATTTAAAGGGTTTTGTTGGATAGATTCTGGGAAGGGAATCACGAAATGCGTTTTAAATTTAGCATTTCATGATATTAGGATTTTTAGGAATTTAGTCAATGTATGATGAATTAACTTTTGGTTAAATTTGTTGTACATGTGATTCAATATGGAATTTGGGTGTGTTATGTGGAATTGAATCAATGTGCGACAATTGACTTTTTGTTTGATTTATCGCTCATTGATTCAATATGAAATTTGGGATTTGCGTTAGGATTATGGATGATATTGGGGGTTTAGATAGGGGTAGCGATTTGGGATCGCTACATAGTTCACTTATTGTTTTAATAATTTGCTGTATAAATGTTTTTATTTATTTTATGTTTTTTATTTGTTTTCGTTTTCATTTTTGGGTTTTTGATTTAATTATTTTCTAATTTTTTAAAATTTTTATTTAGCTATAGTTTACTTATTTTTTTAATAATTTCCTGTATAAATGTTTTTATTTATTTTATGTTTTTTATTTGTTTTCGTTTTCATTTTTGGGTTTTTGCTTTAATTCTTTTCTATTTTTTTTAAAGTTTGATTTAGTTATTCTACACTTATTTTTTTCATAGTCATCATCATCATCGGCACTACAACCGGGATCCGGCCTTGGCATTATTTATTAGCAAGTCTCGACGCTTGTACAATTTTCCATAATAATTTATTTTTACGAGCAAGGTTATTAGACTTGCACCATAAGTTTCCTATATACATATATTTAATTACAGGGTGTCCCAGAAATTGTTTTCCTTCCTGTTCGAATGGAACGTCTAGGAGAAGCACGGGGCAAACGCGAAGTCAATCGGTACGGATTGTGTGAGATGATATGTACACCTGTTTTATAAAAACAATAATCGTGATGTTATCGCCTGACGAAAGTTTTGCAATATGTCCCTAATCCTTTACATTAGAGGCACACCGAATACGCGACTTTTAAAAATATGTGTATAGAAGTTGACGGTGAAACAAATTCATAAGGTAAAAACGAGAACCCACTTCATCTGTCAAAATTTACCGTTTGGGCTCCTGTTTAGGCGTAAGAAACCTGTTCCGGGAGGTTCTCAGAATTTTTGCGGTAGGTTTAGAAAAGTGGCCGCAAAATGACGGACCGCATGTAGAAGCCATCTTTTTAATACAGTACAATAAATGCCTAAAGATCATATTTTAATAAATTATAAATGTCGAGTAATTGAACTTGACTTTAAGTTTATTTGAATCGAACGTTTATGGACGATTATATGTCTAACTTAATTTAACAAGTAACTGATATCAAAACAAAACAACATCTGCACTTGAAAGATGTGAGATAAAATAAAACAACCGCAATCTTCCGTATACAAATTTCAACACCTGTTTTTATTTGTATTATTGGCGATCTTAAAAGCTCCCGAAGCACGATCGAACAAAAGCTGGTACATGTCCGTAAATCACAAAGGTGAATAATTAATGTGGTGAATTGAACTGTTGGAGAAATCTCATCAGAAAAAGGCAATAGCCGCATATCGTAACAAAAGACGGGGTATGCCCATTCGAGATGTCACCCTCCTTCATGACATCGCCAGGCCTCACAACGCGTCCCCTATAAAGGTTACATTGGAAGAAATGGGCTGGTAAACCCCACACTCCTTATAGCCGAGATGTGTCTGTGGGGGTTCTCTACACCACATGGAGAACCAACCCACAATTCTAACCAACCTTGACCGCTAACAGCGCGTCACTTTAACAATAGCATACATTCCAAACTTTGCAATAAACACACTCCAAAACCTGCAACAGAATACAATTCAACATAATATATTCTAAATCATCCCCGCATACATTTTCCCAAAATTGCTTCGGTCAATTCTTCATCTAAACCATATTCCTCGCTCGCGACCAAGCAATTATAATTTCCCCGAAATTCATATGCTGTAATAAAACGCATATTCACATCCATAACGGAACATTAACCATCACCACCAACTATACCGCACCGCATGCATATCCCCGAAATTACTTCGGTTAAGATCTTATCTAAATGATATTCCTTGCTGGCACCCAAGCAATCCCAATTTCCACCGAAAACTCATGCCCATACTTGCTCGTGTTACCAAAACCGATTTCTCGGTACACATAGCAACCGAGGAATCTAGTCCAGCGAGTACGGCAGGAATTCCCGGAAACAAACTTCCTATGCAAGCATAGCAACTCTTCTCGAAATTTCTAGCAAGTGGCAGTGATTTTATTTCTGCCATGACTCAACCGCCACGACGCGATGAATGGATTCTTTCCATTCATTAATCAATCGAGATTCATCCACCGTTGCGTCCGCACACGCACAGTCGAATCGCAACCACTGAGGTGCACACATACCTTTGAGTCGAGATCCAACCGCTACAGAGTGCGCGTCGTCCCCTCTTCCGTGACCCCAGTTGAATATTAACCATGGATGTGTGCACATTCCTGAATTTAACCCCGCCTCTACGCGAGTGCGAAAGATTCTCATTAACCTTTTAATCCTTCAAGGCCACATTAATTCTCTAGTAAACGTGCATCGAATTGGATCCATTTAGGAAGCAATGAACGGTGTCGCGAGTTTACCTAAGTTAACAAAATTGCACGGTCAGAAAGGAAGTCTTAATTAAGAACGATTTATTGATCAAAAAAAAAAACCTCGTTTAAGAACAAGCTGGTGCGACCAAAAAATGTTAATAAATGTCGAATTAAAGAACAAACGTGTGTGACTGAAAAATAACGACTGAAAGGTCTCGTTTTAAGGACAAACTGGTGTGACCGAAAATATTAACAAACGTCTCGTTAAAGAACGATTTGTGTGGCTGAAAAATAACGATAGAAAAGTCTTGCCTAAGAACAACTTGGTGCGACCGAAATATATCGATGTAAACTACTAATTTAGTGTCATGTTAAGAATTGTGAACTTTCCATACATTTTAAGACGTTTAAACAAAAAATAAAGAACTCATAAACAATAACAACATCAGTGAATCTCATTTTCTTCTCTTCTCGGCGTGTGGCGTAACTGTGAACAACTTTCGTCGGAATAACATCGTCGATGGGTGATAGTGAATCCGCGTCAAACAGACACCCTACTTAAACCCCCACATGTCTTCCTATGACTATTTTTTGTTCGCATCCTTGAAGAAATCATTTAGAGAAAAAAATCTAAAGTAATAATAAAGTCGACGAGGACACGCGCAATTTGGTTAACAAATCGCCTTAATTCCTTTACGAACAAGGGATATTAAAACCTCCAAATCGGTGGCAAAAATGTGTAGATCACACAGGAGACTATATTGAAACATGTTGATAGTATATTTAGTGTGCAACGTTATTCAATAAATCTGTGGCGTATCTACCAACGCCACTGCTACCTTTTCAATCTACCTCAAAATCTTCCCTCCTAAAGCTCCATTAATTTCATAATTTTACCATGCAAGCGCAATAACTTCCCCAAGCATTCTCCTACCGATTGCATTACCTTTCGGTTATGCAAATAGCATCCAACATCAAGCATCTGCCCATCAAGGACATTCACGCAATTAACGCGTTATATAAATTTCCCTAGAAGAAATTCGGTACGCCAGTACCGCATACATCAATGCATCTCAGCATTGTTCTAAAAGGAAAACATTTCGGTTGCCATACTAGTTAACCGAAGTGGATTATAAAAACAATCAGCAGAACCCCTGTCTGCCTGCATTTACTGTCCCACACGTGCGCAACAGATTTTCATGTTGCACCAGTACTCACGGCGGCTTTTATGCAATCTTCAAAGCACCGGCGCAATTCGCGCCTAGCTGCCAAGAGCCGAATTCAATGCCAGTGTAAATACTCACACTGGAATTCGACCCATGACTCCCTAGGATTGCAATACACAATTAACATGGTTGTAAACACAACCATCATTGTGTAATTATCCCAAATGTATCCTAATCCCTAACGTAGTATTTGGACAACTGCAAATATTTATCCCGAAGATGCTTTTTCAGGAATTTTCATTCCCACGGTTCGACCACCCATGAGCTCGCGTCACGAGCCAACAAGGTGATCCGCGCACAAGAGTAGTTCAGTCGATGAAAGTGTTGCAAAGGAGTCGAGTCTGCTGGAGTCCATTATTACCGTGAACAACAAACTAGGCTGCGGCAGTCTTTGCACAAGTCTCCTAACTCCAAAATTATATTTCATTAGTGATAAGAAAGTCTACAACTGTGTTCATGATCGAAACAATTTATTTTCTGTAATAGTGCAGTTCCTAATTTACATAAAACAAATTAAGGACCGGTAATAAAGTTAATCTCAGAGAGAGCTTGTGTGTTTTACTTCTTGTGGACGGTCCGTCGCGGAGTTTTGTTTCCTTGGAGGACAGTGTTCGGCGGAACTATCGTTAGGAAATCTTGGTGAACCTTGCCAAGGCCGGCATATAACCAAGAGAAATACCAGTGAAATACCTACAATTGGTGACCATTCGACGCGAGTAAACACAATTTTCTGATTCGGAGTCAGATCAAAACCGTGTCCTAAAAAATTTTAAAGGAACAGTGACTATTCGGTGCCGCGACTGTGACAGTGACAATCTTCCCGAACCGAGTGCTTCCGGAAACGCAGTGGCAGTAAGCAATTGTGGCGGCAATTGCCGAAGATCAATATAACATTCACCGGAAACAGGAACAACAGGAGCAACTACCCAACACTACACCAGCACCAGGAGCATCCGATCAATAACACCAGGGATTTAAGCAGGTATCCTTTCTTTCTTTTTTCAAATTATTCCCTTGGTAAAACAACAGTATCTTAACGTACATTTCCTTTTTGTCAAAGTTTTATTATGTGTTTAACTGATTGTTTTGGAAATATTAAATAAAGTTTATAATAATTCTAAATTAAAGTGAGACAAAAAAAGAAGAAAAAAATCAATAACATTGTAACTGTAAAACGTTTGTTTCCTTTTTACTTTCGTGGCTGATTGGCAAAGATACTTATATGTGTAATTAGATTAAACGATGCCTGGCAAGGATTTCAAATTTTAATACAGATATCTTGGGTAGGAAAATGTATTATTAGCCTGCAGTTGACGAAATGTTGTCTGCAGTTATTTAAATAAATGAGCAACAAAACATCAGCCTATACAAATAAAATTAAGACAATTTGTGCCTTTTTTATTATTAACAACACGAATAAAATAACTCAAAACGAAATAATAGAGTATCTGAAATAAATGCTAAGTGAAAAACAAAACAACAAAGTAAACACGAAATTATTTACCAACATCTTCATTAATTGTACTTCCGATTTAATATTTTCCTTTTTTCGACCAGTTGCTAATTGAGAACAATTCATAAAAATCATTCTTCCATTTGATCGCCTTATTATGATTATTTTTACTTGAACGCAACTGCCTACTTTGACTCCATTAGCATTACTTAGAAGCATTTA
Organism: Microdon myrmicae; assembly: GCA_963931805.1. NCBI lineage: Eukaryota > Metazoa > Arthropoda > Insecta > Diptera > Syrphidae > Microdon > Microdon myrmicae. The sequence continues at coordinate 70,337,622 of OZ007496.1, forward strand.
ATAATATTCCATGTCAGTTTTTGTTTTTTGTTATAACTTTATATTTTAAACATAATTTTTTTGTCATCATTTTATTGTATCCTTAAAATTTTTGCAAACAAGTATATGTATCTAATTTCTTCACATGATATTGACAACAAAATTAAATTTGTTTAAATAAAAGCCTGTGTTACAAATTAGAAAAGAAGAAATATATTTATATCCTCAAACAGCACGAGATAAAGGCAAAATAAAATAAATTTTGTAAGCCCCTTCAGGGTATTAAGTAGCGCACAACCTTTCTCAGCACGCACACGACTCAGCTCAACTTCTCGCAACTTCTTTTCGACACTTTTCAACCCCTTCGACTTATTTTTAGCTTCAACACCACTCGACTGCAACCGACTCCACCAACTCTTTCAAGCTCGACTCCATTCAGCCGTCCGGACCACTTCACTTCGTGGTTTCTTTTCAGTCAGGCCGGATTGGACTAGCGCGAATACTCCGCCGTCCCAGTTTAGCTTCCAATTGGCCCCGAAAACCTTACTGCACCACCCCGGACGTTAGTCTAAATTGTTCCTAGTGTCACAGCCTTTGTTTCAGTTTAGGCAAGGTAGTAAATCCTTTACTTACCCAACTCCATCGACTCCCGTGACATCATTGTTCACGCACGCGCACCCTACCTTCAGTTTCCTGACGTCGTTGTCTACGACGATTTACTCTGCCCGCTCCCCACCAAGCAATTAAATTCCTTCGCTTCTCTTCCTCTTATTCCGTTGCTAAACACCCACTCTTTCCAAATAGAAAAAATGGCCCACTCTACTAGGTCTAAGGCAGCTCAGCAAGAGCAGACCCAGCCGTGCTCGGATGATCAAGCGTTCGTAGACGCTTCCAGCATCGAGCACACCTCGCATTCCCATAGCATACACTTGCCTCCTTTCGACGAGAAGGACCCAGAGCTATGGTTCGCCGTAGCCGAACGCTTCTTCAGGGTTGCCGACATGCACGATGAGGAAGTTCGCGCAGTAGAATTGTTGCGAGTGCTAAACCACACGCAACGGACGCATGTTGCTCACATAATTGGGTCAACAGAACCAAATCCCTACAGCAACATGCAAGAGACGCTCATAAATGCCCTGGACGAGCCCAGGAGCAGCAGACAGCAGCGTTTGGCGAGCGAAACAAATGTTACTGGAATGAGACCGTCCAATTTTCTGACACATTTACGCTCAATAGCTGGAACCAAGATTTCGGACGACATAATTAGGCCTCATTTCCTGAGGTGCCTCCCGCAATATGCTCGCGCGGCATTAATAGTACAACCCAACCAGAGTTTGGGTCATTTGGCGAAACTAGCCGACACAATTATGGAAAGCTCAGACCCACAGTCTGAACCCCCAGCATACCAGGTCACGGCGATTAACCGACACGCCGTTTCACCTACACGGCATCAATCCTTATCACTAACAGCACCCCGGACTTCTCTAGTAACGCCTTTTACACAAGCCACACCAAGAGAGGTAACACAAGCTACGATTTCCTCCCGTGAGGAATTTCAACCGCGCACCCAGCAAACAAAGCTCTCGAGATTCGAGCGAGACCTGAACCAACTGCGCGCCCAAATGCGAAATGTCGAGCGCGCAATCCAAAACCGTTCTAATAACCAACGGCCACAAACGAGGAACCCCCAATGGCAGTTTAACACGCCCAGACGAGCACCAACCACAAACGAAAACGCACCAGACAACAGGCAAAACACGCCTAGTGGCGCTCTGACACAGGCCCGGTGCATATACCACAGACGTTTCGGTGCAAACGCCAGAAATTGTAGGCAACCTTGCAGCTGGACGCGGCCAGCCCCCGCGCAGAACCTCGTTCGAGTGCGAACGGCCGGCACCCCTATTATAAGTCGCTTAACAATCAGGGACTCTAGATCGAATATTAATTTCACCGTCGACACTGGCGCCGACATTTCCGTCATCCCTAGATCTTTCGCCCCGCGCAACCGAGTGCCGGGCCACCTACAGTTGTTCGCTGCGAACAACTCCCCCATAGCCACTTACGGGCGGAAAAATTTTAAACTCGATCTGGGTCTCCCACGCCCTATCTCCTGGCACTTCGTGATAGCCGATGTCAGCGAGCCCCTAATAGGATCTGACCTATTAGGAAAACACAACCTGTTGGTAGACACTGCCAACAAGAGATTAGTTAGTCACAACGTCTCAACCCGTCTCTCCCCGCAAGCAGCTATAGGGGCGAACGACCCACCCGAGGACTCTACAGACCCAATCCCCGCGCTGTTGGAAGAATTTCGCAATTCAACAGTTCCCCTCTCCAACCAGCAACAACACAGATCCGGCGTGTTTCACCACATAGAAACACGCGGCCCACCGGTGAGCCAGCGCCCACGTCGCCTGGCCCCCGAAAAATTGCGAGCAGCCCGCGCCGAATTCGAATATATGCTCGAGCGAGGCATCTGTCAACCCTCGGTCAGCCCATGGGCAAGTCCACTTCACCTCGTCAAAAAACGCAACGGTGAATGGCGACCATGCGGTGATTATAGACAGCTGAACGCAGTAACAGTTCCCGACAGGTACCCAATAGCCCATCTTTACGACTATTCGTACAAGTTGCGCGGTTGTACAGTTTTCTCAACTCTTGACCTCACCAGGGCATACCACCAGATTCCGGTGGCACCTGAAGACGTACCCAAAACCGCCGTCATTACCCCCTTCGGACTCTTCGAATTCAAGGTGATGACGTTTGGCCTCAGGAATGCAGCTCAGACATTCCAGAGGTATATCGATTCGGCACTACGCGGCCTGGATTGCTGTTACGCGTATATTGACGATATACTAATAGCATCTCGGAACCTTGCGGAGCATCACCAACACCTCAGACAGGTCCTTGAACGCCTCAGACAATTTGGCCTCGTAATAAACCCAGAAAAATGCCAATTCGCCAAAGAGCAAGTTACCTACCTGGGTTACCATATCAACAGCCAAGGTATCCGCCCGCTTCCAGACAGAGTGGAAGCACTAACCCAATTTCCCCGTCCCTCCAACGTTCGCGAGCTGCGCCGTTTCCTGGGTATGCTAAACTTTTACCGACCCACACTACGAAACGCCGCACACATTCAGGCCCCTTTAAATGAGTACTTAAAGGGGGCAAAGAAGAACGACAAGCGCCCAATCGCCTGGACGGAAGCTGCAGACAACGCATTCCGTCAATCCAAGGCACAGCTGGCAAATGCTACCCTACTCCGTTACCCCGCAGAGGGCGCACCATTGGCCATCCAATGCGACGCGTCAGACACGGCCATGGGAGCAGTATTGGAGCAAGAATGCAACGGAAACTGGGAACCGCTCGGTTTCTTCTCAAGGAAACTTAATACGGCCGAGCGGAAGTATAGCACGTACGACCGGGAGTTACTCGCTATGTACAGCGCCGTAAAGTATTTCCGACACATGGTAGAAGGTCGCCCCCTAGTAATCAGAACGGATCACAAGCCACTGATCTACGCATTCCGGAAGAGGTCCGGGAATGCATCCCCACGCCAGGAACGGCAGCTCGACCTGATAGGTCAATACACCACTGAGATCAAACACATCTCAGGGGAACAGAATGTTATCGCGGACGCCTTATCCCGCATCGATACCATTCAGCTACGCGCCGCCATCGCCGACGCCGACCTAGCTCAAGCACAGCAGAATGACAACCAGCTCGAGTCTCTTCTCAAAGCAGAGACAGCACTTCAGCTGCGCAAGTTCCCACTCGAGCAATCCGCAGACGAGATATGGTGTGATATCTCCACGGGAACAGTCAGGCCCTATATTCCCGGAGAGCTGCGAAGGAGCGTATTCGAGACCTTTCACGGTCCTCCTCACCCCAGCGGACGTGCAACCGCTGCAGCCATTCGACGTAAGTTCGTATGGCCTCGTATGAATAAAGACCTCACGAGTTGGGCTCGTGCCTGCCTTAAATGCCAGCGCTGCAAAATTAGCCGACACAACGTGTTGGAGCCAGCGCAATTCAAACTCCCCGAGGCTCGATTTACACACGTCCACATAGATATTGTGGGCCCCTTAACACCCTCGAGAGGATTCTCCTACATCCTCACCATGATTGACCGTTTTACTCGGTGGCCAGAAGCAACGCCACTACGGGTAGTCACCGCCGAGAGTGTCGCCAGAGCGTTTTACTCGACTTGGGTCACACGTTTTGGCGTACCAGCAACGTTAACATCAGACCGAGGTCCACAGTTCGAGGCCACGATCTTCAAGCAGCTTACTGACTTATTGGGCTGTCAAAGAAGTCGTACGACCGCATACCACCCTTCATCCAACGGGATGATAGAGCGTTGGCACAGGTCGCTAAAAGCCTCCCTAATGTGTCATAACGACACGCAATGGTTCGACGCCCTCCCCACTGTCCTTCTAGGATTGAGGACAAGTATCAAGGAGGATCTGGGCGCATCCGCTGCAGAACTGACCTACGGCACCAACCTAGTGTTGCCAGGCGAACTATTTGTGGACAATGAAGCTCCACACGACCAACTACAAAGCGTAGGCTACCTCCGCGACCTGATGCGGAAGATCAGGGCAAAACCCGTAGCCCGACATGGCACCAAAAGAGTGTTTATCCACCCTGAGTTGCATAGCTGCACGCACGTCTTCGTCAGGGTGGACAAAGTTAAGAAACCACTCGATCCCCCCTACGAAGGGCCATATAAGATTCTAAAACGAATCAGCGATCGAGTGTACGAAGTGGAGATCCAAGGCAGATCAACCACTGTCAGCGTAGAAAGACTGAAACCGTGTTTCTCGGAGGCTAACCTCCCAAAGGCCACCACAAACCCCGATGCTACAGAGGAGCTACCCTCACCTTCTACGGCAGGAATACCAAACAGAAATAGCGGCCCCCTCACGCGAAGCCGCACCCGAGCGCCACCACAAGGCGCATGTACGGCCAACCTCACTTAACTACAGCCTTCTGAGTACTACTTCGCCCTACCAACAATATCGTGACTATGTCACTGGGGGGGGAGTACTGTGGCGTATCTACCAACGCCACTGCTACCTTTTCAATCTACCTCAAAATCTTCCCTCCTAAAGCTCCATTAATTTCATAATTTTACCATGCAAGCGCAATAACTTCCCCAAGCATTCTCCTACCGATTGCATTACCTTTCGGTTATGCAAATAGCATCCAACATCAAGCATCTGCCCATCAAGGACATTCACGCAATTAACGCGTTATATAAATTTCCCTAGAAGAAATTCGGTACGCCAGTACCGCATACATCAATGCATCTCAGCATTGTTCTAAAAGGAAAACATTTCGGTTGCCATACTAGTTAACCGAAGTGGATTATAAAAACAATCAGCAGAACCCCTGTCTGCCTGCATTTACTGTCCCACACGTGCGCAACAGATTTTCATGTTGCACCAGTACTCACGGCGGCTTTTATGCAATCTTCAAAGCACCGGCGCAATTCGCGCCTAGCTGCCAAGAGCCGAATTCAATGCCAGTGTAAATACTCACACTGGAATTCGACCCATGACTCCCTAGGATTGCAATACACAATTAACATGGTTGTAAACACAACCATCATTGTGTAATTATCCCAAATGTATCCTAATCCCTAACGTAGTATTTGGACAACTGCAAATATTTATCCCGAAGATGCTTTTTCAGGAATTTTCATTCCCACGGTTCGACCACCCATGAGCTCGCGTCACGAGCCAACAAGGTGATCCGCGCACAAGAGTAGTTCAGTCGATGAAAGTGTTGTAAAGGAGTCGAGTCTCCTGGAGTCCATTATTACCGTGAACAACAAACTAGGCTGCGGCATTCTTTGCACAAGTCCCCTAACTCCAAAATTATATTTCACTAGTGATAAGAAAGTCTACAACTGTGTTCACGATCGAAACAATTTATTTTCTGTAATAGTGCAGTTCCTAATTTACATAAAACAAATTAAGGACCGGTAATAAAGTTAATCTCAGAGAGAGCTTGTGTGTTTTACTTCTTGTGGACGGTCCGTCGCGGAGTTTTGTTTCCTTGGAGGACAGTGTTCGGCGGAACTATCGTTAGGAAATCTTGGTGAACCTTGCCAAGGCCGGCATATAACCTAAGAGAAATACCAGTGAAATACCTACAAATCTATAAAAAGAAATTGCCGTATTTAATTGATTCACCCTTGTATATGCATGGGTGGGCTGAAAACGTTTCCGACCTTGTGGCGGTTCTCTATACTACATGGAGAACCAACCCACAATTTCAACCAAATTTCAACCTTATTTCGACCGCTTCCAGCGCGTCATATCAACCTTTATTCCCCATACAAGCTATTCCACCTGCAAAACACGAGTTCCAAATGGACGCATAGCTAAGGTCATTATTCTATGCAGATAATGCATAATTGAGTTTAGCTACCTTTTCGCCAAACGGCAACGCCATTTCGGTAATCCATGAGATTTCCACCGGAAATCGCATTTCATGTCGGTTAGCAGCGGCATAGTCGCTCCAAACGATGCGGTAACATAATCATGCAACGGCTGGGGTAATTCCAAGTTTTTCGAGTTTGGTTCCCACGATAATATTACCCTGGCCAATGTAGCGTCACTTCGACTTCTCCCAGACACGCTATCCGCTTGGGATCAATGATCTCTTTTTGCAGGTGAATAGCGCCAGCCATTGTCCTCTCCTTCGCATTTTTATCTTCCCACAGTTCAATGCACTCTGAGATCACCACATTCACCGAATTAGGTCAGCGGGCTATCCTCAGAGTTGCATTGTTCCATGCACACAAAAACCATATCCACCCCGGGATCATTGCACATTATGTTCCGGTTCTCTCATTCCCCCTTGTCCGTCGACTGTTGTTTTAACCGAAGCGTTTATCCACCTCGATGGGCGGGGAACATGAGAGAGCACCGAATGTAAGGATGATCTCGATTGGTTGCTCGTGGTGCAAACGCAAAATCCCAATTTCATCGCTAATTGGGATCAGTCGCTATCCCATCTCCATCGGTGTCGGTAACGCCCCACCGAAGTCAGTACTTGTCCAAGAAATAAAGTCAAGTCATGTCGTGTTGTTCCTTCTCATTACCTTTCGTATATACATACAGAGGACAGTGTTTTTAAATCTTAGTAATACTGAAATGTCCTAGACATATCTTGTTGCCGTTGTTTATTTAAACTAAGTTAAATCTTAGATCTACAGGATAGGAATTCTAATAGATACAAGAAAAAAAAAAACTCAAGAACTAAAGCAGACGCAGTGAAATTATTTTGTTTAAATAAAGTTTATATGTACTAAATGTAAATAAATGTGGTTAGTAATAAAAAAAAACAAAAAGGAACACTAACATCAAACCTACTCCAGTGCGTGTTATTATTACAACATTTCTTTTCTTCCTTTAATATCGGCGAACCAAGTGTTGGGGAATTAAGTGAATCCGAGTCATACGTTGACTAAAAAAAACACATCAACCCCCACAACCTAACACAGATACAAGACATTTTTTCTTAAAATTTATTTTTATTTTTCCACATTGCCTCCTTGTAACTCTACTCAAATCTCCCAGTGATGCTTCCATCTCTCTAACCCGTCCTAATTGTACTCGGCGTTTTTCTCCACAAAAAACTGTTCACGAAGGTGATTGCCTCCTCATTTGACTAAAATCTCTGTCCTCTGAGCGCAATTTTTAGATTACGGAACAAAAAGAAGCCGCTTGGGGCTAGATCTGGTGATTACGGCGGATGGCCAAGCAGTTCAAACCGTAATCCGTGGATTTTCGCCATGGCAGCCGCTAAGATCTTAGACGGCGCGTTGTCTTGGTAAAACAGGATTTTCTTTTTCTGCAAACGTGGCCGTTTTGCCACAATTTTTGCATTCAGTTGGTTAAGTAATGAAGCGTAATAGACTCCTGTGAGGATTTTTCCTTTTTAAAGGTAATCGATTAAGATAACTGTATGAGTATCCCAAAAAAGTTGGCGGGTGTTAGTGAGCCCGGGGGGGGGGGGGGGGGGGGGGGGCGGCGGCTTGGAAAGATATAGGGGAGAACTAGTTTCAGGGAGGTGAGGAGCGGACTTCAGGGTAGAGGAGTTATTGAAGGGAAGGGGCGAATTGAGGACGGGTTTATTCTGAGACGTCGTTTAAGAGCGGGAGTGGAGATATTGAAATCGAAGTAGGTGGGGAAAGAGTTGGCCTGTCGAAGCATACGCGAGGTGGGTTCGTTAGCGCCGTAAGAAGTGTGATGAGCGGGCACGAAAAACAGCCGAGGGTTACGTATGTTACGGGGGTTTGTGTGCAATGTTAAAGTGGATAGCAAGCCTGGGCAATTGATTGAGCCAGACAGAAGGCGATGGACAAAGATGATGTCGGCATGTCTTCTGCGCTCATCAAGTGTGTTTAGATTGATTTGTGTATGGTGGTAGAATTAGCGGATTTTCCAAGTTTAGTCCACGGAGGGCAAAGCGAAAGAAACGACGTTGAACACCCTCAATCCTGCGAATGTGAGTCACTTCATATGGGGACCAGACCTGACTAGCGTATTCGAGTAGTGGTCGGACAAAAGTTGTGTAGAGTGATCGGGTGACATAGGGGTTAAGGAATTCCTTCGACCAGCGTTTGACAAACCCAAGGGCGGCGTTGGCCTTGAGGATTATGTAATCAATATGTGCGGTAAATTTGAGCTCCTTGTCACATAGGACGCCCAGATCGCGAATCAATTCAACCGATGTTATCGGTTGGTTCAGTAAGAGATAGGAGCGTGGGTGAGTGGGGGAACTCTTCGGAGAGAAGGTGATTGTGTGACATTTGGCGATATTCATTTCTAGGCAATTATTTCCAAGAGGCACCAAGTGGCACCAAGAGGCTGTCAAGGTCCGATTGGAGCAGTGAGGAGTCCAGGGAAGAGCGGATTGTCTATGAAAGAGGTGAGAGTCCCGGATATGTATGTACATACTCGTGTGGGGTACAAAGTCGTGGCACCGGCATGGGTGCCACTTCGTCCCACTAACAATCCACTGTTCGGACAAGGTTCTGCCAAGCCGAATCGTCACTTCACTAAAAGGAATCCACAAACACGAACCTCGACAACGCACCGTCCACCAAAGATGAGAGGAAAAGTAAAACACCGAATGATTTTTACGTTTATTATTTTATTTTGATTGTAGACAGGTTCTTTTTATTCTCGACAAAATTTATTTATTTAATAGTTTTAAGGTGACAATCTTACTGCACTTAATTAGTTACGGAACACATATTCTACTTGATACAATTTTACTGCACTTAATTAGTTACGAAAACATATTCTACTTGATACCACGCAACACTAAACACGACCTGGGATACATTCGTGTCCCCGTGCGTACGCTCGGTCAGGTGATGGAAAAAGATTCAGCGATATCAATTCGCTGGCTAAGGAAACTCTTAATTTAAGGATGCATTTTCCGTCCCAAGAGAAACGTGAAGTCTCACCTTGGGGGTAGGTAACCTGATCTCATAGAGAAGATCGTTGAGATACACATGTATGTGTGAACATTGGTTCTTTCGTGGGACAAGGCCATGAGAACGAATCTGAAAACGAAGAAAGGGAATAATTTGCATCAATGAGATGTGAGTTCGGCTAAGTAAAGAAGCCGAATCTCATTGGGTGCTACTTGGGTTTCTGTTTGTTCATGCCGCTAGGTCATAAGAACCAGATCCAGAAATATGTAGGACAAAGAGATCGTATAGATCTTTGTCTATGAATGTGCATTCTGGCTGTATTGATAGACCGCAATGCCTTCGGCCCATGGTGCTAATTGGTTTTAGCTTATTTGCAGGGAATTGGTGTTTATGGCATCGCCACTAAGGATAAGTATACAATTCCTATTTACATTTGCCTATGCTATAGGATTTAATTTATGCCTTAAGACGCAAGATGCGCATATTTGCTTTTGTTCCTTGGGTCTAGGTCGCCAGCCATGTGTATGTAAAGGAATTTATTATAACCATGGTGAGGCTGTGAATATGCGACGCAATGTTTATGATCCCTGTTATGATGGTTACATTATATGTAAACCAAATTGTTTCGTTTTCAGGAATTCGACTAGGGCAAATGCCTATGTGAGATTGGAATTTGGCTGGCAACCGAAGGTCCCGAATTGGCTTTGGATTTATGATCCGACAAGTTTGGATAGACTTCTTGTGGGGTATTTTGGATGCGAATTAATGCATGAAGGTATGAATTCTCTTCCAGGAGGTTTTAGATAAGTGCATTAGATACTTGATGCGTGAAGCATTTACAGGTACTAATGCGATTGCATTAGCGGAAAACGATGGAGGTTGGGTTGTAGTTATGGGGGATCTTCTGGTAAGTAGACAGTGGGATTTGGCGGAACCGCCACACTCGGAAGTATATATTTATTGGTGCGAGACTTATCCTTCGAAGGGTATTTAATATTACGGCAAGCCAAACGAGAGGGAGTTAGGGCAATATTTTGTTCAATATTAACCTCATAGCAGGGAATCGAAATTTATTATTGTAAAGATGAATGAATGATTACCTTAATAGCAAAAGAAGCGTAGAGAATATTTATATTTAATATTTGTAATATATGAAGGATTGTATTAGTCAAAATTAAATAAGCCAATGTTCAGATCTTCTGAATCGTTTGAATAAAAACCGAATAAAAATGAAAAATATTGTGTGTATATAGATGTAAGTTAATTTTAAGTTAAAAAAAAATTGACACAAAGTCAGTTTTAGTTTTTCTTTGTTACTAAAATAAACATAATTAAAAATGAAACATAGTTCTGTTGTTAAAAAGCAAACTGTACAATAGGCATGTAAACTTTAGCTTAGAGCGTCTGCCTAGGAGCAGTAAGTTATACGAGGGTTGCCTCTTATGTTTCGGGATTTGGCAACCCTAGCGTTGCAATCCGGCAATTGACAGCTCTGTCGTAAAGTTGGACATTTTTGAGGTTATACGCACTCAGAACACTTTGACATACGAGCGCTATTTGTGTTGTTTACAGTAACTTGAAAGATTCATCTCGGCCCAAAAATGGAATTAAATCGTCAACATTTTCATGCGATTATTTTTTACAACTTTCGGCGTGGATTAACTCAGCAACAGTGCATGGATGAACTTAATTCAATTTTTGGCGATGAAGCTCCAAGGACCAGTGTTTATCGATGGTATGGTGAATTCAATCGTGGTCGTAGATCACTCCAAGATGAATTTCGTGAAGGTCGTCCAAAATCAGTTGTTGTTCCGAAAACCATTGATGCTGTGCGTGAACTGATATTGGAAGATCGTCATGTGACCTATCGTAAGATTGCGACAACCTTAGGCGTTAGTGGGGCCAGCATACATTCAATATTGCATAAACATTTGACTGTCAAAAAAATTTGTTCGTGTTGGATCCCACACAATTTGTCAATCGCCCAAAAGAAGGCTCGTGTCAATTGGTCGAAAGAAATGCTCAAAAAATACGGTCGCGGTGCTTTGAAACACGTCTATGACATCGTGACAGGTGATGAATCGTGGATTTACGCATATGAGACCGAAAGTAAACAGCAGTCGACTGTCTGGGTGTTTCAAGATGAGCCAAATCCAACAAAAGTTGTTCGCGCACGAAGCACTTCCAACCAAATGGTCGCCTGTTTTTTCGAAAAAACTGGACATGTCGCAACCGTACCACTAGAACAACGCAGAACAGTCAATTCTGAGTGGTACACAACCATTTGTTTGCCAGTTGTCTTCCAAGAAATCAGGAAAACCAACCGCCGAAGACGGATCACTCTTCACCACGACAATGCGAGCTCTCACACATCGACTGCGACAACTGCATTTTTGAGCACCAAAAACATCGATTTGATGGGTCATCCGCCGTATAGTCCTGACTTGGCACCGAATGACTTCTTTTTATTCCCGTACGTAAAAAACAAACTGAGAGGTCAACATTTTTCGACACCTGAAGAAGCGGTTGCTGCATTCAGAATGCATGTGTTGGAGATACCTCAATCAGAGTGGCAAAAGTGCTTCGACAATTGGTTCAAACGCATGCAAAAGTGTATAGATCTTCATGGGGAATATTTTGAAAAACAATAAAGTGATTTTCGATGATCAATATTTGTTTTTATTCTCTAATCCCGAAATATAAAAGGCAACCTTCGTAATATAAGATAATTAAGCTAGAATTTAAGCATTTTTTGCCTATAATTTAGAATCTAAGAAAAAAAAACGAAATAGAAAATGTTGGGAAAATGAAAATTAAACGAATAAGAACGAAATATGAGTACTTGAACTTTCGTGGATCACTGAGTGGTTTTCTGTGCTTTCAAATCCAATATATAAAAAGATAGCAAACATTTTCATGGAGATAATGACGAGAGAGCAGTTGGGATACGTGTTACATGCAATTGTGTCGCAGAACAAACACACGTATGCAAATCGCCCCAAGAAAGATTAGGGCAGTGAAAGGGAATTCATGCCAAATCAATGGAATCAGTTTACGGAAACAATCCGATACGAACTGTGTTTCTAAATGAATTAGATAAATTGGTACCCAATCAATTTTGTCGTCAAGTGGATCACAAGTCAAACTTATTACCCATTGCCCATCACTCATCTGTGAATCCAGTCCTAGGTCCAGTTCCAAACAATTTTACAGTTCCGTTGTTTTAATTGACTGATAGCATTCATAATTGACTAGATCCTCATTCGAAACAAAAGGTCTTTAATAAACGATAAATAACACTTCCTTTCATAGAGGACTGTCTTCAATCCGACCACTTATTTGATTCAATACGATTGTTCAGCATCCACCTGATTAAAATCGCGCACAATGCCGGAGTGCTCAAAAATGTTTTCTTCACTCAATCAAATTCTGATCGATCTCTACGGGTGCACCTGTGTATGATCTCATCCCAGGGACTCGTGTCTGAGTCATAATCGGAAGATATTCGGCTTTGGGTATGGGTATGGGAACCGGTGTTGTTGGTTGTATGGAGTTAAGAATCACATGGATTAATAGCGTGCTGAGCTTGTTAATACCCCATATGCAAATTAAGAATCTGTTGGAGGCCTTCACTACGGCCATATAGAATGGATCATAAAAAATTACAATTTCTCTAATAAGCGTAGACAGAATTAAATAAATGCTTGCCAGTAGATGAACCCAGACTCAATAATATATACCGTTATAATATTGAAAGTTTTGTGTAGAAGAACTGTGGGCAAGACACACCTAGAAAAGATCAATGAAGAAGGACGACAGAAAATACAGAAAAATCATCAATAGGTATGGATGTTACCCGCTTCTAAACAATAGCAGTGCCCACTCTTCCGTTTATGCCGAATGTCTGCATACCTTTGTTTTCTCTTTCGATCGACACGTAAGGAACTTGAAATATTGTTGTGGATTGCACATTCCCGACATGATTGGTATGTATTTCTATCCCTCGGGTGGCTGCCCATTAGCATAGCGCACAACAAATGTAGAGTAGCTATGTAGCTCTTTATGTTTACGAAATTAATTTTGAAAGTTGTTCATTAATATCATAAAAATTGCTGTTTGAATTCAAGTATTTCAAGAGCACGGGAGTTTTAATTTTGATCACCAATGTGTTACATACAAAAATTTTCGAGGCTTTTGCACATTCTATTAAGACAATACATTTTCATTAATTTTTTTAAACCCTTTATAGGAAAAATTATCGAATTCGTTGCACGAGTTTAATGAAACAAAAAATATGGTCACAACCTCTTCTCACTTGGCACTTTGAAAGTGAAAGAAAGAAAAATTTCCGAATTACCTGCACAAGATTCAAGGATAATAAACGCCTGAATATGTGTTTAGATTTATAGGAGCCTTAATATGTTTGTTTCCTTCATAAGCAAAAATATGATCTACATTCTTTAACGCGAAATTATTTTTGACCAATGTGCGACACACATCCCAATTGTTCAGAAGAAAAGTTGATGGGCCCGCACAGTAAGTTATGCAGGAGTCCAGTGAATGTGTCCATATCATTCTCTTATTGCCTTCCTTATAAGCAAAATTGTAATTCACATTCTAATAATACTAAGCCCCATGATCAATCGAACGAACCTACACCAAATCACCTGAAAAGTTGCATACTCTTCGCCCAGCCAAAAACAGGTCACACGGTCTCGACTTCCATACCATACGCTGTCCTCAGATCAGAAAGCCTCATTCCTCCAATAATGTACGATGATTGTATGAATATGGTGTATTACAGAACATAGGGCAAAAAAAAAAAACGTAAGTTGTTTGGTGATCCATTTGCTAAATACAACTAGTCAGATGCAGCATCACCGCTAAAAATCCCAAACGATTAAAGAGAAATCCAGTAACCATAAAAAGTCTGAGAGATGCCTTCTTGAGTCAGTGCCGATCGGGTTTTCCATATAGAAATTATACTGCAAGAAGCAGCAAAACAAACAATCAATAGAAGCCAACAGTATCCTTACAATGGGAAACACAACCCACGCTAAATCTTTCTATAGGAAATAAAGCAAAAATATCGTCCCCGGGGACAACTCCGACCGAGGTAATTACCAAGAGAATTAATTCACTCCCGAAGAATACAGCTAATAGGAATACGGCTAAAGTGTGAAAGCGGTTTTCGGACATGGACAATATCGCGTCTGTGTGATGAGGCTGAATGTTAAAATAAAAGATAAGAAGGGAGAGGATTCCAAGGGACGAGAAATGGAACCAAGGAGAAACAGGAGAACTATTAGGAGTTGAGTTTCTTCCTACGGCAACAGACCCAATTGGTCTAGAACCGGCATCCGATGGAGTTGTTCGCGTAAAATGAACACTAAAAGCAACAAAAAGGAAGTCAAGTGGTGTATACGAATAATACCACGTTGTAGTTTCTACTTCGTGAATGTGTATATGCGATAGCTAATAGTAAATCCCAATTAAAAGCAACAGCAACAACAAAGTTTTCGGCAGTGACCATTTCAAAAGCCACCAAAGATCCACATGGAAATTTAATGTAATGTAATTTTAAAGGGATGGGGTCAAAAAAATACGATATTTAGGTTATCATCATCATCATCATCATCGGCACTACAACCGGGAGCCGATCTTGGCCTTATTTAGCAAGTCCTGAGGCTTGTTAAATTTTCCATGATAATTCGTTTTTCCGGGCAAGGTCATTAGTCTTGCGCCAGAGGCTCCCCGACGGGGAATCGAACCCCGGTCTCCCGCGTGATAAGCGGGTATACTAACCACTAATACTATCGAGGAGCCCATACTTATATTTAGCTATAGCGATATATTTAGTTGTTAGCGATCCATTTATTCATACTTGCTATTTCGTTAGACTCAAATTGTAAAGCTCAGTTTTTTAGTCTTTGTTCTTAATCAATAGACCTGAAGTCATAATTTCAGGGAGCCTATAGTTTAACGAATTGGTATTTGACCGGGCGTCTGGGCATTGGACCCCAGTCTATGACTCGGTAAATGTGCCGAACTACCACAATAGCAAATTGTCGTCAAAACCATGATACAGCATCCTTACCAAATCAGTCATTGAGGTGCCGAACTTAGGTTTTAAGTTTTTGTTTTTACGGTACAGATGGTAAGTTTTGGTCCTTTATTCCCTCCAATCTTGAATATCTACCACGACGATGACCCTGTTCGACTTATTAATGATTCTCCCTACTGTGGCGGGCTCATAATCATCAAAAATATCCTAGATTCGCCACTCATTGCTACATCAATTTCATCTAAGCTTAATTATATATCTATCAATTTATCATCACCATCATCGGCACTACAACCGGGGATCGGTCATGGCCTTATTTAGCAAGTCCGAAGGACTGTTAAATTTTCCATAATGATTTGTTTTTTCCGGGCAAGATCATTAGTCTTGCGCCAGAGGCTCCCCGACGAGGAATCGAACCCCAGTCTCCTCCGTGGCAGGCGGGAATACTAACCACTGTACTATCGAGGAGCTCTATCAATTTATACTAGCCCGCAAATCATTGTTTCTACATCTCGTCATCCCAGCCCATCGAAGTATACAAACTCGCGCAATTGATCAGAAAACTGAGTTTCCTGATTGCCAGAATGAGATCATCGTTTTTGGCGATTTTAACTTGTCACAGTTAAAGTGGATATTATCCGACGATCGTTCTTTCTACATATCGTATCTGGCTTCCCCAAAGGAATGTCTATTCATTGCTCGGTTAGCTGTCTCTAGCATCTGTCAAGTTAACGATGTTTTGAACTTCATAGGCAGTGAGCTAGACTGTATCTTACAACCGACCCCGCTAATTCTTCAATTTCACCCAAAAAGTCCCCTAGTTCTCTCAAGCACCGATAGCTACCATGCCGCTTTCCCCTTACCCCCTATTCTTGACTCCTCTCCACCGTCTGTCCCACCAAGTAGTAATCTCTACTCCTATGATATTCATAAAGCTAGCTTTCGGCTTATCAACGGTTATCGAGGCACGCTATCATTTACAAGTAACTACGAAAACCCATCTGTAAAATATGTTATTATACTTTTTTATAGGAAAATCTACAATTCTATCTCGTGATTCGTTGCTTACTCTCGACATAATAGGTCAAGATCATCAGTCCATTGGCACAATGTAAGGCTTCATTCCTTATGCAATAAAAAGAAGAGGACAGACTTCCCTTCAGAAGCGTACGGTTAACGATTATTCTAACTTTCTCGGAAAGTATCTTTAGTTTATCGAAGTTTACAATACGCTCAACCAAAACTTATTAATCCATGAAAAATGCCCTTTTTCAATTCGTCGAATAAAAACAACGTGCCGATGGCTACCCACGTCGTTTGCCTACAAATCGGAAACTTCAACTGACTAATTTGCTATCGCTAATCTCGTTGTCACCCAAAGATTTCTTTTTTTCCCACGCAGTTTTTTTTTTTTGATTATGTACGTCATTTCTCCCTCTATTCGCATTTACCCCATTTTATTGATCAGCGATGGATAGAAACCAAATTACTCCAATTCAACGACGAATTCACGCCGGGCCCTGATGGTATTGTGGCGGTTCTGCCAAACCCCACTGACTACTTACCTAAAGAACCCCATCCCTACAACCCAGTCTGCATCAACTTTCGGCTAATGCAATCGCATTAAGCACCTGTAAATGCTTCACGCAACAAGATTCACCAAATGTATCTACCTAAAAGCTCCTGGAAGAGAATTCTTACCTGCATTCATTTATTTGAATTCAAAATTCCTCTTAATAATTCTATTCCAAACGGCATATCCCTGAAAAGAAAACTTATCGGTTCACATATCATGTAACCATCCCAACCAGGGATGATGATCATTGCGTCGCCTATTCTCAGCTTCGCCATGTGTATGATAAATCTCTTAACGTACACAAATGGCCGGCGACCTTTTTCTTCTAGCAATAAAATACCCAAGCAGCCGCATTCAATTAGCGCAATCTACGCTGAAGCCAATTTGCCTAACTCGCACGAAGTGCAAACAAAGAACGCCGTTCCTCCATACGCTTCCTGGCGATACCATAAACAATCCATATTCTTTGTGGTATCCTAAACGCAGTTTTCATTTAATGAGTGGCTGCTATTTATACAGCTGACCCTCATTATCGAACGAAGCATAGGTCGCTTTTCCCTTTGTATTGTAATTGCCCTGAATCCATCCCTCATGACCTCGATGCATAATCAAATACAAACCCATTAGCATCCCACGAAATTCAATTTGTTTGTTTCAACGAACACACATCTCCTGGATGCACATTATGCCCCTTCTTGGTGTTTCAGATTCGTTGTCATGGTGTGTCCCATGAAAGAACACATGTACACACATACATGTGTACTACCAACGATGTTCACCCCAAACGATTGAATATCGTTGAGTCCAAATCCGACCACCGAAGGAGTCAATCGCGTTCTCCATTCACCGTACCGTGCGCCCGGTACGGCGTGTACACCACGATTCCGTTCGTGCGTGTTCTACCGATCAGCGGATCTTCAATCAGTTTTAAGTTGAATAATGCCGTCAACGTAAAAACCAATTATCAGTGTCGTGGATATACCCAAGTATCCAAACGGGTACACTAAAATATTAAGCAAATCTAAACGCATATGTCTCATTTAAAGCTAATTGGTGTAATAGAAAAATAACCAATAAACAGTGTCTGTGGAGTGTTTCCTAATTTCCGTTTATGTTTACGAATAAAAATGTCCCCCGCAAGTAGCTCCTTGCAAATTGTTAATTTTCCAATTAATTTGACTAATCTAGTTTTAAATTAAAAAATGTAAAACATGTATAAACGTTACACAAATCGTAGTTCAATCTGTATATCTTTGTCTCCTCACCAAAAAAATAAATGAAAAAATAAAAAAGCATTAAAATAAAAAAATGGGGATCACCAGCAGGGCTCCTCGATAGTATAGTGGTTAGTATATCCGCCTGTCACGCGGGAGACCGGGGTTCGATTCCGCGTCGGGGAGCCTCTGGCGCAACACTAATGACCTTGCCCAAAAAAAAAAAAAAAAACAAATCATTATGGAAAATTTAACAAGCCTCAGGACTTGCTAAATAAGGCCAAGACCGGTTCCCGGTTGTAGTGCCGATGATGATGATGATGATGATCACCAGCAATAAACCATTAAAAAGTGTGTTTCAACTTATATTTGGTGGACGGTTTGTCGTCCAGTTTTGCACAAGTTGGTGGACGGTGTTTTTCTTTACTCCCAATTGTGGACAAACGTGGCGGCGTTTCGTTCTTTTACTCGGCGAACAATTTCTTGGAGGAACATTATGATGGAGGAGGAAGATGAACGGAGTGTCCGTGTTTGCCACAATACTTCCTCCCCACAGTATCTCTGTCACTGGCCTTAAAAAATATGCAACTATTATTTCAACTCTCCTTTCGAAAATTTTCTATTTATCACTCCACCAAGGTAAATTTTCCAACATTTGGAAAACCTGTAGCGTTCTACGAACGCACAAGTCTACTCAGGTAAGGTTCCTATCTTCAAAGAACGTACTTACCTGAGAGCGTTGCACGCGCCCACAGACGCGTGCCCCAAAGTCCCACGATAGGGCCTGCAACTCGCAGCCAACGTTGAGACCGACACCAAAAAGCAAGGAACTGAACGTCCCCAAAGCTTTTTAGGTTAAGCTCAACAATTATAATTCTCCATACCTAAAACCTACGACCTGAAACAAGGAGAAACATCCATGCATCCTTCGACGTGTGCAATCGCAAGCTAAGTGAATGCCAGCACCACAAGTCGGCAACCCTGAACATCTGCACGAGATGCAGGGAATTACAATTAAAACAATTAACCGACCAACGGACGTGGTGCGGTTGATCTAAACATTAGATCACCCAAATATTCACCGCAAACAAAGGACCGCATTCCTTAGCCTCGTAACCACCCAGATGGCGCGAAAAACCAAGCACCACGTAACTCCAAACAATACTTTGTTTGAAGTTTTACGAAGGCCAGCTGCAATAAATAAATACGGCACAGCATTGCGCCGTTGCCACTGTCCGCCAAGCAGAAATGCATCAGCGGAATGTTTGTTTTTCACACCATGTGAAAAACTCTCTTGGATTTCAAATCCAATAGATACCAGCGGACTAGACGCCCAGGCGATCGTCAACACCAGATGGTCGACCTAACCAAGCAGCGTGGGAATAGAACCCACCGTCAACCACGACGGTGAAGCTTCCACATGTATGCGTGAGAATTTTCTCCTTACAGGAAATTGTGTCTGCACAACTGCAGATACAAAACACACAGGGACTGAAAAAAAAGAGTATCCGATAGGTTAAGAAAAATTTTGATCGTCAACGCGACGAGTCGTCTATATCGAACGGTGGAGAAGAAGAGTCTTTTTCGAGGTAGGACAAGTAAAGAAATGTCGAGGTTTCACCAACTTTTAAATTATATCGTGTGTTGAAGGAACTATCCGCTTTGTGCAAAAACTCTTTAAGTGTTTTTGAATTAAATTGTACAATTGTGTAAAGATTCACATATAACTCATTTTTTTAGTGTTTCACCGCGATAGAAAAGAACAGTATTAGTTTAACGTTGCTGCTTATAAACATTCATAAATAAAAGGAAATTAAATTGTACAATTGTGTAAAGATTCACATATAACTCATTTTTTTAGTGTTTCACCGCGATAGAAAAGAACAGTATTAGTTTAACGTTGCCGCTTATAAACATTCATAAATAAAAGGAAATTGAATAAACGCTTCCTAAAAACAATTTGCCTGAGTTTCATTCTTGTGCTGTATTTGTTGTGTATGTATGTTTTCTCTGCGGCAAGCAGTGTTCGGCGGAACACTTGAACACGTATAAATTCGCCAAAGTGGTGACATCCCGACGAGGGAAAGTGAACAGAACACGCCGCGAAAAACAATGTAAAGAAAAATACACACGGTAAATAAAAAAAAAACAGTGAATGCCGAAAAATAAAAAAAGACACTAAAAAAAAACTAGAAGCGAAAAACAGTGCCGAAACTCAAGGATGAACATAAGCACCCAGTAAAGCGAAGTGCCAGTGACAGCGACGACACCACCGAACTGCAGCCCACTTTCGCCCCACGAAGCCCAACAACGCAGGACATCTCCAAAAAAAAAAAAAAAAAAGCCGCAAGTCATTTTATTCTTCCTTTATATTATAATAAAAGAGTCATTCATATTTTAAAATTGATTAAGCTCCTTCTGAGAAAAACCGAAATGTAGTAAGCTTCTTCCGAGCAAAAATTCGAATTTTAATGCACACTAAAACAATTTCCTTTTTTATCATATTCTTCTTTTTCCTTTCTTAGTCTGTAGTGCAGTAAACAAATTGTGATACATATATATATATATCCTACTTTAATTTCTTGTGCGAGCTCCCTCTGAGTCTCATAGTGCAGATAAAATATTTTTTTTTTTGTGTGTGAAAAATTTGTGAAACTCCATCCGAGCCTTAAAGTCCTTTTAAAACACGGCGCGTAGCTCCTTCTGAGACGCCGTTAAGAAAAAGATATTTACGTAAGATTAAATCATGTCAAAAAAGAATCATGGTAATACGGCCAATAGCGGCTGACTTATGTTAGGACATTATTATTTTTAGTTCCCGAGCATTAGACAGTGGCCTCCTTCGTATCCAATCGGAAGGCGAGAATTATACGCATTTCCTGTCAGCTTATTTCAAGCCATATATATAGAGATTTTTGTAAGCTCCTTCAGAGCGGAAATAAAAATATTACTAAAGAAAGCACAAATCCAAAATATTAAATAGAAATTTGGTAAGCTCCTTCAGAGCCTGAAGCACACACGAACTAACGACACACTCGGCATTACTTTCTCGTAAGAACGCGAAATAAAGCGAAATTAATCCCCCGAAATAAAATCAACGCAGACATAGCTGCGCATCCGCGAAAAACCTTGATAGTTCTTACCTCCTCGTACTGCTTGTCCTCCTCCGAACGGAAAAGTTTCTCTCTGTCCGCTGCCAGCACAGTCGAACAACACGTAGGATCCTCTGGTGTAGGCCCACCCTTTTTACTACCTTTGGAAAATAGATAGAATCCTTTTGTGCTAGGCCTTTTCCCCTGTCATATCTTTGGAACCAGCAGGTCGTTTTACCGCGTTCCACTCGAAAAAACTTCTCGAAAAAAGTAAACGCGAACCTCTCGTTAACAAGCGATCCGCACACCGAGCGACAGATTTTCGACGCGAAACTTTTGAAAGTAGATGCCAACCACAAGGTCGCAAGCTTCGATACAGAAAGCGAAAACGTTGAGAGGAAATATAATCGCTCTCCCACAGAGAAAATTAACGCGAGACCTCCCCAAGTCGACATTAACCACCAGGTCGAAAAGCACGGTTCAAAAAACGCAAATGGCAAACGACGCCCGACCTTCGCCAACGACATCACAGGCTCCTGCCCTCCGTCAAGAAGCCGACATCCCATTCCAGGCGGACCACCGCCCACAACTGCGTAACGCAATATTACCGGACTTCACGTCCGACGACCCAGACTACTGGTTCGGTTACGCCGAAAGGGTTTTCAGAGTGGAAGGAATCACCGACGAGGAAGTGAAATTCCTCGTGGTAACACGGGTACAAGACCCAAAATTAATCCCATATGCGAAGTGTCTGATAAAAACCCCATCTCCGCAACCGTACACGGCGTTTAAAGAGATGGTGACTAACGCCTATAGTGAAACGCCGCAAAATCGCTTGCGACGTTTATTACGGTCGACCGACACCTCTGGGATGCGACCATCCCAGCGCGCCGCCTATTTCCGTGCGCTGGCCGGCACGGACATGTCCGAGACAGCCTTAACGGCTATATTTCGAGAATCTTTACCAGAATACGTTCAGGCAATCGTCGCGCCTCTAGCCGAATCTGGTCTCGACGAGCTAGCGCGACACGCCGAGGCAGTAATGGCCACGGATAGATCCCGAACGGATCTCCAATTCCTTCCGGTAACGAACCCCGCGCAAAATCCACCTCTGCCCCAACCACGAACCTCCACGGTAACGTGCACTCATGCAACACAAACGAGCAATGAGATAGAACGCTTAGGCAGGCAGGTCCAGCAGTTGCAAGCGCAACTGAATAACCTCAGCGTGGGGAACAATTCATGGCCTGGCCGTGACAGATCACGGCGACGAAGCAGGTCACGTGAAAACTTTAGACGCGGGCGCGGTAGATCGCGCACCCCAACCAACGAAAACACCTTGGGCAGGTGTTACTTCCACCACCGTTTCGGGGCACAAGCCAGGAAGTGCAGGCAACCCTGCAACTGGTCACATGTGCCAGCAATACAGGCTAGTTCTTTAAACTAGAACTGCCGACCGTAGAAGAAGCGCAAACGGCCGGCAACCCCCAATTAAGTCGCTTGTCAATATACGATTCGAAGTTAAATATGGACTTCATTATTGACACAGGTGCGGATATTTCCGTTCTTCCGCGCTCATACGCACCTGCCACTCGGTTGCCGGATGAATTGAAATTGTTCGCCGCGAACAATACCCCTATCAAGACATACGGTAGGAAGTTAATGACACTAAAAATAGGCCTACGTCGACCAATTCGATGGTACTTCGTAGTAGCCGATGTCACCGATCCTCTAATAGGGTCGGACTTGCTGCGACACTATAAACTAGTAGTGGACGTAGCACGTAATAGACTGATGGACCCGTTAACGTCTCTTTCTCAGCCAGTAAACGCAAAGGCGGGAAAGGCATTAACGTTAACGTGCACAACCGCAAACGGTCCATTCAGCGATCTGTTGCGCGAATTTGCGGACATTACAGTTCCGCTTAGTAATCCCCGACGCGCAAAAGCCGGCGTTTTTCATCACATTGAAACGCGCGGCCCCCCAGTGAGCCAACGCCCGCGCAGATTGGCTCCCGAAAAATTGCGTGAGGCTCGTGCAGAATTCGAGTATATGCTCGACTTAGGAATCTGCCAGCCATCCGATAGCCCTTGGGCGAGCCCACTCCATCTCGTCAAAAAGAGCAACGGCGAGTGGCGTCCATGCGGTGATTACCGAATGCTGAACGCGGTGACGACACCCGATCGGTATCCGATAGCAAACCTGCACGACTTTTCTTATAAGCTGCAGGGGTGCGAAGTTTTCTCGACCCTCGACCTCACGAGGGCGTACCACCAAATTCCGGTGGCTCCCGAAGATATACCGAAAACCGCGGTAACCACACCTTTTGGACTATTCGAGTTCAAGGTGATGACATTCGGTCTCCGAAATGCAGCGCAAACGTTCCAGCGCTACATAGACTCAGCTCTCCGCGGACTTGACTTCTGCTATGCGTATATCGATGATATACTCATAGCATCGAAAAACATGACTGAACATCGCTCCCATTTGAAGCAAGTGTTCGAGCGCCTCCGAGATTTCGGCCTGGTAATCAATCCAGACAAGTGCCACCTCGGAGAAGCGGAAGTCAAGTACCTTGGCTATTGTATAAATGGCCAAGGCGTCCGCCCATTACAGGACAGGGTGGACGCACTAATGCAATTTCCTCGCCCCACGAACGTGCGAGAATTAAGGCGTTATTTGGGCATGCTGAACTTCTATCGCCCAACACTCCGAAACGCCGCACAGGTCCAGGCTCCTCTCAACGAATATCTAGTAGGAGCCAAACGCAACGATAAGCGACCAATTAAGTGGACCGAGTCAGCTGACCAAGCTTTTCGCTTATCGAAAGAGCAGCTGGCGAACGCAACTTTGCTTCGACACCCCATCGAAGGAGCCCCATTGTCCATACAGTGTGACGCTTCCGACACTGCAATTGGGGCCGTACTCGAACAAGAGTGCGATGGTAAATGGGAACCGCTGGGCTTCTTCTCAAAAAAATTGAACCCGACCCAGCGACGATACAGTGCCTACGACAGGGAGTTACTAGCGATTTACTCCGCAGTAAAGTACTTCCGGCACATGGTCGAAGGACGCCAGTTGACGATCAAAACTGATCACAAACCACTGGTGTACGCTTTCCGAAAGAAAGCGGGAAGTTCAACTCCACGACAGGAACGGCACCTGGATTTCATCGGGCAATTTAGCACCCGAATCGAATATGTTCCAGGTGCAGACAACGTAATTGCAGACGCTTTTTCGCGTATCGATGCAATTAAACTCCGTGCGCAAATCGATGATGCCGACTTGGCACAAGCGCAAGGAGAGGACCATCAACTCGAGTCCCTATTGAAAGCGGAGACAGCACTAGTTCTGCGTAAACTTCCTTTCAACGACTCAAAAGATGAAGTCTGGTGTGATGTATCGACAGGGACAGCTCGCCCCTACATCCCAGAAAAGTTTCGAAGGAATGTGTACGAAACATTCCATAACCCAGCCCACCCAAGCGGACGCGCAACCGCTGCGGCCGTCCGACGTAAATTCGTCTGGCCACATATGGCCAAAGACATCACAAATTGGGCACGTAATTGTTTGCAATGTCAACGTTGCAAAGTCGATCGACACAACGTGCTACAACCAGCACAGTTTAAGCTCCCCGAGGCACGATTCGCCCATGCACACATCGACATTGTGGGACCGCTTACGCCGTCGAGAGGTTACATGTACCTCCTGACGATGATCGATCGCTTCACTCGGTGGCCAGAAGCAGTGCCACTACGAACAGTGACCGCGGAGAATGTAGCCAAAGCATTCTATTCGACTTGGGTCACACGTTTCGGCGTCCCAGCCACTCTCACAGCTGATCGAGGACCACAGTTCGAGGCAGCGATTTTCAGGCAGCTGACCGATCTACTCGGCTGCCAACAAAGCCACACGACAGCTTATCACCCCCAGTCCAATGGGATGATTGAACGATGGCATCGCTCACTGAAAGCCTCACTGATGTGTCACGACGATAATCAATGGCTGGACGTACTACCGACAGTTCTTTTAGGCTTGCGCACAAGCATAAAAGAAGACCTGGGAGCCTCAGCAGCAGATCTGACTTACGGAACCAATCTGCGCCTCCCAGGAGAGTTCTTCGCCGATGGAGAACCACCGCTCGAACAGTTGCCAAATTTGGAAAACCTACGCAAACTTATGCGAAAGGTCAGGGCAACACCTGTCGCCAGACACGGTTCCAAGAGGATATTTGTTCACCCAGAGATGGACAGCTGCACGCACGTCTTCATCAGGGTGGACAAAGTTAGGAAACCTCTAGAACCGCCCTACGAAGGGCCATACAGGGTGCTGGATCGGATAAACAACCGTGTTTTCTCTGTAGACATCGACGGCAAGCCGTACACCGTCAGTGTCGAAAGATTGAAACCGTGCCACCTGGAACTACCACCAGATACCGTACTGGGAGAAGGGCATCAACAACCAGCGGCGGTAGCCGAAACCTGCCCCCTACGCCACCCAGCAGACTCCCACGAAACGCCAGGCACGTCAAATGTTGAGAATCAACCAAACCCTCGCGAAATGGTCGCGCGCGGGGCATCGGACATCCTACACGGACCGATAACGCGGCAGCGCGCCCGAGATCTGCGCGCACAAGAAGACGCTGCGAAGATTCTCAATGTACGGCAACCTGAAACCCCAACTTCTGACAAGCGAAAAAGAACGACGAACGCGCTAACTTTCGCTCCTCTACCACCCAAACACCGCCCAATACGGAAGGGAGCACGCTCGTAAAACTCAACTACACCCCCCAAGCAACTAACTACCTCATATCGTGACTACGTCACTAGGGGGGGAGTGATGTAGCGTTCTACGAACGCACAAGTCTACTCAGGTAAGGTTCCTATCTTCAAAGAACGTACTTACCTGAGAGCGTTGCACGCGCCCACAGACGCGTGCCCCAAAGTCCCACGATAGGGCCTGCAACTCGCAGCCAACGTTGAGACCGACACCAAAAAGCAAGGAACTGAACGTCCCCAAAGCTTTTTAGGTTAAGCTCAACAATTATAATTCTCCATACCTAAAACCTACGACCTGAAACAAGGAGAAACATCCATGCATCCTTCGACGTGTGCAATCGCAAGCTAAGTGAATGCCAGCACCACAAGTCGGCAACCCTGAACATCTGCACGAGATGCAGGGAATTACAATTAAAACAATTAACCGACCAACGGACGTGGTGCGGTTGATCTAAACATTAGATCACCCAAATATTCACCGCAAACAAAGGACCGCATTCCTTAGCCTCGTAACCACCCAGATGGCGCGAAAAACCAAGCACCACGTAACTCCAAACAATACTTTGTTTGAAGTTTTACGAAGGCCAGCTGCAATAAATAAATACGGCACAGCATTGCGCCGTTGCCACTGTCCGCCAAGCAGAAATGCATCAGCGGAATGTTTGTTTTTCACACCATGTGAAAAACTCTCTTGGATTTCAAATCCAATAGATACCAGCGGACTAGACGCCCAGGCGATCGTCAACACCAGATGGTCGACCTAACCAAGCAGCGTGGGAATAGAACCCACCGTCAACCACGACGGTGAAGCTTCCACATGTATGCGTGAGAATTTTCTCCTTACAGGAAATTGTGTCTGCACAACTGCAGATACAAAACACACAGGGACTGAAAAAAAAGAGTATCCGATAGGTTAAGAAAAATTTTGATCGTCAACGCGACGAGTCGTCTATATCGAACGGTGGAGAAGAAGAGTCTTTTTCGAGGTAGGACAAGTAAAGAAATGTCGAGGTTTCACCAACTTTTAAATTATATCGTGTGTTGAAGGAACTATCCGCTTTGTGCAAAAACTCTTTAAGTGTTTTTGAATTAAATTGTACAATTGTGTAAAGATTCACATATAACTCATTTTTTTAGTGTTTCACCGCGATAGAAAAGAACAGTATTAGTTTAACGTTGCTGCTTATAAACATTCATAAATAAAAGGAAATTAAATTGTACAATTGTGTAAAGATTCACATATAACTCATTTTTTTAGTGTTTCACCGCGATAGAAAAGAACAGTATTAGTTTAACGTTGCCGCTTATAAACATTCATAAATAAAAGGAAATTGAATAAACGCTTCCTAAAAACAATTTGCCTGAGTTTCATTCTTGTGCTGTATTTGTTGTGTATGTATGTTTTCTCTGCGGCAAGCAGTGTTCGGCGGAACACTTGAACACGTATAAATTCGCCAAAAACCCGCTTCCATAGAAAAGAGCTCGAATACGCTGTCACGGACTATCATCCTATTGCTAAGCTTTCACATATACTCAAGCTTTTTGAAAGCTTTCTGTATGAGACGTCAAGTTTTCTCTGCAATCGTCTTAGTTCTCTTAGACAACACGGATTTCTTACTGTGCCAGTCAACAACCACTTACTTCGTCGAAATTACATCTTACCCACAGTCAGCCCTAGAGACTGGAAAGGAAGCCGACATGGTTACAATTAATCTCAGCAAGGCTTCCGACAAGATGAACTTATACTCATAAACTTATACTTTTTAAATTGTCTTCCCTTAGCTTTGATTCCATTCAGGGGGATTTCTTTCTACTTGCAAAATAGACTCTTCAGTGTACTTTTCAGATCAACGATATCGAATCTCTTTCTGACGAGGTCTCACAACACAGTCACCCAGCCCCCAACTTTGTACTATAATGTTGCCATGTCAACACTAGACTCTGCACTTATTTAAGCCGATTTTGAAAAGTTCTAGATTTATCGTCTTAATTACTGATTGGGGCTTAATATCGCCAAATGTCCAAATCACAAGTCAGATCCCTTAAAACATTGTTAAGTGAAAGCAAGATTATCACACTGGATATCGCAAAAGCATCTTATACCTGTTTCGAAAATACACGATTATGGATTTACCGAATCTTTCATTCTTAATTCGTCTTCTACTTTAAGCGAAGAAAATTGCATCGTATATCGTGAGATCGCTAAGATATCAACAGGAATTGCGCAGACAGAAATTTAGTGTGGAGGCCGTGCAGTTGTTTTATAGCATGGAAAAGAGTTGAATGTTGATTCATTTCCTACGAATATTTCTTGAATCATCGGACCTAAATAACCTCTTACTTCTTGGCACGCGAATTAACTTGATCCTTACCCGTCTCAGTAGGCATGTTGGTAAGGAGGGAGTGATATAAAACTTTCCACAATTTCTCAAGAGCAAGTAGTGAGTTTATTGCCTAGCCACCACAATAGCGTAGAGTTGTTAGATGAACCTTAGTGACATACAGGAGGGATCCTAAATCACAATTCTTATCCAAACTCCTATTTTTATATAAAACTAATCATCCAAACCCGATTCATATATATAATAATCCCAATTAATGTTCCCAACTGAATCATATGCATGACAAATTGAACCAAATGTTTTTTGTCGCACATTGATTCAATTCCCAAAAGTTACAATTTAAACCAAATGCATGATAAATTAAACCAAATGTTCATTTATCATGCATAAACTAAAATTGCTAATAACCACAACTTCATGAAATGCGTATTCCCAAATGCATTTCATGCTTTTACCTTCCGGTAATTTGTCCAAACACATCCCCACACCTTACCTAGAACTTCATTCCGATTGAAGCACGCAGAAATCTTGTTTGTGCTTCTCGGAGTGTTTATACACTTTAACGACAGACATCTCTTCGGGTCCTGAATATAACAGGACGGCGTATTTTGATTTGAACAGTCAGGAATCCACTACAATAGTACCCGACAATTGGAAAACAAATTAAAGGGCATTCAGATGGACCAGAACGTTTATAAAAACGTTAAAAATCTATGTGGCACTGCTCGTATCACCGGCCCAATCATCCACAACGGTATTATTGTCAATAATGACAGCAATAAAGCAAATATCATGGGAGAGACTTTTGAAAATAATCACAGGCTCACTGTCAAGGATGCTGACCCGAATACTAATGTAATCATTAGTTTAGAGGTCAACATTAAATCAGACAGCTTTAACAGGCCAATTCTTGTCTTTAACCCAGCTAACGGTGCACACTTTGACGACACACCTGATAATGGTCACGGTTTCGTCACGTCAAATACCCTACAGAACCTAATTAAATCTCGAAAACCTAAGAAGTCACCCAGTATCGACAACATATCGTACCACTCGTTGCGAAAGTTTTCTGCGTTATTCTGCCTTAAAGCTTTCCATTCTGTTCAAGCATCCCTACAACATGTGGTATTTTCTCCAAGCTTGGGAGGATGTTATTATTTGTCCAATAGCAAAAGTTGGGTAAGCAACATATCACCCCTCAAGCTTTCTCCCAATTTCGATTGCCACTTGCAACAGCAAAATATATGAAAAATCCATATACATGAAGCTAAATAACGTTATCAGTGCCAGGAACGTAATGCCAGATTTCCAATTTGGATTTAGAAGAGCGCACATCACCACTGTGGCTCTCAACATATTTCAAAACTATGTCTGTGTGCGCCTCTTTAAAAAGGAACCCATCATTGTGGTGTGTCTGGACATTGATAAGGCTTATCACACAACGTAGATCGAAGGTCTCGTCTTTAAATTGTTGAACACTGGCCTCAGTAGAACGATGTGCAGTATCATCTACCACATCGTTCGAAACAGAACATTTCAAGAAATCCCGAACTTCAACTCCGCCACAGGCGTACCACAGGGCTCCATTTAATATTTACACTTCAGATATTCCTCGTCCTGTGGACGGGAGAGTAAACCAGATATGCTTTGCGGATGACGTCCTAGTGTACACGTTATCTATAAGCCCTAAACTTGCGACAAATCGACTTAATTGTCACCTGGATGAATAATTCTGAGTAGTAAACACTCCCAACCTACTTCTCGATATTCACAGAATATTCGAATACAAATAAGAGGTACTACGGTTAGACCGCAGGACAGGATGAAATACCTTGCGGTAATTTATAACCCACAAAAATGAATTTCATCAAACATGTGACCCACATTCTTCAAAGGGCCCTCGGTCAGTCTAAGCAACTGCACAACATTTTGAAGTATATCAATAACGTTAAAGTTAAACTTCTCTGCTATAAGCAACCACAATCCTATCTAGAATATTATATTGTACATATTCGGACCAAATGGAAAGACTTCGAGTTTTTGAAAGGCAACTCCTCAGAAGATACACCAACCACTCTAGAAGGCCTGACGGTCACCACTACCCCAATTCTCAACTATATGATGGTGCCTCCATTGCCGCTATTGACGAATACTTGCTACAATTAGTACGAGTATCTCGAAACCATCCAGAACAGCGAGAACCCACTTGTACGGGAGCGTAGTGATCCTAAATCACTACTCCCACCCAATCCCCCATTATGACATCATAAACAAATCACCCATACCCAATTATCCTACCCGTACCCATAATCCCAATCTTTACCCCCAATTGAATCATATGCGCGACAAATTAAACCAATGGTCCTTTTGTTGCGCATTAATTCAATTCCCAATAATCCTAACATCATGAAAGGTCTTTTTTCAAATGTATTTCATGAGCTTATCTTCTTCTTTGTTCAAACAGATTCCCATATCCTTCCTGGAACCCCATTCCAATTGAAGTACACCCAAAATCTTGTTCGTGCTTTTTGGAATTTTTATACACTTATTAACAAATGTCTATAGATGGAGAGTATAAAAGGTCGGCGCATTTTGGATTCAAGATCAGAACGCTGTGTAGTATTATCTACCAGTTCGTTCTAAACAGAACCTTCCATGTTCGATAAATGGAAAGCTATCCCGAACTTTCAACACCGCTGCAAGCGTACCACAAGGCTCCATTCTAGGCCCCATCTTATTTAATATCTACACTTCAGATATTCCTCGCCCTGTGGACAGGAGAGTAAACCAGATAGGCAATGCGGATGACGTCCTAGTGTACACGTCATCTAAAAGCCGAAAACTCGCAACAAACCGACTCAACCGTCATCTAGACGAACTGTGTCAGTATTACAGTCGATGGAAAATTTGACTTAACCCATCCAAAGCAGTAGCTATAATTCTGAGTAGTAAACACTCCCAACCTACTTCTCGACATTCACAGAATATCCGAATACAAATAAGAAGTACTACGATTAGACCACAGGAAAAGATGAAATATCTTGGGGTCATCTACATCCGAAAAATGAATTTCATCAAACATGTGACCCACATTCTTCAAAGGGGTCTGGGTCGGTCTAAGCAACTGCACTTGAAGTGGAGCAACAAAGTTGACACCAAAGCTAAGCTTCTCTGCTATAAGCAGCTAATCCGATCTGGAATATCATACGCCTTTCCCATATGGTCCTGCATATCTTCGACCCAAATGGAAAGACTTCGAGTTTTCGAAAGAAAACTCCTCAGAAGATGCACCAACTACCCTAGAAGGCCTGACGGTCGCCGTTACCCGAGCTCTCACCTATACGAATGTGCCTCCATTACCCCTATTGGCGAGTACTTGCTACAATTAGTATATAAGGACCTCGAAAGAAATTAGAACAACGAAAACCCACTTGTACGCGAGTCTTGTGGTCTTGACCCTTCTCTCTCTCGATCTCTTCGGATCAGACCACCACAATTTTTTCTTCAGTACAAGACTGAAGAAAACACCCTTTCCAACAACATTCCCCTCTATAATAGA
The DNA here is from genome assembly GCA_963931805.1 of Microdon myrmicae. Classification (NCBI taxonomy): domain Eukaryota; kingdom Metazoa; phylum Arthropoda; class Insecta; order Diptera; family Syrphidae; genus Microdon; species Microdon myrmicae. The sequence continues at coordinate 70,369,686 of OZ007496.1, forward strand.
TGATCCCTGGACCCATCCCATAGGGTTGTGGGGGTTCTCTATATCACACGGAGAAGCAACCCACAATTCCTACCTAACTTTGATCGCTAATAGCGCGTCAACCCAAACCTGCAATAGCACACATTCGCAAACATGAAAAGAACCCACTTCCCAACATGCAACATCATCCGTTCCCAAATCTGCAATCGCATACATCCCAAAACTTACCAAGAATCCATTTCTCAATCTGTAATAAAACGCATTTCCAAAAACTTGCAACAGAATATTAATCATCTCCCTCATATACATCAAACCGCATACATTTTTCCCAAAAACCACTTCGGTTAATGTCCTATTTAAACCATATCCCTCGCTTGCAACCATGCAGCATTAATTTCCCCCGAAAGTCATTCCGGCTCACTTCCTGCTTAACCCATTTCCCTCGCTTGTAACCAAGCAACATTTATTTTCCCCGAAAACCATTTCGGCTCCCATCCCAACTAAACCAATTGAAACAACACCAATTCCCCTTGCTGGTAAGCCACCAACACGATGCGTTGCATTTCCACGAAACAACCATCGCAACGACCTAGACCCATACCCCTTTGTCTAACCGACAACGCATGCTCAAACTAGGTCGTGTTTCCTAAACCGATTTCTCCGTTCACATAGCGACAGAGGACTCTAATTCCGGCTGTACGGCAGTAATTCTCTAGAACTAAATTCTCTATGCACGCATAGCAACCCTTTTCAAGTTCCTAGTAAGTGGCAGTGAGTTTATCTAGCTACGACTCCACTGCCACGACACGATGAACGGATTCTTGCCTTTGATGAGTCAGTCGATACAAAACTGCCACTGAGCGCATACCGCCCGTCCATCATCTCAGTCGAGTTTTAACAGACAATCGAGAAGGGTCCGAATTCTACGCTCGAGGAGCGCGGTCGAGTGTCATAAGCATTTTACGTTTGTCCATTGCGTTTAAACACCATAGCTTAACAAAATAAAAATAGAAACAGTGACTTTTCAGAGCTCGGCCATCATCACTCCGCTACGCGCGCTCGCCCGCCACGTATAAGCATTAATTTAACTAAAATAAAAAGAGAAACAGTGACATTTCAGAACTTGATGTCTCCGCTACGCGCGTTTGTCCGTTGCGTATAAACACGACATTTTACAGCTCGACCACCATTTCCCCGCTACGTATGTTTGTTCGTTGTGTCTAAACGGTAGTTTACCAAATAAAAAGGAGGAAAACATTAACCAAGGTGTATTACACCTGATAAATGAATCCCAATTGCAATCAATTAAAGAACCCTTTTACTACAAACCGTTCAGTGCGTTTTATTTGGCATTTTGGCGAACAGTATTCGGAGCAGCATCGGTGAGAATTTACTGAACCAACGCCCGTGCAGGCGTAAGAGTTGAATACCCCACAAGGTCTACTACTGATACACCACATACACAGTCGCACAGTACAAGACGGCACAAACACACACACACCGACCAAAGCGAAGATTACGTAAGACGTAATCTGCATTTACCACCGCACTCAATACATACCAGTCTTGTATAATTTCGTTCCCACCATCCCTCTATTCAAGTAGTGAGAGAACATTTCAACTAACCCTACACATACTGTCCTTAGATACCTCCCCCTGTTCTTTTCAGATATCTTGACACCGAGCCCAACATGCTCACGGATGTGGGTCATTCTTATTGTCGCAAGATGACCAGAAGCCAGAGACACGATGAAGAACACATTTGTCCTTGTGTCGTTTAAATCGGCCCCCCGCCACTCTTTCTTTTTTTTTTGATTTGAACAATCGGTCACGTTCGTAAATAGATTCATAACATAGCCGGTAGGATCCCAAACCGAAAGGAGAAGGCCCCTTCCAATCCGAAGCAAGAAAGCCGGGGTGCCCCCCTCACCAGTTAAATAGTAATAGAAAATATAATCCTACAATACGAACAACCTAACATTTCTTACCAAATCAGGCAACGTGAGAGATATTTATTAAATGAATTACGCCCACGCAATTGCCTATTAAAGGTTAAAATATGGTCATAGTGCAGGATAGGATTGATGAAACCTGAACTTTGTTGTGTATTTGATGAAACGTGTTTTCTCTAACATAGTATACTCATCTTTCGCATAACACTGCCCTCAAAGATGTGAGTGTGATTAAAGTGAATTCTGTTGCGCGTGCTTTATAAAGTGGAATGGGAGGGAAAGTAACGAATGATTTTCAACTGTTTTCAAATTTCCTTTTTTGCATTTTCCAATAACGTTAAATATCTCACAACGAATTGTGTATACCAGTCACCTCATACAGAGATTGTAGACTCCGCTATGAATACAACCCACCTATATCTACATGAGCCTTCAATATCTCTAGCATAGCAATACTCTGCCGAGAAGTAAAGTCTGTCAGAAACGTATCAACTTCAACGACTTCACTGTTGCCGAATTAGGAAACAAAGTGGCACCACTTTTTATTCACAGTTGACGTGTCCACTGGACCTTTTGCTGCGCAAAATAATTACAAACAATTTATTTTAAAGTCAAGAAAAATAAATTACTTGATCGTGCCAATGACGAAATGCTGTTGAATGTTAGCCCACACGATCAAACTTCGGAGAAGCAAGCTATCAATCACCCGCCAGATTTACCACCTTTCGCATGTGAATGTCGGCTGCCATCGAGTATGATATGAGTATTAATCATTCACCCTGAAGAATATCATAGGTCTTAGCTGTAACACTCCATTTGATAAGCTCTCGATAGTCACCCATGATGTACGACACTTTCTTCACTTTTCCGATAGAGTTCCTATTACAACCTCGCTGTACTATTAGCCTGGGGCCAGGACAACGCACGTTCAGCAAAATCTTGAATTTGAATCTCTGCGAAGCCCAACTGCAATTACTTTTGATTAACGTTGGTTAATACTCGGTTGAACAGTTATTACACGACGTCTTACAAATGGTAAAGGTTTGACACATATGATGGATGCGTTTGCTACCCGACGGACTCTTCACGTAAGCCGTGCGTAAGCCCAGAAGATGTTCCTTCCTCCGCAGACCTTCAATAGAGCAACATCAGATCGATATTGGAAGTCAAACCACCGACGGAGAATCAATCACACACGTTATGTCCGCCAGTTATGGATCCGACGGTCATATTTTGAACAGTGCCCACAAGCCTACTTGCCTAACTTAATCGATGTTCCAGGTGACGTTACGTTATCAATATGAATGCGCAGACTTGGACGTTTTACTTAAGCGCTCGCGATTGAATTTATCTCCAGACAAACGTTTCTTACGCCTAAGCGTAATACATAATCGATTGCCGACAGATCGATTTAATTAATCGATTCGCAGTCAAGCAAAGTGTCCAATTGAGAATGAATTACCTTCGTTATTTGTTGTCACAACATCGATTAAGAATTCAAATAGGATCGAGTGAGAGTTGAACATGCAGAAAATGAGGTCACGTACATTTTCCAAACTTCAGACACCACGGCAATTGGTCACTAAGATTGGACCGACGAGGTAACGTGGGCTCATGATTACTTGTCTTACAGCGTTTTAATACTGTCGTCACGAGCCGTTAACGCCTTTCACACCTTAATGACCCGAAATGACTAATTTGTCGAGAGTTTATGAGGCATAAAAACCAATAAAAAATATCATTACCGATTCCCACTTCTTTTTATTACTATTATTGTAATTTATTGAGTTGTAATTCGATTTTGATATGAGTTGCTGACCCGGCTATCAGGGTCATACACTCGGTTTTTATGCTCAATTTTTCATTAGAAATTAAGATATGTGATTCTGCAGTGCAATAAACTTGAGCAGAAAATTGGGGTTAATAGGAAACACAGGGAAATATAAATAATAGCAGGAAGAAAAGCGGAAGAGAATCAATTAATTTTGTCGGTATTTACCATTTTTTATTAGGGCTTTGAATAAGTGCTTGGTGTGTGCAACAGATAGCGTTACCAGAAGGGCAAGCTTGTAGTTTTAGACAGTAACGTATCTATAAGAAAGGATCATATGCCAGCTTGAAATTCGGGATACGTTACCCCGTCGAAGTGTAAGCAACCTTTTTCACAGGATTTAAGATGGACTTTCGTGTCAAAAAAAAAAGTACTGCAGCTGGAACACACTGAATTCTTCTGGTTGCTTATGATGATTATACTCGGTCGGAAGCAACACCCAGCGTTTAGTTTCGGCACTTAAAAAATAATAAAGATTTTGATTTTGAAGGTAAATAACTATCTGGCGAACGGAACAAATTTGAAGACAAAGAATTTTAGGCAATACTTCAACAAGACTCGTATTAGATGCTGGTCAAACTTGTGGAATGTTGACACAACAGCTTCGGAACGTTGGAAAATATTGGGCAGGATTCAAAAGCAAGCACGTCGGATACCGTACGAATTGAAGCAGTCGAGTATTCGAGGTCCCAAATTAACAGCTTAATTAAGAAATACCAAATCATAGGAGTACTTTCTCTACTTCTGCATTTTGCTTATGATTTATTATTATAGTTATAGACAATTATACCCATATCGTTTTTGAATAAGTTTCTAAAGGAAACAAAAATAAAATACTAGATACAGTAAGAGGCAAAAGTATAAAAAATATCATATAAAAATTAAAAATAAATTTATTCGTAATTTAATTTTAACTGTGGGAAGATATCAAAACAAAAATAGAACACTAAATGAAATAAAAAAAGTAAATTAAAATTACAAATAAAGCAAAAATAATAAATACAATACAAAAACGATGAGGAATTTCAAATTGAAAAAAAAATTGAATTGAAAAAATATAAAAAGAATAAAACGATGTAGTAGTTAGTTCAGGGAGCGTGTCTCCTTGTCCTGAAAAGGATGAGGGATCTCTATAGACCGCTCCTGAAAAACACGTACTACAAAGGGGTCGTCGCCGTGCTTTCTCAGAGCCTGAGGGAAGAGCAACGTCCTTGGTTTGTTCCTGCCGCTTTTTCGTCTTTCACGGTCCTCGTCTCCGCAGGTTTCCGTGGGAGCAGGTGATACTCAAAATCTAAAAGTAGGGGTTTTGTGGAGGTACCACAGCTTTACTCACCAGTTGTCAGCTATTAAAAGTCTCGCTTTTCTTCGGTATATATAAAGTGTTTTATTTTAGTTAAACTCTTTACATCTATATGGTTTTTTCTCCTGGGGCACTTCCTGCAGGGACAATGATCGATATTCTCCTGCGCCCGTGGTCACTCTACTGTTCCTTTATAAAGGGAAACAAATCGAGATTTGTATCTCAAAAATGCGCAATTTCGTACAAAAATCCCAACTTTGGTATCCTGAGTGAGATGCTCAGTGTTTACTTAAGATAAGAATTCAGTGTCTTGAATTCTTATGAAACTATTGTGCAGATGTGGATGTGTAAGGGATTCGGGTTTTTGTTGGTTCCTATTGGATGCGGGGGGGGGGGGGGGGGGGAGTTGCGGGGGGTGTAGTATCCCATTACACAAGACTCATTTAACCTAATATTAATTTAATTCATATGCATATCGCACAAACTGCACTCTTACTCGTCTACTCTGTAATTATATTATATATATATATATATATATATAAATATATATATATATATATATATATATATATATATATATATATATATATATAGCGTATATAAAGCGTGTTTAAATTTTAAGGGCCGATGTTCAATGTGCACCACACCTAAACGTCAAGTTTTTTTCTGCATTTCATTTGACATTTCTCAATTTCAGACTAACTCAATTTGAAAAATACACAATCGAGCAACGCGTTAAAGATATTCAGGCTTATTATGAAAATGGGCGTTCAAATCAAATGCATATCGTGCACTTCGTGATTTTTTCGGAATCGGAATCGGAAAAATCGTGCAAAAATTTGAGCAAACCGGGTCTGTAGGAGATGTGGAAACACCAGTGCGTGCTCGTATAGCTCGTACTGCAGAAAATATTGCTGCTGTTCGCGATAGTGTGGCTGAAGAGCCGTCCACCTCAACTCGTCGTCGTGCCCAACAATTGCACCTCTCACGCTCGTCGTTGATGAACATTATGCATAAAGACTTGCATTTACACGCTTACAAGATGCAATTGACTCAAGAACTAAAGCCTCTTGACCATTTCAAGCGTAATCAATGGTGAGAATGGTGGCAAGAAATGGCAACAGCGGATGATCAATTTACGAAGAAAATCATCTTCACCTCAGTGGATTCGTCAATAAGCAGAATTGCCGCATTTGGGCGAATGTAATCCAAGAGTGATTGTCGAAAAACCAATGCACCCACAAAGAGTGACTGTTTGGTGCGGTTTATGGGCTGGCGGCATCATCGGGCCGTATTTTTTCCAAAATGAGGCCGGTCAAGCAGTTACTGTGAATGGTGTTCGCTATCGTGAGATGATAACGAACTTTTTATGGCCCGAATTGGAAGATATGGATGCGGACGATATGTGGTTTCAACAGGACGGTGCCACTTGCCACACAGCTAATGAAACAATGGCTCTTTTGTGCGACAAATTCAATGGCCGTGTTATCTCACGTGGTGGCGATGTCAATTGGCCGCCAAGATCATGTGATTTGACACCGTTAGACTTCTTTCTTTGGGGTTATTTGAAAGAAAAGGTGTACATCGACAAGGCAGCAACAATTCAAGAGCTAAAGGATGAGATAATTCGGCACGTTAACGGCATACAACCTCAATTATGCCTCAGCGTCATCGAAAATTTGGACCATCGGATGGAGGTGTGCCGCCGAGGTCGGGGCGGCCATTTGGCCGATATTTTGTTCCATATATAATTGAACTATACCAATATTATCATAATAAAAAGAAATGACAATAATTTCCCAAATAATTTGTGTTTTATTCAAAATCAACATCGGCCCTTAATATTTAACCACCCTGTACAAACTAGTATTTACAAAACACGCAATAAACCTCTAAGTATTTATATTGGGTTTTCCAATAGGGACTTGACAGCTTTGAATTTAATTTGTGAACGCACGCTTTCACTAATCATCGAACGGTCACTGTCAATTTATTCAGTAAAGTCAACATTTTCATCATAGTTAAGTACACGAACGAACAACGTCCGCAAATTATAAAAATTTACTACCGAAATTTGGAGTCGGTGACCGGAACTTTAAAAGCGTTAACTCCAATTTTCGGTCGTAATTATCGCCCTAGTAGACAGGCAATAACAAGTTTAGTGCAAACATTTGAGTCTACATAATCGTTGTGTGATGTTGCCGTGCCAGTGAGACAACGGGTTGGTCGAAGTGTCGAAAATATCGCTGCCGTTCAGGCGTCCGTAGCAAACCATCCAAATCAGTCAATTCCACGGCGTTCTCGTGAATTGGGCATCGCCCAGACCACTTTATGGCGAACTTTGCGTAGGGATCTTGGTTTGCACCCATACAAGATCAAACTGACTCAAGAATTGAAGCCGATGGACCATTTGAAACGACGCACGTTCTCCGATTGGGCTCTGGAAAAGATGCGCCAAGATGATGAATTTCATCGCAAAATCATCTTCAGTGACGAAGCTCATTTTTGGCTCAATGGGTTCGTCAATAAGCAAAACGTACGTTATTGGTCGGGTGAAAATCCGCATGTGCTTCATGAATCACGTCATCCACAAAAAATAACTGTTTGGTGCGGTTTGCATGCCGGCGGCGTCATTGTGCTGTATTTTTTCGTCGACGATAACGATCGTCACGTTACTGTGAATGGCCATCGTTATCGCGCCATGATTACCGATTATTTTTGGCCCGAATTGGAAGATATGGACTTAGGCGACATGCGGTTTCAACAGGACGGTGCCACAAGCCACACAGCACACGATACAATCGATTTATTGAAGGGTAAGTTTGATGAGCGTGTTATCTCAAGAAATGGGCCAGTCTGTTGGCCGCCTCGTTCGTGCGATTTAACACTTCTCGAGTATTTTCTTTGGGGCTACGTCAAGTCATTGGTCTAGCCGACGACGTTGGAAGAGCTCAGAGCCAACATTGAACGCGAAATAGCGGCCGTTTCGGCCGAAATGTGTGGCCGAGTCATCGAAAATTGGGTCCAACGAATCGACCGCTGCAAACGTGCCCGCGGTGGTCATATGAACTAAGTCGAGTTCCATTCATAAATGTTTTGATTGTACTTCAAGCCGATAATAAAGTTTTTGAAATATCTCAAATGGTTTGCGTTTTATTTTTAAAAAAACTTGTCAAGCCCCTATTAGAAAATCCGATACAAGCAAATTGTAATTTTTGCATCCGCTCGTATCTCGCAGAAAATCACCTGCGATGATGATTTTCTTTTATTCGGGGGCTCTGAAATAGTATCCCACTACTAGATCATTTAACGTAATATTTATTCAATTGATAATATTCAAATCACACAAAATGCACCTCTTAATCGTCTCGTCTTTGATTGCCTACCCATGACGCGTAGTCATTTCTCACTCAAGCTACGCGGTAGCGAATTACGAGTACTTTTTTGTACCGTATGGTATATCGTCATTCATATCCAAAAGTAAGCAGCTGGCATGGGAGATTCCCTGGTAATTGCTGGCACCCGCAAAAATGCAACGGATAATACCAATTACCGTACGCCAAGTGGGAATACCCATGAAAATGCTGACGCCTATGAAATACGGGCACATGAATACTGAAGAAACGAATTGCTTGAACCAAAACCATTCCCCCTCCAGTGGATCAATTAAGTGACTATAGCAATTTAGCAAAACAAGTGACTACTACCAAGCAGTTGGACTCAATATGGGTCAGGCGTTCGGAGTCATACGAAATGGGGAAGAATAGAGTGCATCGTCTCCGATTCTCGCCCAATAATTTTGGTATAAAAGAAGTGGTTGCAAAAATAGTAACTGAGAGTTAATCGATCAGAGTAAAAGGTTGCTGACTTGAGATGAAACAGTGGCCTTTTTACTCTGAAATAAAATAATAGAGTGAAGTAACCAAGCGAAAGTTCGCGGCTTCGCACAAGTATAGCGGGCCTTTTGGTATAAAATAAAATATTAACTTAACTTCCAATTTCCATACAAAATATTAAGTTAGAAACAAGTAAACCATTATGATAGTTAGAGAGTTAAGTAACCAAGCAAAACGTCGCGGCCTCGCATGGGTACAGCGGGCATTTTGCTTTAGAATAAAATAATAAACAATGAATCTTAAATCAATAAAAAGACATAAACAATAGAAGAAAAACCTCTTTATCTAACTCTCCTCCTGCTCGTACTCCCCTCGCTATTGAGGAAGCCCGGCGAAACGCATTAGAACAATTGGTGGCACCGGTGCTTACACATAGATCCCGCTTCCAACCATAAAAATATAAAAACAACAAAATAGACAAAAGCGTACCTGGGATAAAACACCAGAGCAGTGCAAAAAGAGAAATTATTAAAAATAAAAGAAAATAAAAAACCAATTCTTATTAAAAAAATAATATATAAAAAAATAATATATAAAAAAATAATATATAAAAAAATAATATAAAAAAAAATAATATATAAAAAAATAATATATAAAAAAATAATATATAAAAAATATATATATAAAAAACATAAATATATAAAGTAAAATAATAAATAAATAAAAAGAATTAATAAACCAATAGTCTCAAGAACGTACGACCTGGCGAATTCCAAAAAAAGGACGCCGCGCCGGAGGCAAAGTTTGCGCAGTGATAAAATACCAGGGTGTTGTTACGCCTCCAGCGCCGTGCTTCCTCTTTCGAGGGAAGAGCGTGGGGGTTATATATTTATTAAATTAATTATAGTTAGTTTTTATTTATTTTATTTTATTTGAACTCAGCTATCTCAAGGTGAGCTCTCTTCTGAACTGCTTTTACAATATAAATTTTCCTGGGGTGGTCGGTGGACTCCAGTGGATGGGACACATAGCTCGCATGAGCGAAGAGGAGCTTGCCCGGAAAGACCTTTGTGGTAGGATGTAAGGAACGTGACAGAGCGACAGAGCTTGTCATAGAACAGGGCGTCCAGAGCTTAGGAGTGCCCAACTGGATGACATCGGCTCGGGATCGGGGCCAGTGGAGAGACTTGCCAAGACCGGATCCTGCTTGTAGTGCCGATGATGATGATAATATATTATGGTGTCTGCTGCTGATCCTTGGTCTGCTAGTGATATTGCGACTGTTGTTGTTTGCGCCGCTTGATGATATTGCGTCTGCTGTTGTTTGTGCTGCTTGTTGATATTACGACTGTTGCTGTTTGCGTTGCTTATTTATATTGCGACTGTTGCTGTTTGCCGCTTGTTGAAGTTGTTGATATAAATGCCTTCTATAGACCTTCGGGGTCTTTGCATGAAGTTGGGATCGCTCAAAGGTATAGATTTGCTTACGTTATTCTCACATCTGAATGCTGATGTTTTTAATGTAAAATAAAGTTTAAGTAAACAATCTGGTCTGTGTATGTTCTAAGTCATCAGAAGTCACGAGCCAGGAGTTCTTATTCTGCTGCTCATGAATATATTTTTAGCCACCTGCGGTTTGCCAATCGTCGGAATAATGCTCCGTACCTTATGATAAGTTCGCCACGAACTATCCTGAAGATGTACTCACAAGTGCGACGTTAAAGTAAGCATGGGTAAGTTTTCGTTCAAGTTAATGAGATGTTTTGTCGTGAGAGTGGTCTCAGTCTCAGTGCAGTCAGTCTAATCAAAACGTGTCGTATGGACAAGAAAATACACTCGTTGCGATTATTCGAACAAGTCAACTGTGTTACTTCGAACATCCTGTCAACTGTGAACGGGTCTTCAAAGAAACGATCATAGTGGCGATAAGTAGTAAAACATGTTTATCGTGCAACCGGACAATAAAGTGTATGATTCTACTTAGTGTTCCTAGTGTTCTAAACAGCACCTGGAGTAATATGTTGTGAAACTTGGGGATTCCACCCCGACCAGATATCGAGGACTATTTACCTCATCAGTTTCTTCCAATCTATAGGGACGCCCGACTGGAATATCTCGGGTAAGTCGGCATATCAGTGTTTAATTACACTTCATCGTGGAAGGAATGCCTCAGCTGCCAGGGGTCTGTGTTCATCTTCTGTCTCAGATGTTTATGAAATGCCCAGTGCCTGAACAACTCGCCTTCCTCGACCCTACAGGCTCCTGTATAGGTCGTGCGATCCCCAAACTGCCCGAGGTCACGAGAATGGTGTTCAAACGTAGTCAACATCTCGGAGAATACCATCACCATGGTTTATGATCTCATAAAGTTGTTACTTGCCGCACCGACGTGGGATGAACTTATTGATGCCTTGGATAGTGTTCAATGAGTGCACATCGAATTGAAACAACCCAACAGTAAATCATCACAAATTCACCTTGTCTACCAGAGAGTTTTCTCATGACCTGGGGCACCTAGAGATGATATTCTCTTGACATCCTACGACGATGGTCTATATTGTCGACATTCACGCTTCATTTGCGACGACCGCGTTGACTGGATTTCTTTCGATTGCCTTCGTAAACTGAGTTTTGCCCTCCTGAGATACCGACCGCTCGAATGATCATCATACGTGTGAGTCTGTCAGCTTCTTCCTTGTCACTTGCCTCCTTCTTTGTCTCCAGATTGATGTTGTGTCCTGACCAAGTCCTGGTCCGGTGTCACCTAGACGTCAGATCGCCATCGACGTACGACATCGAATACCCTTTCAGTGTTGTGTGCGCAATCACGGATGCTTTTACAGATGACAACGGTCAAACTTCACTAGTACCGTTCAAAACCAACCTCGTTAAGCGCTGTCCCTTGATCGATCCTTGGGGATCGAAGTCATCGTGCCGGCGTACGACACGCGGTTCCACTTCGTCCCACGAACTGTTCACTGGACACAACTCTGAGCGACGCCGCGAAAATACTCAAGTTTCAAAATACGGAGCGAACGATCGCCACAAGAACAATACAAACACTAAATGATTTTATTTTTTTTATTAATGTTATTTTATTGGTAAAAAAATGTTTATATTTATTTTAGCCACAATATCCACGCACTGAAACGCAACCGGTTAAAAAATTAAATGTTGAAAATTAGCACACACTCGACTCCGGGTATAAACGCACCTCCGAGTGTACCAGAGAGCGGAAGTCAGCGCGATCAGCGTGGTCGGCAGATGAAATGAGACTTAGCGATACAAAATCCGTTTGGGTTGAGTTTGTGATGTGGTGGTAGATATCCTCTTCACTATGTATTTACTTACCACCAGAGAAACGTAAAGTCTCTCTTGGTGGAATGGAGAACCAGATCTCGTAATGGAGATCATGGTGGTATGTGTATGATCGTTCAGATCTGTGTTGTTTACTCATGCGCGGAGGCAATGGCAATACAAAGCAGGCAGGCGGCAAGGACAAAGGGATCGAGAAGATCGTTGTCTATGAAGTGCGTCTAAATAAATAGACGACAATGGTTCGAAGAAATGTGGTAAAAGAAAAGATGAGACGAGGGCCTTGATGATGCCCTTGTGTAAACATACGAATAGCCATTCGAAAGAGGTGCTATTGTATTACAATACTTTATACAATGAGAATTGTATATCGTATCTTGGGTCGGTGGCCAAAACGAATCCCTTGCTTGCATTTGTATATGCAGGGAAATTCGTTGCGACAGAGAAAGGAATTGGAGATTGTTTGTTAGTGGAAAAACAAATCATTGGATGGATATTATACATGTTTACATGCGTAGGAATTCAGTTTTATGGCACTAGACGCTAGATGCGCGTATTGCTTTTGTCCCTTGGACAAAGAGTCTGCAAGATACGTACATGTGGGAAGATAAGGGCGCACATGAGGAACAAAATTGCTTGGCAAACAATGGTGCCGGAATAGTTTTCCTACTTATAATACATGTATGCAAACGAATTATTTTCCAGCGAATTCTAATGATGCATTAGATGTGTGAACAGAATCTTTCAGCAATTTTCATGGAATGCGTTGAAAGCATTAATGTCCTTGTAGTAGGAAATGTTTATGCTGGGTGGAGATTGCGGTGCAGGTGTGGGAAAGTTGGAATTTGCCTGGCAACGGAAAGTACCGAATAGGTTATGGGATTCCTGAAAAGGTAGAAAAGAAGTCTTACAGGGTATTGTGTGCGAAGAGAGGCATGGAAGGTAAGTTTTCTTTTCCAGGGACTTTTAGATTAAAGATTTGATCTGAAGCATTTAAGGTGCTAATGCGATTGCATTAGTGAAGTTATGAGATTGGGTGGAAGTTATGGGGGTTTTTCAGGTAAGTGAACCGTGGGGCTCCTCGATAGTATAGTGGTTAGTATACCCGCCTGTCACGTGGAAGACCGGCGTGCGATTCCCCGTCGGGGAGCCCCCGGCGCAGGACTAATGACCTTTCCGGGAAAAAAAACAAACCATTATGGAAAATTTAACAAGCCTCAGGACTTGCTAAATAATGCCAAGACCGGTTCCCGGTTGTAGTGCGGATGATGATGATGAACCCTGGGGTTTGGCGGAACCGTAACAGTATCTCGTTCTGGACCATCCTAGAATACTTACACTTTAGTGTTTGACGGATTGACACCCCTCACCTATGCCAATGGTGAGATCCTACTCTAGCTCACGGGTCAGACTGTTCGCCCCTTCGGACATAACAGGATTCACTCGGACGGTTATTCCTTTCAACGTCGCCTCTCACATAAATCAACTTATTTTCAGAATCACCGTTAAATCGTCTACAGCCGCCAAACAACCCGATCTCGTTTAACAGATACCTACTGTTATTTTTTTCTTCTCTTTTTCGTCCCCAGACACCGATACCATAAATGATTTCTAATCCTTGGTGGATTTTTCGTATTTAAGTGGCATAATATCCGTTATAGAAGGGATGTGCCCCATAGGGGAATATCATCTGAAATGGTCGGTTTCGGCCATCCATTACGATTCCCGGATTACATCCCTTTCTGTGGCGGCATTGGTTTTCTGTACTGAGCCGTTCAAATAACATGAGAGTTGCACGTATGTCGTAATATTTGGAGCTTGAAATCTCATGTCTTCTCTGTCTGTCCATATTTCTACCCACAAACTAGCAATTCAAATAAAAATAAAACCCCCGGTCAATAGTGAAGGCAGTCAATAAAGAAAACAGGGCATATATTTAAGAACTGCATTCTCCATGGTTCTACAATCAATGAAGTTAAAACAATTGTTTCTGCCGTAAAAAATATGTTTGAAAGTTAAACTCTGTCCATATTTTGGTGGCGTCACATCAGATCTCATTAGAAATCGTCGTCTGCCCATGACACTAGACATACGTTTAACTTATCTCTATGATTACTTTCAAAGAGCCCTTTTAAAGGGATTTGTTTCAATACGTCTGCATGCGACACGGGGGTTTAAAGGAATCAAGATGTTATCAACCTAAAAGGTCCCGTTTTTACATACAACAACAATCATCTTACCTTCACCTCCTCCATGACAAAAGGTAACTGTCGTTTCAAATTCAAAAAACTCGTTAAACCGTCAAGCCGATCGTTAAATGTTTAAAGCATTTCAATATTGACCTTTCTAGATTTCATTAAAGTTAATCTATATTCGACCTCCCAGGAACAAGCTGTATAACATAAATAGTCATACATAGCTGGATCATTGGGGCGTTGAACGTTCTCATCAATTAATTAACTAAAAGATGGTTAACCAACCCTGAAACTCAATCTATTTCGACGGAGACTTGAGTTAGGTAAAGAAGTATCCCATTTCACTCACACGCTAAGTTTTGGATTACTTCCTTCTTATGAAAACAACCAGAAGAATGTCATGGAGTTGTCGTCAATTAGTTGATCAACACTTTTGATCAGAATATCGTGTATTATACTTCTCGGTTCTAAGCAGTAGCTGGAGCCAGATGTCATGTTGTAACATCAATAATTTATGGTCCGATAATATTTATCTGGGAGGTGGTGTACTTCGTAGTGGACGTCTTGAACACAACGCAAATTGCGACCAATTTCGTGTCAGAACAGTAACAATGAAGAATACTTGCAGATAAAGTAATTCGAAAAGTACACAATTTTTAACACGATACATCAATCAGCAAGATACGATCGGGGTAGAAAGTGAGATTTTGGTTTTTAACGATGAGAGTGGAACGACATAGTCGAACCGGCAGCCTCATTGTCTTATATATAAATTAACTGAACTTAATAGACAGGAAAAGCTTACGAAATTTTGGAACGTGTTTGAGTAAAGATTGGTGAGAACGATGGCAAAATTTTATTCAATTTTGCCCAATGTTCCAATCGAACATAAAATGCTCAACCTGAAAAACATGATAACCGCAATGGTTTTCAAAATACAACTTTTGCCACAAGAAAGAAGGGACTTTTTCATGCTACAAAGTACAGTGACAAACGCTTTTTCGTTGGAAACTGGTGCTGTGAATCTCGAACGATCACGTAATTTATTTACATTGTAATAAAAATTAATAATAATTAACCTCTTTCGTACTTTTCCTATCCAGACAACAATGTTAAGTATGCCGGTGTTATTGACTGATAACTTTCCGTGATGTTCACATTTGTTACACCTTTTTTTTTTTTTTCTTTATTAGACTTCTCTCGGGAGAGGCGAACCTATAGCGCCGAGTGGGCGCCCCGAATGCCATCTTCTTTTTGAACAGTTGCAGGTTGTAATGCTCCGGGAACACTCGCGTGGGAAGGGAGTTCCACAGCTTCCCCGCTCTGTAACGGAACGAGTTCTGGTGCAGGGATGTTCGCGCCTTCGGGAGATGAACCACAAACGGATGCGATCCGTCGGATTGTCTTGTGGAGCGCATATAAACCGAATTGTGTGGAACAATACCAAGAATCTCCGAAGAACAGTACCTGTGATAATATCTGTAAAACAGACAGAGGTCAGCTACGCGCCTTCGATGTGATAGCGACTGTAGTCCCGACGTCAGCACCGAGTCCCCGATCAGGCGGATCGCTGGTCTCTGTATGCTCTAAAGTAGGACGAGGGTATGTTTAGAGCCGAGCTCCAAACATGAGAGCAATATTCGAGCGCGGGTCTAATTTGGGATTTATATAGGAGAAGAAGTTGGGGCGGAGTAAAATATTTCTTGGCCCTAAAAAGATCAGTTTTCCTGAGGCTGACCTGGCGATACTCGACAGATGTTTATGCCATGATACATTCCCACAGACCGTGACGCCGAGCAATTTCAAATTTTCCCCAGCCTCGAGGGCCTGAACATTCATCATCAGCTGTGGAACCGATGATCCACTTTTCATTGTGAATGTGTCTTCGCTGCATTGAAGTCGACGAAATTGGCCCTTCGCCACTGCAGGACCTTATATAGATCCTGATTTAGAGAGTCAATCTGTCTACATCTCAGCTGATGCGACGCAGATTCACCAATCGGCCGAACATTCGAAAAGGAGGAAACAAGCATACTATCATCCGCAAAACTAAACACTTTGTTATCCGTTGTCTCCAACAAATCATTTATGTGAAGCAAGAACAAGTTTAGAGCCAAAATAGAACCCTGGGGCACCCCCGAATTGACAGGATACAGATCCGAACACTCGCCGTCCACAACAACCCGGATCGATCGATTCTCGAGGAAGCTCCTCGTCCAGTCGCAAAGCTGTTGGGAAAGTCCATATGAACGAAGTTTGCTCAGCAATGCCCCGTGCCAGACGCGGTCAAAAGCCTTGGAGATATCCAATGCGACCGCCCTTGACTCACCATGCCGTTCAATCGCAGATGTCCATATATCGGTTTTATGTGTCAAAATGTCTCCGTGGACCACCTGCCACGGAATCCGTATTGACGGTCATTGAGAAGTCCGTTGCACTCCAAATACTTAACTTACTCTATATTGATGACTTTCTCCATCACCTTAGATAAAATAGACAGTAATGCTATCGGACGGTAATTTTGTGGGAGACACTTTTTCCCCATCTTTGGGATTGGCTGAACTCGAGCGATTTTCCAGCAGGCAGGAAAGGTCTTCCGTACATAAGATAAGCGGAAGAGTTTGCCAAGAACCGGTGACAATTCTGGAGCACAGTTCTTAAGGTCTATTGCTCGTATTCCGTCCGGCCCGGTTGCCTTCCTACAATCCAGTTTACGTAGAATGCGTTGAATAGTGCGCGGACGAACTCTCACATCCCGCAACAAACACCGTACCGGCGAGATCACAGGTGGCTCCAAAAGGCCGGGATCGAGGTTTGAATTCGCGGAAAATAAATTCGCGAACACATTAGCTTTATCCTTTGACATCGTGACTAACGTCCCGCTGTCTGTCACCAACGGAGGGGGATGTGAAGTTACCGCTGACAGCTTTTGCCATTGACCAGAAGGAGCGCGAACCAGTTGGGCACCGAAGGAGCTTATTGATCGCCCTGTCGTTGTAAGCGTTCTTCGCGGTATCAATCGCCTGGTTGCACGCGTTTCGGATTCTAACAAAATTCGTTCTGTTAACATCGGTGGGATTGGAGCGCCATTGCTTAAAAGCTCTATTTTTTGCCGCTGTAATCAGCTTGCATTTTTTATCAAACCCAGGTTTATCAGACGAACTTAGCTTGGAACGAAGATTTTTTTCTTCCATCCTGCAGATCGAAAGATATGTCCTTTTTTCTGCCTGGCCCTTTTGCCAGCCAGTATTTCCTTTCTTTATCTTTCCCGGCTTGGGATCAAAAGAGGAAACACAAAGGAAAAATCAACAGAGGATCGTGCTAATGCACATTTATGATCCTCTATGTCGGTGGGCGCTAAACCGATCGTGTGGTTCGTTTTATGGCGCAAGTTATTTGATTTAGGAGAATGGACAAAGATGTTCTCTGTGGGAAATGTTTGTTTGGGTAAACAAACCTTTTAAGGATCATAAAATTGCAGATGTGCATTTTATGATTCTCAACAACTTTACTTGTAAGTGGTCATCTGGTCCGCAGATTTGGATCCAGGGGATTTTGCGTGTTGAACATATGGTTCGTTCTTTCACGTCTTGGATTCAAGTTAAATTCAATATGGGCAAATCGAACGTGTCGTTCAATTTGTTTGATATTAAATTGATATCGCGATATTTAATGTATGTGCGATTAATGATGGAGCTTAGCTCCAAAGAGGTACGTATTCAGGGGGGGGGGGGGGGGGGGGGGTTGTGCGTAACAACAGTGTATCTTCAAGGAAAGGAATTATAGAATACATTTTATATGAGCTAAGTGCTTTACCATCGGCGTGAATCGAGTTTAAGGGGCACACCGATTTGTGAGCAGTTATTAACACTAAAGCTACCGACATTTCATATGTATTTATTTCCAGCATTAGGGTCAATGACCTGTGTTATTATTATATATTTTAAGATTTACATCATGTAATAACTCTTAGTCCAATTTAGTGTATGAAGAAAACATTTTTCAATTCCATGTTCTTTATTTATTGGATTGAAAGAAACATAAAAATCTTAAATTTGGAAATAAATAATGTATAAAGCTTATCATCATCATCGGCACTACAACCGGGAACCGGTCTTGGCCTTATTTAGTAAGTCCTGAGACTTGTTAAATTTTCCATAATGATTTATTTTTTCTGGGCAAGGTCATTAGTCTTGCGCCAGAGGTTCCCCGACGGAGAATCGAGCCCCGGTCTCCCGGGTGACAGGCGGGTAAACTAACCACTACACTATCGAGGAGCCAAGTATAAAGCTTATGTAAGGGGTCAATTGACCCACCCGTGGTAGGTTTAGTGTTAAGAAAAGTGTTTTGAGATTTTAAGAATATATTTGTGTAAAAAATATCCATGTGCCGTGCTTTTGTATGAATTTAATTAATATCCACCAATTTATGTGCCATCTCCTCAGCCCCAAAAAAGAACGTTCTCCCAAAGCTGAGTTGGGCGTTAAAATACCCAACGCCCTGCCGGTCGGTAAAATACCATTGCCTCAACCTATATGCTCCGTGAAATAATCTGGCGTTGGCCTTAGGAGCTTGGATAACGGGTCGATCCGAAAAAAGTTGGTAAAAGTAGTAGAAGTCCGTCACAAAGTGAGATATCAACGCGTCACGCTGTACATCTCGCGATATAGTCGGGAAAAGTCTTTAACTATGTTCTGAACTTAATTGAGATAAGAGATGATGGTGTGGGGTTTCTAATAGATATACACACAATACGCAAGCAAATAGTGAAAAACACCGAAAGAAGAATTTGGCGGTAATAAAGGTTGGTTATTTTTACTTTGTCGATATTGGTGTTGGCCCAAGTGTCCCGCCGAACACTGAGTATCGCGGATGATTTTAACACCCAGAGCGAATGCTGTGCTCTGCCAGAACTGTCCACGAAACAACTGAAATCTTCTTCACTATTATTTCAAACGCTATAAGATCGATTAAGAAAAAGCATCCGATTCATTCCAGATCAGTTGAGTGTACTTGAGTTTACAAATTGAATTCGTACACGCAGATTGGCTACATTTTTAGTGATTCTAACCGTCATAGCGTCAGTTCGAATCACACGCACCTCGCCATCGTCGCAAACGCTATGATTGGTGACACCGACGTGATCTGTGTACAAATAGCACACACTCCCCCATAGTAAAACAGGACTTTACTACCGTGGTCCCGACATCTGCATAGAGCACCGGGTCGCTCGTCTGCTATGACGATCTCTCGCTCCGTCGTTCCGTTGTTCACACACGAAGTTGATCGTAACAAAGTTATCCGTGAGATGGAGAATCTGAAGGTAAACTAGATAACCTTTCAGATCTCCTACGGGGAGGGGAGCTATCTCAGAGAAAACCTTTTGATAAGAAACCGCACTGTGAACAACTGAACTTCCCGTCATCGAGCCCGACCGTGTTAAGTAATGGGGTGACGACCCCATTGAAGATCATACCAATGGTGTCGCCATCAATGCGAAACACTTCCCAATACTCAATTATCAACACCTTGGAAACGGAAATGGGAAGTTTATTAATATTATTGTTCACCTTGCAATTCCACATAATTATGTGAACGGAAATGCTGGGCGCCATTTGATCCTTCTAAATCACTGAACTCCTTGCATTCCGTCATAGTAATATGCACGTAAATGTTGGGATATTTCATTCATAAATAAAATGATCGAACACCATGACCATGAAGTGTAAGATGATATTATTTAAGGAGAATTTCACATCGCCATAACCAAATGCTGTTGACCCCAAGGTAAGAACAAGGGGCAAAAGCAAAGAAAGACTAATATGTTTTCTGATATCAGCAGAGTCTGATGGTGACTCCATAAGTGGAGTTACTTGTATTATCGGTAATCAAGTGAAATGAAATAGATAGTAAAATATGGGGGTTTAAGTAGTGATTTAATAAAAGTAGGAATATGCTTTGTTTTTTGCTTCTATAAATGTTTCCTTTCGATATTGTTTTCCGGCTGAATTGTTTTTCTTTATGTGGGAGTTTGCTTTCCGTGGTGTTTTAGCGCCGTGAAACACTTAATGTCGTAACTCCCGCGAAACATATCCATTCAATTAGTAATGACATTTTGTAACATCTGAGGCGTCGGTTTTACAAATGTGAACATAGTGGACAAATATTTGCCGAGAAACCTGATATCCTAACCCTAACCGAGATCCAGATTGATTCGTCTACTGGTTCAACATACGAAGGTGAATCTAATATAATTTAAATTTTTTTATACATTTATTGAATTGCCGAAAAAAAAACTAGCTAACTATACTATCAACCCTTTGTTGATATATTCTCCTGTGTGATCTACAAAGTTTTGCCACTGATTTGGAAGTTTTCATATCCCTTGTTCGTAGAAAGATTTAGGGCGAGTTGTTAGTCAATTGCGGACGTGGTCGTCGACTTTATTACTTTCAATTTTTTGCCCCCAAGTGGTTCCTTCAAGCGAACAAAAAATAGTCACAGGGAGACAAGTCTGGGCTATAACGAAGGTGTTCGAGGATTTCCCAGCACATTTCTTCCAATGTATCCCTTGCCAAGAACGCGGTGTGAAACCTGGCGTTGTCATGAAGAAGGTTGACATCTTGAATGGGCATATCTCGTCTTTTGTTTCGATATGTGGCTTTTTCCGACCGTAACAACTGACAGTAGTAAGCTGCATTCGCTTTTTGTTGTTCAAGATGAAAATCAATCATTAAAACTGCGTTTGAGTCGTAATCATTGCAAGAATTTTCTAGCTGAGAGATGAGTTTTGGTCTTCACTAGGCAGCCTTCATCCTTCCTTCGCCACTCATTACTTGCCATTTTCTTTTCGAGAATATAAAGATGTACCCACGTCTCATCACATGTGACAATACGCTTCAAAAAATACTCCCCTTCTTGTCGGAATGGATCTAGAAGTGTTCCAATGATCTCCGAGCTGAGCTGTTTTTAATTCACCGTCAATAACCTCGGAACCCATCGACCAGTAATTTTGTTGAAGCTAAGATCATCAGCGATAATGGATTGTGAACACTTCCATAGCCGATACCCATCCCTGATAAGATGTCTTCAACAGTTAAGCTGCGATCACTTTGAATAAGCTCTCGACGGCACGGATGTTGTCATCTGTAGTACTTGTCCTTGGGCGTAGATCATGACTTTCGTTTTCGATGCGTTCTCGCCCACTTTTAAATTCTCTGTCGGACGTATACAACGATTATGAGACAGTATATCATCATCAAACTTTGCCTTAAAAATTTCCGAGGGTTTAACCCCTTCATTTGTTAAAAATTTCATAATTAACCGTTGCGCAACAGACGTAGGTACCTTTTGCTCACTCATGGCTGTATTGCCGAACTGGTTCCCCTACTCTCCATAAACCAAACAACAGCCACGCACAAGATTATCTACAGCTATCTCGCAACTTGTTGCTAAGCAAAAAAGTAAAATTACCGTTTATATTTGATTCACACTCGTATATTTGTTTCCTAGGATATAACTTACATTCGAAAATTCCTTTTTAGGGTGTAGTTTGTGTCTTCACATGATCCAATTCAATTTGCCAAAAAGCAATTTGGAAAAAGCATTAGAATCCAAAATTGGACGTCATTTGAATTAAAATCGTGTTGAAGAGTTCCGCGAAATTTCGTTGTTGTTTCTACCGAATCGAATCCGAAACCATGGCAGCTGATCGGAAACAAACTAGAATACCATCAGCAAAACCGATTTGAGCAGCTGCTCAAATATGATTGGTTAAACAAACTTACCTGTTTCAGAATTTTAGTATTTAAGATAAAAGCAATCATGTTTTCAACAGAGTATTACGAAAGGGTTTAACAACAGGGACTAATGAAAATAAAGTATATTTTAAACTTCCAAAAATTGTATTTTTATCAGAAAAATCCGGCATTCTACGCTCTTCCCGCAAATAGAGGAAGCATGGCGTAAGTATAACAAGGGACAACATCCTGTCGATAGAATCAGATAGAGAAAAAAATTCGTTAAATGATGCGTTTCCATCCAAGTTCGGGTTTTTCTAAAGAAAGCAGTAATATGTTTACGAACGTGAAGATCTAGCTAAAACAGATTAAATTATGGGATGGAGCTGAGCCCATATTGTAGCAGAAGCTCATAAGCAATATCACTTTGTATGTGAGTGGGTACACCACGATGCGGAAATAACAGAGGTACTAAGTTATAACAAAGTGGAGTAAAATCGTAAGTTTTTTTCCCCCCGGAAAAGGCGAACCTATAGCGTCCTGAGATGCTATTTTTTTCTCGACCGGGTCCATCAGCCAAGCTGTGAAAGATGTTCAGGGATTTGTCCCAACCATTTCACGAAGCGTATACTTTAATTGGGTGGTGTTTCGCTGGGCGGCTGGGCTTTGGGACCCTACCTGCCACTTAGTAATTCTGCCAAACTGTACAATAACAAGAGTCGTCAGTTTACCCTAGGTTTGCACAATCAAATGCAAGATATTTCCTTACTTCCTTGCTAACTCAGGCATTGAGGCGTCAGCTATTACGGTTTCACGAAGTGCACGGGTTGTTGATTCTTAGTGAGAAACGTGGGCAGAGACAGAGGAGAAATTACATCTTAGACCGCGAATGTTTCAAAGATCAACCCCCATTCCATTGAAATGGCCAACCACAGAAAACCAATACTGCGCCAAAACAGGACGCAATTCGGTACCTGCAACATATGAGCAAAAGCAACCACTACATGTGTTATGCCCTTGTAGCGGCCCCACTAGTTCCGCGTCGAAATACAGGTTAGATCCTTTTCACATTAAATATGTCACCATTTAAACACAAAAAAAACCACCAAACATTGTAAATCGATCGAAAGTCTCGATGTTTAAAGGACGTAACAGAGGTGCGAAAAAGAAATACAGATCCGTTTGTTTACCTCGGATCCCACAGAAGAGTTGTCACGCGAACCGAGAGTGCAATTGGGTTTCTAGTGTTTAATTAAGATACCAATGGTACGGATCTTGAGGCAGAAGTGCACATGCTATCGCATCGGTGGTTAGATCGGAGTCTGTACTTTAGTAACTGTCGTGAAGGTTCTGCGAATTCGAAAAAGCAATACGAGAAATTGCAGAAAGCAGTAAGAGACCACTCTGAATGTCTAACCAGCTCCGTTGAGAAAAACCCAAACTCAATCCTACGGAAGGAATGGTAAGACATACAACAGTATGTTTTAGTACGTAGGCGCAGGATTGCTACATTTTTTTACACAAACGCGCGCAAAAAAGAAATCCTTTAATGTCAGAGCACAGTACGAACGGAAGGCAAGAAAGTGGACCAGGAAAGAAGGTATCGATGTACATTGGGCTTAAATGCCTGGACATTACAACGACGAGGAAAAATACAACTCTGTGAAGTGCGTATGCCAGTCACTCGACAATGGAAAAATCACACATCCTCTAATTTGAAGGCATCGTTGCGGCCAGCTAGCAGTTGAAACTGTTGAACGTTTATTCTCTAATTTCATCATCATCATCATCATCATCGGCACTACAATTGGGGACCGGTCTTTCTTATTTAGCAAGTCCTGAGGCTTGTTAAATTTTCCATAATGATTTGTTTTTTCCGGGCAAGGCCATTCGTCTTGCGCCAGAGGCTCCCCGACGGAGAATCGAACCCCGGTCTCCCGCGTGTCAGGCGGGTATACTAACCACTATACTATCGAGGAGCCTCTCTATTCTCTATTCTCCATTTTACAGTCCACAAAAGGAGGAGTTTGGGGACGCCACGTTCTGAAGATCTTTCAAGAGACGCAGTTTGTCCACATTACAACAATAGGAAAGTGTTACGCCCTCAAGTGAAGTGATTCCAATGGATCTTTGATAACCCCAAATACCTATCTATCTATCTGTCCACACGTAACGAATATTAAGCCAGTTCCACAACAGAACCACATTAATGATAAATAATATCTTTTGAGATTAGTGACGTATAAAATTACATCGGAGTGGATAAATATTTTGTCCGCATTGAGTAAGATTAATTTTAGTGGGCACATAATGGTGGAAATGGGACTTCATGTAAGGGCTATCGTGGGAACCAATGAGTATATGGGCAGTCTACGTTTTTTTTTACACCTAAGTAAGGCAAATGATACAAACGAAAGCCGACGTTGTATTTCGAAAAGTTGTGCATAATGCAAAAACTGAAAGCATATTTACTGTAAATCCCAGGATGATGTGACCCGACGTAGCCCTTAGTTGAGCTTTAATACATAATACATCAATTTTACCTACCCATTCTTTGCTAGTCTCGTGAACACGTCCTCCCCCTATCCCTTCCAATGCAAACTCCTGTTAACCCACTTCAATCAATCACTGTATGTGTTAAGAACAAAGGCTACAACCGCACCTCGGCATGTTCGGTGTACGTCTTCCACATGCAAATCATAGACCTCGCGACTCTAACAGGTCCAAGGCGTGTTGTACAAAAATACTCGCGACGATGACAGGCGAAATATTCCTTCACGTCATATCAATGTTCAATCAAACGTATCTCTACGTCTACACCTTTATCTACCGGTCGCGCAGTTTGTGGTAAAAATCCAGGTAAGCTGGCGGGTCCTAGGTACACATTGTATTGCGTTCTTCTCGCAACATTATGCTTTCAGATTGTACCCATAGCTTTGATTGCTGGCTCTGATATAACTTAACATTATCCGTAACGTAAGGCGCGGATAGGTGGCTGAGTGATTTGCTCGACGGGCGCTCGTCCCAAGGATGGCAATAAGTTTGTGCGCACAATGAGCCACCACCCGCTTGCCTTCTTTCCCCTCTCCGGAACTGGCTTGTATTATGCACGTCGCATTTCAGATTGGATCATGGCTAAGGCCGCGACTACCTTCACATTGCTATATGGGGGCGTTGTGCCCGACATTCAAAGGTTCACTGAATTACAAAGATGTGAGTGAGCTTGCATGGACTTACCTGTTTAATTTTCGTTCCATTGTGCGTTGTCCTATAATCCACAGAGAATTCGGAGCGGCGTTGGTAATCCGAGGATAATCCAAACAAGCTAATGTACGAGAAAATACACCTCCTTAATCATATGAACACACAAGCACTGATACTATCGCACAACACTGCATTCACATCGCAATATCACTAAATGAAGCTCTCGCTAAAGCACAGGCAAACGAGACACTTAACGGATCAGGACACGTTACCAGGTATCTGCGGATACAACTTGTTGCCGCGATGAATTATTTTAATTAACTTCTGCTGCCCATCCCCCTACAGCACACTCACATGGACGTACTACCGCGGCTCACACGAAGTCGTGAATTCGCAATGCAACTGATAGGACGACCGACGCGGGCGCGGGACCCGAGACACTAGGGAAGGATCCGCATGCGCGGCTGCATTAAGTATCGCAAAGCATGCAACGCGTTCGTCGTCCGGATTTGCTTAACAAAAGGCGACACTTTATATCAGATACCGACAGAAATTCAAAAATGCAAATTGTTCTACGAGGATCCTCGGCGAATGAATCCGTTACGATGCACGATCGATGTCTAAACTCTATAATCTCCCGAATTAACAAACAAAAATACGTAACCGCGCACAAAACTAACGCCTCAACACATCCCACCAACGAGAATCTCAACTCGCAACTGAGAAGCCGACTGGAATCGGCCCATCGCCTGGCTCGAAGCTTGCATTCACATATACGACACCGCTGAGTGTGCGTCGAGTGAAATTGGGGCTCCACTCTTGAGTGGATCTGAAGAACCAATTTCGGCTCCAACTGCTGGAAGAGAATCTGTCGGTGAGCGATCCCCACCTTAGGTGATGCAGATCTTAGCCGTTGTTCCGACGACGATCAACGGAGCTTCAGAGGACGCTACGGATACCACCAGTGCAGCGACTCCGACCCGGGTTGACTGATGACGCTGATTGCGACGCGAAGTTTACGACTTACTCGCTGCTGTCTCCTACTGGAATTCGGGTAGCGTCGCTTGGGCGAGAACGCGTGCGCTTCCTCGGCGTCGGCTTGCTTTGTTTACGTTGACTTGCAATAAAAAAACAATTTGTTGCTCACTGTAAACATTGGCAGTCCCAACAGATGTCGATGAGTAAATCAAATTGTTTGGAGTTCGGCTCCAAAAATAGGTGAACGGGGATGTTTTTACTGCAACTGGAAATGCGTTTAGGAAAGGAAACTTCTGGGGGAACGTTGGTGTGCCATTGACGGTTAGGAAAACGTCCTGGGGAGTATTATACGGTGTCAATGTGTTTAGTGAGATTTTTTTCTTTGCTTGCACCGACTATACAGTCTGTCGGTTGATGCGCTGTTACAACGTGAAGCCCAGCTACAGAAACAACACGGAAGTTTGACTTTATGTCAACTTCATTGTTCCACTTTAAAAGGTTTTGTAGATGGCTACACCGACGAGAAAACTCTTGAATGTGTTACATTTTTAATGAAATTCATTTTTAAGAAATTGATGACCTCAACATACTTCATTCTGCTCAGAAGACTAATCGTAGCAACTCTTTGAAAGGATCATCTTCACTTATACACACTGTCCCATCTGCATCTACCGAAATGTAATTAACCTAGTTTTTATGCAAGACGTCAATGTCGGAATCCCCCCCTTCCACATAGAAGGCCTTGAATCTAGAACTACTATCATTGCAAGTCTCGGACTCATACTGAGGAGATAAGAACTCATAGAACTAGAGATTCACTCTGTCGGATTTTGGGTTTTTTTTTATCTTGCAAAACATGCTTGCATGGTGGTGGATACCTGGTATCGCTGAATAGAAAAAAAGGCTATATATGACAATGACAGAGACTCATGGATTGATCTCACTTTTGCTAGTATGTCCTTATGTTGCAAATATTTTTCGCACACAATTAAATACAGTACAAACTCGATTTACGCAACTAATAGAAATTGGGACAGTTGCAATAACCGAGCTTGTTGCACTTACTGGGTTGTATTTTTTTTAATACAAATTATAGTTGAAATAGCTTATTGTCTTATAGATAACGACAATGTTATGAAAAAACTTCAGTGAAACCAAAACAAACAAATATTTTTGAACATATTTTTATTAAATACGAAAACGAAGTGTTCGAGATGTATACAAAAATTATGTGATACGAGTACATACAGAATATTAAGTTTTTTTCTTACAGAAGTTAGATATTTTAGTTTGAGTTTTTTGCGATTTAATGTTTTTTAAAACTGCCCTCTCTTTTATTTTTTGTAGCAATAAAATCTCTTCTATTGGAATGTTGTTCTCTTCAGCACATTGCAAACATATGTTTAAGGGTCGAACTGCATCTTCTGATTTAACTTTTGATAATGTGGGGACCGACTCAGCTTCACCGTCACCTTCACCGATCCTCTAAATTTCTGCTGGATCGTCACAATTACCAGATAACTCAACGTTTTCGTTAAACCAATCACTGATTTCTTCATTGGAGAGGCTAATGCTGTGAACAATTTCAACAAACAGACTAGAAACGGATGAAATCAATTCTCTTTCCCTTAAGGGGACATTCCGGTTTGTTCGGTTCAAAAACTCAATTTTTGCTTAATCGATAGTTTTATACTTCAAAAATAATATGTTAAAATTTGGAAACGAAATCTTAGGCGGTTGCAAAGTTATAGGTCATTAAAGGGTCGGGTCTCCCGCGGATACAAATTCGAATCATAGGTGGCAACTACCGTGTATTTAGAAAGATGCAGACTATCCATTTATGGGCATTAATTTGCTTCGCTGTTGGCTTGGGCCAACTGCCACTTCTTTGAATATGTCGCAATCTTGTGCGACTGTACAACATGTTCATAAGCGGTAATGGATAGTCGTTCCTGCGTATGTTGTTTTTACATTCGGGCGTACTGTGGGTGACCTGCGATTGCCTGAGTTTTAGTTAGTTTCATATATATGAAACTAACTTGCCCATTGCACGTAGCTGGTGGTTTTTTCTTGTTTGGTGAGTATGGAAGATGTTCCTACTGGTGACGTCGCGGGGTAGGTATTTTTAATGTTTTTTTGTTTCTTTTTCATGAGGAAGAAAAAGTAAATTTAGTGTAAACGTGGTCTCAGAAGGTGCAGTGCTCACGTTTAGGCGTCCGTTTCATACGTTTTTCAACGGTAAATTTTTCTAACATAATGTTTAAAAACGTTAAAGGTTCGAGTAAGTCAGGGGTGCGTCCAGGGAGTCGATATTAAAAACGAAAAGGATTTATGGGAACTGTACATGAACTGGAAACGGAGTATGCGACTACATCGGCACAAAAATTGGCTACATCGCCCGACTTCACTCCAACGGTCACAGTGACGGCAGCATACGTGATGTTACTTTTTTTTCAGTTTATTCCAAAGTTTACGTAAAACTGACAGATCCCGATTTGTTAAAAAAATGCGAGGGAGGTTTCACGCAAAAAAACGACGAAAGTTTCAATACTACTATCTGGAAAGTGGCGCCAAAACACACATACGGTGGTAAGAAAAACATTGAAGTTGCGGCTCTTACCGCAGCTTGTATGTTTAATGAGGGGTTTTTACCCGTATTGATAATAATGCAAGTCATGGGCAACAAAATTGGGTACGCTTCGAGAGCGTTTGCGAACGAGAGGGGCAGAGACCGGCTGCAAGACGCTGACCGCAGCCTAGTATACAACTCGCACGAGGCACGAACAGCGAGGAAAAAGGCGAAAATGCAACTGGAGGACCAATTCGAAGTCGTGGAAGGAATTGTTTATGGTCCAGGAATATATATCTAGCTGTTAGTATAAAAATCCCGATGATTTCATGAAAAAAATCACTTTTATCTTTTGTCTAATTTATCTCCAAACGTTGAATGCGTTTTTCTCGAAACGACTTTTTTGAGTGCGGTGTAAGCGATAATATGAAAACGGTGCATGCGATTCTTGTGAAAGTTCGCACACATATTTTTAACAAGCACACGCAAATTGTGAGTGAATTACTTTTTTATTTATATATTTATTTCTTTAGTTATAACTAACAAATAGAGCAAAAAAGGGCCGACAAATCAATTTTTTTTTCAATAGTCCGCCATTTTGTTGTTTTTTTATTAATTTTAAAATTTTTTTCACTCACATTGGGCTAAATATATTTAAGTTTAATCAACTCTTTGCATTTTTCGTATTTTTTCACCGGGGACGAAAATAACCCTTATACGAGCAGAGCGGATGCGGGGGGGGGGGGGGGGGGGTACAAAAGTAGTCGAAAGATGAATAAAATGTTTAAAAAAAATTGTCGTTATATCTTTAATACTTTCTCGTAAAAAAAAAAAAATTACTTGAAACTAAGTGCGCCAATAAACTCTTTTTGTAGTAGACCTTTGTTATGTTGATAATATTTTGATCCATAGGTTGAATGATGCAGTGCAATTTGCCGGAAACATCATAACAATTATCATCGCTTTGCAATTCGTTTTCTTTAGGATGACACGGGCAAAAGCAGTGCCCACTTTTCAAGGCCTTTTGATTGAAGAAAATTTCTTACCTGAAAAAAAACTCATTAACACAAAATCAATATTTTGTATTCTTTTTTTACTTCGGGAACAAACACGTTGTGGAACCATTGTTCGAATAATAGGAATGTTATCCATGCATTTTTATTTGCTTTACAAAAAACTGGCTTATTTTCAAAGTTTTTAAATGCTCTTGGATTGGCTGCTTCACCAATGACGAAAAGTTTTACTTTGTGCATCCCTAATGCATTTGTGCACGCAAGGAATGTTATTCTTTCCTTGCTTACTTTTCGTCCTGGCGCTGACGCTTCTTTAAAAGAAACAAGTGTTTTGTTCGGCAACATTCTGTAAAATAAGCCAGATTTGTCTGCATTGTAGATCTGATCCGCAGTCAAGTTAACTTCCTCTATTTTTTTTTTTAATTTTTGTACGAACGGCTGGACAAGTTCATGTTTATTCGATAATTTTTCACCACCGATTTTCAACATTCAAATACCATGTCGTTTTTTAAATTCCGCAATCCATCCATTTCTGGCGTTAAAATGATGGTTTTTCCTCTACTTCATTGTGCAATTGAATTGCCTTTGATTTTATAATGTCATTAGAAAGTGGGATGTGTTTAGCTCTTTGCTTTTGAAACCATCCATATAAATCCTTCAACGTTACCCGTTTCCCTAGTCCAGATTCAGCTCTAGCCACAAATTGTCTAAGAGCGGCTGCCTTTCGTTTTATGCGGCTTATTGTTGATTTGTGAACATTATATTTTTCACAAATTGTCTTCACTGAAAAACACTTTTCTAATTCTGATAAAATATCACTTCTTTTTTTAATAGACAATTTTGTAATATTTCTTGTAACACCCATCCTGTACAAATTTTCCGTAGACACTAATGAAATTGCAACCCATTCAAATAAAGACAGATGTATTTTATGTGTTTGTGTATTATTTTTACAAGGAATTTTGTTCAGACAAACTAGCTGTAAATTAACGGCAGGAATACAGAATCAAAAGGAGAGCATGCAAATAGAAAACAGATGAATAAACACAAGAAGTTGCACAAATCGAGGTAGCATTTTTGAAAAGTTGCACCTATAGAGTCAAGATGTGCTGCAAATTTAATGTTGCAAAAATCGAGGAGTTGCACGAATCGAGGGTTGCGTAAAACGAGTTCATACTGTATAGTAAATATTAGTAGGTGTGCACTCACGGTTTCCAATTGAACACTAAGGTCATATGGAACCTAATATTCGCCTACGTAGTTGCTTCTTTTCCTCAGGGACTCAGGGCAAAAAGGTTTCTTATGGTGTTGGGGTTAACTGTTTGGTGTTGTCCAGTAGTCCCCCTTTGGTCGCGTTGAGATGTTTCCTTGCACAATACTGTTAATTTCCTACAGAAATATTAATTAAAATAAATAAAACTAATTTATGTTTACTTACACTTTTATTTTCTATTATCCTTTTTCCCATGTAACAAATACTTTTAACTTTACTTGTAATTTAACTGAACGAACATTTTTTCTTTTCTCTTCCTCCTTTTTTTGTTTTTTTTTTGTTTACACTAACGCGCGTAAAAAAGGGGATTTTGAAGTACCCTTAAATATCAGAGCACAGTGCGAGCAGATGGAGAGGAAGTGGATAAGGAAAGGAGGTGTCGATGTATATTGGTCTTGAATGTCTGGACATCACAACGACCAGGAAACACATGATCAGGCAGAACATTCCACATTCGTGTGGTTCGGCTAAAGAATGACTCTCGATGTTTATTTGTGCGCCTGAAGGCCACTTTCAACATGAACTGATGCAGATTCACATTCAACATGAACTGATGCAGATTCACAGGCGAGTATCACGGGAAAATGTCTGAAGGGGCGGAACACATTCAGCAAGTTCAGTTGAGCAACGACCGTGGTAATGTGGCGGTTCCCTTGAACGCCACCGATCATCTTCCCATTAACCATGTAAAAACCCCCACCTAGGGCATACAAAAACCTGGAAAGCAAGTACTTACCTGTATATAGTTGTACCATAAAGCCTTAAAGCGCCTGTCACGCGGGAGACCGGGGTTCGATTCCCCGTCGGGGAGCCTCTGGCGCAAGACTTATGACCTTGCCCGGAAAAAACAAATCATTATGGAAAATTTAACAATGCCTCAGGACTTGCTTAAATAAGGCCAAGACCGGTTCCCGGTTGTAGTGCCGATGATGATGATAAAGCCTTAAAACGCTGTAAAATCACAATATTTGCTGATGCAAAATCCATCAGCACCTAACAGGCATGTTCCTTATGGGCAATTTGGTTGCATCACCATGCAACCAACATGAACAGAACCAATCCATTGAACATGTCTCGTATCGATTTCCATCATATACCAGGCATCTTCCATACGTAAGAGCAATTTGGTTGCACCATCTAGCAACCAACATCGTCCGGACAATATCCAGGTGACATACCCTTACGCGACAGCCGCACACATACAGGAAATGTTTTATCTTTCCCGACAAATACATGAAGGCATATGGTTGATCGCCCAAGCAAATCGAGTTCTCAAAA
Organism: Microdon myrmicae; assembly: GCA_963931805.1. Classification (NCBI taxonomy): domain Eukaryota; kingdom Metazoa; phylum Arthropoda; class Insecta; order Diptera; family Syrphidae; genus Microdon; species Microdon myrmicae. Next base: position 70,402,148 of record OZ007496.1, read on the forward strand.
TGGAAAATTACCATCGAGAATTCGACTACAAGAAGATGACACCAACATGTGCACGATCAGCATAAATACTTTACGTAGTCGCTGATCGTGCAAACACTTCAATCCCTATCTATCTAGAGATAGAGCTGCAACCATGCCGGCTTATGTTCCCCTTGTAGATTTGATCGTTCCACGGTCCGCATGCTAGTGGACACACAACGCCATGAGCTGCAGAGACGATCATCGTGTGTGTGTTTCACCGACGCGATGGATAGAATTTTTGGTATTCTGTCGCTTCGGATAAAATAATTAATTGCGGGCATCCACGTTAAATAAAATAGAGTCTTAAAATCGCTGTGGGTGGATGTACATCGTCGTTTGAGCTTGAGGTAAACTAGCTAAGTAAGAACTACGTGTGGACTAGATGTAAACTAAATAAAATAAGGATTATCGTCTGCGCTTGATTAAAGTTAAGAATAAACATTGTATGATTTTGATTAAAGTAAAGAATGAATAATGCGTGCACTAGAATTAAACTAACTAAGTAAGAACTACGTGTGGACTAGATGTAAACTAAATAAAATAAGGATTATCGCGTGCACTTGATTAAAGTTAAGAATGAATATTGTGTGAACTGGATTATAATAAAATAATGGATACTGAGTGCACTTGATTGAAATAAAGTATGAATACTGTTTGAACTAGATTTAAATAAGAGTGAATTTGTTACGTTTTGTTTTTTTTTTTCGTGTAATTAAGACAATTAAAAAATAAAACTAAAGAGAAGAATTACGTTTCTTGTTTCACTAAACTGAGTTCGATGTTCAAGGTCCACCCCTTGCTTTGGTTGCTGCACCGGAGTCTCACAATAATTAAATGGGTAGGTCTTAGTGAACCAGGGCATTTGCCGGCACGTAACCAACACTAAGACTAAAGAAAGACAACGAAGACGAATAAAAAACATACCCCATAGAAATACCTATAGAAAAGAGACAGGCATGATACGTTGCGCCTGTGTTCACAGAATTGATAGACTTACGGCTGAGTCCCCAATAAGTTTCACTTCTCGTTTTTGCATTCTGTCGAGCAAGTGTAGTGCAGTTTTGGGTGGGCTTGACCAAGTATGGGAGTTGAACTCCATTTTTGGACGAATATACGGCCAGCTCCTCGATAGTATAGTGGTTAGTACACCCACCTGTCACCCGGGAGACCGGGGTTCGATTCCCAGTCGGGAAGCCCCTGGCGCAAGACTAATGACCTTGCCCAGAAAAAATAAATCATTATGGAAAATTTAACAAGCCTCAGGACTTGCTAAATAAGGCCAAGACCGGTTCCCGGTTGTAGTGCCGATGATGATGATGATACGGCCAGTAAATAGTGGCCTTTGGCGCAAGGCTAATAACCTTACCCGGAAAAACAAAATATTACTACTATTGTTAAATAGGGCCAAGACCGGATCCCGGTTGTAGTGCCGATGAAGATGATGATGTTGAGGGCCCATCGATATAACCTAGGGAAAGGAATGGCTTACGTACTCTCGGGGTGGTTTGTCTTGGTGGTTTATCCTTGATCCAGTTGTCCCAGAATATAAAACAGTATTCTTTCGTTTGTTTTGATCGTTTTATTTTTTGAGTTTCAAGATTTATAATAGGTTTTGCTTGACTGAGTGTCGCGGCTTCTGCTTCTGAAACTTTACTGATGTCGAAATCGAAAATTACTGCCCTTTTATTATTTTTTCAGTTGAGAATTGTCAACTATTTTGATATAAAAATTCCAAGAAGCACACACAAGACTTCGTGTGCTTCAATTAGAATTGTGTTTTGGGAATTGGTTAAAGATTTATTTGAATGGGTTCTTGGAAAGGGGTTTTGAATTAGGCATTTCATGATGTCAGGATTTTGGGAATTGAGTCAATGTGCGACGAATTAACTTTTGGTTTAATTCGTTCCTCATGTGACTCAATATGGAATTTGGATGTAGGTTGATGGGAAATTGAGGATTTGCATTATGATTATGGGTAATGTTGGGGATTTGGATGGGGGTGGCGATTTAGGATCGCTACAATGATGATGAAATAGTGGCCAGGTTGGATGGAGTGAAGTATCTTTTGCATCTCTCGAGGAACCCCATACATTTGGCTGTACTTTTCGCAGCTTCAAATATGTGGTTATTCCAATTAAAAGTGGAATTAGTCCGAGTGCCGAGGATTGATAGATTGGCTTCGTCGATGCAAGTGCCGTTCATCGACAGTATATTTACTTTGGGGTTCACCTTTGACGACAAGAGACAGCACTGAGTTTTTAAGGAATTGAATTCTACTCGGTTAGATAATCCCCACTGATATATCTTGTTGAGGTCGGGATTCAATGTATCAAGCATAACTTGTTGGTTGGTAATGACGTTCGAAGAGTTTGGACGGGAGCTTTGGTATCAGCATGAGAAACTCAATGTGCTATCATCGACAAACGAGTAGATTGGGTTGTGAGTAATTGACAAGAGATCATTTATAAAGATCAGGAAGAGAGTGAGTGAGAGTACTAAACCCTGGGAAACACCTGAATTAATTTGATGGGAGATCGATTTGACACCACCAAGAACCACTTGAATTGAACTGCCAGAAAGATAGTCTCTTATCCATTGGATCAGGGAAATGTCCACTCCATAGGAATGTAATTTTGACAAAAGGGCTGGATGCCAAACTTTGTCGAAGGCTTTTGAAATATCCAATAGAACTGTGGGGGTTCTTTAAAGCATTCCCAAAGAACCACCGAGTTCCTTTAAATCAACCTGCCTTCCCCTCACTCAACAAAGCCATTTCACTTACCTCCAACGGAGCAGAGTAAACTACCCTTCATTATCTTTCACCTCTAAAGTAAAGCCTCAGCAAGGCATGCATATCAATTAAATCATTCCGTTCATAATACATGAACCATATACCAACCCGATCGGTTCAGCTTGTCTGCAAGCATGCTTGGTAAACACACGCCAATCTTTCAGCGTGTTCTTGTTCCAACAATCCGTTGGTCCATAAAAAAGACATGCCGGGCAACTTGCTTGCTTGCACATCTGCAAGCCAAATATCCGACGATGATCGCCTAAATCGATAGCCGATCATCGACTTGGACACGATCATAATTGTGGTTTAAACAATCCAATCAACGGCTGTGTCCCACAATCGGTTTTCCCAAACCAAACACACAGTAACCTAACTGTGTTTATTTTACCTGCCACCGTTGGTCCATGGCCACCCTGGGTAAGTCGTAAGCTTGCACATCTGCAAGTCAAATCCCTCATGATCGGTCACCCAAGCGACGAACGATCATCGAGTTTCACACGACCCATGATTGTTATTTAAACAATCGTATCAATGGCCATGCCCTATGATGCATTCTCTAGAACAAACATACAACCATCCATCCTGGTCCCTTGCCATCGTTGGCGAAGTTTCTGTTGACTTAACGTCAACAGAAAAATCTGTCCTCCATCGTTCACCATGGCAATACAGCCAGCCTCCGTTCGAGACCATCTATTTGATCTGCCGGATATTTGGATATCTTTTTGTGCACCCTTCGCATCTCCTTTGTCTTGGCTTCTAGCGAATGGGTTTTCATCCAGACCTGTACGGTCACCACAGGGGAATTCTTCCAAAAACCTCAATCGATCGTTCATTGGTCATCACCAAAGGAACGATCCGATTTGCTCCTCCCATATCGATGGAAATTCACCACCACTGCAGCTAGTGGATGTTGAGTGCAACAGCCGGTCAAAGAGTCAAAATTAATTCTCCATGGAGTGCGCTTCCCGTTCCGGTAAAGTCTCGGCTTGAGTTCAATAAATCATCAGTACTAGAAAAATCCTTTTTTTTTTGTCATTTCTTGGTCTGTTTATCGTACGGCGAATTGAACGGTTAATGAATAAATGAACAGTGTCGCGATTAGTCCAATTCGACTTTACAAATTGCTTTGACTCTCCTTTAATAATAATATGTGCCTGTAATCGAGGTAGTGGATGGAATGACTCCACGCTTCTGTAAGGTACGCCATCAAATCTCCTGTGGATCTATTACTACGGAAGCCATATTGGGGGTCATTGAGGAGGTCATTTTATTCCAGATATTTCGAAAGTTGACGGTTGATAAGTGATTCCAGTACCTTGCATAGATCAGAAGTTAGTGCTATGGGTCGATAAGAAGAAAGGGATGATTTGTCGCCCTTTTTGGGAATTGGCTGAATCTTCGCTGTCTTCCATCTATTTGGGAAACGATCAGTAGAATAAGACAAATGGAAGAGTTTCCGCAATGGTTTAGCGAGTGAAGAGGAACATCTCTTCAAGAGGATTCGGGGAATGCCATCAGGACAAGCGGATTTGTATGGGTTTAGCTCCTTGAGTACCCGGGCAACAGTACGCGTTCGGAAGCGAATCTGACTCATGGTGTGTTGCTTATGCTCAAATTGAGGCGAACTGACGTGGTATCAGGCAGCGTTGAGTTTGCTGAAAATGTGCAGCGAGTAGATTCGTTTTATCTATTGCACTGGTGACTGGTCTGTCATCGACTGTTAGCGAAGGAATGGATGAAAAGACCGAGTTTTGAATGTTCTTCACATATGCCCAGAAGTTTCTACTACCTGTGGGAGAGTGTAGTATTTTTTGTCTCACTCTCTGGTCATGCAAGAACTTTGCGCGTTGAATATACGCATTGCTGTCATTTCTAGCTCTCTTAAATCATTTCCGGTTTTCCTCAGTATTGTTTGATTTATACAACCGGAAGCTCAACTCCTTAGCCTTAATTGCTTCTCTGCACCCGGAATAGAACCATATATTTCTCTTGGGTTTGATATTCTTTATAAAGGTTCCATGCCAAGTAGAATCGCGTCTGTCAATGTGTCCGATATAGAGTGAACATCGTTATTGAGAAATAACGACCAATTTAACTTCCCAGAAAAGTCGTTCAGACCTTCCCAGTTGGGTTTCTCGTAGAACCATACTGTTCTTTTGAGAGCTTTCTCATTAACGTTACTGCTGGGTACAGTAAATTTAACTGATACGACATAGTGGTCTGAAGTGCCCAAGGGCGAAGAAATTTCAATTGCGTATTTGTTTGGGTGCGAGGTGAAAAACAGGTTCAGTGTCTTTGCGGAATGACCATCTATATCTGGTACCCGTGTTGGCTCACTGACGAGTTGAGTTCAATTGTTTGACTCAGCAAAGAGCTGAACATACTGACCCTCAGGTATTGTGTGTCCGGAGTCACGAAACCACTAATAGTTATGCACTGTAAAGAAAGCAGTAATGTATGATATGCTTTCGAACGTGTAGTTTTAGCCAAGAGAAATTAAATTCTTCGCCGAGATGCGCCCCGAGATACCACTAACTAACTGGTCCGCTTCTAAGCTCAACTTACTTGAGAGCACAGAGAGATGTGCGATCCGCAAGATCGAGGACACGGCGCTGACATCGGGACTAGAGTTGCTATCACATCGAAGGCGCATAACTGACCCCTGGGGTTCATCTACCGACGACGCACACGTCTCTGCATTAGAACTCGTTCCATTACAGGCCGGGAAATCTTTGGAATTCCCTCCCCGCGTGAGTCTTTCTCGAAAAAAAGATCACCCTGGTCGTAAAGCGGCTTAACAACGGATACTTCCCAAGAACTTGAAAGCAAGCAAAAATAATTCATGCACCGAAAGAGAATAGAAGCTTTGAGAAAGTTAACATTCGACCAATTTCATTCCTATCTACCCTACGAAAGTCACAGGAAAGAATTATTTCTTCAGAAATGGACGGACATACCCTAAACTAAATAAAAATAAAAGTGGAAAACAACGCTTTTTGTGAAACCAAATTCATACCAAAAATGACCTGAGCTCATCATCATCATCATCGGCATTACAACCGGGATCCGGTCTTGGCCTTTCTTAGGAAGTCTCTCCGCCGGTATCCAGTCCATATCCGAGACTTGTTAAATTCTCCATAATAAGTTGTTTTTCTGGGCAAGGTTATAAGCCTTGCGCCAACGTTTCTCAGGATGTCGCTGCATGCATTGGTTCATTACTTGGCTGGCGCCAAAGTAGCTATCCAGGGGTGTCACATGGAGACTGCATATCAATTTGAATTGAACAGGGACAAGGATCGTTCTGGCCTTCGCCGGATTGAAAGCAAAGACTTTGCCCTGTATGTTCGCTTTGGTAAATTCGAATTTAATTTTCTATTGTTCATTTTTGGTATGAATTTGATGTCTGCTTTTTTCTCTTTGGTTTGGAACATGCATGATTTTCCCTTTACTAGTATACTACTACTAGTCTTCACCTCAATCTTTCAACCCTCACATGTAAAACAAGTTCTTATTTTTACTTTGTGTTGGACAATAAAGAAAGTTAGAAAGTTCTATTAGATTAATCTATGTCACATAGCATAAAGGTTTTATTGAGAATAACATGTCCGAGAAAAAATCAGAAGTACGTTCCAATTAGGTAATTTTTCTGCGCCCTGCAGGGAGTAACGATGATTTTCGAACCCTATTGTTACCGAAAACAAGTAAGGTACATATCAGCGTTCATGATTGTGCCAAGACCTACGACGACATTCCGATTAAGCTAAACATGACCCACCACAATAGTCCTGTATCGCTTGCAAAGATCGCCTATTTCATGCTGTAGTTCAGTTGATCAACCGAAGTTGCTCATCCGCTCACTCATCTACGCCAATAGTAGCAAAATACTGACCTCCAGTTAAAGACAATTTTGACAGTCAACAATTCTGGGATACCTGAACGAATGGATCCACCGAATTAATCTACGACAATGTTTTTTTTTTTAGATTTCTACTCCTCGTCATTCCCGTTCTCGCTGATCAAACCGAAACACGATCACCTAATTGAATCTTCCAATTTCTCGTTTCTTTCGACTTCAGTATCTATACCTACCTAATACTGATCTCTATCTGGATTCAATTAATTTGGCGGAGGTTGTGCCTACAAATGCATTGTCTTAGAACATATCAATTGTACTGTACCCAAAAGACTTGAAGTTATAGCTGTACCCAAAAGACTTGAAGTTATAGGTTTTATCGGAACGATGGAAATCTTTGTGCTCAAAGCATGATCGGCAGATCAGCAAGCTACGATTGAGTCAGGAATCACAGAGGAAATAAAAGAGCCACCGGAAGAATCAAGTGTCAAAAGCAGTGAAATAGAATGGCATCCAGAACGGAGTATTGTAAAGTATCATACTGGCCAGGTCAGAAATATAGTCTGGAGACTGGTTCTGAAACCGAGTGGCAATAAGTCGCCACAAGAATCACCGCAAGTATCATCATCATAACGTCCCATTCGTTTGCTGAGAAGGGCTCGAAAAGTATTGAAGATCGTCACCCATCTTGAGATAAAAAAATATATGGACCAAAGAAGATGAACCTAACAAATGTAGAATGGTTTCAGATGAAAAGCAGTAAGATAGATACATTCACCCAATGTGCATTATTGCCAATGGAAGATCTGTGAATGCAGACGGTGTGGCGATTATACAATAACGTAGTGTTAATATAGCATCAAAGACTCCAAAAATACAAAAACCCGATTTTCACAGGCCTAAAGTAATGAAGCGAAAATAGGACAATGGAAGACCTCATGTCACATAAGTTATTTCTCCTGAGAGGGGAAACTCAACAAAAAAACAAAAAAAAATCAAACCTCCGCGCCCAGCCATTCCAGGAACAACTCATACTAAGCGAAAAGCTTCACCGTGAATAAATTCCTAAAGACGATGCTAGCTATCTGCATACACTAAGCATCTCTTCCAGTAATTACATTCATACAGGGAGCTAAATAAACTGAAAACAACAAACAACTGACTCCTATTAGATACAAGTCGGTAGCAGGAAACCATTAACAATCTTTAAAATTTGTTAAAACAATGCCGATTAGAAAAATTATACCGTAATTTACTAAGGACAGATTCCACACCAAAAGTATTATTCCTCTCCAAAGAATAATACTATCTTTGCAAAGGGTTGCCTCTGAATTTGAAAGAATCAATTCAAATAAATTCAACAATTAACGAGAAATAAATACATCGTTTGGAATAGGCGGCGATGTCAACAACTTGTTGAAAGAAGAACAAAAAGGAAAAGCAGTGCTTTTTACCGTAGTTCAAAAAGAATAAAAATCGGAACAGAATAAAGTGTTAAAGTAGAATTGTTGTAAATCTTTGTCTACAAATTATTATTATTCAATTATCGTTAAGGTTGGAGTGGCCGTTACATTATATTTAGTAAAAAGCCGGTTTAACTTCGGAAAAAGACGAAAGGACAGACGTAAGGGGGAACATCATGCAGATATCATGATAAATAACGGAACTTTGAGAGGTTCGTCATCGCATAACCGGGCTCGCTCTCGAGGCTCTGCCCACGCTCGACTGGTGACGGGATTTTGTAACATCAGGGGCATCGGTTTCACAACTACGAATGTAAATGCCATCCACCAATATTTGCAAACAACGAAAACTGATATCCTTGCCCTAACTGAGACCCAGGTCGATTCATCAACTGACTCGACATATTTTCGTTGCTCAGGATACGACTTACATTCGAGATTCCGTTTTAAGGGCGGAGTCTGCATCTTCGCGCGGTCCGATCTGGCTTGCTAGAGGATGGAGGCGTTGGAACCCAATAATATGGACATCATATGGTTGAGGGGCGTGCTGAGGAATTCAGTTAAATTTCTTTGTTGTCTTTACCGCTCCCCGAATAACGACCGACAGGCGATATTTTTCGCACATCTTTCACATACCGTCGACTGGATACAGATCAACCGCCCAGCTTATGAAATTGTTGTCCTTGGCGATTTTAATGTGAACAATTCCGGGTGCTTGTTACATTCTAACAGAACCGACGAGGCTAGGAAGCTGGCGGAGATGTTTGCTGTAAGCCACAACTTGACTCAACTCGTGGAGAAACCAACGCGAGTGCCGGATGCCCGAGGCGATTATGTGAACACCTTAGATCTGTTTTTGACATCCGAACCGATTATTTATACCATCGATGTTTCTGCGCCACTGGGAAACTCAGATCACTGCTTGGTATCTGTCGCGCAAGCACTTGCATACCAAGCGAATAACCGGCCTAGGCAGTTTCCCCATGTATGGAAGTATCGGGCTGCTAACTGGGGCGATTTGCGAAATTTTCATGGTCGGAGGTGTGCTTCGGAGACTCCGATGTTAACGCTTACGCGGAGTCGGTATCAGAGATTATTCTTCTGGGGATGGAGATGTGTATTCCACATTCCATCAAACGAAGTTCGTCTGATAAACCTAGGTTTGATAAAAAATGCGAGCAGATTATAGCGGCAAAAAATAGAGCTTTTAGGCAATGGCGCTCCAATCCCACCGATGTTAACAGAACGAATTTTGTTAGAATCAGAAACGCGTGCAACCAGGCGATTGATACCGCGGAGAAGGCTCACAACGATAGGGTGATCAGTAAGCTCCTTCGGTGCCCGACTGGTTCGCCCTCCTTCTGGTCAATGGCAAAAGCTGTCAGCGGTAACTTCACATCCTGCTCTTTCCATCCGTTGGTGACAGACAACGGGACGTTAGTCACGATGTCAAAGGATAAAGCTAATGTGTTTGCGAATTTATTTTCCGCGAATTCAAACTTCGACCCCGGCCTTTTGGAGCCACTTGTGATCGCACCGGTACGGTCTTCCATGCGGTATGTGAGATTTCGTCCGCGCCCTATTCAACGCATTCAACGTGAACTGGATTGTAGGAAAGCAACCAGCACGGACGGAATACAAGCAAAAGTCCTTTAGAACTGTGCTCCATAACTATCGCCGGTTCTTGGAAGACTCTTCCGCTTATCTTATGCACGGAGGACCTTTCCTGCCTGCTGGAAAATCGCTCGAGTTCAGCCAATCCCGAAGACGGGAAAAAAGTGTCTCCCACAAAATTACCGTCCGATAGCATTACTGTCTATTTTATCCAAGGTAATGGAAAAAGTCATCAACACAGAGTTGGTTAAGTATTTAGAGTGCGACGGATTTCTGAATGATCGTCAATACGGATTTCGTGGCAGGCGGTCCACGGGAGTTATAACCGATATATGGACATCTGCGATTGAGCGGCATGGTGAACCAAGAGCGGTCGCATTGGATATCTCCAAGCCTTTTGACAGCGTTTGGCACGGGGTATTGCTGGACAAACTTCGTTCATATGGACTTTCCCAACAGCTTTGCGACTGGACGAGGAGCTTCCTTGAGAATCGATTGATCCGGGTTGTTGTGGACGGCAAGCGTTCGGATCTGTATCCTGTTAATTCGGGGGTGCCCCAAAGTTCTATTTTGGCTCCAACCTCGTTTTTGCTTCACATAAATGATTTGTTGAAGACAACGGATAACAAAGTGTTCAGTTTTGCGGATGATAGTTTCCTCCTTTTCGAGTGTTCGGCCGATTGGTGCATCTGCGTCGCATCAGCTGAGATATAGACAGATTGACTCTCTGAATCAGGATCTAGATAGGCTCCTGCAGTGGGGAAGGGCCAATCTCGTCGACTTCAATGCAGCGAAGGCACAATATACAACATTCACCAAGAAAAGTGGATCACCGGTTCCAGAGCTAATGATGAATGGCCAGGCCCTCGAGGCTGGGGAAAGCTTGAAATTGCTCAGTGTCACGGTCTGTGGAAATGCATCTTGACATAAACACGTGTCGAGTATCGCCAGGTCAGCCTCAGGAAAACTGATCTTTTTAGGGCCAAGAAATATTTTACTCTGGCCCAACTTCTTCTCCTATATAAATCCCAAATTAGACCCGTGCACGAATATTGCTCTCATGTTTGGAGCTCGGCTCCTAAACGTATGTGGAGGTTCTCTATATCATATGGAGAACCAGCCCACAATCCTAACCTAATTTCGACCGCTAACAGCGCGTCACATCAACCCCTATCCCACCGTTCATGCTATTCACTTGAGAATCATTGTTTTCCGAAAGGACGCATAGCTAAACTCATAATTATATGCAGATAATGCATAATTGAGTTTAGCTACCTTTTGCCATACGGCAACTCCATTTCCGCTAGCCCATGAGATTTCCATCGGAAATTACATCATGTCGGTTAGCAACAACAAGTCGAAGCAGACGACTCTGTTTCATAATCATGCAACCGCTGGGGAATTTATCAAAATATTTAATTAGTTCTCACGATAAATTACCCTAGCCAATTTGGTGTCACTTCGGCTTTTCTGCAGATCATCCATTCGTTTGGGATCAATGATCTCTTTTCGCAGGTGAATATCACCGGCCACACTTCCTCTCCTCCATAGTTCTATCTCCCTGCGGTTCAATGCACTCTGAGATCACCACAGCCATAACGCCAGGGCAGTAGGTCATTCTCAGAGACTACATTTGATACCAGCGCACAAGCTAAGCCAACCCCGAAGTTATTGCGCTCTTTCTTTTGTTCTTTTCATCCTTCGCATGTCCAGCGACTGTCGAATGATGCGCGATTATTATTCACCTCACTGAGACATGCAAATGAGAAGAGTCATGAAAAGAGCGCAATGATGATTGGCTAATAGCTGTGCGAATTTAGAATCCAGATTTTTCATCCCTAATTCACCACTCGCATCTCAATCGTCACCGCGGGTAGTCTCGCTGTCGCTAATAGTGGCTTTTACAATCTTCTCTGTGATCGGTCACGTCGCTTACCAAGACGAATTCCACGTCGAGTGCGCACACTCCACACGCGTAAAGTTTATATTTGCCAGTCGGTGTAATTATCCTCAACAAAACAACAAAATTGAATCAATTTATTTGTACGTGTGGACCATTATATTATAAATATTGGCATCTTGAAAGTGTAATTTCAATTCAATTGTGAACAATAAAATTAATTTCTATCGGTACCAGTTGGTGTTTCTGTGTTTTGTTTTCCCCTCGGTGTCGCAGTTGTTAGTGGGAAGGAAGTGAAACTCGCACCCGTGTCTGGTGCAATACTTCTTTACCTCCCCACACATACCCTCGATCTAGTAGAGAGCATACAGAGACGAGCGATCCGCCTGATCGGGGACTCGACGCTGACTTCGGGACTACAGTTGCTATCACATCGAAGGCGCGTAGCCGACCTCTGTCTGTTTTACAGATACTATCACGGGTACTGTTCTTCGGAGATTCGTGGTATTGTTCCACGCAATTTGGTTTACATGCGCTCCACAAGACAATCCGACGGATCGCACCCGTTTGTGGTTCATCTCCCGACGGCACGAACATCCCTGTATCAGAACTCGTTCCGTTACAGAGCGGGGAAGCTGTGGAACTCCCTTCCACGGGACTGTTCAAAAGGGAACTGCAACGGTTATCTGGTGGCATCTCGGGGCGACCACTCGGCGCTATAGGTTCGCCTCTCCCGAGAGAAGTCTAATAAAAAGAAAATAAATAAAAAAAATTAAAGGAGAAAACTTAAATAAAAAATAAAACAAACAGGACGTAAGAAAAGGACGCATACAATCACACAGAACCGGCATAGTATTGCTACGAATCGCACTATTCACCATCGTCGGGAAAACTCCATAAATTAACTCTCACAGCAATCATTTTAAGAGCTAACTCAGCCGAAGGATTCTCATTAGAGGATACGTTTGCTCGTGTATAATGGTTATGTACTGTGTTTCGTTGCGGTGAGGACGTCTTCAGGTGAATCTAGGAAAGCTTTATATTATAATGGACCATCAAATCCTACTTTTCCACGTGCTGGCTAGTCGAGTATATGTACAGAACCAAACTACTAAAGCTCTGTCACACATTTTTCTTCGAATCCATTTTATTTGTTCTTCTCACCTGCTTACCTTTACGTTACATATTCCGCGTCCACGGTCTATATTACATTCTACATAAATCAGTTAATATTAAAACGATGTTAATAGCCCTTTTAGTGTGTGACCTATTTTTTGGCTTGTAGGAACCCGAAAATTCATGACTTCACCGACTCGACTCCGCCATTGTTCCCTGTCCCGTGCGCTCTCCTTCCACGTTTGACCATTCGATCCGATCTCTTCGAGGCCCAACCTAACATTGTCCTTCCATCTCCGCCCCGGCCGCCCTGTCGGTCTCTTTCCCGCTAGTCTACCGTCAAGAATTCTTTGCACAGTCCTATCGTTGCCCATTCGCGCCACGTGTCCGGCCCATCTTAATCTTCGCGACTTCATTACTCTCACTATTGTAGGTTTGCGGTATAGCTCTTCCAATTCGTGATTGTGGAGTTTCCTCCATTGTCCTGCCTCCTCGTCATATTTGTTTAGTGTGTGAACATAAAAAAAAATCTGGTCGCAAATTTTTAGGTCAACTTGATGAGCGCAAAAGAGCTCTTTTATGAATTTCTTCCGGCTAGCGGGCTACAAAATTATAAACACCAATTACAGGTGCCGAATCTGTGCTGCCATCAGACAGCATAGAGGGAACGACCAAAGTTAAAAAAAAAATGGTAACAACCTAATACAAATCTCCTCTCAACTTAGACAAATTTGGAGGGTCCACGGTCTTAAATAAAAGTAACAGCGTTGGTCCTAAGTAAACATTAGGAGACTATAAAACCATGACCGAACTGAAGACTGAAAAAGGAGCGACAATTGACAAGATAGGCAGGCTAAGCCCAAATGTCAAGAGCTTCGAAAGTTTACACAGCATCTAACCATATTTGAAGGTAGCATAATGACAAATTTTTAATGATGATCCAAATTAACTTTTACACCAAATGCTATGGTACGAGTAGCATCCTAAATAGGAAACCACGCAGACGACTAATTAACATCCGTGGGAGTTACTTTCGTGTTCCATGTCTTTCTCTTGAATATTGTTATTGTTTTATTCTGGTACTGCTAATACTGATAAGTAGTCACCTGCAGTGGCATTTGACAGCTATTTGCCGGCCTTGGGTTAGAAATCCTCTCTAGTGTATCTGTCGAAGTCTATGTGCTATACACAACCCGCCTTCCACCCAACAGATCACTTGCAATTGAAATAAGTACCCGTATTGCAACTGGAGGCTATAAGGCTTGTAATTAAGCCAGTGGCAGTTACACACATCAGGCTAAACGTTCGTTCGTGTTATGCCGACTGTGCGCGGCTCATTTATCATTTTCCACTTGGTGAATCTGCCGGCCGAAGGGTTATATCCTTGTAATCGTGGGTTTTTGCTAGAGGATTTTGTTTTGCTTCCCCATATGATTGCCTTGCGAGGGCTTAAAAGGTTTTTCCTGTTCTGACATTCTTGACCAATGCTTTGTATTGGTCAACGTCGTATGTGCATCAGCATCATAATAGGTTCGCCAATGTCTTCTGCCAACCGTTTACCACGACTACTGGTTTTCATTTTGAGGAAAAAATAAATAAATTTGCCGTGTGCTCTTTGTCCTGTGGTTCGTTTCCCTTTTTGTGAACCAGACCGGCGCGATAGTGGACACGAGATTTTTAACGATACTTCGTGAGCACAGGTGGATTTTTCTTGAATTCATTTTTCTTATATTCGTGCCGAAAGACTTTCCGGCGCGGTAGTCGTTGGGTTAACATTGTCCACATGTGGATGGCTTGCAACATTTAATCGTGGCAGGCATCCACATTTGGTTGTTCCCTTGGTGGATATTTCGCTCAGACACACCTTTGATATGTGACCATACTTTATGTTTTGTTCTGTTAATTGTTTTAATAGTTCGCACGATCAGGTGTTCAGCGGGAGTTTAGACGAGAAAGGGGAAGTAAATTTGCAATTACGATTTAGCAAAGAAACGGGAGAACGAGAATTATACATCTGAACATATAAAGAGCATTTAACCAGAAAATACTAGAGTTGTGTGTCAAGCGACGGATAAAATCCTTTCTTGTAGAAAGTAGACTCTTACTTTAATATTTGTACACATTCAGAAATGTGTAATTGTCCACTAAAGATCCCAGTTCGAGAAAAGATGAAAATCACACATTAGACTGATAGTGCTTATTATCTACAAAGGTATTTACTTATTCGGTTCTACGCCTTGGATAGATACGTTGCTGTCGTTCCCGACCATATTAAATTAATTGCGAATTGTTTCTCTATTGTTTAATTTATACGACGTGAGCTCAAGAGACACTGTGCTACTAGCGTGTTCTTGTATTTAGAATGGAACCCATTTTAGATTTGATTTAATGTTTGGAGCTGAATAAACGAGGTTTTTTTTTTAGTTTTTAAACCACATTTATTCTCCTAATTTTTTTTCCATGTATAATATTAGGGGTAAATGTTTAACCCTTTTCTACAATCACAATCCTTAAATTAACTTACTGGCTCTATGCGAGCTCTCTAAATTACACATTACAACTTGATTTTTATATATGCCTTTCGGCGTACTTTTTTTTTTTTTTGTTTCTTATATATATATATATATATATTGTTGCTGAAACGAAAAGAAACCGCCTCATTCTCTCTTCGAGTGGACTGTATTTTCCGGCACTGGCCGGCCAACGATGCTCTTGTCAATTCGAGGGATTGTACCTCCAGAGCCGGACTCTTCTCTGGATGAAACGAGCGTTTTAGTCTTGCCCAGTACAAATCCCTATTTAACGAAAGTGAAAAAACGACCCAATTAGACTAGACTAGCAAAACGCGGTATTACTCGCTTATTTTACTATTTATTTGATATTTTATTATTTGTTTTTCTGTTCGATCTCTCTATACTGCTGGTCTTGAGCAAGACCTTTTCATTAGGAGTTCCTTCGACGACTCCTCGCTGCTCCATCGAAAGTCCCCGCCTTATATAGGCCCGCAGTCGCCCCCTCCTTTGCTTGTTTCCTGGGATCTGCTTTTCTTAGTGGCTTCCCGGAATCGGTGCGCCGCTGATCGTCGTTTCCCTGGAAGTGGTATGTTAGCGCTTGCCTTGCCTTTCCTGGGAATTCGTGATCCATCGCCAACAGTCTCCCCCGCAGTGCGAAGCACTTCCTCATGTGGCGGCGATGTTGTCGCTGGAACCAGCACTACGACGCGGCGAGTTGGTCTTCATAGTGTCCCCCATGTCGTCCTCACGTCCAGGACTCTGATCCTTCCATCGGGTCCGGGATACACCGCTTGCACTTCTCCTCGGGGCCAGGTACTACGGGAAGCGATGAATCCGCCACCAGGACTATATCTCCAACTTGTGGGTCGGTGGTATCTCGGCCGGAGATTCTTCTTGGCATCAGTGTTGGCAACTATTCTTTTACCCATCTTTTCCAGAAGTGGTCCGTCAGCCGCTGCGCCATTCTCCAGTTCGCCCTACCAACAAGGTCGTGGTCGTTAAACTCACCAGGTGCCATCGCACCGCAAGAGCGTCCCAGCAGGAAATGGTTCGGTGTGAGGCTCTCTTCGTCGTTCGGGTCCGTGCTAACGTGTGTCAGTGGGCGTGAGTTGACGACGTGTTCCGCTTCGGTCATCAGGGTGTACAGTACCTCTTCTGGCGGCGTCCTGGAGTGTAGAGTGGCGGTCAAGGCCGTTTTTACAGATCGCACGAGCCTCTCCCATGCTCCCCCTATATTTTGGGCATCCTGGTGGTATAAATTTCCATCTGATGATATGTCCGTTATTGGACTTCTCCAGCTCCTTGCTTGCCCCGGTGAAGTTGGTCCCGTTGTCGCTCCAGATGGTCCTCGGAGTCCCTCTTCTTGCGGCCATCCGTCGTAGGGCCATGATCATGGAACTGGCGCTGAGAGAGTTGGCCAGCTCCAGGTGTACGGCTCTCGTGGTTAGGCATGTAAACAGCACTCCCCAGCGCTTCTCGATCCTTCTTCCGATAGCGACCTGCATTGGCCCGAAGTAGTCCACCGCGGCGGCAGTGAACGGGTGTTGGTGGTGGTGCAGTCGTTCGATAGGTAGATCTCCCGTGGGTGGCACTTGAGGGGTACGTTTGTGGACTCTGCACCATTGGCATCGGTGTATCACTCCTTTTGCGGATGATCGTAGCCCTAAGATCCAGTATCTCTGCCGAAGCTCGTTCATCACTGTTGCGGTGTTGCCATGGGCGAACCTCTTGTGATAGTGGTCGATCAAGAGGCGGCTCAGTCGATGTTTCCCGTCCAGCACAATGGGATTTGTTCTCCAGCCGTCGATCGTTATTTTCCTCGTCCGGGACCTCAGCTTCATCACTCCATTTTCGTCGATGTAAACATCTATTTTGCGCAGCCGACTCGAGCTTTCTGGTGGTCTTCCTTCTCGCAAGCGGGCCACGTCTCCTGCGAAACTGTCTTGTTGGCTCATTCTGACCAGTCGCTCTTCGGCCCTGTCTAGATGTTTTTGATGCACGGGCGTGAATGTCTTCTTCTCGGCTTTGGAACATGTGGGTGTTTGTTGCCTTCGGGACTTCAATGTTTTGGCTGCTATTTGCCACTCTCTCTTCTCTTTTAGCGTGTCTATGAATTGAAACACGCGTGCTGTGGTTCTCAGCAGACGCAGCCAGTCGGAAAATCGTTCCGGGTTCGGTATGGATGGTTCGACCACTCTCGCCGCGGCTACCACTTGGGGGCTCTTTTCTTCTCCAGTGACTGTTGCCGCGCTCGTCTCGAAGTGCCGGTTTGGCCACTTGTCTTCTTCTTTGTACAGAAACACGGGTCCCTTGAACCACCTCGCTGTGCTGCTGAATTCATTGGGTATCCCTCTGGTAGCGTCGTCCGCTGGGTTTTCCTTCGTCGACACCCATCTCCAGTCCCGTGGCCCTGTCAGCTCTTCGATTTCCGCCAATCGATGGGCCACGGAAGTCTTGAACTTGCGTGGCTCCGATTTTATCCACTGCAGTACTGTGCTGGAGTCGGTCCAATACCATTTCTCCGATATTTGGAGCCTAAGCTCCTTCTCTATTGTGGCCGCTAATCTGCTTCCCAACAAGGCAGCCTGTAACTCTAGTCGGGACATGGACACCGGTTTTGTCGGAGTTACCCGGGCTTTACCGGCGATCAGGGTCACGCTCACTCTTCCATCGGGTTCCACCGTCCTCCAATAAACTGCGGCTGCGTATGCCTCTTCGCTGGCATCGCTGAAAGTATGCAGCTGACCTTCTTCCTGACTGCTCGACAGGCACCGAGGAATCCTCAGACCCTTGAGGATGGACGTCTCCTTTAAGTAGGTGGTCCAAGCGGTCCTCTGTTCCTCTGGGATTTCATCATCCCATCCGATCTTGGCGCGCCAGACGTCTTGGATCCGCTTCTTCCCCTGTATGAGCACTGGCGTTGCAAACCCCAGTGGGTCGAAGGTTGACATCACCGCGCTCGTGAATTCCCTCTTGGTAGGCATTCTTTTCCCGGTGAGGACTTGTGTGGGGGGTGTTTCGGAACTCTACGTTGAAGGCCAGGATGTCCTCCGTCATCATCCATCTGAGCCCGAGGGTTTTCTCTTCCTTCGATAATTCCACGGCTTCTGACTGGGGCTGCTCCTGAAAACCTGAGAAAATTTGGGGTTTATTACTACTCCACCCTTTCAGTCGGAATCCCGCCTTAGCATGGATCCTCTCCGCCGCCTTTGTTACGTCTCTGGCTTCTTCTACCGTCGCAAAACTCTGTAGGTAGTCGTCCATGTAGTGGTTTTCACGGATGGTTTGCGCCGCTCCCGGATGTTCCTTCTCGAAATCCCTTGCGTTCTTGTTCATCACATAGATCGCGGTCGATGGTGATGAGGTGGCTCCGAACACTACGGACATCATACGATACTCTTCCGGTTCGCTTCTTGTGTCTCCGTTGCGCCAAAGAAACCTTAGGCAGTCGCGGTCGGCTTCGCGCATCTGGATTTGGAGGAACATTTCCTTGATGTCAGCGACGACGGCGATTGGTCTTTCTCGAAATCTGACCAGCACCCCCACGATCGATTGGAGGAGGTCCGGTCCGGGGAGTAGAGCGTCGTTAAGGCACTTGCCATCGAACTTGGCTGCTGCGTCGAGTACTATCCGCGGTTTTTTCTTCGTCGGGTGTATTACTGCAAAGTGCGGGAGATAGAAGGTCCTTCCGGCGATGGAGTTCGCCGGCGCCTTTTCTGCATACCCGTTCTCTAGCAAATTGTCCATTTGTTCCAGGTACATCTTCTTTAGGTCCACGTCTTGGCCCAGTTTCCTCTCGATATTCAGAAGGCGTCGATAGGCCTGGCTATAGTTGTTGGGCAGCGTCTCATCGTCGCTTCTCCATAGAAGGCCCGTTTCGTATCTTCCGTTTGGCAGTCGTCTCGTGGTTTTTTCCAGAACCTCTATAGCCCTTCTGTCGGCGTCGTTCTTGGGGCGTCGTGGTTGCACCCCCAATGCTTCGATTTCGAAATGGCGTCTAACGAGTGATTCTGTCTCGTCTTCCTTAGTCCTGCCATAGTTGACGAATCTCACCGGCGCCCTGCTCCTGGCCTCGCACCCGTGCAGAACCCAACACAGGCTGGTAAGCGAAGCGACTGGTTCGGTGCGTCTCCCCTTCCTCAGACTCCTTGTGACTATCAGGCCCCAGTTGTCCTGGCCGATGAGCAATTTAGGTTCCTGTTGGGTGTAGGTCAGTTGGTCTCCGAGGTCTCGTAGATGCTCGCATCTCTCAATCGTCTCCTTCTTCACCTCCTGCTTCGGAAGTTTAAAGTTAGGAAGGGTTCTTACCTCGATCGACTATCCGGTCCGGCCATGGGCTCCTTTGACTCGCACATGGACTCTTTGCGAGTCGTTCCTCCTGATGCCCAGTTCCCCGACTGTTTCCAAAACGAGCTTTTCCCGCCTGCCTTTCGCACCGATCTTCTCGGCGACCGACGAGTCCAGTAACGAAATAGTGGATCCCTCGTCAAGCAGAGCCAATATCCGAGCCGACCCCTTGGGTCCGTAAAGGTCCACTGGAACTATCTTCAGGTAGGCTTTGGTGCTACTGATTGTGCGCATGGAGGTGACCACCTCTCCTCTAGTTTGCTCGTGGTCGTGGCCTGATGGAGGCGTGTCCTGGTGTGGCCTTCTTCCTCTTATGGGTGCCGTTCCTGGTGGAAGTTCGTCTGGGTTGAGGATGACGTGGTGTTCCCTTGAACACCTATCGCACGGTGGTGCCCTGCAGTCTGCCTTTCGGTGTTTGGAGCAAAGGCATTTAAAACAAAGCTTTGTCGTTTTTGCCAGATTCCATTTTTCCCGATTACTGGCCTTCTTGAACGTGGGGCATCTGGGGGTGTCGTGGTCCTTCAGACAAACTGGACACTCTGGTTTGATTCCGTTCCCGGGTGCGCCATTCTCGCGAACGGCATGTATCGATCTCCTTGCCGAATCTCGTCGTCCTTGGGATGATGCTCGTTGGTGGTAGCCCCCTCTCGGCTCCCATGATACTTCTGGTGGGGCGAAATTGGCACACATGTCTGCCTCTACCTTCATGAAGTCGCTGAAAACCCTCAGCTCCGGCTGGTCCTCTCCTCCATGGCTGTTGTAGTACGCGAACCACCTGCACCTCATGGATGACGGCATCTTTGTCGCCAGTTCTCTTACCGCCTTGGGTGCATTTAGAAACTGCTGCTTGCACAGCGCTCTGATGGTGGTCACGGAGTTCATAACCCGGCTGGCGAAGACTCCAATATCGCTGGGGTCTTCGGCGACCCGAGGCAGGGCTCTCAGCTTTGTCAACTCCGCTACGGCCAACGCTCCCGGCCTTCCAAAGCGAGCCTCTCGTCCTTCCATTACCTCCCGGGGGTCCTCAGCAATGAACAGGAGGCTTCTAACTGTCTCTCTTGCTCTTCCCTTTAGAGCTCTCCGAAGACGCGCCAAGTTCTGCGCGTGTGTGAATCCGACGGAGGTATCTACAAACGATCTCCTGAAAGGCAGCCACTCTTCGCTGGCACCGTTGAAGTCAGGTAGTTCCACCATTTGCCTCGAGGTACTTGCTCCGGGGGGTGTTCGCAAGAGCCTGGCTATGGTCTGGGTCAGATCCTGGATCTCGCTCCTTCCTTGTTCGCGATGTGGTGACCTGTCTTCTCGGGATAGCTCCTCCTGCCTTTCTCCGGGCGGTCTCGGCAGTTCGTCCCATTGATTGAAGGGGTTCCGCTTGTATTCGTCTTCGTTTTCGTCAGCCTCGCTCTGGCTCGCCTCGTCCTCGGAGTCTATCCTCAGCTATTCGAGCTTCTCTCGGGCCACCTTCGCTTTCGCCTGGGCCACCTTCGCCTTCGCCTCTTCCGCCTTCGCCTTCGCCTCGGCCGCCTCCAGTTCTCGCATGGAAACTTCTAAACTGGCTGCGGCACCAGCTCGCCTCGACGACTTCATCAGGCTTCCTCTTGAGATAGTGCCTCGCGTTCCGCGCCGTGCTTCGACCTTGGCAGCGTTGTCTCGGGTCCTGTCTTCTCCGGCTACGCTGGTCTTCTGTGTTAACGCTTTGTACGTTAACTCGGTCCCCCGCCTGGGGGTGTGGGGTTCGGATTGGGTCCCACTTGCTTCGGCCGATTTCGTCATCGGCATTCTCATTCTACCCGTCGCTTCGGTTACGTGAGCTGATCCCCTTCTTCTGGCGAGCGCTCCGACAGGTCCGTCATAATCTCCACCAAGTCGTGCGGGAGATTCTTCTCCTGTGGCGCCTACATCAGGTCCGGTGCTGCCCACTCCAGGTTGAGTAGACAGTCCTCCCGTAGGGAACGGCAGCGTCCTTCCTGCTTTGGCCGATCTCGTTATCGGCATCATCGTCTTATCGCCGAGATCCGGCTCGAAGGACCAAAACGGTTGCTGAAACGAAAAGGAACCGAAACCAACAAACGGCGCTTCTCTAGCGCTGCCTCAGTCTCTCTTCGAGTGGACTGTATTTTCCGGCACTGGCCGGCCAACGATGCTCTTGTCAATTCGAGGGATTGTACCTCCAGAGCCGGACTCTTCTCTGGATGAAACGGGCGCTTTAGTCTTGCCCAGTACAAATCCCTATTTAACGAAAGTGAGAAAACGACCCAATTAGACTAGACTAGCAAAACGCGGTATTACTCGCTTATTTTACTATTTATTTGATATTTTATTATTTGTTTTTCTTTTCGATCTCTCTATACTGCTGGTCTTGAACAAGACCTTTTCATTAGGAGTTCCTTCGACGACTCCTCGCTGCTCCATCGAAAGTGCCCGCCTTATATAGGGCCGCAGTCGTCCCCTCCTTTGCTTGTTTCCTGGGATCTGCTTTTCTTAGTGGCCTTCCCGGAATCGGTGCGCCGCTGATCGTCGTTTCCCTGGAAGTGGTATGTTAGCGCTTGCCTTGCCTTTCCTGGGAATTCGTGATCCATCGCCAACATATATATATATGAAATAAGTCATATATTAGAGGCACTCCTCGTTTACATCTATATGTATATATTATTATTACAATTTTTTTTTTGTTTTTATTCTATAAAAAACAAAAACTTCAAATAGAAACGAATAAAACATAAAATAAGAAATAAAAAATAAAATAGAATAGCTACACAAAAGTAATGGGGAAAGGCGGACAGGGGGAGGGGGGACAAGAGGAAAGAGAGCGTTGCTCTTGAGAGGCATACTATATCTGAGGAAGTGAAGTCCTCTCCTCGTTGAGAAGACACCACCATTTGGGAGATGTTCGATCTTTGGCTGATTTATCTCTTTCACTGATTGCCGTGCTAAAACGTATGCGGTCTGGGGCATTGGAGATATCACTATCATGGAGAATTCGTTTGTCCCTGGCACCACGGAGAGCGTGGTCAATAATCGGGACTCCATGCACGTCTTGGATTAGGCCTTTTTGATCCAAGAAAGGGAACGATTCTGGTGGAATACACCCACTCTGGAGGGTATTCTCCAGATACATATCATTGGGATAGAATGCTCCCGAGATAAGATTATTGTCACTGCACATTGCCCTTGCTGTGTGACCACGAATAATTTTAATTATGAAATTGTCTATCCTATTTAACCCTGATTTGTTATACAGGATTTTGCTGGGATAGAATTTTTTGTATTGCGACTCTGGTGTTCTATAAAGTCCGAGGCAGGAATGCAAACACTGCCGTTCGAACACACGAAACTTCTCCATATAAAGTGGAGATATATTATACCATACTGGACAGCCATAAATCAAAACTGGTCGGATGAATGCCGGGTACGAAATTATTTTGACTCTGGGGTCAAGAAGACTACTCCGGAATAGACTTCTTGTCATAGAATATGCGCTTTTAGCTGCGGAGAGGGACGCTGCTACGTGCTTGTCAAAATATAAATACTGGTCTAGCCAGACACCAAGGTATCTAGCTACAGTTTTCACTTGCAGTGGAAGGTTATTGTTACCTACTATAGAACAGCGTTTCCAGTTATATTTTGTATCCCCCGAGGCCCTGGATAGGGGCGTTCTGAAAAGGATAGTCTCGGTTTTCTGGAAATTAATCTTTAATTTCCAGTCGTCGCAAACGTTTTTTTATTTTGTTGAAATCATCTTGAAGGTGCCTATTGATGACGTCTATTTTTCCTCCTGTTCTGTACACCACTATGTCATCGGCGTACGCAATGGCGTCGTCGAGAGAACTCACTAGATCACTAGTGTAAATATTGAATAGAATGGGTGAATTCACAGCTCCCTGCTGTAAGCCATTTTTAATTTGGAAGGTGTTGTTGGAGAGTATGTCCCCGCATTTCACCACAAAATATTTGTCCATTATCATATCATAAATGATGTATAACAGATATTGCGGCATACCCAGGTTTGTTAACTTATAGACAAGTCATTCTAACCATACAGTGTCGAAAGCCTTTTCAAAGTCAACCAAGCAGGCGCCTGTACATTGTCGCTTAGCCTTGTTCCACTGTATATCGGAAACAAGTTTCGTCGCTGCATGAACTGTATCATGTCGCGCTCGAAAGTCAAACTGGTTGTTGGGGATGATATCGTTTTCATCACACCAACCTATCAGTGCTTTGTTTATAATTTTTTGAATACCTTGCTGATGTTGGGAAGCAAGCTGATCGAGCGCAGATTAGGTGGATTGCTCTTATCTTTACCCTTTTTGGGGATAGGGTGGACTACTGCAGTCTTCCAATGGGTTGGATAGTGTGCATTGTTTAGAGCGTTGTTAAACAAAGTAGTGTATATGTTCACTGCTTCGCGAGGCAAGTGCCTTAGAACCACATTTGGAATGCTATCTACTCCAGATGATTTCTTATTTTTTATTGAGCTAAGTATGTTTCTCAGTTCGTCCTTGCGCACAAACATATTTGTATTTTCATTTCTGACGGGAGAATCCGCCCTATTATTTTCGCCGAATGTGATGAAACTATGGTTTTCGGATCGCCAGTTGTGGAGTTGATTGCGCAGCGAGCAATGTCTTTGATGGGCATTGCTTTCAATTTCAGTGTTAGCATGAACTGATTCGTTAACTCTGTACACTGCTTCGAAACAGGCTCCAATTGAATTCGCTTTCTTTTGCGGATCTTCGACTACTATTACTTCATCATTGGAGTTGATGTGCTCTAAGGTGAGTCCTGCGTTCAGCATTATCCGACAATTCTCGGGAGTCCGTGGAATTCGGAGACAGGAAATGTCATTGTGATCTTTTCTTCGACATATTTTCTTGATTTGTGAAAACATGTTCGGTCCGTTTGCTCGAATTCTGTTGCTCCACTCCTCATTTATTACTGCTCGGTAATTATCCCGGATCAGTTTTTGAAGATTTTTAATCAAGGACTTGATTGTTTTGATTTCATTGCTATTTGGGTCACTGAACTGCCTATAGCACAATTTCAGCTTTGAGAGCAGGGTGCTCTTTTGCCTATACAAAGCATCGATAGTTGCATTTCTGTATCGGGGGGTATAGCCATCCATATGAGCTACTTTGGGGATGGAACGATTCATTGTGTTAGTAACAATATCGTTCATAGTTAGGAGGTAATGATCGATTTCATCATTACGGAGGTTTCTATTAGTCGGTGGGTCTATGCCAATGTTGCGTATTTCTCTTTTTACTATGTGATCGAAACGCGACCAATGTGCTTTTCGGAAATCGAAAGAGTGTACCTGGTCGTACTGCTCAAGTAGATGGTACTCGTTTGGCACGTGTATTACGACTCCAAGTCCGTAATGATCGCTATCGTACTCAATTGTGCGAAGACAATTTCGAGTAGTTACCTCGGTATCTGGTAACTGAATTCGCTCATCTGTCATAAGTAAATCCAGGAAGGAGTTACCTCTTGGATAAGACGGTGTACTTGAAGCGTACAATTCTAGTTTATGCTAGATCGCATTTGTTTGCCACCAATCAAACAAGGCATTGCCTCTGGTGTTCGAGGTCAGATTGCCCCAGGCACTGTGCTTGGAGTTAAAATCACCTGCCATTAAAAAGTAATTGTTTTCCGAATCTAACTTGAATCCACCCTTGCACACACACTCGCGCGACGAATTTTTTTTTTTTTTTTTTGTTTAGGTCCTCGTCCTCATCGCTGGACACTCGTGCTGAAGAAGTTATATTTCTACCGAATACATCATCGACTGCTTAATGTTTTGTAGGATTCCGTTTTTTTTTTTATATTGCGCATTCTCAGACACACTAAAACAGAAATTCAGTTAAGTTTCATTCGCCAATCTGTTGATCTCGAACGCTGACCAAACCCATGCTTAACTTATGTTGCAAGTTGCGGAAAAAAATTATTCAAGAGCTAGGACTACTATACGCCTGTAGATTGCACGTGGCAAAGAGTTTTGTGCTTCGATTATTTCCTCGTGTGATGATAATATATTCGGAAACATATACTCCGGTGCGCGTGAGAACATTCCCGGACACAGGTCATTTTATATACCAGGGACAGAGCCAATAGCCTTAGCTGCTAGACTCATTATCTTAATTTATTGATATGTAATTTTAAATTACTTGTTAACAATAAACAAATACAGGCATCTTTCAAGATACACGGTACTGTGGTATAAAACTATTCACTTTATTAATTCAAAAACATTCACTTTAAAATATTCACTTTAATATACACTTTATTAATTGATCTTAGAACTAATTATTACTGGCAATTAATCACTAAGTGTGTTTTTATTTTCTCGTGTACCTGCCTACAAAGAGCCTTGCTCTGATTGACTGTGAATTATAAGACTAAACAAAATTTGGCCTGTTTACATTGTCACGATGCGCCTGCGAACTATAAAACTAAACAAAATTCGGCCTGTTTCCACTGTCGTGATGTGAGCGTAAACTATAGGTTTATCTCAAATTCACCGCCGGCATTTCTGTTGGAGACGGAGCAGCACACGGCGGCCGACTAGCAGCACACGACTGCCGACTGGCAGATTTTTTTTTTTTTTTTATATATAACGCTGTCTTTATTGACCATTATAAGTTTAGTTACATAAGTTTACAGCTAACTTAACTAAGTTGTGACAATTTTTACTTATAACGTCTAGAACATTTTTTCAAGTAATATTTAATTTGAGGTCTTACGTCTAAAGAGATCTATTCCAGATACAATTTATTAGTAGGACTCCTGGAAAGGTCATGAAAACCAGGATGGATTGTCAATGTTTACAATAAATATTCTTAAAACTACTTATCTCTACTTAAATCTAGCTTATATCTAAGGTAGTTAAATAAATTCACATTTAGTCATTTAGAACAAATTAGCCTAGTCTTAAGCTTAAGTTGAGATTTCATACTTTACATACCCTAAGGAGGGAAGGGAGCGGCAGAGGGAAGACTCTCCACCGACTGCTCGTTAAAGGAAAGAACCTGAGAAAAGGGTTGAATGTTTGAGTATTTGAAGTGGTTAAGATCGGTTACCCTGTTATGGTAGATGATTTCGTTCGCATCATTTACTAATCTTCCTGCGTAGAAGAGAGCCTTTAAATGGAGTGCATGAAGATAGGGATTTGATGCATTGTGGCTGGGGAGGCTAAGGGAATTGATGAGAGGGTTTGGATTGGCTGACAGGTTTTCAATGAATCTTATCGACAATTCCAGGAACCTTCTATCCAATCTCTCCAGGCCGACGGAGTGGTATAGCATAAGGCTTCTGATATATTTGTGGGAGTCGCGCTGTCGACGTAGCCCTGTGATTAGTCTGAAACACTTCCTTTCGAAGATACAAAGTTTTTCCATTTGAGAGGGAGAGATATGGAACCAGATGGGACAAGCGTAAGTAAGTGTGGGCCTGATGATTTGTTTATAAAGTAGAAGTTTGACTTGCTGAGAGAGACCATCTGCCTTCCACATTACTTTCCGACAAAGGTTCAGCTGTATCCCCGCTTTGCGGATGACATTGTTTATGTGAGTCGTGAAAGAGAGATTATTTTCGAAAGTAATGCCCAAGTATTTTAGTGATTTAGATGGTTTTATGAGGGTGTTGCAGAGGTTCAGTTGGATTTTTGAATGGTTACGTACCGTGTTATTGGTACAGTGAACGTTTCTACCTTTAAATACAATCAGCTGAGTTTTGTTGGGGTTTAAGCGGATCTTCCATTTAAGGAAGTAGGAGGAAAGAATTTGGAGGAATTCATTTACGCGGTTTCTGGCAGATAATACGAGCCTGCTGCTGGAGTAGACAAGGGTATCGTCTGCGTAGTTGAGGATTCGAGTATTCGGTGAGAGGGGTTGAGGAATATCAGATGTGTATAGTAAGTATAAGAGGAGACCCAGAATGGATCCTTGGGGGACTCCTGCTGTTATTGAGTACGTCTGGGAAAGGGTGGAATTTATCTTGACCATGGATTTCCTATTTGATAGGTACGAGTAGAGAAACTTGGAAGTGTGATTGTTGAGACGATACGTGGAATGTAATTTGTACAGAAGACCCGCAGTCCACACGCAGTCGAAAGCCTTGGATATGTCAAGGGAGATACACACAGTGGGGCACTGGTCGTTAAGAGCCATAGTGATGTCGTGAGTAAACTTGAGGAGAGCGTGACATGTTGAGTGTTGTGCACGAAAACCGAATTGGAAATCAGGGAGTAATGAGTTAGTTTCCGCGAAGGAGAGTAGGTAATGGTGAATTTTTAATTCAAGTAATTTGCTTAAATTATTAAGTAGTGACATGGGTCCAAAATTGGCCGCCATCAGGGATGCGCCTGATTTTTTAATGGGGATGACTATGGCAGTTTTCCAAGACTCCGGTATGTGACCAGCATTTATTATGTGGTTTAGCAGGGTCATGATGTATAGTCGATTTGAAGGGTTGAGGTTTTTGAAAAGTACATGTGGAATTTTGTCCAAACCGGTTGAGTTTTTATTGCTACGAGAAGATATCATTTGGTTAAATTCCTGTGGTTGTAAAAAGAAGTTTGTATCGGTGGGTTGACCGACTGGCAGACTGAGTATCGCACATTTATACTCTGGCTCCTTGTTCCTGTGACAACAT
The DNA here is from genome assembly GCA_963931805.1 of Microdon myrmicae. Lineage (NCBI taxonomy): Eukaryota > Metazoa > Arthropoda > Insecta > Diptera > Syrphidae > Microdon > Microdon myrmicae. Next base: position 70,430,418 of record OZ007496.1, read on the forward strand.
GCGAACGAGGGAAAGGAGACAAAAAAGCGAATATAAGCATCGGTAGTTGTGGAGTTGGTATCAGTACAAGTCAAGCAGTCAAACGCTGCACATCAACATTGTAAAGAGATCAACAGATTGCATTGTTTTATATTTAAAGGTTAAGAATAAATTTTCGAAAGTAATAAAGCTAGTTTACAATTTCCATTTCACACTCGGCTGTCCTGACTAGACATTCGCATCGAATGTTCACTGCCTTCGTCCTCTTGATCATTCATAAATAGATCCTCCTGTCGTCGCTTGCGCGTGTTTCATATATTCGACGGCGGATGATATCTGTTTGGGCCCCTGACTCTCTTCTCTCCGACGCACAACGTAGCGATCGTTGCGCAGGGTCGTGATAACCTCATACGGTCCAAGGAACATGTGTGCGAATTTTAAGCCAGGTCCTTGCTGTACTTTGCGACTCGCGAAGATACCGCCTTCTTGATATCGGAACGCTGCCTTCTGTTTTTATTGAAGTTCCGTTTGTTTCCGGAGTGAATGCGATATTCTCCTTTGTCAGTTTGGGTACTTCTGCTAGTTGGTCGTCGAATGAGGCAATCAATTCTTCCACCAAAAGTTCCTTAATCCACGAATCGACCTTGAAACGAGCTTCGACTCCGAACATTGATCGGAATGGTACATCCCTATGCTCTGATGCGGCGTGGCATTGTAGCACCTTTGTACCGTGTCCAGGTACCGATACCACTCACTTTGTTTAGGACCTGATAGCTTTGACGGCAGTGGTATTACGGTGCGGTTCACCCTTTCAACTTGATCGTTGGCCCTTGTATATCCGTGGTTGCCAGAGTGTGTCAACGCCATCTTCACGGCAATAGCTCTCGAAGCCCTTTGAAGTAAACGGAGTACTCGTGTCGGAAATGGTCCTCCGAGAATTCCGGCTGGTTGGTACATTCTAACAGGACCGACGAGGCTGGGAGGCTCGCGGAGATGTTTGCTGCCACAACTTGACTCAACTCGTGGAGGAACCCACGCGAGTGCCGGATGCCCGAGGTGATTATGCGAACACCCTGCATCTGTTTCTGACACCCGAGCCGAGTATTAATACCGTAGAGGTTTTCGCGCCACTGGGAAACTCGGATCACTGCTTGCATTTCACGCGAATAACCGCTCTAGGCAGCTTCACCATGTATGGAAGTATGGGCCTGCTAACTGGGGCGATTTGCGAGATTTCTTCGTATCCTTACCATGGTCGGGGGTATGTTTCAGAGACTCCGATGTTATCGCTTGCTCGGAGTCGGTCACAGAGCTTATTCTTCTCGGGGCGGAGATCTACATTCTATATTCCATCAAACGAAGTTCATCTAATAAGCCTTGGTTTGATAAAAAATGCGAGCAGATTACAGCAGCTAAAATAAAGCTCTTAAGCAATGGTATTCGAATCCCGCCGATGTTAACAGAGCGAATTTTGTTAGAATCAGAAACGCCTGCAACCAGGCGATTGACTCTTACCCTCCGTTAGTGACAGACAGCGGGACGTTAGTCACAAATTCAAAGGATAAAGCTATTATGTTCACGAATTTATTTTCCGCGAATTCAAACCTCGATCCCGATCTTTTGGAGCCACCTGTATTCGCGCCGGAAAAATTGAATTTACTTTAAAATAAAAAGAAGCCGATACACCGAGTAGTTTTTGGGATATCTTGCAGACTAATGTGAAAAACATGGTTTCGAGAAAAGCCCGTTTAAAGTGTTGGTAACGTTGATAATGTTGGTAACCGTGGGTTACCTTTTTATACTATAACTTGTTTATAAAATTATTTTCACAAAAACGGTTTTGGGGACTTATTCTATACACTATTAGCTATAAAAAAAATTGAAAAAAAAAAATTGATTTTTTTTTTAATTTCTTAATGTGAACCTACTCTAAGCAACCTAATACCTCAACTCTGATATCCCGAATAACATCTTCGAAAGAGTGTACTGTACAACCCACTAGAACCATCGCAAGGCTCTGGTTGCTTTCCCAATACCATGTCGGATTGGGCAGTGTGCAACTACAAGCTGAACCTGTAAGCGCCGTTTGGATTAAGTAACTTAATAGTGTGGGTCGTTTTTAGCATAATGATTCAACTGGTATAAAATAGAACAGAAAGAGAGATACAAAAGAAAATCATTCTTCAGTCGTACACATGACCGTGGAATACTCTACTAAGTAGCGATTACCAGCAGTAGACGTTTAAAGCGGATCGTTTCAAGGTTCGCTAGTAATTCCATTTTTGATGTTAAGCTAAAACTTCTCTACCATAGAGCATAGTTGCTATTTCCGGGATTTGACTGCGTGCGTCTTTTTTTTACGTACCGAAGGGGGAAAATCGATGCAGGGCATTGCAAATGGTCAGAGTAAAACGGCAAGGTGTCTGAAAATTTTGACTTCGAGAGTTTTTTTTTTACATAAACGCGGCACAAAAGGCAATTTTGGAGTACCCTTAAGTGTCAGGGAAAAATGCGAGCGGAAGGAGAAGAAGTAGATACGGAAAGGAGGTATTGTGGGGGTTCTCTATACCACATGGAGAACCAACCCACAATTTCATACCTTATTTCGATCGCTTTCAGCCCGTCATTTCTATCCTTATTCCCCTTATAAGCTATTCCACCTGTAAATCATGTTAAACGGACGCATAGCTAAACTCATTATCCTATGCAGATAATGCATAATTGAGTTAAGCTATCTTTTCGCCATACGGGAACCCCATTTCGCTAACCCAAGAGATTTCCACCGGAAATCGCATCATGTCGGTTAGCAACGGCATAGACTGATCAAACGACGGGGTTGCATAATAATGAAACTGCTGGGGAAATTATCAAAGTATCTAATTTAGTTCCCATGATCAGATTTCCCTAGCCAATTCCGCGTCATTTCGACTTTCTCCAGACACTCTATCCGCTGGGGATCAATGATCTCTTTTCGCGGGAGTTAATGAAAAGAACTTAGTGTTTTTTCTAACTTATTTTATTTAGATTACTAAATAATGACGCTGAGTTCGCTCCTTCACGGCTGGGAAATCAATCGTCCCGGTTACTCTTCGGTGGCGGTATTTATGCCTCGAATTGCGATAAGGTTGAGTGTGTAGTTCGGTATATTTGTTGATGTGTCCGTCATGGGCATTCGTTGATTGTTTGTCTTGAGATAGATTGGATTGAGTTGCTATACTGGGCCATGTGTTGATTATTTGTCTTACGATTAGAGATGTCTTGGCGGTATCGATTGGTTTTATTATCGTCGGTATCCTTTGACTATGTTTTGATAATGCGAGTTCGGGTGAGTATGGTATTTGTACAATATTTATGCAGTATTTGGTTTGCAATATGGAAAAGATTAAATTGGATTGTATGTATATTGGTATCATAATGTAACTGTACAAGGGTTGGTAGAGATTAATAATAAAGATATTTGGGGTTTAAAATACAAGGGTTATTATGTACAGAGATTTGTTTGGGGTTTGAACTACAGTAATGCATAGGTATATCTAATACATTATGTGGGAGGTGTTAACTCTCCCCCCCTTAAGTTAAAACGTCCTCGTTTTTTTTATATTTTCGGTTTTTTGGACTAGTCGTGTCATTTCTTATTTAGATAGTACATTACATTTTTCTAAGTTTCTTTTCTTTTTATATATTAATATAATTTTTATAATATAAAGTGTTAATGTGATGATTACAATAATTGCCAGTACGCAGCAGAATGTTCTTATAGGGTCGTCTTCTAAGGGTGTGAAGAATGTAGATATTTCTTGTAAGTTTGTGAATTTATTAGTTGTATCTGAGGGCAATAATTCAATTATTATGTTCAATTCTCCATTATGTCTTAGTGCTACAGCTTTTTTGATTACATTTTTTCGAAACTTATAAGGTTAGGACTTTTAATGGTTTTGCCGTCTACGACATGACTTTTATCTATAAAAATATATCCGTTTTCTATTTCTTTAATCTCTACATTGTTTTCTTTTATAAAGTTAGAAGCTGATGGTTCATTGGTTATTAATGGTATTGTACAGTTATCTTTGTAATTTCGAATAAGTTTACAGATATATGTCCCTACAAAGTTTTTACAATTGGTAATATGTGTATATTTAGATGCTATCAGACATTATAGGTTTACCATATATAGTTGATAATGCATGTATTATATATGAAAAAGTTGACATTTTTTATTATATGTTATTAAAGTCGTATCAATATAGTAGCAAATAAATATACTGGAATATTCCATTACATGAATTTAGAGGTTTGCTGGGTCCGTTTTCACTAAAACATATTTCCTATTTTTTTAGATCATTGATCTTGATTGGCTGGATTAGGCCTGTCATTGTTATAACCAGGAGAATGGTTAGATTTTTCGTCCTGGGAAAGTTTGATTCTCGATCGTATATTATCTTTGTGGATTTTTTTGTTGCGTGTTGTGATTATAATGTCGCCTTTGTCTTCCTTTACCGTGTGTTCGCTGAATCGATCGGTATTTTTATTTCTGCGTGAAGACCTAACAAAGATTTTATCCCCGGGTAGGTATTTGATGTTTACGCGTTTTGTATTAACATGATCCAAGAGGTTTTGTTGATTGTTTTTTAATTTCGCCTCTATATCAGGATAGTCTCGTCTGTTAAAAAATACGTCTTCAGGTTTGTATCCAGTCGACGAGTGGATTGTTCGGTGGTATTGAGTGACTGCATCAAATAGGAAGTCCTTGCATTCACCTCCTTCTTGTTTAGCGAGGGCTCTGACGATTTCGATGAGTGTGGAATGTGCTCTTTCTACTTGGCTGTTGCTGGTAGAGTGGTCGACAGGTGTAGTAGTGTGGTTAACGTGATGCCGGTTGAACACAGCTTTTGCCTGTTGACTAATAAAAATAGACTCGTTATCTGTCATAACACTTTGTTGGCCCGGATAAACAAATATTTGGGATAGGAGTTCGTTTAATGTAATGTGGGTATTAATTTTATTAGATATATAACGTAAGTGCAGATACTTTGAGTACCTATCTATAGTACTAATGTATATTTCATTGTTCATGTGGAATACATCCATTTGTAGATATTGGGAGCATTTGCTTGGTATAGGTGTTCGTCCTATGGGTTGATGGTTGGGTTTCCGATCGTACTTGGTGACATGGCATATTTTACAGTTTATTGCATATTTTTTGCAGTCCTTTGACAGAGTTGGCCAATAGCTGGTTTCCCAAATTTCTTTTGAGTTATTTCTGTGGTTACGATGAGCTCGAATGTGCACATCTTCCAAAATCTGTAATTGTTTCTCTCTATCTGTTATGTCTTCTAATAGTTTGTCGGTTAAGGCAATCTTGTATCTCCCGAATACCTTTTTTAATTTTATCGCAGTATTTCATCATTATTTCTGCTTCCATTTTTAAAGCGTTAAATTTATTTGGATTTAAAGTTTTCTTCATGAAGTCTATAAGTTTTTCTTCGTTAGTGAAGTGTATTATGTGTCGAAAATTATTGAATATGTTGGTCGATTCAAGATTATTTTTGTTGGATTCTTTCAATATTAGTTGGTTTCTATAGGCGTTTAATGGTCTTTTTAGTATCTTGAAATTCTCTGTAGGTATGTTGTCATCCGTTGTTGCGTTTATCTGTTGCCTGGATAATGCATCGGCCACAATATTTTGGCTGCCTGGTTTGTAAACTAGTTTTGCTCCGTACTCTTCAATGATGCTCTTCCATCTCTTGAGTTTCGTATTAGGATTTTTTTCGGAAATAGCAAAAGTTAGGGATTGATGATCCGTGTATATAGTTAAGTCTGTGATACCATACAGACGGTTGCGTAGTTTCTGGAGGGCCCAGATAATTGCTAATAGCTCCTTTTCGTTGGTGGAGTAGTTAATTTCTGTGGAGTTTAGTGTTCTAGAAATGAAAGTTAGAGGGTGTCGTCCCTGGCTTAATACTGCTCCTATTGCAAAGTTGCTGGCGTCGGTAGTTAATTCGAAAGGCTTCCCATAGTCGGGCTGGAACAGCACGATTTTTTCTTGAAGTTTAATTTTTATATTATTGAAAGATTCTTTAGCTGGCTCGTCAAATTTAATCTTTATATTTTTGCTTTTGTTTTTCGATACTTGTCCTTCTCCTTGAAGAAACGAAGTCATTGGCTTTGTAATTTTGGCGTAATCCTTAATAAATTTCCTATAATATCCTGGTAATCCTAGAAATGATCTTAATTCCTTCAAGTTTGATGGTTCGGAATAATTTTTTATAGTATTGATCTTCTCAGGGTCTACAGTTATAACTCCTTGTGAGATTATATGCCCTAGGTAGTTGATCGATTTCTTAAAGAAATGCGACTTCTCCGATGAAATCTTCATGTTTGCTTTCTGTAGAGCTGCAATTATTATTTTCAAATGTTCCATATGTTCGTCCTCGTTACCAGAATATATTAGGACGTCGTCAATGTAGACATAAGCGAATTTTCCAATATAGGGTCGTAGAATATCGTCTATTGTCCTCTGAAAAATGCTAGGTGCGTTTTTGAGTCCGAAGGGCATGCGAACAAATTCGTATTTAGCTCCGTTTATGGAGAAGCTAGTTTTCGCCCGATCAGATTCCTTTATTTTTATTTGGTGAAATCCAGATTCCAGATCGAGTGTTGAAAATACTTTAGCCTTGCCTAGGTTTTGTATAGTAAGGTTTATGTCAGGGATAGGGTATCGGTCTGTTACTGTCTCATTATTGAGTTTTTGATAGTCGATCACCAATCTTCTTTTAGGCCTGTTCTGATCATCTGTACCTTTTTTGGTACGATCCACACTGGTGAGTTATAGGGGCTGTAACTTTTTTGAATAATCCCCTCATTCAGCAATCTGTTTATTTCTTCGTTTACGAAGTTATTGTCTGTGACTGGGTATGGGTATTGTTTAGAATAGACTGGGTTTTCGTTTCTAGTCTTTATTGTGGCTTCTATATTGGTTACAAATGGTAGAGTTGGATTCATTTTTTCATTAATATTCATGATTTCTTCTATTTCTTCTTTAAATCTTTTGTTTTCCATGGTAAAGTTTATTTTTAGCTCAGGTTTTTCTTCTGGTTTCTTTTCCGTTTTGAATTTGTACTTCATTTCATAGGTTTCGAGACTGATCTCGGCTTTTAGTTGCTTAAGGCCTTGCTCGCCTAGGATCATGTCGAAGTCTTTCAAGTCATTAGTCTCGTAGAAGGTTATGTTATGGCCAAATAGACCGATTTGTTTTTTTGTTTCTATTAGGGATGTTCCATGTAGGGTATTTACTTTAATAGGTGCAATGGGTATAGATCTGCCATATGGGTATAGTGTTGAAACGTAGTTCATTGTTGCTCCAGTGTCGATCAAAACGTTGACCTTGACTGTTGGTCTCCCTATATCCTTAGATTCTAAGACTAAACACGGGAGGCCGTGTACTTTCCTAAAAAAGTACTTTCAGAGATTAGATTTTCTGGAGTAATTGAAGCAGGGATGGGGATAGTGTTCTCCGCTATCTGATTGAGTCTTTGCGGGTTAGTCTGTGGGGTATTAGGGGTCGGGTTTTGTCTGGAGGGGTTTTGGTATTGATTTTGGCTCCAATGATTGTTAAATGGTTGCCCTGGTCTTTGCTGAGTATTATCATGGTTTCTTGGGGGATAGTGGTTATATCTTTGGGGTTTATTAAAACTGGATCTTTGTTGATATTGGTTATGTCTTTGTTCCACAGGTATATAGTGATTTCTTCTATACGGTAGTGAATAATCTCTATCTTGCTGGCTAAGTTTAAAGGTTTCGTTATCGTGTAGAATAGTACTGGCTATAGCGTACGCTGTTTCTATATCTTTGGGCCTACTATTGTATAGGGTACTCCGAGTAAAATCGCATTTTAAGCCTTGGATGAAAGTTCTAACCCCGTCTTGTATAGCATGTCTACATAGTGGAGCGGCATCTTCGCCCTCTTCTAGTTCTATTTTGTTGAGCACTAGGTTCAAGGATTTATTAACTTTATTAAAATAATCTCGCAGAGAAAGTTTTCCTTGTATTAATTTACGGAGTTTTCCTTGTAACGCGTATAAAGGTCTTTGGTCGGCATACACGTCGTCCAATCGTTTGATTATAGCGTAGAAATTAAAAGCTGTGCAGTTCGTTACTAAAAGATTGGCAGCTTCTCTTCGAATTTTAGACCTTAATAGTGTTAGACATGTATAGTATTTGCATGTATTTTAGAATTCTTTTATATCTTCCATAGCCTTCCAAGCCATACTACGCCACGCTCTATATTTTTCGTGGTTACCATCGAATGTAGGTAAACTTTTAAATATTTCTATGTCTATCTGTTCTGCGTTTTGTATCGGGGATTTGATTGATTCTTGTTGTTCCTTGGCTATATCTTCGCTACAATCCTGTATGTTCTGTGATTGTAATTTGGTTATCATTTCGTTTAGTCTTTGATTCTCGCTATTAATTTTTTTGTTCTCAGTTCTTAATGTCTCAAAATTAGTTGCTAGGTGAGCAATCTGGGCTTGTAACTCAGGTAAAGTAGCCATAGTTGGGTTTTCTTTAGATGAACTAAGGTAGGTTTTTCCACTTCTCAAACTCATAGACAACTCCTAGTTCTTATTATTGTTTTTCTGCCTAACAATTTTTTATATAAGGGTTTCTGTATGTATATAGACACTAGTAATTAAGTTGTACTTACGGTTTCCTAATGGAGAAAATGTCATATGGAGCTTTAATGTTGGCCTATGTGGTTGCTTCGCTTCCAAGCGGTGATCTCTGGATGGTTCTCCCTGCTGTACGAATGCGATTTTAAAGTTGGGTCGTCTTCAGGGATTGAGTAGAGGTTTATTTTCTTTGAATTCTCGGTGCTTTAGCTTGAATAATTTTTATGTGATGTATCTATTGCACTAGTTTGAATTGGATTATGGCTTTTCACATTCAGCCGGTTGTTAATTTCGTGGGGTTTTTTCTGCACTGAACTATTATTTGGTGCCACCTCTCTCACAGTATTTTTCTTACCAAATCGATGAACTGCTGCGACAATCCGTTGTAAGTTTATACTGGGCCTCTGGTCGGAACTACTTCTATTTCGTGGATTTTAGTTTTATTAAACTAAGCTCGACAGCCGAAAATTAATTTGGTGGTCCTTTTGGATCGCCGGGCCTTTACCAATATCCAACTACACCCTCATATGGTGGGGAATTACAAGTTTGGAATAATGATGAAAGGTTAATGGTCCGTTCAAACAAGCAGTATACTTGTATGAATGGCAGGATCGCCAGTTAATGAAAAGAACTTAGTGTTTTTTCTAACTTATTTTATTTAGATTACTAATTAATGACGCTGAGTTCGCTCCTTCACGGCTGGGAAATCAATCGTCCCGGTTACTCTTCGGTGGCGGTATTTATGCCTCGAATTGCGATAAGGTTGAGTGTGTAGTTCGGTATATTTGTTGATGTGTCCGTCATGGGCATTCGTTGATTGTTTGTCTTGAGATAGATTGTATTGAGCTGCTATACTGGGCCATGTGTTGATTATTTGTCTTACGATTAGAGATGTCTTGGCGGCATCGATTGGTTTTATTATCGTCGGTATCCTTTGACTATGTTTTGATAATGCGAGTTCGGGTGAGTATGGTATTTGTACAATATTTATGCAGTATTTGGTTTGCTATATGGAAAAGATTAAATTGGATTGTATGTTTATTGGTATCATAATGTAACTGTACAAAGGTTGGTAGAGATTAATAATAAAGATATTTGGGGTTTAAAATACAAGGGTTATTATGTACAGAGATTTGTTTGGGGTTTGAACTACAGTAATGCATAGGTATATCTAATACATTATGTGGGAGGTGTTAACTCGGGTAAATAGCACCAGCTAAATTTGCCTCTCGTTCACAGTTCTGTCTTTCTACAGTTCAATGTACTCCGAGATCACCACAGACATCGCACTGGGTCAGTGGAACACCTCGGAGAGTGCATTAATGCACGCACACTACGCCAGATCAACCCTGTGTTATTGTGCTTTCCGTTTTGATTTCTTCATCCTTTCTACGCCCATCAACGTGAAACGAATACACAAGTACTTACCCACCTCGATGAGCATGGGAATTGATGCACAAGAGAGCACGATTGCCATTGGTTGATCGTTGTGCGAAAGCAGAAATTACCCTTCTTCATCCCTAATTCAAGTTAGTCGTTATTCAACTACCGCGGCGTGTGCACGCTGTTGCACACCCACGAGCGCGAAGTAAAAGGGAAGTGTTGTCAGACGAACGTAGTGTCCCGTTAGTCAATCGAGAAAGAGAAACGCGTTGCCTTTTTAAAATAGACTGGTTACAATTACTTATTTGGCGAAAAGATGCGATATTAATTTGACACGTCCACCTTACATCTATTTGTTAAGAGTGTAAATTCGAATGAACTATAAAGAACGATAAAAACTCAGTAAAACTACACCAGTGCATTTCATTCCTTTCCTTTTCTTCTGAATATTTTTGAGAAATGTGTTCGGCGAAACATCGTTGGGGATTGAAGAGAACAAGTGTCATACGTCGGCATCCATACTACATCCCCACAGTATCGATGTACATTGGTCTTAAATGCTTGGACATTACAACGACGGGGAAACACACGTTCAGGTAAAGTATTCCACATTCGTGTGGTTCGGCTAAAGAATGACTCTCCATGTTTGTTTGTGCGCGTGAAGTTGACTTTCAACGTGAACATGGAACATTGTGTTCACGAATGGCAGAAATGCTGGAGTAAGTGTATAGAAGGGATTTGCGTTGCTGTAGACAAATAAATAAAGGAATTTTTTATAACATCAGTCCACGGGTAGTGCTCTACGAAGCCTTATCATTTTCCTTCCCCGTACATTTTGCACCTCCTTTTCTATAACTCCATCCATATCCCCAAATCAACATTGAGTCCAATGTTGAACAAATTGAACCAAACTAACTCAAACTAAATGTGCGGACCAGGTGCCCCATCTTCGAACAAATATTATTGAGAATCATAAAATGTGCGTCTGCTATGTTATGATCCTCTAACAACTTGTTTGCACAAATTTGGTCCTACAAAACTCAGCATCCTTTTACACTTTTTTCAACAAACCAAATTCAAATGCAGGCCTATTGAGCTATAAAACGAACCGCATGTTTATTTTATCGGGCATCAACGTCTACGATAATAAATGCGCATCCACAAGATCATTTATCTATTGTTTCCTCCCGAAGTTCATTTATGACCGGTGTCCCTTTTATTTTCCTTTTCGAGTATCCTAAAGATGATAAACGAAATAAATGATTGGCGGGTGGTCAAGAAAAGGCAATGGAGTCGTGATTTGGTGCCGTGCGAAAAAAGATAAGTTCGTGATTTCGAGTCGGTGTCTGTTGAAAAAAGAAAATGTAAAAAGTTTAAAGCATAATAACGCGCGAAAAAGTTACCAGTGATCTGTAAAAAAAAAGCGAGTGCTTCAGTTTTGGTCCTTTATTAAAAACGACAACGGTGGCCCACTCTTCCCGGAGACCCGGAAGCACGGTGGTGCCCAGGACATTATATTCCACATTCACTTTTTGTCTTAGGAACTCAGTACTTACCACTCATTGATGAACAATTTCTTGTCCTTGACACATGTGTTATTTCAAGAGCATCCAAAACTAGTTTCGCTAAAAATTAAAAACAAACCTGTATCTTAATTTATTAATATTTTACAGTTATCCTCTATTCGAGGTCGTGCCATCGTATCTTGATCAAACACTCTTGTTAAAGCTCCTTCACGTCTGTGTCAACTCCAATCTTTACCCTGTCATAAAAGAAAAACCCTTCCAAAACTAATTCTAAAAATGCCTCTGAGTAGACACTTGGTGTCGCCCAGGGCCTTACATAGTAATCTTCATTTCAATCATAAAACAGCATTAACCGCAACCACAAGACTTAAGGCGGTGTGATGGTCCGCCTCCGTTATGAAGCAACTTAACAACATTAGCAAATCATTTTCAAGCAATTCGTCCGAACGGTAGGCGGCGAGTGGCATTAGCCCCGAAAGACCACAATTAAGGACCACAAATTTAGCACCAAAAACCGGAACAAAACAGAGAAACAACGAGTCTTGTTACATTCTCGCAATTTATGTGTCATGTGGTGAGGCCCCCTGCATGATTTAATTCAATATAAAAGTGGAGCCAAGTAACCAGATTCCTCATGTGAAGATCATTGATACTGTCTGGTCCAGCCTAACAGAAGCCTCGACGCCGATGGCCGGTCATTGCTGGGTCGAGCAAATTATCTTTCTCACGAAACGATTGTGTCGGTAGAAAAAGAATGTTCTTTTTTGTTTTACTTTTCGGATTTTTTTTTTTGTTAACTAAAAGATAACTGAATACGAAGGGATGCATGAGGGGCAGAAAACAAAATTGTGGGTAACATACTTTTTTTCTGTGCAAGGAAGAATGAACTGCAATGCAGCGCGAAATTATCGGATACGAGGTTTTGTTGAGATTGTCCTGCAAGGGTGGGGTACACGATTTTGTTGGATGGAAGGAGAATTAAGGAATCTGCGGAATCTTGATTAGAGGTAAAATAAATAGATAATAAGAAGATTTAGTTTGAGTTGTCAATTAAAAGTTTCACATACAACTGTAACAATTTATTCGGTACAATATAAAATATATATGGTGAATAGATATATATAAATATATATATAAATATATATGAGGGGCATCTTTGGAGGTAAATATGACGAGGAGGCAGGACAATGGAGGAAACTCCATAACCACGAATTGGAAGAGCTATATCACAAACCTACAATAGTGAGAGTAATCAAGTCGCGAAGATTAAGATGGGCCGGACACGTGGCGCGAATGTGGAACGATAGGACCGTGCATAGAATTCTTGACGGTAGACCAACGGGAAAGAGACCGGTAGGACGGACGCGACGGAGATGGGAGGACAATGTTAGGTTTGACCTTGAGAAGATCGGATCGAATGGTCAAGCCTGGAAGGAGAGTGCCCAGGACAGGGAACGATGGCGAAGCCGAGTCTGTGAGGTCATGAACTTCCGGGTTCTTACAGGTCAATAAATAATAATAAAATAATATATATATATATATATATATATATATATATATATATATATATATATTAGGTGTACAACTTTGCTTCCGCCGTTTTTTTCCGAAATTCGAGGCTTTATTGTAAATACTAATACAAGTCGTTCCATTTAAATCGAGTGATAATTTATTTTAATGTAAAATAAAAGAAGCCATTATATTAACAAACAAAGAAAAAAACAAAAAAAAACGACCAACTATTAGGTGTACAACTTTGCTCCCGCCGGTTTTGTTTTCCCGAAATTCGAGGCTTTATTTTAAAAAAATCGCCGTTCTTGAAGCATTGAAACCGCTCTCGGCACGTTCTGTCACTAATAGCGGCCTCACCATAGGTATTTGAGAGCATTCGATGAGCCTCAGCCGCAGATTTCATCATATTAAAGCAGAAAATTAAAACCTCCCGCAAATGACGAGAATTTGGCTCGTAAGCTGACATGTTTAATCGAGAGTAACTTTATGATGCAGACACAAATCGACTAATATTTCGATGGCGTTATGTTTACAAATACCTAAGCTTATTGTATGAAATCTATGATCTAATTATTTCAACTACCACTTACCGCTACAGCCATCTATTGCAAAACCGCGGAAGCAAAGCTGTACACCTATTATATATATATATATATATATATATATATATATATATATATATATATATATATATATATATTACGTTTTTTGAGGGTGTACTCACGTGGCTGCTGTTGGAATCTCGACAGGCGATTTGATCTTTTAATTCCGGTAGTATGTGCTGCAAACGGAACCGTAGGACATTGGCTTACACCCAGCACACAAACATTAAAATCCTCCTTTGTGTAGAAACTTCACACAGGATAACACTCGTGAATGATGGTTCTTGTCTTTGTTTATTACATTTGCTATGTATGTATATATTATTTACATTAAGTTTTTCTTTTTTGTTTTCACATTCAGTTAGTTTTTGTTTCAACCCTTCTCCACTTCTTATTTAATTCACTACATTTACTTTGGAAATAGTTATCTCTAACTTAGTTCTATTCACGCACAAACTTTATTTAGTTTTTCTACATTCACTTTTCGTTTATACAACTTTCTGTTCTTTCTTTTTGTTCTTTTCGATTTTTCAAATTATATATATATATATATATATATATATATATATATATATATATATATATATATATATGGGCTCCTCGATAGTATAGTGGTTAGTATACCCGCCTGCCACCCGGGAGACCGGGGTTCGATTCCCCGTCGGGGAGCCTCTGGCGCAAGACTAATGACCTTGCCCAAAAATAATAAATCATTATGGAAAATTTAACAAGCCTCAGGCCTTGCTAAATAAGGCCAAGACCAATTCCCGGTTGTAGTGCCGATGATGATGAGGATGATATATATTCTTATCTTTAATTCATTTAATATTTCACATTAAAATTAAAATTTATATTTACACATAAAGAGATGATGATGTTATATACTTAATTTGCAAGTATAATAGATGGGTCTCACAGAGTTAACACTTTATTCTATGTTTATCTTCTCGTTAATCTTTTCGTTAGTTTGTCACATGTCACTGCGAAAGGGTGTTTAAAATGAACACTTTTCAAATGTAATCTTAACCATTAGTAGGAAAGTGTTTCTTCATCTCCTAGTTATATAGATAATGTATGTATTTTTAATTATTCTCAGTGAAAGACTGTATACCCGCGAAATGAGTTCCGAATACACATTCGTCTAATAAAAACGGCGCAACACAAGACCAACCACTTTATTCGACTGCTTTCGACTGAATCCTGACACACTCCTACTCAACAACAGGTACTCTCTCCATGGTCGGCCATTTCCGATCGCATACTCATCCTTATTTTCCCATTTATTTTCCCTATCACTATCACCTATCGAAGACACATGGCTGACGTTTGTCTGTTTTACAGATATTATCACGGTGTGGGTATTTTCGTTATATATTGTCTTTAGTGGTAAAGTGCCTCAGGGGCACAGGTTCACCTCTATACCATGTCGCTGCTTTCAGTCAAATAAGTAAAACTCCATGTTGATTCATTTATTTATTATTTGATAAGAACACAATCTAAAGCTTACATAACGCAAATCCGATGGCGGTTGACAAAACTTATAATTAAAGTAACAAAATCTCTTAGCGCTATGATAGTTTACGATCTTAAAAGCTAATGGACACGCTGTTTAGATTATTTAATTTTATATGAATACTATACACAACAGTTTGAATTAAAAACATTGGTTACTCAAGAACTTGGTATGGTTATGTGTACGGCTATTATACACAACAGAAACTAAAACACGATTGTTCAAATTATTTAATTTAATATAAATACTTTACACAACTGTTTGAATTAAAATATTGGAGAACTCAAGCACTTGGTATCACTATGGTGTATTGCTATTAAACACAACAAAAACTAAAACACGATTGTTCAAATTGTTTTATTATTAAACACTGGAGCATTTAAAAACGATCCGTTGCGGCTTTAACATGGTTAATTTAAAGGAAGGAGGACCCTTTATTCACAGTCCACTAGCTGACACTTGACTCGACTTTAGCTTATTTAACGTGGAGGCCTGACTTGCCTCCACGGAATCCTTAACGCGATTGACTATATCAACCGAAGCGACAGAACACCAAAATTTTCATCCATCGCCCCGATGACCATATAAGGGATGATCTTAGAAGATGATCACCGAAAGGATGTGCACACACACAGATGCGGTTACCTCGCACTCTCATGCTGTGCATGAGCAAGCGGACCGTGGATATAATAATTCCATAAGGGGAACATTACCTGGCATGGTTGCAGCTGGTGCCAATATCTCTACATAGAGATTACGGTGTTTACACGATCAGCAACCGCGTAGAGCATTTATGCTGATCGTGCACATGTTGGCGGCATTTCCACGTAGTCGAATTCTCGATGGCAATTTTCCATTTAGGAGACTCGACTACCTTGGGCGGTCAGCCGTATGCCATCATGTATTTGTCGGTCGGATGACCGATCGATGTGGGCATGTATGGAAAGGAAAAGATGAAACATCTCCTGCACGTGTGCGGCTGACTCGTAAGGGGATATCTCATTGATTTGGTTCTGGCAATGTTGGATGCTTGGTGGTGCAACCAAATTGCTCTTACTTGTGGAAGATACCTACAATTGCTGATGGAATTCGATCAGAGACATGTGTACTGAATTGGTTCGGTACAGGTTGGTTCTTGGTGTATGCCGCATGTTATACTTTCATACTAGGAAATCCGGTGATTCAACATACACCCGACGAATTACTTTCTAGCACATGGTGCCCGTGAGGAAAATGTCTCTTGTGGTTCGTGCTATTGTATTAGCGAAAATATGGTTTGGGAGACACTTTAGGTGGGTGACAAAAAGGTAAGTACATGCTTAATTGCTAGGCCAGCAGTCAGTACTTGTTTTATCAGTTTTCTGCCGCTCTAGGTGGTAGTTTTTACATGGTTAATGGGAAGATGAGTAGTGGCGTTCAAGGGAACCGCCACAACGGGTAATGTTCTTTGGAGATTTGTGGTATTGTTCTGCGCAATTCGATTTATATGCGCTCTACAAGATAATCCGATGCACCGCACCAATTTGCGGTTCATCTTCCCACGACGGGAACGACCCTGCATCAGAACTCGTCCTGTTACAGAAGGGGGAAGCTGTGGAATTCCCTCCCCGCTCAAGTGTTCGCGGAGCGTTACAACCTGCAGCAGTTGAAAAATAACCGCAACAGTTATTTGGTGGGATCTTGGAGGGCCGTATCGGGGCTACAGGCTCTCCCTGCCGGGGGAAGTATATTAAAAAAATGTGTTGCTAAGCAAAAAAGTAAAGTGCCGTTTATATTTGTTTTACCATGGTATCAAACTAGACCCGTGCACGAATATTGTCGCCATGCCTGCTCCTAAGCATACCCTCGACCTATATAACAGCATGTAGAGACGGAGATGGAGGACTGGGCGCTGACATTGCGACTGCAGTAGTTATCATATCGAAAACGCGTAGCGGACCTGTGCCTGTTTTATGAATTCTAGCACGGGGACTGTTCCTCGGATATCCATGGTATTATCCTGCGAAATTCGGTGTCTTCGCGCTCCACAAGACAATTAGACGGATCCCATCATCCGCGGTTCATCTTCCGACGGCACGCACATCTCTTTACCAAAACTCGTTCCGTTACAGGATGGGAAAAGCATGGAACGTCCTGGCCCAGAAGGTTATAAGCTGCAATCGTACAAAAAGAGCTCCAACAGTTATTTAACGGCATCTCAGGGCGCTACAGGTGGGACAAGTATATATAAGAGAAAAAAAAAATCCCCCACTTTTGCAGTAACAGACCGCATGTACCTAGTATAAACTATCGTTGTAGATAACCCTTCCACTTTTCACAAGACCGCTGCAGATAACCCCTCCGCGGTCACAAGACCTCCAGAAGACAAAACACATCTGCCGCCGAAAGGCCAATTACACAATAGTCATATTATGTTTAGCTTAGAGCGTATACTCATAAGCAAGAAGATTACGCCCCATGTAAAAGATGTGCAATTTATTAATGACCGAATGTCGATGCTAAAAATATAGGGCCCATGGTACAATTATGTATTTATAAACATACACGCCCCAACAGAATCTACCGACGAAGAAACGAAGGACACATTCTACGACACCCTAGAGGAAGTATTTGATGGGATCTCATCATTCGATGTTAAAATCCTCCTCGGCGACCTCAATGCGAAAATTGGAAAGGAAGATATCTTCCCACCAACAATAGGTAAAGAAAGCCTACATGACGTTTCAAATGATAGTGGTATTCGAATGATCACGTGCGCAGCGTCAAAAGATCTGGTAGTGAAAAGCACGATGTTCAAGCACAAGCAAATCCATAAAGCCACACGGATATCACCCGACGGCGTAACGCGTAACCAAATAGACCACTTCCTCATAGACAAAAGACACCACTCGAATATCCTTGACGTAAGATGATATAGAGGAGCAGATTGCGACTCCGATCACCTTCTAGTGATGGGCAAAATTAGAAGTCGGTTTGCAGCGAACCCACATGGACAGTCACGGGAGACGAGCAAAAAGTTCGAGATTGATAAACTAAAAGACCTACGTAAAAGGGCGGAATATCAAGACGAACTAACGAATAGATTTAGCATCCTAGAGAATAATAGTAGTGAGGAAGAGGAACCAATAGTGTGGACACTAAATGGGCATCGATCAGAGACACAATCAAACAAACAGCCCAAGAGGTATTAGGATTTAAGAAAACAACTAAGTCCAAACCTTGGTTTGACGATGAGTGTAGGGCAAAGATCGAAGAACGTAAACGCCTCAGAATGATTCACTTAGAAGGATATGATGAAGTCAACGCAGTAAGATACGCAACATTTCGGAAAGAAACAACTAGACTTTTCAAACGCAAAAAACGCGAAAGGGAGAAGACTCGGATCGAAAAAAATCATAGAAAATGCCAGAGCAAAGAACAGCAGAGGTATGTATGCCGGCATCAATTCAATTAGAAATGGTTACCGAGGGAGAGCCAAAATAATTCGAGACACAAACGGCTGTCTGGTGACAGAAGCAAAAAATATCGTGACAAGATGGAAGCAGTACTTTGAAAACGTGCTCAATGTGCGCACCCATCAACCACAAATAAACGCACCAGACGTACATACAGCCAAGCCCCAGATCCCAGAGCCCTCTTTCGACGAAGTTGTAGACGCGATAAATCGACTGAAAAACAACAAGGCTCCCGGAATCGATTGCATACCGACAGAGCTTGTGACGCATGGAGGGGGGGCAACCGCTCGAAAGATCCACCAACTGGTTAAAATAATATGGGACACGGAAGTCATTCCGGGAGAATGGAAAACGTCAATAGTCAACCCCATTTTCAAAAAAGGCGACAGATCCGACTGCGAAAATTACAGAGGAATATTATTGCTCCCAATCACATACAAAATATTAACAAATGTCATACTGGCAAGAATCACACCGTACGCAGAAGAAATATTGGGAGACTACCAATGCGGATTCCGTCGGAACCGGTCAACAACAGATGTTCACAATAAGGCAACTGCTGGAAAAGAAGTGGGGATACGGAGAGACGGTTCACCAACTGTTCGTGGACTTTAAAAAAGCCTGCGACCCAGTCGCAGGGCAAAGACTTTACCATATTGTGGTTGAGCTGGGGATCCCGAAAAAATATGCCGCCCTCATTCAAATTTGCACGAACGAAAACGAAGGGCGAGTTAGAATAGAAAATCACCTCTCAGAACCATTTGAAATCCGGGACGGACTAAAACAAGGGGATGGCCTCTCACCATGGCTTTTTAACCTTGTCCTTGAGTATGTTATCAGAAAGGTACAAGAGGACCACACGGCCGGATCATCCCTGAACGGGGTCACACAAGTGCTTGCGTATGCGGATGACATCGCCGTTCTCGGCGATAATCTCGAAACTATAAGCAAAAACTGTGAAATTATCATGCAAGCAGCAGAAGAGGTGGGCCTAGAAATAAACGAAGACAAAACGAAATACATGATTACGACGAGAGAAGGTGGACCTCAGAGAACACATATAAACTTCAGGGCAAGATATTTGAAAATGTCAAAGAATTTAAATACCTGGGAACGATACTGACGACCAGAAACGAAACGTCAGAGGATATTAACAAAAGACTATATTCCGCCAACGCTAGTTGGCACGCAGCCAGAAAACTATTAAAACCCAAACTGCTATCACGTAATATAAAGCTCCGGGTCTATAGAACCATAATCATGCCGATCGCTCTATACGGATGCGAAACATGGGCTCTCACAAAACGGGAAGAAAACAAATTCCGCGTATTCGAGAATAAAGTTTTAAGGGGTATATTTGGCGGTAAATATGACGAGGAGTCAGGACAATAGAGGAAACTCCACAACCACGAATTGGAAGAGCTATACCGTAACCTACAATAGTGAGAGTGATCAAGTCGCGAAGATTAAGATGGGCCGGACACGTAGCGCGAATGGGCGATGATAGGACCGTGCATAGAATTCTTGACGGTAAACTAACGGGGAAGAGACTGACAGGACGGCCGCGATGGAGATGGGAGGACAATGTTAGGTTTGACCTCGAGGAGATCGGATCGGATGGTCGAACGTGGAAGGAGAGCGCACGGGACAGGGAACAATGGCGGAGCCGAGTCGGTGAGGTCATGAACTTCCGGGTTCCTACAGGCCAGTAAATAATAATAATAAATTAGAGCGTATACATCGGACCAGTAAGTTATAATATAAGATAATTAAGCTATAATTTAAGCATTTTTGGTCTAGCATATAATTTAGAATCTAAGAAAAAAAAATGGCAATAAATAATGTTAGGAAAAATGGAAAAATGAAAAGACAAAAACACGTAGGACATATGTGCGGGTTCTCTAAACCACATGGAGAACCAACCCAAAATGCCAACCAATCTTGACCGCTAACAGCGCGTCACCCTAACCTAACCTGTAACCCATTTCAAAACATGCAAACCACATCCCAATCTGCAAGCGCATCCATCCCGAACTTGCACGAATCCATCTTCCAATCTGCAATGAAAGGCATTTCCCAAAACTCCCAACAGAATACAATTCAATAGAATACATTATAAATCATCTCCCTCAATTACATCACCCCACATATAATTTTTCCCAAAATTGCTTCGGTCAATTCTTTATCTAAACCATATTCCTCGCTTGCGACCGAGTAATCTTAATTTCCCCGTAATAAAACGCATATTCAAACCTACAACGGATTATTAACCTTCACCACCAACTATACCGAGCCGCATACATTTCCCCGAAATTACTTCGGTTAATATCTTATCTAAACGATATTCCCTGCTTGCACTCAAGCAATTCCGAACAAACCACTTCGGTTCATTTCCTCCTTAAATCATACTTATCGACTGCGACCAAGCGACAGCTAATTTTCCACGAAACAATCACAACGATCAGGACACTTGATCATACTTGACTATGCCAATTTCCCGGTATACACAACCAACGAATCCAACTCAGCTTATACGGCGAGGATTCGCTGGAACTGAATTCCTGTGCAAGCATAGCAACTCTTCTCGAAATTCTTCGTAAGTGGCAGTGAGTTTATTTTAGCTATGACTCCACTGCCACGACGCGATGAACTTTCCATTCATTAGTCAGTCGAGATTCAACCGCCACCGGGGCCGGACACATATAGTCAGTCGCTAATCATCCGCCAAACGGCGCACAAGCGGCACAGTCGAGCTTCAACCGCCACCGGTGGCACACACATTTAGTCGCTTCGCAACCATCGCCGCGGCCACACGCACCCAGCGTCGTCCCGCCGCACTGCGCTCACAGCGCCGCGTCGCGCCACACGAGGTGCCTCCCCGTTTAGTTAGCGTAATACCCACGGTCCAATGTTGCAAAGGGTGATTGCATTTAAACGAAATTAGAGAGAAATAGAAGAGAAAACACCCGGTCGAAACGTGCCTACCATCGAAAACCAAGATTACACTTACGGCTCTGAATACGACGTGTTATAATTTAAACGTGTCGGCAGAATTATATAATCATAATCGTAAATAGTTTTAATACATAAATGTAATCGCAATATACAAGTTATGCTATGAAGACGTCACAATTTGAATTGACTTGTAACCACAATATAATAAACTCAGCCAAAACTGTGCGTATATTATCATTTCGTGAAGTACATGGTGATTACTTTCGGCGGAATGACTTGATGGGGATCCAGGTGAAACGGTGTCATACGTTGGCACACCTACCACGTCCCCCACACATACTTCTGCTTATCCCGCACAAATGAGCCTACCTGCCAAAACTCGTTTTTGGTTTCGATGTCAGTTTCCAGGTTGATGTTTGAAGTTACGAACGTCAAAAAATTATATTCAAATTGAAATGTATATTTAAATTAAATTTTAAGCAATAATAATGTCAGCATCTGAGTTGGTATCCAGTAGTGCGGATCCCAACAATTGATATAATATATTATAATATAATATTAAAAATAATGAATAAAATAAGCTCTTTTTACCTACACATGATCTGGTGATCACTGTCGCTGATATAACTCGGAAGCGGTGTGGTGACCGCGAAATCATACGTTTTTAAAAGAGATCTATATTAACAATAAACATTTAGATTTCATTATTCCAGCATGCATTTCATCGGCTTGTAGTTTATTGGAAAGGGAAAATTGTAAAACGAAATCCCAAGGCCGCACTCATTTGTTGTAGTCATTAATGACATCGTTCGGCGCTTCACATTTACTTGGTAAGGGGAATCGACTTAGATTTCCTGTCCAAAGGAGTTTGAGGCCCGGCTTGATTATATTGGAAATTGGTGCAGGACTTTGTGAGCTAAGGTAAGGTTTCCGGAGCCCCACTCTATCTTTCGGTGATTTCAGTTCTTCACTCTACTCAGTTTGCCCTCCTGGAGTGTTTTCCTCTTTCGCACTTCCTTTCTCGTCCATATACTCTTCTAGTAAAGCTTCATATCCGTCATCGTTACTACCTCGGTTTAAAATTAGTTTCCATTTCCCGTATTTTGTGTTTTTCTATCTTTTTGTCACTTCTATCTATCTATCTCGCACGCTTTCTGGATTTTACTTTTTCCGTATTTGCACCCACCTTTATTTGTTGGTTAACATTCTTACGCGCTAACTTACTTCCTCTCTTCTACCGACTTTCTACTCATGTCTTCAACATTTTTTCTACCAGTTTTGTCATAGTAATTTTGCTTTCAGCCGTCATATCCAATCGTCTTCTTTCCCTCATGCTTATTTCTTCTATTAACGCTGGTTTCAATTAGTCTTCCTTTCCCCGCATGTCCATTCTCTGTTTAACTAAGAAATGCTTCTTTACTCAAATTTAATGTCAAATAATGGCAAGTGCAATTACACTAACATAATCCATTTGAGCGAAATTGCGGAACGGTGATCATAAATTACATTCGCTACACTCTAAATCAATCCACATATAATTCGTTATTTCTACAATGGGTCATTAAGGTTTCAAGTCGAACCTATCGTAGATGTTAAACTCCAAAAATGCCACTATTCTCCCACAGCAATCTGACGCTGTTAAGCTCTTCAAGTAAACGGCTGCAGTCTACAGGAGTTTAGGTTTATTATATCTATGGCTACGAGAGGTTACTCATAAAACGTCTCTAGAGGTAGTTAATGTAATCACCTGTACTACTGTTATCACGCATTCATTTTATTGAAGCAATCGCTTCCCAAGTACTTTTGACCTGTTTATAGAGGACTGGAGCTTAGTCGCCTGACGTACGGACGTTAAACTTTAGCTCGAAGTGGTTATTTTATGAACTCCAGCTGCACAGTGTACATCAACGATTTTGATGACTTCACTCTCGAACGGATACGAAGTCTGCATTTGAATCAGGGAATGATTGAGGAAATCAATTTGTTCATTGGTTCTTCAGTGTATTTAACGCTGGACATGAAATGATTTATGTAAATCTTACGTGATTGACGAATTATGGTACATCGAACGCTCATGTCTGGACATTGAGGATTGCAAAGAAGAATGGAATGAAATTACGCAGTTGTTAAGAATGTTGTCTTCTGCTTGCAAAAAGTCAGCACGTTACTAGAATTGCACTAGCAAAACAAAATGTTTTATTTAATTGGGAATTTTAGATAAGTAGAAGAATATATGATCTCATACGAACTCTAGTGGAGACAAATAATATTAAAGTCATTTATGTTACGTGTTACATTTTAAATCACAGTTTTGATAGCGATACAATATAATCAATTTTTTTCTCAAAATGTCCTTTTGTAGTTTAAAAATTAAAGAAGGCAAGTTTTATTTCACCTAAAACGTAAAGGAAATTGTAGATATCCTTAAATGAAAAAAGCAAAACAGGCCAAAGGAATTGACAACAAAGCAGATAAGTTGCACTGTGGGGGTTCTTTAAGCATCTCCCAAGAACCACCCACTTCCCTTACCCCAACTTCCCATTTCGCACCTGCAATTAAGAGGTGCAAACCACCTGTTACCTGAAATATAAACCCACGGCAAGTCATCATCTTGTCATGGCATCAACGATATCATGCCGCCCAAACCATTTCGTTTCAGCTATCACGAACCATTTAGGAACTGATCGGTTCCTCTAGTCGGCAACCATGTTACCCAAACACACAGTAATCTCACTGCGTTTATTTTTCCCTACCATCCGTTGGTCCAAATCCAAGCTGGGTAAGTTGTACGCTTGCACATCTGCAAGCCAAATTTCCGATGATCGATCGCCTAAACCGATAACCGATCATCGAGTTGGACACGGCCATAATTGTTGTCCAAACAATCAAATCAACGGCCGCGGCCCACAATCCGTTTTTCTAATTCAAACAATCTCCACCCTAGCCCTTGCTATCGTGAACGAATTGTCTGTTGACTTAACGTCACAAAAAAATCCATTCCTGCCTTCGGCAATATCTTCTATTGCTTACAATGGCATGCTTTTAACCGATCGTGTAAACAACCAATGTTCCCATGTTCCTTTAGCTAATGCAAACAAACGCGCATCTTAGCGCTTGACCTCCGAAATAGCGTTTCTGGTTACACAATACACAGAAATCAATTTCTGCATCCGGCAATCACAACTATCGTGTACGATACCAATGCCTGCAGCATCTGTTGCTTGTTCATCTATTTGAACAGTTGCAGGATGGATCGCTCTCCCTCACATGTAACCGCCGATGCATCATCGTTGTCCGCACTACCAGTGCATGGACACCCGATTCGATCTACACGATCACATGGAAGTACTTCCATCAAACCGAGCCGACTTCTCATTGGCCGCCACTGGGACGAAATATCGGATTTGTTTTCCACCACAGCGGAGGGGAATCCACCCCAATGCGTCTGGCGATATGATTGACTCAACGGCACTGGGAGTCGAATTATAATCGCCCAACCAGGCACACGCGTCACGGTCGTTGCATACCTTTTTCTCGAGAGTGGTAGTCCACAAGTGTGTATCAATATATCACCGTCACCGGAAAATAATTGGTGCAATTAAATGCCTGAGTGTCATATATGTAATGTACGACGAAACGATTATATCACCGTCAAATGTGGTGTGAGAGGTGCGAATAAAAACAGTTAATTGGAATATAATTGGTGCAATTAAATGCCTGAGTGTGAATTAAATTAAGAAAACATTTTGCCAACTAAATCAAACCAGTGAGTTATTATTTCTTATAGCTTATTGGTCGGAAAACAATTTTCAGTGACATGCAGTGGAGTTTTGTTTGGACACATTAATAAAGGAACTTAGTAAGTGTTTCTATTCCCGCCATCGTTTCCTGTGCGATTTGTATTTAACTTCTGTGGTGTTTTTATAGAACTAGCGTCCGTGTTGACGCACCAGTAAAAACAGCCACAGCACCGTAAGCCACAAATGATACCCTGGTCAACACAGAACTCTCGCAACATAAATAGGGGACTGCAATATGTGCGCGAAGACAACCACTATCGGTGGTATGCCGTTATAGCCACTGTGCTACTAAATCCCTGCACCAAATCAGGTCATAAGCTCCTCGCGACGGATAATAAGCCACCTTTATACGATAAACCCACTAAAGATACGTGTTTGGGGATCCGATCCTGGTGATGGCGCTAGTCTGTTGGTCAGGGGATAACCAAGACGGATGGTCGAAGGGCAGAATGTGGTGATGCGCCCAAGAAAGATCGGTGATGCGTCCAATAAAGAACAGTGATGCGTCCAAGAAAAAACGGTTGAGAAGGCAGAAAGCGGCAAAACGTCCAAGAAAGATTGATAAACGATCGTAACCACAAAAGGAGACCAAGGAAGTCAGAAAAGTTATGAAATTTTTAAAAACTTGACGCTTGCTGACAAGGTACAGCTGCCAGAACGGAATGTACTAGAATTCTCCAATATATGTGTGAATCCGCAACAACAAGAGAGGTAAGTTCGTAGTACTGTGGGGGTGGTTTAGTCTGTGCGCCGGCACGGACGCGGGATTTACTAAACTCCCACTACTTTACAACTGCGGTCTTCTGGAATTAACTACAACGGCGGCGGCGTCCCAAGCGGAGAGAGAAATGAAACACTTTGATTTTCTGATTGAATAATGTTCTTTTTTATTTATAATCATC
This sequence comes from Microdon myrmicae, assembly GCA_963931805.1. Taxonomy (NCBI): domain Eukaryota; kingdom Metazoa; phylum Arthropoda; class Insecta; order Diptera; family Syrphidae; genus Microdon; species Microdon myrmicae. Next base: position 70,456,714 of record OZ007496.1, read on the forward strand.
GAGGCTCACTTGTTCGTCTGAACGAACTAAACACAAATTAGCACTCTTAACTGTCTTTATTCTAAATTGGATTTAACGTATGTGGTAACGTTACAGGATTGAATAATGTTCTCTATTATTTATAATCATCAAGGCTCACTTGTTCGTCTGAACGAACTAAACACCGATTAGCACTCTTAACTGTCTTTATCCTAAATTGAATTTAACGTATGTGATAATGTTACAGCGTTGAATAATGTTCTTTATTAATAACCATCGAGGCTCCACTTGTTTGTCTGAACGAAGTAAACACAAATTAGCACTCTTAACCGTCTTGTTCTAAGTTGAATTTAACGTATGTGGTAACGTTCTTTCACTCGTGATACGATTGCTCTCGACTCCTGACTCGCGCTTCAATGGATGAGTATCGACCCTTCTCGTATTGGTAGTTCAATCTCGACCCCGCGTGCGTGCGCGTTGATGGCTATTTCTCGACTGACTAAGGGGGAGGCAAGAATCCATTCATGGTGTCGTGTCAGTGGAGTCATAGCTAATTAAACTCACTGCCACTTACCAGGAACATGAAGAAGGGTTGCTATGCGTGCATCGAGAATTGTTTCAGGGAATTCTTGCCATACAGGCTGAGTTAGATTCCTCGGTTGCTGTGTATACTAAGAAATCGGTTTCAGAGGCATAACCAAGTATGGACATGGGTTGTCGGTTAGACAAAGGAACATGGGTCTTGGTCGCTGCGATGGTTGTTTCGTGGAAATGCAACGCATCGTGCTGGGGACTTACCAGTAAGGCGAATTGGTATTATTACAGATGGTTTGGTGTAGATGAGGCAGATGATTTAAAATGTAATCTGTTGCAGGATTTGGGGTTTATTCTGTTGTAAGGTTTAAAAATGCATTGTATTGCAGATTGGGAAATATATGCGATTGCAGATTGGGAGATGAATTCTTGCAAGTTTGGGAATGTATGCTATTGCAGATTTGAGAATGGATGCTGTTGCGGGTTGGGAAGTGTATTCTTTGCGAGTTTTGAATGGAGGGGTTGGGTTATGGTGACGCGCTGTTAGCGGTCAAAATTAGGTAGGAATTGCGGGTTGGTTCTCCGTGTGATATAGAGAACCCTCACAGTACCTTGTGGCCGCAGCAGAAGCGCGAAAAAAAGGATACGCTAAGAAACCGGATGAAAGGTTTTAATAATTGCACTACATTTGTGTGCACTTTTATAGAACTGCACAAAACATACACACTCAGAGACGCGTATTTGGCAAACCGTTTATTTACTTCGCATTCCACACAAAACCAATAGCACCAAATGATAAGTACAACTCCGTTTGGTTTATTTATTTTGGTTTTTTTTTCTTTTCTTTTTTTTTGTGGTTGAGCGAAAGAATATGATCTTCTAAAGATACCGCGGATCTGAGCCTTTGGCGAACACGATTCACAGAGTTGTACAGCATGTGATGCCTACATACCAAAACAAGATTGCATATCCTATCACTCAGCTAGCGGGACTGACTTTGGGTATTCCTTCGCGGGGTTGGTTACAAAAATGACATGTTTAGCATCCTCTTCGCTTCTCGAGAGGTGATATGTTGTGTCTAATACGGTTTAGGTGTTCTCGACGCTCTGACCATGCTCTGACAAAAATTGCGTAAAGTGGTACGTGCAGTTCCCGTATGAGTCTTTATCCAAACTTCTACGGATGAGGTGCGTTTAAAGGTCCACCTGCCCTCTAAGCCCACATTCGATCTGGCACACATTGTCAGCGACGCAAGATTTAAATCTTTGGAAGACGCCACAACCTACAGTGCGAGTATTCCTGGAAAATGTCACAAGCTACAGCGTGTTGAGTCGTTTATTTCATTTCATGTTTGTAATATTTTTAAGTTAGTTTTAGTTAGATAGAAAAAAAAATGCTTAAATTCTAGCTTAATTATGTTATATTATAACTTATTAGTCCTACACAGACGTTTTAAGCCAAACATTATATGACTATTGTGCAGTTTGGCTTTCGGCGACAGAAATCTATTTGGCATAGTTATTATTATTTGTATAACAAAGGGGAATTTGAAAAACTTTGTGCACATTTTTTATTTTGTGTTTTTACTTAAAAGATGTTAATAGAAATCTTATCCTACCCTAATTCCAGAAAATCGAAGTCTGTGAAAGCTGGCTGATCATGCAGTTATTCTACCGACATTGGTACACAGGTCTTTATTTGCCATGCAACCACCAGAACAGTTGGTGCTGTTTAATATTATCGTCCCGGTCCCTGTGGAATATAGCCCTACTGTAGTGCTAGAGCCCTGCTTCGGTATGCGTGACTTCCGGTTGTACCACAATCGCCTCTACGGATGATCTACTTACATGATAGATCAGCGGAATTCCGGATCCATCCTGTACAAGCCCTTTCATGTCCAAATCGAGGAACGCCTCTGGCGGAAGAAGGCCGCTGCGACGCACGCTCTTGTAGTACAGAGTGTTTGGATAATAAGCCCCGAAAATTAGGTCATTGGACGAGCTTATTGCTCTCACAATATGTCCTCTGATTAATTTGATCATAAAATTACCCACTCTATTTATGTAGGCTACATTATAATGTCTTATCTGAGTAGAACTTTTTATAGCCTGATTCCGGTGCTCGATATAATCTGAAACAATTTCTGAGACACTTCCTTTCGCACACCTGAATCTTTCCCATCAAATTTGGACCTATGTTAAACCATACTGGACAACAATATATGAGAATTGGCCTGATTAGCGTCACGTAGCATACGAAGTTTACCCTAGTGTCAAGTTGGTTATTGTGAAATAGCCTCCTTATCATAGCAAACGTTTTCCTAGCTTAGGCCAAAGCAGCCTCTACATGTTTGTTGAAATATAGATATTGATCTGGGGCAATCGGAGAATCCTGGTTTTACGGAATTCAGTGAAGATAATCTGTCAATTGACATTAATGCCAATGGTGGGGCTAATAGCCTTCTAATAACAAGGGAAGGAATCCAGAGTATTTTCGACTCATTAAGAAGCAAAAAGTCAGTGGGAATAGATGGAGTACCTAACATCGTACTCAAGAACCTGCCCCCAAAGGCAATAGATATATACACGGTCCTGTTTAACAACGCGTTGAATAATGCATATTACCCCGCGCGTTGGAAAACGGCTATCATTCAGCCCATCCCAAAAAAGGGCAAAGACTGTACAAACCCAATGAACATGCGTTCGATAAGTTTACTCCCAAGCATCAGTAAAGTATTTGAAAAAATCATTAACAAAGCTCTGCTAAAATGGGTAGACGACAATAGCATTATTCCAAATAACCAGTTTGGCTTTAGGGCGGGTCATGAAACCACACATGCCGCAGCTAAACTGGTCTCCGACATACAATGGAATAAATGTAGGAACCAATGCACAGGTGCCTGTCTGATCGACTTGGAAAAAGCCTTTGATACCGTCTGGATCGAAGGGTTGTATGACAAACTGGTCAGACATGGCATACATAAGCCTTTACTATATGTACTTTACGATATGTTAAAGGACAGGAGGTTCGTGGTCAAAAGTGGTAATGTGACCTCTAATAAAACGTATAATATCAAGAATGGCTTGCAACAGGGCGCGGTACTCTCTCCGATTCTTTTTAACATTTACATTAGCGACTTATTAGATGCACTCCCGCAGGCTATTGCGTACGCAGACGATCTCATAATTTACAGAACAGCTCCGAAAGTTGCGATCATAAATAGGTTAATACAGCGAGACTTCAACAAAGTGCAGCGCTATTGCGATGACTGGAAACTTAAGATCAACTTCCAGAAATGTGAAGCCATCCTATTTAGAACTCCATTATATAAAGCCACGTACGACACAAGGAAAAACTGGCGAAAGCTAGTTATCGTGGGACCGCATGGAGATAAACTGGAAACCAAGAGTTTAGTTAAATACATGGGCATCTGGCTAGACCAATATCTGTATTTCAACAGACATGTAGAGGCTGCTTTGCTCAAAGCGAGGAAAACTTTTGCTATGACAAGGAGGCTATTTCACAGTAGCCAACTTGACAGCAGGGTAAAAGTCATATGCTACATGACGCTAATCAGGCCAATGCTCATATATGGCTGTCCAGTAAGGTTTAACATAGGTCCAAATTTGATGGAAAAGATTCGGGTGTTCGAAAGGAAGTGTCTGAGAACCTGTCTCAGATTATATCGAACACCGGAATCGGAATACAAAAAGTACTACTCAAATGAGACTTTATATAATGAAGCCTGCATAAATAGGGTGGATAATTTTATGATTAAATTAATCAGAGGACATATTGCGAGAGCAATGTGCTCGTCCAATGACCTAATTTTCGGGGCTTATTATCCAAATACCCTGTACTATGAGAACGTGCGTCGCAACGGTTTTGTTCCACCAGAGGCGTTCCTTGATTTGGACATGAAAGGGCTTATACAGGATAGATCCGGAATTCCGCTGATCTATCATGTAAGTAGATCATCCGTAGACGGGCGATTGTGCTACGACCGGGAAGTAACGCGCACCGAAGAAGAGCTCCTGCGCTACCTGGATACCAAAGTCGGTATAGAATCACACTATCATCAGCTAGCTTACATAGACTTAGCTTTTCTAGAATTAGGGTAGTATAAGATTTAAGTTAAGTTAAGCTAAGTGATTTTACATAAAAAAAAAAAAAAAAAAAAAAAAAAAAAAAAAAAACTAGATAAGTTTAGGTAAGTTAAGTAAGTTAAATTTTAAGAAAAAAAAAAAAAAAAAAAAATTTACAAAGTTTTTCAAATATTTCTTTGTCTTTCAAATAAATATAAGTATTGCCACAAAGTTCTGTCGCCGAAAGGCAAATTATACAAATATTAAGTAATGTTTAGCTTAGAGCGTCTGCGAAGGACCAGTAAGTTATTATATAAGCTATTTAAGCTAGAATTTAAGCATTTTTTGTCTAGCCTTTAATTTAGAAACTAAGAATATAGAAAGAAAATAAAAAAATGTTTAAAAAATGGAAATGGAATAGATATTGATCTAACCAGATGCCAAGGTGTTTAACTACACCCTTGGTTTCCAGTTTTTCTTCATGCGTTCCCACGATAACTAACTCTCGCCGGTTGTTTCTTGTGTTGTTGTGATTCTTGTAGGGGTTTTTATTTTCAGAAAGCGTCTCCTAGTTCTTAAAAGCACGTATGATCTCTTTATTATAGCTGATCCTGAGAAAACCGTCCTACAAAGGGGCCGTCACCGTGCTTCCTCTGACCCAGAGGGAAGAGCAACGTCCTGATCATTCGTGGGACATCACTTTGGGAATAGCGTCCCTGTACCCTGCAACCTTAGTACCTTCGGTCGATGTCCGTAGTCGTGGACGCTGTAAGGATTAAAACTTTGGGCTTGCCACTACTCTACTCACCGGTTTCTTTTCCAATTTTCAGAAGTCGTCAAGTACTCAAAGAAACAGCCAACGTTTTGTGACGACGTACAATTCCAAAATAATAATAAAATGCGTTTGTTTTAATTACAGTTCAGGTTTATTAAACGTTGATTCTTCTGGGGGCGATGCCTCCAAGGCAAGAGGGGTATTCCGATACTACTGCTCTCGGATACAGATGCAGATATAAATTTGGTTTTAAAACAGTGTACTACTGCTCTTCGGCACGAGGATTAAGATACTGAGGCCTGGAGATCACTTAACTATTCCTTTTTTTTTTTTTACATTTCTGTATTTATTGACCATAAATGATTTGTTACAATAAGTAATACTTATAATTAGCTTAGCTTTAATCGTTTACACATACTTGCTAGTACATTTTTCAAACATTATTATAAAGTTATATATTTCATGGGTGGACAGGATAGGAGTAGGTGGGGCTTCCTGGAAAGGGTCAGAAAACCAGGATATAATTATTTACTTAACCTATAACTAATTTGCTTAACTTAACTTAACTTAGCTTAGCCTAGCTTATCTAATTATTAAATCTATTATTATTACAATAAGTTAGAGTAGGGTGGGGCGGGAGGTATAGTGGTCGATGGCTGGGATTTGGGTTAGGGTGGGTACTATCAGTCGGGGATATGGGTTGGGGGAACACTTTCCGATTGGTCGTTGAAACGCAAGATATTAGAGAAGAAACTATTCCTTTATAAAGGAAAATGAATCGAGAATTGTATCCCGAAAATACACATTTTCGTACAACAATCTCGATTTTTGGGTATTTTGAGCGAGATGTTATGTTTACATAAAATAAGAATTCAATTTCTTGAATTCTTACGAAACTATTGCGCAGATGTGGATATGTATCTGCTTTTGGTTTTCTATTTGTTTTTCTCAATGGAAAATTTCCAGATAGAGATAATGATCTCTGGATTTTGGTTTTCGTTGATGCCGTGGGGCGAATGTAGAACAATAAACGAATAATGGATTCGTTTATTGTGAATTTTAATTTTAATTTTGATTTTGGATTTAATCATGCCGTGCGGGCAAATGTTAGGCGATAAACGAATGTTTGATTCGTTTATTGCGAATTTTGGATCATGTTTGGGTTTTTTCGGGTTTTGATAGGATTTTGGGTTTTGGAGTATTATTGCTGGGATTTGGATATAGGAATGGGGGAAAAAGGTGGTAGGGCTTTTTGGACCACTACAGAGTCGTTCGTGGCTTCATATAATGGGGTACTAAATAGGACGGCTTCACATTTCTAGAAGTTGATCTTAAGTTTCCAGTCATCGCAATAGCGCTGCACTTTGTTGAATTCTCGCTGTAGTAACTTGTTTATGGTCTCAGCTTTCGGAGCTGTTCTGTAAATTATGAGATCGTCTGCGTACGCAATAGCGTGCGGACGTGCATCTAATAGGTCGCTAAGGTAAATGTTAAAAACAAGCCGGAGAAAGCACCGCACCCTGTTGCAAGCCATTCTTGATATTATACGTTTTATTAGAGGTCACATTACCACTTTTGACCACGAACCTGATGTCGTTTAACATATCATATAGTACATATAGTAAAGGCTTATATATCCCTTGTCTGATCAGTTTGTAATATAACCCTTCGATTAATACGGTATCAAAGGCTTTTCCCAAGTCTATCAGACAGGCACCTGTGCATTGGTTCTTACATTTATTACATTGTATGTAGGAGACCAGTTTAGCTGCGGCATGAGTTGTTTCAGGACCCGTCTTAAAGCCAAACTGGTTATTCGGAATAATGTTGTTGTCGTCTACCCATTGTAGCAGAACTTTGTTAATGGTCTTTTCAAATACTTTACTGATGCTTGGGAGTAAGCTTGTCGAACGCATGTTCATTGGGGTTGTACAGTCTTTGCCCTTTTTTGGGATGAGCCTTATAACTGCCGTTTTCCAATGCGCAGGAAAATGTGCATTATTCCACGCGTTGTTAAACAGGACCGTGTATATATCTATTGCCATTGGGGGCATGTTCTTGAGTACGATGTTAGGTACTCCATCTATTCCCACTGACTTTATGCTTCTTAATGAGTCGAAGATGCCCTGGATTTCTTCCCTCGTAATTAAGTGGCTACCATTGACATTAATGTCAATTGACAGATTAATGTCAATTGACAGATTATCGTCACTGAATTCGATAAACCTGGGATTCTCCGATTGCCAAAGTGAAATTTCATGTCGGGAATGTGGCTGATTCAGTAGAGCGTTGTCCTCCAAGTCGTGGTTTCGGTGGATGCTTTGATTCACCTTGTACATTTCATGAAAGACAGCTCCCACAGCGTTCACCTTTTCCAAAGGATCCTCGATCACAAATAGATCATTATTGATGATAGCGTTTTCTGTATATATGCCGATGTTGGTTAGCAGCTGCTTGTTTACATCAGTACGTTGAATTTGGTGACACCGGATCTCGTTTCGAATATTTCTCCTGAATATTTTATTTATTTGTGAAAACATATTCGGGTTATTAGTTTTTAAAGCTCGAACTCTGTTGTTCCAATACAATACTAATCTATAATTAGCTTTAACTAATTGTTGGAGGTCTTTTAATCGGGATTTCAGTGAAATTATCTCCTGGTCTTATCTGTCTATAAACTGTCTATGTAATTGTTTTAGTTTCGATAGCAGTCTGCCCTTTTTTTGTGGAGTGCGTTTATTGTTGTGTTTCTGTACATGTTTATGTGATCTGTAACTGTTGTTTTGGGAATTGTTTTGTCCATTGTTCGTTTTACGGTTTCGTCCATTTGTTGGATGTATTTGTCGATTTCGTCATTTGTCAGGTTTCTGTTTATTGGCAGATTAAAGTCAATCGAACGCAGTTCTCTTGTTAATGATCTGGTTAACTGCGGCCATCGCCTTGCCCCGTAGTTGTAGGGTTGGGGGATCACGAATTCCTCCAGATCTGCGAGATCGTTCGGAAGCTCTATTACTGCCGTGAATGCACAGTGGTCACTGTCGTATTCAATTGTCCGTAAACAGTTTCTGTTTCGTCTGTTGGTGTTAAGTAATCTCAGTCGAGAGTCAGTTAGCAAGATATCTAAAAACGATTTACCTCTGAGGAACGATGGATATTCGGTAGCTAGCAGGTCAGTTCTATATTCAATATAATACTGATCTAACCAGCCAGCCAACTGATTTCCTCTGGCATTAGATATATAATTCCCCCAATTTCTTTGCTTGGCGTTCATATCTCTCCCTGGGATAAAGTAGTATTGGATCAGGGAATTGTTCACTCCATATGAATTTAATTTTGACAAAAGGGCTGGATGCCAAACTCTGTCGAATGCTTTTGTAATATCCAATGCGGCTACCTTACTTTCACCGAGGTAGTGAATGGAATGGCTCCACTTTTCGGTAAGGTACGTCATCAGATATCGTGCGGACCTGTTGCTACTAAAACCATATTGGCGACCATTGAGGAGGTCATTTGATTCCAGATATTTCGAAAGTTGATGGTGTTTAGTGATTCCATTACCTTCTAGATAATAGAAGTTAGTGCTATGGGTCGATAAAAAGAAAGGTATGATTTGTCGCCCTTTTTGGGAATTGGCTAAATGTTCGCTGTCTTCCATCTATTTCGGAAACGGTCACTAGAATATGACAACTGGAAAAGTTTACGCAGTGGTTTGGCGAGTGAAGAGGAACATCTCTTCAAGCGGATTGGGGCAATGCCACCAGGACTAGCGGATTTGTTTGCGTTTAGCTCTTTGAGTGCGCGGGCAACAGTACGCGTTCGGAAATAAATCTGGCTCATGGAGTGCTGCCTATGCTCCAGTTGAGGCGGAACTGACGTGGTATCAGGCAGCGTTGAGTTGGCTGCAAAATGTGCAGCAAGTAGATTCGCCTTCTCTATTGCAGTGGTGACTGGTCTGTCATCGACTATAAGCGATGGAATGGATGAAGAGACTGAGTTTTGAATGTTTTTCACGAATGCCTAGAAGCTTCTACTACCTGTGGGAGAGTGTAATATTTTTTGTCTCACTCTCTGGTCATGCAAGAACTTGGCACGTTGAATATACGCATTGCAGTGATTTCTAGCTCTCTTAAATCTTTTTCGGTTTTGTTTGATTTACACAACCGGAACCTCAAGTCTTTAGCCTTAATTGCTTCTCTGCACCCGGAATCAAACCACATATTTCTCTTGGGTTTGATACTCTGTGTGGAATAAAGGTTCTCATACCAAGTAGAATCGTGTCTGTCAGTGTGTCTGTGGTGGTTCTACGAACCACACAATCCACTATAGGTTGAGATATCGTCGTTCGATTTGGTGAAGGGAGTGAACACATATAATAATTTGTATGATGGGGACGAATCCCCCAAAAAAATGAAAATTTTAAAACCTTTTCTATTGCATGAACTACCCTCATCCCCAAATTTCAATGTTAATTATTTTTAAAAACTCCGAAAAACCAAAAAAAAAGATGTACAAAAATATTTTTTTTTTTCAAACAGTCGTCATTTTGTAAATTAATAATAATATTTTTTTTTCAGATTGCTAGGAGGGTTGAATCGTGGGTATGGTCGCGTGCTAACTTTTTGAGATTTCCCACTTCATCAGCTGCTAACTTTTTGAATTTTGAATTTTTTACTTTCAAGTTTTTTTACTGTATTCTTGAAATATTAATAAACATCCTATAAAAAAAATGAATAGTAAAAATATTGATTAACTATATAATGCCATGAGAGAATTCGGCATTCCAAAAAAATTGATACGACTTTGTAGGTTCACCATGACCAACGTAACTAGTCAAGTAGAAGTAGCGGGATTGCTGTCCAAACCAATAAACATCTATAATGGACTCCGACAAGGGGACAGTCTGGCCTGCCTCCTCTTCAACCTGGAGTTGGAGAAAGCAATCCGTGACTCTGGCGTTACAACAAGAGGGACTATTGTCACCAAGTCCAGCCAGATACTTGCCTACGAAGATGACATCGACATCATCGGTAGAACCGAATCGGCGGTACAGGAATCCTTCACCCAGATCGAGCAGGCGGCACAAAAACTGGGACTGCACATTAATGAGGGAAAAACCAAGTACATGGTGGCAACTTCTGCGAAGAGAAGACCTACCGTTGGTCAAACTATCAGGGTAGTGAAGCACGAATTTGAAGTAGTGCAATCCTTTAACTACGTTGGGTCAATAGTGTCAGCCGATAACAATATGGAAGAAGAAATACGCGAACGGCTGATTAAATCCAACAAAGCCTACTATGGTCTATCAAGGCTCTTTAAATCCTGAAATTTATCCAGAACATCCAAGCTACTACTGTACAGGACCATGGTCTTACCAGTACTCATGTATGAATCCGAGACCTGGGTGCTTAATAAAAGGCACTCTGAACTCTTGGCCGCGTTCGAGAGAAAGGTCTTAAGGAGAATTGTTGGCCCCGTATGTGAGGGAGGACGATTCCGGAGACGCTACAACCATGAGTTGTACGCAATCTACCTTGAAGCTCATATTGTAAGAAAAATCAAGCTCAGTAGACTCCGGTGGGCGGGACACCTAGCTCGAATGAGCGAAGAGGTGCCTGCCCGGAAAGTCCTTTGTGGCAGGATGTATGGAAGGAGACAGCGCGGCAGACCTTGTCTGCGATGGAGGGATGGCGTAGACCGAGACGCCCAGAGCCTGGGAGTGCTAAACTGGATCACATCGGCTCGAAATCGGGACCGGTGGAGAGATTTGTTAAATAAGGCCAAGACCGGATCCCGGTTGTAGTGCCGATGATGATGATGAAAAATATAGATTGCTTTTTTTTTACAGTACTTCAAAAATTGTGTTAAATTCGTGCGTCTAGACCAGAATACCCCCTTAAGAACCAACTTTAGGCGGGCAATGACAGAGGACCCTACTTCAGCCGAACCACACCACCATGACATGCTCATGTGTCTTATCTTCATTACAACTTCTAGGTATTCATGGTCTTCTCCCCAAACACTTTTCCGCATTGGGCGTTTACAATTGCATACTCGAATACATTCCTGTTAAAACTGAGAAAAAGGGTCTTTGTAAAACTATTAATGTAAGCTACCTCACGTTATGAGCCTTACGAATGAGAGACCGGTTTCGTTCTTTTGATTCTTTTATAAGAAGATCACATATGAATGTTTTTCGTTTTGCCATCTGTATACGAATACGTCTGTTTTAAATTGAATTGATGCAATTCTGTCATTTGCAAATTCGTACTTTGTGCAACCAGCTTTATACCCAGGAAATTATACGCCGATGTTCTGTGACGTTTATTTAAATTACCTTGAACTCAGTTTACCGAGGGACTATAGCAGCAACAGTTCGCGTGGTAAGCTATCGATCTTCCTTCGTTCAGTCATACCAGAGGAGCAAATCCAAAGGATTTCTTGTGAATGTTCAGAAAAGGAATATCTGCGACGCTTGTTGTCATTCACTTGTACACAAGACGCGGCATTGTCTGCATCCTTGCACAGCCAACGCTTTATATGCTAATTTGGATGTCAGACGTGCATCGGCAGTGACATCGGAGCCCAGTTCCACACTTGTCTTGATATCTTTCAATATTTTGAAGGGAATTACTCGCCTTTACCTGTTACATGTTGAATCTTCGTAAGCCTAATGGGGCACACATTCCTTGAAGCCGGCATCAAGTATCGTTTCTAGATGATCGGGAATATTGTTAAGTGACTGGGCTTGTATGTAGCGTGACACCACTTCTATGTGTTAAATAACGATAGACTTTTTGGTGGTCAGAGGTGCACGTAAATTGATCTTTCAATTGGCAGATCGTGACAATAAGAAAGGAGGAAACGACGGAGTGCGAGGAGCGAACATATCCCGGCATTTAATCTCATCCTAAAATGGGAACACATTTAGTAGCTATAGCTGAGGATCACGATCTACAAATTAATGATCTTGCAACCATCCTAAGTGCGATTGCAATCCCCGGATTGTATCCAATAGACGCCACTCGCAAGCTATGGGGATGCTATATGTTCGAGGTGAGCGTAAGTCAATGAACCGTAATATCGGAGTGCACTTGTCTCTGAGAATGTGGAACGATTTCTTTTCGGGTTATAGTCTCCGACCAACTGGTGGTAAGACCTCCTAATAGAATGAATTCAATGTCGATTCACAGGTTAATAAACTCTGAACGCATTTCAGCATAATATTCATCTCTGCTGTCCATCTGCGCAACCAAATTCAAAGAGATTCTCCGAGCAAGCCGCAATCTGATTATCATTCAACTTCCATTAAAAAGTAACTCAAAACAAAACTCTCTTAGAAAATATTAATCACAACTGTACATCGGAATGCTTTCTTCTTGATTTCGTTTTTGACTCGCGGGCCGATGAAATTAAAAGGTAACATTCTTTTGTTTTACTCTCCTCACTTCTTCGCCAACATTATTCAAAAACCCGATTTCGAACGTCGGTATCGTGATTTACGAAGACATTGTGATGGGGTAACTGTTGCTAGAAACCATCTAAATATTTATTTTGGTAAATTAAAAATTCGAAATGTCTAGAGGAGGGAATGAATATAGCCCAAGGGGATATTGTGCCAAATACCGGAAAATTTGACAGAAATTCTAATCCTTTGATGAACTGGGGTTGTTATTTAGAGACTGACTGCGAGGAGAAGAAGAACAAATAGTAGTCGTGGGGCGAAGCAGGTATTGATTGAGAACAAAGCTTGATGGGGTTGTTGTATTGTTTTAATGGATCCTTTCCAAACATGAATCATACGAGTGCTTCGAAAATATATCTGTACCTTTTGTAAGCGTAGCAATCTAGTTGTTAATGTAAAAGATTAAAATAAGTGTGTAGAACAAATTATAAAATACGCAATTTTGTTTTTAATAATTGTAAATATAGTACCGTGTAAATACTCATGTTGGACTGAAGTTCTACAGTATTCCCGTTCTGGAATTCCTTGGACTGACATATAGTTATTTACGGTAGAGTAGACACCGTGGTGTCAAGGGCTCTATCATGCGCTTTCTATGTGACTGTAAGTGCGTTTCTGTCTCACAATCCTCGTTTCGAAGTTTGTTAAAGGTTTCAATTGTGGGTATTTCAAACAAACAATCCGTGACATATTTCCTGCAAATGTTGTATCGCTGCGTAAATAATACGGGGGAACCCAAACTGTTATGATCAACGTCCCTACAGCCAAAAACTAAATATCGATTATACAAATTAATCATTGTGAGAGGGCCCAGGACACAAATGACCAAAGTGGAGAAAGCCGGCGTGATCAGCAACTATATAAGGGAATTGATAGCGACATATGGATCAGTAATGAGACCAGAGAAGCAGCCATATGGGTATGCGGAAGACACGGCTTTCAAAACAGCTGTGACCAACACAATGAGAGAGAGGGCTGAAATTAAAGGAGTCAATTTCTACAGCTCTTATGCAAGCCTAGTTGGACTACAAACGAATAACAAATTACGGTAGACAACCTTATGCGAGATGCAGAAAGTCCATTGTCATAGCCGTCGGCTGTAAGTGTACCAACACGAGGAACGCGGGTTATTGGAAACATTTGCACCTTTCAGGTCACCGTTGCAAGCCCTGGCAAGAAGGAGGAAGAAAGTCAGCAATAGACAGCAACCGCATCTGCAACCGACTCATAAGGTCAACTAACTGGCACCTCAGTGAAGAATGTATCCATACTGACCGCAAAGCCATATTAGTGGAACTTGGCGGAAGTGCCAAAAGTAAAACTATGTGAAGGAACGAGAGCCATTTCAACGTACACACAGGTCCTAAAGAGTAGGGTGTCATACGAAGGCATATTTGAGGTTTGTATTGTTGTGAGGACCTGCAACAGTTAATAGAGATGGAGAACTCAGCGCGCAGCAACGCCTAGATACCCACAGATGGAATAGAACCATGCTACTGGTGGACGAACGAAATTAAACCACAACGAGTACATTGCGGGCAATAAGGCTGTCGAATGTAATGATCAAGAGAAATTACTGATTCCCAAAAACATCTTAATAACCTAAAAAGTCAGGGCGAGACCTGAAGACAGGTATAAGCCTATATGACGCTATAAAAATAGCAAGGCGAGATGCTACAGAAACATCTGCGCAGAGGCAAACATAAACTCTTGGGTCACCGTCTACAGAATGGTCATGACAATACTAGATTACATAAGACCCACATATAAATTGTCTCAAAATGCTGCCATCAATAGCAGAACATCTCTATCATGAACAATCTAATACGTCGTGAAACGTGTAATCAACTCTGGCACCGAGGTCATATCAGCGGTTTCGACAGAAAAATGCGACAAAAAAGCTCCTAGTTCTGACAGGATCCTAAACAAAGCAGTCAAAGCTGTTCAAATGATACGACGGGTATTCTAAGCTGCGATGCAGATAGTATTGGATGGCCGTCGACTAAAAGTACGCGTATTAGCGGAAATGGTAGGCATTTCAAAAAGTGCAGTACATCGCATATTGACTGAAGATTTGTACATAAGGAAGCTTGTGGCGGTTCCCTTAAACGCCACTACTCATCTTCCCATTAACCATGTAAAAACGTCCACCTAGAGCGGCCGAAAACCGATAAAACAATACTGATTGCTTACCTAGCAATTAAGCATGTACTTACCTTTTTGTCACCCACCTAAAGTGTCTCCTAAATCATATTTTCGCTAATTCAATAACACGAACCACAAGAGACATTTTCCTAACGGACATCATGTGCTAGAAAGTAATTCGTCGGGTGTATGTTGAATCATCGGATTTCCTAGCAACCAACATGAACCGAACCAATTCAGTACACATGTCTCTGATCGAATTCCATCAGCATTAGAAGGCATCTACCACAAGTAAGAGCAATTTGGTTGCACCATCAAGCAACCAACATTGTCCGAACCATATCAATGAGATATCCCCTTACGAGTCAGCCGCACACGTGCAGGAGATGTTTCATCTTTTCCTTTTGTATACATGCCTACGTCGGTCGGTCATCATCATCATCATCATCATCGGCACTACAACCGGGAACCGGTCTTGGCCTTATTTAGCAAGTCCTGAGGCTTGTTAAATTTTCCATAATGATTTGTTTTTTCCGGGCAAGGTCATTAGTCTTGCGCCAATCATCCGACCCACAAATACATTAAGGAATGCGGCTGACCGCCCAAGAAAGTCGAGTCTCCTAAATGGAAAATTACCATCGAGAATTCGACTACGTGGAGATGCCGCCAACATGTGCACGATCAGCAGAAATGCTTTACGCTGTTGCTGATCGTGTAAACACCGAAATCTCTATGTCGAGATACTGGCACCAGCTGCAACCATGCCAGCTAATGTTTCCCTTGTGGATTTGGTCGATCCACGGTCTGCATGCTTGTGGACACACACACACGCCATGAGCTGCAGAGACGATCATCATGTGTGTGTTTCACCCCTTTTTTGCTGGGCCGATGGAAGGTAAATCATCCCCTTTTTAGGTCGACCGCAAAATATGGAATTTTATTTTCGAAAATTTAGTCAATCGCGTTACGGATTCCGTGGGGGCAAGTCGTGCCTCCACGTTAAACAACGAAGAGTCGAGTCAAGTATCAGCCATTGGACGGTGTGTTTAACGGGTCCTCCTTCCTATTAAATTAACAAAATGCATACAGTTGTGTTATAGTTTAAGTATTGGATTAAATAATTTACACATTTGTGTTATAGTTTCCGTTGCGTATAGTATTCGTATACCATAAACATACGAAGTTCTTGTGTTATCCAATGTCTTTAATTCAAACAGTTGTGTTATAGTTTCCGTTGCGTATAGTATTCGTATACCATAAACATACCAAGTTCTTGCGTTAACCAATGTCTTTAATTCAAAAAGTTGGGTTATAGTATCAGTATTGGAATAAATAATTTAAACAGTTGTGTTATAGTTTCCGTTGCGTATAGTATTCGTATACCCTAAACATACCAAATTCTTGCGTTAACCAAATGTCTTTAATTCAAACAGTTGTGTTATAGTATCCGTATTGAATTAAATAATTTAAACATTGTGTTATAGTATCCGTATTGAATTAAATAATGTAAATAGTTGTGTTATAGTATCCGTATTAAAATTAAATAATCTAAACAGTGTGTCCATTAGATTTAAGACTGTAAATCATCATAGTGCTAAGTGACTCGGTTACCTTAAGTATATGATTTGTTTAATCGACATCGGATCTCCATTATGTTAGACTTTAGTTTGTTTTCCTATCGAATAATAAATAAAAAAATAAAAAACAGATCAACTAAGAGTTTTACTTAATTGAACTGAAAGCGGCGACTGACGATAGGGTATAGAGGTGAACCTGTGCCCCTGAGGCACCTTACCACTAGAGAAAATATACAAACTACCCACAAGCTCTTGCACACATCTGGGTGCCGCGTATGCTCACAATCGAACAAAAGCCGCATCGTGAGGATGTTTCAACCGAGTGTTTGAGTACGTTTCGCCATAACATACCCGCGACGAAGGAAAAGTCAAAACCATGGACGGAAGGGGGACAATCGGCTCCAAAAAAAGCAAAGAAGGTTTCATCTGCAGGCAAGGTTATGGCTTCAGTTTTTTTGGATGCGCGTGGTATAATTATCATTGATTACCTTGAGGAAGGATAAAGAATCAACGGCGAGTATTATGCGAACTTATTGCAGCGTTTGAGTGATGATATTAGAAAAAAGTCCGCATTTGGCAATACAGAAGGTGTTGTTCCATCACGACAATACGCCTGTTCACACATCTGTTATCGAGTGGCCAAAATCAATGATTTTAAATACGAATTACTTCCTCATGCACTCTATTCATCAGATTCAGCACCCTCGGACTATTTCCTTTCTTTCCAAATTTGAAGAATTGGCTCGGTGGTAATAAATCGAAACCATTAAACACCGCTGGGAAAAGTGCATTTAAAACGATACTATCTTAAGAGAAATAAAGTTTTTGCCAAATATTTTGTGTTTTCTTTGTCAGGCCGATTAATTCTGGGACGGCCATTGTAGTTTGACAATTGCCTTTGAAATGAGTTCTCAGGTGGAATCGAACTGAACTTAACTTTTAATCAAGTTAATCAAGTAACTTGAATTAAATTCGAACAGGCTCGATTTACTTGACTTCACTTCAATGCCAAAGTAGGAACTGAACTGAATCACATCAACGGAGAAACTGATTTTGACGATGATAGAGGCGAAATGAAGTCCTCGATGATAAAGAAGAACTCAACTGACTATATTGCAGGAACTGCACCATCACGTACGCAACGCATAAAATATAATTTGTTTGAAAACAGTTTAATTACGAGGATTTGCCGAAAAGTTTCCGAACTCAAACTGAAGATAGCAGTACTTGCCAATAAAAGCTAGTGAATGCAGTTATGCATTTCTTGACAGTTACTCACCAAAATTTCAGCCATTTTGGACAAGCAGTTTTTAATTGACAGCCGTTTGAGTGAGTCGATGTAAGTGTTTTTGTGAAAATCGACAAAATTGAGTATCGAGCAGTCATTAAATTTTTGGTTTTGAAAAGCAAAACGCCTCCCCAAATCAAAGATGAATTGGACTCTGTGTATGGGGAATCTGCACCATATTTTACCACCGTGAAATTTTGGGCATCTGAATTTAAACGTGGCCGTGAGAGCTTGGGACGATGAACGTTCAGGGCGTCCAAAAACTGCAACAACTGATGATAAGATCGCTAAAATTCACCAAACGGTGCTAGACGACTGCCGAATTAAAGTGAAACAGATAGCAGAGGCTATGAAAATGTCCAGAGAACGTGTTTGTCACATATTAAATCAAGATTAGGCATGAGAAAGCTGTCCGCACGCTTGGTGCCGCGTTTGCTCACGTTAGACCAAAAACGTGTTCGAATGAACATTTCGAACGCTCTGTTGGCGCAGTTTAGGCGCAATAAATCCGAGTTTTGGCGCCGATTAACTACTGAGGATGAAACTTGGATACACCATTATACGCCTGAAGCAAAAATACAGTCAAAACAGTGGACTGCAAAGAGGGAATCGGCTGCAAATAAAAAACAACAACTGTTTTTTTCGTCTGGGAAAGTGATGGCGACTGTTTTTTTGGGATAATTCATGGAGTTATCTTAATCGACTATCTTCAAAAAGGAACACCCATCATACTACACATCATTACTTGACCAACCGAAGGCAGAAATTGCGGAAAAACGCCCACATTTGCAGAAAAAGATAATCCCGTTTCACCAAGCCAAAGCGCCGTCTCACACCTCAGCGGTTGCCATGGCGAAAATCCACGAATTACAGTTTGAACTGCTTGACCATCCGACTTACTCACCAGATCTACCCCCAAGCGACTTCTTTTTGTTTCCTAATCTAAAAATTGCGCTCGGAGGGCAGACATTTTAGTCAAATGAGGAGGCAATCAGCTCGTGAACAGATATTTCGAAGAGAAAAACGCCAAATACTATTTGGACGGGTTAGAGAGCATCGCTGGGAGAAGTGAGAGTCACAAGGAGACTATGTAGAAAAATAAAAATAAATTTTAAGAAAAAATTTCTTGTATCTCGTATAATCCACCCTCGTATAATCTTATTGGATCTGTTGAGCATTGATTTCTTGTTTATGAATGGGTAAAGCATCTTAATAGCAATGCCTATATCATTGATTGCATTTGAGATATGATCCTTAAATGATAATTTTGTATCCAATAAATTCCCAGATAGTTCACATTGGTTTTCCAGTCCACATGTACTCCACATAAGTTAAGTGAAATTCTGGGTAAATAACAATTCTTTCCTTTTCGACTGAAAAAGATAGGTTGCACTTTTTCAGTATTAATTTGTAGCCTGTTCCCATTTTGTAGATTGGTCCCAATATTGAAAGCGAACTTGTGGGAGGAGAAGATGCCCGTGTTATCGACGTAAATAACTAATTCACAGTCTGGAAGCCGAGGAACGTCAAAGGTATAAAGGTTGTAAAATAACGTACCAAGGACAGAACCCCGTGAAACTCCTGCACTTTTGTTGCTATAATGACGTTTTTCCATTGACATAGACTATAAAGGCTCTGTTAGTCAAAAAACTTTGTATTGTCTTAACTAAATACAGAGGGAATCCAAGGCTAATCATTTTGTGTACAGTGCCAACGTTCCAAAATGGATCAAGAGCCTTTTCGTAATCTAGCACAACTAGACCTGTCGATTTTTCTGGGTCAAAATTTATCCTAGCATTCTGGCATAATCTGAGTACTTGATGTGATGTACTGTGTTGACTTAAATCAAAATTGCTCATTCGGGAAGATTTATATCATATCAATTAATCTCGTAAGTTTCGTTTATAACTTTTTCAAAATCTTTGCTAGCATTTATTGGTCTATAACTACCTGGCTTTTCATTTTTCATTGCTTGAGATATATGTTTTAAATGCCATCACCACCATCGACTTTCTCTGGTGCAACCATTTCAACAGTTCAGCGATTTCTGTTCGAGTTACAAATACGCCAATACGCCTGATGAAGGCCCACAGTTTTGGAGAAAAGGTTTCTATTTCTATTTATTGGCCTGTAGGAACACGAAAGTCCATGACCTCACCGACTCGACTCCGCCATTGTTCCCTGTCATGTGCGCCCTCCTTCCACGTTCGACCATCCGATCCGATCTCCTCGAGGTCCAACCTAACATTGTCCTCCCATCTCCGTCGCGGCCGTCCTGTCGGTCTCTTTCCCGTTGGGTTA
Organism: Microdon myrmicae; assembly: GCA_963931805.1. NCBI lineage: Eukaryota > Metazoa > Arthropoda > Insecta > Diptera > Syrphidae > Microdon > Microdon myrmicae. The sequence continues at coordinate 70,476,860 of OZ007496.1, forward strand.
CCGTCAAGAATTCTATGGACGGTCCTATCGTTGCCCATTCGCGCCATCTGCAGAAGAGGTTTAGCATTTTTATCCAATGGGCTAATATAATGGCAAATCCTTAGGAGAGTGTATTCTTGTTGTATCTTTCCAAGGTTGGCTCAGTGCGGTTGCCACCGTGCTTCCTCAGACTTGAGAGAATAGTGACGAGCGCTTGTTAATTGGGGCCCTGGCAAGTCGGCCCAAGAAGATGGTTGATTCAAAGACGTTCTATTTATTAATTTAGAATCTATTAATTTATTTGGCATCCTCATTCGGCGGACGCCAATATAGACTGATCACAATTAAATCTATTTATATAATTTTGACTAAGGCTGACCCGCCAAACTACATTGAACTATCCTTTTATATAGGTTGGGATGCGGATACATTTGTTTTCCTAATTCTTTTTACATGTATAATATTAGGGGTAAATGTTAAACCCTCTTCTACAATCACAGTCCTTAAATTAACTTACTGGCTCTATGCGAGCTCTCTAAATTACACATTACAACTTGATTTTTATTTATGCCTTTCGGCGTACATCTTTTTTTTTCTTATATATATATATATATATATGAAATAGGTCATATATTAGAGGGACTCCTCGTTTACCTGTATATGTATACATTATTATTATAACTTTTTTTTTTTTTTTTTTTTATTATTATTTAGTAACAAACAAAAACTTAAACACGAAAGTAACAGGTAAATAAAAAATAAAATAAAATAGAATAGCTACAAAATAAGTAAAAACGGAATGGGGGAAGGTGGACAGGGGGGCCGAGTACGAAATTATTTTAACTCTGGGGTCAAGAAGACTACTCCGGAATAGACTTCTTATCATACAATATGCGCTTTTAGCTGCGGAGAGGGACGCTGCTATGTGCTTGTCAAAATATAAATACTGGTCTAGCCAGATACCAAGGTATCTAACGACAGTTTTCACTTGCGGTGGAAGGCTATTGTTACCTACAATAGAAAAGTGTTTCCAGTTGTATTTTGTATCCCTCGAGGCCCTGGATAGTCTCGGTTTTCTGGAAATTAATCTTTAATTTCCAGTTGTCGCAAAATTGTTTTATTTTGTTGAAGTCATCTTGAAGGTGCCTATTGATGACGTCTATTTTTCCTCCTGTTCTGTACACCACTATGTCACGGCGTACGCAATGGCGTTTTCGAGAGAGCTCACTAGATCACTAGTGTAAATACTGAATAGAATGGGAGAATTCACAGCTCCCTGCTGTAAGCCATTTTTAATTTGGAAGGTCTTGTTGGAGAGTATGTCCCCGCATTTCACCACAAAATGTTTGTACATTATCATATCATAAATGATGTATAGCAGATATTGTGCCTAACCCAGGTTTGTTAACTTATAGACAAGTCCTTCTAACCATACGGTGTCGAAAGCCTTTTCAAAGTCAACCAAGCAGGCGCCTGTACACTGTCGCTTTGCTTTTTTCCACTGTATATCGGAAACAAGTTCAGTCGCTGCATGAACTGTATCATGTCGCGCTTGAAAGCCAAACTGGTTGTTGGGAATGATATCGTTTCCATCACACCAACCTATCAGTACTTTGTTTACTGATGTTGGAAAGCAAGCTGATCGAGCGGAGATTGACTGGATTGCTCTTATCCCTACCCTTTCTGGGGATAGGGTGGACTACTGCAGTCTTCCAATGGGTTGGATAGCGTGCATTGTTTAGAGCGTTGTTAAAAAAAGTAGTGTATATGTTCACAGTTTCGCGAGGCAAGTGCCTTAGAACCACATTTGGAATGCTATCTATTCCAGATGATTTCTTATTTTTTATTGATCTAAGTATGTTTCTAAGTTCATCCTTAGGCACAAATATATTTGTATTTTCATTTCTGACGGGAGAATCCGCCCTATATGATGAAACTACGGTTTTCGGATCGCCAGTTGTGGAGTTGATTGCGCAGCGAGAAATTCCTTACCCGGGCATTGCTTTCAATTTCAGTGTTAGCATGAACTGATTCGTTAACTCTGTACATTGCTTCGAAACAGGCTCCAATTGAATTCGCTTTCTTTTGCGGATCTTCGACTACTATTACTTCATCATTGGAGTTGATGTGCTCTAAGGTGAGTCCTGCGTTCAGCATTATCTGACAATTCTCGGAAGTCCGTGGAATTCGGAGACAGGGAATATCATTGTGATCTTTTCTTCGACATATTTTCTTGATTTGTGAAAACATGTTCGGTCCGTTAGCTTGAACAGCTCGAATTCTGTTGCTCCACTCCTCATTTATTACTGCTCGGTAATTATCCCGGATCAGTTTTTGGAGATTTTTAATCAAGGACTTGATTGTTTTGATTTCATTGCTATTTGGGTCACTGAACTGCCTATAGCACAATTTCAGCTTTGAGAGCAGGGTGCTCTTTTGCCTATACGAAGCATCGATAGTTGCATTTCTGTATCGGTGGGTATAGCCATCCATATGAGCTACTTTGGGGATGGAACGATTCATTGTGTTAGTAACAATATCGTTCAGGTTGCTATTAGTCGGTGGGTCTATGCCAATGTTGCGTATTTCTCTTTTTACTATGCGATCGAAACGCGACCATTGTGCTTTTCGGAAATCGAAAGAGTGTACCTGGTCGTACTGCTCAAGTAGATGGTACTCGTTTGGCACGTGTATTACGGCTCCAAGTCCGTAATGATCGCTATCGCACTCAATTGTGCGAAGACAATTTCGAGTAGTTACCTCGGTATCTGGTAACTGAATTCGGTCATCTGTCATAAGTATATCCAGGAAGGAGTTACCTCTTGGATAAGACGGTGTACTTGTAGCGTACAATTCTAGTTTATGCTCGACCGCATTTGTTTGCCACCAATCAAACAAGGCATTGCCTCTGGTGTTCGAGGTCAGATTGCCTCAGACACTGTGCTTGGCGTTAAAATCACCTGCCATTAAAAAGTAATTGTTTTCCGAATCTAACTTGAGACTTCGGAAAAGCGTATCGATTTCACAGATAAATTGTGTACCTTGAACAGATTCAGGAGCGTAAGCAGTGACTGTATATAGATGCCTTTGCCTTTTTAGCGGAATGTCTATAATGCATACCTCTAGCACCTGGAATTTGTGTACTTCCGTGCTGTAAACGACCTTATGGTGAAGACCTTTCTTAACTAAGATCGCGATCCCACCCCCTCGAGTAGAGTGTGGTCGATCTCGTCTAATTATGTTGTAATTTTTGTAGCCCATTTTGTGCCTTTGGTTTAGCTTAGTTTCGCTGGCCAAGAGCACATCTGGGCATTCGGCTTGGAGCAGATTGCCTAAATTATCCCTTCTTTCGATGTGGATTAGTGAATTTACATTCACAGCTATAATTTTTAGGTTTAGTTCAGACGGGGGTTTGAAGATTTTGATGTGAGAGTTATTTGGGAACAGGGTTGAATAGAGAGTATCTATTCGTGCTCTTTGCTCAGTCAGTGTTTTTTGAAATTCGGCAAATTGTCCTTGCATGGTTAATAACATTGTTATTATTTCTGAATGTGGCTCTGGCGCAGGCATTCTTCCATTACTATATGTATATTCCATGGATGCTGGTTGCTTAGGAGCAGCGGCTATTTGTGCATATGACACACAAGGAGCAATGAAATTGCTGTAAGAACGAGTTTTGATTTTTTTCTCTTCTTCAACTTGTTTCTTTTTGGATTCCAATTTTAATTTCATTTGTTGAAATTTAGGACATCCTCTAAAATTAGCAGTGTGACCTGTATTTTTACAGAGGACACAGGTCAGTGCTTTCCTATCTGGAAGCTGTTCCTTGCCCAAGGGGCATTCACCAATGATATGGTCGGAGAGGCACTTTACGCACCTGAATTGCATGTGGCAGTTTGATGCCGCATGCCCGAAGCGTTGACAACGCATACACTGCAATACGCGATCGATTTTTATAATTTTTTCCCAACTTATTGTTTGGTGGTTGAGGTGCTTGATGTATCGGAGAGCATCAACTTTACTGTTGGGACTCAGTGATACAATAAGGAAAGGCAATTTGCAATTGCGTTTTCTGGAGTTGGTGGTATAGGAGGGTTTCACACCTGTAAATTTTAAATTGTCGGTTTCGACATTTTTTAATTCCTCGAATACCTCCTCAGGGGAAAAACATGGGTCAGCTCCTTTTAGGAGCATGGAGATTATTTTCTCCGATTTCGGGGTGTACGTGTAGTACTCGCTTTTTGTCCTACCCAAAGCAGTCATTACTTTGCGATAACCTTCAATATCATCGCACATTAATTTTATTTTAGAATTATTAATTTTTTTCGTTTTGAAATTGTTGCAAGTTAACTCACCTAATTTTATAACGTCCTTTGTTTCCATGGACGTAAGTATTATAGGCGGTGCCTTTTCCTTTTTGTTGGTTACGATGTGCTGGTTCTTTTGCTGCCGCTGCATCTCCTTCGTTTGCTGCCTGATGTTGTTGTTCCTGATTTTTCCTTTGTGTTGCTGTATTTTCTTTCCTTTGTTGTTGCTGCATTAGGTCTTTTAATTTGAGGATTGATTCTTTTTGCTTCCTCAGTTCTTCTTTTTTGTCGTCGATATCCACAAGGAGTTTGTCCAGTTCCGCTGGATCTGTTGCCGTACCTGTGATATTGTTGTCTTTATCAGCAGGTAATTCAGTTTCACTTGGGTCAAGGTCAGCTGTCACTCGAGTCGGCGCCGTGTCATTGCCAAATGTGCGTTTCTTCTCTTTGATGTGAGGATGATGATGCTCGAAAAGGTCCGCACTGCTCTATGTCACATTGATTGTTTTTTTTGTTGTTTTGTTTTTGTTTTTTTATTTTTTTATTTTTTTTTTATGACCGTTCTTGATGACGGATACACTGTGTGATAACACACAAACTCACACGCGCTTTCGCGCACACGCTGTGTGTGTAATGCACACACGCACATACACTGAATACGTACACACTACACCGTACAATATTTCGCAATATGTTATACAGCCGTTCTCGCTGACGGACACACTGCTTGTACAATTCACACACACGTGCACACAATAAAAGGACGTGGGACAGGACGATCGGACGATCCGTACCGTTCGAACGTTAGATGTTGAAATGAGGTCTACATATGTATGTATATATATATATATATATATATTTATATATATATATATATATACATATATATATATATATATTTTTTTTATATATATAAATATATATATATATTTATATATATATATATATATATATATATATATATATGTGTACTTTCCTGAAATTAATTTCAATATGGCACAAATTTATTGAAGTTTTATAACTAAATCAAGAAGCATTAACCGAAAATCCGCAGAAAATACAAGGTTTCACACAAGAACCATAAGTAGTGTGGCGTAGAAAAGTTCCTTTATAAATCTGCCTCTACCCTGTCTATAGAAATAAATAATTTTAAGGTGATTCATTTATAAGGTTTTTTTTTTTTAAAAGCAGATTTCAAAAGTTCAATTGTATCACGTAATCTTTATTAGCATATCGCAAATAATCCTTGTTTACTTTTTTTGTAATGATTATTTCTTTCGAATATTGGCCCTAACTGCGCCTTAGATGATCAGTTCTGAGGTTCCAAGTTTCAGTGACACGTTCGAGCAATTTGAGTGGTATTTGGAGAATACTACGTGATGGATTACTTGCTCGCATATTATCCAGTGATGAAAGTTGCGTTTGAAATTTTTCGTTGATATTCCGAATTCTAAGTTCGATAGACTTATTATATAGACCGTTCGGTAGCAGCTCAAAACGCGCACAAAACTATGTACTTATAAACTATTATGTTACATTTCTTTGCTTATCTTTATGGGCTGTAATGTTTGATCGTGCCGCTTCAGTGGGATCGTTTTAATTTTCTGACATAGCCTACCTTTTTGTTTTTATTTATTTATTTATTTATTTATTTATTTATTTATTATTATTATTTATTTATTTATTTTTTTTTTTTTTTAAGGTTTAAAGATTTTGCTTTGCCCCTTGCTCCCAAGGTCTTACGCATATATTACGAGTACCTTATTCCTACTTAAGCTAACACCAATAAATTATTAGCCTATTCTTTTTGTAGTGTAACTTTGTTTAATTATACTTGTTATTTTTTTAAATTATTGTTATTATTTTCTTAATTAATATTATTTACTTTTTTGTATCTTATTATATATTACTTTATTGTTTGTTTGTTTGTTATTATTATTGTTTTTCCTTAACTTAACTTATCTTACACATCTACAACATAAACAATCTATATATTGTAGTTAAGGGTTCTTAGTATTACTGTGTACTGCAAATTAGTATTTTCGGTTAAGCATAGAGATTATCCGAGTTTGATCCCAAAGTAGCTACTTAAAAACAGAAAGAGAGAAAACGACAGAAATTGTATTTCTAATATATGTAGATCTCCTAGTATTGACATTTATCACATGCATACTTTTGATGCTCTCATTAAATTACACACAGAGATGTGTGGGACGTCGTTGGTGTGTTTGTGGATCATAATGTGTTAATGTAATTAAAACGGTTGTCATCAAAATTTATGCACGGCACGCCCATCCGTATGGTTTTTAAAACCGGTACGTTTATTTTATGAAAAGTGGAAGCTATTAATACTTATTTAATTTCAGACCCTCTAACATCTAATGAGCTTATCGGATATTGTGTTCAATACTCAAATTCGAGTTTCACTAAGCCTCTGCACACAACTGAATCTAATTTTTATTTAGTTACTTTCTCAGATCTATGTAACATCCGAAAAAAATAACAAAAACAAATCGCTGACGGAAGAACAATTCGTCCTAAAGTACTGCCCACGACAACAACTAATGCCATAGCTGATTCATGCATCTTCGAATGACGACTGGGTGGTTGGAGACCAGGTTTGCTTCCACTTGTTGTGCCACCGCACAATCTTCTTAGATACATTCAGGTGCTCAGCACACAGTCTATATCGTTACATCGTTGTATATCACGGGGCTTGTATCTTGCTTCCTACCGATTATACTTTTGCTTTTCGCTCTGTGTTTATTTTCCTGCAGATTTCTGGTCGTTTGGGGTCTTTTTTGTTATGTCTTTAGTTGGCCAAGCTAACGTTTAAGTTAACCAATTCAAAGCGAATGTACACGACTAAGATGAATGGGTAGGGTAGAGAGGTAAACCATGGCAGTCCCTACCAATGTTGGGTTCCACTGTGATCGCCGAAGGATTTATGCTGCAACCGTGAGATTAATGTTACTTGGGCTAAGTGGTCAGTCGGAGGGTTTAGGCTTGGGTAGATACTTTTTAGTCGAGTTGTTTCTTTGTCTACCGAGTTTTAGTTAACGCGAATGAAGGTGAGAACCGATGTTGTGGTCTGTCGCATATGTAACCGCTGGAGGAAAAGTAAGATGAAAGAGGTACAAGGTGGAACGTGGAGATGCTTAAACGTGTTATCGCGCCTTGAATGCCGAGCGCGTCAAAGCCAACTAATTTTAGATCGTCTCTTTTCGGTCTTTTGATTGCATGTAATGGGGAGCAAAGTAGATTATCTAGATTAGGAGAGTTGATAGGGTGACAGGGTAATGGTGTATGTGATTTGTCCAAATGCGGTTTAGGATTGAAAGCTGGAGGCTCAATATTATAACTTAGAATAAAAATAAGGTGTATAGGATGTGGGCGGACTATCATTAATTCATCTGTGAGGGGATTATTTTAAGATGTGGCTAGAGGGAAATATCGGCGCAACCAGGTTTATACGTGCTATGAAGTTCCTAAAACCATCAGAATAACTACAGTGGTGAAAAAAATAATAGAAACAAAGGTTTAGATAACGATCAACAATCAGTACAATTTGGTTTTTCTTCAACACCAATTCTATATCCGAACCGTACCTAACAGTACTTTCATATGGTGCATCAGTTTGTTCTTATCAGTTTTTTGTTTTTTGCCTAGTAGTAAAAAATGCAAGCGAAAGGGAATTTTGCCAGGAAAAAATAATAGAAACAAACCATCACCACAGTCTCCAATCGTGATTGTGAAGTAAACTACTGGTTCGTCTTTATTGAAATTTTCGTAAATTTGTTAGACTTGTGTTTTAGTATTTTTTAGAAAAAAAAACAATAAAAATAAAATTTAGTGAAAATGGGTCGTGGAGTATATTGCACTAGTTCAAATCGTAAATTGATAAAAAAATTAAGATGACGGCAAAACAATCGATGAAATAGCTAAGCTAATGAAGTGCTCTAAGAAAAAAATATTCACAGCTCTTCATTCAAGTCCCAAAATGGAAACCAGAGGCAAAAAAAAAAACAACTTCACGATTCGACAATCTGCTAATCCGACTGTGGGCGTGGAAGTATGTTGCGCCGACGTACGGCACGGGCTTCACTTCCTACCCCATCATCACTAACACACAGATCAACTGTTCTGCCGAATACCGCAGCAAAATGAGCACCCAATTAATTGTTTACACCGGACAGAGAAATAAATACACTGGATATATTGTTTATCAGGGTTAACACCCTACCGAGAAACATCACAGGAACAATAAAACGCACGCTTCTGTTTATGATAGTTGGTTTTATTTTATGTGAAAATGTACTTGTATTTACGTTACACCTCGGTATAAACATTCACTCAATAGAAAATCGTGCACAACACTTATAGTGTATGGACAGGAACACAACACGAAATGCTTTCAAATGTTACTTTAAATGTAGACAAATAAGGAGACGCACCGTACCGACGCCGGTACGGTGGGCGGCCGACGACCCGAAATACGACGCCGGTTTAATTAAGACACCGGGTATGTACGCGTCCCGCAGCGCTACGGGAGCGGAGATGGAACCGACCGGCTTGCTCGGTGGATGGAAAAAGACTCAATGGAAGGTTGGAATCTGACTTTTGACTCACCCTCGATTCGGCGGTGGGTTAGTCAGTAAAGAGAGAAGATTTCTCTCTATGGTGAGTAACCAGTAAGAGGATCTTGCTGGCTAAATTTTGATATGTGTGTGTGTATGGTCGTGTAGATCAGATTGTTTATCGGGGCATTTCGGACAGGGATAAACGAAACCTAAATCAAGGGAAAAAGAACAAAGGGAGAAGCGACCTAAGCCATCGTTCTCTAATGAGGGTTCAGCTGAGTAAATACGCTGCCACTCATTAGGAGCTAATAGGTTTGGGATACATCATACAATTTGTATATCGTATCTTTGGTCGCTGTAAGAAACGGATTCTTTATTTGCATTTGTTTATGCTATTGAATTCGAATCCGGCGGCTAAGCGCGAAGTTGGTGATTGTTTGGAGATTCAAACAAAGAAGCATTTCTGAGAGAAGTGCTTGTAGCTGAATTCATAGTTGCAAGTCATTAAGCATCAATTTAGATGGTTACACAATGACGGTTGTCTATAACAACTATGCTGATTGTATATGGCATCTATGGCAGTTCAAAGGTCGAATTCCAGTGTGAATATTTACATGAATATATCGGTTCTTGGTTGCTAATGCTGAGATGCCTTGATGCCTGCGAGAATGCCCTTGTAGGGGAAATTCTTTTCAGGAATTTCTAGGTAATGCGTTGAAAGTATTAATTTTCCTTGAGAAAGGAAATGTTTTTGATGCGGGGAATGTTTGCAGGTGCTAATGCAGTTGCATTAGCGTAACAATGGGGTTATGGGAGCCGCAAGACTGGAAGCTTTTAGCAAATTTGGGAAGGTGAGTAGTGGCGTTTAGTGGAGCCACCACACCACTCTCCAAGAACAAGTCCTTTTTTTCAACGGAATTAAAAAATGACTTAAACAGACCTTTTACGAGTCCTACAATTAGAAACAGACTAATAGAAGCGGGTCTTCCTGGAAGAAGTCCCAGAAAAGTCCCATACTCGAGCAAGAAAAATATAAAGCAGAGACTCGTTTTTGCCAAAAATGCGAATTGGAATAACATCTTATGGTCGGATGAAATCAAGATTAATTTGTTTGGTTCCGATGGAAAAATGTACATCAGACGACCAATGAACTCAAAATTCGATCCAAAGTATACGAAAAAGACAGTGAAACATGGTGGAGGTAATTTAATTTTGATTTGGGAGTGCTTTTCAGCATCTGGTGTTGGTCCAATTTTTCTTATAAAGGACAGAATGTATGCTAAAGATTATATAGAAATCTTAAACACCGTTATGCTACAATTTTCTGAAGAGGACATGCCTATTAAATGGGAGTTTATGCAGGATAATGACCCCAAGCATACATCAAAATTGGGTAAAGAATGGTTTCTTTAAAACAAAGTCGATGTTATGGAGTGGCCATCGGAATCCCTTAATCTTAACCCAATAGAACACCTATGGGGCATTCTTAAGCGCAAGATCGGAGCCTGCAAAGCCAAAAATAAGGAAGAACTTTGGTCCAAAATAAAAGATGAATGGTACTCTATGCCACCCGCGACTTGTACCAACCTAGTAAATTCCATGGGCCGAAAATGCGAAGCAGTCATTAAAAACAAAGGTGCAACAACTAAGTATTAAACGGATATGAAACACTTTTACTGTAAATTAATTCTTCACAAAACACAAACAAAAAACTCATTTTGTTTCTATTATTTTTTTCAGGCAAATCCAAGGAAACCGGAATAATATTTTTTTCACTATTTCTCGCTTTTTTTTTATTGAAAATTTAGTATTTCTTTTATGTATTACAGTGCACCAAATACATTAGTATATTTTTAATTCTAATTTTTCTCCAAATACATTTTTTCAACGACTAACGTCGAAGAACAAGCTTGTTTCTATTACTTTTTCCGCCACTGTATGTTATGATATGGTTAAGGATATGGAAATATGAGAAAAATAATGTTGAATGGCGGCACTGAACTTTAAAATTTATCAGGAATTGAATAGAAAACGGTATTGAAGCATTTTAGAGTATTAGGGATGCTCCAAGGCCGTACAAGATAAAGTCACCGAGAACTTATTCAAATCACTGAGCACTCCTTAAGGTCCTAATATTGTTTGCCGCCTATTAGAATTTCTATCAGTATTTATATACCTTGTTTACTTGTATTCCCAAACACTGAGTATTTTTAATCGGGGTGTAATGATGAAGGGCTAATATATTTGAAATCATTAAATAAAACAGCAGTCATCTATAAACAGATAGAAGAAACAATCGAACATCTGCTGTCATTCTGACAGTAATTGATTTGTATTTGTCGAAAAGTAATTTAATTTGACAAATCTGTAATGATATTGCGTTTTACCTACAAAGCCTTGAACGTTCACTCTCACAAAAACGTATGTATCATGTAAGTGAATTATGGCATCAACCATACTTACCCATTCCTTGTACTTTTAATGACTGTTCATTAAGACAGTTTGTTCAAGAATTTACTTTATTTTTATAGTATTATTTGCACCATATCTAGTATTGTTTGAAGTTTCATTGCTAACAAAAACGAACATACATTTTATTCTTGATGTTGACGTTTAACTTGATTGATTTTCAAGGTTCGTTGCATTGTAATCCGAAATAGGTCTAAGGATTGCGTATTTCCCTGAACCTTGACTAGCCACTATTACCAATTAGGAATTCCATAATCGGCTGCACATCTCATTAAGCTAAACTCTGCACGCAAGTCTAACATACTGAGAAAAAAATTAATTAATTGCATTTATACGGTGCGTACTCTTTATCCTCTTATTGATCTGGCTTATTAAAAGTCAAGGCAGAATCGGCTGTCCTCATTAATATGAGAAATGAGTTAATTACTGATTGATGCAATTGAGTTAATGATTCTGTCTTCTGTGGCTTTTAGTGTTTGTTGCACGTTGATTAATGGTATCAATACCATATAACAGTTTTGGTATTGTGGCTTGTAATAAGGAATATAAAAAAAAGGGAGAAAGATGTTATATGTCGGAGGCTATAGACGAGTGGACTTAAAATGTAGCTACTATTGAATCAGATTCCTCACTAATCCTTCGATTTGCCAACTTTTGTAAACAGATTTGATTTTACTAGTTAAAAAATATCAAAAAGATAGTAAAAAATAAATTAATTAATTAATAGTGTTCCAGTCAACTTTTACAAAACTAAATTGCGTATCTGTTATCCACCACAACTCACGACCGCAACTTCTTCAGTACATATACGGATTTGACTTTATTATAGCGCACTGGATGACACTTTCGGTGATGGAGCTACTGTTATAGAACCACATACCCAGCCCTAATTAGAAACTTTGCTACGTTTAGACTATCGAACCCTCCTCAATTAGCGACGCGGTATAAACAGTGTCGTGTTTTACCGTCGGCGAAAATATTGTTGGTCTCCCAGATCGCTTCTTTCTTCTATAATTTTCAATACCGTCTTGTAGAAAATTCTTCACTACACATTGAGAACGATTTATTGCATTGACAATTTGTCTTTGCGCCATTCCACTAATTTGTAAATCGATTATTCTTTGTTTTTCAATGTCCGTTAATTGTTTCCCATGTGACATATTTAGAACTTTAAAAAAATTCCATGCGTAAAATAAAAATGTGTTTATTATCATTCCAGAATGTCTGCACTGTTTTTTAAGACCTTTTTTATATCAAGCTATGCGTTACAACTAAGCCAGAGGTCGAAAAAAGGTCTGAGTTTATATCTTTTCACACGCGAATTTTGGTTTTTTTTTCAGAAAATTGATTACCAGTCTTGGTAAAAAAGCAATTAAGCCATTAAAGTGATTTTGCTGAGCTGGTGTCGGTTGACAATATTTTGTCACAAAACTAGTCATAAATGTTTGTTACTCATTATAAAAAAAACTGAAAATTTACGTTTGATTCTATAATTTTCCCGAGTGGTGAATATTTTAGTACAACATAGGCCCATCAGTTACTTTTTTGTTATATACACAAGGATTTTCTGATAGAATTAAGTGTCAAAGGCACACTACGAACAAAATGAAGACAGAGGGAGAGAGCGAGAGAGAGAGAGAGAGAGAGAGAGAAGGGGAGAGAGGGTGCGGCGTTTCCCATGAACGCCACTGCTTGCCTCTTGCAGATACAACGCCAAAATTGCTTCCCAGAGCATCTAAAACCCTGGAAAACAAGTATTATGGTAGTTCCATTGAACGCCATTACTTACCTTACCATTATCTACTCAAAGATGTCTTCTAAACACCTAAAACAATTACCATTCGCTAATGCAATTGCATTAGCATATCCAAACATTATCCCCAGGGGCATGCTTGCATATAACGCCTCATGTTCCTGGAAAGCAATTCGGTTACGACATCACGTAACCGACATAAAACCCGAAACATCTCAATGCACGTATTTAACAAAGTATTTTGCCGCACACCTGCACGACATGTTCACCCTTGTTCTAACTACAGACCCATCGGTCGATCGTTCGAACGACAGGCACAGCATACCACACCACTGGCTACCGAAGGGAATCGAGTGCCGCATAATGTTAATACACATACGACAGATCGACCCTGTGAGACGCCAGCCATGTGTGCACGATCGGCGTGATGCTATACGCAGTTGCCGATCGTATAAACATCCTAATTCCTGGCAATATGAATTTTTGCCCAGCTGCAAAGCATTGCTTATGTTGTTTACCCCCTAGTGAATTGTTCGATCCTCGGTTCGCAGACTCATGGACACACATCACGAGGAACCGAACTGGTCAACTGTGTGTGTGTTTCGCGTCCTTTGCTGGGACCAATGTATGGAAGATCTTCCCCTATTGGTCACCGGTACGATGGATGAAAATTGATAATTTGTCTCTTCGAAAGGAGTAGTTAGTCTTTAGACAGATTCCGTGGAGGCAAGCCGCGCCCTCCGCGTAAGCAGTAAATGAACACAAGTCTGAATCGAGCGGTGATTAGAGTTCAGCCCTTGGTGGAGGATTAGTTTGAGTCGAATAAAGTCGCCACGCGGAAGTTAAAATTAAAACTCTTTAATGTTGAAAGTAACTTTGTGTCGTTAATAAAATTAACGAAACCTTTACCTCCGTTTATCTTACTACATTTTACCAAATAAAAATTAAAACTCTTAAATGTTAAAATTAACTTGGTGTGGTTAATAAAACTAATAAAACCTTTACCTCCGTTTAACTTACCAACATTGTACCAAATAGAAATGAACTCTTTAATCTTGAAATTATTGTAAATAAAAGAAAATATATCTTTTATAAACCTTTGAAGTGTGGTTTTGTTTTAAATACGGAAAGCAGTCCGCTCCACGAGAGTCCAATTGACGTTCGAATCGTAAACCACGACACCTACATTGGTGCGAAGGCAGTGGAAGTGAACTTATGATGGAGTAAAGAAGTGAACCTAGGGCCGTACGCCGGCGCACAACACATCTTCCCCACAAGGGCACAAGAGAAAGGCAATAAGAAAATGATCTACTCATGTATATTAGTTTTAATAACCGGAATTTAACGAAACTTGTTGTTTCAATAGCAATATACAAGCAAATTTTGTCGCCATCAACTAAGGATCAACTGTTTTAGTTTTTTTTATAAATTAGGTTAAATAAACCTTACAGGTAGTTCCTTCATGAATCGAAACGTCTACGACATCAAAACCATAAAAATGTATCACCTATAACCTAAACGTAAACTATTGAAACTACAAAGTTATAAACCAATTAGGGAATCGAATTTTGCAACTGTTTGGCATATTGTAGTCCCTTAATAGGTTAATGATATACATAGAGACTTGTAATAAAAATAACATTTTAAACATTTTTTTCTCATTACTCTTACAAACATTGGTTATGCACGTTCTGAAAGATTTTCCCGCAATCCTTAATATCGGTCTAATCTACGAATAACATACACAGCGAACAAGTATTAGTATTTGAACAGGCAAACACAATATTGAATTCAATCACCACTAATAAAGTGTAAAAAATTGGACGAACTTTGTAGCGTCGGCAATTGGAATACAAAAAAAAATTGGACGAAATTTGAAGCGTCTGCAATTGGTATACAACCCGAAAGTCAAGATAATTATTGCGGAACTACTGATTTGTCACCAGTAATCTGACGAGTTAAAAATGGCCATACCAATAACGGACGACACTTTATCCAACATCGAATACTGCAGGAAGTATTATGGTTCTCAAGCCGAAGTGGTGATGGCTCATATTGCTAATCAAGAAAACGTGAACTACGAGATCGTGGACTCGATAGAAAAAGCGGAGTTTTTTCGTCAGGAACTCGCAAAATTTATGGAAATGTTTGGAATACTACTATCGGCACCGCAACATAACCCAGTGGACACGGAATAATCGTCAAAATTCATCCGAAGCAGATTAATCATTTTAAATCTAATTAATAATTTTTAATTTTAATTATTTCACTTTTCAACTATGTTTTCGTCTGTTTGGAAAAAAAAAGTTTAAGCCAAATATAGAACACATATATTTTTTTACAAATAAATAAATGATCATAGAACCATATATTGTATTACTATTATTATTATTTGTTTATATTTTTTAATATAATACCTTATGTGTATCCGAAACAGAATAATTATCTTAAATTCATTTTATAATTTTTAAGTTAAATTATTTCACTTTTCAACGATGTTTTTGTTCTGTTTGGTAAGAAAGAAGTTAAAGCCTAATATAGAAGATATATATTATTTTTACAGACAAATAAATAGTCAAACAACCATGTATTGTATTACTATTATTATTGGTTGATGTTTTTTAAGACTCTACTGCATTTGTGTATATTATATGTCGTATACCGAGTTAAATAAATTAAAATTAGATTTAAGAATTTTACAACATTTGTTGTGGCTCTGTATATTTGATAGAAATAAATAATTCACTTAATAAACAAACATTCATTTAATGAACTGATAAGATATAAAAGAAATGTTCTATAATGCATAATGAAATAAAGCAACATAGTAGTCGACATCTTATAAAGAAGTATGATTTTCGCATTGCGTCAAGATATTCCGATTATCTAAGATAAATTTAGCTTGGATAATCGTAACTTATGATAACTAATCGTGACAGGTAGTTCCTTTATGAATCGAAACGTTTACGACATCAAAACCATACAAATGTATCACCTATAACCTAAACGTAAACTATTGAAACTACAGAGTTATAAACCAATTAGCGAATCGAATTTTGCAACTGTTTGGCATATTGTAGTCTCTTAATAGGTTAATGATATACATAGAGACTTGTAATAAAAATAACATTTTAAACATTTTTTTCTCATTACTCTTACAAACATTGGTTATGCACGTTCTGAAAGATTTTCCCGCAATCCTTAATATCGGTCTAATCTACGAATAACATACACAGCGAACAAGTATTAGTATTTGAACAGGCAAACACAATATTGAATTCAATCACCACTAATAAAGTGTAAAAAATTGGACGAACTTTGTAGCGTCGGCAATTGGAATACAAAAAAAAATTGGACGAAATTTGAAGCGTCTGCAATTGGTATACAACCCGAAAGTCAAGATAATTATTGCGGAACTACTGATTTGTCACCAGTAATCTGACGAGTTAAAAATGGCCATACCAATAACGGACGACACTTTATCCAACATCGAATACTGCAGGAAGTATTATGGTTCTCAAGCCGAAGTGGTGATGGCTCATATTGCTAATCAAGAAAACGTGAACTACGAGATCGTGGACTCGATAGAAAAAGCGGAGTTTTTTCGTCAGGAACTCGCAAAATTTATGGAAATGTTTGGAATACTACTATCGGCACCGCAACATAACCCAGTGGACACGGAATAATCGTCAAAATTCATCCGAAGCAGATTAATCATTTTAAATCTAATTAATAATTTTTAATTTTAATTATTTCACTTTTCAACTATGTTTTCGTCTGTTTGTAAAAAAAAATGTTTAAGCCAAATATAGAACACATATATTTTTTTACAAATAAATAAATGATCATAGAACCATATATTGTATTACTATTATTATTATTTGTTTATATTTTTTAATATAATACCTTATGTGTATCCGAAACAGAATAATTATCTTAAATTCATTTTATAATTTTTAAGTTAAATTATTTCACATTTCAACGATGTTTTTGTTCTGTTTGGTAAGAAAGAAGTTAAAGCCTAATATAGAAGATATATATTATTTTTACAGACAAATAAATAGTCAAACAACCATGTATTGTATTACTATTATTATTGGTTGATGTTTTTTAAGACTCTACTGCATTTGTGTATATTATATGTCGTATACCGAGTTAAATAAATTAAAATTAGATTTAAGAATTTTACAACATTTGTTGTGGCTCTGTATATTTGATAGAAATAAATAATTCACTTAATAAACAAACATTCATTTAATGAACTGATAAGATATAAAAGAAATGTTCTATAATGCATAATGAAATAAAGCAACATAGTAGTCGACATCTTATAAAGAAGTATGATTTTCGCATTGCGTCAAGATATTCCGATTATCTAAGATAAATTTAGCTTGGATAATCGTAACTTATGATAACTAATCGTGACAGGTAGTTCCTTTATGAATCGAAACGTTTACGACATCAAAACCATACAAATGTATCACCTATAACCTAAACGTAAACTATTGAAACTACAGAGTTATAAACCAATTAGCGAATCGAATTTTGCAACTGTTTGGCATATTGTAGTCTCTTAATAGGTTAATGATATACATAGAGACTTGTAATAAAAATAACATTTTAAACATTTTTTTCTCATTACTCTTACAAACATTGGTTATGCGCGTTCTGAAAGATTTTCCCGCAATCCTTAATATCGGTCTAATCTACGAATAACATACACAGCGAACAAGTATTAGTATTTGAACAGGCAAACACAATATTGAATTCAATCACCACTAATAAAGTGTAAAAAATTGGACGAACTTTGTAGCGTCGGCAATTGGAATACAAAAAAAATTGGACGAAATTTGAAGCGTCTGCAATTGGTATACAACCCGAAAGTCAAGATAATTATTGCGGAACTACTGATTTGTCACCAGTAATCTGACGAGTTAAAAATGGCCATACCAATAACGGACGACACTTTATCCAACATCGAATACTGCAGGAAGTATTATGGTTCTCAAGCCGAAGTGGTGATGGCTCATATTGCTAATCAAGAAAACGTGAACTACGAGATCGTGGACTCGATAGAAAAAGCGGAGTTTTTTCGTCAGGAACTCGCAAAATTTATGGAAATGTTTGGAATACTACTATCGGCACCACAACATAACCCAGTGGACACGGAATAATCGTCAAAATTCATCCGAAGCAGATTAATCATTTTAAATCTAATTAATAATTTTTAATTTTAATTATTTCACTTTTCAACTATGTTTTCGTCTGTTTGGAAAAAAAAAGTTTAAGCCAAATATAGAACATATATATTTTTTTACAAATAAATAAATGATCATAGAACCATATATTGTATTACTATTATTATTATTTGTTTATATTTTTTAATATAATACCTTATGTGTATCCGAAACAGAATAATTATCTTAAATTCATTTTATAATTTTTAAGTTAAATTATTTCACTTTTCAACGATGTTTTTGTTCTGTTTGGTAAGAAAGAAGTTAAAGCCTAATATAGAAGATATATATTATTTTTACAGACAAATAAATAGTCAAACAACCATGTATTGTATTACTATTATTATTGGTTGATGTTTTTTAAGACTCTACTGCATTTGTGTATATTACATGTCGTATACCGAGTTAAATAAATTAAAATTAGATTTAAGAATTTTACAACATTTGTTGTGGCTCTGTATATTTGATAGAAATAAATAATTCACTTAATAAACAAACATTCATTTAATGAACTGATAAGATATAAAAGAAATGTTCTATAATGCATAATGAAATAAAGCAACATAGTAGTCGACATCTTATAAAGAAGTATGATTTTCGCATTGCGTCAAGATATTCCGATTATCTAAGATAAATTTAGCTTGGATAATCGTAACTTATGATAACTAATCGTGACAGGTAGTTCCTTTATGAATCGAAACGTTTACGACATCAAAACCATACAAATGTATCACCTATAACCTAAACGTAAACTATTGAAACTACAGAGTTATAAACCAATTAGCGAATCGAATTTTGCAACTGTTTGGCATATTGTAGTCTCTTAATAGGTTAATGATATACATAGAGACTTGTAATAAAAATAACATTTTAAACATTTTTTTCTCATTACTCTTACAAACATTGGTTATGCGCGTTCTGAAAGATTTTCCCGCAATCCTTAATATCGGTCTAATCTACGAATAACATACACAGCGAACAAGTATTAGTATTTGAACAGGCAAACACAATATTGAATTCAATCACCACTAATAAAGTGTAAAAAATTGGACGAACTTTGTAGCGTCGGCAATTGGAATACAAAAAAAATTGGACGAAATTTGAAGCGTCTGCAATTGGTATACAACCCGAAAGTCAAGATAATTATTGCGGAACTACTGATTTGTCACCAGTAATCTGACGAGTTAAAAATGGCCATACCAATAACGGACGACACTTTATCCAACATCGAATACTGCAGGAAGTACTATGGTTCTCAAGCCGAAGTGGTGATGGCTCATATTGCTAATCAAGAAAACGTGAACTACGAGATCGTGGACTCGATAGAAAAAGCGGAGTTTTTTCGTCAGGAACTCGCAAAATTTATGGAAATGTTTGGAATACTACTATCGGCACCACAACATAACCCAGTGGACACGGAATAATCGTCAAAATTCATCCGAAGCAGATTAATCATTTTAAATCTAATTAATAATTTTTAATTTTAATTATTTCACTTTTCAACTATGTTTTCGTCTGTTTGGAAAAAAAAAGTTTAAGCCAAATATAGAACATATATATTTTTTTACAAATAAATAAATGATCATAGAACCATATATTGTATTACTATTATTATTATTTGTTTATATTTTTTAATATAATACCTTATGTGTATCCGAAACAGAATAATTATCTTAAATTCATTTTATAATTTTTAAGTTAAATTATTTCACTTTTCAACGATGTTTTTGTTCTGTTTGGTAAGAAAGAAGTTAAAGCCTAATATAGAAGATATATATTATTTTTACAGACAAATAAATAGTCAAACAACCATGTATTGTATTACTATTATTATTGGTTGATGTTTTTTAAGACTCTACTGCATTTGTGTATATTATATGTCGTATACCGAGTTAAATAAATTAAAATTAGATTTAAGAATTTTACAACATTTGTTGTGGCTCTGTATATTTGATAGAAATAAATAATTCACTTAATAAACAAACATTCATTTAATGAACTGATAAGATATAAAAGAAATGTTCTATAATGCATAATGAAATAAAGCAACATAGTAGTCGACATCTTATAAAGAAGTATGATTTTCGCATTGCGTCAAGATATTCCGATTATCTAAGATAAATTTAGCTTGGATAATCGTAACTTATGATAACTAATCGTGACAGGTAGTTCCTTTATGAATCGAAACGTTTACGACATCAAAACCATACAAATGTATCACCTATAACCTAAACGTAAACTATTGAAACTACAGAGTTATAAACCAATTAGCGAATCGAATTTTGCAACTGTTTGGCATATTGTAGTCTCTTAATAGGTTAATGATATACATAGAGACTTGTAATAAAAATAACATTTTAAACATTTTTTTCTCATTACTCTTACAAACATTGGTTATGCACGTTCTGAAAGATTTTCCCGCAATCCTTAATATCGGTCTAATCTACGAATAACATACACAGCGAACAAGTATTAGTATTTGAACAGGCAAACACAATATTGAATTCAATCACCACTAATAAAGTGTAAAAAATTGGACGAACTTTGTAGCGTCGGCAATTGGAATACAAAAAAAATTGGACGAAATTTGAAGCGTCTGCAATTGGTATACAACCCGAAAGTCAAGATAATTATTGCGGAACTACTGATTTGTCACCAGTAATCTGACGAGTTAAAAATGGCCATACCAATAACGGACGACACTTTATCCAACATCGAATACTGCAGGAAGTATTATGGTTCTCAAGCCGAAGTGGTGATGGCTCATATTGCTAATCAAGAAAACGTGAACTACGAGATCGTGGACTCGATAGAAAAAGCGGAGTTTTTTCGTCAGGAACTCGCAAAATTTATGGAAATGTTTGGAATAGTACTATCGGCACCACAACATAACCCAGTGGACACGGAATAATCGTCAAAATTCATCCGAAGCAGATTAATCATTTTAAATCTAATTAATAATTTTTAATTTTAATTATTTCACTTTTCAACTATGTTTTCGTCTGTTTGGAAAAAAAAAGTTTAAGCCAAATATAGAACATATATATTTTTTTACAAATAAATAAATGATCATAGAACCATATATTGTATTACTATTATTATTATTTGTTTATATTTTTTAATATAATACCTTATGTGTATCCGAAACAGAATAATTATCCTAAATTCATTTTATAATTTTTAAGTTAAATTATTTCACTTTTCAACGATGTTTTTGTTCTGTTTGGTAAGAAAGAAGTTAAAGCCTAATATAGAAGATATATATTATTTTTACAGACAAATAAATAGTCAAACAACCATGTATTGTATTACTATTATTATTGGTTGATGTTTTTTAAGACTCTACTGCATTTGTGTATATTATATGTCGTATACCGAGTTAAATAAATTAAAATTAGATTTAAGAATTTTACAACATTTGTTGTGGCTCTGTATATTTGATAGAAATAAATAATTCACTTAATAAACAAACATTCATTTAATGAACTGATAAGATATAAAAGAAATGTTCTATAATGCATAATGAAATAAAGCAACATAGTAGTCGACATCTTATAAAGAAGTATGATTTTCGCATTGCGTCAAGATATTCCGATTATCTAAGATAAATTTAGCTTGGATAATCGTAACTTATGATAACTAATCGTGACAGGTAGTTCCTTTATGAATCGAAACGTTTACGACATCAAAACCATACAAATGTATCACCTATAACCTAAACGTAAACTATTGAAACTACAGAGTTATAAACCAATTAGCGAATCGAATTTTGCAACTGTTTGGCATATTGTAGTCTCTTAATAGGTTAATGATATACATAGAGACTTGTAATAAAAATAACATTTTAAACATTTTTTTCTCATTACTCTTACAAACATTGGTTATGCACGTTCTGAAAGATTTTCCCGCTATCCTTAATATCGGTCTAATCTACGAATAACATACACAGCGAACAAGTATTAGTATTTGAACAGGCAAATACAATATTGAATTCAATCACCACTAATAAAGTGTAAAAAATTGGACGAACTTTGTAGCGTCGGCAATTGGAATACAAAAAAAATTGGACGAAATTTGAAGCGTCTGCAATTGGTATACAACCCGAAAGTCAAGATAATTATTGCGGAACTACTGATTTGTCACCAGTAATCTGACGAGTTAAAAATGGCTATACCAATAACGGACGACACTTTATCCAACATCGAATACTGCAGGAAGTACTATGGTTCTCAAGCCGAAGTGGTGATGGCTCATATTGCTAATCAAGAAAACGTGAACTACGAGATCGTGGACTCGATAGAAAAAGCGGAGTTTTTTCGTCAGGAACTCGCAAAATTTATGGAAATGTTTGGAATACTACTATCGGCACCGCAACATAACCCAGTGGACACGGAATAATCGTCAAAATTCATCCGAAGCAGATTAATCATTTTAAATCTAATTAATAATTTTTAATTTTAATTATTTCACTTTTCAACTATGTTTTCGTCTGTTTGGAAAAAAAAAGTTTAAGCCAAATATAGAACACATATATTTTTTTACAAATAAATAAATGATCATAGAATACATATATTGTATTACTATTATATTATATATACAGACTAGACCTGTGGAAACTGGAGTTAGCGTCGCTCCGGCATTTTATTGCCAAAAGGACGTGAGCAGGGAGATATTTATGCATTCATCGCAAAAAATAGGAGATTGTCTTGGAACTCCTTAGCGAAGTGGGAATTTCGCTTGTTCGGGCCCACTCAGGAGGTGTAAAAATATTTGCCGCAGATACCGTTACAGAATACAAAATCGCTATCGACAACATTAATCCCATACGTCGAGTCACCACAAGGCCTGATGGGAAATGGTGCGAAGAGGTGGCGGTGGGGGGTTGCCGGTAAGGGGGGGGGGGGGGGGGGATACATGCAGTGACAATGGCAGAATATAGATATTAACGGCGGAAAAGCAACGAACAAGATTATAGATGAAAAGGGGTAATTGGAGTCAAATAAAACTTGTAAAAGGGCGTACAATTCTATCGATTAAAAGGGATTGGGGCCAGAGGGAGCCCAAGCCTAAACTGTTGAAATTACATTCACTCATTTAATGAACTCATAAGATATAAAAGAAATCTCCTGTAATGCAGAATGCAATAAATTGAAAGCAAAATAATCACCGATATCATATAAAGAAGTATGATTTTCGCATTGCTTCAAGATATTCCGATTATCTAAGATAAATTTAGCTTGGATAATCGTAACTTATGATAACTAAGCGTGACAGGTAGTTCCTTTATGAATCGAAACGTTTACGGCATCAAAACCATAAAAACGTATCACGTAAACTATTGAAACTACAGAGTTATAAACCAATTAGGGAATCGAATATTGCAGCTGTTTGGGGTATTGTAGTCCCTTAATAGGTTAATGATATTTCCCAAAGATCTTGCTATAAAAAGGACATTTTAAACAGTTTTTTCTCATTACTTCTTTAAACATTGGATGTGCAGGTTCTGTAAGATATTCCCACAATCCTTAATACCATTCTAATCTACGAGTAACATAGACAGCAAACAAGTATTGATATTTGAATGCGAAAATACAATATTGAATTTAATCACCTTAAAAAAAATGGACGAAATTTGAAGCGTCTGCAATTGGAATACAACCCGAAAGTCAAGAAAATTATTGCCGAACTACTGATTTGTCACCAGTGATCTGACGACTTAAAAAATGGCCAGACAAATTATGGACGACACTTTATCCAACATCGAATACTACAGGAAGTATTATGGTTCTCAAGCCGAGGTAGTGATTGCTCATATTGCTAATCAAGAAAACGTGAACTACGAGATCCTGGAAGCATTAAGAAAAGCGGAGTTTTTTCGTCAGGAACTCGCAAAAAAGATGGAAATGTTTGGAACACTTCTAGCGACACAGCCAAATAACCCAGCAGACGCAGAATAATCACAAGATTCATCCGAAGCAGAATAATTATCTTAAATCCATTTAATAATTTTTAAGTTTAATTATTTCACGTTTCAACAATGTTTTCGTCTGTTTCGAAAAAGAAAAAATGTTTAAGCCAAATATAGACCACATATATTTTTTTACAAACAAATAAATGATTAAACAATATATTATATTACTATTATTATTATTGGTTTATATTTTTCAATATAATACTGTATTTGTATATATTATATATCTTATACCGAGTTAAATAAATTCAAATTAGAATTAAGAATTTTACAACATTTGTTATGGCTGTGTATATTTGATAGAAATAAATAACTTACTTAATAAACAAACATTCAGTTAATGAACTCACAAGATATAAAAGAAAAGTTCTATAATGCATAATGAAATAAATTTAAGGCAAAATAATCGCCGACATCATATAAAGAAGTATGATTTTGGCATTGCCTTAAAATATTAAAGAATTTTATTTTGAGAGCGGGGAAGGTGAGATTGAAGTCAAAGAAGGTGGGGTAAGAGTTTGCCCACACCTTTTCGCGAAATGGTTTCATTAGAGCCGTCAGACGTGTGATGGCAAATAGAAGAGACGAGTGTTTCACAGGGTTCGGGGATTACTGGAAAATACGACGGAGGGGAGCAGGCTTGGGTAGTTGATTGAACTTGAGGGTAGACAGTGGATGACGAGAATGTCGGCATGAATTCTGCGCTCTTCAAGTGGGTTAAGGTTTATTAGGTGAAGACGGCTCGTGTATGGGGGTAGATTCAGAGAATTTTTCCAATTCAATCCTTGGAAGGCAAAACGGAAAAAAAGGGCGTTGTACGCTTTCGACCCTGCGAATATGGGACGAGTAGTGAGGAGACCAAACCTGACTAGCATATTCAAGAAGGGGACGAACAAAGGCTATATAGAGCGATCGGGAAACATAGGGATTAGGGAATTCTTTCGATCAGCGTTCTACAAAACCAAGGACAGAGTTGGCCTTGAGAATAATGTCATCAATATGTGGGATGAAGTTAAGCTCCCTATCACATAAGATGCCAAGGTCACGAATCGTTTGTACGGGTGCTAACTGTTGGTTGATTAAGACATAGGAACGTAGCGGGGAGGGGGGTCGATTACGGGAGAAGGTGATTGAGTGACATTTGGCAATATTTAGTTTGAGGCAGTTGTTTTGACACCAAGTTGAAAAGCTGTCGATATCCATTTGAAGAAGTGAGGAGTCGACAGAAGAGCGGATCGTCTTGAAGAGTTTAGTGTCATCCGCGTATAGTGAGATGGAGAAGTGTTTGATACTGGAGTCTATAACTTTAATAGTAATAATGAATATGAGGGGTCCAAGATGACTGCCCTGGGGAACCCCTGACGTGGGAAGAAAAGGATTGGAGAGAGCGGATCTAAATCTTACACGGTGGGTCGATCGTTAAGATAAGAAGAAATCCTCTTAATCAGTATGGGGTTCGAAGCCAAGGGAGGATAGCTTAAAGAGGATGAGATTGTGGGAAATTTTGTCGAAGGCCTTGCTGAAATCGGTCGTGATTATATCGACTTCGTTGTCATTCTCTAAGGCACGGAGAGCGCGGGATGAGAATTCAACTAGATTAGTGGTGGTCGACCTACCCGTAAGGAAACCGTGCTGGTTGGGTGAGATGATGGATTTGCATCGAAAACATAACGCGTTGTAAAGGATGCCTTTGAACATTTTTTGGAGTATATGACAGTTTGGCGATGCTACGGTAGTTACTAATATTCTTTTTAGGTCCCTTCTTATGCAGCGGGGTGTCAAAAGGGGATTTCCAAATATTTGGGAAGACAACTTGTGTTAGGAATAGATTGAATATCTTTGATAGAGGGAGAGAAAGAGAAGAGGAACATTTTTTTAAAAGGACAGCCGGAAGTCCATCAGGTCCGTGGCTGAACTTGTCTTTAAGCAAGTTTACTTTAACATATTTGAAGGTGATGCTGAATAGTTTG
The DNA here is from genome assembly GCA_963931805.1 of Microdon myrmicae. Classification (NCBI taxonomy): domain Eukaryota; kingdom Metazoa; phylum Arthropoda; class Insecta; order Diptera; family Syrphidae; genus Microdon; species Microdon myrmicae. The sequence continues at coordinate 70,503,126 of OZ007496.1, forward strand.
AGAGATGAGGGGGCCAAGGGAGAATTCGGGCAGGTCTTTGAAGTAAGAGTGGTTAGGCTCGAAAGAGTTGTCCATGAAGGATTTTTTAAAGAAAGAAGCGAAAAGATTGGCAGTAGTTCGTGTGTCGGTTGAAGTAATAGTGTCATAGGAAAGGGAGTTGGGATAGGTGTCAGATTTACGTTTATAGTTAATAAAGTGGAAAAAAGATTTGGGGTGATTTATCAGGTTGTTTTGTGTTTTTGTGAAATAATTGTAATAAAGAGAGTTGTAAAGCTCGGTGAATTTATAAAAGGAACCGAGAAAGTTGAAGTAGTCCAGGAAAGAGCGTGTTCTTAGGAAAATGTTCCACAAATTATTCCTCTTATTCCGAAGAGTACGGAGTTTGCAGTTGTACCATGGGATCGATGATACCGATGGCCTATGTCGAGATTAAGGGACATATAGGGAAATGGCATTGTAGATTTCCTTATAGAGAACGGCAAAGCTTCTTCTATCTCTTGTTGATCAAAATGGAATGCGATTCTGTTAAGATGCTCATTTAATAGCCGAAAGTTAGCTTTGCAGAAGTTGTAAGAAAAGTTGACGTGGGTTGCTGAGGTTTGGGATAAGCTGTCACGATAATGGGATACGAGAAGCCGGGTGGGGTGATTGTCGATGGTGGAGAGAGCGTGAGGACTAAGGGCAACTGAGGAATTATAGGGGTCCATTGTAAACACAAGGTCAAGTTGCCTCTTCATATTTTATTTGGGATTTGGATTGCTTACTTGACAGAGGCTTGAGTCGGTGAGACCGTCTATAAAGACACATACCTTGGTACTAGTGGGGTTTGAGGTGTAAAAGGATTAATCGTCTGACAGCGTCCATTGGAGATGGGGGAGGTTGAAATCACTTATAACAACAATATCGTCTAGGGAAGTACTTACCTCGGTTAGGTGATCAACCGCTGCTATTGCCAGTTCATATGACACGATTGATTCTGGCGCAAGGCTAATAACGCTGCCCGTAAAAATAGATTATATGGAAAATTTAACAAGCCTCGGGACTTGCTAAATAATGCCAAGACCGGATTCCGGTTGTAATGCTGATTATGATGGTGATAATGACACGATTGCTTGCGAAGGAGGTCTATAGAAACATATAATGTATAACGACTTTGGGCGTTGGTCAGTTTTTATTGCGACATAGTCTAGATTTGGAGAAGAAGAGATGGCAATAAGAGCTGAGGCGAGCTTATTTTGGATGGACACAGTACCATCGTCATCACGAAAAATGTTAAAGGTGAAAGAGAATACTTCTTGACTGTGAATAGTGGGGATAAGATTGGTTTCGGTTAGTGCGTATATATCGAAAGGGAGGGTATGAGCATTTTGCAGAATCGATTGCGTTTGAAAGCGGAGACCTCTGACATTTAGTACATTTGATAGTAGATGGTTGGTGGGAGAGTATTGAGAGTCTTAGGAGGGTGTGGGGAGGGCGGTTGATTAGGGTAAAAAAGACTGGCCCTTATTGGAAGAAGTCATTGTCTTGTGAATATATAGACGAATGGCCGAGAAATCTTTCAACACTATTTGTGGGACCATATTGAAATTTTTATGGAGTTTCATAAACAGGATCACGTTCTACGGATTAAAGAAAGGCGGGCAGGTTTTTAGGTGATTTCTTGGGGTTATTCTTGGATATAGTCATCCTGCCGATCGTTAGCTAAGCGCTTTTGTTCGGAAGGAAAATCCAATCGTATCTAAAGGGGGGAAGTATGCGAAAACAAGACCTGTATTTGGGGACAGGAAGCAAGTGACATTCTTTCGCGGGAATCCTGTAGTTTTTCAGAAAGTATTTCGAAATCCAATCAGAGTTCAGGGTTTTAGAGGCGGGCTTTAACAGATATGAGGTATTTGGTTGCTTGGAAGAATTGAGTTTATTAATACAGGCGCGGCATTCTGCACGGGTCCAAGATGTGCCACAATGGCGGACAGGGGGGATGAGGGTTGGGATCGTTAGAGAAGTGAAAGGAGAGGCGCGGCGTGTTGGTTGCTGTTGCAAGATGAAGGGGGGGGGGGGGGGGGGCTAAAGGCGGGTTTTTAAGCACAAGCTCGAGTAGGGGGTCGGGTTTGGTTGAAGTGAATTGATGTTTTGTAGAGGGGCGGACCAAGCGAGCTCGACACTAGGGGTGTTCAACTTGAAGGGAACATTCACAAAAAGAGGGTTGGTTTTCCGAGCAGGCAACCGTTTGGATGTCGATGGTAAGGATTTGTCAAAATTTAAGCGGAAGGAGTTGGTTAATTCTCGAGTGTGTGAGTCGAGGGAATATTTGACCAAATAAGTAACCTGGCTGACGATCGTCTTGTTATTATCTCTAATAAGGGCGTTGTTGTTGGATATTGACCTTTGGTGGACAGATTCAAGGTCGTCGAAACAGTTGAGACCACTCTCGAGACATGGAATTTTGCCAGTAATTATTTTTAGACTAGACCTGTGGAAACTGGAGTTAGCGTCGCTCCGGCATTTTATTGCCAAAAGGACGTGAGCAGGGAGATATTTATGCATTCATCGCAAAAAATAGGAGATTGTCTTGGAACTCCTTAGCGAAGTGGGAATTTCGCTTGTTCGGGCCCACTCAGGAGGTGTAAAAAGATTTGCCGCAGATACCGTTACAGAATACAAAATCGCTATCGACAACATTAATCCCATACGTCGAGTCACCACAAGGCCTGATGGGAAATGGTGCGAAGAGGTGGCGGTGGGGGGTTGCCGGTAAGGGGGGGGGGGGGGGGGGATACATGCAGTGACAATGGCAGAATATAGATATTAACGGCGGAAGAGCAACTGACAAGATTATAGATGAAAAGGGGTAATTGGAGTCAAATAAAACTTGTAAAAGGGCGTACAATTCTATCGATTAAAAAGGAGTAGGCCCAGAGGGAGCGCAAGCCTAAACTGTTGAAATTACAAAATAATAAACCAATTAGGGAATCGAACTTTGCAGCTGTTTGGGGTATTGTACTCCCTAAATAGGTTAATGATATTTCCCAAAGATCTTGCTATAAAAAGGACATTTTAAACAGTTTTTTCTCATTACTTCTGCAAACATTCGCTTGCACGTTCTGTAAGATATTCCTGCAATCCGTAATACCATTATAATCTACGAGTAATATAGACAGCGAACAAGTATTGATATTTGAATGCGAAAACACAATTTTAATTTAATCACCTTAAAAAAATTGGACTAAATTTGAAGCGTCTGCAATTCGAATACAACCCAAAAGTCAAGATAATTATTACGGAACTACTTATTTGTTACCAGTGATCTGACGACTCAAAAAATGGCCATACCAATTATAGACGACCCTTTATCCAACATCGAATACTACAGGAAGTTCTATGGTTCTCTAGCCGAAGTGGTGATTGCTCATATTCCTAATCAAGAAAACGTGAACTACGAGATCGTGGTGCGATAGAAAAAGCCGAGTTTTTTTCAGGAACTCGCAAAAAAGATGGACATGTTTGGAATACTACTATCGGCACCGCAACATAACCCAGTGGACACAGAATAATCGTCAAAATTCATCCGAAACTGAATAATTATCTTAAATTCATTTTATAATTTTTAAATTTAATTATTTCACTTTTCAACGATGTTTTTGTTCTGTTTGGTAGGAAAGAAGTTAAAGCCTAATATAGAAGATATATATTATTTTTACAGACAAATAAATAGTCAAACAACCATGTATTGTATTACTATTATTATTATTATTATTATTATTATTGGTTGATGTTTTTTAAGACTCTACTGCATTTGTGTATATTATATGTCTTACACCAAGTTAAATAGATCAAAATTTGTTGCGGAACAAGAAGCAACAAAACACCATAATTGACCATAACTTCCAATAAATATAAATAAATCATGCCAATCGGACCTAAAAGTATGCAAAAGAAAGCCAACTTTAACAAGCTTGAGCTTTCACGTCGATTATGTAACCAGAACAGAGTTGAAGTGTGCCTTTAGGATGCGGAGTATTGAAACCAACGTCAAGGTAAACATGGTCAGCTGTTGAAGCTTTTGTGGATGGCTAGTACCGGTGCCGGACGATGACCCACTACGGTAACGAAAATCCAACACCCAACGGAGAATGGCTGTTGCTGTTTCTTGGCAGTTGGATTTACGGAAGTTCGACTGTGAAAACGAAAAGAGAGAATCGAAAATTGCGGCAGATCTTTGGTAGTTTTCATTATTAAAAGGGTACACTGTCTTTGAATCGAATTAGTCAAGGTGATATATTGTTCCAACAACCAATTAAAGAAAACATTCAAAATCAATACGTTATCTTTTCTTTTTTTCCTTTTCTGTTGCTGGTTTGGAATACAACCATAAATGGTCCTTCGAGCCGGATCGAAGCATCCGCGAAGAAATATCGAGGAATTGTCCAAAGCAAGTGTTTGCTGAACTAAAGATTGATTGTTGGTGGATTGCGGATCTGAAGCAGCGGATTAAAAAAGCAAGTGTTTGCTGAACTAAAGATTGATTGTTGGTGGATTGCGGATCTGAAGCAGCGGATTAAAAAAGCAAGTGTTTGCTGAACTAAAGATTGATTGTTGGTGGATTGCGGATCTGAAGCAGCGGATTAAAAAAGCAAGGTAAGGTGGCAATTTATAATTCCTTTACAATTAAATAAACTAAATTAAGATAATATAATCAAAGTGAAGTGTGAATTGTGTTTGCGGAATTAAGAACGAGGTCCAGTGTGTTGTGTCGGTGGTCGAACTGTTGAAAGGAGTGTGTTCAACAAAAGAAAAGTTCACAGAAAATTCGGTCTGTAGAATAAGCGCTAAACGGTTCGAGAAATTCACTACGGTGTGTACGATAATCCGCGCACCGGTGCATTCAGCCTACAAAGGACGTCCCAACAGAGCAACATTTTGAGAAGGTGCGGAAATCGCCACGGTGTGTTCGGGAATCCACGCAACGGGGTGTTCGACATCTTTCCTTTTTGAATCATTCGCGGCTCAGTGGGAACAAATTTAATAACGCACAAAGATTTCATCTTTATTCTCCTATCTATTTGTTTTTTAATTCTTTACGAAGTATCCCGACTAGCGGAGGGTTAGCAACAGAGTATCTCACGACATCGATACACGCGCTTCATCGGAATTGCCTCTCCAGCCGTTAACCAGGAATCACCAAATTATCTCGGTGTACTAGTTTGGAGAAAGAAAAATCATGAGCAAGCAGAGGACGGCAAACCTGATAGACTGCTTGCAGAACATTGCAGGCGAATTAACCGCCGATCATAACGCATACTTGGCTTTGGAACATTCAGCCAAGTCCATGCACATGAATGAGGCGCGGTTAAGGAACCTGGAGCAGGCGTTCGAAGATGCAAGGGGGCTTCATCAAAAAATAATAGCAGCTCCAAGTGATGACGCCAAGGCGAAATATATGGACGAGTTAACGTTCCACCAGCTCAAGGAATTGTATTACAGCTATTCCTCTGAGCTCAAGACTCAGCTGTACCACACAGAATCCCAATCCTTATGGCACAATTCATTGAACGGCTCACTGGGGGGAATAAAGGCGCCAACGGCGGAATTAAAGCGTCCTCCCATAAAAATCCCAACCTTCTCCGGCTCCTATCAGACTTGGCCGGAGTTCAAAGGTTTGTTCGAGAGTATCATCATAAAGAACACTACCATATCCGATGTGCACCGTTTACATTACCTCAAGGCAAACTTGAGTGGAGAAGCGGAACGTCTGCTGCGAAACACTGCAATAGTCGACGGCAATTTCGAGTCAGCATGGGCAACCCTGGTCAAAAGATACCAAAACCTGCGGTTGCTTAAGGATAACCAGTTCAGCCTACTTTTCAACCAGTCTGCACTCACTCATGAGTCGGCTGACGGAATCAAGGCACTGGTAGACACCACCAACGAGGCCAAGCAATCTCTCCAAAACCTTGGGGTCTCGGTTACAACATGGGAAGATGTTCTAATCTTCCACACGGTTCAAAAACTTCCCCCCAATACGCGCGGTTTATGGGAATCGCATATTGCATCCTATGTCGACTATCCGGCTTATGACGTGCTGGAGGATTTCCTGCTTACAAGGGCAAGAACTTTGGATGTTATGGGACAAACGACATCCAGTATTCCTCACGGGAAGTCTAGGGGAACACCTGCTACAGTCCGTGTCCTTAATTCTACCACCCACAATTGTCCTTTGTGCTCGGGTCCACATTTAATTCGTAGATGTTTTAAATTCAAGGCACTCAGTCCTCAAAAGCGACGGAGCATGGTAACCCAGTACCGATTGTGCTTCAACTGCCTATCCAATACTCATACAACTCAGGAGTGCACGAGCAAATTTACTTGTGTGCGGTGCAAGCGGAAACACCATTCATTGCTGCATTCAAGCGACATGTACTCTCCTGGGTCCAGAAATGATTCGACCCCAGACAACACTGCCCGGTCAGTTGTTTCAACTAGCAAATCTACAGTTCCGGCGGAGCAAGCCAAGTCAGCAGTGTCCACAACCGGAGCATCATCATTCAACGCCTGCATTCTCGGGAGTCACGATACCCAGACTGTTCTACTGGCAACGGCCGTCGTGAAAGTTTACACAACCACTGGTGACGGCATTTTATTACGGGCGCTGCTCGATCCTGGATCGGAAGCCTCATTCATCACGGAATCGGTGTCACAACGTCTGGGACTCAAAGGTAAGAGAAGCCTCGTGTCCGTCTATGGAGTCGGAGAAGGAAGGTTGACCACAGCGAAAAGGAAGGTAACACTCACTATTCACTCCAATATCACCGAGGCCTTCCGACTACAGGTGCGGGCGTTGGTTCTGCCTAAACTCACTGCAGTACTACCAGTGCGTCACCTACCAGGCTCAAAATGGGATCACTTAAAGGGCATGGAGCTGGCTGACCCAACATATCATAGGCCGGGGAGAATCGACATGCTTCTTGGTAGCGATGTATATTCGTCAATCCTTCTGGAAGGAATGGTCAAAGGGGCTCCCGGCACCCCAATGGCACAACGGACCGAACTAGGATGGGTCCTCTCTGGCGGCATTTCCAACAATCAGACAGCAGTAACATCCTTTCATTTGAGGACGGAGGACGCGCGGCTAGACACCTTGCTCACGAAATTCTGGGAAATAGAGGAGAAGGGGGAGAAGAAAATGTTGTCACCTGAGGAAGAAAGGTGTGAGACGCAGTTTTGCCACTCCCATAGAAGACAGGTCGATGGAAGGTATATGGTCTACCTCCCATTCAAAGAAGAAACACATCCTTCTTTAGGATTATCCCAGAATTCGGCGCTAATTAGGTTGCTGCAATTAGAGAAGAAATTCAAAGCGAATGCAGAATTTCACAAAGCATACCAAGAAGTGCTGGAAGGGTATAAACAATTGGGGCACATGACAGAATTGCGCCTCAAATCCCTTCCAAGGTCACACTACTTCGTCCCTCATCATGCCGTGATGAAGGAGACTAGTTCGACCACGAAGCTTCGCATCGTATTCGACGCATCATGCAAATCTTCGGACGGAACATCTCTCAACGATCATCTTCTGGTGGGCCCCCGGTTGCAGGATGACATCTTTGAGCACATAGCCCGGTTCCGACGCCACAAGATAGGATTCGTCGCAGACATCACCAAAATGTATCGTCAAATATGGGTTGCCCCGCAGGATGTTATTTTCCAATTGATTCTGTGGAGAGATAAGGAAGAGGAGGAAGTCCGGGCATATTGTCTTAATACAGTCACTTTTGGTATGGCCTCGGCTCCATATCTAGCTATCCGTACCCTTCAGCAACTGGCACGAGATGAGCGGGACGATTACCCCATTGCTTCAAAGATTGCATTGAGGAATTTTTACGTCGACGATGTGATACATGGGGCGGATTCGATAGATGAGGCGATGGAGATGCAGCGTCAGCTGTCGGGGATGTTGGGTCGCGGGGGCTTCCCGCTGCGAAAATGGGCAAGCAATAGCGAAACATTCTTGGCTGCTGTCCCACATGAAGATAGAGAGATGCAGCTTCCCCTCTCATTTGATGACGCAAAGACGATCAAGGCCCTGGGCATACAATGGCACCCGGGAAGAGATATTTTCACCTTCCAATTCAACATTCCTGAGCAGAGGAAGGCAACGAAAAGAACGATCTTATCCGACATCGCTCGCTTGTATGATCCCATGGGATGGATATCTCCCTGTGTGGTAACTGGCAAAATGTTGATGCAGGAGATATGGAAACAGGGAAAAGCTTGGGACAGTGAGCTTCCAGAATGGATCATATCAGCATGGCACACACTCAGGACGGATTTGGACGCTGTCAATATACTTGAGATTCCTCGTTGGTTGAATATCACCCACGACACGCAAATCGAGCTGCATGGGTTCTGTGATGCTTCCGAAAAGGCGTATGCCGCGGCAGTGTACATTCGCGCTATCAACATGGGCTCCGTAACAACAAACTTAGTTCTTGCCAAAACTAGAGTCGCACCTTTAAAAACCATCTCATTGGCGCGATTAGAGTTGTGTGGAGCGGTATTGCTGGCAAAGCTGTTGGTGCGCACAAAGGAGATGATGGACTTCGCGGAAACAGGAATATATGCTTGGTGCGATTCTCAAATCACACTGGCCTGGATAAAGTCAGCACCATATACGCGAACCGCTTTTGTGGCGAATAGAGTTGCCGAGATTCAACGGCTGGTGGACCCGAGTCGCTGGAACTACATTGCTTCGGAATACAATCCGGCAGACGTCGCTTCTAGGGGAATCTCCCCAAGGGACTTACCGACACATCACCAGTGGTGGCATGGACCGGAGATGTTGAACACGTTTCGGGAGAGCACGCATTCATCTGAGGACGTGCCGACAACTGAACTCGAAATGAAACGCGCTCCAGATTTAAGATCGAAACCTATCCTCATTTGTGCTCATTTGGCAACATCTAATGATCTATTAAGTAGATACTCTACCCTTCGGCGGCTGATTAGGATAACAGCATATTGTCTCCGATTCGTCAACAATTGTACCACAGGTAGGTCATCGCCCTCTACGGGACCACTTTCAGTGGAAGAGATCGCATCAGCCCGGATAAAGCTTATAGCAGTGACCCAGAGGGAATTCTTCGCCGAAGACATCGAGCGGATCTCGAACGGATCCGCAGTCTCAAGGGGCAGTAAGATAGCAAGGCTGTCCCCCATCATGGACGATTACAAGATAATGCGTGTTGGAGGGCGATTGGAGAATGCGGACCTCTCATACACGCAGCGTCACCCAATCATATTGCCAGCACACAGTGTTCTCACCGATCTGATAATTCAAGACGTTCATAAAAGGACGCTTCATGGTGGCCAGCAGTTGATGCTGGCGGTGCTTAGACAGGAGTTTTGGATCTTGAAGGTAAAGACACGGGTTAAAAATTGCATCCACCGCTGTCTCAAATGCTACCGACACGTGGCCACTCCGATGCAGCAGATGATGGCTGACTTGCCAGCAGCCAGAGTTAATCGAGCTCGTCCATTCCAATCAACAGGGGTAGATTATGCAGGTCCTATTCAGTTGAAGGCCTGGAGGGGTCGCTGTAATAAAGTGCACAAGGCATATATCGCGATTTTTGTGTGTTTCTGCACGAAAGCAGTTCATCTGGAGCTGGTCAGTGATTACAGTACGAACGCCTTCCTCGCTGCCTTTAGGCGATTTACGGCACGTCGCGGAATCTGCACTGATCTGTACAGCGACTGCGGAACAAATTTCCAAGGAGCAGCAAGAATGATGCACCAAGTGCAATCATACCACGATCGACAATGGACAACGGACGTTGCGAAGCAACTTCATGACAGCGGGACCGCTTGGCATTTCAACCCTCCTGCAGCGCCTCACTTCGGCGGTCTCTGGGAGGCAGGAGTGAAATCAATGAAACACCATTTGAAAAGAGTCATCGGTCATCACACTTTAACGTTTGAGGAATATGCTACGGTTCTCGCTCAGGTGGAGGCCTGCTTGAACTCACGGCCACTTTGTCCGGTAACCGAGGATGTCGATGATCTAACAATACTGACTCCAGGGCATTTCCTCATTGGTGCGTCTCTGAACACTGTACCGGAGAGGGATTTGTCAGACGCTAAGCCACATTATTTGGATCGATGGCAAATGTTACAGAAAATCCAGCAGGACTTTTGGAAAAGATGGAAGTCGGAATACCTCGTTCGGCTTCAGCAACGCACCAAATGGCTGACTTCCAATCTGCAACTAAAGATAGGTGATTTGGTGATTCTCCCCGAGGAACAAACTCCGCCAACGTTATGGAGATTGGGTCGTATTGAGGCGCTGCATCCCGGAGAGGATGGAAAACCACGTGTTGTTACAGTCAAAACAGCCACTACACGGCTAACGCGACCAGTAGCTAAACTCTGTCTTGTTCCCAGGACAGAACAATAAACTCTACCACGCAAACACACACACACACACACGCACACACACATATTCACACACTGATAACATAAATCATGCGATTAACATAACCATTTTATTAATAACTTAAAATCACTAATAGCATTTAATCATAAACAACTTAAGTAATTATTGCCACCTCACCTTACCACGATGTCTCTAATGAACAAAACAATAATTAGAGATCAGTTGGGTCTCAATCACAAGCATTCCTGTGATTACCGCGGACAGGACCACCACTGCCCTGACATACTTCAACTGGACAGCAGGAAAGAAGACATGCCTGGTGTTGCTTCGTTGCCGGCCCGGGAAGCTGTTGCGGAACAAGAAGCAACAAAACACCATAATTGACCATAACTTCCAATAAATATAAATAAATCATGCCAATCGGACCTAAAAGTATGCAAAAGAAAGCCAACTTTAACAAGCTTGAGCTTTCACGTCGATTATGTAACCAGAACAGAGTTGAAGTGTGCCTTTAGGATGCGGAGTATTGAAACCAACGTCAAGGTAAACATGGTCAGCTGTTGAAGCTTTTGTGGATGGCTAGTACCGGTGCCGGACGATGACCCACTACGGTAACGAAAATCCAACACCCAACGGAGAATGGCTGTTGCTGTTTCTTGGCAGTTGGATTTACGGAAGTTCGACTGTGAAAACGAAAAGAGAGAATCGAAAATTGCGGCAGATCTTTGGTAGTTTTCATTATTAAAAGGGTACACTGTCTTTGAATCGAATTAGTCAAGGTGATATATTGTTCCAACAACCAATTAAAGAAAACATTCAAAATCAATACGTTATCTTTTCTTTTTTTCCTTTTCTGTTGCTGGTTTGGAATACAACCAAAATTAGATTTAAGAATTTTACAACATTTGTTATCACTTTGTTCATTTGAAAGAAATAAACAAGTTACGACATAAACAAACATTCACTCATTTAATGAACTCATAAGATATAAAAGAAATCTCCTGTAATGCATAATGCAATAAATTGAAAGCAAAATAATCACCGATATCATATAAAGAAGTATGATTTCGGCATTGCTTTAAAATATTCCGATTATATAAGATAAATTTAACTTAAATAATCGTAACTTATGATAATTAAGCGTGACAGGTAGTTCCTTTATGAATCGAAACGTTTACGACATCAAAACCATAAAAATGTATCACCTATAACCTAAACGTAAACTATTGAAACTAGAGAGTTATAAACCAATTAGCGAATCGAATTTGCAGCTGTTTGGCGTGTTGTAGTCCCTTAATAGGTTAATGATATTTCCCAAAGACATTGCTATAAAAAGGACATTTTAAACATTTTTTTCTCATTACTTCTTCAAACATTGGTTGTGCACGTTCTGTAAGATTTTCCCGCAATCCTTAACATCATTCTAATCTACGAATAACATACACAGCGAACAAGTATTAGTATTTCAACAGGCAAACACAATATTGAATTCAATCACCACTAATAAAGTGTAAAAAATTGGACGAACTTTGAAGCGTCTGCAATTGGAATACAACCCGAAAGTCAAGGAAATTATTGCGGAACTACTGATTTGTTACCAGTGATCTGGCGACTTAAAAAATGGCCAAACAAATTATGGACGAAACTTTATCCAACATCGAATACTACAGGAAGTATTATGGTTCTCAAGCCGAAGTGGTGATTGCTCATATTGCTAATCAAGAAAACGTGAACTACGAGATCCTGGAAGCGTTAAGAAAAGCGGAGTTTTTGTGTCAGGAACTCGCAAAAAAGATGGAAATGTTTGGAACACTTCTAGCGACACAGCAATATAACCCAGCGGACGCAGAATAATCACGAGATTCATCCGAACCAAAATAATTATCTTAAATCCATTTAATAATTTTTAAGTTTAATTATTTCGCTTTTCAACGATGTTTTTGTTCGGTTTGAAAAAAAAAAAGTTAAAGCCTAGTATAAAAGATATATATTATTTTTACAGACAAATAAATGGTCAAATAACGATGTATTGTATTACTATTATTATTATTGGTTGATGTTTTTTAAGACTCTACTTCATTTGTGAATATTATATGTCTTACACCAAGTTAAATAAATAAAAATTAGATTTAAGAATTTACAACATTTGTTATCACTTTGTTCATTTGATAGAAATAAACAACTTTCGAAATACACAAACAGTTACTCATTTAATGGAATCATAAGATATAAAAGAAACCTATAGTGCATAATGAAATAAATTTAAAGCAAAGTGAGCGCTGACAACAATATCATTTTCTAAACACATTTTGTTCTGGTCGGGAAAAAAGTTGGTCAAGCCAAAAAAATGAAAATATTGTGTTGTATAATTTGGTATTGTTATTGGAGTTGTTATAATTTGTTGGTTATTGTATTTGAAGTGTGGGTAAAGAATAACAATGTTAGCCAATGCTCACCCAAGGATAGTATGGCTCTCTGTGAAAGCCAATTGAGGTCATCAACAGTCTCCGTTTTGCAAGTTAATAAAAAAATAACGTTGTGGTTGAAGAAGCTCGGTTGGCATAATAAATTTTTGGCGACTTAAGAAGAAATGCTAGTGTTTCACGACTTCGATTGTTCAATCATATACAGTTGAGTAGATGGAACCATCTTGGCTTCAATAATGCAACAAGCGGTAGCAAAATTGATATACTATTTCGACGCATTATATTTAAAAGGGGTATTTAATCCTTCCCGCCCTAATTAATATCCCGAATGGAGTAAAATGGAAACTACTCTCAGGTGCGTTATTGTCCTCGTCTACGTTTGTCTCACGTAGGCGTCCAATTGTCTGGATTAAGCAAATTACGAATCACGTAATTGTAGCTGTTTTGTGGTGAGCCACTAAAAAACTACACAAATTTCCTTATTCGAACTACACATTGAGCCATTGAGGCGTATTAGCTAAAATATCTCCCCGAATACTTTTCCTATGCCATTCAGGTCCTTTACCAAACAAATAAGTGGCATCCTATAAATCAACCATAAAATCACGTTCCACTTCAATGAGAAAATATAAATTAATGATTTCAAATCGACACGTATCATCACATTACGCGATCATATCACGCTTGTATCCACTCAAGTGCCTCGAAACCAGTCACTTCCATTGGTATATTGCTGCATACCTGATGCCATACCGTCTTTTACTGGCATCGTGTCAACTGAACAAGAGAACTTCTCAGTTAAACTTGACATAAACGTCGTGTTGACATGCATCTTGCTTCACATACCTCTCCAGTTGAATCGATCACTGTACAGATCCAATATGGCAAAAAAGTAGTACTCACATTATTTTGGTTAATTAACTAAAGACTACAACTGGACATCTCAGTTACGTGCGTCACCATATTTCTTCCACTAGTATAGCTAGTGGACGTGTCGACGGCTAGGCAGGCGGTCGCTATAGATGGAAACATCATACCATTAAGAAGAGCTCTTCCCATCTTTGAATTTCTAACATTTCTCATAATTGCCGTGCTAACACTTAAAGTACACTTAGAAAGAAACATTATACATTAAAAAATCCTCTATCTTTAAAATATCCTCTAGAAAGAAGTGGAAACTGAATTGTAATTCATATTCAGTTTTGCACCCGCAAGTGGTAGCACCGCTCAATCCAAAGATGGAATCTACCCCCAGAGACTAGAAAATTGAAAAGTGCATCTGAATCGTAAAATGTCGCGAATGAAGGTGAAATGCCCGCTGCGTCTGCAATGAGATCTGAAAAGTGCTCAGCAAAAAGTTGAATGCATACGTAAAAGGAAGTGTTTAGAAAGAATTTTTAATTTCCAATACGCGTAGCATCATCTACAGTGTTGCTGTCTCAGAGTTCTACTACTTGAGGAGTTATTTTTAAAAAAATACATTGATTGGGTAAATAAAATGTTGCCTGGTTACACATTTTCACTACGCTCCACCAAAGCCTCTTAGTTTAAGATTTTATTTTCACAAATTTCATTTCTAATAATCTTAATTCTAACTTTAAAATGTTTAAACTAAACTCTGGATATTACTTAATTAATATAAAGTGCAATGAAGCGACGCTTAATTTTCAGTTTTTATGAAACTGTTACGTCCAAAACCACCCACCCATTAATACATACCTCTTTGGAGCCAGTCTCCACCTATTAATTGCGATACACGCAAAAGCATCCACTAAAAGGATGAAGCACTCCCCAAGCCCTAGCATTGCCCTATACACTAAACGGGCCGATATCAAATCCAATATCAAACAAATCGAAATAAACGTTCAAATTGCCCATATTGAATTCAACATAAATCCAAGACGTGATATACGAACCAAATGTTCAACACTCAAATTTCCCTGGATCCAAATCTGCGAAACAGATGACCAACTCTCAAGTAAAGTTGGTAAGAAGCATAAAATGCACGGCGCCGTCTCCTTTAACCCTATTCAAGGAAACATTTCCTATACGGAACAAGGGACGGCGATCGTAAAACATTCGCTGGACAACAATACCCATAAGATACAAAAATATCTTTGTCTCCGTTGTTCAGTAAAAAAGAAATTGCCAAGTCCGGGCATTACTGAAAATCTCGGGTGATACTTAAGGGATTCTAGACGGTAGCCGATCCAAGGTAAATTACCTAAGGATCAGACAGAGGAAGCGCTGGCTCAGAAAAGAGATCCTAATACAAAGGATCTTGTGTGCGATCATCGCACAAGAAAAATAACACGTTGCCTTGTGTTAACGGCAAAGAAAAAAGGTTTCCTGCGATCAAACGATCGAAAAAGGAAGCGAGTTGGTTTTGAGTTATTGCCGAAAATAGGTCGTGTGTTAAAAGTAAAAGGAGAGGGAGTCACTGTGAAGCCGTTAATAGAGAAAGAGATCGAAGTGAGAGTCGTGCGGTACGGATGTGTCGAGTGTTTAAAGGAACCCAAAATGTATGTGCAGATTGTTTAATGAAACCCGAAAGATTGTTTAATGAAATCCAAAAGATTGTTTAATGAAACACAAAATATTGTTTAATGAAACAAAAAAGATTGTTTAATGGAACCCAAAAGATTGTTTACTGAAACACAAAAGATTGTTTAATGAAACCCAACACGTATGTGCAGATTGTTTAATGAAACCCAAAATATATGTGCGGTTTGTTTAATGAAACCCAAAAGATTGTTTAATGGAACCCAACATGTATGTGCAGATTGTTTAATGAAACCCAAAAGATTGTTTAATGGAACCCAAAATGTATGTGCAGATTGTTTAATGAAACCCAAAACATTGTTTAATGAAACTACATTATAATAAATATTAAATTAAAGCTTAAAATAAAAAACAAATAACTGTCTTTAATTGCCGAAATAATGGGAAACGTTAAATATATGTAAGCCACGAGTGTGTTGAATATGTGGAGAAACTAGTTCGAATGGTGGAACATTGAATAGACTAAAATCAAGCTCAAACTGTGTTTTATTTAAAGTGTGTATGGTGTGGAAAGTGGGTGGTGTGAATAAAGATATATAACAAAACTTTCACCAGCAGTTTCGATTATTTTCGTACTAACTCAATTTGTGTTGATTCAATTCGACAGTTACTTTTAAAATTCGAATATCCGCACCAACCGCACCAACCGCAGAAACATTCACCAATTTCTATAATTATAATCTTCAATCGCCTCCCTCAAACATAATGTGCCAACCACACGTCACACTGAGCACCTATCACATATTTAAACTGTAACGATGTACGGAAATGTACTGTAAGTAATGATAGGCAAGATATGTTAAATACCAATTCACAAAAGTATTGAGCATATGTCGGTAGTCGGTGTTATATTTTTTTTTGTCCTTTATAATTTACAGTTAGTTTGTGCAAAGCGTACAATTTGCGCCAGTTCTTTATAGGATTCGTATTTATTGGATCGCCTGGGAGAATGTAAAAAATGACACAATCTTCTTCGAGCGAGGTTCAAAAGATATTTTGTCGTCGGAAGGAGTTCGTTTGATCTCGCACTGAAATTAAAAATTATGACAATCATATCTGGTATGTTTTGATTATACTCGCCCGTAAAGTGGTTCTGAAATACGTGTTTTTTCTTTTACGAGAAAAAGTACCACGTTATATTGGGTTTGAATCATTGGATATTATAACAACAGGACTTACGTGACCAAATCATTCCATATATGCGTTGTTTCGCTAAAGGCCGATGATCTCTGTCTGACGCATGTTTGAAGTGTTCTTTAAACATGAACTGATACACACTCTGATTGAATGTATCGCGGGGACATATTTGAGGAAGTGGAATATATTTCCGGGTGTCGCAGTAGATGCAAACGTAGTGAGTTGTAACAGACTCGTCCACATGCTGTAACATTGATAGCCACAAATACTTCGGCACAAACAACATCCAACATCACAAGCGGGCGTGGTCACATTATTGCTCAATCTATGTTACAGAGGGAGCTGACACAGCTGCTGTTATATACTAAAACTCTCTCTCTATATCTCTATTCTGGAAATAAACTATACTGAAGTAACAAATTAAAACTATACAAATATACAAGTAGTTGAACAGAAATCAGAATTAAACTCCTGTGTAAAATAAAAAAGAAATAGGCGTCGAAAAAAAAAAAAACAAAATAGAAAAAATTAAAATTAATGAATAATAGTTCACTCGCTTCCATGACGTATTAAACACCGCTAAGGAATACTATTAAACGATATTAAACGAAATAAAATAATTCATTCGCTTCCGTGTTCAGTGAAGAAAGATAGGGACACAAACATTGTGTGAGAAAGAGACATAACCAATGTGTGTAATAATCCGGAGTTTGTCGGGCTATAATAAGGTATTTCAACTACCACAAACAACTGGAGGTTCAAGAACCAACGCTCCCAACAACCAGAACAGCTCGCCGAATCACAACAACAGCGCCATAGCAAGAACAGGTTAAAAGAAGCTATAGCTATAAGTCCTTACTTCATAAATGTTTTGTGTATAACACTGCAAAACCAAGTAAACGAGATCTACTCGCACTTGCCCAGTCTAAGTAAAAGATCAGTAAAAACCCTTGTCGTGAATGTAAATTCATTTATAAGAACCGAGAGAATAACCACTCTTTTTAACCTGTTACAAGATGAAAACCCTGATTAGGTTCTGGCTGTGCAAACTAAGTTAATCCAGAGGCATACATTTTGACACAAAAGCTATAATATTATACGAAGCGACCGACATAACTCCTCACAACGGGCAGGTGCCGCAATCTTTATTAAAAAAGGACTCCAACGCAAAGTTATATATAGTGAAGAAGTGCGCAGATTCCGCGTGCTTGAAGTATGCATCGTACCCATATTACTTCAGTAAGGAAGGGAAGATGTATGAGATCTCGGTCTACTCACCCGAGGAGAATCAGTATAATCTCCTTATAGTACACTTGAGATTCTCTTTCGATGCCTGCCACTCCATGGGGATAAAAATAAATTTATTATAGATGGAGACATGAACGCCAAACATAAAGATTGGGGAAATTTTATTTCCAATACTAGAGGAAATCAAGTGGGTGGTTGGTTAGATCAGTATTACGTAGAATATAAAACTGACCTTCTAGCTACAGAATATCCGTCGCTCCTTATAGGTAGATTCTACGTAGATATTATGCTTATTGACACAAGACTGATACATGTTTGTTTTTTTTTTTTTTCAATACAGTTTATTTATTGTTTATTTATATATTTTTAAAATTGTGCAACCACAAGCAAAACCAGGTTTTATTTTCTTTTGCTGTGGTTGGCGTAAGTTCGTATAGTGCCTCGGAGCTCTACTCGTTATTGGCCTTGTACCTTTAAGATTTTGACTTTATGTCGGATTAAGGTGATTCACTACCGAATAACAAGTGCCGGCTCCGCCAATCGGGTCATAATGGTGTCTACGGGGTTAGTTCTAAGGTCTTCAACTACTTAGATGAACGCATTAGAGTCACTCATCCACGTCCTTTTAAATGAGGACACAAATTTACCCCCAGCCTACCATTTACCAATTCATTGAATTTGGTTTCAGGTGTCACTGCTCTGAACCCCCTTCAATGAATTGCCAAGTGCATAAGTATATAGTGGTAAGTTAACCTCAAATTTACTCGGAAGGGTTATTGTACATAAATATATGTGTGTTAATTATTCATCGCGCTCTTTTAAAGAATTCTTTTGATTTAAGAATTACGACATTTACGAGATATTTTGTATGTGCATTTTCCATTAAATTTGTGACTATTCACAAAAAGACCCCTTAAGAATATGAACACAAATTACGGCTTTTATTTGTTTTTTGTTTTTGTGAAAATTGTCCGCCTTGTAAAAATATTTTATACCAATAAAAAGGTAATCCTTCTTTCGTCGGTCGGCACATAATGACCATAATTTTCATGCCTTTTAATACAAATACAGAAAATTGTAAACATTTCTTAAACCGATACAATCAATGCATGTATTTGAACGTCATTTTCAGATTCTCTCTTAATTTCATATTTAACAGTCATTTTAAAGGAACTGGTTTCTAGTAATCGGAAGACTAATTTAATGTACTCACCCCTAGTGTAGCATTCTGTAGAAATGAACTCAATTAACCCCAATGGAGAGCTGTATATTTTTGTGAAGCTGTTTCTTGAGCACTACAAATTATGCTGGTACACTCGCCCCCTTCACTCAACGTGTCTAGTATATTCAATAGCTACAACGCACATCAAACACATTCAGTACTCATTAGATTCTAAATTAACATCCATGAAAAACTGTTTGTGTATTGGTTTTCCGTTTCTTGGCTTCTTTCAAGGGTTCTTCTGTCAGTTGGAATCGCTTGTTGCTCCGGATACGGTGCCCATTTCAGACTGACCACTTACTTTCTATCTATTAGTCGCAATGAATCCCCTTTTCCGGTTACTTCGTAAAGGTACATGAAATTAGAGCTTTCAATTAAAAATTTAATAGTAACAACAAGCAGAACGTCCCCTAAATATAGAAAATTTTAATAACTCCTAGATATTTTGGGAGGCATAAGTGGGCGACATCGCAGCACGACCGCAGACGCACAATTTCGAGACATTCTAAATGATCAGATAGCGAGTATCAAGACTGCTGGGACTTTCAAAACAGAACGCATCATCACTTCGGCCCAACAAACCGTGATCTCGGTTGGTAAATCAAACAAAAAAGTATTGAACTTCTGTGCGAATAATTATCTTGGACTGTCGGTGAGATGTGAAGAATTATTTTAAAAATCTCAACGCTTTAATCGTTTTAATTTTAATCGTTTTAAGAACAATGCGGAAATTATTGAATATGGAAAGGAAATATTCGACAGGTATGGTGCTGGCCTCAGTTCAGTGAGATTTATTTGCGGAACGCAGGATATACACAAGGTAACATCGTTAAAAAACACTTTTGTTTTTATAATACGTGCGAATATAAAGGATTTGGTTGTATCGTAAACAGTTCATGTGTAGTGCGAGTGGAACAAAGGAGAGCAGAAAAAATGTGTTAACGTTAGTTTTGATTACCTGGAAATTGAACTCACGGGGAAAAAGTGATTGCATTCATTGCTCCACGTGGGAGTAGTTCGACTGAAGAAAAGTTCCGTGATTATCTAGCTATTGAGCCTTAATGAGAACTTTGGGGATGAATAATTGGGAAGAAGGAATGCAACTTCTGAGTTCACTTGGGCGATGTTTACGAGATAATAATGAATTTGTGAGAAATATGAAAAGGAAAAAGTACGTAAAAACTTTAACGTAGAGTACTATGTCAATGGCATCGCGTAGCCTCTTCTTTGTCAATAAGTCGACCCTATGTAGTCAACCACACACCTACTTAATTTATCTCGCTGCGCCGAAACATCCGAGGTTCGTAGATTTTATTGCCTTGTATTTTTTAATTTTTGTCCACGTTCCATTGAAAACAAGTCTCTGTTTTTCTCGTGTATCCAAGTGTAGTGATGTTTTAGGGTTAGTGTAATCAGTATGTAGATTTTTAACACAACTTCGCCGGCAAGAGATGACGCTTCACGATATCAAATAGTTTTATTTATTCACATCCTTTGCTATATGGAACCGAGTAATTTTAATCTTAATGGAAAATCATTCAATAAATCCCGCGACTAATTACTAAAAAAATATTTTTCATTATTCATCCACATAACTTTCTTCAACAGTGACACAATCATTCGCTTTTCTAACTTTTCTATACCAGGTGTGTAAAACGATTTATCTATGGCTTCAAAATAATACTCAGTGATGACTTCAAAACTAGAGCAAATCTTTTTCATTGAAGACATTTTGTTACGCCTAAAACCACCCACCCATTAATACATACCTCTTTGGAGCCAGTCTCCACCAATTAATTCCGGTACATTGCCCCATACACTAAACGGGCCAATATCAAATTCAATATCAAACAAATTGAACTAAACGTTCAATTTGCCCATATCAAACTCAATATCAAACAAATTGAACTAAACGTTCAATTTGCCCATATCAAACTCAATATGAAACAAATGGAACTAAACGGTAAATTTGCCCATATTGAATTCAACATAAATCCCAGACGTGATATACGAACCAGATGTTCAACATGTAAATTCCCCTGTATCCAAATCTGCGGACCAGATGACCAACTCTCAAGTAAAGTTGGAGGAAGTGAGTTGGTTTTCAGTGATCGACCACGACGGTTGAATGTGGTGCGTGTAAAAAGTCTTCGTGGTGTCGTCTCGCTTAGTGGTCCGCAGAATAAATTATCTTCGTTCAATAAAAAAAATAAAACAAATAACAGAAAAAGAAGAACATTAAATTATTCTGATTTTAAAATAAAATAAATAGAGTTTATATAAATGAGTGATTTTTAAGAAAACAATTAAGTCCAAACCTTGGTTTGACGATGAGTGCAGGGCGAAGATCGAAGAACGTAAACGCCTCAGAGTGATCCACTTAGAAAGGTATGATGAAGTCAACGCAGAAAGATACGCGACAATTCGGAGAGAGACAATGAGGCTCTTCAAACGCAAAAAACGCGAATGGGAGAAGACTCGGATTGAAAAAATCCTAGAAAATTCTAGGGCAAAGAACATCAGAGGTATGTATGTCGGCATAAATTCAATTAGAAATGGCTACCGAGGAAGAGCCAAAATAAGTCGAGACGCAAACGGCTGTCTGGTCACAGAAACAAAGAATATCGTGACAAGATGGAAGCAGTACTTTGAAAATCTGCTCAATGTACGCACTCATCAACCACAGATAAATGCACCAAGCGTACATACAGCCGAGCCTCAGATCCCAGAGCCGTCTCTCAACGAAGTTGTAGACGCAATAAAGCGATTGAAAAACAACAAGGCTCCCGGAGTCGATTGCATACCGGCAGAGCTTGTGAAGCATGGAGGAGAGGCAACCGCTCGAAAGATCCACCTACTGGTTAAAATAATATGGGACAAGGAAGTCATTCCGGAAGAATGGAAAACCGCAATAGTCATCCCCATTTTCAAAAAAGGCGACAGATCTGACTGCGAAAACTACAGAGGAATATCATTGCTCCCAACCGCATACAAAATATTAACAAATTTCATTCTGGCGAGAATCACACCGTACGCAGAAGAGATACTGGGAGACTACCAATGTGGATTCCGTAGGAACCGGTCAACAAGCGACCAAATGTTCACAATAAGACAACTGCTGGAAAAGAAGTGGGAATACGGAGAGACGGTTCACCAACTTTTCGTTGACTTCAAAAAAGCCTACGACTCAGTCGCAAGGCAGAGACTCTACCATATTCTAGTTGAGCTGGGAGTCCCAAAAAAATATGCTGCCCTCATTCAAATTTGCATGTACGAAAACAAAGGGCGAGTCAGAATAGAAAACCACCTCGCAGAACCATTTGAAATCCGGGACAGACTAAAGCAGGGAGATGGTCTATCACCGTGTCTTTTTAACCTTGTGCTCGAGTATGTCATCAGAAAGGTACAAGACGACAACATGGCCGGATCATCCCTGAACGGGGTCACACAAGTGCTCGCATATGCGGATGACATCGCCGTTCTGGGCGATAATCTAGAGACTGTTAGTAAAAACTGTGAAATCATCATGCAAGCGGCAGAAGAGGTGGGCCTAGATATAAATGAAGACAAAACAAAATACATGATTACGGCGAGAGCGGGCTGACCTCGGGGAACACATATAAACGTCAGAGGTAAGATATTTGAAAAAAGTTGAAGAATTTAAATATCTGGGAACGATACTGACGGCCAGTAACGAAATGTCGAAGGAAATTAACAAGAGACTGCATTCCGGCAACGTGAGTTGGCACGCAGTCAGTAAACTGCTGAAATCCAGACTGCTATCACGTAACATAAAGATCCGTGTCTATAGAACCATAATCATGCCGATTGTTCTATATGGATGCGAAACATGGGCTCTCACAAAACGGGAAGAAAACAAATTCCGCGTATTCGAGAATAAAGTTTTGAGGGGCATCTTTGGAGGTAAATATGACGAGGAGGCAGGACAATGGAGGAAACTCCATAACCACGAATTGGAAGAGCTATATCGCAAACCTACAATAGTGAGAGTAATCAAGTCGCGAAGATTAAGATGGGCCGGAGACGTGGCACGAATGGGGAACGATAGGACCGTGCATAGAATTCTTGACGGTAGAGCAACGGGAAAGAGACCAACCGGTAGGACGGCCGCGACGGAGATGGGAGGACAATGTTAGGTTTGACCTTGAGGAGATCGGATCGAATGGTCAAGCGTGGAAGGAGAGTGCCCATAACAGGGATCGATGGCGAAGCCGAGTGGGTGAGGTCATGAACTTCCGGGTTCTTACAGGCCAATAAATAATAATATAAATGTGTGTAAAGTCAAGAGTTATATTAGTAACACAATCAGAGTTCGGTGGTTTAGATTTTAGTACCAGAATGAAATCAATGTCAAACAGTAACTCATAATAAGAAAAATTCGTGTCGTAGATTAAGTGAAAAAATTAATTTCAATTGTGGATAAAATAATTCATAAAGAAAGTGAGTCTTAATTTGGAAACACCTAGTTCGTCAAAACTAGAAGAGGACAGTGATCTGTTATTATAAAAATTGCGCCAATTTAGTAAAATCTAGATGAAAAGAACGCAAAATTACAAGGACAACACAACCACAATAACAACACTTATACAAAAATACCTCAACACAATAACCCCACCAGCAACATCTATCGGACAAACCAAAGCGATCAAGGACACACAAGGAGAACACTTCCCCCCAAAGTCTCAACGCCGAAGCGGTAAGGTAAGAGTCCTTGGTAAAGATATCACAAACAAACTATCCAACACCCACGAAACAAAGTCCAAGAAAATTTCTACAACAATTTCTTTAGATCTAAAAACAGCTAGTAATTAGATTTGTAAAATACGATATGGGTTTTTCCTCCTCGTTGGGCGGAGGACATTCCACTTCTGTCTGTTTTGATGATCCACTGCACTTCACTTAAACATCCGTCTATACAATTTTCTACATTTTTCTTTATTCGGAACTGCCGGAAGCCTTGCTTACTGAATTGCATGACACAGAGTCTTTAAGTCTACAGACAACAATCGCTCCAAAGCTTACCGGCAGTCCCCGATAATTATTCGCACAGACATTTAGTATATGGAATTTTTGTATTCATATAGACAACTAAATGACGCAAGGCTAATAACCTTGACCGGTAAAACAAATTATTACGGACATTTTAACAAGTCGGATAGGGACCGGATACCGGTGGAGAGACTTGCTAAATAAGGCCAAGACCGGATCCCGGTTGTAGTGCCGATGATGATGATGATGGACAACTAAGTCACGCCACAGCTCGTCTATTCATCAGCTGTGGTGATCTTTCTCACGGTTGATCCCAAATGATTGGACAAGTCATTCAGTAGAGTTAACCATTTATAACGAAGTTTCGTAGCCATTGTGAGCAATGTGATCCTACTACCTGGTACAGGAAACTCCAAGCCCAACCGTAGGTCGCAAATAATATGAGATACAGAAAAAATGCTATCAATGCTAACCGAAAATAGCAGAACAGTTCAGCTGCTAACATACTAATGCAATTCATCGCAAATGGCTTGGCAGTCTCCAAAAGATTCAGGTAGGATAAAATGCCATGAAACTTGCTGAAGAGAAACTTCTGTGTATAGTAACTCGGTGAATCTTGATATCACTCCCGGCTATTTGTGGCTATAAACCACCAATGATAACATATTTCAGCAGTACTATGTCTTTATAGTGCCGATGTCGCAAGACGATAGCCATAAGGGACATTGTTTCTTGAACCATTTCTCATTCTGTAATAATGTTTTATTCGATCGTTTGTTAGGTTGTTGACTTATGTGATAGATAAAAAATGCTTAAACCCCAGTTCAGATTTAGAATCTCAACATACTACATACGGATATTCTAGATAAACGTGACTAATGTCATGAACAATTAATGTATCCTGTTAATTTAAGCATTATTATCATTTATCAACCTAAGCATTATATCCACTCTTAATTTAAGAATCATATCATTTATTAAACTAAAGTATTGTATCCACGTTTAACTTAAGCATTGTTATCATTTCTCTTAGGCTAAGTTCATTTCATGTGTAATTTCAAATATCGCACATCATTACGCGAGTACAATTAATCTTTTTTCAATGTTTCAAGTATCCTTTCACACAATGCCAATTTTATGACGGTTTCCTTTTCTATGGCAATTATCTTAGCAGATAATTCCCATCTCACGAAACGACCTCGATGCGCACATTTTTTATGACACAGGCAAAGTGGATTTCCATTAAGGGTTTTCCCAGATGCAGCCGCGGCGGTATCGATTGTATTGATACATGAAATGAACAAAGAGCATAGGTAATTAAGAAAATGTTTCGACCCGTCACTTGACGTGGAGAGAAAATGTAGATCCTTTTGAAGGGATAATACTGGTCGCCATACGAGTTTTATAATTTTATTATAGGTACAGAGGAAGGAATCCTGTTTTCCTACTGTACAAGAAATTGTTAGATAGTAAATTTCTTTTAGATTGTGTATATAAGGCAAATATTTTTGAAAATAAAGGTCACTCACTCGCCGATCGTTCATGCAGTCAGTCGTATTCATCGCGTGCTCCTTTACAACCGAAAATTGAATTAGTAGACGTTAAGTCGTCGTCGATCGATCGCGTTTCCATCGAATCTTGTGTGATACATTGCGTTTGTTCGTGAGTATTGCGACAAGTTATAATTAAAAAAAAAAAAAAAAAAAAAAAATGATGAATCCATTACCAACAAAAAGATCACAGTTAAATGCTGTAACTGCGGTGGCCCTCATCCGGCAAATTTTTCGCAATGCCCTCAGAAGCTAAAACTTCTGCAAACACGGAAATTAGCAACAACAATTAAATCAACATCAACGAAACCAACAGTATTGCAGGAAACAAAGTCAACCCGACCGGGAATATCGCACGCGGATGCAGCAAGAGGAAACCCCAACACTACTGTGGCAACTCTAACAGATACACACAATTCACAGGCAAAAATAGTGAAGAACACCGAACGAAAAATCGAATAAGAAAAATACATCAGAACCGTATACCAAGCGATAAAATAAAAATAATTCATATCAGTGGAATATAGTCGAGTTTGGAAATCAAATTCTAAAAACACGGTCAGTAGCCTGGTGTGTAACGCTTAGGTAATTTTGTTTTCGTGATTCGACCTGTCATAGCGTCAGTTCGAATCGCACGATCTTCTTCACTATTATTTCAAACGCTATACTACCACTCCTCCTAACAACAATATTGAAAACTTCAATCTGGACATCATGGGATACATCCAAAGCTTACAAGCCATGCTACCTTCGCTAAGGAAGATGCCAGAAACAGAGAAAAAAGGTCAGATTCTTTCACTAATAACTTCCCATATTCTTTCCAGCTCTCTCTAAACCAACCATTATCTCCCTCAACACAGAATCCATTTACTCTAACATACGTAAGCAACACCTCCGGTTGTTTGTTGAAAAGGTTTCCCCAGATATCCTCTTCCTTTCAGAGACCTGGCTCAAACCAAATTCCCGAGTTTCCATTTCCAATTATACTTTAGTTTCTAACCCCAGAACAAATGGATCTCATGGAGGTACCGGCATCTTAATTCACAAAAAATTTCAATTCAGTGAAATTGGATTCACCGACATATCCAGCATTGAATATACCGCAGTAAAACTTTTCGGTGAGAACAATAAAGTGCTCGTCTTAGCATCTCAAACAGATTATTCCCATCCACGAGTCACAATATATAAAACACCCAATGTAGACGTGCAATTCAGCGCTCTAAGTAAATCGTTATCAGCCGCAGTGAATTTATTATGAAATTCGTGAAATATTAATCGCAATCAACCCATTAGACTATTTACTCATTTATCGTGCATTTATTCGGTTTTGTGCACATTTAATACACTTTTTCATTGAAAAACATACAATTACATTACTAATTAAATTGCTGTTTGTCACATAACCAATGTGCTTTAATATCACGAAAACATCGGCTTTCACTCAGTGATTACTCAGTTTCAAAACGTGTGTTTATAAAACGATATAATTAATCTAATTCATAAACAAGAACGAAGCCACGAAATAGAAAAACAGTGACGTGACGTGTTGTGACAACTAAAACAAAGTGCAATAACAACAAACAAACAAAACGAATGGTAAAAGTGACAAAAAACGTGCTCACAAAATCACTTCAGTGAGGTGCAAAAACAACGTAACACAATTTAAATATATCACCTCAGTCGTAAAAGTGAAAACTAAAACACAATATATTGCTAGTTACGCACAAACTTTTCAAAGCGTCATTTGGCGCGAGTGCAAGTTCACTGACTCTCAGCCGACGATAGCCGAGTTCGAGTCGGCGTACGGCAGAAATCGACTTCATGGTTCGTATTGCAGGTCGCCTTTGTTTTTTTTTTAATGAAAACAAACTGGAAAGAACCAGCATGAACACGGAGGAAGACAGAAACGTGACAAACAAACGAAAAGGTACACCGAAAATCTCCATTGTGACGCGAAGTAAAACCGCGAAATTAACAACGGAGAAAAAAGGTCAGCAAATGGAGGAGGACAGTGAGCGTCCCTCGCCCTACAATTTTAATATGTATGGGGCAAACAATTCGTTCGCTTCTCTTGCATCCTCAGAGCCTGGGGATGAAAAAGAGGAAATAACTGAATTGGAAGCGAAACTTGCGATGGCAAGAGCCCGTCTAGAAGAGAGACGCCGAAAGAAAAAAATAGCGGCACTCGAAAAAGAAAAAGACACCGAACAACAACAAAAGCCGAAACCAAAAGTCGGCCAACAGGAACGGGAACAGCAACAGCAACAGCAACATCAACATCAACATCAACAGCAACAATCAACACAAAATCGACCACAGCAAGCAACACAACAGCGGCAAAGCAACAATAACAACCAAAAAATAAAGATGCCACCAATCAACACCATAGATATTGACTGTAAGGAATTGGTAAGTCTTTGTAAGCTAGCTATAGGAAACAATTTTGTAGTTAAAAGACTGGCTGTTAATAGGCATGCCATTCAAACCTATGCGGTGGCAGACCACGATAAAATTAAAGAGGTCTTAAAAAGGGCCACCGCGGAATTCTACTCGTTCACGCCGAAGCAAACAAAGAGGATAACGGTTCTATTAAAGGGTGTCGACCCTGAGGTGGAACTAGAGGCTCTGCTCGAGATGCTTCAAAAGTTGAGGCACGACGATCTCAAGTTTATCTCCGTCAAACCGTTCACCACAACCAAGGCAAGAAGGAAAATCATAAAGTAATATATAGTGGAGAAGTGCGCAGGTTCCGGGTGCTGGAAGCCTGTATCGTATGCATACCCCTTCAGCAAGGAAGGGGTTTGTATGCGATTGCGGTCTTCGCACCTGAGGAGCACCAACATAGTCTATTTATAGCAGAGCTCGAGACTCTCTTCCGATGCTTACAATTGCACCTGGGCAAAAATTACTTTATCCTAGGGGGAGATATGAAAGCCAAGCATAGAAATTGGGGAAATCATATATCTAATGCCAGAGGAAATTAGTTGGCTGGTTGGTTAGATCAGTTTCATACTGAATATAGAACTGACCTGCTAGCTACGCAATATCCATCGTTCCCCAGAGGTAGATCGTTCTTAGATATCTTGCTAATCGACTCACGACTGAGATTACTTAACACCAACAGACGAAACACAAACTGTTTACGGACAATTGAATACGACAGTGACCACTGTGCATTCACGGCAGTAATAGAGCTTCCGAACGAGCTCGCAGATCTGGAGGAATTCGTGATCCCGCAACCCTATAACTACGGGGCAATGCGATGGCCGCGGTTCACCAGATCATTAACAAGAGAACTGCGTTCGAACGACTTTAATCTGTCAGTAAACAGAAACCTGACTAATGTCGAAATCGACAAATACATTCAACAAATGGACGAAACCGTAAAACGAACAATGGACAAAACAATTCCCAAAACAACAGTTACAGATCACACTAATATGTACAGAAACGCAACAATAAACGCACTCCACAAGAAAAAGAGTAGACTGCTATCGAAACTAAAACAATTACACAGACAGTTTACAGACAGACACGACCAGGAGATAATATCACTGAAATCCCGATTAAAAAACCTCCAACAATTACTTAAAGCTAATTATAGATTAGCAACAAATTTGTATTGGAACAACAGAATTCGAGCTATAAAAACTAATAACCCGAATATGTTCCCACAAATAAATAAAATATTCAGGAGAAATAATCAAAATGAGATTCAGTGTCTCCAAATCCCACGTACTGAGGTAAACAAGCAGCTGCTAACCAACATTGGCATAGATACAGAGAACGCTATCCTCAATAGTGAGCTCTTCGTAATCGAAGATCCTTTGGAAAAGGTGAACGCTGTGGGAGCTGTCTTTCAGTAAATGTACAAGGTGAATGAAAGCATTCACCGAAATCACGACCTGGAGGACAGAGTTCTACTCAATCTACTGCACCTCCAGAATGAAATTTCACTGTGACAATCGGAGAATCCGGGTTTTACCGAATTCAGTGACGATAATCTGTCAATTGACATTAATGCCAATGGTGTAGTGGCTAATAGCCTTTTAATAACAAGGGAAGGAATTCAGAGTATCTTCGACTCATTAAGAAGCAAAAAGTCAGTGGGAATAGATGGAGTACCTAACATCGTACTCAAGAACCTGCCCCCAATGGCAATAGATATATACACGGTCCTGTTTAACAACGCGTTGAATAATGCATATTATCCCGCGCGTTGGAAAACGGATATCATTCAGCCCATCGCAAAAAAGGGCAAAGACTGCACAAACCCAATGAAGATGCGTTCGATAAGTTTACTCCCAAGCATCAGTAAAGTATTTGAAAAAACCATTAACAAAGCTCTGCTAAAATGGGTAGACGACAACAGCATTATTTCAAATAACCAGTTTGGCTTTAAGGCGGGTTATGAAACCACACATGCCGCAGCTAAACTGGTCTCCGACATACAATGGAATAAATGTAGGAACCAATGCACGGGGGCCTGTCTGATCGACTTGGAGAAAGCCTTTGATACCGTCTGGATCGAAGGGTTGTATTACAAACTGGTCAGACATGGCATACATAAGCCTTTACTATATGTACTTTACGATATGTTAAAGGACAGGAGGTTCGTGGTCAAAAGTGGTAATGTGACCTCTAATAAAACGTATAATATCAAGAATGGCTTGCAACACGGCGCGGTACTCTCTCCGATTCTTTTTAACATTTATATTAGCGACTTATTAGATGAACCTCCGCAGGCTATTGCGTACGCAGACGATCTCATAATTTACAGAACAGCACCGAAAGTTGAGATCATAAATAGTTTAATACAACGAGACTTCAACAACGTACAGCGCTATTGCGATGACTGGAAACTTAAGATCAACTTCCAGAAATGTGAAGCCATCCTATTTAGAACTCCATTATATAAAGCCTCGTACGACACAAGGAAAAACTGGCGAAAGCTAGTTATCGTGGGACCGCATGGAGATAAACTGGAAACCAAGAGTTTAGTTAAATACCTGGGCATCTGGCTGGACCAATATCTGTATTAAAACAGACATGTAGAGGCTGCTTTGCTCAAAGCGAGAAAACTTTTGCTAAGACAAGGAGGCTATTTCACAGTAGCCAACTTGACAGCAGGGTAAAATTCATATGCTCCATGACGCTAATCAGGCCAATGCTCATATATGGTTGTCCAGTATGGTTCAACATAGGTCCAAATTTGATTGTACATAAATAGGGTGGATAATTTTATGATTAAATTAATCAGAGGACATATTGCGAGAGCAATAAGCTCGTCCAATGAGCTAATTTTCGGGGCCTATTATCCAAACACTCTGTACTATGAGACCGTGCCTCGCAACGGCTTTGTTCCACCAGAGGCGTTCCTTGACTTGGACATGAAAGGGCTTATACAGGATAGATCCGGAATTCCGCTGATCTATCATGTAAGTAGATCATCCGTAGACGGGCGATTGTGCTACGAGCGGGAAGTAACGCGCACCGAAGAAGAGCTCCTGCGCTTCAGTAGGGCTATCTCCCACAGAGACCGGGACGATAGTATTACACAGCGTCAACAGTTCTGGTGGTTGAATGGCATATAAAGACCTGGATACCAATGTCGGGATAGAATCATACTATCATCAGCTAGCTTACATAGACTTAGCTTTTCTAGAATTAAGGTAGTATAAGATTTAAGGTAAGTTAGGTTAAGTGGTTTTACATAAAATTAAATTAAAAAAAAAAAAGTAGGTAAGTTAAGTAAGTTAAATTTTAAGAAAAAAAAAAAAAAAGACAAAGTTTTTCAAATTTTTCATTGTCTTTCAAATAATTATAAGTACTGCCACAAAATTCTGTCGCCGAAAGGCAAATTATATAATGGTTAAGTAATGTTTAGCTTAGAGCGTCGGCGAAGGACCAGTAAGTTATTATATAAGATAATTAAGCTAGAATTTAAGCATTTTTGTCTAGCCTTTAATTTAGAAACTAAGAACATAAATAGAAAATAAAAAATATTTTAAAAATGAAATGAAAATGATATTATTCCCATCTTTTACTCCTTTCATCGGTGAATTTAACAACACAAACATAGCTTCACACCCCTTAGACACCACAAATTTTCTAACTGCAGACGAATTATCCGAGATCGTAAGATCAGGAAATAACAAAAAGTCAACTGGATTAGATGGAATCCCACGCCTTCTTTTTAAAAGGCTACGCCCACCGAATCTACTTCCCATCCTCATTCTTCTTAATCATATAATTAATGCATCGCACTTCCCAGAGAACTGGAAAACTGCGGTAGTAATTCCTATTAGAAGCCCGGTAGTAGTAATAGCCCTTGCAATTATCGTCCAATATCCCTATTAAGTACACTAAGTAAGATACTGGAACGCAGGATCTACCAAAATCTTCTCCCATTTCCCAATGAGAATGCCCTCATTCCTAACTGTCAGTTCGGATTTCGTAAGCGACAATCCACATGTCATGCTCTACTAAAACTTACACACGATGTTACAACTGGTCTCCAAAACCAAAGCCCTACTGTGTGTATATCTCTCGATATTTCTAAAGTGTTTGATTGCGTCTGGATCTCAGGGCTTCTGTACAAACTGCACTCCATATTTAATCTAAACTCTCACACAACAAAGCTCTTAGCCTCTTATCTTTCTGACAGAAAATTCGTTGTGAGAATAAATTCTTCCGTCTCAGAAACCCGCAACATAAGCGCGGGTGTTCCCCAAGGCTCTATTTTAGGGCCAATTTTATATCTGTTATATACCGCGGATATTCCTCAACCCGTATCTCCTAATGTTGTGATGCTGAACTATGCTGATGATACATTAATTTACTCTAGCAGCAAATTTGTTAAGGCTGGCACTTAAATCATAACAACTCACTATGTTATGGTCCGTCATTAAGTTTGATACTTGCTAAAAATCATAAAGGCGCCATCTCGGGGCTAGTCTCGGAACTTATTGAACGATGTGTTATTTCTTCTAGTCAAATCTGCCTCGTTAAATTTATTTTCAATTGAATGATATTTTATGTGCTGCGTCGCGGGGATTCTGCACAAACGAAAACAGAAACGCTGTCGTACACAGGATCCTTGTATCTATCCTTGTGTCTATCTTTGTACTACATACTGTGATATAAGCTGCCTTAACCCCGTTGCATTCTAGGTGTAGGGACTGTGGGGAGGAAGTATTGTGCCAAACACGGACACTCCGTTCACTTTCCTCCGCCAACATGACTTCGTACAAAGTTCCGACACGTATCGTTCGCAAGCCCACAAACCGAACACCAAAATACGGAGCGGACAACACAGAAAATAACGCAGGACAAAACTGCACAACACCGGAAACAATTTACGAGAAGAGTAAAACACTGGAATGTTACGTTAATGTTTTATTCACTAAACAAAACCCCCTGCTTATGTTACAATATTGATCTGGATGAAAATTATAAAAATGCGAGTTATGTCTATGAGGCACATGGTTTTTACTTATTTTATTTTACTATACACACGCCTCCAGGTATTATCGCGTCCTCGACGCGCGACGAGGGACGGGAGATCGCGCGACCAGCGTGATTGACAGATGTAATTAGACTCAGCGATGCAACCTTCGTTTGGGGTGAGTTTTTGGTGTGGTGGTAGATATCCTCTCTACTAAGAGTATGTTTTTACTTACCACCAAAGAAACGTAAAGTCTCTCTTGGTGGAATAGAAAAGGGATCTCGTAATGGAGTTTATGGTCGTATGTGTGTGATCGTGCAGATCTGTGTTGTTTACACATGCACGAAGGCAATGGGAAAACAAAGCAAGGACAATGGGATCGAGAAGATAGTTGTCTATGAAGTGCATCGCGTCTAAAATAGACGACAATGCGTCGAAGAGGTGTGCTAAAATCAAATATGGGACGAGGGCATCATAAAAGTCTTAGATGAGTGATGCCCTTGTGTAAATAGGCGAATAGCCATTGGGAAAAAGTGCTAATGGATTGGTGAACGAAACGAATTCCTTGCGTGCATTTGTATATGCAGGGAAATTCGTGGGGAACGGATTCTATATTTGCATTGTTTATGCTTGAAATTCAATCCGGCGGCTATGTGCGAAGACGATGATTTTTTGGAGATTCAAACAAAGGAGCAATTCTGGGTAAAGTGCTTGCAGCTGTATCGATAGTTGCAAGTCATTGCAAGGCAGATTAGATGGTGATACAATGACGGTTTGTATATACCATCTGTGTCAATGGTACATGGTATCTATGGCGACGCCAGGATCGAACTCTCGTGTGAATATCTACACTAATTGGAAATTCTGTTCTGGGTCGCTAATGCAGAGATGCATTGATACATGTATGAATGCCCTTGTAGGAAAAATTCTTTGCAGGCATTTCCAGGTAATGCATTGAAAGCATTAATTATCCTTGGGAAGGAAATGTTTTTGCTGCGGGGAGATTGCGGTGCAGGTGTGGGAAGGTTGGAATTTGCCTGGCAACCGAAGATACCGAATACTTTTATTTTATGCTCCCGTATAATGGAAAGAATTCTTGTAGGGAATTAGTTCACATCCGAGACTATCATTTACACCGTGGAGGTTGCTGCGCCACTGGGAAACTCAGATCACTGGTTGATATCGATCGCGCAACCACTCGCTTTTCAAACGAATAACCAACCTAAGCAGCTTCGCCAAGTATGGAAGTGTGTGGCTGCCAACTGGGACGATTTGGGAGGTTTATTCGCATCCTTTCCGTGGTCGGAGGTGTGCTTTGGAGACTCCCATGCTAAAGCATGCGCGGAGTCGGTCACAGAGATTATTCTTTTCGGGATGGAGATCTACATTTCGCATTCGAAGTTCATATGATAAGTCTTAGGCACAAACGAAGTTCATCTGATAAGCCTTAGCTTGATAAAAAATGCGAGCAGATTGCAGCGGCACAAAACAGAGCTTTTAAACATTTGCGCTCCAATCTCACCGAGGTTAACGGAACGAATTTTGTTAGAATCAAAAACGCGTGCAATCAGGCGATTGATACCACGAAGGAGGCATACAGCGGCCGATTGACCATCAAACTCCTTGAGCGCCCAAATGGTTCGCGCTCCTTCTGATCAATGGCAAAGGCTGTCAACAGTCATTTCCCGTCCTCCTCTTTTCCCCTGTTAGCGACGGACAGCGGCACGTGAGTCAAAAATTCAAAGGATAAAGCTAATGTGTTCCCGAATTTATTTTTCGCGAATTAAAACTCGATGCTGGTGTTTTGGAGCCACCCGTCATCGCGCCGGTACTGTCTTCGATGTGGGATGTGAGGTTCCGCTCGCGTTCAGCCAACCCCAAAGAGGGGAAAAAGTGTCTTCGACAAAATCACCGGCTGATAGCATTACTGTCCATGTTATTTAAGGTGATCGAAGAGGTCACCAGTGCAGCGGACTTCTGAATGATTGTCAATAGGGATTCCGTGGCGGGCGGTCCACGGGAGACCTTTTGAACCTTATACCCGCTATAAATGAATCGAGGGCGGTTTAACGCTATAAGGTCATCAATGCAGAGTTAGTTAAGTATTTGGAGTGCAACGGACTTCTGAATGATCGCCAATAGGAATACCGTGGCGGACGATCCACGGGAGACCCCAAGCGATATATGGACGTCTGCGATGGGGGGGGGGGGGGGGGGGGGTCAAGGGTACTTGCATTGAATATCTCCAAATCGCGTCTAGCACGGAGCATTGCG
Source organism: Microdon myrmicae (assembly GCA_963931805.1). Taxonomy (NCBI): domain Eukaryota; kingdom Metazoa; phylum Arthropoda; class Insecta; order Diptera; family Syrphidae; genus Microdon; species Microdon myrmicae. The sequence goes on from OZ007496.1 coordinate 70,538,431, forward strand.
CAGCAAGCTTCGTTCGTCCGGACTTTCCCAGCAGCTTTGCGACTAGACGAAAATCGATCGAACTCGGTTGTCGTCGACGTGAGTCTTCGGATCCTTATCCTGTTAATTCCGGGGTGCCTCAAGGTTCCATTTTGGCTCCAACATAATTTTGCTTCACATACATGATTTGTTGGAGTCAACGGATAACAAAGTGTTCAGTTTCACGGATGATAGTTCGTTTGTTTCCTCTTTTTCGAGTGACCGCCCGATTAGTGCATTAAGGTCGTATCAGCTGAGACGTGGCCAGATTGATTCTCTGAATCGGGATCTGGATAAGGTCCTGCAGTGAGGAAAGGCCAATCACGCTACTTTAATGCAACGAAGATATAATATACGACATTCACAAAGGAATGTGGATAATCGGCTCCACAGCTGATGATGAATGGGCAGCGCCTCAAACTTGGGGAAAGCATGAAATTTCTCGGTGTCACGGTCTGTGGGAATGTATCGTGGCATAAACACGTGTCGAATATCGCCAGGTCCGCCTGAAGAAAACTGAATTATATTTTTAGACCCAAGAAAAAATTAACTGCAGCCCAACTTTTTCTTCTGTATAAATCCCAAATTAGACCGGCGCTCGAATATTGCTCTCATATTTGGCGCTCCGCTCCTCAACCTACTTGAGAGTATAGAGAGACGACCGATCTGCCGGATCGGGGACAGGACTCTAACGTTGGGACTACAATCGCTATCAGCCTTGTCTGTTCTACTGATATTATCACGGCTACTGTTCTTCGGAGATTCGTGTATTATTCCCCATGTTACGGACCGACCTTGAGTCCAGGTCCCCCCAGAATCAACTAATCCCCCTTCGTTTTCCCTCTTTACCTATAAAGGGAGAACAACTCGCCAAGTAGTTAATTTGCATAAACTACTTTATGCAAATTCTACTTGGCAGAGAAATTAATAAAAACCGACGTAGGCGTCAAATAATAAAAATAACGTCAACGGCAAAAAAAAAAATAATTCAATTCGACGTTAAGCTTCGAAACCAACCAGCTGAACAGTTGGAATAAAAATCATTCGACATTCGAGATTCACAGAGTTCAAAGAGAACAATTCGCAAGTCACACCCGATAGGAAGCGGAACAGGGGAGCACAACAACTCAACGCCCCTTGCAACTTGTCGCACCATTTAAACAGCTGACAAGCAGCTTCACCGACGACCGCTCAACGGTCCAAAATCACGTAAGTCCCCCCCTTCTTACATAAAACCTATATGAATAAATTGTTAATAATAACGTAACACACACAATCCGGTTTATGTGCAGTCCACAAGACAATCCGACGCATCGCACCAATTTACGGTTCATCTTCCTGCATCAGAACATCCCTGCACCATCGTCAATGCTGGATTAATTGGGGATGGTCCTTGATTACCAGCGGGTGTGTTAGTTTCACTGCCGGGAATGGAAACAGCATTTAGATCTGTGCTGGCTGCATTCATAAGGTGTATTCCGTAATTTTATAGTGAAATCAAATTGCGGCGTAACAATTATAATTTTAAGGCCACTATAATTTCAAGCCCTCGCAAGCCGACATCTCGGGTTACGACATTCATCTGCCACCTCGTTATCCCATAAAGCACTTTCAATCAATTACCAACACGCCCACCCTAAAAAAACACTTTATACATATTATTAGAAAATACGACAAAACTTTTATAATAATTGCCTGAAGGATGCATTCGTGACAGCGGTATTTGCTAAAAGTAAGTGAGTTCATCAATTGTTGAGTCCCACTATTTGATGCTTTGAATATTCAAACATGGAATTTACGAACATCGATATCATCTGCCTTTAAGTTCTCTTTGATCAATTGTGAGAATATTCTAGAGTTCTATTGAGAGCAATAATAAAATGACATGGGTAATTTCATTACCAAATTAACGACATTATTTATAACTCGTACCACAATATTACCCACGGATAACGTAGTTTTATTTCAGAGCTGTTAACAATTTCAGGATGAATTCTCTAATCCCAAAACTTTTTATATATTACTAGGGTTGCCTATCAAAAACGTCTGTATACTAATTTCAGGAGCTGGAGAAGAAGATTTCAACATTCCACAATCGGGAAGATACCATCTTGTACGCATCGTGCTTTGATGCTAATGCTGGCTTATTTGAAACAATACTTACCCCAGAAGATGCTGTATTTTCCGATGAGCTAAACCATGCATCAATTATTGACGGCATACGATTGTGCAGGGCGAAGAAATATCGATACAAGCACAAGGATCTCAATGGTAAGTGATGTAGTTGGCAACAAATAAACACATCTTAGTATTAACTTTATTTCAGATCTAGAAAAGCTTCTGTCTGAGTCCGATGCACGCATCAAACTGATCGCTACAGATGGCGTCTTCTCTATGGATGGTAACATTGCCCCTCTCCCACAGATATGTGACTTAGCCGATCGTTACAACGGTCTAGTTTTCATAGACGAGTGTCATGCTACAGGGTTTTTTGGAGAAACTGGAAGGTACTAAAACACCTCGCCACCAACATGCACAATGCTTAATATATTTTCGTTCCAGAGGTACCGAAGAATATCACAATGTCATTGGTAGAGTTCACATCATTAACTCTACTCTTGGCAAAGCCTTGGGTGGAGCAGCCGGTGGATACACCACTGGGCCCAGGGTTATGATCGATCTCTTGAGACAGAAATCTCGACCGTATCTTTTCTCGAACTCACTTCCGCCTCCAGTAGTTGCAGTTGGTATCAAAGTCATGGATATGCTGTTTCAATCCAATCATCTTACACAAAAAGTTCAAAAAAACACCGATCGCTTCAGGACAACTATGGCAAAGGCCGGTTTCAAGATCGCTGGCGAGAACCATCCCATTTGTCCAGTTATGTTAGGTGACGCTCGTCTTGCTTCGATATTTGCCGACCAAATGCTTAGTAAGGATGATTAAGTAAAACTAATCCTCATATTAAATTTTCACTTTTATAGATCGAGGAATTTACGTAATTGGCTTCAGCTACCCGGTTGTGCCAAAAGGAAAAGCTCGGATCCGTGTTCAAATATCAGCAGCCCACACGTTCGAGGACATTGATCACTGTGTGGCAGCATTTACTGAAGTTGGAACTGCCTTAAAAGTGATTTAAATACACAAGATCATTTCGTATGTGTTTCGGATATAAAATGAAATGTTGCATTTAGGTTTTTCCCGCTTGTGAATTATCTACCAAAAATAAAGATGCATACCCAGAAACCGGTTGTAGTTGAAGATGGACGGTGTGCTGAATGCTACTTGTGTCTCTCGTGATGTCAATCAGACAAACAACGAAATAGTCGTGTAGAACAACGAGGTCCGGTTTCCAGCCAGTGGTTTCAATCGCCCACCGACAGGGCAGGAAGACCATGAGAAAGAGTTCTTCATTCCAATCGTTTTATATTATTTCTCGTGAGACTTGTCATATTTATATGACTGCCGTTCTGCGTTCTTCTTGTTTAAATAGCTTGTTAAACAAGATCAGTCATTAGAGGGTTCGACAATCGTGTAGGCTGGACAACTCTCAGGAAGAAATGCGATAACAGAAAGATAGTATAAAAACTATAACTTGAGATAGTAAAAGATCTAAACAGATGAATCACATTCTAGAACTATTTGGTAATGTTGATGGGTGATTCGATAATATCAATAAAGGTACAATCGATAGCTGATACAGATTACTGACGAAGTTATTTGGCGAAAGTCACATCTCGAGGAATATGTATTTGTACCGAATTCTCCTTATAAATGTACCGAAATAAGAAAATCACAATCACAATCATTGCACTATCGATTCTCTTACCTATTCTGTTTATCAGGGTTCCTAATTGCACACTATGAAAGAGTTGGTTGTAATTTTTTTTTAGTTTGGCTCCAATATACGACATCTATTATGTGCGGATTATAAAAGTCTAAACAATTGGGAGAAAAACCGAAATAGTCAAGGCAGGTCTGTTCCTCATTGGGGTCTCTGTTACCTAGTTACCTTGGAGTCGTCATAATTTCCCACTTCACCCACTATGTGGGAAATCGGTTGGGATATTAGACATACAAGAGGAATATAAGTCATTTACGAGGTATTAGTCATCCCAGATATGTTAAATATCCAAAAGAACCTGTAACATCTAAATAGTTATTAGACATTGTTAATCAGTAGGCTTTTCCACTGATTCCCCTAGAATCCCGCTACATATTCAACAACACCAAGTTATAAAAAAACTTGCTATCCTCTTAAAAAAATGTTCCTACACTCTCTCTCTCCCGCTCGCTTACATCTTCAATCCATCCCTTGCACAATGCCTATTCCCTGACATTTGGAAATTCTCTTACATAACCGCCATACATAAAAAGGAGCCAAAAAACGATATATCAAATTATCGTCCCATTGCTAAGCTTTCACTCATTCCTAAACTATTCGAAAGCCTTCTATATGATGCGTTACGTTTTCGCTACACACCCGTCATCTCTCCTAACCAGCACGGCTTCCTTTCCGGCAGGTCCACTACTACCAACCTTGTCGAATTCACATCCCACACACTCCTTGCCCTAGAAGACGGCGAAGAGGTTGATGTCGTCACTACCGACTTTAGCAAGGCCTTCGATAAAATCTCCCACCATCTCATTCTCTTTAAGTTATCTTTCCTCGGTTTTGAACCCCTGCTGATGAAGTGGATCTCATCCTATCTCAATTATCGAACCTGCCGCGTGCGATTTAGATCGTCCATTAAAGGTAGTGTTATCCGGATTAGACCTGATTAGCAACGATATAGTGAAAAATGAACTAATTGCACTCGGGATTAAGTGCCTAGATGTTAAAACCAACACATTAAATGCGTCAACAAAAGCCCTGCACAAACACTACTTGTACATCGTCTACATTCAACGCGATACTATTAAATTAAACGAACTTAAACGTAAGTACTTGTTCAAAACCATCGTTCGCTGGGGACTTCAAAAACATCATCCAGGTAAGGTCACACAATGTCACAATTGCTAGCTATACGGCCACGGCTCGATGCATTGTCACATAAATAGCTTCTGTGCAATCTGTTCGGGAAACCACAAAACATCCGACTGCAAAACGAATGAGGTCATCAAGTCTGCAAATTGTAGTGGGCCACATAAATCCACCGATCCAGAATGCATTAGCCGAAGGCAGTACCTAGATCTTCGCCGCAAATTATCCCCACGTGGACGTGGTACAGGAAATACAACGTTCCTACAGCCTCTGAGTGACGAACAGCAGCCACTGCCCGACCGATTATCCATTGATAATTTTCCTCCACTACCCCGATCTGTGCGTCAACCTTCACCTCCTTCATCCACCTGGGCTTCTGGCTTCCATCAAACCCAGCAACCTTTCAACAGTGATACGACACACACGAAGAAAAATCCGTCTGAAACTATAACTAATGATAGCGAGATAAACTCTCTTCTTAATGAAGTTGTAACCAAGCTTAGTGCTTGTCAAACTAAAGCTGACCAATTTAACGTCATTACTTCATTAGCTATTAAGTACATATACTCGGAAAAAACATGTTAAGAAACTCTCTTAACATCATAACTTGGAATGCGAGAAGCATCAAAAACAAAAAGCATGAATTTTTTAGTTTCTTGATAAATTTTAATATTGACATTGCACTTGTTTCAGAAGCCTGGCTCAAACAAGACTTTTCTTTCTCACATCAAAATTACATATGTTATCGCCTAGACAGGGTACATGCTAGTGGTGGAGGTGTCGCCATTGTTGTGAAAAAATGTATAGAACATTCCTTGCGTCCTTCATTGCACCTTAAGTTAATTGAGAAAATTAGTATAGATATAACATTAAGTGATAACTCCAAGGTGAGTCTTTTTTCAGTCTATTTCCTTGGTGGAAATGGAAACATTGAGAAGTCTACTTACCTTAAGCGGGATCTGCAAAAATTGTATAGAGTCAACACTCGAAACAAGGTAATTATTGGTGGTGATCTAAACTGCAGACATCAGTCGTGGAATTGTCTTAGGGCAAACTGCTGGGGTAACATTTTACTAGATGTTACTGAATCCAGCCCAAGTTTTTCCTTACTTTATCCACTTCTCCCCCCCTATATCCCAGCGAGTGCTAACAAGAACCTCTTAACTCTCGATCTGTATATCACTAATATTCCAAACTACTGCACAGGACCATTAACTCTAAATCATACAGTAGCTGTAAATCGTACCAGTTTCTACCACAACTATTCCGCCGCCAACTGGAATTGTTATAAATCATATATAAACACGAACTTGGTTCTAGGTGATACCAGCCTAACTTCTATAACCTGCAGCGAGCACATTGATATCCTATGTAACCATTTTGTTTCTGTTATCAATAGAGCGGCCGATCTTGCGATACCTAAATGTTCCACTGCTCCAGTTGATAAAGCACCGCTTCCTAAAAATATCTTACATCTGATTAGGCTACGAAACTCTGAAGGAAGAAAATGGCTGCGTTATAGAATCGATTGTTTTCTAGTTAATGTTAAAGTCTTAAATAATATCATTAAAAAAGAAATCTCAACATATAGGAACAAGTGTTGGAATAAACACCTTTCCTCTCTTGACAAAGCAAGCAAACCGTTCTGGAAAATATCAAAAATTATGAAAAAGAGGGGGTCAAGTATTCCTCCGTTGAAAGATCACGACAAGTTGTTTATTTCTTCAGTGGAGAAATCGAACCTACTTGCTAACACGTTTAGTAAGAACCACTCCATATCTATGCATCTAAGCGACGCGTATACTGAAGCTGAAGTTGCTAACACTATCCATGTACTTTCTCAAACACCAGCTGAAAGTACTTACGCAACTAATATCAGCAAAGTTAAAGAATTGATAAAAAAATCGAAATCAAGAAAGGCTGCTGGTCTCGATAATATTAACAACAAATTAATTAAAGCACTTCCACCTGCTGCAAGTAACTATTTAACATTCATTTTCAACGCTTGTCTTAAGAATTGTTATTTTCCGGACTGTTGGAAAACAGCAAAAGTAATATCTATCCCGAAACCCGGCAAACCGAAAAACAGCCCCGAAAGCTACAGACCTATTAGTCTACTTAGCTGTCTAAGTAAGCTCTTAGAAAAAATCATTAAGGAAAGGATCGATCGTTTTGTGGAAGACAATAACATCTTACCAAACTTTCAGTTCGGTTTCCGTAGTGGTTACAGCACAATCCACCAAGTCGTACGCATTAAAAACCACATAGCTGGTAAATTCATCGACAAGGAGTCAACGGGACTGGTTCTTCTAGACATCGAAAAAGCCTTTGATACGGTATAGCACGATGCCTTGATTTATAAGCTACTGAAGCTTAAGCTGCCAATGCCGCTTATCGAAATTATCCAGAGCTTTCTTCGTTCGAGAAAATATGTTGTGAGTATAGGAACCGACATATCCTCTACTCACCAAATCCACTATGGTGTACCCCAAGGCTCGGTCCTTGGTCCCATATTATTCACATTGTTTGTCGCAGATTTACCATATCTAGGTGAAAACATTCAGGTAGCTATGTTTGCCGATGATACGGCTGTTTTCTCTTCGGGTGCCTTATTCACTAAACAACTCTTTGCAAGCAGCTCAGCAAGCAGTATCTTACAGGAAATGGAAAATAAAAATAAATGGTAATAAAACACAAGCTGTCTGGTTTTCGAGATGTAGGAAACTCTGCTACCTACCAAATGGCACTAAACGCAGTTGATATTGATTGGTCCGAAGACTGTAGATATCTAGGTATTATTCTAGATAAAAAACCTATCTTTCAAAAACACATCACTACCACAATAGACAAAATAAGCAAAGTCGTAAGAGTTATGTATCCATTAGTGTGTAGAAAGTCAAAGCTTAGCATCGAAAATAAAATTATAATATTTAAAACCATTTTTCAAGCTATACTCCTGTACGGCACCCCTGTATGGTGTAATTGTGCTCGCACACACAAAATAAAATTGCAAAGGTGTCAAAATAAAATACAGAAAATGTTGCTAAATTTGCCATGGCATTATTCAACACATGAACTACATGAAAACGCTAACGTTTAACCGGGAGAGTTCCTTATTGACAAAATCAATCGAAACTTCTTCGTCAATTGTTCTTTTTCTGACAATGTTCTCGTTTCCCTTCTTGCGTTATCCTAAATCACTACATATGTACTCTGTCTATGAAAATTATATCGAGGTCATTACTTTATAAAATAACCGGCAACCCGTGCAATATTAGTCTTAAGATTCAAATAAGGGTTTTTTTATTGTAGTTTTCCCTTAATTTATTATTTGTTATTCATTAAAATTGTGCTATTGTCGTTATATAGATTTAAGATTATAGTTGTAAAGGAATTGCTATCCTAAATCTCTTAAGTACTAGTTGTAAAATATACCATAAATGTAATTATCTCATCATCATCATCATCATCATCATCATCGGCACTACAACCGGGAGCCGCTCTTGGCCTTATTTAGCAAGTCCTGAGGCTTGTTATATTTACCATAATGATTTATTTTGTCTGGGCAAGGTCATTAGTCTTGCGCCAGGGACTCCCCGACGGGGAATCGAACCCCGGTCTCCCGGGTGACAGGCGGGTATACTAACCACTATACTATCGAGGAGCCCAAATGTAATTATCTACCAAATAAAATTCAATTGAAATTGTTATTATTTCTGAATGTGCCTCTGGCGCAGGCATTCTTCCATTACTATATGTATATTCCATGGATGCTGGTTGCTTAGGAGCACCGGCTATTTGTTCATATGACACACAAGGAGCCACGAAATTGTTGTAAGAACGAGTTTTCATTTTTTTCTCTTCTTCAAGTTGTTTCTTTTTGGATTCCAATTTTAATTTCATTTGTTGAAATTTAGGACATCCTCTAAAATTGGCAGTGTGACCTGTATTTTTACAAAGGACACAGGACAGTGTTTTCCTATCTGGAAGCTGTTCCTTGCCCAAGGGTCATTCACCAATGATATGGTCGGAGAGGCACTTTACGCACCTGAATTGCACGTGGCAGTTTGATGCCGCGTGCCCGAAGCGTTGACAACGCATACACTGCAATACGCGATCGATTTTTCTAATTTTTTCCCAACTTATTGTTTGGTGGTTGAGGTGTTTGATGTATCGGAGAGCATCAACTTTACTGTTGGGACTCAGTGATACAATAAAGAAAGGCAGTTTGCAATTGCGTTTTCTGGAGTTGGCGGTAGAGAAGGGTTTCACACCTGTAAATTTTATATTGTCGGTTTCGACATTTTTTAATTCCTCGAATACCTCTTCAGGGAAAAAACATGGGTCAACTCCTTTTAAGAACATGGAGATTATTTTCTCCGATTTCGGGGTGTACGTGTAGTACTCGCTTTTTGTCCTACCCAAAGCAGTCATTACTTTGCGTTAATCTTCAATATTCTCGCACATTAATTTTATTTTAAAATTATTAATTTTTTTCATTTTAAAATGTTTGCATGTTAACTCGCCTAATTTTATAACGTCCTTTGTTTCCATGGACGCAATTATTATAGGTGGCGCCTTTTCCGTTCTGTTGGTTAAGTTTTGCTGGTTCTTTTGCTGCTGCTGCATTTCCTTCGTTTGCTACCTTTTGTTTGCTGCCTGATGTTGTTGGTCATGATTTTTCCGTTGTGTTGTTCTATTTTCTTGCCTTTGTGATTGCTTCTTTTGGTTTATTCAGTTCCTCTTTTTTTGTGTCGATATCCGCAAGGAGTTTGTCTAGTTCCGCCGGATCTGTTTCAGTACCTGTGATATTGTTTTCTTCATCAGCAGGTTATTCAATATGACTTGGGTCAAGGTCAACCAATTCGTGTGTATTCACTTTTCTTTCCTTTTACATTATTTTCGCCATCTGTATTTGGCTTGCGCCGCTTTGTTATAAGAATCAGCTCAGAATATACTCACATCTGGGCCGGCTTGTCGTAAGAGGCGACTAAAGGCCGAGTGGTAGCCGGGGTCCCAACGCCCTGTGCGCCCGGTGAAATACCACCCCATCAAGCTTTAGGCTCCGTGAAATGGTCGGGAGAAATCCCTGGCCATCTTTCGGAGCTTGGCTGATAAACCGGTTCGAGAAAAGGTTGGGTAGGTGGTAGTCGGTCCCGAGGTGAGATACCACCCCGTCACGCTGTACATTCCGCGATATCGCCGAGAGATATCTTCGACGGTGTTTCGGATGTGTGGCTGATGGCCCGGACTGAGACGGTGATAAGTCATGATGGTACCTTCTGATATAAAGAATTCGGGAAGTAAACTAGTCTCCCATTCGGATCTCCGGGGGGGGGGGGGGGGGACTATGTCAGGGGGAACATCATGCAGATATCATGATAAGTAATGGAACTTTAAGAGGTTCGTCATCGCATAACCGAGCTCGCTCTCGAGGCTCTGCCCACGCTCGACTGGTGACGGCATTTTGTAACATCAGGGGCATCGGTTTCACCAATATGAATGTAAACGCCGTCCACCATTGTTTGCAAACAACGAAATCTGATATCCTTGCCCTAACTGAGACCCAGGTCGATTCGTCAACTGATTCGACATATCTTCGTTGCCCAGGATACGACTTACGTTCGAGATTCTGTTTTAAGGGCGGAGTCTGCGTCTGCACGCGGTCCAATCTGGCTTGCCAGAGGATGGAGACGTTGGAACCCGATAATATGGACATCTTATGGTTGAGGGTCGTGCTAAGGAATTCCGTTCAATTTCTTTGTTGTCTTGACGATCGACCGGCGACGTTCTTCGAACATCTTTCACATACCGTCGACTGGATACAGATCAACCACCCAGCTTCTGAAATTGTTGTCCTTGGTGATTTTAATGTGCACAATACCGGCTGGTTGTTACATTCTAACATAACCGACGAGGCTGGGAGTCTGGCGGAGATGTTTGCCGTAAGTCACAACTTGACCCAACTCGTGGGGGAACCAATTACCGGATGCCCGAGGTGATTATGCGAACATCCTGTTTTTGACATCCGAACCGAGTATTTATACCATAGATGTTTCTGCGCCACTGGGAAACTCAGATCACTGCTTGGTATCTGTCGCGCAAGCACTTGCATATCAAGCGAATAGCCGACCTAGGCAGCTTCGCAATGTATGGAAGTATGGGGCCGCTAACTGGGACGATTTGCAAGATTTCTTTGCATCCTTTCCATGGTCCGAGGTGTGCTTCGGAAACTCCGATGTTAACGCTTGCGCGGAGTCAGTATCAGAGATTATTCTTCTGGAGGTGGAGATGTATATTCCACATTCCATCAAACGAAGTGCGTCTAATAAACCTTGGTTTGATAAAAAATGCGAGCTGATTACCGCGGCAAAAAATTGAGTTTTTAAGCAATGGCGCTCCAATCCCACCGATGTTAACAGAACGAATTTTGTTAGAATAAGAAACGCGTGCAACCAGGCGATTGATACCGCGAAGAAAGCTCACAACGACAGGTGACCAACAAACTCCTTGAGCACCCAACTGGTTCGCGCTCCTTCTGGTCAATGGAAAAAGCTGTCCGCGGTAACTTCGCATCCTCCTCTTTCCCTCCGTTAGTGACAGACAGCGGGACGTTGGTCACAAATTCAAAGGATAAAGCTAATGTGTTTGCGAATTTGTTTTCCGCGAATTCAAACTTCGATCCCGTCCTTTTGGAGCCACCTGTGATCTCGCCGGTACGATCTTCGATGCGGGATGTGAGATTTTGTCCGCGCATTATTCAACGCATTTTACGTGAACTGGATTGTAGGAAAGCAACCGGCCCGGACGGAATACCAGCAATATTCCTTAAGAACTGTGCTCCAGAACTATCGCCGGTTCTTGGCAGACTCTTCCGCTTATCTTATGCACGGAGGACCTTTCCTGCCTGCTGGAAAATCGCTCGAGTTCGGCCAATCCCAAAGACGGGAAAAAAGTGTCTCCCACCAAATTACCGCCCGATAGCATTACTGTCTATTTTATCTATGGTAATGGAAAAAGTCATAAATACAGAGTTAGTTAAGTATTTGGAGTGCAACGGACTTCTGAATGATCGTCAATACGGATTCCGTGGAAGGCGGTCCACGGGAGACCTTTTGACACTTATAACCGATATATGGACGTGTGCGATTGAACGGCATGGTGAGTCAAGGGCGGTGGCATTGGATATCTCCAAGCCTTTTGACCACGTCTGGCACGGGGCATTGCTGAGCAAACTTCATTCATATGGACTTTCCCAACAACTTTGCGACTGGACGAGGAGCTTCCTCGAGAATCGATCGATCCGGGTTGGTCGGCGAGTGTTCGGATCTGTATCCTGTTAATTCGCGGGTGCCCCAAGGTTCTATTTTGGCTCCAACCTTGTTCTTGCTTCACATAAATGATTTGTTGGAGACAGCGGGTAACACAATGTTCAATTTTGCGGATGATAGTACGCATGTTTCCTACTTTTCGAGTGTTCGGCCGATTGGTGCTTCTGCGTCGCATCAGCTGAGATGTAGACAGAATGACTCTCTGAATCAGGATCTAGATAAGGTCCTGCAGTGGGGAAGGGCCAATCTCGTCGGCTTCAGTGCAGCGAAGAGACAATAGACAACATTCATAAAGAAAAGTGGATCATCGGTTCCACAGCTGATGATGAATGGGCGGGCCCTCGAGGCTGGGGAAAGTTTGAAATTGCTCGGCGTCACGGTCTGCGGGAAGTTATCATGGCATAAACACGTGTCGAATATCGCCAGGTCAGACACAAGAGAACTGAGCTATCTTTTTAGAGCCTAGAAATATTTTACTCCGGCCCAACTTCTTCGCCTATATAAATCCCAAATTAGACCCACGCTCGAATATTGCTCTCATGTTTGGAGCACTGGCTCCTAATCATGCCCTCGACCTACTTGAGAGCATACAAAGACGAGCGATCAGCCTAATCGGGGACAGGGCGCTGACGTCGGGACTACAGTCGCTATCATATTGAAGACGCGTAGCCGACCTCTGTCTGTTTTACAGATATTATTACGGGTGCTGTTCTTCGGAGATTCTTGTTATTGTTCCACGCAATTCGGCTTATATGCGCTCCACAAGACAATCCGACGGATCGCACCCGTTTGTGGTTTATCTTCCGACGGCGCGAACATCCCAGCATCAGAACTCGTTCCGTTACAGAGCGGGGAAGCTGTGGAACTCCCTTCCCACGCGAGTGTTCCCGGAGCGTTACGTCAAAAAGAACTGCAACTGTTATTTGATGGCATCTCGGGCCGCCCACTCGGCGCTATACGTTCGCCTCTCGCGAGAGAAGTCTAATAAAAAAAAAAAAAAAAAGCTGTCCCTTCAGTCGGCTCCGGGTCATCGTTTTAAAGTCTGCGTGGCCTCTTTTCATGAAAGGTGACGAACCCTTTAACACTGTATGTGTTGCCAAATATACGTCCCTTCTCTTTTACTTGCGGACGATGATTGCCAAGGCGCGGTCCTTGGAGCCATATTATTCACGTTGTTTGTTGCGAATTTAACAAGTCTAGGTGAAAACACTAAGGTAGCTACGTTTATTTTTTTTATTCACTAACGTGTACAACTCTTGGCAAGCAGCTCTTGACAAACTAGCAGTATATTACAGGAAATGGAAAATAAAAATAAATGGTAATAAAACACAAGCTGTCTGGTTTTCGAGATGTAGGAAACACTGCTATCTACCAAATGGCACAAAACTCAGTATGTGTGCAGTTGATATTGATTGGTCCGAAGACTGTAGATATCTAGGTATTATTCTAGATAAAAAACATATCTTCCAAAAACACATCACCACCACAATTGACAAAATAAACAAAGTCGTAAGAGTTCTGTATCCATTAGTGTGTAGAAAGTCAAAGCTTAGCCTCGAAAATAAAATTATAATTTTTAAAACCATTTTTCAAGCTATACTCCTATACGGCACCCCTGTATGGTGTAATCGTGCTCGCACACACAAAATAAAATTGCAAAGGTGTCAAAATAAAATACTGAAAATGTTGCTGAATTTGCCATGGCACTTCGACATATGAACTACCTGAAAACGCTAACGTTAAACCGATTGACAAAATCAATTGAAATTTCTTCGTCAGTTGTTCTTTTTGTGACAATGTTATCGTTTCCCTTCTTGCGTTATCCTAAATCACTACATATTTTGACGCATATGACAATCAGTACTGGAATATTCTAGAAAGTCCGAAACCAAGTACTAGATTATTCTAGAAAGTACTGGGAAACTGGAGACTATGAACAATAGAAAATTCGAGACTATGGAACGGACAGAAACGAAACACCAAATCAGAATGTGGAAAAACGGTATAAATATGTCGCACGCAGATCGGGAAGATAAGCAGAAGCAGAAGAAGTAGAAAGTAAGCAGTGAAAGACGCGATAAGTATGGAAGCGATAAGTCAAGAAATCGTGAAGTGTACGGTAAAAGTAACGGTTATTATTAATGGACTAATAAGGTGTTACATTAATTCAAAATCGATTTATATATTAAAAATAATTAATCCAGCGAACCCGAAGCTCCCTACAATTGGTGTCAGAAGTGGGATTAATTATTGGTGAAGTAGATAAGTCTGTAAAAGTGTGTTGTGACTATGTCAGATCGACAGTTGGGGGATCTTCACGTTCCTGAGTTGAAGAAGGAACTTGAGGACCGGAATCTGGATAGCAGAGGACAGAAGCAAATTCTTGGACAGCGTCTGCAAGCAGACGTGGAAGTCCTTCCAATTCCAAACCAAGAACCAACAACCGTCATTGAGCAGCTTATCAATAATTGGATCAGCAGATATGGAGTTCCCTGTGAGCTTCATTCCGAAACAGTACCGGAAAATTCTAGAAAGTCTGAAACAAAGTAATAGAATATTCTAGAAAGTACTGGAAAACTGGAGACTATGAACAATAGAAATTTCGAGACTTTGGAACGGACAGAAACGAAACACCAAATCAGAATGTGGAAAAACGGTATAAATACGTCGCACGCAGATCGGGAAGATAAGCAGAAGCAGAAGAAGTAAAAAGTAAGCAGTCAAAGACGCGATAAGTACGGAAGCGATAAGTCAAGAAATCGTGGTGTACGGTAGAAGTAATAGTATTAACAGAGTAATAAAGTGTAACATTAATTCAAAATCGATTTAACGGCTCTTATTTATTAAAAATAATTAATCCAGCGAACCCTAAGCTCGCTACAATATGCACTCTGTCAATGAAAATTCTGACTAGGTCATTATTACATAAAATAACCGGAAACCTGTGCAATATTAGTCTTAAGATTCAAATAAGGGTTTTTTCTTGTAGTTTTCCCTTAGTCGTTTATTATTTATTTTTCATTAGATTTGTGCTATTTTCATTATATAGATTTAAGATTATAGTAGTAAAGGAATTGCTGTCCTAAAACTCTGAAATACTAGTTGTAAACTATAAATGTATTATCTACTTAATAAAAATTGCATTGAAATGAATTGAATTAATTAAAAAAATAAACTGCGTCAATAAACCAAAAATGGAAGTGTCAACTTATATTCAAAATAATTTTGTATATGAACTGGCAACTAAGCACCATGGCCCAAACGAAATATACATTCTCTTGTGAAGCTCATCCATCTTGTATAGTTCACTCATATTTCATTTATATTAACCTCTGATTAATTATTTAGATAAGTATATATTGCACGAAAATGTAATTTCGAATTAGTTGGATGCTCGCACCCTGTAGGAGAATCACACAGAACTGTAATAGAATGTCCACTGCCCATGGTGTTAAAAAATTCAATTTCCCCTTTCGTTGAGTGCATCGTTAGCTTTGTAAAACGAAAAGCTATAGAAGACACTTTCCGTGCCTAGAGGTATGCTCCACAGGTATGCGTATGCCTAAAGTCTCACAATAATTTAATGTTCACATCTCAGCATGCGTCTTGTGAGGAACTATTTTTAAACGAAAACCAAACGGGATGGACTCTAAAAGAATATACACAACTTTAAATTGGATGAAAATAAAACTTGGTACAATATTTTGTTACGTTTGTTGATTTAGAGGTTTGATGTTAGTAAATGTCAGATTTGTAAAATTGAAAAATACGCCAAGTATTCTCTCTATTAATTTCTATATTTTACGCCCCATAACTGACAATTAAATCAAACAATCAAGAAACTGTCAAGGAATTTGTTTATTACAGAATGTCAAGTAGTAGTGGATTTTTTGTTCACAGTAATAATTTAGATGATTTGATCTGAAATCAAGGATTTTTGATGAATTTCGCAATATACACTTATCTTCTATCGTAAAATTAGGCAGCATCAACTTAATATTCTAAATTTTGTCACATACGTGTTTTTAAAATTCAGGTTATTCACTGACCTCAATTTTGAATTGAGAACTTTCATATTATTCCTTTCCTCGGAAACAGTCTTTGAAAATGTGAAACCTAAAACGCGCACACAAATCCCTAGAGCACGTATATAAGGCTCCTCAACTCTAAGCCTGCCTCCGCAATTGGCATTTTCCCAAGTGATCCATAAGTATTTCTATTGGAATACTGCCATCATTATGCCAAAGGAATTGCAAATGAGCAACTAACATGCCAAAAGCTTGCAGCCAAGTGAAAGGCATATTCCTCCAGAAAAAGGAACCGTGAGACGAGAACTGAATGTTAAAGTGGTTGTCTTGGATGCTTTTAGATATGTACGAACCTCCCTCAACTAATTTACCCGATCCCCTTCAGCGATATGTGTCGAAAGGATTCCAAGTACATTCGCTTTAATTTAAACTTCACACCACGACCCAAGAGCATTAGTCCTATTCAATTAGATGCGTCTATCTATTGAGACGTGGATGACTAGGAATCCTAATTACGGCCGCTTCAGGACAAGCAAACAAAGTGACACCAGTTGGATGATTTGTCAGTTTTAATTCCAACACATCGCATTAAAGCGATGATCCTTTAAAATATCCTTTTCAGCGAATACGACTGCAGGCGTGTGTGATGGATTATAGTTCTGGTCACAGGTGCTAAAGTAAAAGTACGATCCGCCCTTTGGTGTTGAATGCCACCACACATATGGCAATGCGGCAGTAATGAAGGGACTCCCTTGACATTTTGCAAGGATGACAAATTGACTCATCAGTTCGCACACAACAACAAACGTGGTCTGTTACGTGTTTTGCTTCTCGTTATTTTTGCCAAGCATTTCTATGCCGAAGGTGGTAGACCCTCCCTCCGCTGTAGGGTGAGGTAAAGACTGAATCCTTCTGCCGATCCATCTGCAGTGACATCAAGTTCGGGTTTAGTTCTAGAAAGTGAGAAATGAGTTTACTTCTGACCTGACATCGCATTAAGGATTTACGTAACTTTCTTCCTTTGATATTTTTTCCCTGCTTTCCCTCTTGTGACGGAAAAATGATTCGCTTGACGAACGGGGTAGGAATGAGGTTGACGTATAGAAAAGAAAAACAAAAATGTCCCGAGACAGGATTTGCTTTAAATTGCTTGGACATCATGACCATTCCATAATGTAACGTGTCTGGGAAGGCATTACTGTGCTTTCTTTCATTTATTTCGCCTTCAATCATTGTGTCCTGGGGAGCATTCCACGCCTTATATGGGCCCTTCCAATGTCCCACCCTTAAACAACAACTTTCTGCCTCACGACCGACCTAGTTTCGCATTGGAGGTATTCTAATAAAAATAGCAATCTGAAGTTTTCGATGGCAATGTGGCGTGTAGAAAGGACATTTCGAGAAACTTATTCCTCCCGTTGGCGCTGTTTCCATCCAGATTTGTGTACGCGAACTGGAAGTTTGTTTTATTAATGAAAAGATACAACATATAAATTCTCTCTCGCGGAATGTTAATTAAAACACAACGACTAGGCGTTCTATTAGCCACGTCGAAGTAAGAATAATGAATGTCCGTAAATGTTTGACTTATGGCCTAACAGAAGAGGTGGGGAAATAACAATTCGACCGGGAAATCAAAGAACGGTCGGGGAACTAGACAGATTCCTCGTTGTTCTCAAATACACTCTCATATAGCTGTATCTTAGATATATTTGTGTAAAGAAAGATACTTACAATTCTTTGTCGTTTCAGTTGTAAACCGTTAAGAGTATCAAAGGCGTTCTGGGGTGTACCATCTTAAATGATGGATGGATTCCCTTGTGTAGCAGCAAAGAAACATTAGTATGCATTTTTTTTTTTCCTTTTCCTGGCATGTTTCGAAGGATGTGTCTGGTCAAAGGGCATTTCCATTTGGGAGCTGTGAGTGTTTCATAAGAATTCTGTGGGTGTTGCCTGGGTGGGAATTCTAGCCGTTACGAATAACCATTTATGAGGTGGGAAATGAAAGGTGTCTGGAGCAAAGTTTTCCTTTTGCTTTCTCATTATAAACGCCCATTTCTCGTGCTTGGACTTGTAAATGATAGTAGTCCGTTTAGTAAAGAACTTCTCACTAGAATAAAAGGATAAATATATGCAATATATATAAGATTGTTCTTATTCGATGCTACGCATTTTCCAAGAAGGATTTCTCAGTCATGGCTGATGCCGCAGTTTTGCTTATATAACAGGTTGAATTGTCAAATCAATATTGGATGATGTAAGGATCAGTAATGCACGTAAAATTGTCTCATTTATCCGAAAGTGTTATTGAGAATTGGAATCAACTGATTCACATATGTAAATATTTCGATAGGAGACATTCGAATAATGTTTTATGTCATAACTAATCATCATCATCGGCCCTACAACCGGGATCCGGTCTTGGTCTTATTTAACAAATCTCTCCACCGGTCCCGATTTCGAGCCGATGTCATCCCGTTTGGCACTCCCAGGGCCTGGGTGTCCTGGTCTACGTCATCCCTCCATCGCAGACAAGGTCTCCCGCTCTGTCTCCTTCCATACATTCTGCCACAAGGGACTTTCCGCGCAGGCTCCTCTTCGCTCATTCGAGCTAGGTGTCCCGCCCACCGGAGTCTACCGAGCTTGATTTTTCTTACAATGTTAACTTCAAGGTAGATCGCGAAGAACTCATGGTTGTAGCGTCTCCGGAATCGTCCTCCCTCGCATACAGGGCCAACAATTCTCCTTAGGACCTTCCTCTCGAATGCAGCTAAGAGTTCAGAGTGCCTTTTATTAAGCACCCAGGTGTCGGATCCATACATAAGTACTTATAAGACCATGGTCTTGCACAGCAGTAGCTTGGATGTTCTGGATAAATTTCGGGATTTAAAGAGCCTTAATAGACCATAGTAGGCTTTGTTTGATTTGATCAGCCGTTCGCGTATTTATTCTTCCATATTGTTATCGGCTGATACGATTGACACAATGTAGTTAAAGGATTGCCCTACTTCAAATTCGTGCTCCACTACCCTGATAGTTTGACCGATGTTAAGTCTTCTCTTCGCAGAAGTTGCCACCATGTACTTAGTTTTCCCCTCATTAATGTGCAGTCCCAGTTTTTGTACTGCCTACTCGATTTGGGTGAAGGACTCCTGTACAACCGATTCGGTTCTACCGATGATGTCGATGTCATCTTCGTAGGCAAGTATCTGACAGGACTTGGTGATAATAGTTCCTCTGCTTGTGACGCCAGGGTCATGGATTGCTTTCTCCAACGCCAAGTAGAAGAGGAGGCAGGCCAGACCGTCCCCTTGTCGGAGTCCATCAAAGATGTTATCTTGGAACTGAATATTTCTTCTGTGGGGGTAGAAGTATGATTGCCAACGTATGGCTCGGTTTCTTCAATCCCCAACGATGTTTCGACGAATAGTCCACTTTACACAAGTATCCAAGAGAAATATAAGCGCACTGTGTTGGTTGTTTAATTGAATAATTTGTTTTTTTATTGTTTTGAATTAATTTAATTTGGTTTAGCCTATGTTTATCTCTAATTATACACTCGTAACTTTCTGTAGTTCAGCAATAATCCTTCAGTCGAGAATAATTTTTCTCATTACTGTATAAGCAACGAATTTAAACAGTGAATTCCGCGTTTCGATTTAGCTAGTGCACTACGAAGTTCTTGATTATTAGGTATTAACTCACGATTGATTTCATGGTACGTCTCCATTCGTAAATAATTTTTTAATTATAAATCAGATTTCCTCCGAAGCTTGTGGCTCGAGCGTGTACACCCGCGATGCTGATTGAGTAACGACTGGTTGAAAAAGGGATGAAGATGGGTAATTTTATTTTTGCACACAGGACAACCAATAGAGATAATACTTCTGCTCTCTCATTGCCAAGCCCGTCGATGTGTGGTGAATACATCGGTTAATTCGATAGTCGACGAACATGGGAGAATGAGAGCACAGAAACACAAAGTACTATGATTTCGAGGTGTGTTTGGTTGTGTGTGCATGAATCAATGCAGTTCTGATGATAACCCATTGACTTAGTTCGGTGAATGTGGTGACCTCGGGGTGCATTGAACTATAGGAAGACAGAACTGTGAAGAGAAGGAAAATGTATCTGGTGCTATTCACCTCTGAAATGAGATCGTTGATCACAAGCGAATGGATGGTCTGGGAAAAGTCAAAAGGACGCCGCGATGCTTGGGAAATAATCAGCGTGAGAACCAGACTCTAAGGCGCTGAAATAACCCCAGCGGCTTCGCTATGATGCAACGGAGTCGTTTGGTTAGATTTGTTGTTGCTAACCGACATGATGTGATTTCCGATGGAAATCTCATGGGCTAGCAAAAATGGTAGCTGAATTCAATTATGCATTATCTGCATAGAAGAATGAATTCAGCTATGCGTCCATTTGGAAAACATGATATTTCAGGTGAATAGCGAACGGTGGGATAGGTATGAGTATGACACGCTGAAAGCGATAGAAATAAGGCGGACATTGTGGTTGGAATTGTGCATTGGTTCTCCATGTAATATAGAGAACCCACACACCTTCTCTTTTAACTTGCAAGTGACCAGCAGCATCGGCGATATTAACTGTGTTGAGATGGTCGACCCATGGTCTCTTTAATTTCATGCACTGCTACCATAGACGTCATCCTCATCTCCGCTAACATAGGCCGTCGTGTTACATAGAACTTATCTTCTTCTCCACTATCATAAGCAGTCGTGGTTACCCGCAATACCAACACCTTGCACTTCTGAGAGAGAGAGAGAGATCTTTTTTTTCGTAATAATATTTTCAAAAAAAAAAGTCTGTGACCGCACATTTTACAATTCAGAGATTTGATAAGTTATATCTTACAACTGAAACATTATCTTGGATAAAGAAAAGAAAAATATGTATAATTAATAATTAAAAGAATAAATCGAAGGAAAATACGAAAAGGAAAAACCTTTATTAAAAAAAAAAAAAAAAAAAAAAAACAATAATAAATAATATAAAATGTAAATATTTACATGAAATTATGACAAATTAAGCAAGAAGCTGGGTTATGAGAGAATTTTCAGAACTTTCACAGCTGATGTTAAAGTTATATACTAGTTTACGAATTCTTTCAGAAATCAATTCAATATCCGCCCTTCCGTGGAGACTTAAGGTTGAATAGTGCCAAGGGAGGTCTAGCATCATTTTC
Source organism: Microdon myrmicae (assembly GCA_963931805.1). Lineage (NCBI taxonomy): Eukaryota > Metazoa > Arthropoda > Insecta > Diptera > Syrphidae > Microdon > Microdon myrmicae. Next base: position 70,560,002 of record OZ007496.1, read on the forward strand.
AAAACTTTGTTTTGTGATACCTGTAACTTCTTTAAATGGCACCTTGCAGCGTTACCCCATACTGGACACCCATATAACAGTATAGCTTGGAAAATAACTTTATGAATAATAATCTTATTTTCATATGTGAGTAAAGACTTGCAGTTAATAAGAGGGTAAAGCATCTTAATAGCAATACTCATTTTATTAAGAGTACTTTGAATATGTTGTTTAAATGTGAGTTTTGTATCGAGATGAACTCCGAGATACTTTACGGATTGCTCCCATGCAATCGAGGTACCATTTATTTGCAGCTGATAGCAAGCTTTTCTCTTTCGTGTAAAAAAGATGGCTTGTGTCTTCCCAACATTCAGCTTGATTTTCCATTTCATATAATATTTTTCAAGTATCTCGATCGCATGCTTTAGATTTGTCTCAACGTTGAGAGAAAATTCATGCGACGCAAATACTGCAATGTCGTCAGCGAAGATAGCTGATTCATACTGCGGTAGATTTGGAAAATCCGAAGTGTCGATATTGTACAAAGCTGGACCAAGTACTGAGCCTTGGGGGACGCCACAATCAAAAAATATAAATCTAGAAACATTGCAATTGACATGAACCTGAAAACATCTATTGGATAAGAAGCTCTGGACGACCTTACACAAATACAAAGGAAAGTCGAACTGCATCATTTTATATATTATCCCATTGTGCCATACGGAATCAAAAGCTTTTTCAATGTCTAACAATATCATGCCCGTTGATTGACCACGTGAACGATGGTCTAGAAAATGGGTGCAAATTCGTTTAACCTGGTGCGAGGTCCTGTGAAAGCGTCGAAATCCAAATTGGATATCGGGGAAAATATCTTTATCTGAAACAACTTTTAAAATATGTTGTTTCAGGATTTTTTCAAAAACTTTACTTATGTTGCTAAGTAAACTAATTGGCCTGTAACTTTCAGGTTTATCTGGGGCTTTTCCAGCCTTAAGGATAGGCACAACCATTGCTTTTTTCCAACATTGAGGAAAGTATTGACATTTAAGACATGCATTGATTATAAATGTTAAGTATTTAATTCCAATATGAGGCAATTGTTTTAGCACTTGATTACATTTCTTACGTTTTCTTCTTCTACAAATGCATTTAGAGGAGTTAATTCGTTTGTGGTGTCGAATCTTTCGATTCTGTTACCGACAAGTTCATTAGTTTCAAATTCACCCAAATGCTGAGAGACCAAGTGATTTTTTGAGAAACTTGTTCCAAATAGGTTTGCTTTTTCAAAACCTGTAAAAAAGTAGTAGAAGAATCCTTCAGAAATAGTATTTTACGGTTTTTATTCTTGATTAACTTCACTATATTCCAGAACGGTTTAGCATTTTTATCCATAACGCTCAGTTTTTTGTACCATTCTCTATTACGATGGATTTGTATCTGGTCAGTAATGCGCTCATTAAAATGGGAAACCATTGATCGAGAAAAGGGCTGACGGTAATTCTGCCAGTTTCTTCGATGAATGTTTTAATAAGCTCTAAGATATGGATTGGAAGTTTTTTAAAAATATCCTTTTTTACTCTTTTGGGAATACTTTCATCAACCGAAGAAATTATAGCTTGTGTAAAGTTTTGTACAATAAGGTCAACATTATCTTTACAAGACACTCTTTCAAGATTTGTAGTACTAATTTGAAGGCTCATTTTAATCTTTGATTTGAATGAATTCCAATTAGCATTCTTCATGTTCAGGAAATATTGAATCTTTCTTTCACCCAACCAAGAAAGGTTACAAAGAACAGGATTATGATCTGAACTGAGAGCACGGGTTCTGTTATAAGACCAGGGACATTTGACACAAACAAGTCAAGGACAGAGGGGATGCCACGAGAACCTGCGGGGAAATAAGTTGGACAAGGTGGATAAAACATATTAATAGGTAGTGCCAATGGAAGGGCAGCCAATATATTGCCCCAAGCATTTGCTCTTACACACCCCCAATCTCTATGCCGGCAGTTAAAATCCACCACCTAATAGAAATTCACCATTCATTGTGAATAACTTTTTTAAATCTTGCTTGAGCTATTTTCTTTTAATATCCGACGAAGATCCACCAGGGAAATAAACAGAATAGATTTTTACTGTCATATGGTTTTTTAACTTAATCATTACACCTACATTCTCCACAAGCCTAGTTGGAATTACAGGTAAAAGCGAATGTTGAATTGACTTCCTGATAAGAATCGCCACTCCCCCACCCCTTTGGTCTACTATTATTATTCATAAAGTTACTACTCTATCAATGCGACAGCAGTTAAAGTCAGATGATGGGAGTTTTATATCAAAATTAAGCCAAGTTTCTGTTACAAGAGCAACATCAACTTTATAGCTATTTAAGAAGTTTAAAAAGTCATGAAATTTATTGCGTATGCCTTTAGCATTCCAAGTAATTATTTTCATTTGTGTATCTGCCATTTTACTTAACATTATTAGTGTATAAAAACTTAGTGGCTAAATGCGCGATCACATTAAATTGTTCTATTTTCGTTTTACAAACTGATAAATTTGAGATCATTTCCATGCACAAGGAATTGAGTTCCTCGATTGTGAAGAGTGGTGAATTGTTGTTGGGTAAATTATTGTTATTTTTTGATGAAGAAGCGCCGCGTGAGTCATTTTCCCATGCATTAATTGTTGGTGGTAAACTTTGAATTTGCGGGCTTGAATTTGGAAAGCTTTTGCTCGGAGCATTGGTCAGCCCCAGTCGTCGCTGTGGCTGTGGAAGCGTAGAAAAATCACTCATAGAGGCAAACGAAATCGGTTTTTGGCAAGCTTGATGATTAGAAATTTGAGTTGATGCAGCGAAATGAGTTCTCGGATGGATCTTGGATCTTCCAAATGATCTTTCTTTTATTTCTAAGTATTTAGATCTACTGGTGCATGTGACGTCAGTAGCTTTATGATTGCCGTTGCAGTTGGCACATTTATTTACCGAAGCGTTATTACATTCGCTTGTTTTGTGTGAACCAGCGCAAGTAGCACAATATGTTTTTATGTGACAATTTCTCTCACCATGTCCAAACATTTGACAATTAAAGCATTGTGTCACCTTACATTTGATTTTCCTTTGGAAGTTCCAATTCACTTGGGTATGAAAAATTGAGCGATAATTTTTTTTAAGTTCATTTAATTTAATTGTTCCATTTTCAAAGTGAATGAGATAAAAAAAATCAGTAAATTGATCATATTTTTTTTCAATTTTTTTAACATCAGATCATTTTAAGCCAAGCGAAATGAGTTCAGCTTTGAGTTCATTAGTTTTTATATCATCCAGTCCATACAAAATAACTTTGAAAGTTTTAGCACTTTTAATATCATGTGAAAAATATTGACAATTATCCTCTTTTAGTTTTTTTAATACAATATTAAATGATTCAATAGTTCCGAACATTATTTTTATACCAATTGTTAATTTTTTTATTGAATAACTGGATATATTAAGCTTTTTCATGAGGCCATGCACATATTCTGGTGATTTTTGCAGCACTTTGATTGGTGGCACATACACTTCTCTGATTATTGGCGAATCAGTTTCGTCCATTTCAGAATTATCGGTATCTGGATGGCATTGTAGGGGAGTGAATCTATTACAGTAGGGGTTTTTACCAAGCCCACTTGTTGAGTGTATAGTGGAATGAAGTTTTTTATCCGAGGACAAGCAATTGTCCCCGGTATCAGGCGATCTATCGCGTTTGGGAATGGTTGTAATGAGAACTCGCGACCGAGATGAACACGTCAAAAGCAGTCGAAAGCTCCGGGTGAACTGACCTTGCACTTCTTGTTCTATTGAAAAACATCACACGAACGTCATAGCTAATGCGTAGCTTTCGTGTGTGTGGGCGGAACGGTGAGAGGTTCTGTGTATGTGCGAATCGATAGACGAAGGATAGACAGAAGATAGAATTTTGTTGTCTCTATCTGCATCTCTTTTTTATACCCAAATTTTCATGAACGCGGTCAATTAATGTGATTTTTCCGACGGCAATTAGCTTTTGCCGTTGACCAAACGGGGTTCGAACTAGTTGGATACTCAATTCACTTTGGTCACGTTGTCATTTGGGAACTTCTTCTCGGTATTAATTGCCGGGTTTTTGATTCTGACAAAATTCGTTATGTTGTTTCCGTGGAAGAATAATCCCCGTGACTCACTCCGCCTACGCGTTAACATCAGAGTCTCTAACGCAGACCCCTGACCACGAAAAAGATGCAAAGAAATCTCGCAAATCGCCCAGTTAGCGGCTTCGTAGCTTTATATCTGGTGAGGCTTCTTAGGTTGATTATTCGTTTGCTGTATAACTGACTGCGCAACCGATATCCAGCATTGATTTAAGTTTCCCAATGCTCAGTCCTTTCCATGGTATAAATGTCTAACTCGGATGTTAGAAACAGGTCTAGGATGTTCGCAAAACCACCTTGGCCAAACGGCATATATAGTAGGTTCCTCCAAGAGTTGAATCAAATTGCATCTAATAGCGAACGTCCCAACCAGCCTATCAGTCTCGTCGATTCTGTTAGGATCTATCAACCAGCTGGAGTTGTGTACGTAAACGTCGCTAGAAAGTATGATCTCAAAAGTTGGGTAGTTAATTTGTATCCAGTCGAAAGTAGGTGAAAGATAGTCGAAAAGGGATCGCTGGTCGATAGTGAATCGGTCTGCGCGGCGTTCATATTAGTGAAACCGATTCCTCTGATATTACAGAATGCCGTTACTAGTTGAATGTTGACAGTGTTTCGCCGACACATCCGATTTCGCGAAGATGAATTGTTTAAAATTTGCTTATTTATCAAAAGACTTGCATGATGTTCCCCCTAATATGGTCTCACCGGTGATTTGAATCGGAAACTTTTTTTCCCTGAAATTCTTTATCTCAGAAGCTGCCATAACGGCTTATCTCAATATCAGTTCAGGCCACCAATCAAACGTCTGGAAATTACAAAAATTTCGCCCGACGATATCACGGAATGCACAGTGTGACCGAACTGACTTACCACCTAACGCAAGTTTTTCTAGAACTGGTCCATTAGCGAAGCTCCGAAAGATAGGCAGAGATTTCTCCCGACCATTCCACGGATTCTACAGCTTGATCGGGTGGTTTTTCTAATTGTAAATGGTAACCAATTTGTAGACACTGCCTAAAACGTTATTTTGGACTTCATCTGTTCGTTTTTTGAAGGCTAGATTGTTACTCGTTTTTAAGCCAGTCTGTAGTTGCCTTCTAGCTTTTCTAAATTGGTTGTGGGGCGAACCCTGTTCTCCTGCGTTGTGCCTACCGTCGAATTTCGAGGGCATCCGCCCCGAAGCTCGGGTATTCCTTCGTTCCGCCGATCTTGTCTTGTATGTGTTCGTTATTATACCCTTCCGGTTTTTTTTTGTTTTTGCTTTCGGTGGGAAGGTGGAAATCTTCAGAAGATACCTCAAGACCGATCCAGAGGCATGCCGGATTTTACCGACTAAAACTTCTGTCGATCCCCGCGGAACTTTCTTTTAGATATTCCATCGCGGGGCGGGACGGAGTTTACCTGTTACTCCCCTCGTCGCGTCACAACTGCTGCATCATGTCACATAGAAAATCATTTGCTACGAACCATACCTGTTTTGAACACGGCATGTATTCTATTGCTCCTGCCGGAGTAACTTCCCGTCTCATAACCCTCTCCAAAATCGTTCGTGCGGTCTCGAATCCCACGCACTCTGTGAGTATGTGTTCCGCATTTTCTATTTGGACTTCGCAATACAACCAGTATCGGTGATTCACATGCTTATACTTGTGCAAATATTGCCGAAAGCATCTGTGGCGATAAAAATTCGGTGTGCCGGCATGGGCACAGGTTAACTAATATCCCAACGAATGGTAGAAATAAAATGCACTTTTGTGAATATGGCTTTTTTATTTAGCACACCCAAGTTTCATCATCATCATCATCGGCACTACAACCGGGAACCGGTCTTGGCCTTATTTAGCAAGTCCTGAGGCTTGTTAAATTTTCCATAATGATTTGATTTTTTCCGGGCAAGGTCATTCGTCTTGCGCCGGACACACCCAAGTTTACAAGGGGAAAAATCTTAAATTTAGTTTATTGTAATGGTTACTTTGATGAAACACTAATTTTGATTGTAATGGATACTTTGAGGAAACACTAATTTGACAGTCAATAACAAAGCCTTATTTTGGGGAAAGTTAGGAAAATTGTACAGCATAGACGTTCAGCGGAACAATCACAATAGTAGAGATTTTGTTCATATCTTAACCATACACGGGCTTACTTTAATAGTTTTGCATCAATTCACAGGAAAACAAAAGGTTTTAATCGGTTGATTGTATTAGACACTTTGTTGCACCGGCCAAAGAACTACACAGAAATTGAAAGATTCCAACGCCGACTCGTTAAATGTTAAGACTCGTGCGCAATCCTGTGCACACGCTACGACTTCTTTTGCACTCTTTGGTGGTTGATTTGCGACTGGTGTACTCAATGATTAACCTCGAAAGACTCGTGGTCAGTCCAATCTCAGGTAGGGGTGACTTTCCTTTCTCGAGAGAAACGTGAACTTTCTCTTTGTGGTGACCAATTGGAGAGGATCTCTCTGGGTTGATCTTAGCTAGTGTGCTGGTCGATGCATTGTTTACTCGTGCGACGAGGTCATGGGTAAACGAAACTGAGAAAAAGGAATAGAACAAAGGGCATCATAGGAGACGTGCATGCAGCTGTGTAAATAGTTTGGAAGCCATTAGAAAAACTGGTGCTAACAGCAATTTAGATACACAATGATGATTGTGCACTGTATCTTATGTCGGGTTGAATTCTTTTGCGTTACACGCTGGTGAATTCGGTTTCTGGCGGCTAGACGCGAGATGAGTAAACTGCTTTTATCGGTGGGACAAAAGGTTGCCGTGACTGTGGATAAGCCAGAAAAATGTGCCGCGCACGTGTGTGGCAGGTTACTCTGGCTGACATGGGGGCCGATAAGGTTTCCTAATTTATGATGATGCTTGTATATAAATGAATTCTTTTCAGAGAATTTTGGGTGATGCATTTAATGCATAAATGTTAAGGAATTTTTTACAGGGAATTTTGGGTGATGTATTAAAGGCATTAACGATGCCCTTGGGAAGGAAATGTTTGCAGGTAACTGCCGGTTGGCAAAGGGAATTGGGGTTGGAATTGTGGGTGGTTCTTTGTGTAGCTTTAAGGAACCCCCATGTCCTGACATTACCTGAGTCGAGTCATAATTCAGCTCGCCATGTGTTCTTTTCACTCATGTTCCTACATCAGGTTTCATGGTGTGGGTTCATCTTCTTTTGGTGGAAGAATCCCACTTTCTTAGGCTTGAGAGCTCTAATTGTGACGACATTCTCCGACGATCTCTTGGGAGACCTCATGCAACGCAGCGCCTTCTTTAGCTGCCATGTCTAGTGGTTTCCTCCCAGCCAAAACATGTATGGCATCTTCGGATACCGTTTGGAATGCACAGCATACTCTTAGTGATGCCAGCCTACGTGCTGAGTTCACTCCCTTCATGTACGACTTATACTGTGAGGCTTTTGCCCATATGTGAGCTGCATACATTATAATGGAGGTCTTGACACTGGTTATCAGTTTCCTTATGTAGGGCGGAGGTCCTCCAACACTGGGTAGTAGTCTCGCCAAAATTTTGCATACTCTTGCCGTTTTTTTCACGTGTTTTCCTCAGGTGTTCCCTGACGCACGACCTGTTGTCGAGTATAACACCAAGATATTTAATATAGGGACTGGATCTGATTGTTTGTCCTTTTATTTAAATCAAGGCGCACAACTTTCTTACGGCAGCTTATTAAAACTGCCAGGCGAGTGGCAATTACTCGCTCGAGCAGTTTCCCTGTTGTGTCCAGCATACACAACGAGCGATACGACGACGGCGCTTCTGGATTCTTGACTCATTTTGGTATAAGCATAAGCCGTTGTTTTTTCCAACGTTTAAGAAATTGTCCTATTTGAAGGCAGGTTGTGAAGAGACTGCTGAAAACTTCTGGTTTTTTTGTTAAAGCAGTCTTCACTACAGTGTTAGGGATACCATCCAGTCCCGGGGTTTTGCTTTTTTTTAACAACCCTTTCAGTCAAGAGCATCTTTTCGGTGGTCACGGGAGGTATTTCTCTTTCAGTGATGTTCCAATCCTCTTGCGCTCTCAACACCTCATCACACTGCGGTAAGAGGACAGCAACGATTCTGACCATGTCACTTTTACTTTTTTGCATTTGACTATTGTTGTTGTGTCGCGTTTTCATGACAATCCCGTGAACGCTGCCCCATGGGTTGTTATTTAATTCATCCCTTAGAGAGCAGAACGCGTAGTATTTACTTTTGGGGATTACATTCCTCAATTCCTTTTGTTTGTTGACGAATTCCGCATGCAACTGTGGGTAGGTGTTACGGTGTCTTGCTTTTTGTTGCAAGCGTCGTAATTTGTTGCACTCCAATCGCACATGGGCGATTTCTGAGTTCCACCAATACACTGGTTTCATAGCCCTGCTGGTTATCTTTGTCGTGGCATAGAAGCATCACATGCGGTAGTTAGCCACTTCATGACTTTTCCAGGCTGTCTGTTCGCCTCAAACTCTGCGTCAAACAGTTCGGCGTGGTCTTCCAGTATATAATCGAGCAGTTCCGCATCGAGATCCTTCTATTTCCACCCATTCTGGGCTTATTTCGCCAATTTGCCAGTGATGAATCCCCTGTGTGGTAATATTTCGTACATCACGGCAGGTGGTCACTATGTGTGTAGGTGTCCAAAACTCACCACTCCACACTTCTCGCCAAGATGAAGCTGGCAAATGTGATGTCGATTCTGGACCGGCCTCTCCCGTTTATGAAGATGATATCAGCACCATCATTAAGTAACACCACATCTAGGACTGCAAAGGCTTCGAGTAGTGCCTGGCCTCGACTGTTAGTCCTTGAGCTTCCCCATTCTTCTGCCCAAGCGTTGAAATCTCCAGCAACTATAAGAGTCCTCTTATCTCTAGCTTCTTGTGTTATCCTGCCCAAAAAGCATTTGATTTCTTCTATTTCCCACCTTGGCGGGGCGTAACAACAGTAGTAATGAATTTCTCTAATCTTAGCATAGGCGAATCCTTCCTGCCAACTGATCCTTCTGCATTCCATTGGGGAGTTTCCAATTGTCCAGGTGGCCACTCTTCCGCTGCTGTCTTTCTCCCATGTAATAGTACCAGTGCTAGGCATCCTGTACTGGTAATTGATGAGTACCACGTCAGCGCCATATTCCTTAACCGTTTGGGAAATGATATCTTGTGCGGCTCCACAATGGTTTAAGTTAATTTGAATGCACTTAAACCTGTCCATTTTTATTCAGTAGATTGGTCATCGCGTTTTTAAATGCTCGGCATTTGTAACTCCCTGTTGAGTAGTGGTTACAGCCTTCGCACCCTGTCTCGCAGAACATGCATTTGGGTTGTGCTTTACATTCCATCGCTTTGTGGCCTTTTCCACCGCATTTCAAACAGTTTTCCGAACGATCTCCTTGGGATTTGTGGGATTTCGCCACATGACCGTATTGCCAACATCTGAAACGTCGTGTGGGTGTGATGTGTTTTCGTAGTCTGTATCTCACCCACCCTACCCGTAGGAAACCTTCAGACAGCAACATGCTGCCCTTTTCTCTATGTAAGCGGATCAAGGCAGCCTGCGTGCCATCTGGTTTACTTCTTAAACTCTTTACCGCTTCCGTTGGGGTCACATTCAGCGCAGGGAACTGTATAGCGATCGCTGTCGGGATTTCCTCTACAGAGGAAAGATCATCTAAATCACGAAACTCGGCCGTGATTTTCTGTGACATTGTTTTTACACTAGCATCTTCCTTTAATACATGTTGTACTTTTGCTTTCAGTGACTCGGTGGGGGCCTCTGGACGGCGTTTTAGTTCTAGCAGCAATTCCCCTTTTGCAGTCTTTCGAACTTTATTCATGCTATTTCCGAGTTCACTTAGCTCGGGCTTGGTCGTCATCAACTTCGGTATATTCGCATATATTTTTTCCCCGGTTTTGGATATTATTCCCTCCGGGTTTAATTGGGTGACCCATCACTGATATGTCCCGGGTCCTTGTCTATGTCTATGGGCGAGCTTTGTTTTGGTTGGATTTCCAAGTTTCCACCGCTTGCTTCAGTCGGCGACAAAACTTACCACATATTGAAACAATCACTGAGGGCCACGTTCGCGCAACAGTATGTGATCCACTTTGCCTTCGCCAATCTTATTTATTTAGTTATTATTATTAATTTTTTTTTTACTTTGCTCTTTTCTCTTTTTTCACAGATTGTCACTGCGGTTTTATAACTCCGTGTATGCGTGTTATAGTTACATAGATGTTTAATTCTTGGTGTAGTTGCATCATACATCTGTCGGGTTGTCCATCATTTGTGCTGCTTACTCTTCGGCTTGACTTTGTGGCACTTTTAGATTCTCTGTCATGAAGTCAAGGACATACTCATCAAGCATAGTAGTGTGGGGATAGATGGTCGCGACGCCAGCATGGGCGAGAGTTCTACCACCAACCCACTCGTTCACTAAGAGATTACACGGGAGAGGCAACAAAAGAAAACCAAAACGCTGCAAGTCCGGGAGGAAGGAAAACACATCAAAACACATTCGATTGTTGATGGTGATTGTTTTTATTGTTTTTCTATTATTTAATTTTAATGTCGTAACTACCATAACTTCCGTTTTATTTTGAAAACACCACGCACTGAAACACAATCGATTAAAAATTAGAAGTTGGAACTTAGCACACACTCGACTCCAGGTATAAACGCATCTCCGCATGCACCGGAGAGCGTGGTCGGCAGATGGAAAAGGACTCAGCGATAAACGGCCCGTGGTGAGCCGACTTGCTCATGGGGTGAGTTTTCCCGAGAGAGAAAGTGTTTCTCTCGTGGTAAAAACAAGGAAGAAAGACTTGACAATGTATGTGTATGTGTGAGTGGAGATCACATTGGTTTTTTCGTACACAAGGCCATGGGAACGAATCTGAAACAAAGAAAGGGAAAATGTGCATTCATTAGATGCGAATTCGGTAAAGCAAACAAACTGAATCTCTTTGGATGATAATTGAATTTCTGTTGGCTCTTGCCGCTGCTGATGAAAAGCAGATCCCGAAATATGAAGAGAAAAAGGGAAGGTTTGGGTCTTTGTCTGAGATGTACATTGTGGCTAAATAAATAGGCAGCAATGCAATGTGGAAATGTGCTAATGGGTTTTAGCTAGATTACCGGGAAATGGTGTTTATGGCATCGCTGGTAAGGGTAAGGTATTGAATTCATATTTGCATTTGCTTATGCTGTAGGATTGATTGGTGTGTTGAGGTCCGGCGCCGTGCTTCCTCTTTCGAGGGAAGAGCGGGGACCTTTTATTTTTATTCCATTTATTAAAACTCCTTCTTTTACTCTTCTTTTCGAATTGAATAATTTAACTTTATTCTTTTCTTTATTCACTATTCTTTATTTCGATTCTTCTCTATTTCTTCTATTCCTTTTCTCTCTGTATCTTTTTCATACGTATGTTTTTTCGATGGTTGCAACCAGAAATTTACTAACTGGGAAACCCATTTATTTTCACAGGTCAAGACGAAGTATACTTTATATATATGTATATTGATTTCTTATACATTTCTAAGATTTGTTTAAAACGTTCAACTTAATCCGAACGAACTTTATGAACTGAATTTTTTCTATTTCTATTTTTTCTTGTGTGACTTTTCACATGAATCAATTTGGACGAAAATCCAAGTTGCTATGTTTTGAATAAATAAAAAGGTGCAGGTTATTAAGTGTGCTGTAACTGGTAATATTGTGAATGTTTATGAATGGTATGTATTAAGTGAGAATGTAATATATGTTAAGTGAAGTTTTTAAGGATGTGTTAGGAGATTCAGTGTTAAATTTAATAAGGGTAGTATTCTGGAATACAACAGGTGTCAGGAGACGAGAGATGCGTATATTTGTCTTGGTTTTTTGGGTGTAGGTCTCCAGCCAATGTGTACATTAAGAGATTTATCATACACATGGCGAAGCTGAAAAATAGACAGCGCAATGTTTATGGTCCCTGGTGAAGGTTACATAGTATGTAGTCCAAATCCTTTGTTATTAGGAATTCGTCTAGGGGAATCTGACTGGCACCGCAGGTGCCAAATTGGTTTGGAATTCCTGATAAGTTGAGCAAGAAATCTTACGGGGAATTGTATGCGAAGGGATGCATGAAAGGTAAGTTTTCTTGTACAGGTACTTTAAGGTTAAAGATTTGATCTATTTAATGCGTGAAGCATTTAAGATGCTTATGCGATTGCATTAGTGAAATTATGAGATTGGGTGGAAGTTATGGGGGTTTTCAGGAAAGCGAACCGTGGGGTTTAGCGGAACCGCCACAGTAGTTTTCCATGTCCTAGACTGCTGTCGAATTCTGTCTTCTTATTGTTTGGAATACGATTGTGAAATGGTTGGTTGCTATATGTGTATACATGGCCGGCATACTCCACTCGGGGTTTCTTGACAAATTGTTATCAACTCTGTTGAGTAAGACCAGGTCTAGAGGCGCGAAGGAGTCCCGAAGGACTTTTCCCCTTCTTTTCGTTTGCTGTAGCAGGCCGATGCTAAAACAGAACTGGGTGTTTTCCTTATACAGCTCAAACAAGTTAGCTTGGTTTTTGAATTCGTAGATTCTAAGGCTCGGGATAACAGATTACATAGTATACTCAACATAAAAAGCAACTTGCACAATGTTGAATTTTATTGAGCCGAAAAAATTAATTAACCTTAAATTTTGCAACATAACAGAGTCTTCTTCAAAATTTTACATAGCCCAATCGGATAACATTCAGCGCTACAATGTCCAACAGGCTGAAGTTCCTGAGTTAATTTCATTGTCTAACGATGTGCGCCAAGATCTTTATGCAAAATTCGCCGCAATGTTGTTTGAGGGATTCTCAGTTGCTGATTTGTTTCATTTTGAACTGAAGCTCTTACGGCTACGATATATTCGGTACTTCGACCGATGCGTTGTCTCACTGGCACAAGAACATGGGATTATTATGATCAATATAAAAAGTAAGTGTTCTTAAATTTGCGTCCGCTAACTCAGAATTCCGGTATTAATTATTGATCATCCCCAAACATTGCTCGTTCGTGAACTTCACTTCATATTGATAGATCTTAAATAAATATTTAAGGGTGCACTCGTCTTAAAATAAAAAAAATGTTATGTCGATTTTGAAAAATCTTTTACTAAATATTTGAAAGTCTTGATAGTATGTCTTGTCTTGTTCGAACTCGGGCGCATTGATATGTTCATGTTATCCACGCCGTGTATTACCAGTTGTTTCCGAGCTTCTGAATATCTCTACATCCCATCATTACTCCATTCCCCGTTGACATTCTACCTTTCAAACGCATTTGATATATATATCTTACTTTGTGTCCTACGCCACAACGTCACTTGGTTGATTCACACAATTAATGTGAATCCTTATCACTCCTCTGATGTTGTACAATTCTTCAAAGATTACGAACTGAATCCTACTCCTGTTTGTCTATTAACCACGTTATCAGAGTTATTTCCCGAATAGCGTCCTATCTCCTTGAATTGTTTGAGTAAGGAACATTGCTTCCTAATTCCCTATCATTTGCCTCACAGTTTTTCAACCTCTCCACCAGAGAACAGTTACCGATCGCTCTAAATCCTCTAATCCCTCAAAAGGACAAATCTCTATCTAAAGATACGTTTTGCTCTTCCATTCTGTTTTGCCTCATTTCTTCTTAAATTGCTAGAGTTCCTTCCAAATCGTTGCTGAGAGTGCGATTGATATCACTGATAGCAACTTTCGTTTACTATGTGCGACAGGACAGACTCCCTCAAACTTAAAGCACAGCGTCTGAACGATATCCTTAATCCATATCCTTCAAAACGTTTTAATTTGAAGATGGTTTCCAAGAAAACACACTCAACTCGACTAGACCTGTGTTTTAATTAACTCGTCAGTGAAAACCGGAGTACAAAGGAGAATAAAGGACCGGCTTTGTGGAACAGAAGGCAGTGGGGCTTGTCAAATATTGACACAGTCATTGGGCGACCCCGTATCCCGCCACAATCCTTGATGCTACTTATGAATATAAATATTGATACATATGGAAACAGGGTGGAATGTAAGTTGACGACTCGATAGCCCAAGGATATTTTACAGCTTTTTATCCTCCTGTCGCATACAACAGCTTTTTGGGATTAGAAGATAAATGTTGTTGGGGTGTTGTTCGCCGCTTAAGGGACCAACAGACTTGTCGCCGACATTCGGTGGATCTGCTCGTTGGATTTTTTCAAATTTAATGAGATTCCTTCCTCGATGTATTTTTTTTTTTCATTTTTTAGGAGTATCCCACTCGGGGGAGTTACCGACGGCTATAGAGGTTAGTGAAGAGCGATGAGCGATGTCGTCCTCAATACCAATTATTCAAAGCCACAGATTTATGGCAAACAGAGTAAATAAAGAAAATTGAAGCATTTCGGAGTTGGGGATTTGTATGCTCCCATTCCTCAAAAAACTTTTCATGAAATTCGAATTCGGAACGTGCCTCTATGTAGCCCGAAGTGAATAACACCAACGGTAGTGATATTTACTTTTAATTTAGAAAAAGAAATTTGTTCAGAAAGTTTCTGCGCTGTCTGCGGTTCTAAACATGTGTTACACATGTCTGCAGGAATATCTCTATTGAGGCGAAATGGTCGTGTTCTCCAAACTCGAAACCTCAGACGGTGACAAAGTGGCCGAATTGCATGGAGGTGTGTTAAAGAGCACAGCAGTTGGTGTTAGTTTAATCGCTGTACATGCCCTTTACAGTAATTATGAGTGTTAAGCGATTAAGAACACGTGTTGTCATAGACGATCGTTAAGTGTTGAGAACTAGATACATGCAACTTAATCGGTGCGGTTTTCTGAGAGTGGATGTTTGAGTATTACCAAACTTAATTGCGCTTAAAGGAAATTGATGTCCTCTTAGTAATTAGAAACAATGTTTGAGGTGAGCTGTGGAAATAATATCTTTCACTATTGTACGAGGGTTGCCTTTTATATTTCGGGATTAGAGAACAAAAACAAATATTGATCATCGAAAATCACTTTATTGTTTTTCCAAATATTCCCCAAGAAGATCTATACACTTTTACATGCGTTTGAACCAATTGTCGAAGCACTTTTGCCACTTTGATTGAGGTATCTCCAACACATGCATTCTGAATGCAGCAACCGCTTCTTCAGGTGCCGAAAAACGTTGACCTCTCAGCTTGTTTTTTACGTACGGGAATAAAAAGAAGTAATTCGGTGCCAAGTCAGGACTATTCGGCGGATGACCCATCAAATCGATGTTTTGGGTGCTCAAAAATGCAGTTGTAGCAGCCGATGTGTGAGAGCTCGCATTGTCGTGGTGAAGAGTGATCCGTCTTCGGCGGTTGGTTTTCCTGATTTCTTGGAAGACAACTGGCAAACAAATGGTTGTGTACCACTCAGAATTGACTGTTCTGCGTTGTTCTAGTGGAACGGTTGCGACATGTCCAGTTTTTCCGAAAAAACAGGCGACCATTTGCTTGGAAGTGCTTCGTGCGCGAACAACTTTTGTTGGGTTTGGCTCATCTTGAAACACCCAGACAGTCGACTGCTGTTTACTTTCGGGCTCATACGCGTAAATCCACGATTCATCACCTGTCACGATGTCATAGACGTGTTTCGAAGCACCGCAACCGTATTTTTTGAGCATTTCTTTCGACCAATTGACACGAGCCTTTTTTTGGGCGATTGACAAATTGTGTGGGATCCAACGCCAACAAATTTTTTTGACAGTCAAATGTTTATGCAATATTGAATGTATGCTGGTCCCACTAACGCTTAACGTTGTCTCAATTTCACGATAGGTCACATGACGATCTTCCAATATCAGTTCGCGCACAGCATCAATGGTTTTCGGAACAACAACTGATTTTGGACGACCTCCAAGAAATTCATCTTGGAGTGAACTACGACCACGATTAAATTCACCATACCTTCGATAAACACTGGTCCTTGATGGAGCTTCATCGACAAAAATTGAATTAAGTTCATCCATGCACTGTTGCTGAGTTAATCCACGCCGAAAGTTGTAAAAAATTATCGCACGAAAATGTTAACGATTTAATTCCATTTTTGGGCCGAGATGAATCTTTTAAGTTACTGTAAACAACACAAATAGCGCTCGTATGTCAAAACGTTCTGAGTGCGTATAACCTCAAAAATGTCCAACTTTACGACAGAGCTGTCAATTGCCGGATTGCAACACTAGGGTTGCCAAATCCCGAAACATAAGAGGCAACCCTCGTATTGTAGATTGTTGGGTGTGAATAAAAGGGTGAAAAAAAATGTTATTAAACAGGTGATAATATGAGTTCTTTATGTATTCAGTTTTCTACAGGCTTTAACCTTTTCCCAAAAAGCCCAATTCCCAAAAAAGAAATCCAGCTAGCTATGCCAGTGTGCTCAATTCTATCATTTCATTCATAAACAATTTGTTATTAATATGTTTCAAGATTCCTAAGAATTTGTCGAAAGAAAATTACCTGGTGAAAGGGATGTTAATACAGTACTGAATGTAGACGCTTAAATGTCTTGATTTTGAAATCGATGGATTTATACAGCTTTCAAAATAAACGGTTCATATGGGACTACATTTCCACTTAAGAGTTCTTCTAATGAGGGATAACTTTATGACCATATAAGTCCCTTTACCCTCTACTATCTACTTCGCTCAAAAGCACAATCCATTCTGAAAAACTGCCACGCCCTACCTATCAACATATTCGCTTTAAGCGAAACGAATTAAATCCCGAGTATTCATAACCTGGATCCTGTTTCCACCCACATTCACTGTCTTCCGGGACGGCCCTCTCAATCACGCCACTGACTTTTCCTCCAGCCGAGGAGTGATCATTTCTGTCCATAAAAGCCTCCATTCATCACATATCAGCGATCATATCCAGCCAAATGCCAAAAAGGGGACAAATCGTCACTCTCTTCTTATAGATCCATAGTACTAACTTCTTCGAAGGTAATGTAATCTCTTTTCAACCGTCAACTTGCGAAATATCTGGAATCTATTGACCTCCTTAATGACCACCAATATGGCTTTCGTAGCAACAGGTCCACAAGAGATTTGATGACGTACCTTACTGAAAACTGAAGCCATTCCATCCACTACTTCGGAGAAAGCAACGTTGTTGCAGTACATATATCAAAAGCCTTCGACAGAGTTTGGCATCCACCCCTTTTGTCAAAATTACATTCCTTTGGAGTGGACAATTCACTGATACGTTGGATAAGAGACTATCCTTCTGTTCGTTTAATCCAAGTGGTTCTTGATGGCGTGACATCCGTCTCAACATCAACTACAAAACCAACAGTATAACTTACTTTACCCCCTATTTTCAGAACGTAAGAATTTGGCGGATGTTATTGTTGTTGAGAGTCGGTTGGAGTGATGTGCCCCGCCGAACACTGTTCACTCATGAAAAGCGACACACGGAGCGAATGCCGTCACCAATTAAACATATGAAATGTATATCTTTAATAATTTTGTTTTATTTCACTCTTTGTCATTAAGATTACATTTACTTTGCGTGTACATTTAATTTTACTTTTTTTATATGCTGCAGAAAAAGAAAACAGCAAACTTCCACCACAACTCGATACGTCTTAATTTTGAAAATGTTCTTATGCTACTTAATCTTGTCTATCACGTATAACCATTCGCTTATCGTTTTCCGCACGATAATTGATCACGTATAAAAACGTCAGCATTTCACTATTGTTTTTAGCACGAAGAATTGAACATATATGTAAACGTCACACGTTGGGATACCACGAATATGTCGCGACGAGGACAACCGTCTCAGTCTCTGTGTTTACTGTCCGCACTTCATTTAATTATTTTAACGAACAACAAAATCAGCCGATACACTTTTTTTGAGATGTCCTCCGTGAGGATCGGTGAGTGTCATGGGCCTGCGCGCGTTAAAAATGCCGGGCGTTAAACGTCGGATATATACGTTTCGGTTACTACGTTGCGCGGATCGACCTTCTCGGTGGGGTTCTCTAACTGGACGGTGGTAACTTCTTCTTCTAACTTCTTTAGGGACCCCATAGTTTTCGCTCTCCAAAACAGCATCGATTCGTCACTTCTCGCTTTCCGTACCTCCTTCAAGCTGGACTTTGTGACAGTCAAAATCACTTTTCCTCGGAAATCAATCTTTGTCATGTGCTTCTAGATCTTGCCATTCCAGCCTATTGGAGTTTACGAGTTAGCTCTTAATGCTTTCGACCATATCCTCGAGCTGAGTGATTGCGAGAACAACATTATAATCTTCGGAAATTTCAATCTTCCACAACTCAATTGGGCTTTATTTGACAATCATTCATACTTCAGTTCCCTTCTCACCTCGGCCAACTAGTGTCTCTTCATTGATCAACTAGTTGATTCTTGTCTCTGTTAGACCAGCAACGTTCAAAACTTTTTGGGTAGGCAGCTTGACCTCATCTTTACAACAGACCCTATCAATATTATACATTGTGGGGTTTCTCTATATCACATGGAGAACCAGCCCACAATCCATACCTTATTTCGACCGCTTTCAGCGCGTTATTTCTACCCATTCCCTTTATATGCTATTCACATGAAATAACATGTTTTCCCCAAGGACGCATAGCTAAACTCATTATCCTATGCAGATAATGCATAATTGAGTTTAGGTACCAATTTCGCCATACGGCAACTCCATTACTCTAACCATGAGATTTCCACCGGAAATTCCATTAGTGTTGGTTGGCACAATCAAGTCGAAACAAACGAACGCATCATCATTCATCGGCTTGGGTAATTGCCGCATTCCATAGCGTTTATTCCCACGGTATTATTTCCTTCGCCAGTGTAGCGTCCTATTGATTTTCTGCAGATCATCCATTCGCTTGGGAACAATGATCTCTTTTTGCAGGTGAATAGCACCAGCTAATTTTTCCTCTCGTCTATAATTCTGTTTCCATGCGGTTCAATTCTCTCTGAGTTCACCACAGCCACAACACTGGGTCAGTAGGTCATGTTCAGTAGCTGCATTTGATACCAGCACACACAACCTACCCACCTCGAGATCACAGTACATCGTGTTTCTGTTCCCTCATTCTCCACGTTCGTCAATTATCAATTAACCAAAGTTACCATACTTCAACGAGCGTGACGATGAGAGAGCAGAGGCGTGGCCTCTTTTGGTTGTCCTGTGTGCAAACTGGAATACAGAATTTCACCCCTAATTTGAGTCAGTCGCGATTCAATCTTCACTGCGGACGTTCACGCCGCCGCTTAACAGGTAACATTTTTACTACCGTGGAGTTTGTACCCAACACGAGAGTCGATGTCGTTGCGTTATTAACATATTCAAAAAAATTATAATAAGTTATGTGTTCAGTTCGATTACATTTAACAAGGATTTATCATAAAAAATCATCGGTGTTCGTAGCAAATTTGTAAATTGATCGTGTGCTTATTTGATAACTAATGTATTAAGGGAAAGTGATCCCATGAAGTGGCGGAGAAATAATAAAAGCGATAGACAAATACCACTTATGAATCATTTAAGAAAACCATTAATGTACAAAACCAAGGAACAATAAACAACAAAAATCAACCGTTTAATCAGTGCATTTTTATTTTTTATTTCTCTTCTTGTGGACATCTTTGGCGAACAATTTCTTGCGTACGGAGTGACAGTGTTTGGGGAAGAAGTGAACTACGCGCCCGTGTCTGGTGCAATACTTCTCCACACCCACAACATCTGTGTCACACAGTCCCTTCGTGATTACATCTATAGACCGCCACCACCCCCCTCTTCACATGACCTTCTTCTGAGTCCCCCCCGCCCCCCCTGCACCCACCACTATCTCAACGCCTACGATTTCCACAAAGCTAATTTTCGCCTCATCAACGACTACTTAGGCCGACTACTACGATCACCTATCCGTTGGAGATCCCATCACTCACTTATATGTATATCGAAAACCCTTACTTTATTTCCCTGTTCGTTCCCTACTCTAGACAAAAACATCAAACTCTTCTCCTCTAAGGAACAATCACAAGCTTCGCTCCCTGCGTAGCGAAAGAAATAAGTTATGGATCATCGTCTCTCGGAAACGACTATATCCGCAATCGACGGAACTTTTCTACCCCTTTATCGCAACTATCATACAAAAACTCAGACCAATCTCAAAAACGACCCCAAAACCTTCTTCCAGTTCGTCAATCATAAACATAAATCCTATGGCTACCCCATATCGCTTAATATAAACTCTCATACCTCATCTGATCCTGTTACTATTCCAAATCTCTTCCCCATTCACTTCAATCAGTTATTCACTAATGATTCCTTTGTTCCTGACCCGTCATACTTCAGCTACCTACCTAACTTTTCCTTTGGACCCCTTCTCCACAACTCCTTTGATCGGACCGTAATTGAATCTAAGCTACAGCAACTCAAAGACGAGTTTACACAGGGCCCTAATGGTATCCCTACAATCCTCCTCAAGAAATCCTGATCCATTCTCTCTGCTCCCCTCTCATTGATCTTCAATCTCTCACTCTCTCAAGGCGTATTCCCCCATATTTGGAAAACCTCCTTTATCACCTCCATCCTCAAGAAGGGCCCCAAAAACGATGTCGCGAACTACCACCCCGTCGCCAAACTATTCCGCTTACCTAAGATTCTCGAAAGCATTATGTACGAATCTCTTAGTTTCCGTTGCAAATCTTTTATTTCACCAAGGCAACATGACTTTCTTAATGGCCGATCAACTACAACCAATCTCGTTGAGTTAACTTCTTTTACACTCTAAGCACTAGAGCACGGTAACGAGATGGACATGCTCTCAACCTACCGCAGTAAAGTATTCGACAAAATTTCCCACAATATAATCCTCTTCAAATTTACCACCCTCGGCTTCGAACCTGGATTGCTGATATGGATTTCCTCCTATCTAAAGGATAGACTTTATTCCGTTCGGTTCTTGTCCATGGTATCCAACCCCATCCTTGCCGCCCCTGGGGTTCCTCAAGGTAGTCACCTGGGTCCTCTCCTATTTATACTTGCCACTAGTGACATCGATAAGGTCATTAAGAATTCCAGCTTGTCCCTACACGCTGATGATACCAAGTTATACAAGATCATCGAGTCACCCCTTGATTCTGCACTGCTGCAATCAGACCTTGACAACTTTTCGACTTGGTGTGACAAAATTTGTTTTGTACTTAACATCGCCGAATGCCAATCTGTAACCTTTTCCCGTAAGCGTCTTCACTTATTTCACGTTCCTATACCCTTCATAACCAACTCCTGATCATTGTCCACTGTATTCGAGATCGTGAGATGCTTTGCGACAGGGAGCTTAACTTCCTCTCTCACATTGATGAGACGATTCGGACAGCCGATTCCGTCCTCGGATTCGTGAAACGATTGTCTAAGGAATTTTCCTACCCTTACGTTACTCGATCCCTTTAGCTTACCCTCGTCCGTATACTACTTGAATATGCTAGCCAGGTATGGTCTCCTTATCACAAGATCCATATCTGTAGAATCGAAAGTATCCAACGTCCCTTCCTTTGGTTCGCTCTCCGTGGGCTAATCCTTCCCCCGTACATTACCCGCCTCAAATTAATCAACCTCCTAAACCCTTAAGGAGGGCAGGGTCGGGACTGACATAATATTTATTCATCGGGTCCTCTCCGGATGGGTTGACTGCGCCTACCTCCTTAACTTTTTCCCTCTAAACATAAACCCTCGAAATACGCGTAATCCTTGCCTTCTCTAGTTGACTGCAAAATGTGTAGCTAGTAGATCCGCCTTCTCCATTACGCTGGTGACTGCTCTACCCTCGATTATAAGCGAAAGATTGAACGGAGTTTTGGATATTTTTCACGAATGCCCAGCGTTGTGTCTCCTCAAAACTCCTGCGAAACGGTACAAATGAATGATAATTAATAATAACATTATAAAAAAAATGATAATTAATAATAAAATAATAAATGATAAATGATAATTAATAATAAAATAAGAAAAAAATAAAATAAAAACTCCTGAACAAAGAGTGCTACAGTAGGTGCTGGAAAAAAATACTGGATGAAATAAAGTAGGCGGCTAAAAATAAATGAAGATGAAAAAAAAACATTCAATTCGTCGTAATATTTTAAAGAAAAGTGTCGTGTGTGGATTCATTAAGTAAAAATATAGTTACAGTCTGTAGTTGCAATAAGCTTATAATCAAATCAATACCAGCCTGAATTTCTTATAATTCGTGTGAGAAAGAGAATAGAAAAAAAAAGAACATCCACGAAACAAAGGATCTAAGTTAGAAAGGAAAACGGAAGGTCGATTTACGGGCGAGCAACTCCACGTCATCGAACTCCGGTATAACGACACCTCCGACGAGTCAAACCCGGGCGAGGAATTTTAAATAGGTTTCTTTTTTACCTATATTTTGTTTTGTAACACCAGAAGTTTCTACGACGTGTGAGAGAGTGTAAATAAGGCCAAGACCGGATCCCGGTTGTGTGCCGAAGATGATGATTGTCTGACTTCCTTAACCGGAAGCGTGTAGACTCTTTGCTCCCGGAATCGAATTACATATTTCTCTTGGGTTTAATACTCTTTACCCTGTATGGAATAAAAGTCCTCACACCAAGTAGAATTTACACTAATAATGTTAATTAACTATCCTTTTTTTTTACTTAATCTTACTCATTACAACATAAATATTCAAAAAGGATACTAATCGGTTGCTCCTTTGCGGGCATACTATATAACACTATACACGTGACACTGTCGTTAAGTTATACTTTATTTACACGTTACGTTTAGTGAGAGCAGAACCCTCGTTTATTACACTTAGTACAAGCGTTAGAGAGAAAAAAAAAAAAAAGAAATTACAACATAAATGTTCAAAAAGGACACTAATCAGTTGCTTTGCGGGCTTACTATATAACACTGTGCGCGTCAAGACGATCCACCGGAGACTCCTGTTACCTCTTGTGACGCCCCACGAGAGACGTATGTATTTATTAACGTGAGGGCACAACCTGCTCTCACGGAGTCTACGTCGCGATTGAATATTCTATCCGAAGCGACAGAATACCAAAAATTCTTTTCATCGCTTCGGTGACCATATAAGGTAAGATTTAGCTTTTTGGTCCAGCAAACAAGAAAAGGGGGTGAAACACACACACGATGATTGCTTCTGCTGCTCAACGTGTGTATCCACAAGTATGCAGACATAGGATCGATTCAATCTACATGATTGCAGCTGCTGCATGTATCTCAACAAAAAGGGGTTGAAATGTTTACACGATCAACGACTGCGTAAAGCATTATAGCTGGTCGTGAACATTTTGCTGGCATATCCTCGTAGTCGAATTCTGATGGTAAATCTCCATTTTTCGAACTCGACTGCTTGGGCGGTCGGCCGGATGCCCTCATGTATTGGTCGGTCGGGTGACCGATCGATGTGGGCATGCTATGCTAAGGAAAGATTCACATTTCCTGCAGGTGTGCGACTGGCGCGCCAAAGAATATCGTATAGATATTGAACGGGCAATATTGGTTGCTAGAAGGTATAACCAAATTGCGCTTACGTGTGGAGGATGCGACCCAAGACATGTACAATAAATTTGGTTGGGTTCATGTTGGTTTCGTGATGATGCGACCAAACTACTTCCAGTGATATAGCATTTGTTGCTGCTGGAATTTCGTGCCAGCGAGGATTAATGTTTCGCGGGTTTTACTGATGTTATAGGTACGACTAAGGAAATTTTATGTTGCACTTGAACAGGTAAGTACCTATTTTGAGGTTTGATATGCCCTACGTGGGAGCTCAAAGTGGGGCAATGGGAAGTTTAATTGGTGGCGCTCCAATGGGCCGCCACAAAATCACCCGCAATAACGATTTGAGTGAGCGGATACAGGGTCAAGATGGTGTCATCAGATAGAGCTTCAAATTCATTAAAGTGTAGGGTTATATTTGTATTTAAATGGTTTTCTTAGCTCAGAGCCAAAGCCTGCCATTTTAAAAGGCGATTTGATCCTTTTATCTATTTGATTATTTTATCTTATTATTTTATTTGTTCTGGCCGTTCTGGCCTCCGGATCCAAACTGATCCCGAATCCAAAATGTACTGCCCTTTTATACTCTGTGGCAACAAAGATTTGTTAAAGATTTTTCTAAAAATTCCAAGAAGCACAAGCAAGATTTTGTGTGCTTCAATTGGAATAGGATTCTCGGAAGTGTATAAGAATTTTTTTGAATAAATTCTTGGAAGAGAAAATCATGAAATGCATTTAGAGTTAAGCATTTCATGATGTTAGGATTATTAGGAATTGAATCAATGTACGTCAAATGGATTTTGGTTTAATTTTGTCGTGCATATGATTCGATTGGATTCTGGGTGAGGTAATTAGGAATTTGAATCAATGTGCCGCAAATTAGCTTTTGGTTCGCTCAATGATTCACTATGGGATATGGCTGAGGTAAGTGGGTGAGAGTAGTGATTTAGGATCACTACAAAAGGATATATTTCTATTCAAGTTCTGTTTTGTGTAAAGAAAATAGTAGGATATGCAATATGATATGCATACGAACTTGAAGCTTCGGCCACGAGAAATTAAGTCTGAATTGAAGCAGAGCCCATATTGTGACAGAAGTTGATAAGCAATACCACTTCGTATATATGTGGCGAGACCGCGATGTGGGGATAAAAGAGGCACTATGCTCGAACTAAAGATTGAAATCGGAAATACCTGTATCGGTTTTTACCCGATTTTTACTAAGTGCAAGGTTTGCCGGCCCGCAACACAGGCATTAACCTAATAGAAGGACCAAATCTACTTGTTGCAAACTTTGCACCCCACTCTGTGGTACCAGCTCCGCCTCAATAAGCGCAAGCATAATGCCATGGGTCAGATTCACTTTCGAACTTATACTGTTGCCCGAGCACCCAAAAAGCAGATCATTAAGAAATTCTCTAGTTGGAAGGGAATTTACTTTATTCTTTTGAAAAGATGTTTGTCTACACTCGCTGCGGAAGCTTTTCAAGATGTTAACTAGGCAACTGCAAACAAATGAAAGTGAGTGAAAATCCAACCTGTTTCAACAATTCTACTTATATTCCATACTTAACTTCTCATATTAATCAACACTGTGAATCACTCAGTTTTACTACTTACTGCACATAAGCTTCGATATTGTTCATATTGGAGCTTTGTGGGGGTTCTCTATACTACATGGAGAATCAACCCACTGTTTCCGCCTTATTTCGACCGCTAACAGCGTGCCCAATCAACCCCAATTCCTCCTACCAACCTATTGACCTGTAAATCATGTTTTAAAAACGGATGCATAGCTGAATTCATTATTCTATGCAGGTAATGCATAATTGAATTCAGCTACCCTTTTGCCACACGGCAACTCCATTTCGCTAACCCATGAGATTTCTACCGGAAATCGGATTTCATGTCGGTTAGCAGCGGCATAGTCTGATCAAATGACGCGGTTGCATAATCATGCAATCGCTGGGGAATTTATCAAAGTATTTAATTTAGTTCCCACGGTCAGATTTCCCTAGCCGATTCGGCGTCCTATTCACTTTCCCCCGACACTCCATTCGCTGGGGATCAATGGTCTAATGATCTCTTCCTGCACGTGAAGAGCTACAAAACATTTTTCCTCTCCTTCACATTTTTATCTTCCCCGGGTTCAATGCACTCCGAGATCGCCACAGTCATCGCACTAGGTCAGGAGGTCATCCTCAGAGGTTGCATTGATACATGCACACAAAAACCAAACCCACCCCGAGATAATTGCACATTGCGTTTCTGTTCTCTCATTCTCCCTTGTTCGTCGACTATCGAATTAACCGAA
Source organism: Microdon myrmicae (assembly GCA_963931805.1). NCBI lineage: Eukaryota > Metazoa > Arthropoda > Insecta > Diptera > Syrphidae > Microdon > Microdon myrmicae. The sequence continues at coordinate 70,586,044 of OZ007496.1, forward strand.
GCGTTCACAACACCTCAATGGAGGGAGCAAAAACGTAAAGACGATCCCGATTGGTTGCCTGGTGTGCAAATCAAAAAATCGCATCTTCATCCCTAATCCCAGTCAGTAATTACTCAACCATCACAGCGGTAGGTCACGCCGCTTAATAAGTCAGAATTTAACTAACACAGAGTTCGGTCGCACCACAAAGTCGAATATTAACCACGGAGGTGTGCACAACTATTTAGTCAGTGAATATTGTACCGTGTTTTAGAGTAAACATAAATGTTTTTTACACAAAATAGAACCTACAGACAATAACCACAACACTTGGAATTAATTGCTTCAAGATTGTGAACATTGCTTACATGTACTAAGTTTTAAGGATACATATAACAAATAAAAACAATAAAACGTAAACCAGTGTTTCACTTTCTTCTTGTGGAAGGTTTGTTGCCGAGTTTCTCTCCCTCTGTGAACAATTTTCATTAGAACACCGTTGGGGATTAAGTGAACTTAGTGCCCGTGTTCGGCAAACCAAGTACTATCCCCACACTTTTTCTAAATGAAAAAAAAGGAAAGATTCCAAGCGGTTAACGCACAAAAAAAATTATTTTAATATGTGTATTTATCAAAGGACCCCTACACAACACACATAGATATCAAACACAACCAATTCCAAAAAGATTTTTTTTTACTTTTTTATTAGAACCAATAATTATTTATTGCACTTAATATAATTACAATCTAGCCTCTAATGACTAATTTAACTATATGTTAGTTTTATATTTTAATGTTATAATAAGAATGTGTACAAAGCACTTTTCTTACAGTCTCTAATTAAGGCGAAGACACTTTTTACTTGTGTTCTATATTAGTAGCACTATCACTTTCACTACATTACACTATTTTTAACACTACAATAACTCGAAAGGTTTAATTATTTTGAGCATTCTTACTATGTCCGTGGTATCGAGGAGCTGGATAGCCTCAACATTCACATGGTGATGAAGTTTATGCTCGTGAGTTTCTGCGTATTTTTTGACGACTTTAGCGACAAACTCTACATTTAGGTCCCGATGAAGATCGTCGTATCTTATGTACCAGGTAGCATTTACTATTTCTCTGAGAAATTTATTTTAGAATTGTTGGCTGATTTGAAGATTACTCAGATTCACAGATTTCGAAATAAAACACTTATCAGCTCAGATGTTGTTCAATATACACCCACTCGTTTGCGGCCTTTAGCAATCAAAGATTCCAAATCTATCTTTTCCGTAACTTCTATTCTGTAGAATATTAACCGCCAATACTCGAAATATCTGAAAACAAACGACATTATTAAGGTAAGAAGTGAAAAAATTAATTATTTATCTAAGAACATACATATTCCCTCGGTTACTTTTTAAATAAACGCGTAACTAAAAAATGAAAATAAAAAAAAAGCAATACAAAAATCGCTTCATTGTATGTGATTACATTTATAAATCTCATTTAATTTTTTGTTACATGATGCTTCCCTCTCTACTCGAATTTTCATATTAAATGCTGTACTATTGTACACTTGCAAAGCCCCTGAAATATGCAAACACATCATAAACACCATTATAAAAAAAAAATGTTCACAAAGGGAATCTCCAAAGTGCCATCTCAAGAATTCTACGTCATTTATTTGTCACACCTTCAATCCTAAAAGCGAAAACATCTTTCAAAAAGGAAAACAAAGGACATTGTGTTCATGCAATGCAATTAGCTCAGCCGAAAGTTACTGGTATCTTAAGTGCATTTTGTTCAAAGATTTCCCCTCCTCATGCGTGTAATAAAATACCATTTGGGTGGTAAATGATGGCGCTTTCAAGGACCAAACTCTGGCGTTGACATTTACGGTGAAGTGAAATGTGCCACACAGTGCCTGGAGGAGCCGCAATGAGCATTGAATGAATGGCCTCCCATTCCGGAAGTCATGTTTGCCATGCAACATAATTAATAGCGTCATGAAAAATAGCAGGGCATTTCACTTTTTAAAAAGCGTAATTACTCATAGCCATCGGGACGAAAGCTGAAGTTGAAAGCACGACGAATCGCCGGTCTACGGCTAGTGAGACTTATGAGGATTAGGTATCAGGGGTTGAAATTGCCTGTGAGGGTCGTTTTATATTGTTTTATTGCAGTCCTCTTGTAATCCATGCTTGAGCTTTACAATTTTTCATGGCGCGGGGCCGAAAAAGGACTACAGTACATTTTTCATTCGACGGTGTTTTGAGAGATCTGGTCCTGCCCATTCGATATAGTGCAATTTTTTGCCGTGTAGTCAAGTAATTAATTATTTTTATAGAGATTTACTTGTGGTAAAGCATTGCAGATGGAGTGGAAACATTTATTGAGATTTGCTTCCAAGTAAAGTATTACAATTGCTCGATGTTATTAACAGCAACTTGTTTTACTGAATAAAGAGAGTTGTAGGGAATGGGTTTGAATACTCATATTGAGTATTTCTTTGCTCTTTTTTACTGTTGGGGAATGTGGTGTTAATACCACGCTGATGAAGAAGTAATTGGCCGTCACATACCCAAAGAAATAGAAACAATGGTAGGTAGAAGCAGAGATGAAATAGGGGCTATATTGTCGATTTCTTTTTGTTTATATATTTTATTAATTTCTTTTAATAAAAATAAAACTATGAAAAATCACAACATTCTTTTTCGCGTTTTTATATAAAAATCACTCTATTTTCTGAGACGTAACACCAACGATAGGAAAGAGATTGAGATATGAGGTTGTGGCGACTCTAACAGATGCACACACAATTCACAAGCAAAATAGTGAAGAGCACCGAACGAAAAATCGAATAAGAAAATACATCAGAGCCGTATACCAAGCGATAACATAACAATTCACATCAGTGGAGTTTAGAAATCAAATTCTAAAATCGGCCAGTAGCCTGATGGGTAACGCTTAGGTAAAAATTTTTGGTGATTCAAACTGTCATAGCGTCAGTTCGAATCACACGTTCTTCTTCACTAATTATTTCAAACGCTATAAGGTTTTCTGCATATGAAAGTACTAGTCTTAGATTACATAAAACATATTTTATTTTAATTTTACGATATAAATTGATGACACTGCAGCGCACGCGAAAAAAAAAATCGAGGACGGTCGACATGGGCGTACCGCTACAGGTCACAATTTATAATCTGTAACAAAAACCCAACTAGTTTTTTCAAAATATTGTCCAAAATCTAGTGAAAAACACAGGTTTTTTTTCGAAAAATTGATTGGACAAAATGGCGTTAATTCGAACCCTTTTTCTTGTTTTATCGAAAAAATCGGCCGAAAATATATAAAAATGAATTTATCCAAAAAATCACTAGAAAATATTGTTTTAAAGTTGCAATTAATATATCAAGTCAATAGGATAAACATTGAGTAACCTACTGGTGTGGTCAGTTTGAAAAACATGGAGCCGAGATATTTGAGGTTAAAGTTTTGAGTCGTTTTGTAGTTTTAACGGATTTTCTCTAAACAGCTGTGTGCTCACCCTTAAAATTGGGGTACGAAAGACACATTAGCCAAAATTAAAATCTGGACACAGATATTTGGTGGAATAATCCATATAAAGACTCCACACATCCGAAAAACCGCTAATTTTGCTTCACGACTACGCTTGGAATAATGACTTTTTGACTCACTGACAAGTTTCTCCTCCTCATAATCGACTTTTTTTTTTAAATTCTTGGATACTTTAAAGAGTGTTAAAGTCAAAAAAAAAAACCCGAAAAAAGTCACATGTTGATATTACCCCTTAATTCTATTTTGGAAAGTGTTGATCACTTTCTACGTGAATTTGGATAACAAACGAATAATTTAACCTAATCCCAGAGAAATAAATTAAAGGAATTAAATTCCATGATTTTGGTGGCGAGTTCACGTTGGTATTTCAGTCAAGTCATTATAATACTTTGATATTCAAAATCAGTGTGAATTGTCAAAGATCGCACGGACATCGGTGAACATATATTGTTTTTATCAATTATTGTAAACTGTAGTAAGATTCATGTATAGATTTTCGTAATTCCGATAGACCTTTTCTCGAAAAACCCGACGATGTTGACGATGTGGAGGATATTGATTCCAAATAATCATCCAAATGAGTTGGGACGTCTAAAAGCGCTGATATGCCTAATAACGAGACATTATTTGATGCATGCTCACCGTTCAATCCAAAATCACTAGGTATTAAAATAATAAAATAAATATTAAAATCGAAATAATGCTGAAATTTAAACTAAAACTAGGGAAGGGAAATGAGAGCGTTGCGCCCGAGCGGCATACTATATTTGGGGACGCTATTGTGACGCGAAGTAAGACCGCGAAATTAACAATGGAGAAAAAAGAACAGCAAATGGAGGGGGGCAGTGAGCTTCCCTCCCCTTCCAACTTAACATATATGGGTCAAACAACTCATTCGTTTCTCTTGCATCCTCAGAGTCTGAGGATGAAGAAGAGGAGATAAGCGAATTAGAGGCGAAGCTTCCGGTGGCAAGAGCCCGACTAGAAGAGAGACGCCGAAACAAAAAAAAAATAGCATCAACATCAGCATCAACATCAACATCAGCATCGACAGCAACAGCAACAGCAACTACCAACACAAAATCGCCCACCGAAACAGCTGGAAGCACAGCAGCAGCAAGTCAACAACAACAACACAAATATAAAGATGCCACTAATCAACACCATAGATATTGAGTGTATGGAATTGGTAAGTTTGGGTAGGCTAGCTGTAGGAAACAATTTTCTGATTAAAAGACTGGCAGGTAACTTCTCCTTGGTCCAATTACCATCGAACCGCAGGATTGGTGCTCTAAGGAAAATTAGAGTCCTGGATTATCAAATTGTCACATGGGACAAATTAAAAAAAGGCAGAGACATTCCAAAGGTTGTTCACGCAGCGGTGAACTGTGAAATGCAGCATTGTTGCGTAAAATGCGGACAGGACCATAAGGCAGAAGATTGCCCTCTGGGGAAAGAAAGGGTAGAAGACAAAGCCCTTCTGAAGAGTGCAGTTTGCAAGGGACATCCCGCTAACTATCGAGGCTCTCCTAAATTCCGAGAATTAATATCGAGGCAACTCGAACAACAACAATACCCGTAACATCGCGGCGGTCGTAAGTAATAGTTGCGTCGAGCGGGAGAATAACAAAACAGGCTACATCACTGGTAGCCACAAATACTCCCACACAGATTGAAACAACACCGCAAGCAGACGTGTTCGCAATCCTTCTCAATCTTCAGAGACAGATGACACAGCTGCAAAGTCAAATAAACGAGATCTACTCGTACGTGCCCAGTCTAAATAAAAGGTCAATAATAACCCGCTATCCAAAACATCAATAAAAGCTCTTGTCGTGAATGTAAATTCACTAATAAGAACTGAGAGAAGAGCCACGCTTTTCAGCCTGTTGCAAGCTGAAAACCCTGATATAGTTCTGGCGACGGAAATAAAGTTAAACTAGAAGCATAAGATAGGGCATAAAAACTACGATATTATACGAAGAGACCGACCTAACTCTTCTCAAGGGGGAGATGTCGCAGTCTTTATTAGAAAAGGAATCCAACACAAAGTTATGTATAGTGGAGAACTGCGCAGGTTCCGAGTGCTGGAAACCTGTATCGTACGCATACCCCTTCAGCAAGGAAGGGGTTTGTATGCGATTGCGGTCTATGCACCTCAGGAGCACCAACATAATCTAGGAGCTCGAGACACTCTCCAATCCTTACAATTGCACTTGGACAAAAACTATTTTTTCCTAGGTGGAGATATGAACGCCAAGCATACAAATTGGGGAAATTGTATAGACATACCAGAGGAAATCAGTTGGCTGGCTGGTTAGATCAGTATCATAATGAATATAGAACGGGCCTGCTAGCTACGGAATATCCATCGTTTCCTAGAGGTAGATCGTTCTTAGATATCTTGCTAATTGACTCACGACTGAGACTACTTAACACCAACAGACGAAACAGAAACTGTTTACGGACAATTGAATACGATAGTGACCACCGTGCATTCAGGGCGGTATTAAAGCTTCCGAGCGATTTGGCAGATCTGGAGGAATTCGTAATCCCGCAGCCCTACAATTACGGATAATTCGATGACCGCGGTTCACCAGACCATTAACAAGAGAACTTCGTTCGAATGACTTTAATCTGCCAATAAACAGAAACCTCACAAATAACGAAATCGACAAATACATCCGACAAATGGACGAAACCGTAAAACGAACAATGAATAAAACAATTCCCAAAACAACAGTTACAGATCACACTAACATGTACAGAAACGCAACAATAAACGCACACCACAAGAAAAAGAGCAGACTGCTATCGCAAATAAAACAATTACACAAACAGTTTACAGACAGACAAGACCTGGAGATAATATCACTGAAATCCCGATTAAAAAACCTCCAACAATTACTTAAAGCTAACTATAGATTAGCAACAAATTTATATTGGAACAACAGAATTCGAGCTATAAAAACTAATAACCCGAATATGTTCCCACAAGTATATAAAATATTCAGGGGAAATAATCAAAACGAGGTTCAGTGTCTCCAAATTCCACGTACTGATGTAAACAAGCAGCTGCTAATCAACACTGGAATAGATACAGAGAACGCGATCCTCAATAGTGGGCTCTTCGTGATCGAAGATCCTTTGGAAAAGGCGAACGATGTGGGAGCTGTATGTCAGGAAATGTACAAGGTGAATGAAAGCATTCACCGAAATCACGACTTGGAGGACAGAGTTCTACTGAATCAGCTGCACCTCCGAAATGAAATTTCACTTTGACAATCGGGGAATCCCGGTTTTACCGAATTCAGTGACGATAATCTGTCAATTGACATTAATTCCAATGGTGGGGCTAATAGCCTTTTAATTTCGAGGGAAGAAATCCAGGGTATCTTCAACTCATTAAGAAGCAAAAAGTCGGTGGGAATAGATGGACTACCTAACATCGTACCCAAGAACCTGCCCCCAATGGCAATAGATATATCCACGGTCCTGTTTAACAACGCGTTGAATAATGCGTACTTTCCCGCGTGTTAGAAAACGGCTATCATACAGCCCATAAAAGGGAAAGACTGTACAAACCAATGAACATGCGTTCGATAAGTTTACTCCCAAGCATCAGTAAAGTATTTGAAAAGACTATTAACAAAGCTCTGCTAAAATGGGTAGACGACAACAACATTATTCCAAATAACCGGAGGGGTCATGAAACCACACATGCCGCAGCTAAACTGGCCTCCGACATATAATAGAATAAATGTATGAACATGCACAGGCGCCTGTCTGATCTACTTGGAAAAAGCCTTTGATACCGTCTGGATCGAAGGTTTATATTTCAAACTAGCTAGACATGGCATATTATATATACGTTACTATATATACGTTACGATATGTTAAAGGACAGGAAGGTCGTGGTCAAAAATGGTAATGTGACCTCTAATAAAACGTATAATATCAAGAATGGCTTGCAACAGGGAGCGGTACTTTCTCCGATTCTTTTTAACATTTATATTAGCGACTTGTTGGATGTGCTTCCGCATGCTATCGCGTACAGAGACGATCACATAATTTACAGAACAGCTCCGAAAGTTGAGATCATAAATAGTTTAATACAGCGAACCTTCAACAACGCGCAGCGCTATTGCGATGACTGGAAACTTAAGATCAATTTCCAGAAATGTGAAGCCATCCTATTTAGAACCCCATTATATAAAGCCACGAACGACACAAGGAAAAACTGGCGAAAGCTAGTTATCGTGGGACCGGATGGAGGCAAACTGGAAACCAAGAGTTTAGTTAAATACTTTGGCATCTGGCTAGATTAATATCTGTATTTCAACAGACATGTAGAGGGTGCTTTGCTCAAAGCGAGGAAAACTTTTTCTATGACAAGGAGGCTATTTCACAGTAGCCAACTTGACAGCAGGGTAAAATTCATATGCTACATGACGCTAATCAGGCCAATGCTCATATATGGTTGTGCAGTATGGTTTAACATAGGTCCAAATTTGATGGAAAAGATTCTGGTGTTCGACAGGAAATGTCTCAGAACTTGTCTCAGATTATATCGGACACCGGAATCGGACTATAAAAAGTATTATTCAAATGAGACTTTATATAATGAAGCATACATAAATAGGGTGGATAGTTTTATAATTAAATTCAGGAGATGACATATTGCGAGAGTAATAAGTTCGTCGAATGACCTTATTTTTGGGGCTTATTATCCAAATACCCAGTACTATGAGAACGTGCGTGGCATCAACTTTGTTCCACCAGACGCGTTCCTTAATTTGGACATGGAAGGGCTTATACATGATAGATACGGAATTCCACTAATCTATCATGTAAGTAGATCATCTGTAGGCGGAAGATTGTGCTAAGAAAAGAGTTAAATTGTGAATAGCTAAACTAAGGTGGAAGGTAAAATAAATAATTTAACTACGGTAGCTGTTGCACAATGCAACTAGTTATGATGAGAATGCGTAATATATTAATATGTTTAAATAACTCTCCACCCTCTAAACTCGAGTTTGTGTCACAACCAATTAGCTCCGTTTTGATGACATCGAGCTGTGACACAAGAGCTAAAGGAGCGAGCTCAAGAGAACAGTGCAGCAGTACTGCTCTTGATCGAAAAACACCACAAAGGCCCTGGAGAGAACAGAAGCGACTAATATGTTGTGGTGAAAAAGAAGAACAAAGGAAATAAGCGGCGAATGAAAACAACTGATCGGATGGATCGATAAGTCGATTAAAAACGAGACAAAAAAAAAAACGAAGGCTGGTGCATTTGTGATTTGCGTCTTTTTACTGTCATGTAGTGTGGCTTCTGTTGTTGCTATTTGGGTGTAAAAAGCACAGATTAATTAACAGCGGTTGTTCAACAACCCAAAAGTAACTAATCAGTGTGGAATCGCTTAGACGCGGCCGACGAAGGAAAAAATAAAAAAAAATATCCCAAGTTTTTTTAGTGTCGTGAGTGCTCGCTTTCGCACAGTCACCGCCCCAGATATACTCATACAGAGGAGCCGGACACTGGGTCATTTGCGTACTATTTACGACTAGAACCAGGGTAGGACTCATCGATTCAAGTGGTGATTATCGATTCTACATCAAGAAATTGTATTGTCAACCAAGTCAGCGGCCACCTGTGTCAAGCACGAGTTAACACCGAAACCCTAATTATCTATAATGAGTCAATCCACAATATACATTACAATCTACATTACGGATGACTCAAATCTACATTACGGATGACTCAAATCTACATTACGTATGACTCAACATACAATCTACATTACGGATACATTTATTATCTATAGAATACTCATTAGCATTTCTTTATCTTCACTAGCATCCTTATCAACTGAAAATGTATAAAAAAGAAACATTCACAACTAGAGTGGCAATTACTCTAAGCCAAGAACATAGTTCGGACATTGTTTTTTTGAAATTTTTCTGTAAATAGTTACATAAGCAAAGGAAAAAATAAAATTACCGTCAAGGAAGAACTAAACCTCTTCTTGGCAAAGAAAAAATATTTTTTTCCTTTCTGTAGCGACAGTAAGAATAACTGGCGATCCTGCCCATCGTTTTCGAAGATCCAGCAAGAAGAGGAATTACAGCGAAAGGCTCCAAAATTGGCGCAGCAGTTTAAAAGGAGGACTGGAAACCAATAAGGATCTCTCACACAGACGGACCAAAAACAAAAACCAAGACGAACATCAGCGGCAGCAAAAGCAGCGATATATCTAGTTGAGTCAGAGTAGTGTCAGTGCAGAAAAAAATCACATAGTGGTGAAAGTGACTGAGCTATACAAGCAACGAGCTCCATAGGAACTCCACATCAACCGACGCATGAAAGACGGGAAGGACAGAAAACATCGTTGGAACCCAATAAAAACCGAAACCAGTGAAAGTGAAAGTGAAAGTGAAAACAACAAATATAGTGGGACTCAAACAACTAAGAACATGGCACAACTCGCTGAATTACACGCCCAGATGGCAGTAATCCTGAACAATCAGAAAGCGCTAGATGAGCAGAACAAAATCCTGGAATCCCAAAACAAAGAACTAAGAGACGAAATGATGATGCTAAAATCAGGAATCCCAACATCGATCATAACAAAAAAATTGTAACCTATCAATCTGGCAATAACGAGACCAAAACAAATTGATATCAAGGTGTTGGAAGGCCTACCTACATTCCAAGGAAAAAACGAAGAATACAGAGCTTGGAGGAGCATCGTATGGAGAGCCATGGAAAATATAAAGGGATCCCAAGCCACAAGTCAATATTACACATGCCTTTCGTTACTCAGAGGAAAAGTCCAAGGAGCAGCCTCAAACCTTTTGGTCACATACAACACAGTGTTTAACTTTTACGCCATAATAAATCGACTAGACTACGCATATGCTGATAAAAGGCCATTGTATGTCCTACAGGAACAACTTAAAGGAATCAGACAAGGGAGACAGAACTTATCGGAATATTATAACGAAATCAACAAAGTCCTGAACTTGGTACTAACAAAAATAGAAATGGACGGAGGACAAAACACAGAACCACTAGTACAAAATGCTTTGGAAGAAGGAGTAAGAACCTTTATTCAAGGATTAGGATGCGAATACACTCGAGGAACTCTGTACGCACACCGCCCCAAAGATTTGGAGAACGCTTGTGCCATAGCAAGCTCAATAATTCACGACAATAAAGGCTACCGGATTGGTCATCAACAACAATACAAATACAACGAACAGAGTACCCACCAAAGAAGATGGCCACAACACCAAACGAGAAATTATAGCAGACCCTTACAACTACAAGGAAACTACAACAACCAGCATCTTACACCAAGATACCCTGAAAATAGAAACTGGGAACGAAGCGAAAACTTCAGGAACTATAACAACACCAGACCCCAGCCAAATGGCCAAGTACAATACTTGCAACAACGAAGTGGAAATTTCAAAACCAACCCCAGATACCATATAAATGGTCATGTACAACAAATACAACAACATCCAAAAATGGAAACAGATCCAGAACCAATGACATAGATGCCTCAACAACCTCCAGACAAAGAGTGAACCCCTTCAGAGAAACTCGTGGAAACCAGCACTTCAACAACCTAGCGGAAGAAGACAATGAATCCATGGAAAATAACGTAAGTGAAACCGAAAACTTTATCATAAAGGATTTTTTTAACACAGGGAGTAGGTTGCCTATAATTTTACTAAAAAAACTTAAGAAATAATAAAGAACATACAATTTTATTAGACACTGGGGCAACTCACAATTACTGTAAAAAAGACATTGATTTAAGTACAAGAATACCTATAAAACAAAAAAAAAAATACCATTCACGGGTCTAGTGCTATACAATACAAACGCGAAATTTTCATATTTAATAAGGAACTCGAATTTTTTGAATTAGAAGAATTAAAAGATTATGATCTCATATTAGGTATGCAAGGCTTAGAAAAATTAGGAGCAGTTATAGATATAAGCAGAAGGAAATAGACTATAGGAACACAAAAACAAAAATTAAACTACATAGTAGGTAATAGCAGATATCAGGAGGAAATTGAAGAATTAGTTAGGGAAAATAAAAAAACCAATAAAAATTTACCTTATACCACAAATATCCAAGGTACGATACGGACGAAAAACAATGACCCTGTATGGTCAAAACAGTATCCTTATCGTATCGCTGATCATGAGTTTGTAAACTCAGAAATTGGAAACATGCTGGATAAAGGAATAATACGACCCTCGCAGTCGCCCTATTGCAGCCCAATTTGGATAGTAGCAAAGAAAGGTATAGACGAAAATGGGAAACCCAAACGACGATTAGTAATAGACTTTAGGAAATTAAACAATAATACGATCCCAGATAGATATCTAATGCCAAACATACAACATCATCATCATCATCATCATCATCATCATCATCGGCACTACAACCGGGGACCGGTCTTGGCCTTATTTAGCAAGTCCTAAGGCTTGTTAAATTTTCCATAATGATTTATTTTTTCTGGGCAAGGTCATTAGTCTTGCGCCAGAGGCTCCCCGACGGGGAATCGAACCCCGGTCTCCCGGGTGACAGGCGGGTATACTAACCACTATACTATCGAGGAGCCCGTTGAGGGAGACACCACATAAAAACAAATAATTTGGAAGACATTACCCCTATATTAAAAAAAATCATAAATCCAAAAACCTTAAATGCCATACATTGTGACGAGATCACCCTTTACAATATCAGACCCCAAATCGAACAAACATTCCAATGCGAAAAGATAATCCACACCACAAACTCAGTAAAAGACATCCAAGATAAAGAAAAACAATTAGAAATAATACTGAAAACCCATCAAAGAGCACATAGATTTTGGAAAAACAACTTTAAAGAAATAACAGAGAACTACTACTAACTACTTTCCAAAAATGGAAAAGGAAATAAGGAAAATAGCTCTGAAATGTCAAAACTACCTTACGAACAAATATGAAAGACACCCCAAAGAACAAATCATTAAGCCACATAATCTACCGAATCTACCCGGAAAAGAAATTCAAATGGATGCATTTTTCTGCGAAAAAAGAAAGTATATCACAGCAGTTGATACGTACAGTAAATATTTATATATATGAGAAATAACTAACGAAACCCAATGCTACAGAATCATAGACGAAATCTTATCACTAATATTCCCATTCGCAGAAACATTACTTACTGGTAACGAAAGTATATTTACAAGTACCCACACAGAATACATATTAAGCTCTAGAAATATATAACATATCTTAACACCAACCCAACACTCGACTACAAACGGAAATGTGGAACGAACACATTCGACATTATTAGAAATTAGTCGAACTTTAGCAAGTGACCGTGCAAGTAGTTTAACAGACGAAGTATTTAAAGCCGCGAAAGAATACAATAAGACAATCCATTCAAGCATTAACGAAAAACCAGTAGAAATATTTTTCGGAATAAAAAATACAAATATAAAAAAACGGTTAGAAGAAACACAAAGTAAACAAAACAAATTCCAAAACAAATCTCGAGTGGACAAACGGTTTAAAAAAGGTGACATCATATTTATAAAAAACGACAGAAGAGGAAAAGAAACTCCAAGATATATCAAACATATCGTAAAAGAAGATAACGACACCACTGTAACAACAAATAAAAATGCCAGAATTCACAAAGATATAATACGTAACATTCCTAATTTTAACAACTGTGATAACAATAATAAAGAGCACTCATGTGATAACACCACCTAATAATAAAAGAATAATAACAATCCGGACATCCGACAGCCACGCATTCAATTCTACAGATATACTGATACACGAATTCAACATAACAAGGATTATGGAACCCTACAGGAAAATTATGGAGATACCAGAGGTAAATATGGCGACAAAACAAACTGTACTTCAACATAAAACTGAAAACTTATATTCACAAGAGACAGGCATTATAGAAATAAAAGAGGAATAAAATTCTTAGGGAAAATTATTAAATTCATTACTGAAATGCCAGATAATGACGACTTAGTACAAATTCAAGAAAAATTAAATCAATTAACAGACAATAACAATAAACAAAAGGTTATAAACGAAAACATGTACAAAATCTTAGAAAACTTAGAACTAGAAAAAATCACAAAACATTCATTTTAGAAGAAACCGCTCATATGTTAGAAATTATTATAGACACTATTGCAGCAAGTAAATTAGGAACCTTTCACACAGGAGCTTCAAACTTAAACGAAGTCCGAGAAATTATATTACATGAGAAAATAGATATACCTATCATAAATATTTTAACTAAGTCAAAACTCGATATTTGTAGGAATAAAGAAAGCATTTTTATATAATCTATCAATACCCCATAATCATTCATAAATGTGAAACCTACGAAAATATAGCACTGGATACCGAAAATGGACTAGTACAAATAGAAAGAAAGATTTTAAAATATAATAAAACAAATTATAATGCTCTGAAACACTAAATATAAATATCTGTAAAATAACGCATATTGATAATTGTAAAAAAAAACCTAATCGAAAACAAAAAAGCATTTTGTAACATAATAAAAGAAAAAAACCCAGACATTATGAGGATATCCGGTGATACAATTATACTATCCGGAGAACATAGACTAAATAATGAAAAGATAAAAAGAATAAATTTAATAAATAAAATGTAAACATGGGAAAATTAATATTAGAATATGTAATTCATAAGAAAGAAGAAGAAATGGAAATAAACAAAATAATATATAACGATAACGACTTTAAGAACATAGATTTAATTAATAAATATGTACCCCCAATAAAATACCAAACAATTAAATATAGTACTATAATTGGAGCTAGTGTAACCATCCTAATCTTATTGATGTATATACTCAGAATAATATATAAACATAAAAAATACGAGTCATCATATCAAATTAAATTGTTAGAATTAAGAGAACTAGGTCTTTTGGTAGGAACCAAAAATTTAACGGAGGGGGGAGTTAACACCCAAAACCCTAATTATCTATAATGAGTCAAATCCACAATATACATTACAATCTACATTACGGATGACTCAAATCTACATTACGGATGACAATCTACATTACGGATACATTTATTATCTATAAAATACTCATTAGCATTTCTTTATCTTCACTAGCATCCTTATCAACTGAAAATGTATAAAAACGAAACATTCACAACTAGAATGGCAATTACTCTAAGCCACGAACATAGTTCGGACATTGTTTTTTGAAATTTTTCTGTAAATAGGTACATAAGCAAAGGAATAAATAAAATTACCGTCAAGGAAGAACTAAACCTCTTCTTGACAAAGAAAAAATATATTTTTCCTTTCTGTAGCGACAGTAAGAATAACTCACGGGACGATAACGTTTATTCGTGAAATTTCAATACAAGTCATGTATTCGCATAAATAAAATATTTTTATTTTTAGATTCAGACCGATTGTTTACTTCCCGGAACTTTCTATCAGTTCCTCATCGTCAAGGAATTCTTTTGAGACCACAGCGAGTGGTCTGCAGGCCATTAGAGGTGTCTACTAAGGTGCGACATTGAAGATACAATCCACTAACAACACACCATAACACATAATTAACAGTAGCAGTTAACCCAAGTATTACAATCGTAAATAAAAATATCGTCTTTAAACGTTGGCTTTTATCTACCGTAACTCTCCGCCTACTCACTCTTTCCCCACACTCTTCCCCAACACTGTTTTTAGCTGCGGAAAGGACAACTGCTATATGCTTATCAAAGTAAAGATACTGATCAAGCCAGATACCAATGTATCTAACTTCAGTTTTTACTTGTAGGGGAAGATTATTACTTCTTGGAATGGAGCATTTGTTCCAATTCTCTTTTGCATCTCTCCATGCCATGGATAGGAGCGTTCAGAAAAGGATAATTTCTGTTTTCTGGAAATTGATCTTTCATTTCCAGTCGTCGCAAAAACGTTTGACTCTATCGAAGTCATCTTCCAGAAGTCTATGGATAACATCAATATTTTCTCCATATCTGTACTCCACAATGCCATCAGGGTATGCAATGGCATGGTTGAGAGTACCCACTAGATCAATAGTCTAAATGTTAAATAAAATAGAAGATATCACTGCTCCCTGCTGTAAGTCGTTTTCGATGTGAAAGATTTGGTTAGAGATTATATCTTCACATTTCACCGCAAACTGTTTACCCATTATCATATCGTAGATAATGTATAACAAATATTCGAGCATACTCAGATTTGATAACTTATATACAAGTCCTTCTAACTACATGGTATGGAAGAAGTTTTCAAAGTCAACCAAACAGGCCAATGTGCATTTTCGTTTTGCCTTGAGGTTTGGCCTTGAGGAGATCGGATCGGATGGTCAAGCGTAGAAGGAGAGCGCACAGGACAGAGAACTATGGCGGAGTCGAGTCGGCGAGATCATGAGCTTTCGCGTGCCTACAGGCCAATAAATAGTAAAAATAGTTATAGGGTGAGTAAAGACGGATAAACCAGGAACTCGTGCGATGCGGTAAATATTGGATTGTACCACATGCAATGTCCGATTTTGTAGTAAACATTTAAAAGCCAATATTATTTTTGTGTAAATCTTTATTTAATCAAAATAGGATCCGTTCGTATCTATGACGTTCTTCCAACGTAATACAAGGTCAAATATTCCTTTTTCGTAGAAGTGCTGACTTTTTGAGGCAATGAAATCTTCAAAGGTTTTTATGACCTCTGCTCGGTCCCGGAAGACCTTTTGCCGGCCAAATGAGTCCAGATTGTGGAAAGGATGGTAGTCCCGTGGGAAAATGTCAGGAGAGTACGGTGGATGTAGAAGAATTTCAAATCCAAACTGCAACCGTTTTTGCACCGTTACTTCTGAGGTATGGGGTCTAGTATTGTAATGCAAAGGGTTCGGACCGTACCTATTGACCAACGCAGGTTGCTTTTCAGCCAATTTGGCATGCAATATGTCGATCTCCTCACAATATTCAAAAGCGTTCATCGTTTCTCCTGGTTGAAGTAATGAAAAGTGGGTTGGTCCTCTCGACGTCCACCAAATTGTCACCATAACCGTTTTTAGGTGAAGATGGGGCTTGGGGGTGTGTTTTGGTTTTTCACCTGCATCCAATCGCTGCCCAGGTCTCTTACGGTTATCATACAGAATCCACTTTTCATCACAGCTGACTGTGCAAAATCGGTTTAGTTTGGTTTCTTAATCTAAGCGATGCGCAGATTTCCGGGCGCCATCGTTTTTGGGATTTATTCACTTCATGTGGTACCCACTTGTCCAGTTTCTTTACCTTTCCTGTGAGAGAAAGGTGTGGAGTGTAAGTAGGTGCCTGACACGACACCGATTCACTTAAATCCCCAACTCTTATCCAGTCGAAGTAGAATGAAATAAAATGCACTGCTTTCGTATTAACGGCTTTATTTTTGTCTTTAACGGTACAGGTGATTTGGTCTTAGATTTAACGCTTGATACACTTCCCACACACTGGCTACTATTTTTGGCCATATATTCGCCCGAAATAATTTTATCTGATTACAGAAATTGCGCGATAAAGAATTATAACAAACCGCGACCGCACCGACACGCTTGATTTTTTTAATTTTGAGTGTCCACGCACCACTGGAGACAAAATCTGACTCCTTAACGCGTGTATCCGACGGGGGATGAATTTGGGTTCTTCTGCTCCGATCGGTGGCTAAAATCTGACTCCTCGAGCTGGGCGACGTTGACCCAGCCTCTGGTGATTGCGATGAGTTTCCATGCATGTCATCGCACGGGAAAACAATCTTTCCAGATAGGGTGAATGTCTTTTCCTCAGCCATGCGTATTGACATTTTCGGATGTTAATGTCGGTTACGCGATGGGAAAGTCGATATATATATCGATAGGATATGATAGTTTGTATGCAAACATGCCACGGGGTGAAAATTTGATGGGTTTATGTTTTCAGGTGAAAGGTGATTCAGAGTAGCTTACGTTGCTCATTTGCAGGTAAGTAGAAGGCAGATAAATTATGGTAATGGGAGGTTCTTTGGAAGTGGGTTAAAGAACCTCAGAAAGGTGTCGGCTTATTGTCGTTGGGGATTCTCCCATGCTTTGTGCAATATCCCGCACCGATTTCGTTTGGTCCGCATCCACCGTTGCTCTTAAGACATCGTCGCCAACTAACGTTTCCGGCTTCCCGTGTGATTCATTTTCGAGGCTGAAATCTCCCGAACGGAACTTTTTAAATCAACGTCATATAGTGCGTTGGTTTACTGGTACATCCTCTAATGCGTCATTAATGTTTTTAATTTCCAATGACGTATTATGTCCCGTTTTAAATCCATAAAGGAAGAGGGTTCGAATTTGAACTGCCGACAACATGGTAAACAATTACTAGAAAAAAACGCAGTACTTGTAACAAACCCTAAAATTCTCACACGCCAAGCACACGTACCACTTTACTTTGTAGGAAAAGAAAATTTAACGTTCTGGCACAGATGTTTACTCGAGAACTTCTTATTTATGACTAAGCGAAAATTGGACATTTTATATGTTAGAACCCAATATACAATAAATGTCATGATTAAACAATCATCTTACCAAGACGGTAGAGCCTTAAAATAAGTGTTTGTGGGCCTCTCTGATTGTGTGGATGTACGTAACAGAATTCTCATAAACTTGTATTTACACAAGTGTTCATTTATGGTCAACGATAGCAATATTTTCAATACATCGTTTCCATTGAATTTGTCACTGTTGTTATTATGAGTAGCACAATCTGTGTAATATTTATTTTTGTGCCGTCATAGAGAGTTTCCATATGTAGTGTCTGGATTCTATGATCCGCCTGTGAATGCATTTAGGATTCCATGCACTTTTACTCATAAATGTCTTGGATATGTTGATTAAAGTTAATCAACACATTGAGGTTCACATGTGGGTGAATCCGATTAATGGCGGGGTGTGGCCCCAAAAGGGTAATTATTAGGGGGTGGTAGTTTTTGCGTGTAGCAATGGGAATAACATTTGAATCTATAACTTATAACTTAAAAGGATAGTAATATAAGTAGATATAAGTGAACTGAATTACTCGGCACTACACAATCTAGTTTTTATTTTATATTTTTGATATCGGATTACAGTCTACTTACCCATCACGGCACGTGAAATTAACATACTACATGAGCTGAAAAGAGTTGTTTTTAATAGTTGGGGCCGCTAGAAAATGAACACGGCTTTTTTCGAGAGATTCATCTGTCACTTGCTTATGTATGAAGTTTCATGACATTTCGTACATTCGTTTACAACCTTCAGTCGCTTGAGTGACACTACTTTCGCATTCGAAGAAAAAAAAATGGGAAAACGAGATATCGCATTTTGATCAAACATTGTGTTTTGTTGGGAAAAACTTCTGAACGACCATCGCCATGGTTGGAGAAATGTTATCGCATATCTGCTCCTACGGGAACAATAGTTTATCGGTGGCTAAGTGAATGTAAAATGGGTCGTACAAGCGCCGAATACGCACCTTGCACTGGAAGGCCGAAAGAGGCTACGAATGTGGAATCGTAAAGCAAGTGCATCTTTTGTGATGATGGATGAAACGGGGGTCCATTGCCATACGCCTGAGTCTTATAAGCAATCTGCAGGGTTGCTGGAAACCCACGAAGGCCGACCAAAGTGGCCAAAAGACCAATGCTCGGCGAGGAAATTTAGGGACTCCGTTTTTTGGGATGTGTATGGCATAATATTCTTATATTACTTGCAGAAGGGAAGAACTGCAGAGTATTATGCAGCGTTATTGGACAAAATAAAAGACTAAATAAAGATGAAATGGCCCAATATGGCGAAGACAAAGGTTTTGTACCATCGCGATAACGCACCGTCACACACTTCTTGAAAGCGATGTCCAACTTAGACCAATTACGATTTAAATTGGTTGCTCACTCACCGTATTCTCCAGGCTTGGCCTTCAGCGATTATTATCTGTTCCCAAACCTCAAACGATGGTTCCAGGGAAACGGATTCAGATTGAACGAAGAAGTCATCGCGGAAACCGAGGAGTATCTCGAAGGTTTCCAACTTGCACCGTTCGCAACGAGGATTACATCAAAAAGTAACTGAAAATCCAACCTTTTCATCAGTGCACAATTTATTTCCAATAACCGAAATAGGTTGTTTTTCTATGTGACAGAAAATTATGGTCCTAATTTTAGATCATGCCTGCTATTTAAGATCACGCCTCGTATTAAGGTATTGTATTTAACTTTGTTTTAATAGTCCTTCTGCCAACTAAACTAATCTTAGGGATTTAAAAATTGAAAAGAAATTTTTTGTGAATAACAAGGTACCATCGAGTTAGCTTATTACCACAGCTAACTTGATTCTTTTGAGCAAAGATACATTCGTATTTATCAAAGTAAAAGGTCGTAATTATTAAAATAATTATTAAAATAAAAGATAATTTAATTGGCATGCACTTCGTGTAGAAATATAATTTATAATATATATATAAGTTTATTTACCTTAATATAGGCAATTGTGTGCGGGGTTTCGCAATACTTATGTAGTGGAATATCTACTGTTTTCTCCCGTTGGTGACCAATCCACACTTTTAGTAGTGAGTAGTTCTTTTGCAATTTTTCGTAGATGAAATGTCGATTAGATGAAGAAAACTTTATTTCCGCATTATTTATATACGTTGTTTTATTGATTTTTTTCGATAAGGTTCTCTTATGCCGAGTAATGTAAAAGCGGTTTTTAAATAAATGAAAAATGTAATTTACTTGGGGGAGCTTGTTTACGGCTGCTGTCTTATTTTTCCTAAACAACAATCGCAAATAATTTCTTTAGATTGTACTAAAATAATTTTTTAATGGCAAAATAAATACCCCTGCAGAAAAAATGTAGAATTCCCAAAGCTCCGAACTTGTCCTTCAATGTTGGGCATCTTCGTCACTACAATATATTCTTGACATAATCTCCTTCACAAATGT
Source organism: Microdon myrmicae (assembly GCA_963931805.1). Classification (NCBI taxonomy): domain Eukaryota; kingdom Metazoa; phylum Arthropoda; class Insecta; order Diptera; family Syrphidae; genus Microdon; species Microdon myrmicae. The sequence continues at coordinate 70,606,652 of OZ007496.1, forward strand.
CTGTCGAGTATCTCCCGGCCCTCACTTTCAAATTTAACCAACACTAATCTAAAAGAGAAACAAAACTTCATCCCAGTCACGTTAAAAAATTCAGAACTGTCAGTATTCGTCGAAAAAGTTTTTTAATTAAAAAATACAACAAAGTCACGAAAAGTGACACACCATCAACCAAATTTGCTTTGTCAGCATTTTCTATTGAAATTCTTGCTTCTCCAACTTCCAACCAGTCAAAGAAAACTGAGAACTTTTACGTGCACTTTAGTAACAAAAGATGATTTTAGATTTCAAAATCAATCCTGTTATTGTAAGAGTCAATCTCAACAAAAACTCAGCTACTTAGACTGTTCTATGGACACATATGATTTATTCCTGAACCCCATTCCGCTGAAGACTTCTTCATACAGTTTTACAATGAACCGTAAAGGGAAGTGTTACTAAGTTTGCAAGACTTTTAAAAGCTCCATTAGGACAACAACAAGGGTCTCATTCAGCGGCTGGTGAAGTTGCCGAATCCTAAAAGTGTTTCCTTCCTTTGTTGACACTTTTCAACTGGCTTAACCTTTATGAATCCAACTGTGAAACCCGTCAACACTTTTACCAATCGACGACTGACGATGAATATAACACAACACAAAAAAAAAAAAGGATTCAAAGAACTCACATCCTGCGGCAGTAATGGGATGTAATGGATTTTCTTTTCCTTTCGATCCCGCAAAATGGGGTACATTTGCAAGTTGGTATTAATTTCCGCCACTGCCACCCTTCCTGTCTGGAGTTAAACCGGGTCCATTATGGAAATGTGCATCTTTGTGGATTTACTAGTGAACGATTTTTGCCACAACTTCATTGTCGATTCTCACACCCGTCAACAACCCCACACACAACGTAAGCATTCGAATCCGATTGGTATGATAATTGCGGTAATTAAATTCTATTCGAGAGTGAAATCGTTTGCAAGCGGAATATAGAGGCTCCATTTCCTGGTTTTGTGGCTCCAAAATTGCTAGAGTACGATGGAATTTCCTTCCGGCAGAACTCAGTCGTGGTAACTTTTGTCGGAAACCATAAATTGGTAAAGTTTGACATTTCAATTCGAAAAAGTTGCACATTCCGACTGATGAAGATGTCCTGCTGGGAACTGTTAGAAACTCTATAGGATGTCGTTAAATACGTCCGAGGCGAGAAAAGTTGTTTTCAGTTAAGGAATTGTGAATTTAAGAATGGGAATAACCCCTTCACAAGGCTGAAGTGCCCTTAGTTTCATCGTACCGATTTAGTCGGACGGCGTAACTTCTCGATATTTTATGTTTGAAGAATGTCTGACGTTATTATATCGAACACTGTAACTAAGAACGTTTTCCATAAATGAGAACGTTTTTCATACAATGAATATGGTCGGATATGAAGGGGTAAGTACTTATTGTGCTATTTCCGATCACCAAGAAACAAGAAAACCCTACTAAATTATGAGTGGCTGCAAATAGGAAAAATTGTATTTTTTCACATCTTTTTTATGCAAACAAAAGAGATTCTTAATATAATAGAATATTAATGCACAGGGTGGGCAGAAGGGGAGTTTGGATAGATAAACAGGCGTCGATGCACATTAGTCTTCAAAGCCTGTAAATTATAACCTCTAGGGAACACATAACATGGTAGAACGACCTGAGATCGTGTACTTCGACTGAAGAACGATTCTCTGTGTGGATATGTTCATCTAAAAGCGGCCTTTAGTGTGAATTGGTGTGGGTGCTCTAATTGGTGACTTTTGTGGGCGATTACTTGGAAAGACGAAACAGTTTTTACGTCGATATTTAGGGAACAACAACAGTCAGAATTTGTTCCGATGATATTACAGAAAATTCCCTTGAATTTCATTGCTAGGTTTTGCGTCTAATATTTTGAAATATTGAAATTGAGTTCCAGCTGTGGATAACTATGTGTAGCTTGTAAATTCTAGATAAATCGTAAGGCATATTTCTCCAAGTTCTTAGAAATACTTTCGACTTTTCCGCCACTTCAAATATGTAGTCAATCCATTTGAAGGGGGAGTTATATCGAGAGCCATTAATCGGGGGCTCTTTGGCTTCAATAATGCAATAGCCCATAATAGACATTGATAATTTCCATTGGTAGATAACGGCATTAGCTATTCGCCTTGAAGCTATAACTTAGCGATGTGTTTTCGGCGCATCGAATTACATTTGTTTAGGCAATCTCTCCTTTTACACGAAACTCGCGCACAATGGGAAAAAGAAAGTACGAAATAGGAGATACTCTTAAGAAATAGGAGGCATTCTTCAATGATACAGCGCGGATAGAATAAGATAGAGAGGATAAGGAAAGATGATATTCATAATTATTAATCCCCGTTGCCTGAAGATTACATAGACGAGGAAATGTATGACCACACCGAGCATCACAGAAACCTATTGCTCACCCAACGGACTGTTTGGGTGAATGATTGTTTGTCCGCACTCCCGAAGGAAATTTTTAACACTCACTGACTGACAGATACCACGACAAAATATTTGGAAATATGGAAAACTTTTACCTATTTGAAGTGAACAACGGTTGTGATAATCCCTGATAGTGGTGTTGCAAACATGCGCCTTTCCAATAGGTCTCATTACTACTTTTTGCGTTGTATCAAACATGCGCGCCTGTCTTTCAGAAAGACATGGGCAAATATTAGAAACTAATTCCAGTTTAGGGCGAATAAACACTTGTGAAAATCTAGCCACATATGCTATACCATAAAAAACCACATGAATTGGACCACACTTTTCGTACATTCGATTGTATATCGATTATTGACAGATCATTGACTTTTATGATGCAGGTACCGTAAATCGGCAGTGGTCCGATTTATTAACACAAAAGAAAGTTATAACATTGTTGTAGTAAAGAATGCGATTCAAACCAAACTTATGACTTTTAGAACGACATCAAAAGGTAGAACCAAACCCTCAACGCATCGGAACACTACCGCGCATAGGAAATGATGCATTATTCTCGATTAATATATACTGCCACGGGATTGCTATGCTAATTATTATGCTATACGACTCTGCTGATTTAATTATTCTATTTTTCCTTAGTACTGTCTTTAAATAAGGTTTGCATGTTCGTGTGTATGCGTTGAAAATGGCGCATTTCGGTAAGCACTGCTATTATTGTGAACAACCTCCCTATACTATTTTAATTTCTAGTGTGCCTTGAAAAATTCTAAAAATTGAGTTCGAGTTTTCTAAAAATACGATTCAATAAATACACTAATTTGTGTGCATTGAAATAAATAATAAATTTACTACCATGAGCTTATTCGACTTATTTGTTGATGTTTTACTTAATATTTTATATTAGGATATCATACATGGTTATTAATTTTTACTCTCTTCGTCTACATAAAACGTAAGTAGTTTCTTGTCAACTCTAGCATTTGATCATATATATTTTACGACACATAAGATGGTGCTTTCTCTATGTTACATTAAGATTATTACTTTATGTGTAACAACTCGTTTTAACTTTCCCTTCGCATTAAAACACGGCACACAAACTCTACTCCATGCCTGTTATTTCTATACCATGCATTTTTCTTACGGATGCACCTCGTACGAGCGAGGGTACGCTATATATTATGTTTGACTTCTACGCTTTGGCAGTGTTCATTTTTAGAAGACATTTTCCGATATCAAACTCATGATAACCCTTTTTTTTTGGAGACCGTATTTATTTTAATTCAGAATAAAATTATAATTTTTTCTTTATGTAGGACTAAATACATGTCCTATTTTACAAATATAGTTCTCATGTTAACTGACTCGCTCTTTGCAAGCACTCTAAATTATACAATATCTGGTTTTTTGTTTATGCCTTTCGACGTACAATGAGTTTTGTAATTTTTTTTTTTACAATTAGTAGTTAACATATAAGAGGATTTCCTCTTTTACATACAGGTTGTGAATTTATTTTTATATAATCATCATCATCGGCACTACAACCGGGACCCGGTCTTGGCCTTATTTAACAAATCACTCCACCGGTCCTGATTTCGAGCCGACGTCATCCAGTTTGGCACTCCCAGGCTCTGGCCGTCCTGGTCTACACCATCCCTCCATCGCACACAAGGTCTGCCGCGCAGTCCCCTTCCATACATCCTGCCACAAAGGATTTTCCGGGCAGGCTCCTCTTCGCTCCTTCGAGCTAGGTGTCCCGCCCACCAGAGTTTACCGAGCTTGAATTTTTTTACAACATTAGCTTCAAGGTAGATCGCGTATAACTCATGGTTGTAGCGTCTCCGGAATCGTCCTCCTTCACATACGGGGCCAACAATTCTCCTTTCTTTCGAACGCGGCTAAGAGTTCAGAGTGCCTTTTATTGAGCTCCCAGGTCTCTGATCCATACATTAGTACTGGTAAGACCATGGTCTTGTATAGTAGTGGCTTGGATGTTCTGGATAAATTTCGGGATTTAAAGAGCCTAGATAGACCATAGTAGGCTTTGTTCGATTTGATCAGCCGTTCGCGTATTTCTTCTTCCATATTGTTATCGGCTGATACTATTGACCCAAGGTAGTTAAAGGATTGCACTATTTCAAATTCGTGGTCCACTACCCCGATAGTTTGACCAACTTAATTTCCTCTCATTAATCTGCAGTCCCAGTTTTTGTGCCGCCTGCTCGATCTGGGTGAAGGGGTCCTGTACAGCCGATTCGGATCTACCGATGACGTCGTTGTCATCTGCGTAGGCAAGTATCTGGCTGGACTTGGTGACAATAGTTCCTCTTGTTGTAACGCCAGAGTCACGAAATGCTTTGCCAACGCCAAGTTGAAAAGGAGTCAGGCCAGACCGTCCCCTTGTCGGAGTCCATTAAAGATGTTTATTGATTTGGACAGCAATCCCCCTATTTTTACTTGACGAGTTGTTTTGGTCATGGTCAACCTACAAAGTCGTATCAATTTGTTTAGAATGCTGAACTCCCTCGTGGCATTATATAGGTCCTCCCTGGCTATGCTGCCGTAGGCGGCCTTAAAGTCTATAGATAGATGATATAATGAAATTTAAATTCCTGATATTTTCCATCGCCTGCCAAAGGGTGAATATCTGATCAATCGCTGTTTTGCCTGGGATGAGGCCACAGTGATATTGACCAACGATGGCTTTAGTGTAGTGCTCCACGGAGCCATACCATTTCCCTCCCCCATACATTTTGCACCTTCTTCCATAACTTCATCCATATCCCCAAATCAACATTAAATCAAATTTTGAACAATTGAATCAAACGTTCAATTGTCGCACTGATTCAATTTGTAGAAATTCTTAAAGCATATGTAATCATGTGCACTGTATATTCAATTATAGATTTCCAAAATCCCTCAACGGGCTCCTCGATAGTATAGTGGTTAGTATACCCGTCTGTCACGCGGGAGACCGGGGTTCGGTTCCCCGTAGAAGAGCCTCTGGCGCAAGACTAATGACCGTGCCCGGAAAAAAAAACAATTCATTATGGAAAATTTAACCAGCCTCAGGACTTGCTAAATAAGGCCAAGATCGGCGTCCGGTTGTAGTGCCGATGATGATGATGAAAATCTCAACTAAATATGCGGACCAGATGCCCAATTTCCGAACAAATATTATTGAAAATCATAAAATGCGCGTCTGCAATTTTATGATCCTCTAAAAATTTGTTTGCACAAATTTGGTCCCAGAAAACGGAATATCTATTCACATCTTTCATATTCAAATACAAACAAATTGCGCCTTAAAACGAACCACATATTCATTTTATCGCGCATCAACATCTAGGATAATAAATGCGCATCCGCAAGATCCTTTATCTATTGTTTCCTGCCGAAGTGCATTTAAAACTTTCTTCCTATCTCTTCCTTTTTGTTATCCTATTTCCAAAAGTAAAACAAAAACAATGGAATAGCGGCTGGCAATTGAGACAGTTTAGATTTGGTGTTGTGCGACTGCCGACTCAAGACGAGTTCGTCGTTTCGGTTTAGTGTCGGCAATATATAAAAATTAATAGTAAAAAGTTTTAAATTAAAGAATTTTGACTAAAAACAAAAAGGGTAGCCCACTCTTCCTGGGGAACCAGAAGCACGGTGGGCACCAGGACAAACTGCATTACACAAAATGGTGGCACCGCGCCGGTGGGATATCCAAAATCCCCTACCAACAAAAAAGAGCCCAGAAGTGGCAGTGGATAATCCAACTATCCCCAACCTAAATCGTGTGTCCTATATGAGACCAAGTTGAAGTAAGTTTTAAAAAAGGGATTAATAGTCATAAATAATGACGAGAATAAAAAACAAAAAAGTGCATCAGTTATATATAAAATGATAAAGACTTCTAATAAAGACATACTAAATCTTCAACAATCGAGAACATAAACTTTTTATATGTATGGAGGTATAAAACAAATTCAAAGTTAATTGAGTGACAATAAATGTTCGTGAACAAGTGAATAGCCGGTTATTTAAAATATCTTTCTTCCGAATTGCCTTCCAAAGATCCATTAGTTTCCAATTGTATATAATTTTTAATTGGTTGGAAAATATATTAACAACGTTCTCGAATGACAGATATGTCGCAAAGCTCACCGAAATCTTGCGTGCCAATATGATTCAAAATTTAATGACAGTGGTTATCAAGCTAGTTCGCTAATTCTACGTTTCGCGTTCAACTAACTTGCGAATTATAAAAATGAGTAATTCGTTTCTATAATAAATATTATTCAGTGCGATTTATCGAGATTAAAGAGACTCGCAAAATGGGCCGATCACAAAAAAAAATTGTTTTACCTCGAAGGAGAAACATCATCGCAGGAACATATACAGCACCCACTACAATACCACTACATCCGCATCAACAACAATAGATAACCACAACAATGACCACAGCAGCAGCTACATCGTATCCACAGTCACATCAGATACATATCTATTTTTATTGTTTAATCCAAGGGGACAAATGAAAACCCCCAACATAAATTGAAAATTTTGGGTGCATTTAAAGGGACAAACAGAGTCCCGCAACATAAATTTAGTGTTTTATACATATAAGGGAGAAAAACAAACCCCCAAATAAAATAAATTTAATACAGTGTTTTAAAGAAAAAAAAAGAGAAGGAAAACCAAGATGTTAATAAATTTTTTCTCTTAATATTACAAAGTCGACGCATAAAAACGACTTAAATTAATTCAAAATTAATAAATTAGACACGGAGCTTTATATAACGTGATAGCAGTTTACTGACTGCGTGCCAACTAGCGTTGCCGGAATGCAGTCTTTTGTTAATTTCCTTCGACATTTCGTTACTGGTCGTCGGTATCGTTGCAAGGAGACTATGTAGAAAAATAAAAATAAATTTCAAGAAAAAAAGTCTTGTATCTTTGTTAGTTCGGAAACTTTTCAGGCCACCCATTTGGACCCAGTAAGTACTCGTAAAAGTGCCATATGGGGGCATTGATCCGTTAAAGGTTAAATATATTAGGCCCTTATGGGAGCCGCCCCACTGAATCGCTACAGGCCCTCAATTCTCAATATGTCCAAAACGGATATTATGCCACCAATTATCAAACCCAAAACATTCTAATAATAATTCGAAATGGAGTTTTGGAGCCGAAATAGATGAACAAAATTTAAAAAAGAAAACATTGGGTGGAAGTTCCTCACTTGTGTCGCACAGTTTTGCCTTTTTTCCGCTCTCATCCAGGACGAGTATTTCCCGGGCGCCACGGAGAGTATTGTCTTACTGAAATGGGTAGTTGGGGAGCACAATTCGAAGATTATTATTACCGATCGGTAACGTGGAGTGAATTTAATAATGTTGACAAAGGTATTATTGCCCATGTTAATGTAATGCTTTCGTAACCCTCCAAACATTACGCTGTCACCAAATTACACACTTGTAGGCGTCCACTACATCACCAAAATGTTTACGTTTAACTCGATGGTGACACTTAGCTTAAATATTTTTATTGAATCATTACCTAGTTTTGAGAGGACACCTTTTTATCTCAAAATGGAACTCTTGAAACACTCGTCATTTTCCTAATAACCGTTTATGTATTCTAGAAAGAGCCTAATGTAAGGACCATGACTTCATATGCAGACGATTTGGAAAATACCCTATTTAGTTTTCTAACTCGGTTCAAAATTATTCAAATCGCACAACATTCAACCCTTGACCCACTTCATTGCGTGCCAAACGGCTCCCTCTGTCAGACCCTAATGACCTCCATCACATTAACTCGACTAGGCCTGTCAAATATATTCATCGAAAAACCTGGAGCATGTTATAAGTACAAATGGCTCTATTATCACGATTGCTCCCAACTTTTGGGAGGCTGCTAAAGGGAACCCTTATCAATTAGGGGTGGTTGCCACCCTCTTCCAAGGGATATGTAAATTAAACTTTCGTGTCAAACAGTCATGACAATGCAATTGCTCCCAAACTAACGGAATAACTTTCATACCTAATAATTGGTCGCATAAATTAAGATAACGTGTCGCGGCGCATAGCGTTTAGGAGCCGCTTAAGAAGGTTTTGGAATCTTAACTCGTAGTCGTTTGCCTGTTAAGCTGCGTTGCAATATAATGTGATGGTTGCTGGAAATTTTAATTATATAGAACATTAAGTTTCAAGTGGCTGTTGGATTTTTAGAGAAATAAGTTGAGGGTTCACAATTCGAGGAGGTAAATAAATGACCTGTGAATGAAGTGATGTAATGAATGTAGATGATAGAGGGATTGTTGTTTAGTTCAAATTTGCTGGTGTGTCTTTAAATTGGATGGCTTAACATATTTGAGGAGAATGTTTTCCTTTCCGGGTTTAGTAACCTTCAAAAATTTTGAACATTACTTCACTGCCGATATTTTTCAGGGATATTGTGAATGTAGTATGCTGGTGAACGAAAGAAGAATTAAGTATACATATCGCGTTTTGTTATATTATAAGCACTGTTGGTTGTAATTTATTTTTGTTCTTTGTTGACTGTAATTTATTATTATCCTTTTGTATATTCATCAAATATAAAAAAAATTAAACTCAGATTCGCAAAGCTTATCATAGTTTTAGCTTATGGAAACATTTTTTTATTGACATAACCGTCAATGGAACCTAAGCAACATCAACTGACCTTTGTGTTATTTATTTGCTGGGTATAATGACTTAACAGGTCAATTGAAAAGTCCCCGGCCTGACAAATAGATGGCGGCACTAGAATTAAATCCATATGATGATATGTAGTTAGCCATAACCTTCAAAAGACGCGTGTATAAATTTGACAGATGTCGGATTATTAGTTTGTGAATTATAGTATTTTGAGTGAAGCAACTCAAAATAGGCCTCAGTTTCGGCGATCACCTCTTCATTCGACGAAAATTTCCTCCCAGCGAGCATTCTTTTGAGATCTGAGAACAGGAATTAGTCGCTGGAGGCCAGATCTGGAGAATACGGTGGATGCGGAAGCAATTCGAAGCCCAATTCATGGATTTTTGCCATCGTTTTCACTGACTTGTGACACGGTGCATTGTCTTGGTGAAGCAGCACTTTCTTTTTCTTCAAATGCGGTCGTTTTTCGGCGATTTCGTCCTTCAAACGGCCCAATAACGCTGTGTAATAGTCGCTGTTGATGGTCCTTCCTTTTTCAAGATAGTCAATGAAAATTATTCCGCGCGCATCCCAAAATACAGACGCCATAACCTTGCCAGCCGACTGTTGCGTTTTTCCATGCTTTGGGGTGGGTTCATCGTGTGCAGTCCACTCGGATGACTGTCGATTGGACTTTGGAGTGAAATGATGGAGCCATGTTTCATCCATTGTCACATATCGACGCAAAAACTCGGGTTTATTACGCTTGATCATCTCCAAACACTGCTCCGAATCATCAACTCGTCGTTGTTTTTGGTCAAAAGTGAGCTCGCGCGGCACCCACTGTGCACAGAGCTTTCTCATACCAAAATATTCGTGAGTGATATGATGTACACGTTCAGTTGATATCTTTAGAGTGCCTGCTATTTCATTCAATTTCAATTTACGGTCATTCAAAATCATTTTGTGGGTTTTTCTAATGTTTTCGTCGGTAACAACCTCTTTTGGGCGTCCACTGCGTTCACCGTCTTCGATGATCATTTCACCACGTCTAAACTTAGCATACCAATCCTTGATGGTTGATTTTCCTGGGGCTGCGTCTAGAAACTCGTCATCAAGCCAAGTTTTTGCTTCAACTGTATTTTTTCCCTTCAAAAAGCAATATTTTATCAACACGCGAAATTCCTTTTTATCCATTTTTTTCACAATAACAGAAGTTGCTTCACTCAAAATACTATAATTCACAAACTAATGATCCGACATCTGTCAAATTTATACACGCGTCTTTTGAAGGTTAGGGCTAACAACAAATCATATGGATTTAATTCTAGTGCTGCCATCTATGTGTCAGGCCGGGGACTTTTTAATTGACCTGTTATTTATTTGATTAGTACAAGCAAGCATTTAATTATAATGATACTACAATAAAAACGAATGAACTAACTAATTTAGACTTGTAACACTTTTATATTGTATCACTTTTTCTCGTATTCAATATATATATATATATATATATATATATATATATATATATATATATATATATATATATATATATATATATATATATATATATATATATATATATATATATATATATTAGTAGGGTACTTACGTGTTAGTCGGAACTAGTTTAGATCGTTGCTGCTAATGCTTCCTCTCGATCAGTTTCCTTTGGTTTAGCCTTTCACTGTGGTTCAGGGCCAATAAATAAAGTTCCTTGTGAAAGATGTTACAACGGAAACAAAATAGTTTTTCTCTTTGTATTATTTTTATTCCCACGCAGAATTCATTTAATTTTTCTACATTCACTTTAGTTATTATTTTTACATTTAGTGTTTACTTTTCTTTTAAGCAACTTTCTGTTGTGTCCTTTTAATCTTTTCTTAACAGTCGCATTCATTATTATTTTTACATTGGGTATTTACTTTACTTTCTTAGTTTTTGTGTCAAAAAAAGAGGTCACACAGCAATTAACAAACCAACATTTACTTTTTTTTCAATACAAATTATTAAATTCAATATATTTTCTCTTTGAAACAACTTAAATAAGCTTTCCTTATGTTGGCTGTACCGACACATAGATAGTCTAATGTTTGTTGAGATGATTGTGAAATGTTGTTCTTTTAATAACAGTCACACTCATTATTATTTCTACTTTGGGTATTTACTTTTGTTTTAAGCACCACATACGACGAATTAGTTCAACCAGACTCCTGAACACCGACTGCCTTCAAAAGAATCTCACGACACCCACGCTCCTATGCAGCCAACAGGTACTTTCCCCACGATCACCCATTTTCGATCGCACACTCATCCTCATTCCCCCATTTCCCCGCCCGTTAAGGTGAATAAACTTTTGCGAATTTACCCAACAGTCAATGAACTCAGGGAGAATGGGAAAATTGCAAAGGAGTGCAATGCGATTTAGGGGTTGATTTGGTTTCGCTTCCAACGAAAACCGAAACCAGAAGGGTGACCGCATTACTTTGTTTCATGGATGCAGAATGGATTGCTCCCAGAATGCAGAACCGGAAGTGCACTCCGGGAAGGGGAAATGGAAAGGTTGCAAATTATACTCATTTCCCCTGACACTGATTTTGTTCACAAGCGACTGCTTGTACTCTTTGGTACAGAAACGAAGGAGTACGGGTTGGGATCTTCTTTCGCATTTGAATGTGCAAAGGGGATTTGGTGATAGACTAAATAGTGTCGCTATGTAGAAACAGGGTCGTTCATCCAGGCTTTGCTGTTGTTAGCCAGCATAGAGGTTTTGATTTCAGGCAGGGAAATCCGATATGGGGGACTCAGGGAATGGTGGTTTTCTTTGAAAAAAGAATGCGAATCAGTTTAAGGATTCGGCGGGGGGGGGGGGGGCAGTTATCTAACAAACTGAAGGAAAAGAGGAAGGAAAAATAAAAAAAAGGATTTGATTACGATGGTGTAAGGGGTGGCAACGATAGAACAACATAGAACCGGGACAAGCGAGGAAACTGAAGTTAGTAGGAGAATCTATGAGAAGTGTGGAGGGGGGGGGGGGTTAAGAGGGAATAGTTGGGAGACAGACCTTAAGAGCAAAAGTGCTAAGGTTAATGTTGAAAGATTTTGGTTTTGAGTTAGCATTCCGTAACATTCCTCCATAACCCGAATTGGAAGAACTATATCGCAAACCTACAATAGTGAGAGTAATCAAGTTGCGAAGATTAAGATGGGCCGGACACGTGGCGCGAATGGGGAACGATAGGACCGTGCATAGAATTCTTGACGGTAGACCAACGGGAAAGAGACCGGTAGGACGGCCGCGACGGAGATGGGAGGACAATGTTAGGTTTGACCTTGAGGAGATCGGATCGAATGGTGAAGCGTGGAAGGAGAGTGCCCAGGACAGGGAAGGATGGCGAAGCCGAGTCGGTGAGGTCATGAACTTCCGGGTTCCTACAGGCCAATAAATAATAATAATTCCGTAGCATTTAGGTGTGGTGTGCGGCTAAATATGATAAGTGAGTATCGCGTAAATTGTTGAAGGAAAAGCATTAGAGAAGATTTGCGCACTCAATTGATCCTGAGAGTAGACGGATAATGAAGAGAATATCGGCTTAATTATGGTGTTGTGGGGTTCCAATTAGGTGTGCCAAACACGGGCACACGGTTCACCGGAGCCCCATCAAAGTTTCGATGAATATCTACTTCACAAAAGGTACAAAAATATCCTGAGAAAGCCATGAATAATGATGCACAGATGTAATTGTGTTAATAAAATATCTTTTTTTTTGTTGATACACTTGTATACATTCACATTTGGTGAGGTTGATCCGTACGTGCGTGCGATAATCCAAGAATACGGTTGAGATGAAAACAAACCATGCAAATGTATGGCACGCCAACACACTAAGAGAGTACGGCACGGTGGCACTTCCGCGAATTAAAACGGTATGCATTATAGAAATCGAACAATAAAAACTTGCTGACCGAATGGATGTAATTTAAAATCGAACTCGTTTTAATTCTATAATAGGAAGGGTTGTTAATACTTAAATTGCCGACAGACACGTCTTTCCTTGTGCTTGTGGTGCTCGTAGCGTGTGCACTAGTGTGCACACGCTGCGGTTGATGAATCGCGACTGATCTGTTATATGGTTATAAATCGCTTGATTGGAAAAGTTCATCCCTTTTGGGTAATTTAATTTTTGCACTAGACAACCAAAAGAGAACATACTTCTGCTCTCTCATTGCCACGTTGGTCGATGTGTGGTGGAATACATCGGTAAATTGATGATCGAAGAGGGTGGGAGAATGAGAGAACAGAAACACGATGTACTGTGATTTCGGGGTGGATTTGGTTGTGTGTGCATGAATCAATGTACTTTGAGGATAACCCATTGACCCAATTCGATGAATTTTGTGATCCCAGAGCACATTGATCTGTATGAAGATAAAACTGTGAAGGAGAGGAAAATTAAGCTGGTGCTATTCACCTGCAAAAAGAGAGCATTGATCCCCAGCGAATGAAGTGTCTGGAGAAAAGCCGAAGTGACGCCAAATTGGCTAGGGTAATTTATCATGAAAACTAATTAGATATTTTGATAAATTCCCCAGCGGTTTCGCTATGATGCAACGGCGTCGTTTGCTTCGACTTGTTGTTGCTAACCGGCATGATGTGATTTCCGATGGAAATCTCATGGGCTAGCAAAAATGGAGTTGCCGTATGGCAAAAGGTAGCTGAATTCAATTCCGCATTATCTGCATAGAATAATGAATTCAGCTTTGCTTTCTTTTACAGGTAAAATAGCCGAACGGTGGGATAGGGGATAGTGTGACGCGCTGTTATCGGTCGAAATTAGGTTAGGATTGTGGGTTGGTTCTCCATGTGATATAGAGAAACCCCACAGTGTTCTTCTAGTTTATAAGTTAACACGGCACTCGAAAACATCACAAAGCCAATGTGATAACAACAGCATCTCCAAAAAGTCTTCTTCAGCCATTTCCCAAGTGCGGCACAATAACCGTACCGAACATCCCATGCACCCACAATTTTAAAGTTGCCATAAGTGGCAGATCACAAACCATCAACTCCATCCAACAGAGATGAAGTCATCGGGAAATCTTCAAACGCCGACACTGCATAAAATAACCAGATCAGTTACCAGCCGTCAACTCCACCCAACGAGAATGAGATAATCGGAAAACCTTTAAACGCTGACACTGAAAAAATAGCGCACACGCCGGGGATGAACTAGGCATCCATAAATATCCAGAAATAAGTTTTTTGTTGAAATTCACTTCTCCAATAATAAGTATGATATTTTTTAACAAAAAAACTGGTTGCGTGAAACTAACTTACATAAGTTGATTAGTTTGACGTTAGGGGGACAGAAGCAATCGATTTTCCCATCTCAGTCCATGGAGGGCAAAACGTAAAAAGCGTCATTGAACGCTTCAATTCTGCATGTGTGAGCCATATGATGAGCGGACTAGTCCTCACTGCCATATCCTGGAAGAGGATGGACTAAAGAAATCTAGAGAGATCGGGTTATATAGGATTGACAAATTCCTTCGACCGGCGTTTGACAAATTTGAGAACTGAATTTGGAGTGAACAGAAAATAGAAGTTGGTTGAATAAAAAGTAGGAATGGGGATAAGAGTGTGCGTTTCCCTGAAAACCTTATTGATTGGCATTTGTCAACATTAAGTTCCACGCAATTCTTCTGGCACCAAACCGAAAAGCTATCGAAGTCTATTTGAATAAGGGATGATTGATGGTTTTAAAAAATTCAGAATCGTCGACGTATAAAGAGACACAAGAATGCTTGATAATCATATCAATTATGGTTAGTATAAAGTGTAGGGGACCTAAATAACTCATCTGAGGGACACCCGAGGTGGTGAGAAAAGCATTGGGTGGAGCGCATCTAAAGCGTACCCCGTAGAGCGAATTATTCAGAAATGAACAAATCCAGTTTCGAAGTTAAGGAAGGATAATTTAAAAACTACGAGCTTATGGTTTACTGAAATCGGTTGTAATAACGTTCTCAAGGGCTGGTTAGATGATGACAACAGACTGAAATTATTAATAAAGGAAAAATCCGTATTGTAGAAGTTATGTGAATACAGATGTGGGGTGGGGCGCGGAAATTTATGAAAAAACGACCGAATAAAGGGTGGGTTTGTGGTCGATAAAGAAACAATCCTCGACACTAGTGTGAGAGGTGATATAGAAAAATTGATTATCTGATAAGGTCTACTGAAGATCTGATGTAAGTCGCCAAAAATGATAATATCGTTCTGAGAATCGGATACACTCATATGACCCGACAGGATAAATTGCAACTTTGTACGATTCAATATTGAATTTTAGGGTAGCTTTATTTTGATATAGACATAATCAAGTTTAGCTCCTCAATAGTATACTGGTTAGTATACCCGCCTGTCATGCGGGAGACCGGGGTTCGATTCCCCGTCGGGGAGCCTCTGGCGCAAGACTAATGACCTTGCCCGGAAAAAACAAATCATTATGGAAAATTTAACAAGCCTCAGGACTTGCTAAATATGGCCAAGACCGGTTCCAGGTTGTAGTGCCGATGATGATGATGATGATAATCAAGTTTGTATGTAGAGTATAAAGCGATAAACCTTTAGTCCAAACTACATTGGATTACTAGGAGCACACCACGACAGGGGGAATCATCACTAGGTCGATTACCAACGTCGACGCAGTAAACAGCGAAGGAGGAAAGGAATAATTCCTGTTTGTTAATGCTGGCAATCAAGTTTGTTTCAGTAAGGACCTAAACATCGAAAGGAATGGTTTTTTTTTTTGCAAAACTGTTGGAGTTTCTGCAAAGGCGTCTCACATTCTGGTAATAAAATGTAAGTGAGAAGTTATGAGGGCTTGTGGGGGGAGATAGATCGATCGAGAAATTAGAGACGAAGCAATTAATTTTGGTCAGCTCTACTGCATTGAAGATGTAATGACATCTTCGAGTGGAAGTATGGTCCGAAAGTCATCAGGTCTTTCAATACTTTTTGAGGAGACATATTAATGTTTTTGTGGGATTTTGTGAGTTTGATAAAGCTGAAGAAATCGATGGTTAAGCCTTCCTGTTGAATGGCGACCATAACGCTGGATTTTGCTTTACCTTCGAAGCAAACTGAACCAGATTTGAAGGTAAGCCAAAAAGATACGGATATTTTCCTGTGTTTTTGTTTCTCTGTTTAAAGAGTGTCTAGCGACAATCTGATGGCTCTATGGTTCATTGGATGATTTTTACCGCCGGGGGTCAAATACTGGAGAAAGGGGGTGGGAGCATGGTAGAGTAAGATGAAGTTTAAATCGGTGAATGGGATATTTTGGAGGTGGAGAGTAATTGAATTGAGCTATGGTTGGTCTTTGTTTTAAATAAATTAGGAAAATTATTATTCCATTTCAGTAGTAACATCCAATCGATTTTAAGGTGTGAAGTGTTGCTTGGGAGGACAAAAGGGAAGTTAGTTGTTGTCTGAGGAACTGATATTGGGTGACATTCTTTAATAAGAATCTTGTATTTCTTATTCAAATAATCGGAGATGCATTTAACATTATATTGTAGGTCAACATATTTAGCATGTGTTTGGTGACCAATGGGTTAGACGAATTCTCTTTATTGATTCCGTGCGTGCCATTTAGATGGAGTCCAAGAAGTGCCAAAGTGAAAAATCTTTATTGTAATGGGCAATGCTTCGGAAATGACTGCGGAAGTAGAATTGTTAAAGATAAAGGAGGGCGTAAGTCGGACTTCGTGGGCTGAAGTACGGTAGTGTGGATCTTGCGATTCGGCAAATAGGGAGGACCCGAGCCGGAAACTATTCGGAAATGTTTCCTAGTTTTGAAGAGTTGCTATGGCGCTTTCCAAATAGACGAACAGGAGCGTATGTTATTAAGGAAGAGTAACCCATTAGAATTAAAAAAAAAAAAAGATTTTTCCTATATGCTATATAAACTAATCCTTTTATCGTACTAAACCTTTTAACATCATTATCTCGAAACTGTACTTTCAAAAACTCCTTGTGCTGTAACTCAAAAAGTTGATGATCGATTTGACTTGTGAGGCTATTCTTTATATCATTATCGGAAGGACGTACCTAAAGTTTTAAGGATTTCGTGTAAAAAAACTAGTTTATTGGGATGAAAATTATTATTAAAATTATTATTATGGAAAAAACAGTACCAAATTTGAACATTTTATTAAAGAGCGTAGTTGTTAATTTTATACTTTTTATCACTTTATAGGTTTATCCTTCCTGTGCATATGTTAGAAATAGAAAGTAATTATACGTTTTTGTTTCAGATCAATAGAAAAAGGAACGAAATGTGTAGCAGTTTTGGACTTCGCGCCAGCCACCCCTGAAGTAAAATTTTACTGAGGCGCCATATTGCAAACAAAGTGTTTTTGTACTCTTGAAAGTTCAAATAAAATTATGTTAAAAGTGCAAAATGATATGATTATCACCTTTAACAACACTAAAAAAAATTAGTTATTTTCAGGCGTCTTTCATCTTTCTTTCATCGATCAACGAAAACGAGAAAATCAATATACTATCGACATTGGTGTAAGTTCTGCACCGAGATCGCTGTAGTATTCCACTACATAAACCCCATTTAACATAATATTCATATCGCACACAATGCGCTCATAATCGTTTCCTCTCTCTTTCCACCTGTGACGCACAGTTAGTCCCCAAGGTACACGCTATCCAATTACGAGTACATTTCCTGCATCGTATCGCATATCGTCATTCATTTCACAAAGCAAGCGCCACACCCGGTATGGGATATTGCTACGGATAATGACAATTGTCGGACGCCAGGTGTTCCGCACTCCGAATTACCATTAAAACGCTTATGCCCGCGAAAGTAAGGCATATGAATAAAAACGACTCGCTACCGGTGATTCGAAATGATGAAATGAATAGTTGAACCAAGACCACTATACTTTAAGCGGATCGATTAAGTAGCAATATCAATTAAGCAAAACGAATGACTCGTGCCGAACAATTGCACTCAATATTGGTCAAAATCGAATGATTGAAACTGCGGTAAGGTTTGCGTTTGAGGTCATGCTGAGTGAAAAAGAATTGGATGCATGGTTTGCGATTCTTCCCTAATAACTTGGGTATAAAAGGAGTGGTTGCAAAGAGAATAGAGCTAGAGTTACGTAGTCAAAACAAAAGGTTACAGCCTTTCATTGAAACAGCGGGCCTTTTGCTTAAGAATAAATAAGAGTTAATTATTTAGTAAAAGTAAAAGAGTCCAAGCCCCGCATAAAGTACAGTGGGCCTTTTTACTAAATAAATAAATGAAAGTTTAAATAAATCATAAATATCAGTACTAAAAGAGGATAAAACCGTTTTTTTTTTATATAACCCTCCTCGAATCAACTCTTCCCTTTAATATAAAGGAAGAACGGTTGGGACGCGTAACAGCGCTTCTCTTTTTTAATACAAGGTCTGGTGTAGGATTGCGTATGTAGAGTTAACAATGAGAATAGCAAGCAGCTTTCGGCAATTCGTTCAAGGTGAGAATTATTTTGAGATCTCGTAGGATGTTTCCATGTTGATTGAAGGCGTTTATAGGTGTAATTACGAATACATTGAGTTAGTTAATTTGCTTGTTTACTGAAAGATGCAGTTAAAGAGGAAGTGACATGATTAGCAAGAGCTCTATTAGCACCTGCAATATAAGTGATGATTATATTTTGTGACGCCAAAAAAGCGAGCCGACTATGTACTTCAATCTGCGTTCCAGATATGAAATCTTATCGATGATCTTTTTTGATGTAGACCTATGGGAAGCATCATTAATGCTCAAACACTTTATGGCTAGAAGGGTATGAGGCAGTCAAGTATTCATACATTATCGCAGAAGAATACGAGATTCGGAACGAACCCTTTTGCGAAAACGGTAGTTCTTTTATTAAGTCCTACCCAGAACGTGTAGATAGGTTTGCTGAACATGCCTTTGGAGGTACTATAATCCACATTGGCAACTATGATTCCGCAACTTAAATGTCCACAGGACATGCTTGCGAATTTAATATACAATGGCAGGTCAATAATTCTTTAGAAAATGAGGACGATTTTCTTTTATTTCCTCATTTATCTGACCAAATAATGACGCATAATACTGTCCACTTATCGTCTGTCCCTTTTCTAAATAGTCAATAAAGATAATATCACGTGCATGCCAAAACACACTAGTCATAACCTTTCCAGCTGATTTCACTGGCTTTGCCTTCCTTGGGGTTCGTTTGCCTTTAACAATTCACTGTTTTGGCTGTTCTTTCGTCTTGGGAGTGTAGTGGTGTATCCACGTTTCACCTACAGTTACTAATCTGCACGGAAACTCAACTGGGTTGCGACGCAAGCGCACCAAAAGTTTTCAGCTGAGAGCAATTGCAGCACCCATCTCGCAGATGTTCTTTTCATACCCAATTTATCATGCAAAGTTGAAACATGAAATAAAGTGAAAATTGACAGATATCTAGTGAGGAGTAATGCTTACTAAAAACAGACTAGTAGCGATATATACGAGCGCCATTGCTCGCTTTTCTAAGGACTTATTGACCTACCCTCGTATATATAGGGGGAATGGAATCTAAGTTGATGTTCAGTTGGATCTACGAAGAGAGGAGAGAAAGAATCTATACTATAGAAGGATAGTACACAATTAAACCGAAGTACAATCGAAATAAGTAGAGAGTTGGATACAAATTCAGATATAATACAAAAGAAACAAATAATAGAAAAGGGGCTCAGAAAGGAGCCCGACAAATTTATATTTTTTTATAGTATAATTGAAGAAATAATACTTAGGGAAAAAGATTGTGTTTACAACTTCAGAAGTATAAATCATGTGAAACGACTCAAACGGTGGACAGACCAGGACTTGTGGGGTTAAGGAAGTATTGCACCAGGACACGGGCGCTCGGTTCACTTCCTTCCCACTCAAGTTATTCCGGAGCCAATAATTGTTCATCAACATTGTCCGAAAAGAAATGAAAAGGCACTGATGATAGTTTTTCTTTAATTGAAGTGTTTATTTATTTAAACGGTTGGTAAAACAAAACAAACGATAAAAGGTACATTTGCACTTTGGATTGTAAACTAACAACCGACACATAGATGGCGGCACTAGAATTAAATCCATATGATTTTTAGTTAGCACTAACCTTCAAAAGACGCGTGTATAAATTTGACAGATGTTCTCAGATCTCAAAAGAATGCTCGCTGGGAGGAAATTTTCGTCGAATGAAGAGGTGATCGCCGAAACTGAGGCCTATTTTGAAGCAAAGGACAAATCGTACTACAAAAAAGGTGTCGAAAAGTTGGAGGGTCGCTATAATCAGTGTATCACCCTGGAAGGGAATTATGTTGAATAAAAAAAACGAGTTTTGCCAAAAAAATGTGTTTTGCTATGGAAGGCCGGGGACTTTTCAATTGCTCTGTTATTATGAACTTTTGCTTTTTTTTGATTCGTTTTTTTATTAATTTTAAATCACGCGAATGGCATAGAGCAGAGAAGCTCTTTACACACACATTTCGCGACTGGATGCTACTTGTTTTCGGTTGAGCGTATAGCACTGACTATTGGTTTCGATTAAGTTAGTCGATTGTTCGCCTCACGATTTCTTAAAACGCAACATTTTTCACAGATGAGAGATTAAGAGTTTTATTACTGGAAGCAACCCGATCACGACTCTGAATTTATCGCGAGTCTGCAGCGCTACAGATCGCGGAAGTCCGCACGACTATTGTCGTCGGCAGATGGAAAATGACTCAACGATATTCAATCGTTGTTAAAAGAAATTCAGCAGTGAAATTGGTTCGCTTAAATTAAGGGTGCATTTCCCGTTCCAAGAAAGGCGTAAAGTCTCTCTTTTGAGTAACCAAACCGATCTCATAGAGGAGATCTTCACGATACACAAGTGTGTGTGTACGTCGGTTCTTTTCATAGATCAACGCCATGATGAATAACCTGAAACACAAAGAAAGGGAAAGGATCGTAGAGATGTTTGTTTATGTGAGAAGGTTACTGGGAAACGGATCCAGAACTATGTAGGATAAAAGAGATTTATGACCTGTGTCTATGCTGTGGTGCGGATGCGTAGGTAAATGTATCGCCATTAGGAAGAACCGCTAATGGTTTTTCTATTTACACAATGGGAAATGTGTTATTGGCATCGCTAGTAAGGGTATGTATTCAGTTCCTATTTGCATTTAAATATGCTATAGGGTTTAATTGATGCAAGAGACGCGGAATGCGCATTTGCTTTGGTCCCTAGGGTGTAAGTCGCCAGCCAATGTGTATGTAGGGAACATTGTTGTACACATGGCGCGGCTGGAAAAATAGACGGCGCAGTATTTATGATCCCTGTCATGAAGGTTACAATATATGTAACTGAAATTATTTTGTTTACCGGAATTCATCTAAGGAAATTTGACTGGCGACGTAGATGGCGAAATTGACTGGAAATTCCTGGTAAGCTAATAAGGCAATCTTAAGAAGCGTTGGTATGCGAAGAGAATGCATGAAGGTAAGTTTTCTTTACAGGGACTTAATGATCATAGATTGCGTGAAGCATTTTTAGGTGCCGAATGCGAATGCATTGGCGAAGACTTATGCGTCTTGGGTGATGATTATGGGGGCTTTCAGGAAGGCAAACCGTGGGATTTGGCGGAACCGCCACAGACTAATCGCCAGTAAGGTTTTGCCGGGCATTTGGTAGGACTGGAAAGGCATCATCCACTACTTCACTGCGGTCAAGATCTAAATTCGACTGCCAACAATGACATTTTTTCTAGCTACTGGTTGAACAGAAGCAATAATAATTGACCAATAGGAGTGGCTTTGTACTCCATCAGGATAACACCAGGCCACACACATCAGTAATAACGTGCCAGAAACTCCAGTAGCTTAGTTGAAAAGTGTTGATGCAATCACCTTATAATCCAGACCTTGCAGCAGACGATTGCAGTTTTCTTTTATCTTAGAAAAACTTCCTTTATGATACGATATTACTACACGGGGAATGAACACTAGATGATTTACATTCACTGAAACATTAATCAAATGCCATGAAAGAACACCTGCTCAACCGAAGATCACTGATGATGTTAACGAATGGATTTACGGCGATTTCGCGAACACCCAAACATAGTAAAGAATACAGTACCAGAAAGATATCGAAAAACAAAAAAAAAATCATCGTGGTCTGATGTGTTGATATTTGGGTTCTACGCTTTTCATAGCGTGGGTTCGAATCATGTTCGTCTTTACTTTGTAGCAAATATCCGTTATCTGCAATTATGGACTCGGAAATATCCGAATACTTGTGCCCAAGTTTAAGCGCCGGCATTGGATTCTATGTTCTTCGCAATGGTTGCGTGTTCGTGTGTGTAGCGTGTCTGTTTGAGTCGCCATACTACTACAGCGTTTGCGATGATAGTGAAGAACGTGCGATTCGAACTGACGCTATTACGGTTAGAATTACTAAAAATTCCGGCCACTGCCGCGTGTACGAATTCGATTTTTACACTCAAGTACACTCAACTGATGTGGAATAGTTATGCTATCGCTATGGTATACGGCTGTGATGGTTTGCTTATTGGAATTTCCCTTCGGTGTTCGTCACTATTTGCTTGTATATTGTGTGTGTATCTGTTAGAAATGCCACACTACTATCTCCTGAGTAACGTGGGCACACTGATGGAGTAAGCCAAGCAAGAAAAAACAGCAGACATTGGACTGAATAGGAAAGTGAGCCAGTGCTCAGCGAGAAAGTGATCACGTAAGGTTCTGGGTTACTATGGGAAAGTATGTGTTGTATGTTCAGATCACATCGACGAATCGCACAGAAACTTATGAGAAGCGTAGCATTAACTTTGGAGTTATATTCATTTTGTTTTTGGTGTGTTGAATTCAATGCCTCCACAACAAAGTGCTACTGCATGTCATCAAACAGAAATTTCAGTAGAAGATCACTATCCATGAATAGCACTTTCATAATTGAAATTATAGAATTCTTATCAAAGACATTCGAATCAATTTCACCCGTAGCTGGAAGCAATGAAGTATCTGGGATTGCTCGAAAGATGTTCAAATGCTTTCCCAAGCTTATATTCGAACTCTCAATGTAAACTTACTTTCAATGACCCCCACTTGCCAAATGATCTATGAATTCTGGGATGAAAAATTAACTCGAGTACTAACTAAAATGACTAAAATGACCGCACATTTCTGAGCTAGAAGAATACCTCACCCTATCCGGTCTGTCCACAATTCACAAGGTGCCATAAACTTGGATTCAATCCCCATATTTTGTTAGTAGTATCAAGAATAGAACTGAAGAGGCTCGATATGGTGCAAAGTCGACTAAACAAAATCGTAGGGGACTCAAGCGCAACAGGTTGAATGCCACAAATGCAACATACGGTGAACGTATCCTGATATTCCTGATATTCTGCATGTATTACAATATAAATGACTCGAGAACTCAGATCCTACAGCCATGCTCCCCAAGCAGTCGCCCGCGGAAGCCGCTCATCAGATCGTTTAACACTAAGCGTCGATTTTATACGATCAGACAAATAGAGAATAATTCTCCAGCAGAACTACATATCTTTTTTCCAATCATCGCTGCCTCCTTTGGCAGACTTCTGTATTAAAAATAGCTTTTGCACCCTATAAAGGACATCATTAACTGATTAATTACCGCATAAGTAACTTTGTGGTCCAAATGTATATATATATATATATATATATATATATATATATATATATATATATATATATATATATATATATATATATACATATGTATATATATATATATATATATTTTTTTTTTTTTCATTTTTACAACATTTTTTATTTTTCTTTTTATATTCTTAATTTCTAAATTAAAGGCTAGACAAAAAATGCTTAAATTCTAGCTTAAATATCTTATATAATAACTTACTGGTCCTTCGCAGACGCTCTAAGCTAAACATTACTTAACATTTGTATAATTTGCCTTTCGGCGACAGAACTTTGTGGCAATACTTATAATTATTTGAGACAAAGAAAAATTTGAAAAACTTTGTCAATTTTTTTTTTGTTTTTTTTTCTTAAAATTTAACTTACTTAACTTACCTACGTTTTTTTTTTTTTTTTTTTTTTTTTTTTATGTAAAAGCACTATATATATATATATATATATATATATATATTTATGTAAGTATATATATATAAATATATATACATACATGTAGAGATTTCGTGTAAATATATTTTACTGTACCTATCAAAACAGATAGGTTTCTAAAGCCAGCCTTAAGTCCACCGATTTATTTAGCTAATAACTGCAAAAGCAATTTCCACAAACAGTAAACGGTGGATTTCCCAAGCTGACAGGTGACACCAACACGTTTATATATCGACTAACATCGATATATTTGCGCAATTCCAAAAGCAACTTAAACGAATGTGATAAGCAGTCAATCAGTGTACACTTAACAGCAGCATCCAAAAAAGTATTAACATTCTCACCACCCCACACTTGCCGGCGCTATCAACTGAGCACATCCCTTCCTGCAGTGCTTCCTCATCATTAAATCTTTTGCTCCAACTCGAATTTTATAGCCCTTTAAGTTGTCGTAAAAAGAATCACTCCGAATAGCGGTCGAACAGACCCACAAACCCCCGGAGGACTTGCCACCTCTTGGCATTGCACCTCGTCCTTTCTGTTAAACATCTCACTACCAAACGTCCGTTGACTTAACGTTGGAATCAATAATTCTTAAGCCAAGTGCTTCTGGAGTTTCTCAAAGGGGGCAAATGGTTGTGGGATGGCTGGAAGTTGCGTGTCTAGGTGAATACCTTACAATCGTAAATTACACCTTTTCACCAGGTACTACCGTTTTTACCTTCAGGAAGATACTTTGTGTTAGATGGTGACGCTCGCTCCACTGTTCGCATGTCATGTGTGTGAGTTGTGGATTAGCCGAAGAAGGTGCTGACGAGGGTCCTGACGGAAAAGAATTCGCTCAGCACTCGTCACAAAGTGGAAAGTAAATATTTTACGAGGCAATTTACGAAGAAGTTGTGATTGTGTTTCTGGAGGAGTCTGTCTGTGCGATAACGTTGAGAAGGTGCCCCAACTTTGTAACGATTTGCCCCAGAATACCAGCACGGAGTTTTGTTCGGTTGGCATAAGTCATAAGGACAAGAGTGATAATGGGGAGCAATTTTTGAGGTTATACTGGTGTTAAACCTAAAATATTTGTTTGCATATAAAGTTTTTTTTTCAGCATTAAGTTGATGGCGTTTGTATAATTACTTTAAATCGATTTGTTGGCCCCCACTTAGTTTCGAAAGAAAACGATGTAACGCTAAAATATGTGACAGGCTACATGATCAAAACTAGTTTATATAAAATGTTATGATATGGTGTACTATAATATATAAACTTACGAACCTCTTCTTCGTGTCGCATTTAGTATATATTAATTAATAGCGGTTGTTCTAAAGACGATAATTAACAAAAGAGGGTGTGAGGGGCCAAATTTGGAGACCAATACGTTAGAATCACCCACGTCGAAAATCATCAGAGCAGGAATTGAAATAAAAAAGCGGAAGTGTCGTGTACTACACAGTTAGAACAACAGGTTTATTTAATAGCGAGAGAACAGTGAGAAGCAAATACTAGACCGGGATATTTTGGATAGGTTTAAACACACAGAATAGGTCTTTTTTCAAGTAGTAATCTGTTGTCTTGTCCATGTCTCATAAGGATGTGGCATGTGGTGCGGATTTCGTTATTAGCGGTGGGTCAAAAAGAACCCTATTATAGAGGAAATGCTGTTTGACAAATGGGAAGATCTGTCCTGAAGAGAGCGAATGAAAGAAAATTGTGGAACAAAACTCTCCTGTAGAAGACGAATATACTTACAGGTATGCCATTTTTTTCGAAAAGCCGATTAAAGGTTTAATGATAGATTGGGTTCCAACCTCCAGCCGCCCAGTGAAATAACACATTATTAAACTACAGTCTATGTGAAATAATTGGGAGAAATGCTTGACCATTACGTACAGTTTAACTATTGCTGTTGTTGTTTTAATGTTTTTTGTGTTTGTTTATATCCACATTTATTTAACAAATTAATTACATATTTTACTTAAGACTAAATGTGAACTTCTATTTTACCAATATCATTCTTACATTAACTTACTAAATCTACACAAGCACTCTAAATTACACATTATTATTTTTTTTATGCCTTTAGGCGTACAAGTTGTTTTAATGTATGAGGTCGTAGTGGCACGCAATACTTATCATATATATATTTATTTAATTTTGTTTTCTTTTTATTTACAAACCGTTTCTACATGTGCTGAATGATGTTTCCTATTTTTTTAAACGTTATTTAGGAGAAAAGTAAACAAAAATCCTACTTAATTGTTGTGTGTATATTTGTTTATATTTATAATAAAACTACTTAAAGCTAGTAGAACTTAAATGTAACTAAGGCTAGACTCGAAAGATTATGAACCTGTGGATCAGGTCCTCCCACATGTCTTCCGCCTCGCCGATCACCAGTCCTTTGACTGCCAGTCGACTGAACGGCTTCCATGCAGGAGGATTAGTGGCGGTTCCGCCAAACCCACTTACCTGAAAAACCCCCATAATTGCTACCCAACTTCCGTAGCACTTTACGCATTAAATAGATCAATTTATAATCTAAAAGCCCCTAGAAGAGAATTCTTACCTCTCATGCATTTCCTTCCTAACTTATCATAAATTCCCTGAAAAAAAATTCATCGGTTTACATACAATACAACCGCATAACCAGGGAATCTTACCCTTGAGTTTGCTTATCTCAGCCTCAACATGTGTACAGTAAAAACTACCTACATACACATTGGCTGGCGACCACTTTAACCACTGATAAACAGTCCAACGCAGCTGCATGTAATTAGCACCATAGACGTTGAGACTAATTCCCTAACGCGCACCATGTGCAAACAAAAGAACGCTGTCCTTCAAAGGTTTTCTGGCGATACCATAAACAATCCACATCGTTTGTGGTATCCCAAATACAATTCCCATTTAATGAGTTCCAGCTTATTTATTTACCTGACCCTAATCACAGACCGATGCATCAGGTCGCTTTTCCTTGTTCTATTTCCCTCGCTGTAGGTTTCGTTTATCCTTGCTGGAATGCATCGATAAACACGGTGATGTGTACGTTCACACATACACACCACTGCATCAAAAGATCGCGTTTCCTTGGTGGCCACACCATTTTCTCTCTCTCTTCCGTTCCTTAACCCTAACCGATGGTGGAACTCAAGTCATTGTTCTATCCGCGAGGAGTCTTATTACATCCGCCGACTACCACGGTCGACCTGCCTCCCGCCCTTCGTCGCGCGGGGGAGAAGCATAGATACACCAGAAGTCGTGTCGAGAAAGAAGTGTTTCATCCTATATAAAATTTATAAAAATCAATTTAATCTTAATAATAAGTTCTAAGTAAAGTAATAAAAAGTCGGTGATCACCTATCAATTCGTGGGTTTTATTCCCGAACATCTACGGTGGACAACTCTCCTCTTTCGAACAATTCGTGGATGTTGCGTTGTGGAGTTTCGCTTGTGTTCCTCTCCCAGTGCGTACTTTTCATTCTCCTGTTTGTGGACAAACGTGGCGGCGTTTCGTTCTTTTGGTTCGACGTTTTACTCGGAGAACAATTTATGATGGAGGAGGAGGATGAACGGAGTGTCCGTGTTTGGCACAATACTTCCTCCCCACAGATCCGGTCCCAAACGCTTATCAGCCAGTCTCAGCCCAGTCAAGCCACCAGTATCTTTTTCTATAAAGTCTTCGACATTAGTTTTGTCTTTTTCAGGTATACTCCCGCAGTATCTTAGGATGGTATTTCCATCTCCTCCGCTTGTTGGCACATACTTAATTGTTTTCTCAGTTGCTCGTCTTGCCACATGATGTATAATTGGTACGTTTGTCGGATCTAATAGGTAGCTATGAGCATCCAACTATATAAATGCTTCAGGTGGTATGTATCCACTTTCCAATGTGTTTCTAAAATACTCGGGGTTAGAATAGAACAATCCTGAGATTAGTTCATTGTCTTTCGCATTTGCCGATCGGACGAAATAATTTCTCACAAGGGTCTGAATTGTATTATCAATTCTGGATACTCCGGATGCATCATACAGCCTCTTATTGGATATATAGTGACGAAACTTGGAATGTTCGCTTCTGTACATCTGCAGGCAGGCTCTTTCTTTTTC
The DNA here is from genome assembly GCA_963931805.1 of Microdon myrmicae. Classification (NCBI taxonomy): domain Eukaryota; kingdom Metazoa; phylum Arthropoda; class Insecta; order Diptera; family Syrphidae; genus Microdon; species Microdon myrmicae. The sequence continues at coordinate 70,635,083 of OZ007496.1, forward strand.
TTTCAAATATTCTTAGCATTTCCATATTCGATGGATTAATGTTCCACCATACTGCACGCGCATAGGTTAAAATTGGACGTACAAACGCTTGGTACCAAATGATCTTCACATCGGATCTAAGATGGTTCGAATAGAAAAGGTTCTTGAGGGACATAAATGCCGCCCTTGCCCCCTTCAACCGGACCGATACATCCACAGCGATAGCCGGTACTTTCCAAATTACTTTTCCACTTCAGGCGGTAGGATACAACAAAGTTATCCACATCAGGTAAGGGCTAAACTAAAATATAACAAACCTACAACCTTATACTGTTGTGTAATCTTCTAAAAATGCCGTGTGCCCCCGCCTTTTGCATGTACGGATCACAGAATTGTACAGTATGTCACAGCACTGAGCTTATGTACTAAAACGCACCTTGCATTACCTACCACTCTCTCCATCGGACCGACTTAGAGTTTTTTTTTTTTCACGCGGCTCCTTAGCTATTTAGGCCGATCTCCTATTGCTTTCTGCGACTTCTTGTCTTGCTCTACCTTGCAATCCGATTATGAGATGGTTCATGATTCTCTGGAACGTACCCGAATCCCGTGGACCGAATGGCATACGTTTGAACTCATAATGTCCGTAGTTTGTACTGAAAGCTGTCTTATACAGATCCTTCTGATACTAGGACTTGGTGATAGCCGCTGGCTAAGTCGAGGACGGAAAAATAGCGTGGTGACCGAGTTGGGGTAAATTGTCCTCTCTTCGAGGGAGGGGATACGCATGTTCAATGGTTCAATTTCCTGAAGTCCACCACAACACTCCATCGAGCTTTTCCATCGGGGGTAGGGTCTTGGGGTGAATGCAGGCCGCGGTCAGGATCTTCTCAGATCCCCTTAGTAGGAAATCCCGTTCGGCGGCCGTATGCCAAAGCACCCCATTCCTATCATTTTTAATGGAAAAACTTACAGGATTTATGTTTAAAGGATTTGGGGAATTCGAAACAATCTCCCAGCCCGTTAAATTTACAATTCTTAGACGAGAAGTCGTTTCCCAACAGGATGTCTGCAGACTACCCGGGACAGGAGTCTACTACCTGGAAGCTACAATTACGTGTCTAGTATTTCTACGCCCAATGTCCAAAGGGATTTGGACAATCGGGACTTTGGTGGGTGAAAACTGAGAACAGCTTTGGCTGAATTATGAGTTTAATGCGGCCGGGTTGGTATTTTCCGACCCGTTCCCTTGGAGTTTCCCAACCTTTCCCACTGTGCTATTTGTCGACACACTGACGTCATAAGGGTGTGTCATCCTCAAAATGCACACGGTTGACCACTCTTCCTCGGAAGATCCCTCAGCTTAGGAACTTCCGTAGACTCCATGCTAGCAGAGCTAGGCTTGGAGTGACGGTGCTGTGGTCGATGTGCTTTCAGCGTTTCGAATCCCTGTTTTTGTTCTTGCCCTGCTTCCGAGCCATTATGACGCTCAGTGCTGGTAGAGCTGGAATGGCTTTGGCCTGTAGGTGTAGAAGCCGGGGCTTTCGATCTTTTCCGCCTTTGTCGCGTGTATTTATGGGGCCATGTGATTTAGTTTTTGTCTGCATTTCCTTCCATTCTCCCTGTACGGTCAGGCCGGTGGGGTATGACAGTGAAATACAGCCATAACCGTTTTTCTGGGTGCACAGGTTGATGTGCTCTGGGGTTTTCTCTTTTTTTCGCAAACTGCACCCTTCCCACGTGTGTTTCTTTCGGCTACAAAACTCACAACATAATCAAATGCTGTACATTCTATGGTTCGATGTCATTGTTTGCTTAGATCTAGAGGCTTGGACTAGTCCATGATTTGCCTTATTCGGGGACTTCCTCTGTTGATATTGTCGCCTATTTCTTGGAGGTCCGGGATAGCGTGGAGGTGGTTGTGCATCTTGTGCACGGCAATCTTTAATATCATACCCGTATTCTCTGCAATCCCTACAGAATGGTGTGTTTCGACGTCTCAGACACTCGTTGTATAAATGCCTTTTTTAATTACAAAAACTGCACATCATGGGTGTAATTAACGGGTATGGCGCACGAGTGGCTCGGACCTGGGCAGGCGAACTATTGTGGTAATAATCTCCACCGCCACAATTCGTTCGCCTGTGTTCGCTGACTATAAGTACGGCTAAGGGAACTATTCAAACGGCCACAAATATACCGCTAAAGGAATTGGTCAAACTGCAAACAATTATCCAACTGGGGGTCGAAGGATCAACGCCCCCGCAACCAGAACAGCTGGTCAAGCAGCAACTACAGCACGCAACGAAACCGTGAAGTGACGTTATAGCTTTTGAAATAATATTGAAGAAGAACGTGTGATTCGAACTGACGCTATGACAGTCTGAATCACCAAAAATTGTACCTAAGCGTTACCCATCAGGCTGCTAGCCGATTTTTAGAATTTGATTTTTAAACTCGACTATACTCCACTGATGTGAATTGCTATGTTATCGCTTGGTATACGGCTCTGATGTATTTTCTTATTCGATTTTTCGTTCGGTGCTCTGCACAATTTTGCTTGTGAATTGTGTGTATCTGTTAGAGTCGCCACAACGTAGTCCTTCTACCTTTTAATTAAGTACTATTTGTTGTATAACAGACTTTCTGAAGATGATCCGATAGTGCTCTGTTATTTATTGCCATGGCGAGCTATCTACCATATATAATCTTCTCCAGGATTTTACCCATTGTATCTAGGAGGCACATAGGGCATTAGGATGATTATTATTTCCTTTTTGGCAAGAAACTGAATTTTTCACACATGGAGAAACGTTCCTTCTTGGAGGCATTTCTGATTCACGGCTTGGAATACCTCAGGACTTGTTTTGTGTTGCTTTGGGACTTTTGATTGGGATCCTCTCAGGGCTAGGAGCTTTCTTGTCGCGTATTCTTTTGTGTGCTCTCTGAATCTCTTCTATGGGCAGCGCCGTTATAGCGTCGGTGTCAGAGTTTATTTCAACGTTCCAGTCTGTGCTGGGATTCCGAAGATAGAGATGTTCTAGTATTGAGTACAGCATGTTAGTAGTAGTTACGTGTGGGGTTTTGTGACTCTATTTTTGCCATAACTATTCTGTAGACGGTAACTGAGGAGTTTATATCCGCTTCTGTGTGGATGTTTTTCAAGCACCTCGCCTTAATATTTTTTGTAGACTAGTCTCAATGTCCCGCCTTGGCTTTTTTTTTAATTATCAGTGTTAATTTAAGTCGACTCTTCCTTTGATCCATGCATCCTACGGCGAGGCTATAAGCACTATGTTCTTAGCGCTTTCATTTCGTTCCTCTACTAGGAGCATAGTTTCTTCTTATCCATGGGTAATCGTCTAGGCATTGCTACGTCTCACCCAGCGACATTGCTGACTACACGTTGTGTTCTCCTTTAACTGCTGAACCAATTACGCCGCACTTCCTTCGATTGTTGCAGGACTTCTTAACGACTTCAAATGAACCTTCTTCGGACATGTTATTCTTCCATTTAAGACAAATTTAAACATTGATGTGGCTCCGTCAAATGGCACTATTATGGATTGGTGTGGGTACATTTTTCACTGAGCTGCCACTTAGCTGTCCTTATGAGTCGGCTGCAGATGGGGGTGTTATCTATTCCTGATCCTCTTCTGGTTTTGCGATGTGTTTTCCTCTGCCAGTGCTTACGACGGTGAATACCAACGACTCAAATGTTTCTAACCGCTGGCGTCTACTCGTGTCGCTACATTTCCTGCTGCACTCGATCGTCCATGCATTAAAGTCACCGCCCATGACACTGGACATTGGACTTTCTACCTCTAACATTTACCATGAAGTCTAGCATAGTTTGGTATTCATTTGTGACCCGAGTAGACCGTGTATAACAGCTGCGGAAGTAGGCTCCATTCATTTAAACTCTTATGAAACCTCTCTGTTAGTCACCGATGTTTTGAAAACCATCTCTTCCGCATAACCGTATGGCTGCTAGTCTGGTTTCATCACTGATCCATACGAGGGTTGCCTCTTATGTTTCGGGATTTTGCAACCCTAGTGTTGCAATCCGGCAATTGACAGCTCTGTCGTAAAGTTGGATATTTTTGAGGTTATACGCACTCAGAACGTTTTGACATACGAGCGCTATTTGTGTTGTTTACAGTAACTTAAAAGATTCATCTCGGCCCAAAAATGGAATTAAATCGTCAACATTTTCGTGCGATTATTTTTTACAACTTTCGGCGTGGATTAACTCAGCACTGTACATGGATGAACTTAATTCAATTTTTGGCGATGAAGCTCCATCAAGGACCAGTGTTTATCGATGGTATGGTGAATTCAATCGTGGTCGTAGTTCACTCCAAGATGAATTTCGTGAAGATCGTCCAAAATCAGTTGTTGTTCCGAAAACCATTGATGCTGTGCGCGAACTGATATTGGAAGATCGTCATGTGACCTATCGTGAGATTGAGACAACCTTAGGCGTTAGTGGGACCAGCATACATTCAATATTGCATAAACATTTGACTGTCAAAAAAATTTGTTCGCGTTGGATCCCACACAATTTGTCAATCGCCCAAAAAAACGCTCGTGTCAATTAGTCGAAAGAAATGCTCAAAAAATACGGTCGCGGTGCTTCGAAACACGTCTATGACATCGTGACAGGTGATGAATCGTGGATTTACGCGTATGAGCCCGAAAGTAAACAGCAGTCGACAGTCTGGGTGTTTCAAGATGAGCCAAATCCAACAAAAGTTGTTCGCGCACGAAGCACTTCCAAGCAAATGGTCGCCTGTTTTTTCGGAAAAACTGGACATGTCGCAACCGTACCACTAGAACAACGCAGAACAGTCAATTCTGAGTGGTACACAACCATTTGTTTGCCAGTTGTCTTCCAAGAAATCAGGAAAACCAACCGCCGAAGACGGATCACTCTTCACCACGACAATGCGAGCTCTCACACATCGGCTGCGACAACTGCATTTTTGAGCACCCAAAACATCGATTTGATGGGTCATCCGCCGTATAGTCCTGACTTGGCACCGAATGACTTCTTTTTATTCCCGTACGTAAAAAACAAACTGAGAGGTCAACGTTTTTCGACACCTGAAGAAGCGGTTGCTGCATTCAGGATGCATGTGTTGGAGATACCTCAATCAGAGTGGCAAAAGTGCTTCGACAATTGGTTCAAACGCATGCAAAAGTGTATAGATCTTCATGGGGAATATTTTGAAAAACAATAAAGTGATTTTCGATGATCAATATTTGTTTTTGTTCTCTAATCCCGAAATATAAAAGGCAACCCTCGTATGTAGCTATAAATGGTTTCACACGGCTTGCCGATTACTTTGGTTTTCTTCTCTTTGGCCACCTGTATCCTGCACCCTCTCAAAATGATTTAGATTAATTGATATAATCTTCATCGTGGTTTTTGACTTAATTCCTCTCCTTAGTACCGGAAAGCTCTTAGTGACAGCCAAATGGTATCCTTCGTCAGGGTTCGTTTCCTTGCAGATTATGCATCTTACCTCATTGACGCAATTTTTTGGGATATGACCAGGTTTTTCACACTTTCTGCAGAGTTATGACGATTTTCATTTTTACCGTGCTTTGCATATGCCCGAACTCCAAGCATTTGAAGCATTTAATCACTGCGGTTCATCTTCGAATACAACAAACAGCCCCTCCATTTTTAAATTGGCCTATCTCCAGGAGTTTCTCTGCTATTGCTGTCGGAAGCTTGATCGTAGCAGTCTGGGCACCCCCGTTTCCTTCTAGGAGCGACACTATGTCTGCGGCTGACATGCCATGTATTTCAAACTGGGAGCCTACCGCCTCCTATATTTCCATCTTTGTAGTGATCTTGTGGGGCTTTTCAGGGCCCGAAGAGCCAGGCATCGCTCGATCCCCACTATTCCAGGCGAACGACTTACCTCTCGGTCGAACTTCAGCAAGGTTGCGTAACCTTGCTACGGCATTTACCCCCAGCCAAATCGCTGGAATTAATACGGTTACCCAATCGGATAACTGTTTTGAATTTCTGTTAGGCAGCTTACCTATTCTGTAGGGGTTTTCCTTCCAAACCCCTTTTTCTCCGGCACCACCCCTGAAAACATTAAATCCACGGCAAAGCTTATCACCTTACCGTGACATCGAAAATTCACCCCCGAGACGTACATCATTCCCTAAGAAACATTAAGCCCACGGCAAAGCTTATCACCTTACCGTGGCATCGAAAATTCATCCCCGAGGCGTACATCATTTCCTAAAAAAAGCATAAGTCCATGGCAAAATCATCACATTGCCATGGCATCTGAAATCCTATCTTTAGGCATACATTCTGCCAGGGCAGCTTGTTTCCATAGCCTTACGCTATGGAAACAACATCAACAAAGAGTTCCTTGTTGACTCGTTTATTTGTTTGCCCATGGCACTTCTCGCATGCGGCTATTTGGTCCCATTGATTTGCTACCGCCGACAAGGTTTCTGCTGACGCAAACCAAACATGTCCCTGATTACCAGCAATCGCTGGCTTCCAATTATCGATCCCCACGTTCAGAGACCGCACTCAAGCAACGATCAAGATGCAGCCAGAAAATGTTTACTTTCAACATCTGGCAATGGCTGCACCCTATGTTCGTTGCAATGTTTAATCATCGGCAACCGAAATGATGATTTATGGCCTTCCATTAGGATGACCAAATCTTCGTTTTGGGTTTTCACACCCCACATGCTAGTATTTACATTCTTAGAAAATGCACTAGCGATGTGCCTCCATCCACGGTCGCCGAACGATCGTGTGCATGGCATACCCACACATGCGTAATGTATGACTACCCCGCCCGGTCCAATCACGATTAACTACTTCAAGTTAATCGTGTAACTCCGCCTCCTTGCCAGTTTCTTTCGGGGTTCTTTCCCTTTAATGACTTCCAATGGGATTAGTCAGAGTTACATCGTCACCGAAGTCGTACAAGTTCCGAAAGTACAGATCGATTGTCTTTTAAATTAAATTATATCGGAGTTATAACACCCAAAGGGTCGTGTGGGTAATCTACACGGAGTGTGTATCGAAGGACGAGTGACGTCAAGCGTCATATTGTGTGTTTTGTTTCCCCACTATGGGATATTTAGTTTTTTTTGTTCCACGTAACTTATCTGTGAATCCGTGTAGTAATATAAATTCAATAGTCGTCCACACCGTGTGCATTTATTAAGAACTCAAAAGATATCCGTGAAATGTGTCATTAGTTGTTGACAAAATATTTTTCATGTACATTTACTAGAACGTAACCATATCCGTAGAAGGTGTCATTAGTTGTATCGAAAAGATTTTCTTTACTTGTGACCAGTTACTGACATAGATTAGAAAGTAAATAAAAACAGTAATAATATCAAAGTAAAATTGTTTTATATAAAGTAGCCGCACTAGCAATAAAAACACCAACTATATCAAAATAAGAATTGTGTTGTAAAGTGGCCCTGTCAGTATTAGAAACATAGTGGAGTAATAAATAAATAAAGAAACATTATTTGAACATTAATCCGGTGATTTGTATTTATTTTTCCCCTTTCGGAGAACGTTGTGCGGCTTTTAGAGAACTATCAGTGGAAGGTTAAGTGAACCCGCGTCGTACATGACCGCTACTAAACCTTACACCACATTGGTGACCTTCCAACGAACAAACACGCAACCTTCCTTCGGGTACCAAAATTGCGGACGAAGACAATAGAAGACCGAGCTAGTGACAAGAGTGACATTCAGCAACCAATTGCCGGAAAACATCAATGGGCAAAAACATCGCCCCAACGCCAGCCCAACAACAGCACCTGGCATACCAACATCATCGGACCAGGAACTGTCTAATTGACGAAGACACAACATCACCAGACACCATCCACGTCGACAACAACTGACAGGCACGTAAGAGATGTAATTTTTTTTCTGTTTTTATTAAAATATTTTGCGTTTAAATACTAATAACTCTAAGTTCCTTGTAAACTGATCCCTAACAAAATCAATTCGTTATTTTACCTTTCGGTGAGCTCCTTCAGAGCCAAATATAAATATAAATTATGTAATCAATTCTTGGCAGCATTTAAAAATTAAAAGAAAGTTTAGGTTTCACATTCAAAGACATACACATTGTATTTAATTAAACAAAGTGGGTAAACGAAATAAATCTTAAGTTTAACAAATTTTACTACTTTCGTAACAACAAAAATAACAAATTTAGAATAAACTAAATTAAATACGCAAAAGTGAACTAAATTTGAAACAATCGAATATGATGATTAGAACATAAGAACGTCCTACTGGTTTAGGGTGTTGCCACTACAAATATTTCGCCAAGATATATAAATCATACACTTAAATAATAAATTTGTTTCCTGCTTTCTTTTTAATTGTAATTTTTCTCACATAAACCAGTTACATTACCTACGCAGGAAGCGTCAACATAAAAATTGAAATAAATTATCGGATTCTATGAAATTAAGCAATTAGTGTGATTCGCTAAGAACAAAACAAATATTCTATACCTTAAAAATTTTACTAATTTAGGAGTTACTTTAATTGGAAAAAGCGATACTGCATCTATTGACGAACACGCTCCTCAAGCGAGTATCTTTTCTCTCGTACGTCTGTTCTTTTTTGCACAGAGACTAGCCCTTCTAAATTAGATTGTCGAATTGTTTAAAGAATCATATAAAGGGAAGAACACACACTAACCCATTAATAAAAACGCCTTATGCCAAGCGTGCATAATTTTTATTGCTCCTTATAATAAATATTGTAAACCCCTTCAGGGTACTGAATAACGTACAATTCGGTTTCGACAGTACACACAACTTCACGTCAACACTCCTCAACTCTTTTACACACACACTTGTCCGCGTAATAAATTTCTTTTTCCGCCTTCAATAATTCAGACTGAACATTAATTATTTTCAAATTAAGCTGTATAACAATACAGTTCTATTATTTTATTATTTTCACTCGCCCAATTGGAACTCTCAGCGACTCCTTTAGGTGCCACTTGATTCAGTCCAAGCCCTCCGCCTTCCTCTGCGACAACATCTCCGACCTCCAATCCCCCACTCGACTTTGTACGGTTCTTTGTTGGCTCCGAACCACCCAATCGCCTTCTTTTCATCGCTCTTCGCCAGCACACACACTGCGACTTCTTTTGACTCACCGGCCTCCCTTCACCTTCTTCGCGTCCTCTTACGCCTTTAATCCCCGTTTCGCGTCATACAACCCATAATGGTCAACACGCGAAACACCATGGCCAGAAAGGCTCAGGAACAACCCGAGCCTCTTGAATTCCACGACGCCTCCAGCGTCGATTTCCCCACTGAGCAAGTCGGTGATGACCTAGACTTGCCCGTACCATCTACCCCGTTGGCACCCCCGGTTGCCCCCAGCGTCGTGAACCGACCCCAATCTTCTAACGCTCTCCCAACCTCTTCCAACGCCCCCGGTATCGGCCCTTTGCCAAATTCCGGCATTTTAATGCCCACAACTGGTGCCGGTACCTCACAACAACCCCAAAGACCTTCAGAGCCCCAAGAATTCCACGATGCTTCCAGCCTCGGGAATGGGACTCGTCACCCTAATATAGGACTTCCCCCCTTCGATGAGGAGGACCCAGACCTTTGGTTTGCAGTGGCAGACCGCATCTTCCAGGCCTCAGCCTTGCACGACGAACAACTTCGTGCAGTCGAGCTGTTGAAAGTGCTTGACCGCACTCAACGACCGCATGTTGCACACATAATAAGGTCGGCCAGCCGTAACCCGTATAGCAACATGCGTGAGGCTCTGCTCGACGTTTTGGACGAGCCTGGAAGTGTGCGGCAACAACGTTTGGCCGCTGTAACCAACTTATCTGGGATGAGACCATCTCTTTTCCTGACCCATTTACGCTCTATAGCGGGGACCAGGATTGGGGACGACCTGATAAAGCCTCACTTTTTGAGGTGTCTTCCCCAGCATGCCCGTTCGGCTCTTATAGCCCAACCCAATCAGAGTTTGGGCTATTTATCCAAAATTGCGGACGCAATTATGGAAAGCTCAGATCAGTATTCTGAGCCTCCTGCGTACCAAGTAGCGGCGGTTTCTCAACACGCCGCCCAGCCTGCACGGCACCCTCGTCTGCCTTTCTCAGCCCCTCAATTGGTCCCAACCCTCGATCCTCCTCAAAACCAATTGCCTCTTAGAAGGCCCGCCTCAACCAATTTCCCTCAGGGGAATCCAGAGGCAGGCCCCAACGCAATTAACCAGAGAGGTCCGCCACCACAATTAACCCCCGCTGACCTTCGGGCGCTCCAAACCTCACTCCTCCGCGAGATAACTCAATTGCGTGCGGAGGTGAGGAACAATCCTCGAAGCGCCCAGAATCGAGCCATGCCGAGCCGTCCTATTAATCGGCAAAATTACTCCCAAAATGCCCCTCAGAGGGCCTATATCCCTCAAAATGCCCCACAGAGGGCCAATCCCAACCAAAATGGCCCTCACCGGGCGAATTCCCAGCGAGCTCCGGCTCGACCTCCCCGTAACGGCAATGCCAATAGGCAGAATATACCCGATAATGCCGTTACTCTGCCTTGGTGCGCCAATCACCAACGATATGGTGATCGCGCATTCAATTGCAAAGCGCCTTGTGGTTGGACGCAACCTTCCACCAACCAGAGGCGCTCTTTAAACTAATTTTGCCGACCGACACCCTCGCGCAATCGGCCGGCACCCCTACGATAAGTCGCTTAACCATCCGGGATTCGAAACTGAATATCGCTTTTACTGTCGACACCGGCGCCGATATTTCAGTCCTCCCGCGATCGTTTGCTCCGCGTAACCGCGTGCCAGCCGCACTTAAATTGTCAGCTGCAAATAATACGCCGATACTTACGTACGGACGTAAAAAGCTGACACTTCAATTGGGTCTTTGTCGTCCGATCACTTGGCGTTTCGTCATTGCGGACGTAAACGAACCCCTGATAGGTTCCGACCTATTAGGTGCACATAATCTGTTGGTCGATTCGACCCATAACAGACTTGTGGCTCCAACCGCACCCCCCTTGCCCATGACGGCATCACCAGCGGCAACGTCAGGGGCCACAGAGTGCATAGACCCATTCCAGGTTATGGTACAGGAATTTGTGAGTACAACAATTCCTCTGCCTAACCAGCGCCGACATAAAGCCACGGTGTTTCATCATATAGAAACACGTGGTCCCCCTGTGAGCCAGCGTCCACGTCGACTGGCTCCGGAAAAATTACGTGCGGCGCGCGCGGAGTTCGAGCATATGATCGAACTAGGTATCTGCCAACCGTCGGACAGTCCCTGGGCAAGCCCACTCCACTTAGTGAAGAAACGTTCTGGTGAGTGGCGCCCATGTGGCGATTACAGGCTGTTGAACGCAGCAACTGTCCCGGACAGATACCCAATTGCACACCTCTACGATTTTTCGTACAAGTTACGAGGGTGCAATGTCTTCACTACCCTGGATCTCACCAGGGCATACCATCAAATTCCGGTGGCACCAGAAGACATCCCCAAGACCGCAGTCATTACACCTTTCGGACTCTTCGAGTTCAAAGTGATGACTTTCGGCCTCAGGAATGCCGCACAGACATTCCAGCGATATATCGACACGGCTTTACGTGGTCTTAATTGCTGCCATGCTTATCTTGATGATATTCTCATCGCCTCCAAAGACCACGCCGAACATAAGCGCCACTTACGTCAGGTCCTAGAGCGCCTCCGTGAATTCGGTCTTGTCATCAACCCAGATAAGTGTCAATACGCCAAGGAGCAAATCACCTATCTGGGTTATGTCGTTGACAACCAGGGCATTCGCCCACTACCAGACCGTGTGGAGGCCCTCATGAAGTATCCTCGACCAACAAACGTGAGTGAGCTTCGTCGATTTTTGGGCATGCTGAACTTCTACCGGCCTACCCTGAAGAATGCTGCCCAGATTCAAGCTCCGCTCAATGAATTTTTAAAAGGAGCTAAGCGCAATGATAAGCGCCCCATTAATTGGACAGAAGTCTCAGATCGAGCATTCCAACTGTCCAAAGAACAATTGGCAAATGCCACCTTACTCCGATACCCTCTCGAGGGAGCGGCACTTTCTATCCAATGCGACGCATCGGATACCGCAATCGGAGCCGTCCTTGAACAGGACATTGAAGGCCGCCCGGAACCACTTGGTTTCTTTTCAAGGAAACTGAGTCCCACTGAGCGACGTTACAGCGCCTACGACCGTGAATTACTCGCGATCTACAGCGCTGTTAAGTACTTCCGTCATATGATAGAAGGACGTTCGCTCTCAATTTTAACAGACCACAAGCCATTGGTCTATGCGTTCCGGAAGAAGTCGGGAAATGCCTCCCCCCGACAAGAGCGTCAATTAGACCTCATTGGGCAATATTCTACGGAGATCAGGCATATCTCCGGTAAACAGAACGTCACGGCGGACGCCCTTTCTCGAATCGATACGATTCATTTGCGTACCGCCTTGAATAACACTGACCTTGCCCTAGCTCAAGAGGAGGACGAACAGCTCAAGTCCCTCCTAACTGCCGACACGGCACTAGAGCTCAAGAAAATTACCCTTCGCGACCCTTTGGGCGAAATCTGGTGTGATGTCTCCACTGGAACCGCTAGACCTTACATTCCCGAGAAACTTCGTAAGGGCGTGTTCCAGGTTTACCACAACCCAGCCCACCCCAGCGGCCGAGCAACAGCCGCTGCTGTCCGTCGCAAATTCATTTGGCCCCGGATGAATAAAGATCTCACCGGTTGGGCCCGTGCTTGTCTCCAGTGCCAGCGCTGCAAAGTAGCGCGGCATAATGTACTGGAGCCAGCGCAATTCAAGCTTCCCACGGCACGCTTCGCCCATGTCCACATAGACATAGTGGGACCGCTTACTCCATCAAGAGGATTTTCTTATATCCTCACTATGATGGATCGCTGCACGCGATGGCCAGAAGCGACACCCCTCCGGGCAGTTACTGCCGAGTCAGTCGCCAAGGCCTTTTACTCAACTTGGGTCACACGCTTCGGTGTACCAACCACCATAACTTCGGACCGAGGTCCACAATTTGAGGCGACAATTTTTAGGCAGCTAACAAATCTTCTTGGCTGCCAAAGAAGTCGTACCACCGCCTACCACCCGCAATCAAATGGGATGATAGAGCGCTGGCACAGATCTCTTAAAGCCTCACTCATGTGTCATAATGACACACAATGGTTTGACGCCCTTCCAACCGTCCTCCTCGGCCTGAGGACAAGTATTAAGGAGGACCTAGGTGCTTCGGCAGCAGAGCTTACCTATGGTACCAACCTCCTTCTTCCAGGAGAACTTTTCCTGAATGGCGAAACACCGCGTGACCAACTTCGCGAATTGGGACATCTCCGTGACCTGCTACGTAAGGTTAGGGCAACCCCTGTAACCAGGCACGGCTCCAAAAAACTTTTCGTCCACCCTGAACTGCACAGCTGCACGCACGTCTTTGTCAGGGTGGATAAGGTCAAAAAACCCCTCGACCCACCTTATGATGGCCCATTCAAAGTCTTCCGCCGCATCAGTGAGCGCGTCTTCGAGATCGACATTAGAGGCAAGCGATCCACGGTCAGCGTCGAAAGGCTTAAGCCCTGTTTTCTGGAAGCTTCCGCTCCAGAATCACCTCCATCTACTGACACCACTCCTACGCCACCAGCACAACCTCCCCGTACTCGCGCTCAGGCGCGCGCCTATAACCAACTAACCACCCCCTAACATGCCTTACCTATTTCGTGACTACGTCACTGGGGAGGGAGTGATGTGGGGCTTTTCAGGGCCCGAAGAGCCAGGCATCGCTCGATCCCCACTATTCCAGGCGAACGACTTACCTCTCGGTCGAACTTCAGCAAGGTTGCGTAACCTTGCTACGGCATTTACCCCCAGCCAAATCGCTGGAATTAATACGGTTACCCAATCGGATAACTGTTTTGAATTTCTGTTAGGCAGCTTACCTATTCTGTAGGGGTTTTCCTTCCAAACCCCTTTTTCTCCGGCACCACCCCTGAAAACATTAAATCCACGGCAAAGCTTATCACCTTACCGTGACATCGAAAATTCACCCCCGAGACGTACATCATTCCCTAAGAAACATTAAGCCCACGGCAAAGCTTATCACCTTACCGTGGCATCGAAAATTCATCCCCGAGGCGTACATCATTTCCTAAAAAAAGCATAAGTCCATGGCAAAATCATCACATTGCCATGGCATCTGAAATCCTATCTTTAGGCATACATTCTGCCAGGGTAGCTTGTTTCCATAGCCTTACGCTATGGAAACAACATCAACAAAGAGTTCCTTGTTGACTCGTTTATTTGTTTGCCCATGGCACTTCTCGCATGCGGCTATTTGGTCCCATTGATTTGCTACCGCCGACAAGGTTTCTGCTGACGCAAACCAAACATGTCCCTGATTACCAGCAATCGCTGGCTTCCAATTATCGATCCCCACGTTCAGAGACCGCACTCAAGCAACGATCAAGATGCAGCCAGAAAATGTTTACTTTCAACATCTGGCAATGGCTGCACCCTATGTTCGTTGCAATGTTTAATCATCGGCAACCGAAATGATGATTTATGGCCTTCCATTAGGATGACCAAATCTTCGTTTTGGGTTTTCACACCCCACATGCTAGTATTTACATTCTTAGAAAATGCACTAGCGATGTGCCTCCATCCACGGTCGCCGAACGATCGTGTGCATGGCATACCCACACATGCGTAATGTATGACTACCCCGCCCGGTCCAATCACGATTAACTACTTCAAGTTAATCGTGTAACTCCGCCTCCTTGCCAGTTTCTTTCGGGGTTCTTTCCCTTTAATGACTTCCAATGGGATTAGTCAGAGTTACATCGTCACCGAAGTCGTACAAGTTCCGAAAGTACAGATCGATTGTCTTTTAAATTAAATTATATCGGAGTTATAACACCCAAAGGGTCGTGTGGGTAATCTACACGGAGTGTGTATCGAAGGACGAGTGACGTCAAGCGTCATATTGTGTGTTTTGTTTCCCCACTATGGGATATTTAGTTTTTTTTGTTCCACGTAACTTATCTGTGAATCCGTGTAGTAATATAAATTCAATAGTCGTCCACACCGTGTGCATTTATTAAGAACTCAAAAGATATCCGTGAAATGTGTCATTAGTTGTTGACAAAATATTTTTCATGTACATTTACTAGAACGTAACCATATCCGTAGAAGGTGTCATTAGTTGTATCGAAAAGATTTTCTTTACTTGTGACCAGTTACTGACATAGATTAGAAAGTAAATAAAAACAGTAATAATATCAAAGTAAAATTGTTTTATATAAAGTAGCCGCACTAGCAATAAAAACACCAACTATATCAAAATAAGAATTGTGTTGTAAAGTGGCCCTGTCAGTATTAGAAACATAGTGGAGTAATAAATAAATAAAGAAACATTATTTGAACATTAATCCGGTGATTTGTATTTATTTTTCCCCTTTCGGAGAACGTTGTGCGGCTTTTAGAGAACTATCAGTGGAAGGTTAAGTGAACCCGCGTCGTACATGACCGCTACTAAACCTTACACCACAATCTCGTCTACATCCTTAAACTCGATTGTATTTCGATGTGTCGTTGCTTCTTCTCCTACCACTCCACTAATGGCGGCCGTGCATTTTACCAGTTGTTTTTTCCAGCTGGAGAAGCACACCGCCTTTCTGCATTTTGGGGGTACATCCTTCCCCACTGCTTCCAGTTTTGAGTCCGCCCTTACCCAGCAAAATATGTGCATGTATGGGGATTCTATTAGGATAGTGTCCGGTTTCACATGTTTGTGTCGGCTCCGTAACATTTGCCCATCCTTAGCGGTGGATTTGTTTTTCTTCCGTTTGTAGGATACCCCGCCATCTGCTTGCTGGACTTTAGAATTTTTAGAAACTCTTTTTTGCTCTTTTGCTGTTGCTTTTTCACTTTTTTCTTCGCCAGTGCGTCATCAAGGTTGCATGTTCGTGTGTTCCTGTTGGAACCGGCACACTTCTCCTTCGACCGGGTTTGTCTGGCTGAGCCAGAACTTTCCTTTATATGCTCATTTAGCTGACCAAATAATGACGCATAATACTGTCCAGTTATCTTCTGTCCTTTTTCCAAATAGTCAATGAATATAATACCACAATCATCACAATACACAGTAGTCATAACATTTCCAGCTGATTTTAGTGTAGATTTTAGACCGTTCACCTTTAATAATCCCCTGTTTTGACTCTTCTTTCGTCTCGGGAGTGTAATGGTGTATCCATGTTTCACCTACAGTTACTAATCTGTGCAGAAACTCATCTGTGTTGCGACGTATGCGCTCCAAATGTTCTCAGCTGAGAGCAAATGCGACACCCATCTCGCAGATGTTTTTTTCTTACACAATTTATCATGCAAAGTTGAAACATGAAACAAATTGAGAATTGACAAATACCTATTGAGGAATGACTCTTACTAAAAACAAAGCATTCGCGATGCTACGAGCTCCATAGTAGACGTTTCTAACGACTTATTGTCCTACCCTCAAAAATTCCTTAAGGTCACTCATACTTCACTTGAGGTCCTCCCATCCTAATCGTGACTTTCCGATCGGTCTGTACGGGTAGAGAAAAGTATTTGCGCCTGACACGGGCGCGCGGTTCACTTCTTTCCCAACGATGTTGCTTGACGAATATCCTGGTGGAGACGTGGTCACTTGGGTGGTTGGCTCTTCTTAGGTCTCGAGGTTGTTTTGCATAGGTTGAGAAACTTGCGATCAAACACTGGTACACAACATTAAAAAGAAGTTTCACTTTATTTGTAATGATTAACAAACCCTAAGCACTTTCATTTGGTATTTTAACAGAGGTGCACATTATGAAAATCCGACAATACAAACTTGCTGACCTAATGGAATTGGAATTGGTGTATTATAATTTAAAATCGAACGTTTTAATTCATTCTCTGTCTGTTTTACAGATATTATCACGGGTGCTGTTCTTCGGAGATTCTTGGCATTGTTCCACGCAATTCGGTTTATATGCGCTCCACAAGACAATCCGACGGATCGCACCCGTTTGTGGTTCATCTCCCGACGGCACGAACATCCCTGTATCAGAACTCGTTCCGTTACAGAGCGGGGAAGCTGTGGAACTGCCTTCCCACGCGCGTGTTCCCGGAGCGTTACAACCTGCAACTGTTCAAAAAGAACTGCAACAGTTATTTGATGGCATCTCGGGGCGCCCACTCGGCGCTTTAGGTTCGCCTCTCCCGAGAGAAGTGTAAAAAAAAATAAAAAAAATAAAAATAAAAAAAAAAAACCTTTTCGGCGTCCAGTCATAATTTAATGAATAAAATTTCTCACTAGAAGAGTACACTGATTGAAAACAACACAATTGATGGTGGAAGGACGATTCGTGGCGGTGTAACCATCCACGATGATGTTTGAGTCAAGACTGATTCGAAAAGGGATGAAATTGGATAATTTAATTTTTGCAATTGACAACCAAAAGAGAACATACTTCTGCTCTCTCATTGCCACGCTCGTCGATGTGTAGTGGATTACATCGGTAAATTGATGATCGAAGAAAGCGGGAGAATGAGAGAACAGAAACTCGATGTATGATTATCTTGGGGTGGATTTGGTTGTATGTGCATGAATCAATGTAGTTCTGAGCGAAAGCCATTGACCTAATTCGGTAATATGGTGGACTCAAAGTACATTGATCTGTACGAAGACAGAACTGTGAAGGAGGGGAAAATTAAGCTGATGCTATTCACCTGCGAAAAGAGAGCATTGATCCCCAGCGAATGAAGTGTCTGGAGAAAATGGAAAGGACGCTGACCTGGCTAGGGAAATCTGATCATGGGAACTAGCTTAAAAGCTTTAATAAATTCCCCAGCGTTCGCAAGATTAAGCAACCGCCGTTCGATCAGACTATGCCGTTGCCAGCCGACAATATGCGATTTCCTGTGGAAATCTCATGGGTTAGCACAATGGTATTGCCATATAGCGAAAATGGTAGCTAAACTCAATTATGAATTATCTGCATAGAATAATGAGTTTAGCTATGCGTCCTTGGGGAATACATGTTATTTCAGATGAATAGCATTAAGGGGAATGGGTAGAAATGATGCGCTGAAAACAGCCGAAACGAGATATGGAATTGTAGTTGGAATTGTGGGTTGGTTTTCCATGTAGTATAGAGAACCCTCAAGTACCCCCCCCCCCCCCCCCCCCCCCCTCCCCAGTGACGTAGTCTCGAAATAATGGTAGGGCGAAGGAGTTCGGCGTGGTGCTGGAAGGAGGGCTAGACGCTTGAAAGATAAGGTAGGTCTTCTTACTTCGGGGGGCGCGGTGGTGGGGTATTGGAACTGTCCTGAGTGACGAGTTCCTGGGTCATGGTGGGCCTGGAAAGACACAAGAAGTGAACACGTTGTTACCGCGTTGATGCAGCAGAGCAAGGGGTGTACGGCGTGGTCCACTGGCGTGCTGTAGGTCGCTTGGACCAACAGGTTTGTCGTCCGAGTAGGTCAGGGCCTATCGGGAATTCGCTCGCATCCGCAGTGACGAAGTGGCGTGTGCGGGATGATGGAGGTTCGAGCCAGGGTTGATCGCATCCGCAGTGACGGAGTGTCGTGTGCGGGATGGAAGAGACCCGAGTCCATAGTCGGCTCCTTGCTACCCACCCGCTACTCCGCGTAGCAAACAATAGTCAGGACGCCCGCCTCTACCACCCTTACTCCTACGTAAGGATTCTTCTTCCTAGGGACTCCCGACGCCCCCCAAGCCTCCAGGGCTCAACCCAAGCGTCAACCCAAAGGCAAACACGCCCCACTACGCCGCCTCACACTTCAGGTACACCAAGCTCTCGCTTCGGAGCGCGCGCCGGCATCCTCAGTCTAGTCGCTATCCAACAACCACTACAGCCGGAGGTTACGCCACTCGGAGAAAATTTTATTTCACGTTCCGTTTAACTGAGTCGCAACTCCACCATCGTCCTCAACGAAAGTATTTTAAGTCAAATTAAATATTAAGTCGACAAGATCGGTCGGCTGTGTCGTTATAAAACATCAAGGAATGCGGTGATCATTTTTAATTAGGAAGCGAAGAGCCGTGTTTCGAAATTGGAATTTCTGCGTGTAGTGTTGTAAACTAAGGGTAACAAGGTAAAATTAAAAATCGAATTAAGCTATCATTACAAAAAGGATATTATTTAAAGTGTGTAACCATAGTTCTAAAATGGAATTAAAATATGATAACAAATTAAATTAAACAATAAGTGTGTAAAGGATATGGGAGTGCGTTAAGTTTCCACAGTATTATTTTGATGTTTTCTATTTCTCTGGTGAACAATTTTGACGGCGTAAGTGTCGGGGATAAAGTAAATCTAGTGCCCCTGTTCGGCATAATACTTTCTACCCCCACAGGTCTCTTTTGTCGTTGGTGTTCTTTCAAGAATTCTTGAACGTTTTATTCGATCCGCATTCTCTCAGTTATTCTGAGTTGTTTTTCTTTTATTGAGTTCTTGCTAAACATGTTCACCTTTCGGTGTATAGACCAGTCTCATTATGGGTTTCTGAGCGTGTTTGGAAGAGGTTAAGCTCGCTCGTGCCAATCTTATCTTCTCATCGTTGATTTCTTGCTTGTCGACTTTCCTTTTTCACCTCAATTTCTGCTCTGCTCTTCGATATCGAACTGAGCGCTTGCCGATTTGTAGCGATGCTTCACTTAATTTAAAGGCAGGAGTCGCAGTCGTGTCTAGATCTCCACACAAATGATGCATATTCTCTCCCCCTCGACGGTGTGACCCTACAGGTATAGATTCAGGCAAACGAAATACTAATGCATCAGACTAATGGCCGCGTGTAGGAGATGAATTGTTATTCTCAACTACTCTTTACTGAAACGAAAATGTTAAGTTAATTGCTATGGCATTCGACTGGCCTTGGTATTATATCTTCGATTTTCGTTTTAGTGCTGCTCTTCAACATGGTTAATGCCACATGTGTATTTGTGGTAATGCCATACAGCTCCTTCTGCCGATACATCTAATCGCCACACATGCGAATATGGGGCGCGAAGAGGCCGCGTGGCTATGATGTTACAAGCGCATTTACCCCTTTCAGTGTACATGGCGACAGGTACAATGTAATATCCTACATCGTAGTGCACGTGAGCGATACTTCTCCTTCCGTGCAGCTTGTAGGGTGCGTTACACCACAGGGCTGGTAATAAATCCAAATGAACTGTAATATTTTGAAACCTTGCTAAATTATAAATACTTTATTTTTGGAACATATTTAAAATAAAATGTATAAACAAAAATTTTTAGTTTATTTATACAGGCTTGTGGGGATTCTTTAACAGTGCGCTGAGAACCACCCGCAACTCCAACCCCAACTCATTTTCCCAACTCGAAGTCACCTGCAGACAATTCCAACCCCAAGCGCATCATTTCATGCATTTAATGCATCACCACAAAATTCTCTGAAAAGAATTCATCAACATGCATACAATCATTATAATTAGGAAACCTTATCGGCTCCCATGTCAGCCAGTGTACCCTGCCACACACGTACACAGCACATTTTGCTGGCTTATCCATAGTCACGGGAGCCTTTTGTCCAACCGACAAAAGCAGTTTACGCATCTTGCGTATAGGCGCCAAAAACTGAATTCTCCAGCGTGTAAATATACACACAAAGAATTCGACCCTTTCCGTCAGCATAGATACCGCGCGCAATCAGTATTGTGCAAGTATCTAATTTGCTTTTAGCATCAGTTTTCCTAATGGCAAGCAGACTATTTACATAGCTGCATGCACATCTCCTATGATGCCCTTTGTTCTATTGCCTTTTCTCAGTTTCGTTTACCCATGACCTCGTAGCATGAGTAAACAATGGATCAGCCGCACACTAGCTAAGATCAACCCAGAGAGAAATCACTACATATGTACTCTGTCTATGAACATTCTATTGAGGTCATTATTACATAAAATAACCGGATATTATTTATAAATTGTTTATACATTTTGTAATATTAGTCTTAAGATTCAAATAAGGGTTTTTTTTCTTGTAATTTTCCCTTAATCATTTATTACTTATTATTCATTTAAATTGTGCTATTGTCATTTAATAGATTTAAGATTATAGTTGTAACGGAATTGCTGTCCTAAAACTCTTAAATACTAGTTGTAAAATATAAATGTAACTATTTACCTAATATAAATTGAATTGAATTGTGTTTTATTCAGTGAACGCGTTGGGGATATTAGTGAACCCGGCCCGTGCCGGCACACCGACATCTTACACCCACAAGCTCTCTGCATTTCTTCAGATTTGTTGCAGAACAGACTCACGATACTATCTCGGTACTGTTGTTCGCGTGAGTGTGTTTTTAGATTACTCTTTGCAGCATGTATATTGTATGCCTTTTCGGTCTTGATCGCGATACGAGGAATGGAAGTACCCCAAGTGGGTGCGAAGCGAGATGATCTGCCGAGACTATCCGTGTCAGACTATTCTTTTGAAACGGCACAATCCAGGAACACCTTGATACATAATACTTATGGCTCTTTTTTCCATATGTATAATACCTTGCTACTATTATCACATTTTTATGGGAGTCACCCCAATTCCGCCTTCATCATAATTCAGACACTTCTCACGATGATAATTCTTATTACAAAGGTGAGCCTTTAACAGCTTTTAGCCCTTAGCATTTCATTGTTCTTTTTTATGAGATTATTGATCTTAACGTAAGATAGGGTGTCGCAATATTATGGCGTTTAGCAACTGTAGTAAAGTTCTTGATTCGAACCCACAGAGAAACAGTGAGAAGCAAACCATCAATGCATTAGACCACGGCCGCGCTAACATGAGATTGAATTTTCTCGCTATTTTAGCTACGGATTGCTTTGTTAATTGCTTTGATATACGGCCCTGATGATTTATTTTTCAATTTTATCTTAATGTCATGTTATTCACTATGGTTGCGTGTTCGTGTGTGTTTGCTGGAATCGCTTCAGTGTTCTCGTAGTTGGACTTACTTGTTGCGAAAGAGGGCCAAAGACTTCATGCCAATCACGCCAAAAACATTGAACATAATTAACCTGGATGTTTTGCTTCCCGGTATTGTTCGAAACTTTTTTTCAATATATGTGGTCTTGCAGTTGATGGATTATGGCAAGCAAATAACTGGTGAAGGATAATTGTTTAGATGTTATATCAACACACAGTCATAAAGACATAACACTTATGGCAGCTTATGCTTTGAAAGTTTTCGAGATTTTCACCTTTGCCTTTGCTTAATGGTTTGGACCTTCTGCTCTGTATGCCTATTTATTGGTGCCATGGAATTTTTTCGCTAAGCACAGCACTAAAAATTGTATATCACTTCTATTCATTCGATATATAAAGGGTTTTGGGTGTTGCCTGATATGATTACGTTTAAATTATAAACATATGAAGCTAAAAAGATGTTACATATACATTTAAAACGAAGTGTGTTCGATTCAAGCTTTCAAGTTTTACAAAATTTAAGCCTGGAAACAAGATTCTCCGCGACAAGGAGAAGTCTTTATCAGCGATCCTATGACGGTGTCGTTATCATATATATATATATATATATATATATATATATATATATATATATATATATATAATGTAGAAAACCACTTTGCTAGTCCTAGAAAAGATGTATAGCAGAACAAAGTAACAAAAACAAATGACATTGTAAAAGTTCAGTGAGTTAAAAACATTTATTTTATAATAATATTACTTTTATTTTTTAACTGAGTAGAACGGAAAAACAAAATAGTATTTCATTTGAGTGAGATGTTTCGTCGACACTCGATTGCTATAACTGATATGGAAGTCATCAAATCAACAGAACTGATATTTGCTAGTAATCACGATATTAGTCTATTTGTGGATATGGACGACGTTTGTGCGTCTAGATATGAGGTTAACAGTGATCAGTTGGAAGTTTATTATTCTTAAGGTCTATTCATACAATTTCTACAACGACTTTATGCTCAGCTACATACTACGTTCCGAGTTTATTTGTACATCGATGTGATACGTAAACCTATATACGAGTACTTGTAAAGTACTTATATCATAGTATCCTCAATACTAACAGATACCTTAATCACTAAATATCTTAAAAATATATATATATACAAACTAGTTGTGCGATATGAAGATACTCTGTTTGATTTTACACAAAATTTACAGTGTTGCGTGGTTTTTGGAACAATTTGACCAATCCCTTGAAGCACCCAATGCGACATGAACATTGGGGACCAACAGAGGTCGCTTCCTCCTCAGGTTGTCATGATATGACGCAATTCTTATTGTCCACGTCACCAGACGAATTTTGTTTTTTCTTGCGCTCGTAAGCTATTGCATCGTTAGGGACATACGAGACGCGCACGCCTCCATAATGCTTACGCGCTGGTATTCGGTAGACGTACTCATCTAGGCTAGACGAGCTAGAGGAACATGTGGAACAAACACTAGATACATCCGTTGCATTCTCATATACCGGCCGATCGGTCTTTTTGGGAATTTTCTGAGCCTTTATGGACTTTTGATTGATTTGCATTTCGGAAGCGCTGCGATTCTGTGGACGCCTTCGACGTCGACGACGTGCACTCGAATTATCTGTATAGCTTTTTGACCGTGACATTGTGTCGTGCACGCTCCAGAACTTCACTTCTTTGGCTGAATGGTGGTGAATCTGTCGATGCTGGTGGCGATAATTATTTTCTTCATCTTCATGCTCATCACCATCGCCACCGCAACCGTTACGCCGGTCGTCAATGGGATTGGCATTCTCGTTTTCGTTGTCTATATCATCGTTGTCATTGTGGGTGAGCTCTTGTGTGCTTTGAGTGATCTCCGATGCACTGGGTGAATTTATATTGATTTTGTCGATACTTTGGTAACTATGCGAATCTTCCGCCTTAGACAGTAACAGTTCAGGTAGTGATGACGTCACACTCGGCTCTGGAAGAATATTTCTCTGTCCGATGCGGACATTTTCCAGGTTCACCTTTAGCTCGTCCAACTCTGTGCTGTCTCGCATGTTGACATCTTTGCTCATCGAGCTTTTTTGGCTTATATTGAGAGTTCCTCTTCTTCCCGGTCGCGGTGACTTAGTTGTTTCAGTAGACGTTGATATCGTTCGTTTTGTTGGTCTGGGCCCTGGACCAGAACTGTCGGATGGTGTTGGTGGTTCACCTTTACTGCAGGCAATCGAGCAGTAAATAGTTCCCCTTCGTGGTAGAAATGGCCGTCCAAGCAACGAACAACGACAAGTACAACATGAGAAACATTGATCTGTCGCGTGCCAATGTTGGCCATCGTGACTCATTTGACCTTGATCAACGCCAATAACTTCGCCGCAATAGTCGCAATATTCCGCAAACATTGTGTCGAAACAGGTGAGACAAAACGGCTTACCGTCACGCATTATATAGCGTTGACCGCCCAACTGGTTGTCGCATTCGAAGCAAGCAAAGTGCTTCATATGCCAAGTACTTCCTTCGGCTTCAGTGCACTCGTCTGAGAAGATTATCTGAAAAGTAAAGATATACAGTTCAGTGAAACTATGTTAGTTCAGACAGGAGTTGAGTAATGGTGGCGTTGAGAAAGGTGAAACTTACCTCATCACAAGCCGTACAGCGAGGCTTCATAGTTTCAGCATGATGTCGGCCACAATACAAGTTTCCGTCCTTGTGAAAGTAGATCAAGTCGACAAGAAGCTCCTTGCAGAAAGAACATACGAAACATCCTGGATGCCAGCAGACATTGGATCCTACACGTTGGGCGAAAACAACAATGTCGCCCGGAGATAGTTGATCTTCACACTGAAACAAGAAACAAAATGCTTAATGGCTGATGGTGAGGCAATGAAAGTATTACAGTGTCGTTTTTCTTTTATGTTTCGTGTTGACAGTTGATAAATAAGGTCCCACTAACGTTAAATCGATTGGACCCAAGTCGTTATTTCGCAGGTAAATGAGATTTGACTATTGATGAAGGGAGTTGTACACTTATTTTTTTTTATTTGACTTCTCCCAGGAAAGGCGAAGCTTCGAAAGATTCTTCTAACCATTTCACGAAGCCTATAGGTTAATGAGGTGGTATTTCACGGGGCGGCTGGGCTTCGGAACCCTACCTATCACTCAATAATTGCGCCGAACTGCACAATAGCAGGATTCGTCAGTTGAACCTAGGTTTCCGCAATCAAACACAAGACACAAGCTCCTTACCAGCTCGGCCATTGTAATTCTAATACTGTAATCAGAAACACAGTACTCAGATCGAAAAGGACGAGTAAAAATGAAAATAGGACAATAAAACACGTCATCCAGAGAACACAGGTGACAAAATGATAAAGACACAAACAGAAATACGAAAGAGAGGAGAACGTGAGGAAATATATTGGAAAGCTTGAAGCCAGCAAAGAAGAAGGAACACTCTGCAAAACATATGAATGGAGAAAAACACCAGAATAACTTTTTTGTTGTTGTTAAAATGTTAACAAAAAAAAACAAGGTATTTTCACTTACAGTTTTACTTACCGGCATTGAACTTGTGCGTTGTGTAACTTTTTCATATTGGAGCTGTTTATAGAAATGTACTAACGATATTTAAGTTGAAGTGTAAGAACTCGTTCATTTTCTTAATCTTCTGTCATTAGTTCTTTACAATCTAGCCTATGCTGGTAAGGAGGTGGTGATGTGGCGACTCTAACAGATACGAGGGTTGCCTCTTATGTTTCGGGATTTGGCAACCCTAGTGTTGCAATTCGGCAATTGGCAGCTCTGTCGTAAAGTTGGACATTTTTGAGGTTATACGCACTCAGAACGTTTTGACATACGAGCGCTATTTGTGTTGTTTACAGTAACTTAAAAGATTCATCTCGGCCCAAAAATGGAATTAAATCGTCGACATTTTCGTGCGATTATTTTTTACAACTTTCGGCGTGCATTAATTCAGCAACAGTGCATGGATGAACTTAATTCAATTTCTGGCGATGAAGCTCCATCAAGGACCAGTGTTTATCGATGGTATGGTGAATTCAATCGTGGTCGTAGTTCACTCCAAGATGAATTTCGTGAAGGTCGTCCAAAATCAGTTGTTGTTCCGAAAACCATTGATGCTGTGCGCGAACTGATATTGGAAGATCGTCATGTGACCTATCGTGAGATTGAGACAACCTTAGGCGTTAGTGGGACCAGCATACATTCAATATTGCATAAACATTTGACTGTCAAAAAAATTTGTTCGCGTTGGATCCCACACAATTTGTCAATCGCCCAAAAAAAGGCTCGTGTCAATAGGTCGAAAGAAATGCTCAAAAAACACGGTCGCGGTGCTTCGAAACACGTCTATGACATCGTGACAGGTGATGAATCGTGGATTTACGCGTATGAGCCCGAAAGTAAACAGCAGTCGACTGTCTGGGTGTTTCAGGATGAGCCAAATCCAACAAAAGTTGTTCGCGCACGAAGCAATTCCAAGCAAATGGTCGCCTGTTTTTTCGGAAAAACTGGACATGTCGCAACCGTACCACTAGAACAACGCAGAACAGTCAATTCTGAGTGGTACACAACCATTTGTTTGCCAGTTGTCTTCCAAGAAATCAGGAAAACCAACCGCCGAAGACGGATCACTCTTCACCACGACAATGCGAGCTCTCACACATCGGCTGCGACAACTGCATTTTTGAGCACCCAAAACATCGATTTGATGGGTCATCCGCCGTATAGTCCTGACTTGGCACCGAATGACTTCTTTTTATTCCCGTACGTAAAAAACAAACTGAGAGGTCAACGTTTTTCGACACCTGAAGAGGCGGTTGCTGCATTCAGAATGCATGTGTCGGAAATACCTCAATCAGAGTGGCAAAAGTGCTTCGACAATTGGTTCAAACGCATGCAAAAGTGTATAGATCTTCATGGGGAATATTTTGAAAAACAATAAAGTGATTTTCGATGATCAATATTTGTTTTTGTTCTCTAATCCCGAAATATAAAAGGCAACCCACACACAATTCACAAGCAAAATAGTGAAGAACACCGAACGAAAAATCGAATAAGAAAATACATCAGAGCCGTATACCTAGCGATAACATAACAATTCACATCAGTGGAGCATAGTCGAGTTTAAAAATCAAATTCTAAAATCGGCCAGTAGCCCGATGGGTAACGCTTAGGTTAAATTTTTGGTGATTCAAACTGTCATAGCGTCAGTTCGAATCACACGTTTTTCTTCACTATAATTTCAAACGCTATAGTGACATTCATCTGACAGTTCGGTGCCATAATAGCAGTTAGACAATATGTTAATTTTGGTATTTATACCTCTAATATTGTGACATGCTATCAAACCGAATATAGATTTCATTGTGGGGCTTTCGGACTTATTGGGCGTACAAATAAGCTCTGAGGGTTTTTTGTTTGTTTATAACTTAAAATTTAACTCAGAGCAGTCGGTACAATGTGTTTTATTCAAAGTATTGTTCATCATTAGTTATGACTTCTCCCCATCTTGCAGGCAGCTTACGGATTTCGCATTGAACAAATTCCTCGTCTTTTGAGGCGATTCATGAAACGAACAATTTTTGGCTATTTCGGAGGTAGCTCGGCCAGGCCATGAATCATCGATCGGAGCAAGTGGTAGTCGAAATATTGTATGGAACCATACAGACAAAGAAAATTATGATAAATACTAAAACATAGCTGAGAAAGAAATAACAAATTTTTCCTAGAGAAGTGGCCATGAAGAAAAGAGGGCTAGAGATGGCCAGGTGGAGTAAAGTTTATTAAAAAAAAGAGGCCGGAAAAATAAATAATAAAATGATCAGGCATCACCGGACTAGCAAATGACAATGAAAATTGAAAGAAAGTAGACGATGTCAAAAGTACAAACGCTATAGTAGCACGGATAATGGAAAGGACAGCATATAACGATAGCAATATACCTAAAGTAATCCCAATTTACAGTATCAGAAATTTGATACTAAAACAAAGCATGGAAGACTCGCGAAAGAAATAGAGGAGTGTGGGGTGGAAGTAGACTGCATCGGCGTACGGCGCTGATTCACTTCACATCCCCATCATTCACTAAATGATGCACCGAATACAAACCGAATGCAATTAAGGGTGTGGCCGCCACAGAAATGCATTCTTTCAGTGCAGTGATGTGTGAGCGTGGTTCTTTCATGGATGAGAACGAACCTAGAACAACGAAAGGGCATAAAGTGCATTCATAGGATACGATTTCGGTAAAGCAAATAAAATCGAACTCGTCGGATGCTAATGGGTTTGCTTATTCATCGTCCGGTAATGAGGGTCAGCTAAATAAATAGTAGCCGTTCATTAAATGAAAAAAAAAATGTTTTTTCGGATACCACAAACGATATGAATTGTTTATGGTATCACAGGAAACCTATGTAGGAACAGCGTTCTTCTGTTTGCACTGGTGCGAGTTAGGGACGGCGCAATATGTATGGCCCCTGTCATGACGGTTACATTGTATGCAAACCGAATCATTTTGTTTACAGGGATTTGTCTGGTACCGAAGGTGCCGAATTGGTTTGGAATTCCAGATAAGCAAAGAAAGAAATCTTACGGAAAATTGTATGCGAAGTGATGCATCAAAAGGTAAGTTTTCTTGGCAGGGACTTTAAGATTATAGATTTGATCTAATTAATGCGTGAAGCATTTTCAGACGCTTAATGCGATTGCATTAGCAAAACTTATGCCACTTGGGATGAGGTTATGGGGGTTTTACGGTAAGTGTACTGTGGGGTTTGGCGGTACCGCCACAGGAGTAAGAGGAATGTATATAATAATTGAAGATAAAATTAAAAATCGCTATAGTACAAAAAAAATGGATACTACTAATAAAACGGAGTAGGAGGAACTTGGTCTCCTTGACAAAAAAAAAAAAAATAAAGCCTTTAAGTGCAAAAACAAATATAAGATGTGATATCACTTGCCGTATAGGATGTGAGGGGCATCGATTCAAAACTCCATCGCAAATTTTTTGCATGAATATTATGTGACAAAAAAAGTGAACATGGAAAAAATTATAGTAATAAAGTACGTCTGATGGCAGAATTAGTTTTTAGAATTGAATAAGAAACGAAGTTCTTGAATTATATTTTTAACAGAAATATTTTTACATAGAATAATATTGCAGATTCCACTCTTTTAGAAAAAAAACATCATCGAAAATGTTTCTATCCAGATGCGTGCCCTGCCCGGAACGTACCTTCGTATTTGGCGCCACATTCTGAAGTAAGTTCGGTTGATTATAATTATATTTTTTGAGCTCTGTGATCGTACGTGGATTATTTTCGTACACTTTGGAGATAATCCCATGAAAATCTCCGGAGTCAAGTCTGGTGATCTCGGTGGCCATTGGACATAGCGAAAGCCACTAATCAGTTTTTAAGTGAAGCATCCCGTGGCAAGCTCAACATGACTCTGTGTGGAGTCGCTCCATCCTGTTGAAACCAGAAGTGTGATGAGAACATTGAATGAGCTGCGCAATTCGGGAAAAAGAAATCCGTGATCAAGCTTCCATAATTATCACTATTGACATTTGGCGTCTAGCCTTGAGAATTTAAAAAAAATTACATTTAAAAAAGTGGCTCAATTATTCTATGTATACACACAAGCACCAATGACATTTAAAAAGGTGGCTTAATTATTCGATTTGTATATAAAGTGCACCAAACAGTCGCCCGTGGGCAATGTAATGGTGCCGGGTGTTTGAGTCTCCAATTAAATGTTCTTACTGACCAGTAACAACACGCTATTTAAATGAAAATAAGCTCCGTCACTAAAAAAAAAAAAATGGAATTTACAGTTCGAAATCTCTGCAACATTGTTTCACAAAATTCTTTACGTAAAACTACGTAATTTTCGTCGATTTGAATATTAAATGTATGGAACTTCAAGTGCTTATTTCATGTAAAGCTACTCTGAAAACTTCTAACGAGGCTGCCTCTTTCCGAATTGAATGTCGAGGATATTCGTTTAACAGTTTTCCACGATTTCGGTGATTCCAAGATCGACTAGGCCGAAGAGTGTGCGGGTGTTCTCTATACCACATGGAAAACCAACCCACAATACCAACCAATTTTGACCGCTAACAGTGCGTACTCCTAACCCAACCTGTAATCCATGCGCAAACATTTAAGAACACATCCCAATATGCAACAGCATCCGTCCCCAAATACGCAATTGCATACAACCCCCAAACTTACCAAGAACCCATTTCCCAACCCGTAATAAACGCATATTCAAATTTACAACGGAAATTTCCCAAAAACCGTTTCGGTTAATTCCTTATCTAAATTACATTCCTTGCTTGCAACCAATCAATTCTAATTTCCCCCGAAAATCATTCCGGCTCATTTCCTGCTTAAACTAATTCCTCGCTTGTAACCAAGCAACATTTAGTTTCCCCGAAAGTCATTTCGGCTCCTATCCTAGCCAATACCAATTCCCCTTACTGGCAAGTCACCAGCACGATGCGTTGCATTTCCGCGAAACAACCATCGCAACGGCCAATACCCAACATCTCTTTGTCTAACCGACAACTCATGCCCATATTTGGTCGTATTTCCAAACTAATTTCCTCGTATACATAGCGCCAGAGGAATTTAACTCAGCCTGTACGGCAATGATTCTCCGGAACTAAATTCCTTAGGCAAGCATAGCAACCCTTTTCAAAGTTCCATGAGTCAGTCGAGTCACAGCCACGGTCGAGCGCGCATCCCTTTCCAAGCTAACCGAGTCGAGCTTTACACGATCAATCGTCACAGGAGTCGGAGTTCAAAGCCCCAAGAGTCGGGTCGAGTGGGAAACCCGCGCCGGTATATTGATCAAAGAAAGAGAATTTAATAAACAATGTAACGCTAGTTGTAAAACAAGTGATCGCGGATACAGGGAATTTAATAAACAATGTAATACTAGTTGTAAAACAAATGATCGTGGATACAGAGAAAACCCAAAGTGCGGATATCGAGGAAATAAAGACAAAACAACTCCGAGTGTTTTATTTGTATTGTTTCCGCCTCGCGGATGACAGTTTCGCATCAGATTCTCAAGTGCTCGTAACGTGCCCGAAGCGCGACCTTCCAGCGGATGGTTACCAGTGAATAACTTCAAGGTACGATCAAATTAGCCAAACCCTTGAAATAGTTGCAAACAATCCAAACTGACTCAGTGGTGATTGTTCCTTGGCTGTCAGTTCCGGATAAGAAAAGAAAAATAGAAAAACCACGAAGTGCGAACGAGGTTACCATCACCGGAGCTATTACCCGCAACTATTTGCCGTTCCCCGGATTTCTGTCGGTGGGTGAGAGTGAACCCGTGTCGTACGTCGGCACCCATACTTTCAACCCCCACAAGTGCACAAACCTGAAACAGTTTCCCGGAATCTCTGATCGATAGCATAACAATCGCTGGTTAAAAAAAAATCCTTGATAGCGAACGTCCGATAATCTCCCAAACATTGCGTGGCTGAAAAACCCGGATGATTCGAGAATCCAAGTATGCCACAAAAAAAAAAAATCAAAAAAAAATAAATAAATAAATAAATAAATAAAAGCAGCAATAAAGAGGTTTGCTAGGTCTAACAGATTTAACAAATTCATACAAGGATACGCCACAAATGGCAAAACTATTAACCGTATATCTAAGAGAAGAAAACGGATCAATAAGAATAAAAGTGAGAGCACTCCAATAGATTTAGACGAAGAAGCATCCAAAGCCGCAGATAGCTTAAAGGCACAACTTCTTTAATAAAGGTTTTCAATTGACTGCCGACCCTCTAACATAGCATTGGAGCGGTATGAGTCCGGATCATCGAGGAAACTTGTTTACGAGCCGGGAAAATGAAATGCAGTCGCAGATGCATTATCCCGACAACAGATAAACACATCATCTCAATTATATTTCAACGATAATAAAATATTTCTAGTCTGATTGATACATTTTCAAAGTATAATATAGAGTAATTTTTATAATTTGCAGACATTGTTCGTGATCGTGTGCACGGTACGGCGAAGGGAAGAAGACCCGACCGAGTGCTTTGATGATTGTAATAAGACTCCCTAGGATAGAACTCTGACATGAATTCCATCCTAGGTTAGGGTTAAGAACAAAAAAAAAGAGAGAGAAGAACTTTTCTCTTAAGAGTGCTGCCCCCAAGAAAATGCACTCTTTCAGTGCAGTGGTGTGTGTGCATGATCGAACAGATCGAAGTTATTTACACGGGTTGGAAG
Source organism: Microdon myrmicae (assembly GCA_963931805.1). NCBI lineage: Eukaryota > Metazoa > Arthropoda > Insecta > Diptera > Syrphidae > Microdon > Microdon myrmicae. The sequence continues at coordinate 70,667,430 of OZ007496.1, forward strand.
GCAGTCGAACAACGAAACAGACAGGCGGCAAAGACAAAGGAGATTCATGATCTATGTCTATGCTGTACAACGTGGCTATGATAGATGTTAGGAAAAAAAGGTGCTAATGGGATGCGATACTTTATACAATGGAAATTCTATATCGTATCTTGGGTCGGTGGCAGGCACGACTACCTTGCATGCCTTTGTATGTGTCGGGTAATTCGCTTTGTGGCGACAAAAAAATTGAAGATTGTCTGTCAATAGGGAAATGCTGGGAATACGATTATCGTTTGCCGTATCGCCAGATGCCCGCCACAGACAGCGTTCCTTTGTTTGCACTTAGTGCATTGCTAAGGCATTAGTCTCAACGTGGATGGTGTTAATTACATGCATCTGTCTTGGACTATTTATCGCTGGCTAAAGGGGTCGCCAGCCGATGCGTGTGTAAATAGTTTTTGTAATAATATATGGCCCCTGTCATGACGTTTACATTGTATGCAAACCGAATCATTTTGTTTACAAGAATTTGTCTGGTACGGAAGGTGCCGAATCGGTTTGGAAATCCAGATAAGTAAAGCAAGAAATCTTACGGAAAATTGTATGCGAAGAGATGCATGAGAAGGTAAGTTTTCTTTACAGGGACTTTAAGATTATAGATTTGATCTATATAATGCGTGACGCATTTACACGTGCTAATGCTGTTGCGTTAGCAGAAACTGATGTAGATTGGGTTGTAATACTGGGGGTTCTGCCTAATAAGGTAAAGAAAGAAATCTTACGGGAAATTGTATGCGAAGAGAATGCATGAAATGTAAGTTTTCTTTGACAGGGACTTTTTAAGATCATAGATTTGATATATATGATGCCTGAAGCATTTTAAGGTACTAATGCGATTGCATTAGTGAAGTTGGGAAATTGGCTGAATGTTATGGGGGTTTTACGGTAAGTAGACAGTGGGGTTTGGCGGAACCGCCACGCAAGATTCTAACGTGGTAGTAAGGTGGGAGAGCCTGGCATCCTACTAAGTGTGTGCTACGCGTAGTGGAGGCGAACCTTGCGATGGCAAGAGCCCGATTACAAAGGAGACGCTGAAAAACAAAATAGCGGCGCTCGAACAAAAAAAAAACACACAACAACAACAAAAGCCACAGCAACAGCTTCAACATCAACAGAAACATCAACTTCAATATCAGCAGCATCAACAGCAACACAGCAGCAGCAAAGCTGCTAACAGCGTAAAAATAAAGATGCGACCAATCAACACCATTGATGTTGAGTGTAAGGAATTGGTAAGTCTCTGTAAGCTAGCTATAGGAAACAATTTTGTAGTTAAATGACTGACAGGTAACAGGCATGCCATTCAAACATATGCGGCGGCAGACCACGACAAAATTAAAGAGGTATTAAAAAGAGCCACAGCGGAATTTTACCACTTCACCCTGAAACAAACGAAGAGCGTAACAGTTCTATTAAAGGGTGTCGACCCTGAAGCACGAAGAAGCATGAAGATCTCGAGTTTACCGCGGCAAAACCGTTGACCATACCCAGGGCAAGAAGGGAAAACCGTAAGCTACCCTTCTTTTTGGTTCAATTAACACCCAGCAGTAGAATTGGTGGTCTAAGAAAAATTACAGTCTTGGATCATCAAATGGCCACATGGGACAAATTAAAAAAAGGCAGAGACATCCTGCAATGTGTCCGCTGCCAAAGGATGGTCACGCGGTGGGGAACTCGAAATGGGATCAATCATCGCAGGTTCCGGGTGCCGGAAGGCTGTAGCGTACGCACAGCTCTACGCACCTGAGGAGCACCAACATAACCTATTTATAGCGCAGCACGAGACACTCTTTCGATGCTTACAATTGCACCTGGGCAAAAACTACTTTATCCTAGGGGGATATATGAACGCCAAGCATAAAAATTGCGGATATTATATATCTAATGCCAGAGGAAATCAGTTGGCTGGCTGGTTAGATCAGTATCATATTGAATATAGAACTGACCTGCTAGCTACGGAATATCCATCGTTCCCTAGACGTAGATCGTTCTTAGATATCTTGCTAATCGCCTCACGATTGAGATTACTTAACACCAACAGACGAAACAGAAACTGTTTACGGCCAATTGAATACGACAGTGACCACTGTGCATCCACGGCAGTAATAGAGCTCCCGAGCGATCTCGCAGATCTGGAAGAATTCGTGATCCCGCAACCTTACAACTACGGGGCAATGCGATGGCCACGGTTCACCAGATCATTAACAAGAGAACTCCGGTCGAACGACTTTAATCTGCCAGTAAACAGAAACATAACAAATGAGGAAATCGACAAGTACATTCAACAAATGGACGAAACCGTAAAACGAACAATGGACAAAACAATTCCCAAAACAACAGTTACAGATCATATAAACATGTACAGAAACACAACAATAAACGCACTCCACAAGAAAAAGAGCAGACTGCTATCGAAAGTAAAACAATTACACAGACAGTTTACAGACAGACAGGACCAGGAGATAACATCACTGAAATCCCGATTAAAAATCCTCCAACAATTACTTAAAGCTAACTATAGATTAGCAACAAATTTGTATTGGAACAACAGAATTCGAGCTATTAAAACTAATAACCCGAAAATGTTCCCACAAATAAATAAAATATTCAGGATAGATAATCAAAACGAGATTCAGTGTCTCCAAATTCCACGTACTAATGTAAACAAGCAGCTGCTAATCAATACTGGCATAGATACAGAGAACGCCATCCTCAATAGTGAGCTCTTCATGATCGAAGATCCTTTGGAAAAGGTGAACGCTATGGGAGCTGTCTTTCAGGAAATGTACAAGGTGAATGAAAGCATTCACCGAAATCACGACTTGGATGACAAAGTTCTACTGAATCACCTGCACCCCCGAAATGTAATTTCACTTTGACAATCGGAGAATCCGGGTTTTAACGAATTCAGTGACGATAATCTGTCAATTGACATTAATGCCAATGTTGAGGCTAATAGTCTTTTAATTTCGAGGGAAGGAATCCAAGGTATCTTCGACTCATTAAGAAGCAAAAAGTCGGTGGGAATAGATGGAGTACCTAACATCGTACTCAAGAATCTGCCCCCAATGGCAATGGGGATCCTGTTTAACAACGCGTTGAATAATGCATATTATCCCTCACGTTGGAAAACGGCTATCATTCAGCCCATCCCAAAAAGGGCCAAAGACTGCACAACCCCAATGAACATGCTTTCGATAAGTTTACTCCCAAGCATCAGTAAAGTATTTGAAACAACAATTAACAAAGCTCTGCTAAAATGGGTAGACGACAACAACATTATTCCAAATAACCAGTTTGGCTTTAAGGCGGGTCATGAAACCACACATGCCACAGCTAAACTGGTCTCCGACATACAATGGAATAAACGTAGGAACCAGTGCACAGGGGCCTGTCTGATCGACTTGGAAAAAGCCTTTGATACCTTCTGAATCGAACGGTTATATTACAAACTGGTCAGACATGGCCTACATAAGCCTTTACTATATGTACTTTACGATATGTTAAAGGACAGGAAGTTCGTGGTCAAAAATGGTAATGTGACCTCTAATAAAACGTATAATATCAAGAATGGCTTGCAACAGGGCGCGACTTATTAGATGCACTTCCTCAGGCTATTGCGTACGCAGACGATCTCATAATTTACAGAACAGCTCCGAAAGTTGAGATCTTAAATAGTTTACTACAGCGAGACTTCAACAACGTGCAGCGCTATTGCGATGACTGGAAACTTAAGATCAACTTCCAGAAATGTGAAGCCATCCTATTTAGAACTCCATTATATAAAGCCACGTACGACACAAGGAAAAACTGGCGAAAGCTAGTTATCGTGGGACCGCATGGAGATAAACTGGAAAGCAAGAGTTTAGTTAAATACTTTGGCATCTGGCTAGATTAATATCTTTATTTCAACAGACATGTAAAGGCTGCTTTCCTCAAAGAGAGGAAAACTTTTGCTATGACAAGGGGATTATTTCACAGTAGCCAACTTGACAGCATGGTAAAAGTCATATGCTACATGACGCTAATCAGGCCAATGCTCATATATGGTTGTTCAGTATGGTTTAACGTAGGTCCAAATTTGACGGAAAAGATTCGGATGTTCGACAGGAAATGTCTCAGAACTTGTCTCTGATTATATCGCACACCGGAATCGGACTACAAAAAGTATTATTCAAATGAGACTTTATATACTGACGCATACCTAAATAGGATGGATAATTTTATGATTAAATTCAGCAGAGGGCATATTGCGAGAGCAATAAGTTCGTCGAATGACCTTATTTGCGGGGCTAATTATGCAAATACCCTGTACTATGAGACCGTGCGTCGCATCGGCTTTCTTGCACCAGAGGCGTTCCTTAATTTGGACATGAAAGAGCTTATACAGGATAGATCCGGAATTCCGCTAATCTATCATGTAAGTAGATCATGCGTAGACGGGCGATTGTGCTACGACCAGGAAGTAACGCGCACCGAAAAAGAGCTCTTGCGCTTCAGTAGGGCTATCTCCCACAGAGTCCGGGATGATAGTATTGGACCGCGTCAACAGTTCTGGTGGTTGAATGGCATATAAAGACCTGGATACCAATGTCGGTATACAATAACAGTATCATCAGCCAGCTTACATAGACTTAGCTTTTCTAGAATTAGGGTAGTATAAGATTTAAGTTAAGTTTAGTTAAGTGCTTTTAAATAAAATTAAAAATTAAAAAAAAATTAGTAATAATTAAGTTAAATTTTAAGAAAAAAAAACAAAAAAAATATTCGACACAAAGTTTTTCAAATTTTTCTTTTTCTTTCAAATAATCCTAAGTACTGCCACAAAGTTCTGTCGCCGGAAGGCAAATTATACAATAGTCATGTAATGTTTAGCTTAGAGCGTCTGCGAAGGACCAGTAAGTTATAATATAAGATAATTAAGCAAAAATTTAGGCATTTTTTGTCTAGCATATAAATTAGAAAATAAGAATATAAAACGAAATAAAAAATGTTGTAAAAATGAAAATGAAATAAATGCTACGCGTAGTAGCTGTAGTGTAGTGAGGATCCGAAGCCGTGAATGAAGGTGTCGAGCAATGGCGAGCGGAGTCGCGTGCAGACTGCATTTGGCGGACGTGTGCGCCAATATTTGGAAAAGTGGTTGAGATGAGTCGAGCGATTGGGCGTTGTTGCGCCAAAGTTAAGGGAGGCGAGCGCAGTCGCGTGAAGTCGCGTGTGGAGTCGAGTGTTGTGGGTAAATGGAGTCGAAGGAGAATGAAAAAGAATCGAGCGAAGTCAAGAACAAATTAAATGTAACAGTAACGGTTGAGCGGTGTCGACAGAGTCGAAAAGGTTGAATGGGGTCTAAAGGAAGTCGAGAAAGAGTCGTAATGTGGGTGAAAACAAGTCGAGTGTAGTCAACAGGAGTCGTGTGCGTGCTGGAAAGAATTGTGCGCTACTTAATACCCTGAGGGGGTTTACAATATTTATGTTTATTTATAGATAATGGTGCTTTTCTCATTTAGGTTTATATATTTTTGTTTTTTCTCTTAGACGCAATTTATTTTGTTCAATTTTTAGTGTTTGCATTTTGTTTTTATTTTCTACTTAATGTAGTTCTCATTTTAACAGTAACTGCCATCTCGGCTAAAATAAGACGTAGCAAATTTGGTAATTATATATAGCTAACCATTTTTGCATGTTTTATTATTATGGTTTACTTTAAAATTCTGTGTAGAATGACACATGTCTTCTTATGATACCTGTATAACGGATATAGACAGAGAAAAGCAATGTGCGCGATGAGGGAAATAAGCGAGTAATACGAGGGTTGCCTCTTATGTTTCGGGATTTGGCAACCCTAGTGTTGCAATCTGGCAATTGACAGCTCTGTCGTAAAGTTGGACATTTTTGAGGTTATACGCACTCAGAACGTTTTGACATACGAGGGCTATTTGTGTTACTTACAGTAACTTAAAGGATTCATCTCGGGCCAAAAATGGAATTAAATCGTCAACATTTTCGTGCGATTATTTTTTACAACTTTCGGCGTGGATTAACTCAGCAACAGTGCATGGATGAACTTAATTCAATTTTTGGCGATGAAGCTCCATCAAGGACCAGTGTTTATCGATGGTATGGTGAATTCAATCATGGTCGTAGTTCACTCCAAGATGAATTTCGTGAACGTCGTCCGAAATCAGTTGTTGTTCCGAAAACCATTGATGCTGTGCGCGAACTGATATTGGAAGATCGTCATGTGACCTATCGTGAGATTGAGACAACCTTAGGCGTTAGCGGGACCAGCATACATTCAATATTGCATAAACATTTGACTGTCAAAAAAATTTGTTCGCGTTGGATCCCACACAATTTGTCAATCGCCCAAAAAAAGGCTGTTGTTAATTGGTCGAAAGAAATGCTCAAAACATACGGTCGCGGTGCTTCGAAACACGTCTATGACATCGTGACAGGTGATGTCTCGTGGATTTACGCGTATGAGCCCGAAAGTAAACAGCAGTCGACTGTCTGGGTGTTTCAAGATGAGCCAAATCCAACAAAAGTTGTTCGCGCACGAAGCACTTCTAAGCAATTGGTCGCCTGTTTTTTCGGAAAAACTGGACATGTCGCAACCGTACCACTAGAACAACGCAGTCAATTCTGAGTAGTACACAACCATTTGTTTGCCAGTTGTCTTCCAAGAAATCAGGAACACCAACCGCCGAAGACCGATCATCGGCTGCGACAACTGCATTTTTGAGCACCCAAAACATCGATTTGATGGGTCATCCGCCGTATAGTCCTGACTTGGCACCGAATGACTTCTTTTTATTCCCGTACGTAAAAAACAAACTGAGAGGTCAACGTTTTTCGACACCTGAAGAAGCGGTTGCTGCATTCAGAATGCATGTGTTGGAGATACCTCAATCAGAGTGGCAAAAGTGCTTCGACAATTGGTTCAAACGCATGCAAAAGTGTATAGATATTCACGGGGAATATTTTGAAAAACAATAAAGCGAATTTCGATGATCAATATTTGTTTTTGTTCTCTAATCCCGAAATATAAAAGGCAACCCAATTGCTCTCACATATTTTATTAAATTCTACATTAAAGAACTGTTTGCTGTTATGATTACATTTTACTCCAGTATTTGTACTTGTTTTGACCTAAGCTCAGCTGTTAGTGGTTTTTTATTTTACCTTTGGATAATATTTGTTTTATTTTATTATAATCATAATTTATAACATTTCTCTGCGGCTTGTGTTTTACTAGCTTTCGTTTTTTATAATTTAAACAATGTTATACATATTTTGTATTGCTATTATCGAACTAAATGCACACGTAGCGGATTTGTTAAATGTGTAAATTCCGTGCTTGAAAAGACGACATTTTTTATTGCCAGTAAATACAAAATGATATAATGGAATAGAGATTAGAAATTATGTAATTTATATGTTAAGTTGTTATTTACTTTCATTCTTAAATATTTGTTTTTAAATTTAAACATTTAAATGAACAATATCCGATTAGTCGAAGGATTTTTTACAAAAAGATCGGAGGGGATTTTCGTGTGTTAACGAATTTAAAGTCTTTTTTGATTTCAATTTCACTTTTCTTGTTATCTCGAGAGCATACATCGATAAATTGATGTTAGAAAAAAAGGAATAAGCAAAAAGGAGGACGTCCATTTTAGCTTTTTACAATACTAATAAAAAAAAAAACGTTTTCTCGGTTAGTAAATTGTTCAACATTTCGCTCATTCAATTTTATGATTAAAGGTGCGATTTTTCCACTTAATTAACTATCGCAAATAGTTGTTGATCGAGGGAGTGATACTACAGATAAATCGAACATATGAATGTTTTTGCATTAATTTAATATATATATATATGTGTGGAGTGTCGTAATAGGATATTACAAATTTTGGTTTAACTGCTTGTATGAAATTAGTTTAAAAAAAAGAAAAAGGGAAAATATCTTTGGTGTCTCGGAAGGAGCTCACCTAAGGAGAATTGACGATTTGGAAAAAATGAAAAAAAATAAAAGAAAGAAAAAAAAACCTGGTATCCAAGTGGGGTGTCTAGTTGGCTGCTCCTAGTCTGGTGATGTTTCGCCAGGTGCTGTTGGTGGGCTGGCGTTGGGGCTATGTTTGTGCCCATTGATTGGTTTTCGGCAATTTCCGCCACAATTGCACACTGCTTGTCACTTGTAACCGTTTTGCTCTTGACTCCCGGACGAAGGTTCGGGAGTTCTTCGCTGGTCACCAAAAGTCACTATCACCTGTTCTTCGCGTTTGGGCGAATGTTCGAAAGGTTGCGGTATTTTTTACACTTGCGATCACCATTGTGTGGAGGAAGTATTGTGCCAGACACGGGTACTAGGTTCACTTCCATCCCCATCGTCTATTACCTGACCCACCGAACACCAGAAGGCATCCGTTTGCCAAAAGATTAGAACGCACGTTATTCTCTGTCACCCAGTGATTGTCCGCTGCAAATGATCTTCCAAGAATGCAAGAGTATAAGAAAATGAAACGCACTGGTTTAATTTATTTAGTTTTATTTCTATTTGTGTCTATTGCTTATGACTTCATTTAAGTGGTTATTTATTTTTGGGTCTACATTAGTTGTTTTTATCGATATGTAACATTACACAAGTTGTATTTGGCACATGGGCGACACTGTTTAATTGGTTTATTAAAACGTTCCATTGATGGCACCGTTTCACTGGGGATTTGTTTGGTGAATTAAGGGTTTGACACGTAAAACATCGCGTGTGCACGGTACGGCGAAGGGAAGAAGACCCGACCGAGTCCTTTGATGATTGTAATAAGACTCCCTAGGATAGAAGTCTGGCATGAATTCCATCCTAGGTTAGGGTTAAAAAAAAGAAGGAGAAGAACTTTTCTCTTAAGAGTGCTGCCGCCAAGGAAATGCACTCTTTCAGTGCAGTGGTGTGTGTGCCAGATCGAACAAACCGATGTTATTTACACGGGCTGGAAGACAGTCGAACAACGAAACAGGCAGGCGGCAAAGACAAAGGAGATTCATGATCTATGTCTATGCTGTGCAACGTGGCTGTGATAGAGGTTAGGAAAAAAAAGTGCTAATGGGATGCGATACTTTATACAATGTAAATTGTATATCGTATCTTGGGTCGGTGGCAGACACGACTCCCTTGCATGTCTTTGTATGTGTCGGGTAATTCGCTTTGTGGCGACAAAAAAATTGAAGATTGTCTGTCAATAGGGAAATGCTGGGAATACGATTACCGTTTGCCGTATCGCCAGATGCCCGCCACAGGACAGCGTTCCTTTGTTTGCACTTAGTGCATTGCTAAGGCATTAGTCTCAACGTGGATGGTGCTAATTACATGCATCTGCGTTGGACTATTTATCGCTGGCTAAAGGGGTCGCCAGCCGATATGTGTGTAAATTGTTTTTGTACACACATTGAGGATGGGGTGGGGCGAGAGGCGGACTTTAGGGAGACAAGGACAAATGTGTCCTTCATCTTGTCTCTGGCTTCTCGCCTTCTTGCGATAACCAGAATCACCCACATCCGTGAAGATGTTGGGCTCGGTCTCAAGATATCTGAAAAGAAAGGGGAAGGACGTATCTAAGGATAGTGTGGACAGGCTTAGTTCAATTGTTCTCTAACTACTTGGATGGGGGGATGGTGGGAAAGAAATCGTACAAGACCGGTAGGTCTTGAGTGCGTTAGTAAACGTAGATCACGTCTTTGGCGTCTGATAATCTGCGCTTTGGTCGGTATGTATGTGTGTGTTTGTGCTGTTTTGTACGGTGCGTGCGTGTTTGTAGTCTGTCAGCAGTAGACCCTATGGGATGGGTCCAGGAATCCTCTATTATAAAGGAAAATGGTGTTGGAAAGGCTGCTTTCTTCAGTTTTTCCTTTATTGAGGCTGGGATAATAGACGGCGCAATATTTATGGTCCCTGTCATGACGGTTACATTGTATGCAAACCGAATCATTTTCTTTACAGGAATTTGTCTGGTGCGAAGGTGCCGAATTGGTTTGGAAATCCAGAGAAGTAAAGCAAGAAATCTTACGGAAAATTGTATGCGAAGAGATGGATGAGAAGGTAAGTTTTCTTTACAGGGTCTTTAAGATTATAGATTTGATATATATAATCCGTGACGCATTTACAGGTGCTAATGCTGTTGCATTAGCAGAAACTGATGCAGTAGTGTAGAAAATTGTATGCGAAGAGAATGCATGAAAGGTAAGTTTTCTTTGACAGGGACTTTTTAAGATCATAGATTTGATATATAAGATGCGTGAAGGATTTTCAGGTACTAATGCTAATGATTGCAATAGTGAAATTAGGAAATTGTCTGAATGTTATGGGGGTTTTACGGTAAGTAGACAGTGGGGTTTGGCGGAATCGCCACAGTCTCACCGAGGAAGAAAAATCAGGATTCATAAAATTGATTGAAACACTGCACAATTAAACGAACACAGAGTTAAGAAGGCTTTAAACTTCATACGAACAGCAAAAAAAAACGGCTATATGGAAGCCCGGGTCACAATGACTAAACAGAACTACAGACAAAAATAAATGCACTAATAAAAAATAACGAAAAACAAAAATCGATAAATTCGCATTTTGAAAAATTAAAAGAAAAATAAATATCCGAAACACACGAAACCACTTCATCCTATAACAAATATACGAACAACTACTTCTCACTGCCAGAACAATAAACGCTGCCTAGGTAAATGAATAGTTAGTCGAATGACTCAACATGAACGAGAATTAATTAGAAAAGAAGATAAACAGGCACCACTAATAAACATATTAGAATATTCAAATATTAGAATAGCCAGAGTAAAACGAGATAATCATCACACTATACAAATACCCAATAGTACTTGAAAGATCTCGGCTATTTAAATTTACACCAGCTAGTTTCCTGCGCGGAAAAATCCATACTGACAGCAAAACAGCAAAAGCCAGGAAATTTTATATAAGAGGAAAAAATTGGGAGAATTATTTAAGTAAATATATTTATCAGCGAACTCCGAAGAAGACCGCTACATCATACCGTTAATATCCAACTTACCTACAAATTGTTCGATAGTCCAAGAACACAATCCATCGGTTTTAGAAATAGACACAGGATGTGTTCATGATAGAAAGACATAATATCAATAATAAAAGGTATACTCGAACTAATTTAATAACTTTCTCAGAAGATATAACCATTGATAACAAAATATATCATTATCATCATCGGCACTACAACCGGGATCCGGTCTTGGCCTTATTTAGCAAGTCTCTAGGCTTGTTAAATTTTCCATAATAATTTATTTTTACGGGCAAGGTTATTAGCCGTGCGCCACAACAAAATATATAGCAATCCATAATAAACTTTCTGAAGACTTTGTAATAAATCAAATATTGTATACAAATAACGAATTGAGCTTTTCAAATATAGATTCATTGTCAAAAATAGTAATACCATCCGAAGAGCACCCAATAAAGAGTTCCATATTGACCATTGTATCAATTATAACAATAATTGCATGTATTATAATTATTTTAAACATAACAAAACTTGTATTAGAATCTAAGAGACCGAGAAATATTGAAAAAATGAATGTGCTATACGACAACGAACTTCAGCAGTTAACTATTAAAAATCGGGAGGATTTCGTTTAAGGAGGGGGGAGGTGGGAAGCAAACGGGTACATCCGACAAAAATGTCATATTCACCAAACACCAGATGCACACACACGATTACCAAACCCATATCAAGATTCAGCCGACATGGAAAATTACTGGACGACATCATCGTTATCACCTCTTTTCTCAAATCTTCAGGAGAATAGACAATGACTGGATGACATAATCATTATCACCTCTTATCAAGAGATTAGGAAAAACCCTGTAGGTACCTCACTATAAATACTTGAGAGAAACTATGACATGTTCTTCATTCTAGCTACTAAGATCAAGACGGACCATATCGGCAACATTAGAGTTATAAGAAGTCATTGTAACCAACAAAAGGTGTAAATAATGAATAGTGAATAAAGGATCCTTGATCCGAAAAAATAAGAACCATATTTCTTTGACAACACCGTTGTTTACAAATAACTCGAGTCGCTAATAACCAGTTGTTGACGGTGAATTTATCAACGAAACTGAAAAAGCAAATCTACTTCTTGAGATTTGATGGCCAACATAATTTACCCTGATACCCTATCAGATCCTTTATTCGGATTTACTTATCCACTTGCAGATCACTTTCGCAATAAAGCATTCAAAAAGCACGTTCAATTTGGTCCACATATCATTAACCTTATAATGTTCCTTATCGTTCACAGCGCCACTACGAAAGTTCTTCAAGCTAATCTAACCTATTACACAATTCCAAAGCAGAGCGAAGACAGCGGATAATCAACCAATTCTCGAAAAGGGGGACTCACCATCTCCCTCATCCTACTGATCTATAGCAACTATTTTATCTAAGGTCGCTCTAAACAGAAATTCATTCCACTATCATGGAAACGTTATTTTTAAGAGAAGAGGAGGATCTTCCAATGTCCTGATTTTCCTACGGAGACTGGCTTACATATAAAGTTGCGCAAAAATATATTTGGGTATTACTCTACAAGGCACAGAAGTATCTGGTTTCAAGTCTAGATACCCCAATTGCACCTATATACCTCATATTGCACCTATTGGCGTGATGGGTAATTGCTCATCAAGTGATGCAATAAAATAAATAGAATGAAAATGTATATTCATAGTAAAATGTAAAATCCAACCAAATATGTAATAATTACCTCATTCGAATGAGGAACGATCGCACTACCGTTTAAAAACATCTTCAGTTAGGAACAATGTTTTTGCTGAAACCAACACTTTCATATCTAAGTTTTCAGGATAAACAAGTTTTTAGGATAAAAATCCGTCGTCCAGTGGTATGTTGACATATGAGATTCCTTCGCTTTCTTACACGAACCCTCACAGTTTCACGCTTCTAATTTTACGAGGACAAATTAAATAAATGTGCAAAGGAATGTGATAAAAAGGGAAGAACAACACACACAATGTAAGCATATCCCTCGTTTACGGGTACATGAAGAATGGCTAATAGCTGCTAATTCCTTTGCCTGGCTTAACGCACACTTAACAAACAAAAGTTAATTGACTCTCTTTACTTCCTCGTTTTGTTTCCTATTTCTCGTTACGTTCATAGCGAAATGACTTCATTGAATACTCCTACCTTACATGAGGTCCATGAAATTAATAGCTCCAAGATTTCCAGACTATTTAACCTTACCCATTAGCCATTCATTTTGGCTTAAGGCACAACATACCCAAGCACAAAATGACTCCTTAAACTTTAATTGAGGGGGATGTTAGACGATGAACTATTTAGCGTTTCGTTGTTGGTATTCTCAAGTTGCAGGGATTCCACTCACCGAATGCTACTGCGCTGGAAAACGGAAACCACTGCGAATACTTCCGTGTCCGTTTTTATCTATTCTTGCTTGCAAAAGATTTTTCGTGTTTGATAAGACAAAGGAAAAATTATTATCATCAACGGTAGCAGGGCATGAGAGAATTCTTTGGCCCACGGCATCCAAGACGACTAACCGGAACCCGACTCGGAAGTGTATGCTTTCCATGAAAAGTTGTTTCAAATCACCTCAGGCGGGTCATCTGCGTTCGTGCCGGAGTTGGAAGAGTGCAAATAAAACGTAATCACCCGAGGTCAAACAAACCAGAATAGGTATTTATCAAATCATAATGGTTTCTATCTCATTATATTTTTGGTTTCACTTTTTGGCCTAATTTTTGGGCACATTTTTACGCTTTGCTTTAAGTTCTTATCTAAAAGATTATCTGCTCGTCGCTTATGCCACTCAGGCCTGAGGAATGAAACGCCAATTCAAGGAATCTAAATAAATTGAAACTCGTTTAACTCGCGTCGAAATCGGATTTGTAATTTCCATTGGTTACAGGGACAAAATCCCTTTTTATGACTCCATCGAGGGCTAACACAGTTTCTGATGCCCCCGTTTACTAACTCCCACCATTCCCCAGGTGCACACTCCAATTCCCATCTTAAATTTTTAATCAATTCCAAATTTACATCAACTGAACTGGACTGGGTCTCGTTTCCCCGCCGAATACAACACAATCCCAAGAATGGGCAATAAAATTTCAACCAAAAGAAAACCGGCAGCGTCGTTAAGCACATTTTGCCCATTCTTGCAATTGCCCACTCATGTGTACTGACGTGGAGACGCCGTCATTTGGAACAATGAAGATAAGAATGGGGTCTTCCCCCGAAGGTTCTCCGACAAAGGAGCAAAGAAGTTCCGAGCATCCAAATAGTCTTTTTTTTCTCTTCTTATGATGTCAACGGTTATTTGGGAGTCTTCGTTTTGGCTTCTTTTCGGACGAAAATTTTATGAAGCGAAAGACATAAGATAACGAGGGCCATTTATAAGTCGCTTGGGTTCGGGTGCGGACAACAGGCCTGTGAATTTATTGACGAAGTTCATGAGCAAACTGTGGATAAAGGAGGCCAACGGACTTACAGATTAATCAAACTTTAGACCAACTCCTCTGGCTGTTTAGTGGACATCTTAGGTATCTTTTAATTGAATCTCATCTGGGTCAAGTGGTTTCCAGTTGCTTTCATTAACGGATTGAGAAGGCTTGGAAAATATGCTGGGACAGTAAGGTCATGCAAATAAATACTGGAGGAGACGTGTGAAATATAAGACAATTGCCGAAGGGACGCATTTCTTCAAGGCGGAATTACTTTGAGTAAGTGCGGGTCGGCAAGTTTATGTTGGCTATGGGAGAGAACTCTCCAAAATTAAACGAACTTCCGACCGTTAGTAAGGTTAATCTGTGAATACATTATTAAGAGAACACACTTATAATGAAATTCACCACATTTATGACCTTAAGCAGGAAATCTAGATAATGTTTGTATAAGAAAAGTAAATGGGAACTGTAATATGTATATTGCTGCTAGTTACAAACAGTGTGAGTAAATTGGACATTTTCAAAATACACGTCTAAAACAAATCAGTGTCAGCAAATGATGTTTCAATATGATGTGCATTTTTCAATTGTGTTTTTCCAATTAAAGATTATGTTACACTTTCTATTCAGAATTTGATGACCAATCCGGTTTTAAATAAAGATCAAACTTTGAGGTTCTCTTAAGGCCAAATCAAATTTCTGATAAATTATTATTCCCAATACTTTTCGCTCATTGTAGTAAAATAAGATTACAAAAATTCCCATTAGAACCACAGTTACAATAGGATATGTCACCGGGTAACAGAAGCCTACTGCACGCGGGCAACCCTATTTGTTGAAAGCGATTGAACTTGATTTTTGGAGACGTTCCACTCTATCACTATTAACCCAGAATGGAAGATTACACGTAAGTTCAGAAAAAAGTCGTTTTTCCAGAAGGACTTTCTTTAGTAATGCCCAACTTAAAACTCACTTAGCGGGAGTTTTTGAAGAATTCTCAACATTCGATTAAATATTTTTTCTTTTTTTAGAAAATTACTATTACATTTTTTGATTCAATTAATTTTTTTTGAGGTTTATTATATACTACATCAAGAATTTAAAAAAAGATACGTTGGCACTTTTGTTTCCTATTCCTCGTTGTAGACAGCGTCTTCCAAAATAGATACCATATACATTTTTTTATTCTATGCGACACTTTGTCGGCTTCCCGCAAGAAATCACGTATAAAGTATGAAACGATTTTCTATGCATAATTTTCTATCCACACCTCAAAACCAATTTATTTTATTATTTTTATTGTTTTATACTTTATATTTATACTTTAATAAAAAAAACGTCGATAAAAATATTCCTGTATAATAAAATTAAGTGGACGCAATATGAGCCCCCGCTTGGTAGAAACCTTGACGTGGGAAGGGTGCTTAAACTACAATGAATTACCCAGGCTAACACATGCTTCCAGTAGGGCCACCGATGTCAGACAGGCTAGCGAGGAATAACATACAAAGATCTACCACCCCTAATCCAGACTGTTACGCGTCACCGCGCCCATTAGATGGTTTGCAACTAGGGGTATAGTAGAGGAGTAAGCAGACGTTACCATGTCAAAGCCGGGCTCTGATATGGTGGACTATTTGAAACCCCTAGACTCGTGGGAAGAAAAATAAATAAATTATACAAAAAACAACCTCACAAAAACCCGGTAGGAGTAGGTGTGATGAGCCGGCAAAAAGAAGACGCAGGGAAAAACGGAAAAGCGGGATATACGCCTCGGCACGTGGAATGTTCGAACGTTATATGAACCAGGCGCAATACAGACGGTCGTAGAAATCACACAAGATACAAAATGGACATCGCCGCGCTTCAGGAAGTCCGATTCCCACATCAATAAATCGAAATCAACGGCTTTACATTGGTGTGTCGAGGTACCGATACACACAACCTCGGAACCGGCTCCATCATAAGCAAGAAGATTACATGTAAAGGATGTGCAATTTATTAATGACCGAATGTCGGTGTTCCTCGATAGTATAATGGTTAATATACCCGTCTGTCACGCGGGAGACTGGGGTTCGATTCCCCGTCGGGGAGCCTCTGGTGCAAGACTAATGACCTTGCCCGGAAAAAACAAATCATTATGGAAAATTTAACAAGCCTCAGGACTTGCTAAATAAGGCCAAGACCTGTTCCCGGTTGTAGTGCCGATGATGATGATGATGATGAATGTCGGTGCTAAAAATATAGGCCCCATGGTACAATCATGTATTTATAAACCTACACGCCCCAACAGAATCTACCGACGAAGAAACGAAGGACATATTCTACAAAAACCTAGAGGAAGTATTTGATGGGATCTCATCATTCGATGTTAAAATCCTCCTCGGGGACCTCTACGCGAAAATTGGAAAGGAAGATATCTTTCAACGAACTATAGGTAAAGAAAGCCTACACGTCTTTCTAAATGATAATAGATTTCGAATTATCACGCGTGCAACGATCTGGTAGTGAAAAGCACGATTATCAAGCACAAGCAAATTCCCAAAGCCACGTGGATATATGGGTATCTTTGTCGGGGTATGAAAATATCCGGTGCCACAGGGGCACAGGTTCACCACGTTTGCCCAACTGGTTCAGTTCGGTATCCGACTCCACTAATTGAAACGCGGGCTTTATTCAAAATTTATTTATTCATGTAACTTCAGGAAAACAATGTACTTCAGAAAAACACTGAGTAGATATAAATTATGTGTTCATAATTCGTATTCACATGTAACTTAGGAAAACAATGTAACTTCGGAAAACAATGTACTTCAGAAAAACACTGAGTAGATATAAATTATATGTTCGTAATTCTTATTTACATGCAATTTAGGAAAACAATGTAACTTCGGAAAAACACTGAGTAGATATAAATTATATTCACTATATGGCGCACCGCATTAGTCTTAGCCCGAACGGCTTTACTGAACTCCTGTAATGGCCTTGACGACTGACTTCTCTATTCTTAAAAGATCCTCAAAGGTTACCTCTTGCCTTTTCCTTTTTTTCTCTATGTATGCAGTGATTGCCATTTCAATCTTTTTTTCTTTTTGCCATTTCAATCCTTTCTTCCTTGTGCCACCGAAGCGCCAGAACCCACAAAAACCAACCATCGCTTCGATGACCATATATGGTGCGATTTAGCTTTTTGGTCAAGCAAACAAGAAAAAGGGGGTGAAATACACACACGATGATTGCTTCTGCAGCTCGACGTGTGTATCCCCTAGTATGCAGACATAGGATCATCTCAATCTACATGATTGCAGCTTCACAAAGGGGTTGAAATGTTTACACGATCAACGACTGCGTAAAGCATTATTGCTGATCGTGTACATTTCGCTGGTATATCCTCGCAGTCGAATTCTGATGGTAAATTTCCATTTGCGAACTCGACTGCCTGGGCGTCAGCCGGATGCCCTCATGTATCGGTCGGTCGTGTGACCGATCGATGTGGGCACGCTATGCTGAGGACAGATACACATTCCTGCAGGTGTACGGCTGGCGCGTAAAAGATTATCGTGCAGATATTGCACGGGCAATATTGGTTGCCAGGAGGCACACCAAGTTGCGCTTACGTGTAGAGGAATGCGACCCGAGACATGTACTATGTATTTGGTTGGGTTCATGTTGGTCGCGTGATGATGCGACCAAACTGCTTTTTAGAATTTTAGCATTGCTGCTGGGGGCATTTTATGTCAGCAAGAATTACTGTTTTACGGGTTTTTCCAATGGGGTAAGTACACGCTTTTCATGTTGTAGGGCGCGTGAGGACGGTTACCTGGTGGTAAATGAGAAGGTAAGCAGTGGCGTTCGAGAGAAACGCCACAGATATCACCCGACGGCGTAACGCGTAATTATATAGACCACTTCCTCATAGACAAAAGACACCACTCGAATATCCTTGACGTAAGATCATGTAGAGGAGCAGATTGCGACTCCGATCATCTTCTAGTGATGGGCAAAATCAGGAGCCAGCTCCCAACAAACCCAGATGGGCAGTCACGGGAGACGAGCAAAAAGTCCTATATAAACTAAAAGACCTACGCAAAAGGGCTGAATACCAAGACGAACTAACGAGTGGATTTAGCACCGTAGAGAATGGGAGCAGTGAGGAAGGGGAAGGCAATAGTGTGGACACTAAATGAGCAACGCTCAGAGACACAATCAAACAAACATCCCAAAGGGTATTAGGATTTAAGAAAACAAATCAGTTCAAACCTTGGTTGGCCGATGAGTGCAGGGCGAAGATCGAACAACGTAAACGCCTCAGAGTGATCCACTTAGAAAGATATGATGAAGTTAACGCAGAAAGACACGCGACGATTCGGAAAAAGACAATGAGACTCTTCAAACGCAAAAAAACGCGAATGGGAAAAGTCTCGTATCGAAAAAATCCTAGACAATGCCAAAACAAAGAATATCAGAGGTATGTATACCGGCATAAACTCAATTAGAAATGACAACCGAGGGAGAGCCCAAATAATTCGAGACGCAAACGGCTGTCTGGTCACAGAAACAAACAATACCGTTACAAAATAGATGCGGTACTTTGAAAACCTGCTGAATTTGCCCACCCATCAACCGCAAATATACGCACCAGACATACATACAATCGAGTCTCAGATCCCAAAGCCCTCTTTCAACGAAGTTTTAGACGCACTAAATCTATTGAAAAACAACAAGGCTCCCGGAGTCTACTGCATACCGGCAGAGCTTCTGAAGCATGGAGTAGAGGCAACCGCTCGAAAGATCCACCAACTGATTAAAACAATATGGGAAAAGGAGGTCACTACGGAAGAATGGAAAACCTCAATAGTCGTACCCATTTTTAAAAAAGGTGACATATCTGACTGCGAAAAATACAGAGGAATATCATTGCTCAACCATGGCGCAAGGCTAATAACCTTGCCCGTAAAAATAAATTATTATAGAAAATTTAACAAGCGTCGAGACTTGCTAAAAAGGCCAAGACCGGATCCCTGCTGTGGTGCCGATGATGATGATGATCATTGGTCATAACCACATAAAAAATACTAACAAGTGCCGAAAATCACACCGTATACAGAAGAAATACTGGAAGACTAACACTGCGAATTACGTAGGAACCGGTCAACAAGCGACCAAATGTCCACAATGAGGCAACTGCTTGAAAAGAAGTGGGAATACGGGAAGACGGTTCACCAACTGTTCGTTGACTTCAAAAAAGCCTACGACTCAGTCGTAAGGCAAAGGCTCTACCATATTTTAGTTGAGCTAGGAATACCGAAAAAATATGCCGAATAGAAAACCAGCTCCCAGAACCATTTGAAAACCGGGACGGACTAAAACAAGGAGATGGCCTACCAGTGTGTCTTTTTAACCTTGTGCTCGAGTATGTCATCAGATACAGGACGACAACATGGCCGGATCATCCCTGAACGGGATCACACAAGTGCTGGCATATGCGGATAATATCGCCGTTTTGGGCGACAACCTAGAAACTGTAAGTGAAAACAGTGAAATCATCATCCAACCAGCAGAAGAGGTGAACCTAGACATAAATGAAAATAAAACAAAATATATGATTACGGCGCGAGCAGGTGGAACTCGGGGAACACACATATACATCAGGGGCAAAATATTTGAAAAACTTAAATTTAAATGAATTTAAATATCTGGGAATAATACTGTCGGCCAGTAACGAAATGTCGGAGGAAATTAACAAAAGACTGCATTCCGGCAACGCTAGTTGGTACGCAGTCAGTAAACTGCTGAAATCTAAACTGCTGTCACGTAACATAAAGCTCCTTGTCTATAGAACCATAATCATGCCGATTTCTCTATACGGATGCGAAACATGAGCTCTCACAAAACAAGAAGAAAACAAATCCCGCGTATTCAAGAATAAAGTTTTAAAGGGTATCTTTGGAGGTAAATGTGACGAGGAGGCAGGACAATGGAGGAAACTCCACAACCACGAATTGGAAGAGCTATACCGCAAACCTACAATAGTAACAGTAATCAGTTCGCGAAGATCAAGATGAGCCGGACATGTGGCGTAAATGGGCTACGATAGGATCGCGCGTAGAATTCTTGACGGTAGACCAACGGGAAAGAGACCGGCAGGACGGCCGCGACGGAGATGGGAGGACAATGTTAAGTTTGACCTTGAGGAGATCGGTTCAGATGGTCAAGCGTGGAAGGAGAGTGCATAGGACAGGGAACGATGGGGGAGTCGAGTCGGCGAGGTCATGAACTTGCGGATTCCTACAGGCCAATAAATTGTATTGTGTTGTAATTGTAAAGGATGGCCCATACATTTTCGCACATTTGAAACATGAATGGAAATAAAACTACAAACGTTATTTTGTTGATCATTTATTTAACAAAATAAACGTTTATTCACTTTTTTTTTTAAATGACATCATCGAGATGTGCCCCGTCTCGTCGCTGGAACTCCTGCAAACTAGGCAAACTTTGGAAAACTCGCTGACACATGCTGATTTTGAATCGTGCCCTACGGAAATTTCAACCTCACGAATGTTATCACGCTTCTTCATGAACGTGGCAGCCCTGTTTGTTTAATATCCGTTGTCGATCTCGTTTGCTCGAACTTTTTGACCCAAGCTTTGATTAAGTTAACACTTGGACACTCACTTACACGGCGTAATCCGTGTTCAATCTAAATATGCGTAGTACAGTAACGTAAGAATCGTTGTTTTTGTAAAATTGTTTTACACAAAAAGCACGCTGTTGTCCCGTGAAGCGCCCCATCGTGACAAAAACTGCATGAGGCGACACACAATTCCCTCTAACGGTTTTTAAGAAATCAAGTGTTGCCATTTGCAAAAATGTACGGCCCACCCTATATTTGACACATAGGTGGTGGTATTTATTAAAATAGAATGACATTGAGGTAGCTAGTACCAACCATAGAAAGATTAAGTTTCACGTTTGAAGACGCTACGTTGCTTATTACATGTTTGGCAGGCATCAATACTGAACCCTGTAAACATGGAAAAAATTGGTCATCGTTATATGAATCAATACTTTCATTTGAAAAGACCTAATGCAACCGATATCAAAGCCGAGCTAGATTATGTTTTAGGGGATTCTGCAACTTCGTTTTCAACAGTGAAGTTAAGAGTTTAAACGAGGCCGTACGAGCTGCGAAGACGAACATCGGAGTGAACGATCAAATGAGGTTGTGGGTGTTTATACTCGGGCGTCAACACGGACGCGGATTCAATATAAACACCTACGCAAAAGCTGACGAAAGTGATCGACCACCAAGAGAAGACAAACGAATTAGAAAACGAAAGACAAGTGTAATTGTTCGGTTGTAAAAAGTTATTTTTATTGAATTCACTGGTTGTAATCGGTTCCTACCGCACATTGAATTGTTTACAAGTTAAAAATTTAATTGAAGGAACAAGTTTCGCAATACACACCGTTGATGTGGACGTTTACTAGTTAAACACAATGTCATTAAATTCCATAATCCACAGAGACAAGTTCTTCTTATGTTATTTATGAGATAAGTTCACAATCCTTCCAGTCACAACACAAAGCGAAATCTTAATACAAAATTAACACTCGTGGGGATTACAATTTAATTTTACATTATTTAAATTTAATTATTTATTGCGTCAAGCGACGTGGCCGCAATAGCAACGGAGACACTAATTTCGGAAGGAAAACGATTTTCAAAATACGGACATCTGGAACGGGTGTATCTACACGAGGATCGAACACTTAACGTAATCCACTCTAGTGACTCCGACAACGCAACGTCCTGGGCACGTGCGGTTGGGCGGTAAGAATCTGACTCCCTGATGCAATTCACATCCATCAGATTCGATAGCCGCAAATTGCATCGATAGGGGAGGATTGTATATGTGTCCGTATAGGACAACTACGTTGCCATTTAGCCTGCATATCGGCAACGACAAAAATGCACCTGAATAAACATGGGCTGGTGTAATGAATTGTAAGTATTATAGAGATACGCGATAGCGAAGCACGCCGAAGGGAGAAATAGGTTTCTGTGTCTTAAATAAACAGAAACGCTATTTCGAGAGCCATAAATCTTTGATGACCTCCGCCTGAGAACGAAATAGGTTTTTGCTTTAAGATACATAAAAACGCTATTTCAAGGGTCACGATGATATGCACATCGTGTTTACTCAGGCGTTCATGCTGATGCCATTGTAGGCTATACTTTCTGGTGACGATAGGTCAGCCGAAAATGTGGGTCTTGTTTACAAGACGGTGCCGGTACATGAGTATAATGGCGAGGACTTGCAGATGTGCAGGCGTACATCTCGCCCAGGGTGGCCATGGACCAGCGGTCGACTAATAGGGTAAACACAGTGATGCTGTGGGGAGGAAGTATTGCAACATTGGCACGGTTAACTTCCTCCGCCATCATATATATGTTCCATCGTCGTTCCGCCGGACACAAAAAAGGCAAAGCACCAACAGAAATCGACAACGCAGCGTACACAACAGAAAAAGAAGTAAAACACACGCGGTTCTTAATTAATTTTTTATTTTATTTCACTTCAAGATAGAACACCGGACTCATTAATTTACACTTGACAGTCAATTTGTTCAATTATTAAAAGAAAAGTTCGCATCCAGTTTATTTAATTCCGAACACTCTCGACTACGACTTTAACCCATGTCTGCCTCGCTACAGACCGTGGAAGTCCGCACGACTGGTGTCGTCGGCAGATGGAAAAGGACTCATAGATAACCGGCGCCGGTACGGTGGGTGGCAGGCGACTCGACCGCTGGTTGAATTAAGACTCAACGATATCTTGCTCGTTCAGAGCTCACTCGCTTATCGTGTGCCTAGAACAAAGAAAGACATATAGTGCATTCCTAGGATACGATTTCGGTAAAGCAAATAAAGCCGAAATCGCCGGATGAATGTGCGTAGCAGCTAAACAAAGAGACCACGATGCGATGTGGTAATGTGCTAATTAGTTTTAGCTAGGTTACTGGGAAATGGTGTTTATGGCATCGCTAGTAAGGGTACGTATTGTATACCTATTTGCATTGCTTATGCTTGGATTTCAATTGATGCCAAGGGACGCGGAATGCGTATTTGCTTTAGGTTGCACATTGTGCGAGTCAGGGAATTTTATTGCTGGGAGAAAAACGTCGCCAGCCAATGTATGCATAAAAAAATTTATCGTATACATGAATGAAGGTGGGAATAGGCGACGCCATGATAATTATCTCTGGCTGGAATGGTTACATGATATGTGAACCGGGGTTTTTCTTTTCAGGATAATTTATGATAAGGAAAGTAAGAGCTCTTACAGGGGATTTGTAAGCGAAGGAATGCTTGAAAAGGTAAGAATTCTCTTGCAGAAGCTTTACGACTATAGCTTTGCTCCAATTAATGCGTGTAGCATTTTCAGGTGCCTAATGCGATTGCATTGGCGAAATTATATGGAAAGATGGGTGTTATGGGGGTTTTTAAGGAAAGCGTACCGTGGGGTTTGGCGGAACCGCCACAATGCTACTATGTGTTTGTTTGTTTAACAGGCCTGAGCATCGTTAGGCATGATCTGGGGTATGATTGTCTAACGTCAATCATATTAGTGCCCAAATCCCATGATCGATAGATAACCGATAAAGGAAATTGGTCGCAAGTGTTGCGAACCTCGGGACTGGGGCAATAAATGATTATGAACCGTAGCAAAACCCATCGGCTACAACTGCGCCAACAATTACGCTGGCCAGCAAGTATTTATCTATTATAATTGCTGACAAGCCGAGCCGATGGAGATATAGTACGGCTCATATAATACTTCAATGTGATGCATGCCTTGATGAGGTTTAACTTTCAGGTGTGATGCTGCAGGGGAGCTTACGCTGGCCCTAACTGCAGGTAAGTACTATGGGCTTGGAAGGTGGTTAATTTAAAGGGATGTGCGGTTCTTTAGGAATGTATTAAAGAACCGCCACAAGATGACGAAAGAACGATAAGAAAAATCCACAAAATGGTATTGGATGACCGTCGACTAAAAGTGCGCGAGTTAGCAGAATGGTACACATTTGAAAAATGCCTGTATATCGCATATTGACCGAAAATTTGGACATGAGAGAGTTGTGTGCATGATGGCTGCCGCGTTTGCTCACAAAAGAACAAAAACAGCGTCGTCAGGATATTTCAATCGAATGTTTGGCTATGTTTATCCGCGACAAAGCCGAGTTTTTGCGTCGATTCATAACTATGGATGACACATGAGTCCATCACTACACACCAGAG
Source organism: Microdon myrmicae (assembly GCA_963931805.1). Lineage (NCBI taxonomy): Eukaryota > Metazoa > Arthropoda > Insecta > Diptera > Syrphidae > Microdon > Microdon myrmicae. The sequence continues at coordinate 70,692,293 of OZ007496.1, forward strand.
ACGAAGGAACAGTCAAAACAATGGACTGAGAGGGGAGAATCGGCTCTAAAGGTACAGACGGTTCCATTTGGAGGCAAGGTTATGGCTTTAATTTTTTGGGATGCGCGTGGTATAATTATCACAGATTATCTTGAAAAAGCGAACACCATCAACGGCGAGTATTATACGAACTTATTGCGGTGTTTGGGTGATGAAATTAGGGAAAAAAAGGCCGCAGTTGTCGAAAAAGAAGGTGTTGTTCTATCACAACAATGTGCTTGTTGACACATCCGTTATTGCAGTGGCCGAAATCAATGATTTGAGACACGAATTGCTTCCTTATGCACCCTATTCGTCGGATTTATCATCCACAGATTATTTTCTCTTTCCAAATTTGAAGAAATGGCGCTGTAGTAAAAGATTTTCCAATGATGAAAAGGTGATCTGTACAGTAGACGGCTATTTTGAGGAGCCCAACATTTCTTACAATAAACAAAATGTCGAAGCTATTGAACATCGCTGGGAAAAGTGTATCGAGCTAAGAGGAGACTATGTTGACAAAAAAATAAAGTTTTTGACAAATATTTTGTGTTTTCTTTGTCATGCCGATTAGTTCTGGGTCTGCGACCCTAAGTGTTCAGTTTGGTATTAAAGTTCAGACGGTCATTGATTTTGTCGTTCATGCAGTCGTCCGTTCAAGACTTCAATTTGCAAATACAGTTTTCAATTTATTCTTCAGTTCAAAAAATTTGTTTGAAAATAGAGTTTAAATCAGTTAGTCGTTTGTAAGAAACTTCAGTTAAATGAAGTTAAGACACTGAGAAAAGTTTCGCCATGAAAAGTGGATGAGGGATCACTATTATCATGGATTTTGGATATTCGTCCCCTTGTATCTATTTGGGGATAGCTAAGCTGAAAAGGGCAGAAAAAAGCGTTCGTAACGATTTAGCGAAGGATGTAGACGGAATGCTCGATGGACCATTTCATGCGCCAATATTCAATTTTTTACACGGGATCTGGTACGAATGCTCCTTGTGTTTGAGGAAATACGAAATTAATTGTGCCAGGGGTTGTCTAGTTTATAGCATTTTGCGACGATAGTGAAGTTGAAACGATTCAAGCTAATGCTATGACGGTTAAAATCACTAGAAGACTAAAAAGACCAAAGCCTCAATACGTCAGACCACGGTTGTGTGTTTGAAGTCGATTGTTATTCTTTACGATCGACTCTAACGAATATGCTTTGATTTTCTTTCAATACTGTTTTTTACTATTGGTTTATGTATCGCGTGTATCTGTTGGAAACGCTACAAGTTGACTACGAAATGTACTGCACGTAGATTCACTTTCTCCCTGTGTTGATTACTGCATAGACTTTTGAAAACCTGTGAAATTTCGTAATATTATAATATTGTGACGCATATGACAATCAGTACTGGAATCTTCGAGAAAGTCCGAAACAAAGTACTAGATTATTTTAGGAAGTACTGGAAAACTAGAATAGAAAAGTCGATATTATGGAACGGACGGAAACGAAACGCCAAATCAGAATGAGAAAACAGTATAAATACATCGCACGCACATCGAGGAGCGATAAGTAGAAAGTGGAGCAAGCGATAAGTGCGCAAGTAGAAAGTAATAAGTAACATAAGAAAGTGAAGCAAGCGATAAGTAATAAGTAAGAAGTAATAAGTGTGGAAGCGATAAGTCAAGTAATCGTTAAGTGTACGATATAAGTAACGGTTGTTATTAACGGAGTAATAAAGTGTTATATTAATTCAAAATCGATTTAACGGCTCTTATTTATTCTAAATAATTAATCCAGCGAACGCTAAGCTCGCTACAATATAATATATTTCCCTTTTTGGTGGCTCTGAACTAGGCCACATTCAAAGATTTCTAGCTGAACTAACCCACGTTTGAAATTTTCGTAACAGCGTTTGGACTTACATGAACGAAAAAACATAATAAAGAGAACAGAAACAGTGTCGTGGGGAGAATAGAAAGTTGTCTTGTTCTTCGAAAAGAAGGTTGATGATTTCGCGGTGGAATAGGAATACATATCGAGAAAATTACCTAAAGGTATATTTGACTTGCCTGTCCTTATGATTTTTATTAAAAAATCTCCGTGAAATTCTGAGAACCTTTCAATACTTTTGTGTATAAGAAAAATCGTTTGTTCATATTCAATAGTTGAATCCAAGTGTGAATTTCCATCCCATCTTAAATAAAGAATTTCATCGTCTGAAATGTTTGATGCACTTCAAAAACAATAAATAAATAAATAAATAAGAAGTCGTAAAAACATTGATTTTCTTTTTTTTTTCTCCGCAAATAATAAACAAAGAAGCAGTTACAGTCTCGCTGTGTGATCCAAAACTTGTAGCTATAGCCATACTAAGTGTCTATCGGTTTTCCCATGTACTGTTTGATTTATATAATAGAAGCTTAATTCTATAACCCTAATGGGCGCTCTGGCCTGATTGGTACTCTTTACTTTGTGTAGGATAAAGGTATCGGATTAAGTCAGATCGCATTCGTTATAACAAATTTATTGAGGAAAAGCAACTATCTTAGATTGCCAAATGAATAGCTTAAATCGTTCTACTTGTTTTGTTTTTAACAATGTTATTGGTTAGCGGAAGCTAAGATGATACAATATAGTAGCTTGTACAAGGGCGATGACACTGTTATAGGGCGTTAGATACGGAGAAGATCTAGTCTATTGACGAAGTGACGGTCTGTTTCGGATACAAGTTCGGTCATTTACGTTAATTTAATTCAATTGGTGAATAGATCAGTTGAATTTGAAAATGTACGACTTATTCATCATTGAGGTTATTTTAGTAGCGTCGGAATAATGCGTATATGTGGATTGGGTGCAAATTCCCCTTTGCACTGTACCCTCGGAGTCTTCTAAAGCTTGCATGCAGATAGATAAGCGAAACTGAAGACTGTTAATACTAGTTTTATACATGTTACTTGTTTCATGTTTTCAACTTTTTTTTTGTTGTGCAGTAAATGTTGATGCCATGGATTGGGTACTATATAATCCTAACGTCGTGTGCGTCAACACTTTTCCTTATTGTGGACTGAATAATGATCCTAGCACTATCTGATCGATTGTCATTCCAGATTAAAAACTCAATGTTTAAATTCTCAAGTAGAACTGAATTGAAGTGAACTTAGATTAACTAATTTGACTTGAACTAATACTTGTTGACTTGAATCTCAAAGACGGAAGTGAACTCACCATAAAAATAGGAGTGGAAAAAAAGCCAACTTCCGAGCCAAGGACAAGTATGTCCTTCATCATGTCTCCGTCTTCTGGCTGTCTTGCGATAAGCAGAATCACCCATATCCGTGAGAATGTTGGGCTCGGCTGCGAGATATCTGAAAAAAAGGGTGTAGACACCTACGGATGGTCTCTACAGTATAACATATCTCTATGGTATAACATATTTGGATAGAGGGAAGATACAAATGTAATCATATAAGACCAGTCGTACTTGGGTGGGGTAGTAAATGCAGATTACCTCTGATCTGCGGTTGGCTTGATATACTATGTATTTATGTTGTCTTCTACAGTTCGTGTGTGTGTGTTGTGAGTCCACAAAAGGTTCAAGGTGGGTCCCCGTATTTTCCTTTTACCTTATTTTATCTTTTCCTTTATCACTATCTCGTGGTAATTAGAAACTATCTGTGAGTCCCTGTGGGCGTCAGTCGGAATCTATAGCATGAAATAAATGGTTGTGTTGCGGAGGTGTAAACGATCACCTTGCATAGCTGGAGATATTCTGAGCGCCCGGGTGTTGGTGTAAGGGACTAACAGATTGCGTTGTGTTAGACGTCGTGACGGTGATTAAGGGAAATCAAGTGCATGGTGTTTTGTGATTCTCTCCTTTTGTTGTCAAAGGCGTTGGTGTACGAGATCAACAGATTGTATTTATGATATTCGTTGTGACGGAAGTTGTCATTTGTTAACACGCTATCGGCGGAAAACACCGTGTGTCTAGCGGACGAAAATTCGTGAATTAATTTTCATACCTTTTTATATCTTTAAATGAATGATTTGAGACTTCGACTATGTGTACTGCTACGATTGAAGTTGTTTTGTCGTTGGGTTGGTCCTATTGCGTTTCGAATTTCCTAGTGCATCATGATCTGGTTGTCTATGCCGCTCGTGCTCTTATTGCCTTCAAAGTGTTTGATAGTTTCTTTTCATGCGTGTGCATCGATACTTGCACCTATAGTGTTTGATTGCTGTTGATATTATCTTCCGATTCACCTGTTCTTGGACGTGAAAGTTTCAACCAGAATCTCGTGAAATCGGATGGATACCATGTCTACCTCTACCGTCGTTAGGTTTCTATCAGTAGGAAGAAAGAAAGATTATGGAGTTTTCCATTCAATGTATTATTGAAATTACCCCAGTTTGTCCGACTACAGTCGGTTATTCATCAGAAATGCTCGAACACTGTCACAGCGTTGTGGTCAGAAACACCCACCGTCAGAAGCAACCCCTTGAAGAGCTTATTAGCACGCTAATAAGCAAGAAGGGTATTAATACCTTTTTCACAAACTGGTCAAGCCCGTCGCTGGTAGCTTAATCAGTGAGCGTTCGATCTCTTCGAATCATTGAATAGTTTGGAAAGACGGAACATGGTTATAAGCACCATGTCTGTCCGGTTGTCCTTTATGAAGTGAAGGACAAACGCTTTGACAGAGAAACGAAGGAGTTGACATTTATAGGGATAACTTTAGTTTTGGGATCCATTTTGAAACGTATGTTTTACATATGACGTGAAAAAGAGTGCATCCCTCTCAGCCTCGGTTGTCAGTTTTGCATATTGGGGTCGAATATCGTCAATCAGAAATAGTTTCCGCCGGTTGTTTGTGGCATCTCGGGGCGCCCACTCGGCGCTATAAGTTCGCCTGTCTTGCCTGAGCGGAGAAGCTGTGGAACTCCCTTCCCACGCGAGCGTTCCCGGAGCGTTACAACCGGCAACTGTTCAAGAACTACTGCCACGGTTATTTGGTGGCATCTCGGGGCGCCCACTCGGCGCTATAAGTTCGCCTGTCCCGAGAGAAGTATAATAAAAAAAAAAAAAAACGTTGGCAATGTCTTCACCGAAGTATTTTGCTGTTATGAAATACCTTAAAGACAACTTTCTAGTGAAAGGTTGAGAGCGGCTTTGTCCTGAGGCAAGACGAAGCTCCCATATATTCAACTTGCTGTATTTTCTCCAGTCTCACTTTTGTGAAAGGGGCGGGGGGGGGGGGGGGGGGGGGGGGTTAAGCTCGCCTTGGAACCATGTCCCTCTTTTATATGTCCGTGGCTCTGGCACCGATGTCATGTGTGCTGCTGGTGTGGTTTCAGACACCTTGCAGAAATTTCCTAACGATTCAACATGCTATAACCCTTGGATCTTCGAAAAATTCAGTACATTGAAAACTCAATACTGCATGCTTACTATTGATGTAATGGCAATATCCATACATTGCAGGCGCAATGTACTAGGAATGACAAGAACATATTTATTATAATATATTCTTGCGTAAGACTTAACACATATCTTATGTTACACCCGCGGAACTAACAACAATGTGGTTTGCTGGGTTTTGTTGTGACCCAAGAAAAGTGCACAAATCAAGAGAGCGGTATTAATGTACTGTTCTTGAACGAAGATAACGATTAGTAAGAAGGGATATGCAACGATAACAAAAGAGATGAAAAAAATTATTGGGTACAAAAAAAAAGATTTCAGCACGACATAAATAAGAAAGGAAAGAACAAAGGTTTTGGTAAGAGAAGAGGGAAAATACAGGGATTTTGGAGCCCGATAACACGGTACAAGGGAAATTCAATATGACTACGACAGAGGCTTACTAATGAAGAACAAGGATCTACACAAAGAAAAAAGAAATATTTTTGAATTCTGAGATGAAATAAATCAAGTAAAAAGTATATTCCGAGTACTCTTTAAATTTGAATCTTGGTTTAATTCAAGAAGGTTGTGCGCGAGTTAATATTTATCTTGAAGTAGGAAACAGAAATATTTGCTGGGTGTGGTCTCTGTTAATCTTTATCTATTTATCTATAACACTCCGTGGATTCGACGAGAGTGGTTATTTATACTCAGCGTTTATCTGACGGTTCTCCTCACTCTAAAACCGTTACAGGAGCGTGATATCCTCCAATTGTAGTTTCCTTACCGGATGCCCAGTTATCAGATATGACTGGCGGAGATTTTATGAGTCATGCAGTTATCGCTGGATGTCTGATTATCGATCTTCTTGAGTTGAGATGCTATGAGTCATATTGTTATCGTAAGCGTTAACTCGCGCCTGCATTGCAGTGTGTAATCGTTTCCACCAAATATTTCGTATCAGCGGCGACCTGTATCACGTTAAAGCTTAGTGACGAATCGAAGCCCAAGAACATCATCATTGCTATCCACTTTTGATGGTATCACTAATATTAAGAAAACGTCAAGCAATCAGTATAGCTCCTATTAACATCTGGAAGGCGTTTGAATTCCAGTCCAACACAACACAAGCAGAACAACTTCATCAAATCCATAAAGTAAAAAAATAAAAATCTCTAATCCAAACAGCTACCTAGTAAGAAAAAGGTAAAAATTCTTCTACGGAAGAAATGTTTGCAATGCATAACGAATTGTACGATTGTACAATGCTTTACGCTCCTATGACATTCCATAACTGCAGTCAAATCTACACTTCCATAAATGTGAAGTCAATAACTTATATGTCCCTCTGTTTAATTTTTTGGTTTAGAGTCTGAATATTTCCTAATAAAGTTAACAATTGTTACCCATTTTCTAGATGTCACACCTCGCATTCAAATTAAAACCTTCCTCGTTGAAAAATGCTCAAGGAACTTGCAAATATGTTAAGGAAATGTTTGCCTGATGTGTTAACATTCTTCACATCACCATATGAACAAATAAATGAGAACGAATGTGGAAAATAAAATACCACCTTGACATTTTTTCGTTACATGTCTCGAACTTATGTAGATCATCTGTGTAACAAATATTTCACAAGTTCATACAAACAAAAGAAAATCCAAATATGTTAATTACAAAATCGGAGGAGAGTAGCCCCAGCAAGGTCTCGGTCATGTTCGAAACGTCTGTCAGACTTACAACAGCATAACGATGTCTTTATGCTCGAAACAAGAAATTTATAAAATGGCTCTGCCGTAGACGATTATTGGATACTATATTATGAAGATATAGGTTACTATTTTAGACAACTGAACAAAAGAAGTCAATCGGGTTTTACCAGCGAAAATATATAAACAGATGAGTAGAATCCGATTTTATGGCGACAGCAGCTTAACCTCGAATACCTAAAGAAATTAGAAATCTATTCCACCAGACTCTCTATATTATAAGTAGTTCAACCGATTCTATCTAGAAATGAATAGTTAGATGCTAAGTTAGAAGCTGCAAATGTTGATGTTTTAAGTAAATCAAGAAACATGTCTTTTGGCGAGGACGATATTTGACGGAATTTGTTATTCTATTATCATAATTTTTTTTTCAATGACTGTAACCATCTTTAATGCAACGTTTTTAATATTTAAGACTGATTTATTAGAGCTCATCCGGCAGTCGGGTTTAAAGCTATGGATGAAGTCTGTGAAGCAGTAAGCTTTATTTCTGCAATCCAAAACATTTCACCCATCGATATCACATATTTGAGGAAAGCATGCCGTGGGCGTATACAATTACAAGCATCTTCCTACAGCAGAAAAAATAGCTCCTGTTAATCGACAAACTTAAATTTGGATGGGTTGCCTGTCGTATTAAAACACGAATTCCACCATTTAAAGGTATATGCGGTTTGCCATTGCGACAAAGAAGGCCGTTCTTAAATTTGCAGACAGTGCGGAATACCAAATTACATCACAAAATATTCCGACGTTTCATGGATATTTTGCAGGAGTATCCGTCGCCTATCTATTAACTATTTTGTTAGACTCTGCATCTCAATATCTACAATTCTGATCTATAGAGACGCACATATTCCCAATAGCCTGTGTCCTCTTGTCCTCTTCTCCACTTGGTCACTAGGCTCCCACTTCTAGAGAGAGCAATGAGCGAAAAATCATTATGAAGGTTATATAATACAAATACTATATAAATAATGGGGGGATGGATGCGAACATACAGGTCAAAGTCTCTGATTGCTTTCAACCCGGCGGAGGCCAGGACGATCCTTGTCCCTGATAAATCCAAGTTGAGATACAGTCTCCACGTGACACCCCTGGATAGCTACTTTGACACCCGCCAAGTACTGAACCAATGCATGCAGCGACATCCTGAGAAAGGTTGGCGCAAGGCTGATAACCAGGCCCGTAAAAATTAATTATTATGGCAAATTTAACAAGCCTCGGATATGGACCGGATACATAACGACGACCACGGCAACGAAAATGGCTAAATGATTTAAGAATTTTACATGGAACGTACGCTCACTATACAGAGCTCGAGCTGCGGATCACGTACGAATCAACACGGCTGCCTTACGCAATGAGAATACCAGAAACACCTTTGGTCATGCGTTAAGACTCGCCCTCGAAGAGCTCGACGGAGGGAGAGTAAGTCCTGGGGCCAGAATGCCGGGCGTAGAAGAGAAATGGACATTCCTTAAGAATACTGTCATTAGTACTGCCAACTCCATCTTAGGCAGTAATCGTAGAGCAATGCAGCAATCTCATAGGACGCGGGTGCGCGAGGAGAAATACAAAGAGCTCAGAAGATCTGAAAAAAGGCTTCACAGACAAAAGAAAAGAGCCTGGAAAAAACCTTGTCTGTGAAATAGAGAAAAGTAGAGAGCGAGGTCCGCACTAGGTGCGGACGTTCTACCAAATAATCCGCAGTATGACGCGCTACACATCACGCTGCAGTTACTGCAAGGATAAAGAGGGTAATCTGATCACCGATCCTGAAGGCATTCTGGAGCGATGGGAAGTGCACTTCAATGAATTGCTAAATGGTCAGCTCACAGAAGAATTGGAGGCTGCACCAATGCAAGACCAAGACCAAATGCTGCCGTCACCAAGCATTGAGGAAACATTAAAAGCCATAGGACAGCTCAAATCAAATAAAGCCCGTGGAGCTGATGGCATACCAGCTGAGCTGATCAAACAAGGAGGGACAGCGTTACATCACGCAATTCATGAGATCGTGGGGCACGTATGTGAGCAAGAGGAGATGTCGGAAGATTGGCGTCGTGGAATAATTTGCCCCATACATAAGAAGGAAGATATCACACTGTGCAGTAACTATAGGGGTATAACATTGCTGAGTACCGCCTATAAGATACTCTCCACTATCCTACAAGATCGGATAGCCCCATCCGCTAAAGCCATCATTGGTCAATATCAGTGTGGCTTCTTCCCAGGCAAATCAGCAATTGATCAGATATTCACCCTTAGGCAGGCGATGGAAAAATGTCTGGAATTTAAGATTCCATCATATCATCTATTTATAGACTTTAAAACCGCCTACGACAGCATAGCCAGGGTAGAACTATATAATGCCATGAGAGAGTTCGGCAGTCCAAACAAATATATACGACTTTGTGGGTTGACCATGACCAACGTAACTAGTCAAGTAAAAGTAGCGGGATTGCTGTCCAAACCAATAAACATATATAATGGACTCCGACAAGGGGGCGGTCTGGCCTGCCTCCTCTTCAACCTGGCGTTGGAGAAAGCAATCCGTGACTCTGGCGTCCAGCCAGACACTTGCCTATGCAGATGACATCGACATCATCGGTAGAACCGAAGCGGCGCTACAGGAATCCTTCACCCAGATCGAGCAGGCGGCACAAAAACTGGGACTGCACATTAATGAGATGACATCGGTTCGAAATTGGGACAGGTGGGGAGATTTGTTAAATAAGGCCAAGACCGGATCCCGGTTGTAGTGCCAATGATGATGATGATAGTACAAATAAATCTAAACCATTATGAGTAAGCCCACAGTATCCTCACACAAGTCACCCTCGAAAAGAGCTGATACCTGATATTAACCAGCAAATCATATTATGCACTTGATAGCGATATACGATGAAACCGAACAGTGTACGAAAACCACACCTATCAAGGGAAACTAGACCATCACGTCATAGAACTGAAAAAGGAAAAACAAAAAAGAAGAACAACCCGTCAGAAATGAAAATACAAATATATTTGTGGGCAAGGAGGAACTTAGAAACATACTCAGGTCAATACAAAATAAGAAATCATCTGGAATAAATAGCATTCCAAACGTGGTTCTAAGCCACTTGCCACGCGAAGCAGTGAACCTATACCCTACTTTGTTTAACAAGCTCTAAACAATGCACACTATCCACCCCATCGGAAGACTGCAGTAGTCCACCCTATCCCCAAAAAGGGTAAGGATAAGAGTAATCCAGCCAATATCCACTCGATCAGCTTGCTTCCCAACATCAGCAAGGTATTCGAAAAAATTATAAACAAAGCACTGATAGGTTGGTGAGATGAAAACGCCATCACCCCTAACAACCAATTTGGCTTTCGAGCGCGGCATGATACAGTTCATGCAGCGACGAAACTTGTTTTCGATATACAGTGGAACAAGGCAAAGCGACATGTACAGGCGCCTGCTTGGTTGACTTTGAAAAGAATTTCGACACCGTATGGTTAGAAGGACTTGTCTATAAGTTAACAAACCTGGGTATGCCGCAATATTTGTTATACATCATTTATGATATGATAATGGACAAACATTTTGTGGTGAAATGCGGGGACATACTCTCCAACAAGACCTTCCAAATTAAAAATGGCTTACAGCAGGGAGCTGTGAATTCTCCCATTCTATTCAATATTTACACTAGTGATCTAGCGAGTTCTCTCGAAAACGCCATTGCGTACACCGATGACATAGTGGTGTACAGAACAGGAGGAAAAATAGACGTCATCAACAGGCACCTGCAAGATGACTTCAACAAAATAAACCATTTTCGCGACGACTGGATATTAAGAAAACCGCGACTACCCTTTTCAGAACGCTCCTATCCAGGGCCTCGAGGGATACAAAATACAACTGGAAACACTTTTCTATTGTAGGTGTTGGAGACGGAGCAGCACACGACGGCCGACTAGCAGCACACGACTGCCGACTGGCAGACTGAGCATCGCACATTTATACTCTGGCTCCTTGTTCCTGTGACAACATGCGAACGAGGGAAAGGAGACAAAAAGGCGAATATAAGCAGCGGTAGTTGTGGAGTTGGTACCAGTACAAGTCGAGCAGTCAAACGCTGCACATGCGTTTATAAAGATTGTTTTATATTTAAATTAAACATTTAGAAATTGTAAATCGAGTTTACAAATTTGGTCCTTCGAGCCGGATCCAGTCTGTGGATCCAATCCACTGCTGCCAGTTCGCAGTGCACAAACGAGTTGCAGTTTCTTACATCACGGCATATTAGAGGATTCACGATCCGAGGTAAACACAGCAACTGCCGACTAGACAACCTCTCCTGCAGTGCAACGTGTGACCCAAGCGTTTCAACCGCAACGCAAAGCAACAAGACAGACGGTCATCCAGCCGATTAAAGCCAGCCATAACCAGCAGCGCACTCAGTTGCGTAGAAGCCTAAGGCCAACCTACAACCGATCCACAAGAATCGGAATCAAGTAGCTAGTGGCACTTCGATCCACAAGCATCGAAAAAGGGGCAAACTAAGTTGCAATGGCTACCGGCGACATGACTGTTCCGACAATGAAACGGAGACGAGGAGTCATCAAGGGATTCCTCACGCGGTTGGAGGAGTTCGCGGACAAGTCAAAGGAGGTGACCAGGGAGGAAGTCGCAAGCAGACTGCGCAAACTGGAGGACTCATTCAAATCTTTTGAGAACCTTCAAATATGTATCGAAGAGAACGACCCGGACCTGGACATCGACAGGGAGAATGAGGAGCGAGCAGCCTTCGAGGAGCGATACTTTTCGCTGCAAGGCAGACTCACCCAGCGTTTGAACGTGTCAACAAGCACGGACGCCACCGCATTGGATACTTCAGGAGACACCCTGGGAACGGCACCTACTACAACGTTAACAGCGGAGCAACCAGGAATGGAGAGGCTGCTTGACACCATGAATGCCAGCCAGAGGCTCATAAACAGCTTGGTGGAACAATTGGGTACGCGATCCACGGAACCGACAGCAACGGATTCTACGAGTGGAGCGACCACCCGAGCGGTCAAATTGAAGCATATCGACGTGCCTACCTTCGATGGGGATTACCAGCAGTGGGCAACGTTCCGAGACCTGTACCAACCACTCATCCACGACAACCCCCAGTTATCAGCAGTCGAGAAATTCCAATTTCTCCGGACTTCGTTAAGAGCGGACGCACTATCAGTGGTTCGCAATGTTCCGGTCACGGAGGCAAACTATCTGGAGGCCTGGGCTGCACTGGTCACGCGCTATGACAAGAAGAAGCTCATCGTGGATGCACATCTACGAGCACTAATGACGATTCCAGCTATGCAATCACCAGGTGCTACAGAGTTCCGCAGATTCATCAACGGCCTCTTCGAGCAGGTTCGGGCTTTGCGAGCCTTGGAGCTACCAGTGGAGCACTGGAGTTGTTGGCTAGTTTTCACCACAGTCGAGAAGCTAGATAGTGAGACTAGGCAGTTATGGGCTCGAGAAACCAGCAGGAACGAGATGCCGACATTCGAGGAGTTGACTGAATTTCTGGAAGCCCGCCTCACTGAGCTAGAGAGCCTCCCGACAGCGAAGAACTATTCAAAGGGTCACTTTGTTCGGGACAGAGGTATAGCAGCCGGCCCACCCAGGAAGGCGTACTCGGCAATCACATCACCAGGGACGGCTAAGTGCCCCAGATGCGCGCAGCCGCATCCATTGTTCCGATGCAGTGCATTCAGGAATCTCTCAGCTCTACAGCGAGATCAGTTTGTCCGCGGCCACAAGCTATGCAGAAATTGCCTCAGCCCCGACCACAGCATTGACAAATGTGAGAGAGGTAACTGTCGAGAGTGTAACGGACGGCACAACTCTCTGCTGCATCAACCCATAGACGTTCCGACGTTATCACCAAAGGTTGGACCATCAGAGGGATCTTGCGCGACAGTACAAACCCAGGATTCACTACTACCTACAGCAATAGTAACGGTGATGGACGACAGAAACCAGTTGGTTCCTTGCCGGGTGCTGCTGGACTCAGGCTCGACCACATCCTTAGTCCGAGAATCATTCATTCAGCAGTTGGGCCTGCGACGCACGCAGGCGAAGGTGAAGATAAGTGGCATAGGGGAAGCGAATCCACAACTCAGCCGAGGAAAGGTCGAGATGCTGCTGAAAGCCCGAACAGGGGAAACAAGTATTCGGATAACGGCATTGGTGATGGGACGATTGACTTCGGATCTGCCGTCAAGGTCACTGAAACATGACTGGAGAAGCTTTTCATCGCTGGCGTTGGCCGACCCGCTATTCCACAAATCAAGACCCATTGACTTGTTGCTGGGTTCGGACACTATCTTCCAGATCCTGCGCGATGGACGACTGATGGATCCCGATAGTAAAATGATGGCGCAGAACACCATATTCGGCTGGGTAATCGCAGGGAGTGGACCAGCTCTGCTCGATCAGGAACAACATTGCTGCACTGTCACCCAACAAGTCGACCCATTAGAGGGTACACTGCCAATAAATATGCCTACATATAACGATGTCGGCAACGGTAAAGCTGCGAATACGAATTATCAGCAAGCTCCTTATGTTTCGACATCGGTGTATCAAGGTGGAAATGAACTCGGTGTTTCTCCATCATCTTCCACACAACCACAGCAACAAAAATTCCAAAATTATAATTCACCACCTACTTCTAATATAACTCAGCAATCCTATTCCTCTGGCGCCACAAACACTACGTACATAACCTCTCAAGTAACAAATGAACCACAGAGTTCTTATCAGATATCTTCACAACCTTATTCAAATTCAGGGACTCCGCCGAATGGGCAAATGCAAATTCAACAACAACCACCACCACTGCAACAGCATCAAACTTTGCAACAGCCACAATCGTTGCAACCACAAATTATTCAACAAGAGTCTGTGCCACAACAGTCTGTACCACAACAGTCTGTACGACGACAGTCGGTGCCACAACAGTCTGTACCACGGCAGTCTGTGCCACAGCAGTCTACACCACAGCAATCAATGGCACAACAGTCTGTACCGCAACAATCCATGCCACAACAATTTATGGCACAGCGGCATGTCTCTCATCAAACCTTGCCACAGCCTATGACTCAGCAATCGGTGCCACAACAGCATATGACACAGCAAAGTATGCAGCAGCAATCTGTTCCGCAACAGTCTTTGCCCCCACCGCCTATGGGGCAGCAATCTACACCACACCAATCTAAAGGCCATCAAAATTGCTTATCAAGGGGCCTTAAAGCAAAGGAGCTCACCGGAGCAGAGCTGTGGTGGCGAGGACCCGCTTTTCTGCGAGACAAGGAGCTGAAGTTGCCCCGGACGCCCGCTCATCAAGTCCGAGAGGCGGACACCGGAACACCGGTAGACCTCCAGGAACGAAGGGCATCGTATTTCGTAATACAGCAAGAGGAGCTGTCTATAACAAGAAGAGTCTCCAGCTTCACTCGAACGGTACGAACATTAGCGTGGCGGAAGGCGGACCTAACGCCCATGAGAGCCGGAATTCAAGTATCAAGACAAAGCGAACTGATTGCGCTCAACCCATTCATCGATGACCAAGGTACCCTCAGGGTGGGCGGAAGACTAGAAGCAACAAAGATGGAATACGAACGCCGACATCCACCAATCTTACATCGGCAACATCACCTGGCAAGGATTATCGTGAGAGATTTGCACTTGGAGCTGATGCACGCTGGAAGCCGGTTACTGCTATCCGCAGTTAACTCCCAGTACTGGATCATAGGGAGTCGAGGACTTGTCCGGAGGGTCATCGCTGAATGCACGGTTTGCGTTCGTCACAAGGGACGGGTGCTATCTCAACAAATGGCCGCATTGCCAGCCAGTAGGATTAATCCCGCACGGCCATTTAGTAACACCGGCGTGGATTATGGAGGTCCTATCACTCTTCGGACATGGAAAGGACGCAGCGCGAAGCGAGTCAAAGGCTACATCTGTCTCTTCGTATGCTTGCCAACCAAGGCAATACACGAAGCGGTTAACGAGCTGTCCAGCGAGGCTTTCCTGGCAGCATTAAGGAGAGTTCTCGTGCGTAGGGGTTTTTGTCACACTTTATGGAGTGATAATGGTACCAATTTTGTTGGGGCATGCCGAGAACTGCGAGAAGTTTATGAGCACATAAACCGGAAGGCTACCCAGGACCGGATCATGGCGGAGTTGGCCACCAACGGCATCACTTGGAGATTCATTCCCCCGGCAGCTCCCCACTTTGGTGGCTTGTGGGAGGCAGGAATCAAGTCCGTGAAACATCACCGGAAGCGAGCTATTGGAAATGCGTTTCTGACGTTCGAGGAGCTCACTACCGTGTTGGCCCAGATCGAGGCTTGTCTGAATTCCCGACCGCTGGTCGTCCTGCCAACAGAGCCTGGCGATCCCGAGGTGTTGACCCCCAGTCATTTCTTAGTTGGAGGACCGGCTATGAGCGTCCCGGAAGTCGATCCGGGAGAGACAACAATCACTTGGCGGTCCAGATGGAAGTACTTGCAGGCGTTGCATCGAGCATTTTGGTACCGGTGGAAGAACGAATACCTCCACACGTTGCAGGCTCGCAACAAATGGTATCATCCGGAACCAAACCTAGGAAATCCGGTCGTGGTGCTTCTGAAGGACGAGCAACTATCTCCGACCTATTGGCCCATGGGAAGGGTCATCGAGCTTCATCCTGGCAGAGGTGCGGGTGGCAACTGTAAAGATTCAGGGGGGAACCCTTAAGCGACCCGTCACGAAGTTGGTCCTACTCCCGGTTCCGGCAGATAAGACGGTTGAACCGACAGTTCAAGGTGGGCGGAATGTTGGAGACGGAGCAGCACACGACGGCCGACTAGCAGCACACGACTGCCGACTGGCAGACTGAGCATCGCACATTTATACTCTGGCTCCTTGTTCCTGTGACAACATGCGAACGAGGGAAAGGAGACAAAAAGGCGAATATAAGCAGCGGTAGTTGTGGAGTTGGTACCAGTACAAGTCGAGCAGTCAAACGCTGCACATGCGTTTATAAAGATTGTTTTATATTTAAATTAAACATTTAGAAATTGTAAATCGAGTTTACAGTAGGTAACAATAACCTTCCACTGCAAGTGAAAACTGTAGTTAGATACCTTGGTACCTGGCTAGACCTGTATTTATATTTGGACAAGCACATAGCAGCGTCCCTCTCCGCTGCTAAAAGCGCATATTCTATGACAACAAGTCTATGACGGAGTAGTCTTCTTGACCCCAGAGTCAAAATAATTTCGTACTCGGCAGTCATCCGACCAGTTTTGGGTTATGGCTGCCCAGTATGGTATAATATTTCTCCAATTTATATCGAGAAGTTTCGTGTGTGCGAACGACAGTGTTTGCGTTCCTGCCTCAGACATTATAGAACACCAGAGTCGCAATACAAAAAATTCTATCCCAACAAAATCCTGTATAACAAATCAGGGTTAAATAAGATAGACAATTTCATAATTAAAATTATTCGTGGTCACACAGCAAGGGTAATGTTCAGTGAGAAAAATCTTATTTCGGGAGCATTCTATCCCAACGATATGTATCTGGAGAATACGCTCCAGAACGGGTTTATTCCCCCAGAAGCGTTCCCTTTCTTGGTTCAAAAAGGCCTTATCCAAGATGTGCATGGAGTCCAGATTATTTACTACGCTCCCCGTGGTACCAGGGACAAACGAATTCTCCATGATAGTGATATCTCCATTGCCCCAGACCGCCTGCGTTTAGCACGGCGATCAGTGAAAGAGATAAATCAGCCAAAGATCGAACATCTCCCAAATGGTGGTGGCTTCTCAACGAGGAGAGGGCTTCATCACCATCATCGGCACTACAACCCGGAACCGGTCTTGGCCTTATTTAGCAAGTCCTGAGGCTTGTTAAATTTTCCATAATGCTTTGTTTTTTACGGGCAAGGTCATTAGTCTTGCGCCAGAGGCTCCCCGACGGGGAATCGAACCCCGGTCTCCCGCGTGACAGGCGGGTATACTAACCAGTATACTATTGAGGAGCTAGGAGAGGGCTTCACTTCCTCAGATATAGTATGCCTCTCAAGCGCAACGCTCTCCTTCCTCTTGTCCGCCTTCACACATTACGTTTATTACTTATTTTGTTGCTATTCTTGAATGTTATTTGCCTTTTCGTTTCGTTTTGAAGTTTTTGTTTGTCACTTAATAAAAAAAAAATAAATAAAAAATTATACCAGGTGTGCCGGTCTGAAGTGAGAGTCAAGATACAAATGTATTGATAGGGAACATTTGCTGTGATTGAGCCTTAATTTTTTTCATTTGTTTGCTGAGACATCTGTCAAACATATTTAGTCTGCATCAAGTCATTGTACAAACAACATCATGTTTTTAATCCTGTTAAAAATGTCGAATTTTGTACCAGAAAATGATGATTTGTGGAAAGCATTAACTTTTTGTTTTCATTTGAAGAAAAGTCCTGCAGAGTCGAATGCTTGTCGAGGATTATGGTGATCATGCTTCATCGGAAGCAACATGCAAAAGACGGTTTAAGCGGATCAGAGATAATGATTTTGATGTGTGAAATGAAGAACGTGGAAGACCACTAAAAAAGTTTGAAGACGCCGAATTGCAACCATCCAAGATGACACTTTAAGTCAAAAACAAATGGCACAAATGTTAAATGTTCCACAACAAACAATTTCTGACCGTTTAAAAGCTATGGGAAAGATCCAAAGGTGTGGAAACTGGATGTCACATGAATCGAATGACAGGCAGATGCGAAACACCACATGTGAAACGTTGCTTCTACGACACGAAAGTAAGTCAGTATTGCATCGAATTGTGACTGGTGATGAAAAATGGATTTATTTTAAAAATATTAAACGCAAAAAATCATGGGTACATCCAGGAGAAGCGTCAACATCGACTGCAAAGACTGATCGGTTCGGAAAAAAGACAATGCTCTATGTTTGGTGGGACCAGAAGGGGGTGGTGTATCATGAACTTCTAAAAACTGTTGATGCGCAACGCTACCAACAACAAATGATCAATTTGAAGCACGTATTGATCGAAAACGACCAGAATGAGCCACAAGGCACGGAAAGGTAATTTTGTTGCATGATAATGCTCCGAGTCATACAGCAAAACCCGTCAAAGAAACAATAAAAGCTCTCGGCAGGGAAGTGTTACCCCACCCGCCGTATTTACCAGACTTGGCTCCTTCCGACTACCGTTTGTTTTCATCGTTGGGACACGCATCGACTGAGCAGCATTTCAATTTCTAGGAAGAAGTCGAAAATTGGGTCTCCGAATGGTTTGCCTCAAAAGATGACCGGTTTTATTGGCGTGGTATCCAAAAAAAGGTGGTCGAAATGTGTAGAAAGCAATGGCCAATACTTCGAATAAAATGTCTTTTCCGTTTTTTTTTTTACTTTTACTTTACTAAAAAAAAAAACGCTCACTTCATACCGGTACACCTGGTAGATGTAAACGAGGAGTCCCTCTAATATATTACCTATTTAATGTTCAATATATATTAGGTGTACCACTTTGCTCCCGCTGTTTTTTTCCGAAATTCGAGGCTTTATTGTAAAAAACTGTTTATACATTTATGATTCAAAGTATTGTTCATCGCTGGCCACTACTTTCTCCCATCTTTCGGGCAGCATACGAATCCATTTCTTCATATTAAAGGCAGAAAATTAAAACCTCCCGCATACGACGAGAATTTGGCTCGTAAGCTGACATGTTTAATCGAGAATAACTTTCTGACGCAGACACAAATTGACTAATATTTCGATAGCGTTATGTTTACAAATACCTAAGCTTATTGTATGACATCTATGATCTATTTATTTCAACTACCACTTACCGCTACAGCCATCTATTGCAAAACGGCGGAAGCAAAGTTGTACACCTAATTGGAAAAAAAATTTACACCGACAGTCATCAATAAATCAATTTATACTGTGTAATTTAGAGAGCTCGCATAGTTAATTTAAGGACTGTAATTGTGAAATAGGGTTTGCCATTTACCCCTAATATTATACATAATATGTAGAAATAATTAAGAAAGCAAATGTGGTTTAAAACTAAAAACAAAAAACTTTCAGCTACATTTTCGCGAACAGCTTCGATGTTTTGTATTGGACGATTTGTTGAAAAACGACTGGAATGTTTAATATCCTTGATTGACCACTGATTGACTAATGATCCGGTCTTCTTAAATTTTTGAATTAATCTCTTCATAGTTGAATTAACCAGTGTGCTGTTAAATCACTATTTCAAACACTCTTTTCAAGAAAAATGTGAACTGTAGCTGCCAAACCTTCTTTAATTTTACTATATTCTTCAACAGGGAAAAATATTATCATTTGATGCAGTCCCCAATTTCGAATAACCCCCAATGTCAACTTTCACGTTGATACTTCTTCTTTTCGTTCGCAGAATCACACCGCACCAATGACGCAATATTCAATCTTGCGCACATTTTGGAAGACTCTTTACAATTTTGCGAATAACACATAAAAACAATTTCAACCATTGATATCATTAGAAAATAACACATCACACCGTGGTGCATTCATAAAAGCAAAAGACGGTTTAGTAGCAGTGGACAGCTTGAGGGTAGTATTTCACGCTGGAATTTTTAAGGTCATGCTGTTATTGTTCCAGTTTTGGACATTTACCTCAAATATGTGATTCCTTTTGTCGTGAGATCCTTTTCCCTAATGAAATAAATGCACATTCATGCCCAACTACATATTTTATGATACTTAATAAGGATGCTCATATTAATTAACGTATTCTTAAAGTTTTAAAAAAAGTAGTTACATTTCTTAATCTAAATTTCTACTTGGGACAAGGAATTGTCTTTAGAATCTGAAACAATGGCAAATTATGTCAACTGCATCATACCGGAGAATGGTATACAATATACTGTTAAAAGTTCCTTCATATGTCTTTTTATTCAAGAAACTGATTCCGGAGTATATAGTTCACTCCCATTCTCCAAAAGACTTGCAGATGGGTTTTCATCAAACGTGATCTCTTTCGACTTTTTCACATTTTTTGAACTCCACAATCAACGAAGTTCTGCTGCTGATAATCACATAGAACAATTGCTGAACATTCTCAAAGTCCAAATTCTTTCAAGGAAAAAGTTCACCTTCGAACAAATCCTATTCCTTCTTGCCTCCTTTCCACAATCTATGGTGAACACACTTCACAATTAAAGTTTGCCTTTTAATCAAATTTGCATTTATACTAGCTGCAGACGTGATCCTGCGCATCCAATCGCGAAACTTATTAAAAGTTTTCCTTCTTTACAAACAATAGCCAAAAAGAAGAAGGAAAAAAAATTGTAATAATAACAAGGATGTGAACCTCTTACCCCTTTGCAAGGTCTTTCGTCGGAAAGTAACCGTACTGCTCCACGACCAAGAGCCTCGCGTTTCCTTTGTGCTGAAAATATCCGTAGTTCCTTGCGCTCCTCATCACTAAGCGAATGGCAATATCGAACCTGTATAGGAACGGAAACAAATTTAATGAGAATGCAAGCCAAGGATTAAATTCGAAAATCCCGCCCATATAGTGTAGAAAGTTACATTGTCATACTTACTTCGTTATCCTGCGGCGGAAGTTGGTGCAACAATTGCTTAACTCGATACTTTTCACCGGCACTATTTACATAAGGAACCTTATCGTCGGGCAACTGTGAGAAATACAAGCGAACCTGGAAGGATAAACCAAATAAAAGACACGGAATCAGAATCGTTCAAAATTAGTATCCAGTGCTAAATGATGCCAAAACTTTCTCCCTGTCGTAGATACTCGTGATTCTTCAGATGACAGTGGGCACCATCCTAAAACTAAGGCAATTAATTTCCAGCGAATGAAAGTTTTTGCGGCACGCATATCGAGCCAAGCATCGAAGAGAGCGAATCTGGCCACTTCTTAGATTAACAAAAAAGGGACAAGGGAAGCTAGCAGGGAAACCGGTACATTAGTCTACGAAATGAAAGTCATTTTAGAGGCGGGCCTCATAGAGTGGCCCAGGTCATTGATTTTTTGTCATGTTGAATGGTTTTGTGTCTGGAAATAATGTCCAGCGAAGAGATAATCAATTGAAATATAAGGACACAAAAGGGCGTCTTAAATCACGAGAAGAGTTATGGTTACAATGTTCGGCTGCCCTGTTTGTGGGTCAGCCATTATCAAAAGATTGGTGGCCGTTATGCCGTCGTGTGACAATGATACAGATGTCATCTAGTAAACGTATCTACAAGAGCAAGATAACCCCTTCTAATGAAGACGAATTTATTTGATTCCACACAAAAAGCTACTCGGTGAGCTTCCACTGAACTATCAATGCGTAGTTGAGAGGTTGGCGACATCACGGTCGCGAAAGCCAACAGTGTTATCAAAATGCTGACAGCTCAATGAATATGTATTCTGTAAAGTTTGTAGAAAATTATTCACAAACTGTCAGCCACTGTAATGAATGGCGAGAGATTTGCGTTTATATGCCATTTTTAAGTAGAAACTGTTTGACTAATTTGCCTTCATGTGACAGCGTTTGGAAAGTGTTGTGTTCGAAAGCGATTTAGAAATAGGAGAAGTGAAATACCAGTCCGAATTTACATCGTAAATCTACGATATTGTTACTGGGAGTTAAATGGGGAGCATCTGGGTTACTGTGTTCAAAGAAAACGAGATTTTTACCAGTATTGACTCCTCAAAATGTATAAAACGTGTCCTTAGTTAAATATACTTGTTTTCTTTCTTTCTGTATGGGTTGTTATCATATTCAATTCGAAAATTTTAGACCATCAACAAAAACCTCATCAGCAAAATAATTTTATAGATATACACATGTCGTGCAAAGATGTGTAAATGAATATTGAGTTAAAAATTAAAAGTATAAAATTGGACAAAATCAAAGACATTCCGTAGCACTCATCGCGCTAATCGTTGAACCATCAGGTGTACAATTTCCTACTTGAACATGGCTAGCTCAGTCCACCAACACCGTCATAAATGCATGCTTTTCACACCAAGTATTTGGTAAGATGTCGTTAGTAGTTTTCGTACCACAAGACACCATGTTCTACTTGTCGGTTTTTACGATAAGTTCAATGTAGAGTCGAAAGTAACGAACGGCGGATGTCTACAAATGTATCCTGTCCTCTGTGAGTAGGGCGTTATACTCATAGATAGACCGGATTGTAGTAGTAGTAAAAGGTAACCAAATTCCAAGTATTATACGGGGCCCCACAGCCCTGCTGCCTCATGAAATACCACCCCTTCAAGATATAGGCGCCGTGAAGTGGTCGAATGAAATCCCCGGCAATCTTTCAGAGATTGGGTAATGGACCGGGCCGTAAAAAGGTGGTGTTGGTGGTAAGTCTGTCCCAAGGTGGGGTACCACCTCATCACGTTCTATCATATCGTCAGGAGAAATCTTCGGCTAAGTTCCGGACGTTTGGTTAATGGGTCGGACGATTGAGATGGCACCCCTGGAGATAAAAATATTTCACAGGTAAACTAGTTTCCCATTCGATTCTCCGGAGGGCGACTATATTAGGGCAAATGTTTTCATAAATAACCGAACTGTATATACCTCATCTCCGCGTAACCGGGTCCGCCAAATCAACGCTATCAACGTTAAACTAATACCGAAATTTTGTAACATCGGTGGCATCGTCTTCACCAATACGAATGTAACCGCCTTCCACCAACATTTGCAAACAAATCCTGAAACATGATACCCTGGCCCTAACCGGGATCCAATGTGACTCTATAGCGTTCGGGATAATAGTGAAGAACGTGTGATTCGAACTGACGCTATGATAATTAGAATCACCAAAAATTGAACCAATGCGTAACACATCAGGATACTGCCGTGTGTACGAATTCGATTTTTAAACTCAAATACATTCAACAGATGTGGAATTGTTATGTTATCGCTATGGTATACGGCTCTGATGCATTTTCTTATTCGATTTTCGTTCGGTGTTCTTCACTATTTGCTTGTGTATTGTGTGTATCTGTTAGAAACGCCACAACTCGCCAACTAGCTCGACATGCCTTCGTTGTCCAAGATACAACTTACACTCGAGATTCCGTTTAAAGGGTGGACTCTGCATCTTCACCCGATCCGATGTGGGTTGATAAAGGGAAGAAGCATTAGAACCCAAAAACTTGGACATCATTTTGATGGAAATCGCCCTGAAGAGTTCAAATTTTTTTGTTGAATGGCGATCTACCAATGATACTTTCCGAACATTTTTCACGTACGGTCGACTGGAGACAAGTTAACCACCCAGCTTCTGAGATCGTCAATCTTGGCGTCTTTAATGTACACAACTCAAACTGGGTGATTCATTCTAACAGAACTGACGAGGCTGGGAGACGTTCGCTGTTAGCCGGCTCAACTTGTTAGCTGTTAGTTGACTCAACTTGTGGAGAAACCTGCGCCAGTGTCGGATGAACTCAGTGAACAGCAAATATCCTAGATCTATTTTTGTCATCCGAGCCAAGTATGTATACCATGGAAACGTTTGCGCCATCGGGAAACTCAGTTCACTGCTTGATATTGGTTGGGAAATCACTTACACCTCAAATGAATAATCAACCAAAGTAGTCTGACCAAATATGAAGATATAACGCACCTAACTGGGATGGATTATGTGATCTCTTCCCATCCTTTCCGTGGTCAAAGGTTGGTTTTGAAGACTCCAATGAGAATGCCTGGGCGGAATCAGTCACGGAAATTATTCTTTTCGGTATGAAGCTTCACATTCCGTATTCCATCAAACGAAATTCATTCTATAAATGAATCTGATCTTGGTTTGATAAAACGTAAGAGCATATTCATCATCGTCATCATCATCATCGGCACTACAACCGGGTACCTGTCTTGGCCTTATTTAGCAAGTCCTGAGGCTTGTTAAATTTTCCATAATGATTTGTTTTTTTCGGACAAGTCATTGGTCTTGCGCCAGAGGCTCCCCGACGGGCGAGCACATTACAGCGGCCAAAAATAGAACTTTTAAAGAATGGCGTTCTAGTCGCAGGGGGGGCTGTGGGGAAGGAAGTATTGTGCCAGGCATGGGCACCCGTTCACTTCCTTCCACCAGCATCACGACAAGACAAAGTTCCACGGGAAAGATAGTCAAACGCACTGATTTAAGCTATTAATTAGATCGACGTGCGCAAAACAAACTACTTTAAAAAATACGCACTATTGATGCCTCCGCTAATGTAGACATCACACTTTATTGGACTACGGATGGAGGATATTGGCGTTTGCCATTTTGCACACACACGACTGGGACTGAAGCTTGGCTACGAGATGTACGCATCCCAACGAGGAGCGGAAGACGAAGACCCGACCGGTTCGGTCCGGGTGATGGAAAACGACTCAGCGATAATCATCTCGGGCAGAGCTGATTCGCTTAGTAGGGAAATTTTTGGGTGCAATTCCCCTTTACTAGGGAAAAGAATTTCCTACCACAAGAGAAAAGTAAAGTCTCTCTTGGTAAAATATACAACCAGATCTCGTAACGGAGCTCATGGTGGGATGTGTGAGATCGTTCAGATCTGATGTTGTTTACACGTGCTCGAAGGCAATGGAACAACGAAGCAGGCGGCCGGCAAAGACAAAGGAGGAAATGACCAAATGCATCGTCGCTATTATCAACGTTGGGAAAAAGGGTGCTAATGGGATTGGTGGCAGAAACAAATCCCTTGCTTGCATTTGTATATGCAGGGTAATTATTTTGTGGCGACGTACGAAATGGATGATTGTTTGTCTATTGAACAACGAATCGCTGATCGGCTTGTTGCAGCTGTAAAAACAAGCCGTCCGACATTGCATTTCAAATGATAACAATGGGTACGGAATGGTTTGTATTTATGGTACAAATGCACATTAAGGAACTATTTTAAGAATTTTAGATAATGCGTTATATGCATTAAATGTCCTTGAAAAGAAGATTATGTCTTCAGGTGCCAATGCGAATGCGTTGGCGGGAAACAATGGGAGTTGGGTTGTAATAGTGGGAGTTCTGTCTGATAAGTTAAGAAAGAAATCTTACGGAGAATTGTATGGGAAGACATGCATGAAAGGTAAGTTTTCTTTCCCAGGGAGTTTTTAGATTACCGATTTGATCCCTTTAATGCGTGAAGCATTTAAGGTGTTAAAGCGATTCCATTAGTGAAGTTATGAGATTGGATAGAAGTTATGGGGGTTTTCAGGAAGTGCACCGTGTGGTTTGGCGGAACCGGAACAGAAAGAGTTTTGTCAGAATCAGAAACGCGTGCAACCAGACGATTGATACCGCGAAGAAAGTTCACAATGACAAAGTAAAGTCCGTTCTGGTCAATGACAAGGGATAGCAGCAATAACTTCGGTTTCTTCTCCTTTCCTCCGTTAGTAACGTGCAGCGGAGTACCAGCCACGAATTCAAAAGATAAACTGAATATTTTCGCGAATTTAACGCGTCTGAAATGGCCCCATGTGCTATTAAGTGTGTTCTTCGTGGATTCGATTGAAAGTAAGTAGCGCGAAAATAATACTAGCAATAGTCTTTAATAACACGTTTATTCTTTTCCTAGAGGACGTTTTCTATCTGTTGAAAAATCGCTGGAATGTAACCAACACCAAAGATGGGGAAAAATTATCTTCCGCAAAGTTATCGGTGGATACATAACTGTCTATTTTATCGAAGGTGATAAAAAAGCCTATAAATGTCGATGAAATGCAACCGACTTCTAAATGGTCGCCAATATGGATACCGTAGTAGACGGTCCACCGTAGACCTGTTGACCGTTACCTTTGTAAGTTACGTCTGAACATCTGCAATTGAAAAATATGGCAAATCAATGGCGATCGCACTGTATACAACCAAGGCTTTTGACCGCGTCCGCTACAGGGCGCTACTAAGCAAACTTTGTCCTTACGGACTTTCGTACAATTTTGGAGCTGGATGAAAAGCTTCCTTCAAAATCGATGGATTCGGTTTCTTATAGGCGTCGTGTCTTTTGGCGCATCATCATCATCATCGGCACTACAACCGAGATCCGGCCTTGGCCCTATTTAGCAAGTCTCTCCACCGGTCCCGAATTCGAGCCGATGTCATCCAGTTTCGCACTCCTGGGCTCTGGGCGTCCTGGTCTACACCATCCCTCCATCGCAGACAAGGTCTGCCGCGCTGTCTCCTTTCATACATCCTTCTACAAATGACTTTCCCGGCAGGCTTCTCTTCGCTCATTTGAGCTAGGTGTCCCGCCCACCAGAGTTTACCGTGCTTGATTTTTCTTACAACATTAGCTTCAAGGTAGATCGCGTATAACTCATGGCTGTAGCGTCTCCGGAATCGTCCTTCCTCACATATGGGGCCAAAAATTCTCCTTAGGACCTTCCTATCGAACGCGGGTGCGAGTTAAGAGTGCCATTTATTGAGCACCCTGGTCTCGGATCCATACATGAGTACTGGTAAGACCATGGTCTGACACTGTAGTAGCTTGGATGGTCTGATTAAATTTCGGGATTTAAAGAGCCTTGATAGACCATGGTAGGCTATGCTGGATTTGATCAGCCGTTCGCGTATTTCTTCTTCCATATTGTTATGGGCTGATACTATTGACCCAAGGTAGTTAAAGAATTGCACTATTTCAAATTCGTGCTCCACTACCCTGATAGTTTGACCAACATTAGGTGTTCTCTTCGCAGAAGCTGCCAGCATGTATTTAGTTTTCCCCTCATTAATGTGCTCTCCTTGTTTTTGTGCCGCCTGCTCGAATTAGGTGAAGGAGTCCCGTGCAGCGGAATCGGATCTACCGATGATGTCGATGTCATCTGCGTAGGCAAGTATCTGGCTGGACTTGGTAACAATAGTCCCTCTAGTTGTAACGCCCGAGTCACGGATTCCTTTCTCCGAAGCCAGGTTGAAGAGGAGACAGGCCAGACCATCTCATTGCCGGGGTCCATTAAAGATGTTTATTGGTTTGCATAGCAATCCCGCTATTTTTACTTGACTACTTACGTTGGTCATGGTCAACCTACGAAGTCGTATCAATTTGTTCGAAATGCCGAACTCTCTCATGGCATTATATAGTTCTACTCTGGCTATGCTGTCTTAGGCGGCCCTAAAGTCTATAATTAGATGATATAATGGAATCTTAAATCTTTTGGCTCTCGTTCTTTTAATTGCCGTCCCCCAAGGCTCTATTTTGGCTCTAATCTTGTACTCATATCAGTGATTTATTATAATCAATAGGCAAAAAATATTCAGTTTTGGGGATGATCCGAGGGCAGTTCGATAAGTCACTAACTTTTTGAATAAAGGATGCAACACCCCTTTCTACCGCACACCATTTCCATCAAGTAGCACGTGCGAAGGCGCCTTACTCTCTGCTTGAAGCCGCCCACACCAATGCCCTTGACAAGTACACTGCAGCAGTGCGCGTATTAACGGACAGCGAGATCAGCAGATGATCGGCAGACGATCGGCTAAAAAGAGAAGGTATTACAGGAAAACGGGCGGCAGTTATCCGCAGGCATTATACCATGTGTAAAAGTGATCGTAAATAAAGAGTTTTTCAGGCGGAGTTTTTCGTTTTTCTTTTTGATATTCATTGTTCATACATTTCAAAGATTTTTTTTCGGCAAATAAGCATTTTATTTCTCAACATTGTCTCATTTTAGCTCGATACATTTAGTCCAGTGTTTTTCCAATTTTTTTATTCCTTCCAAATAATAGGTTTCCTCGAGGCCCTCAAAATAGACGTTAGTTTCTGTGATGATCTCTTCATTCCACCCAAATCTCTTACCGTCCAGCAAATGTATTCTAGTTTGGAAGCAGGAAAGAGTCGCGTTGGCTAAATCTAGAAAAAATTCCTATAGCAGTTCGTAGACCAATTTATGCATTTTGCTTGATTATTCTTAATCAGCATTTAGCGGATTTGTATGTTGTTGTCAAAGTGTTCCGCCGAACACTGTCCACACACCAAAAAGAACAACCAAGAACACAGAGCGGATGCAGCACAATGAAACGCAGAGATATTTCGATTTATTTTTAATTTATATTTTATTGTTACATTTAGTTCGTTAAACAACTGGGGATTGAATACCCTAAAACATCCGTCGTTAGTCTACAAAGCTTTTCTCTGTCAATTACTTGTGAAACAAAAGGAAACACAATTAAACTCTTTCAGATCCCTTCGACCGAAAACAAGTTGTTCGACACTCGACGTTACTCGTAGAAACGACACTATCGATAATTTTCGGGACTCGGTCTTGATACCACCGTACGCGCATTTAATATTCTTCGTCTGCTTCTCGATTTCGACTATTGTTAATTCGCGTAGTTAAATGTTACGAGACTTCGGGCCGGCGGTTTCTTTTTCTCGGTTATTTAAATTCGCTACGCGGATACCTCCTCGTCGGGGCTCTCTGACTGTTCTGTCAACTGTCTCCTTGAAAATTTGTGTATCCATTCCCAATTCTCCTCTGTAAAAGATTTTTATCTTTTTTCACCATCATCATCGTTCTTTTATCTGTAAGAGAAAATTTCCATTTCGATTTTCAATTCCAACTTCTTATCGGAATCTTGTTTCGAAGGGTCAAGCGTACCGCTACTTATTTCTCGATCCTTTCATGGGGCTTGTTTGCGTTACCCATCTGGCTTAAGACAACAAGAGTTTTCGTACGCTTGAGATGGGTAACAAAGGAACCGTGAAATTCGGACGTCGGTTTCTAAATCATAAAACATCTGGCGTGAGATATGCGTTAAGATGTTTATGATTGCAAGAATTGTGTGTCGGTGGTGTTGTACTCCGGGCCGTGCTTTCCCAAACGGTGGAAGAAGAGCCCGGAGGGTTGACGGTGAAAAAAGAAAAGACCGAACTGGGTTTAGTTAATATAAAGAATGTGCTAGTTTTATTGGGATTGAAAAAAGATACGGTTTTAAAAGTGGACACTTCGGTCGGCCAGCGGTTCGGCCTCTGTAATGGTACTGATCGCGAAATTGAGAAACACTCCCCTTTTATAATTTTTGGAGTTGCCTTTGTCAACTATTTTAGTGTCAAAATTCCAAGAAGCGTGAAATTTGGGTTTTTCGTTATGGGATTAGGATTTTTGATGTTATTGGGGATTTAGATAGGAGTAGCGATTTAGTTTGCACATGTGCGCTTCTTGGTTTTGGAATCTTGCAAGGAATTTAGGGTGCTAATTGCTATTAGCTTTATGAAGAGATATGCATTCTTCTGTCTGCTTTTAGAAAAATGCGTTTAATTGGATGAATTGAGTAAATGGGGGAATTGCATTGAATTAAATTGTATGGATGAATTGAATTCAATATTTGGAAATTTTGAACGTTTAGTTCGATTGGTTTTGACCATTGAATTCAATGTTCGGTATATGGATTGTTACCTTTTGTTTCAGGCGGAAAGAAGGACTTTTGAGGAACGTGTCTGTAGGAGCGTGTAATGGATATAAGTGAGTATGTTCCTTGGTGGAACGGCGATATCTCAATATATAGCGGATTGTGTGGTTCGTAGAACCGCCACAAGCCCACTTTTTTCCAATTTTATTAAAATGCACGAGTTTGTCTGCTTTGTAGTACCCCATTACATAACCGCATTTATCACAAACTGCACTCTTAATGTAGTATCCCACTACATAACGTCATTGGACGTAATGCACTTCCCGAGCTGCACGTTATCGTATTAAAAATGCATTTTGCTTCGTATTCAAAAACAAGCACTGCACCTGGCATGAGACAGTTTCCCATGTTATCGCATTGCATTTTTGGTATCACATCCGAAAACATGTGTCACACCTGCCATACGACACTGCCGGCGCCTTTAAAGACGATTGGTACACCGTTTAGCGAAGCTTTCATCAAAGTGCTGAGTTATGCGAAAAGACAGATATAGCAACATAACGCAATCGAATAAACGATACGAATGGCTACAATCGAGGGACAATTGGTTTAGCCAAACGCGAAAAATCTATTAACCGATACAATTGCTTAAGCCAAGGCCGCAGCACCTAAACCAGATCTATCAAGTGGCGATAGCAATTAAGCAATAGAGATGACTCGTGCTAGGCGATTGGACTCAATATGGGTTATACGTTCTGGGTCAAAGTCCATGTGGAATAGGTCGCGTCGTTTGCGTTTCAGCATCCATAATTTGGGTACATAAAGAATGGGTGAAACGGAGTAGAGTTCAGAGTTAAACAGAGACCTTAAGACGAAAGATCGCAATACTGGCAGTGTTAAGTTATGACAATCATTATATCAAGAGCCAAGTTGTGAAAATCATTAAAGTAAATTATGAGTAAATCGTTATAAATAACATTAAAGTCATTATTCTGATAAAGTTAAATTGTGACAATCATTATTAAAGTCACTATAAATAAAATTAAAGTCGTGTAACACACTTTGGATTCATTTTAACGCTCCACTTAATCGCTCTTCCCCCACACTTGAGGAAGCACGGCGAGCGGCGTCATAACAGCTTTCAATGGGTGTCAAACACAAACTAAATGGCGCAGCTTGCTCAAGCTTTGACAGTAGCCTATATATGGGCAGCAATTGACGGGAGCAGTTACTGCGCGGGAAATTCAAACATTCACTGACTTATCACACTGTCTTTGTAGATCATTTATTTCGTCATTTTCAAAAAATCGACCGATTATCAATGCATCAATGTCGCACTAACTGAGGCATGGGCAGATCGACTGTCTGAATCGCGATTTGGTTAGAATTCTACAATATGGCAGTGCCAATCTTGTCGACTTTAATGTAACAAAAACGCAAAATACAACGTTCACAAGAAAAAGTATATCGTCAATTCAACAGCAGATGATGCCATCTGATGAAGTTCGGGAACAGATAATAGTTGCTCGGTGCCAAGTCTGAGAATAAGGTAGGTAAATAATTAAGTCTAATTTGGCCATCGCTTTCAAGAACGAGAGTGATGGTGTGTTATCGTGATGGTACAGAACGTCGCCATATGGGGCCGTGTTTTCTTTATTTTGTTGTTCAGTTATTGGAAAAAGCTGCATAATACTCTCCTGTGACTGTTCTACCCCGCTGAATACTATGCCGTGTGCATCCCAAAAAACGGGGGCTATAATCTTCCCGGTCGAGCTTTGGTCGGCTTTCGTGGATTTCCAGACACTCTGCAGTCTTCCTATTGGACTCAGGCGTATGGTAATGGACCCAGTTTTCATAAACCCCCACGGAACGTCGAAAAAAGTCGATTCGGTTACACTGCAACAACGCCAAACTGGCCGTTGAATCATCAACGCGCTGGTGGTTTTGGTCGACGGTCACCAAACGCAACACCCATCGTGCCGATAGGTTTTTCATCTCCAAAAGATCGTGCAAAATGTATCCCGCCCGTTCTTTTGAGATACCCACGGGGTCAGCTAACTCGCACAACTTCACTTTACGATCACTCAAAACGATTCGATACTTGCTTTACGATTTCCGCATTCGTAATGTCCTTTTGCCTTCCAATGCGAGATGCGTCTTTGGTGCTTGTACGACCCATTTCAAATTCACTAAACCACCGATAAACTGTTGTTCTCTGAGGAGCAGATGTGGGATAACATTTGTACTGCCATTGAAATGATAGTTCAGGAGTTTTTCCCATCAAGGAACACTGTTTGATCAAAATGCGATATGCCTGTGTTTACATTTTTTACGAAGTCGAAGGTAGCGTCGCTCAAACGAATAGACGGAATGTCACGAAAGTGATAAACTCATGACAGATGACACTCTCGATTTTTCGGATGGTATGCAATCACCTACCATGGTTTTTGTATTGGGATCCATGGGTGTTTGTTATTTTGAGTAGCTGCTATGGTGGCTCGATGATGATTTTGGAATATTTGAGATTCATGGTTTTAATAAACGTATGGATAGGATATGATGGGAGTGTACGCGCGGGAGGGGGGGGGGGGGGGGGGTATTAATGGTAGTAGTTTCTGGAGCACTACAAGCCCATATATAAAAAGCTGCTAACGCCTCACCTTCCTTATTTGGTGTACGAAATCGGAGGGTTACGTTATATTATAAATCAAAAACGTTTTCTATTTTATTCCAATACGCTTCCGGTGTTGAGTCGGCTCTTGACGTCCATAGCCAATGCACTTGTGAAAGTAATCGAGATCTGCGCCACCCAACAATTATTGTCGAAACCAATTAGATAATTCGCTTCTCATCAATACTGAAAATTCTTCTAAATTACGTAACCTATAAAGTGGTTCCAATTCGACATGCAATTTGCATTACCATCTTCTTCCCGATTCTAAATGATCGAAACCCGTTTTCATGGCACTCACCTGATCGGGACGTAATCCAGGTGGTACCCATGTATACTCTTCCAAAGCACAGCCGCTATCGTCGTCCGACTGTGAATTCCTTTGGAAGTCGATCTGGTGGCTGTGGTGATAAGTTTTATAATTGTTCCTAAGTGGCGATGAGATTGTATTCAATGGTAATGTTGGCGGCGGTATACATCTTCTCTTCAGGGGTAAAGGTAGAAATTGTCCAGTTGTAGTTGCCGCTGAGATAGTCGTGCTATTGTTTGCCCCACTGCTACTGGAGCTACTGTCCCCAAGTGATCTTAAACGATGATCACCATTTCCTTCTATGCTCTGTTGCGACTCGGGCTGTAATTGATTAGCCAATTGTGACTCATTTAGGCGATGAATATCTTGCTCGCTTTGCGTGTAATAAACCGTAGACTCCATGGCATAGAGCTTCACTTGATTGAGACTGGAAAGAGAAAAGGAAAGTAAGGAATGTGTTATTATTGGCAATATTACGGCAAGAATTTGTGAATCCTAGTCACGCTATACTTCAATAAAATGGTACATGGCTTATCTTTAAACCAAGAATATCATCTTCATTAAACTTTTTCGGGATATTGAAGGTTTAAGAATAGAAAAAAAAAAGAAAGTGCCACTTATGTTGGTCAGTGAATCTTGATCTATGGAGACGTATGGACACGCTTTCCGGATGACTGGAATGTAATACTCTCACAATGGCGTATGCTGTAAGTAACAGAATTTACATACATGTAAGATCCAAAAAATGATATCGCTATATAAAAAGTAAGAAGACTAGAGTTGTGGTTTGGGTAAAAGAAGAAAGGTTGCTTATGGGAAATAAAGTACGCCTAAGATAATTTAATAATACACTAAATTGGGTGTCCTCACTGGCATCTTTATCCAATAACCGAACTAATGAAAATGGAAAGAGAAAGTGCTGAAAAAGGAAGCTTCGACATGAACAAGCGCGTCAAAAGTTGAATTTGAAACTCCTCTCTCCAAAACAGAGGTAAGGTATCAAAGAAACATTATTGATGCGGGTAACATAGAAGGGGCCCACAGCTTCTTGCAAAAGGTAATTGCTTGTAAAAAATTCGTTGTTTTCAAGTAGCAATTAATTTAACCACAATTAACTAATTTAACAAATCCAACTTTCCATTGTAGTTGCCGAGGACGAAAGTTGAATGAATGGGTACATGTAAATTTTGTGTTATAAATATAAGAAGTTTATCATTTGACAGACGTGCAAATAAAATACTCTATGATCTTGTTTTATAAGCTCAAGAAATTCCAAATATGCAGACAACAAAACAAGGAATAATGATGATAATAATTTTGTAATAATAATCAAATGAAGTTACTATATAGAAATTCGTTGAATTTTTGATTAGGAAAGTTATCTTTGTACAACCTCGTTAAGCAACATCTATAAATTGTCTTTCTACAAGTTGACCATTGTCTGGGGATATTCGGACACTTACACCTAATGATGCCCACTATTGCGCTACTGATGCTTATTATTTTTCGCCGAAAGCAAACTCAATGATGGGATTCACTTAACGTGAATTCCCCTGTGTTGCTCAGTTTGCACACACTAAATCATTTTTAGGTAAAACAGGAATGCATAAATAGGAAACGAAATCATAACGTTCAAATACCCTCATATTAAAAAATGTAATGCCACTCCAAAAAATAATAAATACTACTACTTATGAAATAGCCAAATGCGGGAAAACGATGTCAGTAAGATGTACAAAAATACCTTTAGTATTTTTGGCCACGAATGGAGATTTGTGTAAATTCAAGTTGCTTGGGATCGTGATATGCGAGATATGTTCAGAAAATAAGGGGTTTTTTTTCTTAAAAAATCTTTGTTTGTTCATTACTCTTTATAAACCAATCAACTTTATGCTCTGAGGTGGAAGACAAAGAACGAAGTGGAAGGCAGAGAGTGTACGAAGACAAGGAATTGGAGGAAGATCCATCCCAAACGCAAAACGAACTTGCACGTACATTCGATGTAACTCAACAAGCAATTTCATATCGTTTAAAATCATTAGGGATGACCCAAAAACAAGGAAATTGGGTTCCACACGAACTGAAATCGGAGAGACGTTGAACGTCGACTTTGCATAAGTGAAATGCTGACTGCCACGCAAAAAAGAGGGTTTTTTGCATCCTATAGTCATTGGGGGTGAAAAATGGGTCCAATACGATAACCCAAAGAAGAGAAAATCATGGGGACCACCTGGCCATGCTTCAACATCGACAGCAAAACCGAATATTCATGGGAAATAAAATCATGCTGTGCATTTGGTGGGATCAGATTAGTGTCGTGTATTATACATTGCTGAAACCGAGTGAAACCATCACTGTAGTTCTCCACCGAACACGATTAATGAGATTGAGCCGAGCACTCAAGGAAAAATGCGCTCATTACTACTCCAGGCATGGCAACATTATTCTTTTCCATGATAATGCTCGTGTGCATGTTGCGATGCCGTTGAAAAACTATTTGGAAACACTTCATTGGAAGTCCTACCTCACCCGCCGTATTCACCAGACCTTGCTCCTTCTGATTATAACTTCTTTCGATCTATGGCACATGGTCTGTCCGACCAGCACTTTACAACATATGAAGATACAAAAAAATGGGTCGGTTCGTGGATATCCTCAAAAGATGAAGAGTTTTTCTGACGTGGTATCCGGATGCTGTCAGAAAGATGGGAAAAAGTAGTGTCTAGTAATTGACAATACTTTGAATAAAACGTAATGTCAGAAAGATGGGAAAAAGTAGTGTCTAGTAATTGACAATACTTTGAATAAAACGTAATGTATCGTTTTTTTACAATAAATTCCTAATTTTTTATAGAAAACGGCGGAAACTTATATTTACGTGTGGCGGTTCTGCCAAACCCCACTGTTTACTTACCGTAAAACCCCCATAACATTCAGACAATTTCCTAACTTCACTAATGCAATCGCATTAGTACCCGAAAATGCTTCACGCATCATATATATCAAATCTATGATCTTAAAAAGTCCGTGTCAAAGAAAACTTACCTTTCATGTATTCTCTTCGCATACAATTTCCCGTAAGATTTCTTTCTTTACCTTATCAGGCAAAACCCCCAGTATTACAACCCAATCTACATCCGTTTCTGCTAATGCAATAGCATTAGCACTGGTAAATGCTTCACGCATTATATAGATCAAATCTATAATCTTAAAGTCCCTGTCAAGAAAACTTACCTTTTCATGCATCTCTTCGCATACAATTTTCCGTAAGATTTCTTGCTTTACTTATCTGGAGTTCCAAACCTGTTCGGCACCTTTGGTACCAGACAAATTCCTGTAAACAAAATGATTCGGTTTGCATACAATGTACCCGCCATGACAGGGACCATAAATATTGCGCCGGATTTTTTCCCAACCGCGCCATGTGTACGATAAATTTCTTTACGTACACATTGGCCGGCGACCTTTTTCTCCCAGCAGTAAAATTCTCTAACTCGCACCATGTGCAATCAGAAGAACGCTGTTTCTACATAGGTTTCCTGTGATACCATAAACAATTCATATCGTTTGTGGTATCCGAAAGACATTTTTTTTCATTTAGTGAGCGGCTGCTATTTATTTAGCTGACCCTCATTACCGAACGATGCATAAGATCCCATTAGCATCCGACGATTTCGGTTTTATTTGCTTTACCGAAATCGTATCCTATGAATGCACTTTATGCCCTTTCTTTGTTCTAGGTTCGTTCTCATCCATGAAAGAACCACGCACACACACCACAGCACTGAAGAGTGCATTTCTGTGGCAGCCACACCCTTAAGAGAAAAGTTTTTCTCTCTCTTCCCTTTTCTTAACCCTAACCTAGGATGGAATTCATTCCAGAGTTCTATCCACAGTGAGTCGTAATATAACCATCATGGCGGCCGGGTCACCCGCTGTCCACCGTACCGGCGCCGGTACGGTGTGTAAACGATAGACGAAATTCGAGTCGAGTGAGTCGGTTGCGCGTACAGTAGCACATGTAAAGTGAAAGGAATTGTTGTGAGTTATCGCTTAAAGTAATATACCAAATTGCAAAATGTGTCACGTCGAATTGAGCGGAAAGTGCGTGTTTCGTAGTATAAAAACGTTCAATTAAAAAGAATAAAACATTAACATACACGAACCTTGTGTTTCTTTTACCGTGCCGCAGCTTCCCTGGGTGTTCCAATGTTCCGTCATTGTTTCCGGTGATCGTGTTTTGTATTCGGCGGTATTTCTAATGGTGGAGGAAGTGAACCAAGTACCCATGCTGGTACATACTTCCTCCCCCACATACGCATCTGATATATGTATATATATATATATATATATATATATATATATATATATATATGTATGTCTTTTTTTTATATACATCCAATTATTCATAACGCAGTTTTACTTAATAACAAAATGTATTACAATTTTTAATATAATTAGCTGCTATATATATTAATTTCATTGTAACATGAGATTTATAATTAGGGCCCATGAATATGATTGAATCATGAATCTTATGTAGGAAACTTTGTAACAAATTGGTTACATTGAATACGGCTATACGACTTTCTCATTATACCTTCAATCGGATGCCATCATTACATTATTTTATACACCGATATATCATTGTACGCACATAACTTTTCCGATACATAGTCAAATGATACTATCTTCAAAATCAATTAGTGTCAATGACCAATTACCATGAAATTCCTTTGTTTATTGCTGGGTTCAAATAGCCTCTAAACGAACAAAATGGATGATCGGTTATTGAAAAATCACCAGAGAAGTTTTTTAGTTGTCGCTCTATCTCGTTACAATTTAAATTAATGCGGCAGATGACCATCATTATATCATTGTGTTCAGTGCCAAACACGCATCAATTTGTTCATAATTGGCGTAAAATGCTGGGATGAAGTGATCTACGACTTCTGGAAGCGTATCGATTTCTTATTGTCAAAATACAATACCATGATGATTGACCAAGTGCTTCTTACTGTAGACCAATTAGGTGGACGATTTATGTCAATACACGCGTAATCCGTTCAAAACACGCGCCGATGGAGACTTTTAAATCCGACATAAAATAAATGACATCTGATGGATCGCACTGATCAAGCAGTCATTGATATTTACAACAAAGGAATTTTCCAATATCCACAGCCAATACAAAAAATTTCTATTATCGGCATAGCTTATGCATCTAATCATCCATTTAGTGGTAAGCGAATATCAGAAACGAAAATATTATCATAACACAACCTAATAGAATGCTTGATTATCTTTCGACCTTCATTTCCAAGTCAGAAAAATAAGTAATGATCGTTAGAAGGAATCTGGCGTATTAAAGAAAGCGAACTTTCAGTTTTGTTTCCAATGAATGTCTTTCACTTTCGCCGAGATTGTTCGAGAACGATAGGACAGGTATTTGCATAACATCAATAGAAATTCACTTTTCATTCAATTGAGATACTTATGAATGTGTTCAAATCGATTCAGATTTCCGTGAAGTTATGCAAACTATCGTTTTACCGGAAGGCAATTTGAACTCCGCTTTTGGTGAGATCTAAACTACTCTTTGGGAGAAAGTCGTGCATAGCCTAGTATAATAATTACATTGGCACATGTTGGAAACTGCAACTGCCACCGCCTGACAGGGAGTGGAAGGGGAGAGTGCATGTTAAGTCTATTATGGACTTTTGGTATCAGTTAATCGGACATCAACTCTAGTATCAGCAATTCTGCAATTGGTCATCATACATGCCGTATCTGGAGATCACAGTAAACGGATATATGTGTGTATGCTGGTCGTTATAGCTCCACGAGTTTGGTGCGAAGTATACATTTGTTGATCATGGCATCGAGACTTGTTTACTGAGATGCTTCTCTCAGCCGGCAGCCACACGAATGTTGATTGTAGCCTGTGGTAATCAGTGCAATCCGTATTGCGCAGTCACCGTTGTTCTACAAACACCTGCTCGAGTTACCTGGGCATATAACGCGTAACAACTTTATGTACGACATAAACACAACGGATGGTAACCGATTCATGATGCTCACTGTGATTTAGGAGCCAATGTATTTCCTGCAAGCCCACTGCTTTCAGCTGATAGTATAAGCAGACCGGGCGATGGCCATAATGTGATTTCAATTGGTAACTCTGATCCTGTATCTAAAACAGTCGTGATCCTAACATCATAACCACATGTATCTCACTTGCAGTTGGTTTCATTTCGTAAGCTAGAAAGATAAAATTAGATTTGATGAATGCCCGTCCATTTGATCCCGACAGATACATTGACTGGCATGTTGCACGATGTGCGCTGCAAACTTTCGCCAACTTCGTGTGAATTAAAGTTCAAAGGAGGATATTTCGTGGATGGTTTCTGATTGGTATTTGATTGAAAACTGCACATGGGCGTGGACAGGTATTATCATTTAATCAATGGTCGCTGCTTCGTGGAAATGTGTAATTGAAATTCGATGATAATCACAGAGCAGCGACCTGTATTCAAGTTGATCTGAAATAGAGAAATCTGAAGATTCTTTGGATACTGTTTTCGAACTCTAGCTCTTCATGAAACTGGTTATGCAGCAAAATAATTACTTTCGATGAGGATTAATTAATTAAATGAAATTTTCACTTGGGTACTTTAAAACAAGGTCAAGTCATAACTAACAAAGAGAAAAGCGAGTTTTTCGAGGTTTGTTCTGGTAGCATGACCCAAACAACACTATCGATATATGTATATATATATAATGGCTCCCCCATTAATGAAACCTGAAATGTAGGCTGACCAGAGATGGAAATCTTTCAAATATACATCGCCCATGTTTTCCAAATTTATGGAAAGAGTTGTCGGATTATCGTTTCTATTTATTGACTTTAGGTCTAAGTTTAACTGAATATTGTAATAAAGATTTAAAAATTGGAGTGAAATTATCTTTATTTACACATGTTAATCGATTGGTATATCGAAAGAAGAGCAGAAAAATAGTTTTTTTTCTCATTTGGGCCTACGTTTGGATATCTAGATAGGTATATCATTCTTTTGGGCCATGACTTCGAATTTCTCGTTCAAGGTAAGCTATCACAACTATATTTACGTGGTATGATCAAAAAATAACGATGATTATTTAATAACGCAGACTTTATAAAACAGATTTTGAACTTTTTTTCTTATGTTGACGCACACGTTTCTGGCGTATTTTGACATTAAAGGTTATTTTTTAAGTTTATTTTATTGTTGATACTCAAAAATGTACGTGTGTTGGCCCGTTCGACGATTTTTTTAAAACTGCTTTTGTCAACAAAACAGTGACGCGTTTTGTTCGAAAAAACCTTAGAAAAAAGAATAACATTATTTTGCTTCAGCCACTGTATTTAGTGTGCATGTCTGCCCCATGCATTTTTTTATTGCCTGGGTTGATATAAGCCTGAAAGGATGACATTTTGCCATCACTGATGAGGTAAAAGCGCTCCTCGATAGTATACTGGTTAGTATACCCGCCTGTTACGCGGGAGACCGGGGTTCGTTTCCCCGTCGGGGAGCCTCTGGCGCAAAACTAATCACCTTGCCCGGAAAAAACAAATCATTATGGAAAATTTAACAAGCCTCAGGACTTGCTAAATAAGGCCAAGACCGGTTCCCGGTTGTAGTGCCGATGATGATAATGATGATGATGATGTAAAAGCAGAGTGACTGGTGAACACTGAAAAGTAAGTTCTAGAAGTTCTTCAAGATTTAAAAAAAATAGAAGGAAAAAAAAACTAAGATTTTTTTTTTACTTCTCCCAGAAAAGGCGAACCTATAGCGCTGAATCAACGCCCTGACATGCTATTTTTTCTCGACCGGGTCCATCAGCCAACCTCCGAAAGATGGTGAAGGATTTCTGTCAACCATCTCACGAAGCCTATTAAACACCGGGCGGCTGGGCTTTGGGACCCTACCTACCACTCAGTAATCGTGCTGAACTTCGCAATAGCAAGAGTCGTCAGTTGAACCTAGGTATGCACAATCAAACGCAAGACACAACCTCCTTACCAATTCTGCCATTGCGGCGTAAGTGAGGTAAGTGTATTGTGTTTGAAAACAAAATTTATTAAACTGTTGCACAATAATTGATTTTTTTTTTACATTAACGCGCGCACAAAAGAGGATTTTGAAGTACCCCTAACTGTCAGAGCACA
This sequence comes from Microdon myrmicae, assembly GCA_963931805.1. Taxonomy (NCBI): domain Eukaryota; kingdom Metazoa; phylum Arthropoda; class Insecta; order Diptera; family Syrphidae; genus Microdon; species Microdon myrmicae. Next base: position 70,733,084 of record OZ007496.1, read on the forward strand.
GTGCGAGCGGATGAAGAGGAAGTGGATAAGGAAGGGAGGTGTCGATGTATATTGATCTTGAATGTCTGGACATCACAACGGCCAGGAAACACATGATCAGACAGAACATTCCACATTCATATGGTTCGGTTAAAGAATGACCCTCTATGTTTATTTGTGCGCCTGAAGTCCACTTCCAACGTGAACTGATGCGCATTCACAGATTGACGGGTGTCGCGGGAAAATGTCTGAATGACACGGGCACATTCAGCAAGTTTAGTTGAGCAACAACCGTGGTAATACCTATAGAAAAGAGATAGGCATGATAGGTTGCGCTGTGTTCTAACGACGGAATTGATTACTAAATAAAGATGTTTTAAGACAAAAAAGGCCGTTATTGTTTCACCGCTCAAGGTACTGTGGGGGGGAGGAGTATATTGTGCCAGACACGGGCACTCGATTCACTGCTATCCACATCCGTCTGTCACTAAAGTTCCAAAAATGTTCCGCCAAACACTGAAGGAAAACAGCATATCACCGGTGATCAGGAAAACACATTAGGAACGCCGAAGGAACTGCAGCACGGAAAATTAAACACACGAATTGAAAGGTGATCACCGACTTTACTTTATTTTGAACATAATATTAATATTAAATTGATTTTAATGAATTTTAAACAGAATGAAACACTTCCTTTTGACACGACCTACGCTTCTCCGCCGCGCGGCGGAGAGCGGGGGTGGCAACGACCGTGGTTGTCGGCGGATGTAATTTGACTCAACGATAAACGGCTCGTGCAGAGCCGACTCGCTCATGGGGTCAGCTTTTCCGAGAGAGAAAGTGTTTCTGCCTGGTACCGAATCTGCCGAATAGGTTTTGGTTTTATGCACCTGTATAATGAAAAGAATTCTTGTAGGGAATTTGTGTGCGAAGAAATGCATGAAAGGTACGAATTCTTTTACAGGGACTTTTAGGTTATATAAATTTGATCTATTTGATGCGTGAAGCATTTAAGGTGCTAATGCGATTGCATTAGCGAAACTTATAAGGTTGGGTCGAAGTTATGGGGGTTCTTCAGGTAAGTAACAATGGGGTTTCGCGGAAGCGCCACAATACTATTATACGACGTGCTGTAGCATTATACATTCCGTCAAAAAGTATCAAGAATTGTCGACTTAAACTATCCGCCCTAGTTGAAGCTAAGAAAATTCCTGTCCCAGGTTGGCGCAAATGTTCTTAATTATGCTGCCAAATTTGAGTATCTAAGGATAGTGTGGACAGAGTTAGTTCAAATGTTCTCTAACTAGTTGGAAGGAGGGATGGTGGGAGAGAAATCATACAATACTGGCAGGTCTTGAGTGCGGTGGTAAACGCAGATCACATCTTCGAAGTCTGATAATCTGCGGTTTGGTCGGTGTGTGTGTATTTGTGCTGTCTTGTACTGTGTGTGTGGAATCCAGGAATGATCTATTATAGAGGGGAATGTTGTTGGGATGAGTGCTTTCTTCAGTTTTGTACTGAAGACACGATTGTGGTGGTCGGCTCCGAAGTGATCGAAAAAGAGGAGGGTCAAGAGCGCAAGACTCCCGTACAAGTAGGTTCTCGCTGTTCTGAATGCTTTCGAGGTACTTCTATGCTAATTGCAGCAAGTACTCGTCGATAGGGGTAATGGAAGTACCTTTATGTAGGTGAGAGTTGGGGTAATGGCGACCGTCGGGCCTTCTAGAGTGGTTGGTGTATCGTCTGAGGAGTTTCTGAAGACTCGAAGTCTTTCCATTCGGGCTGAAGATATGCTGGACCATATGGGAAAGGCGTACGATATTCCAGATCGGATGCTTATAGCAAAGAAATTTAACGTTGGTGTCAACTTTGTTGCACCACTTCAAAATGTTGTGCAGTTTCTTAGACCGACCGAGGTTTGAGGAAATTCATTTTTGGCGTATAAAAGACCCCAAGATATTTCATCCTGTTCTGTGGTCTAATCGTAGTACCTCATATTTGTATTCGAATGTTCTATGAATAGCGAGAAGGAGGTTGGGAGTGTTTACGACTCAGAATTATAGCTACTGCTTTGGATGGATTAAGTCGAATTTTCCATCGACTGTAATACTGATACTGTTCGTCCAGGTGACGGTTGAGTCGTGTACACTAGGACGTCATCCGCATAGTATATCTGGGTTATTTTCCCGTCGATATGGCGAGGAATATCTGAGATATAGATATTAAATAGGATGGTGTATAGAATGGAACCTTGTGGTACGCCGGGGCGGGGTTGAGAATTCGGGAAGCTTTCCATTCACACCGGCTTGGAAGGTTATGTTTCGAACGAAGTGGTAAATGATACTACACAGCGTATTACTAAGACCAGTATTCAATAATTTAAAGACGAGACCTTGGATTCACGTCGTGTCAAAAACCTATTAAATATCCAGGCTCACCGCGATTGTGGGTTCCTTATTAAAGAGGCGCACGCAGACGTGGTTTTGAAATATGTTGAGAGCCAAGGTGGTGCTGTGAGCTCTTCTAAATCCAAATTGGAAATCAGGTATTAGATTCTTGGCACTGATAAGGTTATTTAGCTTCCAGTATATGAATTTTGCATATATTTTGCTGGCGGAAGTGAGAAGCGAGATGGGGCGAAAGCTTGAGAGGTGATACGTTGGTTTCCCGACTTTTGCTATTGGACAAACAACAGCGTGCTTCCAAGCTTGAGGAAAGTACCCCAAGTTGTAGGCATGGATGAGCATAATAGCGAGCTTTATAAAGAATAAGGCATAAAGCCTTCGCACCGAGTGGTACGACATGTTGTCGATACCGAGTGACTTCTTATGGTTTCGAGATTTCAGCAGATTCTGTAGGGTATTTTGTGTGATGAAACCGTGATCATTATGACGTGCCACTTTTTTCCCTTCTTTGGGATTGGCTGAACTCGACCCAGGTTCCAGCAAATAGGAAATGACCTCCGTGTCTAAGATAAGCGGAAGAATCTGCCAAGAACCAGCGACAGTTTTGGAGCACTATATATATCTACTGCTGGTATCTGGTATATATGTCCGGACCGGTTGCCTTCCTACAGTCCAGTCCTCAATAATGCGTTGAATAGCACGCGGGCAGAGCTTCACATTCCGCATCGAAGACCATACCGGCGCGATCACAGGTGTTTCCAAAATACCGGCATAGAGGTCTGAATTCGCGGAAAATAAATTCGCGGACACATTAGCTTTACCTTGAATCTGTGACGTGTCCCGCTGTCCATCACTAACGGGGGAAAAGATGAGGAGGGGAAGTTATTGTTGACAGCCCTCGCCATTGACCAGAAGAGATGCGAACCAGTTGGCTACTCAATGAGTTTATTGGTCACTCTGTCGTTCTGTTAACATCGGTGGGATTGGAGCGCTATTGCTTAAAAGTTGTATCTTATATCGCTGAAATCTGATCGCATTTTTCAACAAACCATGGTTTATCGGATGAACTTGGTTTGATGGAATGCGGAATGTAGATATCCATCCCGAGAATAATAATCTCCGTGACCGATTTCGGGTATGCGTTAACATCGGGTTTTCAGAGCACACCCCCGACCACGGGAATGATTCGCAGAAATATCGAAAATCCTCCCAGTTGGCAAACCCATACATTCATACATAGCGAAGCTTCTTAGATCGGTTATTCGTTTGAAATGCGGTGGCTCCGCGATCAATACCAAACAGTGATCTGAGTTTCCCAGTAGTACAGCACTTCCACGGTATAAACGCTCGGCTCGGATGACAAAAACAGATCCAGGATGTTCGCATTATCACCTCGGGTATCCGGCATTTGCGTAGATTCCTCCACGAGTTGAGCCAAGTTGCGGCTAACAGCGAACATCTCCACTAGCCTCCCAGCCTGATCGGTTCTATTAGAATGTACCAACCAGTTGGAGTTGTGTACACTAAAATCTCTAAGGAAGACAATTTCAGAAGTCGGGTGGTTGATCCCTATCCAGTTGACAGTAGAGAAAGATATTCGAAAAGTGTCACCAGTTAACCGTCATTTCGGGAGAGGTAAAGACAACAAAGAGATTTAACAGCATTTTTCAGCACGCCATTCAACCACATGATGTCTAAATTATTGGGTTCTAACGTCTCCGTCCTTTGGAATCCCAGATCAGACTACAAGAAGACGCAGACTACCCTCCTTAAACAGAATCTCAAATGCAGGTCGTATCCTGAGCAATGAAGATATGTCGAATCAGTTGACAAACCGACCTGGGTCTCAGTTAGGGCAAGGAAATCAGGTTTCGCTGTTTGCAAATATTAGTGGACGGCGTTTACATTCGTATTGATGAAACCGATGCCCCTGATATTACAAAACGCCGTTATCCGTCGAACAGCGACAGAGTTTCGAGAACGAACCCGATTACGCTTTGCCGAATTTGTTAAAGTTCCATTATTTATCAAAATATGTGCATGATGTTCCCCCCGAAGTCCGAATGGGGAACTAGTTTACCTCCGGAATTCTTTATATCAGGAGGTAACAGCATGATTTATCTCCGTGTCAGTCTGGGCCATCAGCAACACATGCGAAACATAGTCAAAAATTTCTCCCGACGATATCGCGGAATGTACAGCGTGACGGGGTGGTATCTCAGCTTGGGACCGACTTACCACCTAAACCAACCTTTTCTCGAACCGGTCCATCAGGCAAGCTCCAAAAGCTGCCAGGGATTTCTCCCGAACATTTTACGGGGTCTATGGCTTGATCGGGTTTTATTTCTCCAGGGGTCATGGCGCTGGGACCGCCCTACCACTCGACCTTTAGTCGCCACTTAAGACAAGCTGGCCTAGCTGTGAGTATATTCGAACGCCCTATTCACAAGACCAATTCAAATCGTAATTGGTCTAATTTGGCCGTCGCTATCAAGGGCGTGTATAACGGTGTGTTATCGTGAGGATCTAGAGGTTTTTTCTTCGCCATATGAACCTTCGTTTTCTTTATTTCGTCGTTCAGTTTTTCCAATAACGCAGCATAATACTCCCCTGTCACTGATTTTCTCTTCTGGAGGTAATCGATGAAGATTTGTGCAAAAAACTTCCCGGCCGGGGGTTGGTCTTTTGCCAGCTCAGATCAACTTTCGTGTCTTTCCGGCCACTCTACAGATTGCATATTGGACTCAGGCGTCTGGTAATGGACCCAGATTTCATCCATCGTCACGAAACGTCGAAAAAAGTTGATTCGATTACGCTGTAACAACGCCAAATCATCAACGCGCTGCTCTTTTTGATCGACAGTCAGCAAACGCGGCACCCATCACGCCGATAGCTTTTTCGTCTTCAAAAGATCGTGCAAGATGTATCCCGGCGGTTTTTTTTTTTTTTTTTTTTTTTTTTTTTTGTGAGATGCCCACAGCATCAACTAACTCGCACAACTTCACTTTACCATAACTCAAAACGATTCGATGGGCAGTCACACTAGCCAGAGTTTCGGCCGAAATGGCCTATATCTCCTGGGGGATGTTGTCCTCAAGTTTATCTATAGTCTTAGGCTTTTTATATCTACAGTCTAAGACACTTGATTAGCAGTATCTTCACAAGAAAAGTCTGGCGGGGTCAAATTGGATAAATGCAAACGTCGGTCTAAATAATTTTTTTTAAAGGTGATTTTGGGTTTAGCTATGTATGGTAGAGTGCCGCCTTGTTGAAGGCAGAAGTTATCCATACCGCTTTCACAAAGAATCGGAATTAAAAAGTGGGTTATCGTAATTTGATTAGACACGCATCATTAGCAGTGCTGTTTCACCACGTTCATCTTCGCAGAAAAACAGCCCGAATACCACACAACGATACACAGTGAACGAGTGCGGACGTGTTTTTGGTTCGGCGGTCGAATTAAATGAAAAAAGTTGCTTGTATGTGTCACGAGTGGCTGAAGTATTATTGTGGACAAATAAATTACAGTCATAAAAACAGTCAAAACAAAGTAAATATAAATAAATAGAATCAATTAAAAAAGAACGAAGCCACGTGTTGTGACAATTAAAACGAAGAACACAGTTTAATACAAAAAGTGTGTGAGTAACACGTTAACGGTATCTACGTGTGAGTGCGCGAACATTGTGAGTGTGTGCGCGAGGCCACAATCTGTTTGTCACAAAAAAAGTGAAAAAAAAGAATAAAATACAAAAAATAAAAGAAAAAGTGAGAACGTAAAACAAATTGATGCCAAAATGGCAAATCGGAGAAGGCAAAATACGTACCTAAACCTAAAGACTAAACGCGTTAAAACAAATGAAAATAAGAATACAGACACGTCGATTGTAACCAGCGATGACAAAGATAACAGCCATGGTGCCCAGTACTCAGGAGCTGGAAACCAATTCAAAGAACTAGCTGTCAGCGAAACAAATGCAGACGCTAGCAATCAAATCGAGGTCCTCAACAGACTCATCCATGAGATTAGTCGTAAAAAAGAAGAACTGGATAGACAAATGGAGGAAGTTGTTAAACTAAAAAACAACCTGAGCCACAACGAGCGAAAAACGGAAATGCTAGAAAAACAACAGCAGAACAAAGACATCAGCAACCCACGAAGGCAGAGAAAACACGGCTAGACAAGGAAACTAAACAGAAGGAATCACATCAACAACAACAGCAGGAACCAAATCAACAGCACGAATCACACCAACAGCAGGAAACATCTCAGCAGGTGCCAGTCAAAAAAAAGGAGAAAGTACCTCCTATTTACATTAGCTACATGGAGACAAAGGATGTCATAAAATTGGGTGAGTTGACATGCAAAACTTTTAAAACAAAACGAATAAATGATTTTAAGATAAGTTTAACATGTGAGGATTTAGAAGGGTATAACAAAATTAAATCGGCATTAGGGAAATCGAAAAGCGAGTACTACATGTACACCCCTAAATCGGAGAAAACTGTCTCCATGCTCCTCAAAGGAGTTGACCCTTCCTTTATTCCCGAAGAGGTGCTCGAAGAGCTAAAAAACTTCGAAAACGATAGCCTGACGTTTACAGGTGTGAAACCATTTTCTACAGCAAATTCTAGAAATCGCAACCGTAGGTTGCCTTTCTTCATTGTGTCGCTAAGCCCCAATAGTAAAATTGATGGACTTAGATATATTAAATACATTAATCACCAAACAATAAGTTGGGAGAGAATAAAGAAGTGCGACCGCGTATTGCAGTGTATGCGCTGTCAACGCTTCGGGCATGTGGCAGCGAATTGCAATATGCATTTCAGATGCGTCAAATGCCTAAACAAACATATCATTGGAGAATGTCCATTGGGCAAAGAACAGCTTCCGGATAGAAGTAAACTATCTTGTGTCCTCTGTAACAACTCAGGACATCCTGCTAACTTTAGAGGTTGCCCTAAGTACCAGCAACTTAAATGAAAGTTGGAAGCCAAAAAGGAGCAAGTTGAAGAAGAGAAAAAGATGAAAACTCGCTCTTACAGCAACTTCGTGGCACCAAGTGTGTCATACGCCCAAATGGCAGGTGGAGTAAAAAATGCACCAATGATAGAACAATCACGTAATATCATTAAAACGCCTGCTCCAGAGGCACAAACTGATATAACAGCAATATTACTGTCCATACAAGGACAGTTTGCTGCGTTTGATAAAAAATTCGAAAAGATCGAAAAAAAACTGACGGAACAAGTGGCTCGAACGGACATTATCTATTCGACCCTGTTTCCATACGAACCCACACTCTAATCATAACGTTCACTGCGACTGAATTAACTTTAAAAATCATTGCTGTGAATGTTAATTCACTAATCCGCATGGAAAGAAGGGATAATCTCAGCAATATGCTGGAAGCTGAACGCCCAGATGTGCTTTTGGCTAGCGAAACTAAGCTAAATCAAAGGCACAAATTGGGCTACCCAAATTATAAAGTAATTAGACGAGATCGTTCAAATTCCACTCAGGGGCGCGGGGTCGCTGTATTAGTTAAAAATGGTCTACAACACAAAGTCGTCTACAGTAGAGATGTATACAAGTTCCAGGTACTAGAAGCCTGCGTTATAGATATTCCTTTGAAAAGTCAAAAGCATCTATATGTTATCTTTGCTTATGCTCCCGAAGCGCCACAGTGTATACAGTTTATCAATGAACTTGATAGCCTTTTTCGAAGTCTCAAGTTAGACTCAGAAAATAATTATTTCTTTATGGCGGGAGATCTCAATTCCAAGCACAGTGCTTGGGGTAACCTTATCACAAACACAAGAGGCAATGCGTTGTTCGACTGGTGGCAAACAAATGCTATCGAACATAAACTAGAATTGTAGGCTACAAGTACCCCGTCGTATCCAAGAGGAAATTCCTTCTTGGATTTACTGTTGCTGGACGAGCGAATACAACTATTAGATACGGATCTAACTACTCGAAATTGTCTTCGTACAATCGAGTACGATAGCGATCATTATGGACTTGGTGCTGTAATACATGTCCCAAACGAACATTCACTACTTGAGCAGTACAAACAGATACACTCTTTTAATTTCGGAAAAGCACACTGGTCGCGCTTTGATCGGATAATAAAAAAAGAATTACGCTCCAATGGCATAGATCCACCAACTGACAGAAATCTTCATAATGACGAAATTGATCATTATCTTTCGACGATGAACAACATTGTTACTAATACAATGAATCGTTCTATCCCAAAAGTGTCTCACTCCGAGAGCCATACAAACCGGTACAGAAACGCAACGATCGACGAGCTGTATAGGCAAAAGAGTACTCTGCTCTCTAAGTTAAAACTGCTCTACAGACAATTCAGAGATCCAAATAGCCAGGAAATAAAAACAATTAAGTCATTTATTAAAAATCTTCAAAAACTGATCCGTGACAACTATAGATCAGTAATCAATGAAGACTGGAACAAGAGAATTCAAGCCATTAAAGCTGGTGGACCGAATATGTTCCCACAAATAAATAAAGTCTTTCGAAGGAAAGATTATAATGACATCCCATGCCTGCGAGTTCCGCGGACTCCCGAGAATTGTCAAACGCTGCTGAACGCAGGACTTACCTTGGAACACATCAACTCTAACGAAGTGTTCATAATAGTCGAGGATCCGCAAAAAAAGGCGAACTCAATTGGCGCTTGTTTCGAAGCAGTGTATAGATTGAACGAATCGGCTCACCTGGAAAATAGGGCTCTCCAAAAACATGTTTCGTTACGCAATGAACTTAACAATTGGCGTCTCTTAAGTCGAAGTTTCACTGTCTTTAGTGAAAATAATAGAGCGGATTCCCCGCTTAGGGATCTAAACACTAGTATATTTGTACACAAGGATGAACTGACGGATATTCTTAGATCGATTAAGAACAAAAAATCTTCTGGAATAGACAGTATTCCAATCATTGTTCTAAAGCATTTACCTCTTGAAGTAGTGAAGGTTTACACTATTTTGTTCAATAACGCTCTAAATAATGCATATTATCCAATCCAATGGAAATCTGCAGTAGTCCTTCCCATCCCCAAAAAGGGCAAGGACAGGAGCAATCCAGCCAATCTTCGCTCGATTAGTTTGCTTCCGAACATCAGCAAGGTATTCGAGAAAATTATAAATAAAGCATTGACTAACTGGTGTGAGGAAAATGGTATTATCCCGAACAACCAATTTGGTTTTCGATCGCAACATGACACAGTTCATGCTGCGACAAAACTTGTTTCCGACATACAGTGGAACAAGGCGAAGAGACAATGAACAGGGGCCTGTTTGGTTGACTTTGAAAAGGCTTTCGACACCGTATGGTTAGAAGGGCTTGTATAAAGTTATCAAACCTAGGTATGCCCGAATATTTATTATACGTTATCTACGATATGATAATGGGTAAACAATTTGTAGTGAAATGTGGAGATATAATCTCTAACAAGACCTTCCACATCAAAAACGGCTTACAACAGGGAGCAGTGAATTGTCCCATTTTATTTAACATTTACACTAGTGATATAGTGGGTTCTCTCAACCATGCAATTGCGTATGCCGACGACATTGTGGCGTATAGATCTGGAGAAAAGATTGATGTCATCAACAGACTTCTGCAAGATGATTTCAACAAAATCAAACGTTTTTGCGATAACTGAAAATTAAAAATAAATTTCCAGAAAACAGAGACTATCCTTTTCAGAACGCCACTGTCCAGTGCATCAAGGGACACAAAACGCAATTGGAAAACATTTTCTATTGCGGGAAGTAATAATCTTCCACTACAAGTAAAAACTATAGTCAGATACCTTGGAATCTGGCTTGATCAATATCTTTACTTTGATAAGCATACAGCAGCTGCTCTTACAGCAGCTAAAAACGCATATGCAATGACACGAAGACTCTTCCGTAGTAGTCTGCTGGACCCCAAGGTGAAAACAATTTCATACTCAGCATTCATCCGACCAATATTGGTGTATGGCTGCCCGGTATGGTACAACATATCCCCATTTTACATGGAGAAGTTTCGGGTGTTCGAGAGGCAGTGTTTGCGTTCCTGCCTAGGAATGTATAGAACCCCAGAGTCGCAGTATAAGAAATACTATCCGAATAAACTCCTGTATGACAAATCAGGACTAAACAGGATAGATAACTTCATTATCAAGACTATTCGTGGTCACACAACAAAGGCAATGTGCAGCGAAAACGATCTCATTTCGGGAGCATTCTATCCCAATGATATGTATATGGAGAGTACTCTCCATAATGGGTTCATTCCCCCAGAAGCGTTCCCTTTCTTGGATAAAAAAGGACTTATCCAAGACAAACGTGGAGTCCCTATTATTTACCACGCTTTCCGTGGTGCCAGGGATAAACGAATTCTCCACGATAACGATATCTCTAATTTTCCAGATCGCCTGCGTTTTAGTATGGTGATCGGTGAAAGAGATAAATCAATAAAAGATCGATCCCATCCCAACTGGTGGTGGATCAGTGATGAAGAAAGGACTACACGTCCCCAAACATAGTATGCCACTCAGGCGCACCGCTTTCCTTCCCCCTATCCACAATTCCCAATTATTTTTATTTTATCTTTTAATTTGGTTTTAATTTAATTTTAATTTTTTATTTTTTTTATTTTAATTTTTATTTGTATTCCTTTATTCCTTCTTTATGTTTGACCGTTTTGTTTTATTTTTATTTTGCTTGTCAACCCCCTATATATGTAATTAAAAAAAAAAATTATAAATAATACAGTATGTAGAAAAAATAGAATAAATTTTAAAAGAGAAAACATATCAATTATTGTGACATGTTGTAAAAACAGTTATTGTACGCCGAAAGGCATATGAAATATGATAATGTGTAATTTAGAGTGCTTGCGAAGAGCCAGTAAGTTAATGTAAGAATGTTATTTGTAAAATAGATGTTAACATTTAGTCTTAAGTGAAATATGTAATTGAATTGTTGAATAAATGTGGATATAAAACAAAAAAAAAAAAAAAAACAAAAAACAGCCCGAATACCATATCATCACAAGCATCACACCAAACAGTAGTCTTTTGGTCGTGAGGAAATAATATTTTGGGGGTTTCTGGTGTCATGGAACCCACAAAAATCTTCCGTGCAAATGTTTTTTCTCCATGTTCTCTGCAATTGAGAAATTATTTTGAATGTACAGCTGAACAATACTAGCAGGTTCAACAGGTGTATACTGCTCCATAACAAAAATCTCCTAAGACTGATGTTGCGTGTTCTATGACAGTTGTTCAAAAATGTCAAAATTATAGTATTGCCCAATGGGCTCACCTAAGTTGGACAATCCAGCACTTTTACGATTTTTACGATTTAGGTGCTAATTCCAATTTTGTTCGATTATTCAAGAGCTGATTCGAAATTACGAGGGTTATTATTATTATTATTATTATTTATTGGCCTGTAGGAACCCCTGTCCTGGACACTCTCCTTCCACGCTTGACCATTCGATCCGATCTCCTCAAGGTCAAACCTAACGTTGTCCTCCCATCTCCGTCGCGGCCTTCCTACCGGTCTCTTTCCCGTTGGTCTACCGTCAAGAATTCTATGCACGGTCCTATCGTTTCCCATTCGCGCCACGTGTCCGGCCCATCTTCGCGACTTGATTACTCTCACTATTGTAGGTTTGCGATATAGCTGTTCCAATTCGTGGTTGTGGAGTTTCCTCCATTGTCCTGCCTCCTCGTCATATTTACCTCCAAAGATGCTTCTCAAAACTTTATTCTCGAATACGCGGAATTTGTTTTCCTCCCGTTTTGTGAGAGCCCATGTTTCGCATCCATATAGAACAATCGGCATGATTATGGTTCTATAATATACACGGAGTTTTATATTCTGTGATAGCAGTTAGATTTCAGCAGTTTACTGACTGCGTGCCAACTAGCGTTGCCGGAATGCAGTCTCTTGTTAATTTCCTTCGACATTTCGTTACTGGCCGTCAGTATCGTTCCCAGATATTTAAATTCTTTAACTTTTTCAAATATCTTACCTCTGACGCTTATATGTGTTCTCTGAGGTCCACCTGCTCTCGCCGTAATCATGTATTTTGTTTTGTCTTCATTTATTTCTAGGCCCACCTCTTAGTACCACGGAGACGTAATTTGCTGTGGACGTGAATTTATATCGAATATCTCTTGGGATAAAGTGTACAGAATCACGTTTTTTTCAATGCAAGAGTTTATTCTCGCCTATGCAACGCGGTGTCCATAACGGGGAATCACACTATCCAACATAGTGGAGTTCATGGATGAGTAAGTATGGTCAGTCGGATTCCAAAGGGATTTTTAGAGACCAGGCATGACGAAGATGCAATAGTAATGAATATGCAAGAGGCTTTCCACAAAATACGAGTAATCATATAAAAACTATAAGCTTTTGGGTTCCCGTTAGCGTTACATACCGTGGATTATATTGTTCTTAGAAAGCCGGCTATATCAAATACAATTTGGGTTCCCATTTGCTGACCAATTTTAAGGTGAATCGAAGCCTAATTCGTCTAATACTCGTATTCACAGTTTGTAATAATATAATATACATGATGACAATTCTACAACGTTTGATGGATTCCTATATAAATGTGTGAGAGCACCTAGACTCCTTTGAAATTCTGACTTGTTCCAAAATTTTGTAAACCGGTACCAAATTAAATTTAATTTCCATTCTTTTCTTAGAGAGAAATTTTATGAATCTGCTACAACCTCAAGGGATGTGTATTGCGAATTCATCAGTGATGAAGTAGTAGCGCCTTGCCGCTTTTTTGTTTTTTGTTGTTTTTGTCCACATTCCCGTGTTCCAAACTATTTTAGAATTTCTTTATAGCTGACCACCATGAATACTTAAATCTTCCACCAGACGAGATCCAAGCTCCCGCTGCTGGCAACGTATTTTATCAAGGTTTGATCTGTTGATGTGATCCCGGTAAATAAATGAATGCGTGACTTCAACTTCCACATTCATTAGGCCGGTGCTAACTACGTTTTCTCATTAGGCCACATATATTTAACACCGAATCAGAGAAACCTTTTTGTGTCGCAGTCGCCTTAATGAACCGTGGTGGGTGTTCCTGGCGCCCGCAGGCCATCATGTTGATGGCTCCCTCTAGCCCCATGGAAGCAGAAGAATAAAAGAAACGAAATGTTAAAATCATTTCTCAAATCTAGTCTTTCTTCTTTTGATGAGTTGAAAATATCACGTTTGGATAGTGTGGAATTGTGGCTCCTTTCAACCACTCGGGCGCGTCATAATTACAGTCAAAGCCATTAAGCATTTCAGTGTGCGACGGGAGAGACATATTTTCCAGTTGAACTCATGTTGGAGGAGATTGAGTAATTGCTTTCAACTCTTGAATAATTGGATAATTGGTGCAATCAGAGGCATTAACATATATTTTCGGAAGCCGCCTATGTCAGAACGGTTAAGTGATAAAATGGTCAACACTTCAAAGACCATTATAAGACTGCAGAGATATAGTTGACTAGAAAAAAATGGTGTGATGCTGTGACGGATGTCATCGCGTATATAATTAAAAAAAAAGAAACATTTTTATGTGTAATGTCCCCAAGGCCGAGTTAAGTTAATTTAGTTTTTATCTAGAGTTTGATTAAGTGAACAGTTTTGCCGTGAACTAGTAGATGGCGCAGCTGGATCTATCTTGGCAGCATGAAAATACAATTAATACATGGTATTTGAATCCAAAAATATATTGCTTTATATTATTCTTGATCAGTTGAAAAAGTGTTTAAATCAATAAAAAATAAGTTTAAAAAAAGTCGCAAGGTGTATTACACCTTTACATAGCGTGTAAATAAGTCACGATAATTCTAATAACTATTGTACGACATTTAACTCCCATCTCGAGTGCACTTATAAAGGCAGTGATCTGGGGTGCTATTAGCTATACACGTTCTGTCCCATAAAAAACTGCAATCGTTTTCTACAGCGGTATTTAATTTATGTAGTGAGAGCTTTCTTAGGGGGTTATAACTGTTTACAATATTTTTTCCATTTTTTTTATTAGCTTTAAGTACGCCAAAACATTCCTAGATATATAATCAATAATCTCCAATCATGAGAAAACTCAAAAATGTTCTCAAATTAAATTTTTTTAGAGCCACTCTGAGATGTAAAAAAAAGCAAATTTCGACTATACCATTGAGGCTGCATTTTTGAACCTCGCGGTTATATATATTTGGGGTCCTGATCCCCGAACCGTCTTCAGCGTCGAGGAGGCTGCTGTTGACGGTGATAATGCTGCAGGCATAGAAGACAGTAGGACGGTCGGTCAAAATAGGAATAGAAACAAACCAATTGATGGAAAACGTTTACAGAGCCGGCACAAACATGTGAAACCGGACCTGTCATACGTGGACGTACTTCGCAGCACAAAGGCAGACCCGGGACTGGAAGCAGTGGGGCAGGCTCTATCCAGAATCCACAAAATCCAGAAAAGCGATTTCCTTCTCCAGCTGGAAAAGACAAGTGGCAGCGCGGGAGGATACAACACCGTCATTAGGGGAGTACTGTGAAAAGAGACAAATGTACGAAGCCTGACACATTGAGTATTAATCGAGTTCAAAGGCATAGGTGAGACCATCACCAAGGTGGAAATGTGTGAGGCAGTAGCTTCCCAGTTTAGAACCTGTTTGTATTAACCTCCCTTTAGCAATAGCAATAACAATAAGAAAGCTGGCACACATAAAATTGGAAGGGTTGCGGGAGTTCTCTATATCGCATGGACAACCAGCCCACAATCCCGACCTAAATTCGACCGCTAACAGCGCGTCACATCATCCCCTATCCCACCGTTCAGCTATTTTACCTGTAAAAGAAAGCATAGCTGAATTCATTATTCTATGCAGATAATGCAGAATTGAGTTCAGCTCCTTTTTGCGATACGGCAACTCCATTTTGCTAGCTCATGAGATTTCCACCGGAAATCACATCATGTCGGTTAGCAACAACAAGTCGAATCAGACGACGATGTTGCATCATAGCAAAACCGCTGGGGTTATTTCAGCATCTTAGAGTCTGGTTCTCAAGCTGATTATTTCCCAAGCATCAGCAGCGTCCTATCGACTTTCCCCAGATACTCTATCCGCTGGGGATCAATGATTTCTTCTTACAGGTGAATAGCGCAAACTACGTTTTCCTCTCCTTCACAATTCTGTCTTTCCATAGTGCAATGCACTCTGAGATCACCACAATCACCGCACTAAGTCAGTGGATCATTCTCAGACGCTGCATTAATACACACACACTAACCCAGATCAACCCTGGGTCATTGTGCTTTCCTTTTGATATCTTCATCCTTTCTGCGCCCATCGACGTGGAACGAGTGCGCGAGCACTTATCCACCTCGATGAGCGTGGGGACTTGAAGGATGCACAATAGAGCACGATTACCATTGGCTGATCGTTATGCAAAAGCAGAAATCTAAATTTCCATCCCTAATTCGAGTCAGTCGCTTGTCGTTTATCACCGCGGTCAGGTCACGCCGCCGCTCGGGGACGGCACGGAATCGATATCACGCCGGGGTCACCAATGTAGGGTTAGGAAGTAGGATGCCGAACATGGGCTATGATGCACTTTACCCGCCAGCACAGTCGTTTCTCAATCGTCACCGCAGATAGTCACACGATACGTACTATAATCTTTTGACTGACTCTAAGTTCAGAGTCAACTCGCGGTCGAGCAATAGCGGCGTCGGATACCTTCTTCGTAAAATAATTTCATGATTACCAAAGTAATTTTTTAAATGGTGTATTATTTGTCAAAGCGTATTTTTTTTTCAATAGTTACATTGAGTCGCGATCCTTTCCTGTAAGAAAAACTAAATACAAGTTTTTCAATTTAAACCTATAATAATTTATTATAATGTACAGTGTAAGAAATTAAGAGTCATCACTAGGGAACCGGTCTTGGCCTTATTTAGCAAGTCCCGAGGCTTGTTAAATTTTCCATAATGATTTGTTTTTTTTTTCGGGCAAGGTCATTAGTCTTGCGGCAGGGATTAATAAAGGACATAAAAACAACAGATTAAACTGTGTTAATTTTTTTTACACCTATTTTCTCTGCGAACAATTTGACTACGTCTGTGTTGGCGGGTAAAGTGAATCATTGCCCATGTTCGGCATCCTACTTCCTACCCCCACAGGGTTGTCTGTCGTATCTGAAGACGAATCCCACTGATAAAATGTTTTAAATGCTTGGAGTTCAGGCTTGTGGCCAAGCACTACAAAACTCAGTCGGTAGTGCGAAACACCTGGCCATATCCCTAAAGATTGAGATCAAGTTGCATGATCTGCAAGGAAACGAGCCCTGAAGAATCAAGCCATCCGCCTGGTACCAAGAGCTGCCCGGAACTAAGGATATGAATTAAATCAAAGACCATGATAAAGATTATACAAATTAATCTAAATCATTATGAGATGGCCTACGATACAAATGGACAACGAGGAGAATGCCGAGGTGGTCAGCAAACCATATAATGTAATTCATAGCAACATATGGATCAGTGACGAGACCAGACTAGCAGCCATACGGCCAAGACATGGCTTTCAAAACATCGGTGACTTTCATAGAAGCTTAAATTAATAGAGTCTCCTTCTACAGCCGTTATACACGGTCTACTCGGACCACAGGCAAAAACCAAACTATGGTAGACCTCATGCTAAGTGCTAGAGATAGAAAATCCAATGTCCAATGTCATGGTTGGTGGCTTCAATGCATGGGCGATCAAGTGGAGCAGCAAACGTACTAACACGAGGAGACGCCGGCTTTTGGAAACATTTGCATCGTTGCAAGTCACCGTCGCAAGCACTGGCAAGTAAAACACATACCGCAAAACCAGAAGAAGGCCAGTAATAGATGTCACTCTCATCCGCAACCGATTCGTGAGTATAACTAAATGACAGATTACTGGAACATATATATATCTATATATCTATATATATACCTAAACGTACAAACAAGTCCTAAATGGAAAGAGTGCGAATGTTTTTTTGAAATCATTGTGATTTCCCGCAACTCAACAATCGAAAGAAGTGCGACGCATATGGTCCAATACTTACAAGAAACAGTAACACAGCGAGGGACGCAGCAAAGCCTAGACGGGTTCCCAGGGATGAGAGAAAACCATTCTATAGATGGACGAACGAAATTAAAGCCCTAAGAGCATAATGCTTACAATCTTGTGGCGGTTCTTTAAAGTCTTCTCCAAGAACCACCCACCTCCTCAACCTAACCAGTCTTTTCCCTCACCCACAAGACACCATACCTCCCTGCAAGTTTGGGGCAGCGTAAGCTCCCAGCAGCATTTTTCATACCTGAAAGGAAATCTCTCCGACAGCATACATAATTCTGAACATTTATGGTTCATACTCCATGAACCAGTCATCTCCTATCGGCTCAGTTTATCATCAATTAACGATAAATAAACGCTGGCCAGCGTATTGCGGACACAGCTGCAGCCGGTATTCCCTTATACCATACATAATTGTATATCTTATCTATTCCCTAAGGTTCGCTGAGTTGCGACCAATTTCCTAATCACTATACAACCGAGTATTTGATTTAGGCATAAACATGATCATTTGTTTCCCCGCGTACATGCCCATGAAGACCCATCATTTAACCCAAACAAATAACCCATACCTACCGTCGCTGAGTTTTCTGTGGACTTAACGTCCATGAACAATTTTCTATATTCTGCTATAGAGCCATTCGGGTAAAGCAAGTAGATTCCCAATCTCTGGTGGAACTATCGTCACCAGCAGATATCGCCTACAACGAAATTTCCCTGGAATCTTAAGTAAATACAATGATGACCCTGCGCAACATAGGCACATCATGAACATTGTGCATCCCATCATTGGACCTGTGAAATAGCGTTTTTGTTTACCTTGTAGCAAAAATTTATTTTCGTTCCCAGGCGTACATCATCAACGATCTATGGCCACATCGCCGGGGCCCCTGATGATCATACATTGTTTGATCAGGTGTTCGCTGACCATTGTCTGCATTGCAGGACATCGAACTTGCCTATACGGTATAGGAAAATTCTCCCACGCTCGATCACGATTGGCCGCCGCCAAGTTAATGGTTTTACTCTTCCTCCAGTGAGGCAATTCACGACCATTGAATCTGATGGATGTGAGTTGCATCGTGGAGTCAGATTTTATCACCAGTCGGGTGCGAACCTGTTTTGTCTCAAGTGCGAGCTATCTAACGAGATACATCTCGAGGTCGTGTTTTTGTCGAAGTCGTAAAATTTAGAAGTGTCCGATTCTCGCGTATTAATACATCTCTTGTGAGGAGATTGAACTGAAAAATGGGTTTTACACTATAAACCGCTGTAAAGGAACTTTTCGGGTTTTTGTGGTAATGAATCATCTCAGTGAGCGTACAATTTTAATTAAATAAGCCAGAATAAAGAAAACGTCGTGAAGTGTAATAAGACGTTCAAGTCATGTTAAATTTATCCCGGTATGCGATCTTCTATCGAAGCCATTTAACGCTGTCAATTAACATTAAGCCATTTAACTCTGTCAATTAACATGTATTAACAATAACCCTTTGGACAAATAAAAAACCTTTCAACTAGTTAACCAATGTTTTGTTTTATCGAGTTCGTAGACCAGTAGATGGCATCTCAGTGAACCAGTGTTAGGAGATAAGTGGAACTAGTGCCCATGTTAGGTACACCATACTCAAACCCCCCACAATCTCACCGTGCGATACAGGGTTCAAGAGGAAGAGTCGACTCCCAAGAACACTTTGATATCTTAAAAAAGTCATGGCGGGATCGAAAGACTAGCCTATTAAAAATAGTAATGCGGGATGCTTCAGACACATCTAAGCAGAAGCAGGCATAAGCCACTGGGGAATCGCCTACAGAATGGTTATAGGAAGACAAAAGCGGCACAAAACCCCACACTTAACTGACTTCAACACCCTACGCCCAATAATAGAGCACCTCTTTTCTCAGAAATCTAACGCGAAATGAGACGTTGTAATATACTCTTACACCGACGCCATACCAGCCCTGTCGATAAAAGAGATGCAGAGGACATGCAAAATAATACATAACGAAAAAGCTCCTGGGCCCCACAGATTCCCAAATAAAGCTGTCAAACCGGCACTTAAAACGAGACCAGAGATAATCCAAGCCAGGATGCAGGAATGCCGCAAAGGCATTCTCGATGCCTGGAAAATTCAATACCTAGTATTTTTGTCAAAAAGAAAGAATAAAGCACCAGATAGCCCATCATCCTATCGCCCTATATGCCTATTGAATACAATAGGGAAAACCCTGGAAAAGATGAATTTGGTAGATTGCTCGCCATAGCAACAAACAACGGAGCACTATCGAATTTTCTTCAGGAAGTCACGATCGACCACTGACACCATCAAAATAGTGGTTAACATGAAAACTGAGGCCACCAATAGACATGTCGATAATTCAAAGCGCATCCGTTAAAGCCCTATACCATAGCAAGCCCATCATTTCCACATTAATTGTGTGTGTTTGAGTTTAGAAATCGAATTCGTACACGCGGCAACTGTATGATGCGTTGAGCTTCATTTCAATCTTCTAGTGAATCCAATCGTGATAGCGTCGGTTCGAATCACATGCTCTGCACTATCGTGGCGAATGCTATAACTGGTGATGAATTCCGAGCTTCAGAGTGCCAAAGTTATCAATTTGTTGTATTATTAAAGACTGTAATGATAGATTGGGGCGAGATGGCGGAAACCCTGACAACTCTTCCACACTGAACCGTCCCCAGAAAAGACAAGTCGAACCCTGAGGTTGTTCAAGCCCCAAGCCACAAAATACCTAATCTTCGCAGCGAACGAGCACGTCGACAACCCCGTTGGGGGCATCATGGCGGTCGGCGATAGGACCCGGGACACCCTTGCCCAGCGGATCGTCGCCATGGAAGCAGCCATCACACAACTAGCCTTCAAACATCAGCCGGCCAACCGAGACAACCCCAACAGGCGATAACGTCGAAGCCACCCGACGCCAAGGCTGGCAGCCAGGACACACGACAGATACGATACCGGAAGGCCAGCGCAGTGGTGCTCGTACCACTGAGAATTCTGTGGTGACGCGCCGACCAGCAGGCCAACCTGCATATTCGCGAGGTCAGCAAACGAACTCGACCACCCCGGATACAGGTAATGGAAGTGGGCCTAAACGACGGGCGTTGCAACGCTATAACTGGTGACCCCGTCGTGATCTGTATGACATAATATAAACTCCCATACGGACACAGAACTTTTCTACTTCAATCACATGACTCCTATGCAGAGTACCGGCTCGCTCGCCTGCTCTGCCATTCTCTCTCTCCTCGCTCAGTCGTTCGCATTTCAAAGTTACTGGAAATGGAGTGGTGTGACGTTTCTAGCAGGTACGCACGACTAATAGGGAAGAACAACACCACCACAAGACAAGTCAATAAATCAATGCACTTCCGTTAAAACCGTATACCATAGCAATAACATAACAATAACGTATACCTCAGAAATCGAATTCCTACATGCGGCAGTGGCCTGATGCGTTGTTCTTTTGTTCTATCTTTTAGTGATTCTAACCGTGATAGCGGCGGTTCGAAGCACACGCTCTTCACTATCGTCGCAAACTCAAATAGTATATATAAATATATATATATATATATATATATATATATATATATATATATATATATATATATATATATATCGGCTCCTCGATAGTATAGTGGTTAGTATACCCGCCTGTCACGCGGGAGACCGGAGTTCGATTCCCCGTCTGGCAGCCTCTGGCGCAAGACTAATGACCTTGCCGGGAAAAAACAAATCATTACGGAAAATTTAACAAGCCTTAGGACTTGCTAAATAAGGCTAAGACCGGTTCCCGGTTGTACCGATGATGATGATGATATATATACTACACACTAACTATACTATCAACATTTTTCAATATAGTCTCCTGCGTGATCTACACACTTTTGCCACCGTTTTGAAAGCTTTAATACCCCTTGTTCCTAAAAATGGTTAGGGCGAGTTGTTATTCAATTGCACACGCCCTCCTCGACTTGTTCATTACTTTCGATTTTCTTTCCTCCAAGTGATTCCTTCAAGGGTGCGAACAAAAAATAGTCGCGACAAGACAAGTTTGGGCTACAAGGAGGGTGTTAGAGGGTTTCCCAGCCCATTTCTTCCAATGTATCCCTTGTCAAGGACACGGTGTAAGGCCCGGCGTTGTCATGAAGAAGGATGACATCTCGAATGGGCATACCTCGTCTTTTGTTCCGATATGCGGCTTTTGACGACTGTAACAACTGACAGTAGTAAGCTGCATTCACTTTCACTTTCAAAAAGCTTTTGAACAGCATGGATGTTGTCATCTGTACGACTTGTTCTTGGCCGTCGATAGCGGCTTTCGTCTTCGATGCGTTCTCGCTCACATTTAAATTCTTTGGCCCACGGATACACACTATTCTGAGACAGCGTATCACCACCAAACTGTGCCTTCAATCGAGCCAAAAATGTTCGAGGGTTTGACATCTTTATTTGTTAAACATTTTATAATAAGCCGTTGCACAACAACTGACTACAATATTGAGCGAGGCCGCTAGCCCAGTCGGTTCCCCTACTCTTCAGAAACCAAACAACAGCCACGCACAAGATTATATAGCTCGCAACTTGTTGCCAAGCAAAAAAAGGAAAATTACTGTTCATATTTGATTCACCCTCATATATATATATATATATATATATATATATATATATATATATATATATATATATAACGTCTTTAACTCGGCCAACTGGTTGCCCATCAGAAGATCCCTTTGTTCAATGGGCCACCCAATCTCTTAAAAATAATCATAAATTACTTCATTAATGGAAATCTTATGTACCATACAAACAGGGGTAGACAAATTGATCACGTCTCGGCCAAAGTTTTTCAAGGGTCAGTATTTGATCCGTTCCTGTGGAATATTATTTACGATGGCATTTTACAAATAAAACTGCCACATGGAGTGGAAATTATTTGTTTCACAAACGACCTTATGGCTGAAGCAATCGCTAACTATATAAACGAGGTGGAAGCGGCCACTAATAAGGCGATTCAGCTACTTAAAGGCTGCCTACGATCCGCAGGACCAAAACTAGCCGACCGCAAAAATAGATGCAGTCCTAATAACGATTGAGGAATATGCTACCTTCCGGATAGGAAACCGGGCCATACAATCGAATGAAGCTGTCATGCACTTGGGAGTTACCCTCGACAACAGACTAAGATTTGTGTCCCACGTAGAGGAAGTGAGTAAGAAAGCCGCAGCAGCCCTATCTGGTATATTGCCAAATATCGGTGGTTCCGGTAAAGAATTATCCTGTTAAAGGTCGTCACATCCATGCTACCTTAAACCACCCCAGCGTGGTCAGAAGCACTACAAACAAAACAACAGCAAAGAATTATGACAAATACACATAGGCTTTGTGCATTAAGGACAATATGCGGTTTCATTTGTTATAGCCGGACTACTCCCCATAGACATCCTAGATGAGAAGATGCTTCAGATCTATACAAGGCGAGTCACAAGGGATGAAGTGCCTGGCGGAACCGCAACGATAAAGCTAGAAGCAAGAAAAGCTTCTATTGTTTTATGGCCGGCAAGACACGACACGAGCTTAAGAGGCAGGTTGACCTTTAAACTCATCCCACCGTAGAAATAGCGCTCACATGGGAAATGTAACTACCACCTTACGGAGTTGTTGTCAGGGCAAGGTGAGTATCGAAAATACTTAAACCGCTTTGGACACGAGGGCTCATCCTTCTGTCAACGATGCAAAGAGCGGCAAGAGAATGCTGGACATTCCATTTTTGTATGCGGCCACTTGAGAAGCAACCTCTCGTGGACAAGACAGCTCATAAAAAATATGATGTGAGCAGAGGAACGTTGGCCGAAATCTGCACTCCTTAGTACAGAATAAGCTGCGAGATCTCGAAGGAGGAAGAAAAGAAGCTACAAGGAAGCAACCGGAGTTCAGCTTAATGAGCTAATCTGCCCCACAGAAGAAAGTCCGAACTCAGGCCCGCGGTGAAAGTGGTAGGAAATGCTGGGGTGTGTTTTAGTACGTAGACGTAGTGTTGTAGCATACTCTACAACTCTGTGGTTCGTGCTTCCCAAAGGCTCGTTCCCGCGGAAACTTTAGAAGATCGCAACCATAAAAAAATAGATAAATAAAAACATGCAAAATTGTAGCAGAACCAGAAATTAAGACCACAAATAGTACGCTGTTCTACATGTAACATTTAGGCCTGGACGTTAGTGAAAACGTCAAAAACTGTAAATCGTTATCCATCCTATTACACGTTGTTGGTGAAAATCGAATCATCTATCCGATAAAAAGAAAAACGAGCTACGTGATGCCCATTTCATCAAATCTGCATTCTCAAACTCCTACTGATACCCGAACACTTAAAGGACTCAAATAAGTCCGCTATATTTTTATGGCGAAAAGGAACGTACCCAGAACACCTCTTACTATAAAAATTATCGACAAACAAGAGGGTTATAACTTCACTGCTGAGGTGTCATTGAGCAAACCCGAAAACATTGGGTTGCCATACCGAATAACAGTGGTTGGATAGTGATATCGTTGGAAAAATGTAGGATTGGTTTTATTTAGTCAGGTAAACCTTTTTCGGTTGCTTGTATAGCGTTACGAAGCAATGAAGAACGTGATTCGAAACCACGTTATAAAGTGCCGATACATTAGACCACGGCCTCGTTAATGCGAGGATGCCTCTACTCGCTACGTACGCCGTGATTGGTATGTTGATGCTCCTGTGTACGGCGCTGATGAAATTTTTGAATTCGTTGTTGGGTGTGTGTAATCTATGAGTTACTTTATTAAATATGAAAGAGCAGTATGTGTACGTTAGAACGTGCATTTCAAAAAGAGGGAATCTTCACGTAAAATCGTACACATCAAAACTTATCGTTTTCTCTATAGGTTAATTTATCTATTAAGTTTAATGGAGTGACATAGCAGTAAAAAATTGTTATATTAAATCCATTGAAATACAGTTAATGAAGCCAGACCAGCAAACAAAATAGCGTATGGGGTCTGAGACATGACTCATACAATGAATTATGTCTCCATATCTCCTATCGGGTGCCTAAATGTACTCTACCATTTATCAATCTAATCGAGGTCACTGCTATTAACCCCCACGAAACAAGCTTCATTTTCTTTACTTGTATCCTAATCGTATTAGATATTCTTATATGCACCATTCTAAGAACAAGTAATTAAATTTGACAACGACTGCAAGTCGAACCGGTTAGATGGTGTACAGACAGTTCCCGCAAATAGCATTCAAACAAGGCTTCATGCTGCACCTCATGGCGCGCATAGCCCCATACGACTAGGAAGACCTTAAAAGACTCTTAATTACAGATTGCTACTGGAGGTGCAGACGTAATTAAATGCGGCCCTATCGCGGCTATTTGAAATTATGAAGCTATTCCAATATAACGTGATAACGTATGACAAGTAAACTTGGCAGCTTCAGTGCCTGGAATGTGCTACTGGAATTGTGTTTGCAAATCATTTCCTTGAAGGCAACATATGTTGGTATGTGTGTCTAGGCGTTAGGACATTACGCAATGTGTACTTAGCTTCTTTCTTTTAATGAAAGAACAGACTGCTGCTGTAATCTAGCCTCTTGTATATTGGTACGAGCTCACGGTTGCAGTATTTCATAGTTACGAGAGTTACCCAATTGCATGCTTGCGTCTGAAAACATTCATCTCTGATTACAAAGCTTGAGGTTCCATAAGAGCTCACCGGCTCTGGATAGCAATTTGCAGATGCATTAGTGCTGATGATTGGTGTATTGAAATATCTTCAGCCTTAAGAAATTGAAAATTCTAGACAACAATCCACAGAACTGTGAGTTTGTTCAAGTAACTGTCCGTCGGAACGTATCTGCTGTCTTACACTCAGCCAAACGTGGGTATGAAGAGCTCAATCCAGTCTTGCGCACAGTATACTACATGTGACTGACTGGAGACCTGGTGAAATTATACCACGTGGGTCCTAAATCAATCGGCTGAGGTACATGAGCAATTTGCAATCTGCACAGATCATTGATCATGTTTAATTTCAGGTAATGCTAGGAGAGCAAGATAACCATCGGCTTATAAATTGCTCAGTGTCGTGATTAAAAGTGGATCCAATGCTGGCACGATCGGTTCGAACATCAAGGGATCAGTCAATTCCGTCGGGGTTGTGTGTTATTTTGATGATGATTAGGTGTAACCGAGTTTGATGGGAATGAGTGTAGGCTGTTCGGTTGGGTCTTTATATGCGATGACTGATCTCATTAAGTTTAGCTTTTAATATGACGGATAAATCGTTTTCCAGTGACGTGACTAGGTGTGTTCTGGATGTTAACACGTTGTGTGAGGGCAAACATAGGTTACAGGTTGTTCAAGGCATAGCAGAATGTAGCTCGCTTAATAGCCGTGATGGGATTTAAGAATCCGGCTTGACAGGTGGTGTGCCTTTGGTTTCAGAGTAAAGAAAAAGTTTAGTTCATGTCAGGGCACACAGTTTTCACTAAATTCATTGACCTGGAGAAAACTCAGAAAAAATCTAGAAGGTATGGTTACCTAGTGGTATCTTATGCATGGATACATTATTTATTTACTCATCCGTTGAATGAAGTATCTGGAATTTGCAGACGATACATTTTCTGATAACATTTTTATTTACACATGATGGATATGGTGTTGAGCAATAACAGAATAAAAGAATTCCATTTTACCCTGGTTATGCATTTAAACGTCTGAAATAGTCGTATTGATGTTTTGCATACATTCCTCAGGAGGACAGCCCCTTCACAAATATACATAGCAACTTACTACTGAGCGACGCCGAATCGGTAATTTATCAAATACTAATGATGCAAATGCAAACACGGGAACCAAACAATCCTTAAATATCAGGTAATTACTATAGCCCAACCGTTTCAATGGAATGCACTGGAAAAGTGTTTATCAATCAAATCAAGCAAAACAATCATGTGGTGGTTTGCATGCTCTTGGAACGACTGATTTGCATACGTTATAACCAGAAGATGCATTTACCCAGCAAAAAAGGCAATGGTATACAAACAAGAACCATGTGGGAGGCTTTTCCCTAAAGGGAATAATTAGTAGTGAACTCCAATAATTAAAGAGTGGAGTATTGTGTAGGTACGGTACGAGGTATTGGTCCTTGTTGTCGGTTGGTTAACACGAATTTTTCTCGAAAAGTCAGCATCCGCAACATAAGGTGAAAAATCCCTATTGTGCCTGACTACGTATGATCACAGACTATAATTTCTTGCACTTTGCGGAACCTAGTTGATAACTGTTCTGAGATTTCGCATTTTAACCTGGCGCTGATACACATATAGGCTATAATAAAACACATACATACATAGGTTATATTAATGTAGATCTAGACAACAGCCCCTTCACATCCGATGTAATAATGCAGCTAATTGGATGGTTAAGTAGCTATAAAGTGCATTGATGTTAAGCCAAGATTCCGAAGAGGTTAGTTTATCTCACTTAGAATATAATCACAGCTAGGTGGGGTAGGTGGGGTCCCAACTCTCTACCGCCTATTAAAATGCCAATCCACCAAGCTGTAGGCTACGTAAAATGCTCGAGAGAAATCCATGGCCACCTTTCAGCGATGAACCGGTTCGAAAAAAGGTGTAAGTGGTAAGTCGGTCCCAAGATTAGATACCAACCCGACGTGCTATACGTTCCGTGATATCGTCTGGAGAAATTTTCGACTATGTTCCGGACGTTTGGCGGATGGCCTGGATTGAAGTTAAGATATTAAAATGTGATGGTACTATAGCGTTTGGGATGATAGTGAAGAACGTGTGATTCGAACTGACACTATGACTGTTAGAATCATGAAAAATTGAACCAATGCGTTATACATCAGGCTACTGGCCGTGTATAGAATTCGATTTTTAAACTCAAGTATATTCAACTGATGCGAATTGTTATGTTGTCGCTATGGTATACGGCTCTGATGCATTTTCTTATTCGATTTTTGTTCAGTGCTCTTCTGTTAGAAACGCCACAGTACCTTCTGAGATAAAAATTTCCCGAGGTAAACTAGTTCTCCATTCGCATCTCCGGAGAGACTATGTCAGGGGAACATCATGGAAATCTTTTAATAAAAAATCGAACTATAAACGGGTTTGCCCGCTAGATACTGTCCACGTCTAACTAGGAACGTCATTTTGTAAAATCAGATTCACAGCTAAACCTGATATCCTAGCCCTAACCGAGACTCGGGCTGACTCATTAACTTACTCGACATGTCTTCGTAGCCCATTATCATCATCGGCACGACAACCGGAAGCCGGTCTTGGTCTTATTTAGTAAGTCCGGAAGCTTGTTAAATTTTCCATAATGATTTGTTTTTTCTGGGCAAGGTTATTAGACTTGCGCCAGAGGCTCCCCGAGGGGGAATCGAACCCCGTCTCCCGCGTGATAGGCGGGTATACTAACCACTATACTATCGAGGAGCCTATGATAGGACTTATATTCGAGATTTCATTTCAAGGTTGGAGCCTGCGTTTTCACCCGATCCGATTTAGCTCGTAAAGGAAAGAAGCGTTAAAACCCGATAATTTCGACATAATTTGGAAGAAAGTCGTACTAAAGAGTCTTAACAAATTTCTTTACGGTCTGTACCGCTCCCCGGGTGACGATCGACCAGCGATTCCTTTCCAATATCTTTCACGTACCGTTGACTTGACACAAAGATTTACCAGCTTCTGAGATCGTCGCTCTTGGCGACTTTAAAGTCACGCAACTCCTAATAGTTAGTACATCCTAGTAGAACTGACGAGATGGCCGGGCTATCTTAAACGCTCGCTGTTAGTGGTAATTTGACTCACCCGTGTAATCGGTAGGTTCCTCCACCAAGATAACCAAAGTGAATCTGCAAACATCGTAGATCTATTTATGTCATCCGAGTCTAGCATTTATACCATGGAAACGACTGCGCCATTGGAAAATTCAGAACATCATCACTTACACTTCAAAGGATACTTGGCACCATCGCCAAGTATAGAGATACGGGGCTGTTAACTAGGACGATTTCTGAGATTTCTTCACATCATTTCCGTGGTCAAAGGTCTATTTTGGAGACTCCAATGTTATCGCCTGCACCGAGTCAGTCACCAAAAATTATTATTCGCGATATGAAAGTTCACATTCCGCATTCCATTAAACGACTTTCCTATGATAAACCCTGGTTTGGTAAAAATGGGAACAGAATACGGCGGCAGACAATGGTGATCTAATCCCACGAGGTCAACAGACCGAACTTTGTCAAAATCAGAAACGTGTGCAACCATACAATTGATCCCGCGAAGAAGGTTCACAATGACAAAGTGACCAACAAACTGCTTGAGAACCTATTGGCTCGCGTCCTTTCTGTTCGTTGGCAAAGGCTATCAGCGAGGCCCTCGGTTCCTATTCTTTCCCTCCGTTAGTAACGGGCAACAGAACACTAGTTACGAATTCAAAAGATAGGGCTAATGCTCTCTCGAATTTATTTTCCGCGAATTCAATTCTCGATACCGGTCTGTAATCATGGCGATACTAGATGTGAAGTTCCACCGATGTGCTATTAAATGCATTCTCAATAGTGTGGACAGGCCAGAATGGAATGCCAGCAATAATCCTCAAAAACTGTTGCCGGTTCTTAGCAAACTCTTTCGCTAATCTTATGTACAGAGGACCTTTCCTGCTCCTTAAAAATTGCTCGAATTCAATCAAGCCCAAAGAAAGGAAAAGGTATAGATGGCATTACTGTCTACAATATGTTATGCAAAGTGATGCAAAAGGACATCAATGCCGAGTTTATTAAATACTTGGAATGCAACAGACTCCCCATATACGGATTCCTTAGCAGGCGGTTCACGGAAAAACTTTTTAACTGACATCTGTACATCTGCAATTGAAAAACATGGTGAATCGAGAGCAGTCGCAATGGATATCTCCAGGGATCTTGATCTCATCTGTCACAGAGCGTTACTACGCAAACTTCGTCCATATGGACTTTCTCAACAACTTTGTGATTAGACGAAGAGCTTCCATGAGAATCGATCGCTCCGGGTTGTTGCAGAACGCATGTGCCTGTATTTGTATTCCATTAATTCCGGAGTGCCTCAAGATTTTGGTTGCTCCGACCTTATTTTTGCTTCATACTAATTACTTATTAGTATTTGCGGGTAACAAAATATTCAGTTTCGGTTCACGTCGCGACGGCTGAGATGTAGCCAAGTGGACTCTCTGAATAGAGATTTGTATAGAATCCTATATTGGGAAAAAGTTACTCAAGTCGATTTCAGAATGAAGACGCAATATATAATATCAACAAGGAAAAATTGGTTGTCGGTTCCACAGCTCATGATGACTGGCCAGTCTCTTGAATCTAAGAAAAACATAGGTTTATTGGCGTCATCATCTGTGCAAAAGTGTGAACACGTATCGAATGTCATCATGTCCGCCTCAAGCAAATTGAGTTAAATTTTTAAACAAAAGAAATATTTTACTTCGGCCCAACTTCTTCTTCTGTATAAATCTCAAAGCAGACCCTTGCTCGAATATTGTTCCTAAATTTGGAGCTCTGATCGACCTCGATTCGTCTGATTGACGACACAGCCCTGACGTCAATACTGGAGTCCTTACCTCTCTGTACGAAAACTCATTTCGTTATAGAACGAGAAAATTATCGAACTCCGTCTCCGCGCGAGTGTTTCATTACAACCTATAACTGTTCAAGAATTTCAACATTTACTGAATGGCATTTCTGGACGTTGACTCGGTGCTACAGGTTCTCCTTCCCTGCGAAAAGGATAAATATACGAGAACAGGTCAATAAGTCTTTAGTAAATGAGGACGATTTTCTTTTATTTTTCATTTAGCTGACCCAATAATAACGTATAATACTGTCCAGTTATCGTCTGTTCCTGTTCAAAATAGTCAATGAAGATAATACCACATGCATCCCAAAACACAGTAACCATAATCTTTCCAGCTGATTTCGTAGTCTTTGCCTTCTTTGGAGCCCGTTCGCATTTAAGATTCCACTGTTTCGACTGTTCTTTCGGCTAGGGAGTGTAGTGGTATATCCATGTTTCATCTATAGTTACTAACCGGCGCAAAGACGTATCTGGGTTGCAACGCATGCGCTGCAAAAGTTCTCAGCTGCGAGCAAATGCGGAACCCATCTCGTAGATATTTTTTTCATACCCAATTTATCATGCAAAATTGAAACATGAAACAAATTAAAAATTGAAAGAAATCTATTGAGGAATGATGCTTACTAAAAACAGACCATTAGCGATGCTACAAGTGCCATCGTAGGCATTTCTAAGGAAAAAAAAAAAGACAAAAGCCTTATCGGGATATCAACTCTCCAAGCAAAATTTCACGAACTACTGGTAAAGACCTTTCAAACCCATCCATGTTACTATGACAATTAACAAAACGATGTAAATCTCGACTGAAAAAGTTGTTGATCGTCGCAACATATCACCCCATAGGACACTTGCCCGTTTGTAAATGGTAGGATCGAGAACTGAATTGCGCACCCTCATCACGTTTTCTTCACGGCGTAAATCGTCGCAATTGTGGTTTGTCTTTAGCCGAACTAGTCTCCTCAAACTTCTGTTCGTTATGTTAAATACTCAGTGCTTTTTTGATGCGGCGAGTTGGATACATATTGAAAAATTGTTTCCGCACAATAAAAACTGAATGATTATTTTTGTTAAACTCAGGGGCACAGCATTCAAGCTTGGCTCCAATTAAACGCTACGTCTCCACTGAATTCCCAACGACAAGACTATCTGTCAGTATATCCATCACCTCTCCCAGTGGTTGCTTTCATACAGGGAGCAAAACAAATTGAAAACGACTTTTGGGACACCATGTTTATTTACCGTTTATTTTGAAAATGGTGTGATTCCATTTATTTTAAAGACGATCTAGTTAACGGTTTGTGTTCAGCATACTATCAACATTCTATTGACCATCTAATTCGTATTCTTTTTTCTTTTCTTTTTTTTTTACAAAATATGAATGAATTGAAATAATATTAATTGCAAATTATTGTACATACTTCACTCAGAAAAGGCGAACCTATAGTGCTGAACCAGCGCTTTGAGATGCTACCAAATGACTGTGGATGTTCCAAAAAGACTACCTGCAGCACATTTATACTTGCTTGACAGCATTCGATTTCAGAATCAAGGAGCCCGGAAGAAGGCCATCAGCCATTTCCCCAAATCGAAGTCGCTTGCAGCCATATCGCACATCTCGACCCGTACAACATCACAGTTATCTATGAAATAGTAGACTTATTGCACGTTCTGTGGAGCATCACGTTACATCTCCGACTGCCAAGGTTTTAAAGCTCTCCCCCCTAAAACATGAAAACCATTTGCAGACCAGAAGAACGTATGCTTTAACTGTTTAGGCCGACACCTGCTACGCGACAGCGACACTATTAAAACCTGCGGGTAATGTCGAGGCCGACATCAACTCTATTGCACGAGGAGACTACCTTCACCCCAATGAATATAAAATACCTTCACCCCAACATATATAAAACAAATCATAAAACACCGTATAGATTTTCACATTCATACATTCATTCATTAAAACTAAAACATACCGGTGATGATATCTCAGTTGAAAGCAAGACCAATCATCACCTTTGAAAAATATAATACCATATAACCGTTCAATAGTGTGATTTGATTTCTCACCGGAGCAACGGTGTTTGAACGAAGATAAGAAAAAGCCGGTGGCGTGGTATCAGGTGGCAATAATCCGTCGATGATTAAGAGTCGTGAGTGAAGAATTTAAATCAAAAAAATCTTTGTAACCAAAAACGCCTTTTGCTATTCCGGGGTTCTCTTTTAAGTTCCGGGCTGCGGTGGTATTTAAATTCAAATTGAAACAAATTAATTCGACTAATATTATTTTCCCTCGCGTTTAGAACGTTTTGTGGTTGATTCCAATTTTATTTAACTGTTTAACTGTTTATGAATAAATACATAGAAAGCCAAGACATATTCTCCTTGAGCTTATAAGCTCTTGTTACAAATTCCGAAGATCCTTTTAAGAGAATATTTTGCTGTTAGTATAAAATATGGGATCCCAACGCCCTGTGCGCCCGGTGAAATACCACCCCATCAAGCTTTAGGCTCCGTGAAATGGTTGGGAGAAATCCCTGGCGGTCCACGAGAGACCTTTCGGCACTTATAATCAACATATATACAC
This sequence comes from Microdon myrmicae, assembly GCA_963931805.1. NCBI lineage: Eukaryota > Metazoa > Arthropoda > Insecta > Diptera > Syrphidae > Microdon > Microdon myrmicae. Next base: position 70,765,911 of record OZ007496.1, read on the forward strand.
ATCTGCGATTGAGCGGCATGGTGAGTCAAGGGCGGTCGCATTGGATATCTCAAAGGCTTTTGACCGCGTCTGGCACGGGGCATTGCTGAGCAAACTCCGTTCATATGAACTTTCCCAACAGGTTTGCGACTGGACGAGGAGCTCCCTCGAGAATCGATCAATCCGGGTAGTTGTGGACGGCAAGTGTTCGGATATGTATCCTGTTAATTCAAGGGTGCCACAGGGTTCTATTTTGGCTCCAACCTTTTTCTTACTTCACATAAATGATTTGTTGGTGACAACGTAGTACGGTTGTTTCCTCTTTTTCGAGTGTTCGGCCGATTGGTACATCTGAGTCGCATTAGCTGAGATGTAGACAGATTGACTCTCTGAATGGGGATCTAGATAGGGTCCTGCAGTGGGAAAGGACCAATTTCGTCGACTTCAATGCAGCGAAGACACAATATAAAACATTCACAAAGAAAAGTGGATCATCGGTTCCACAGCTGATGATGAATGGCCGGGCCCTCGTGGCTGGGGAAAGTTTGAGATTGCTGTGCGTCACGGTCTATGGGAATGTATCGTGGCATAAATACGAAGGCGCGTAGACCTCTCTCTGTTTTACAGATATTCATCATCATCATCATCGGCACTACAGCCGGGAACCGGTCTTGGCCTTATTTAGCAAGTCCTGAGGCTTGTTAAATTTTCCATAATGATTTATTTTGTCTGGGCAAGGTCATTAGTCTTGCGCCAGGGGCTCCCCGACGGGGAATCGAACCCCGGTCTCCCGGGTGACCACTATACTATCGAGGAGCCCTTTACAGATATTATAACAGGTAATGTTATTCGGAGATTCTTGGTATTGTTCCGCGCAATTCGGTTTATATGCGCTCCACAAGACAATCCGACGGATCGCACCCGTTTATGGTTCATCTCCCGACGGCGCGAACATCCCTGCATCAGAACTCGTTCCGTTACAGAGCGGGGAAGGGTGGGAACTCCCTTCCCACGCGAGTGTTCCCGGGGCGTTACAACCTGCAACTGTTCAAAAAGAACTGCAACAGTTATTTGATGGCATCTCGGGGCGCCCATTCGGCGCTATAAGTTCGCCTCTCCCGAGAGAAGTCTAATTAAAAAAACAAAAAAAAAGACACAAAGTGGCACAAGAGAATAAGGAATTCCCCCATAAACAGCTGACAGCCATAAAACCGGAGTAGTCTTAACTAATTAAATTATTTATGTGCAACAAACTTACCTAAGTTGAAAGGGATTTGTTTTCGAAATCTTATCAGAAAATGTCCTAGGGGGGACAGTCAAGGAGAGTGACAATCTCGAGCTCGTAATCGAAGGAGTAAGTATTCCACTCATAGAATGAACTGCTCTGCAAACCCTACCATTACCCCCATACAATTCACACCCCATATACCATCAGAACATATTCCCAAATCAACACTGGATCCAAAGTCAAACAAATTGAACTAAACAATCAATTGCCACACATTGAATTCAATTTATAAAATCCAATACGTGATAAACGAACCAAATGTTTATTTGGTTCGCATACACGTAAAATTCCGTAAATAAAAATAAATATGCGAACCAGAAGACCCAACCCCAAACAAGTATAGCTGACAATCATAAAATACGCGTCTGCAATTTTTTGATTCTCTAAGAATTTGTTTGCACAAATTCGGTCTCACACGCATTATCACCATTATCACCTTTCCAAACAAACCATTTTCAGAACAAACAAATGGTCCCATAAAACGAACCACATGTTCATTTTATCGCGCCCCAACATCTAGGATCATGAACGTTCCTTTGTTTTATTGTTCCGTGCTTGAGTGCACGTAAAACCTTGGTGCCATTGTTGCTTTCCCCTTTGTTAACCCAATCCGAAAAGGATAAAGAAAAATAAATAACGGTTTTCGATGCGGGATGTGACGTTCCGCCTACGTATTATTCAACGTATTCTACGTGGATTGGACTGTAGGAAGCCAACCGGCCAGGACGGAATACCAGCAGTAGTCCTTAAGAACTCTGCTCCAGAACTGTCGCCGGTTCTTAGCAGACACTTTCGTTTATCTTATACACGAAGGAGATTTCCTACCTGCTGGAGCTCGAGTTCAGCCAATCCCAAAGATGGAAAAAAAGTGTCTCCCACAAAATTACCGGCCGATAGTATTACTGTCGATGTTATCTAAGGTGATGGAAAAAGTCATGAATGTCGAGTTAATTCAGTAAAGGGTTTTCCAATAGGGACTTGACAATTTTTTTTTCGGTACTAAATTTTTATAATTTGCAGACGTTGTTCGTTCGTGTACTTAACCATGAGGAAAATGTTGATTTTACTGAATAAATTGACAGTGACAGTTCGATGCTTATTGAAATGGTGCGTTCATAAATTAAATTCAAAGTTAATATTCCGATATTTGGAGTGCAACTGACTTCTGAGTGATCGTCAATACGGATTCCATGGCAGGCAGTCCACGGAAGACCCTTATAACTGATATATGGACATCTGCGACTCAGGGACATGGTGAGTCAAGAGCGGTGGTATTGGATATTTCCAAGGCTTTTGACCACGTCTGACATGATTTGCTTTTTATTTCAAAACAGAGCACTTTGATTTTCGTTCAAATTTTATTCAATTTAAAATTACAGAAACTAAAGGAAAACTTGAAAAAATTTGTTTTATTCATATTATAATTTACAGTAAATTAGAACACAGTGTTCTATAAGTAGAGAAAAAATTCAATTGTAAAGAGCAGTTCAGTTCGAGTTGAGAAGCAGTTCAAGTAGTTTCACTTTGAGTTTTGTTGGAGTTTTGAGTTTGTGTAATACACAGTGAGAGAGAAGTAGTTGAGATTGATTAAGATAAGATTAAGTAGACAACAAATAAACAAAAAGAAATAAATATAAATAAACATTTCTCATCGTGACTAAACTACTTAAATAAAAAGAGTTTAAATTAGAATAATCCATATTCTAAAATATAATATTAAATAAAGAAATAATAAAAGGTCCCCGCTCTTCCCTCATTCCGAGGAAGCACGGCGCCGGACATCAACAGGGAATTTGTATGCAAAGAGATGCATGAAAGTTAAGGATTCTTTTACAGGGACCTTTAGTTAAATAAACTTGATCAATTTTATGGGTGAAGCGTTTAAGGTGCTAATGCGATTGCATTAGTGAACCTATATAGACTGGGTTGTAGGGATGGGGGTTCTTTAGGTAAGTAGTCAGTGGGGTTTGGCAGAACCGCCACAGACCCACGCACGAATATTGCTCTCATGGTTGGAGCTCCTAAGCATAGCTTCGACCTCCTTGAGAGCATACAGAGACGGGCGATTCGTCTGATCGGGGACACACCGCTAAGGTCGAGACTACAGTCGCTATCAAATCGAAGGCGCTTTCTGTTCTCTGTCTGTTTTACAAATATTATCACGGGTACAGTGTGGGGGGTTTCTCTATTCTACATGAGAAACAACCCACAATTCCAACCAACATTTCCTACCTAATTTCGATCGCCTTTCAGCGCGTCAAATCAACCCCATTTCCCCCTACTTACCTGTTCACCTGCAAAGCATGTTTCCACCAAGGACACATAGCTAAACTCATTGTACCACGCAGACAATGCATAAATGATAGAAAAACAGTGACGTGACGTGTTGTGACAACTAAAACAAAGTGCAACAACAACAAACAAAAAAATGTTAAAAGTGACAATAAACGTGCTTACAAAATAACTTCAGTAAGGTGCAACAACAACGTAAGACAATTTAAATATATTACCTCGGTCGTAAAAGTGAAAACTAAAACAGACAATATATTGCTAGTTACGCACAGAGTTTTCAAAGCATCATTTGGCGCGAGTGCAAGTTCACTGGCTCTTAGCCGACGGTAGCCGAGTTCTAGTCGGCCTACGGAATAAATCGACTTCGTGGTTCGTATTGCAGGTCGCCTTTGTTTTTTTTTTAATGAAAACAAACTGGAAAGAACCAGCATCAACGCGGAGGAAGACAAAAACGTGACAAACAAACGAAAAGGTACACCGAAAATCTCCATTGTGACGCGAAGTAAAACCGCGAAATTAACAATGGAGAGAAAAGGTCAGCAAATGGAGGAGGACAGTGAGCGTCCCTCTCCCTACAATTTTAATATGTATGGGGCAAACAATTCGTTCGCTTCTCTTGCATCCTCAGAGTCTGGGGATGAAGAAGAGGAAATTATTGAATTGGAGGCGAAACTTGCGATGGCAAGAGCCCGTCTAGAAGAGAGACGCCGAAAGAAAAAAATAGCGGCACTCGAAAAAGAAAAAGACACCGAACAACAACAAAAGCCGAAGCCAAAAGTCGGCCAACAGCAACAGCAACAGCAACAGCAACATCAACATCAACAGCAACAATCAACACAAAATCGACCACAGCAAGCAACACAACAGCAGCAAAACAACAATATCAGCGGAAAAATAAAGATGCCACCAATCAACACCATAGATGTTGACTGTAAAGAATTGGTAAGTCTTTGTAAGCTAGCCATAGGTAACAATTTTGCAGTTAAAAGACTGACGGGTAACAGGCACGCCATTCAAACATATACGGTGGCAGACCACGACAAAATTAAAGAGGTATTAAAAAGAGCCACCGCGGAATTTTACTCGTTCACGCCGAAACAAACGAAGAGCGTAACGGTTCTATTAAAGGGTGTCGACCCTGAAACGGAACCGGAGGCTCTGCTCGAAATGCTTCAAAACCTGAAGCACGAAGATCTCGAGTTTACCGCAGTAAAACCATTCACCACACCCAAGGTAAGAAGGGAAAACCGGAAGCTACCCTTCTTTGTGGTGCAATTAACACCCAGCAGTAGAATTGGTGGTCTAAGAAAAATTACAGTCTTGGATCATCAAATGGTCACATGGGACAAATTAAAAAAAGGCAGAGACATCCTGCAATGTGTCCGTTGCCAAAGGTTTGGTCACGCGGCGGCGAACTGTGAAATGCAGCGCCGTTGCCTAAAATGCGGAAAGGACCATAAGGCAGAAGAATGCCCTCTGGGAAAAGAAAGGGTAGAAGACAAAGCCCTTCTAAAGTGCGCAGTGTGTCGGAATAAGGGACACCCCGCTAGCTATCGAGGATGTCCTAAATTCCGAGAAATAATGGCAAGAAGTGTGACCCGGCAAAAAAACACAGAGCCAGCTCGTACTACAACAATGCCCGTAACATCGCAGCGGTCGTACGCACAAGTTGCTTCGGGTGGGAGAACACCAAATCAGGCTACATCACAGGTAGCCACAAATACTCCCACACGGACGGAAACAACACCGCAAGCAGATGTGGTCACGGTTCTGCTTAATCTGCAGAGACAGATGACACAGCTGCAAAATCAAATAAACGAGATCTACTCGTACTTGCCCAATCTAAACAAAAAGTCAATGTAAACCCTCTAACCACAACATCAATAAAAACTCTTGTCGTGAATGTAAACTCACTAATAAGAACTGAGAGAAGAGCCAATCTTTTTAACCTGTTGCAAGAGGAACAACCTGATGTACTTCTGGCGGGGGAAACAAAGTTAAACCAGAGACATAAGATAAGACATAAAAACTACGATATTATACGAAAAGATCGACCTAACTCCTCTCAAGGGGGTGGGGGTGTCGCAATCTTTATTAGAAAAGGGATCCCTCATAAAGTTATATATAGTGGAGAAGTGCGCAGGTTCCGGGTGCTGGAAGCCTGTATCGTCCGCATACCCCTTCAGCAAGGAAGGGGTTTGTATGCGATTGCGGTCTATGCACCTGAGGAGCACCAACAAAACCTATTTATAGCGGAGCTCGAGACACTCTTTCGATGCTTACAATTGCACCTGGGCAAAAACTACTTTATCCTAGGGGGAGATATGAACGCCAAGCATAGAAATTGGGGAAATTATATATCTAATGCCAGAGGAAATCAGTTGGCTGGTTGGTTAGATCAGTATCATATTGAATATAGAACTGACCTGCTAGCTACGAAATATCCATCGTTCCCCAGAGGTAGATCGTTCTAAGATATCTTGCTAATCGACTCACGACTGAGATTACTTAACACCAACAGACGAAACACAAACTGTTTGCGGACAATTGAATACGACAGTGACCACTGTGCATTCACGGCAGTAATAGAGCTTCCGAACGAGCTCGCAGATCTGGAGGAATTCGTGATCTCGCAACCCTATAACTACAGGGCAATGCGATGGCCGCGGTTCACCAGATCATTAACAAGAGAACTTTGTTCGAATGACTTTAATCTGCCAGTAAACAGAAACCTGACAAATGACGAGATCGACAAATACATTCAACAAATGGACGAAACCGTAAAACGAACAATGGACAAAACAATTCCCAATACAACAGTTACAGATCACATTAACATGTACAGAAACGCAACAATAAACGCACTCCACAAGAAAAAGAGCAGACTGCTATCGAAATTAAAACAATTACACAGACAGTTTACAGACAGACAAGACCAGGAGATAATATGACTAAAATCTCAATTAAAAAACCTCCAACAATTACTTAAAGCTAATTATAGATTAGCAACAAATTTGTATTGGAACAACAGAATTCGAGCTATAAAAACTAATAACCCGAATATGTTCCCACAAATAAATAAAATATTCAGGAGAAATAATGAAAACGAGATTCAGTGTCTCCAAATTCCACGTACTGAGGTAAACAAGCAGCTGCTAACCAACATTGGCATAGATACAGAGAACGCTATCTTCAATAGTGAGCTCTTGGTGATCGAAGATCCTTTGGAGGAGGCGAACGCTGTGGGAGCTGTCTTTCAGGAAATGTACAAGGTGAATGAAAGCATTCACCGAAATCACGACCTGGAGGACAGAATTCGACTGAATCACCTGCACCTCCGGAATGAAATTTCACATTGGCAATCGGAGAATCCGGGTTTTACGGAATTCGGTGAAGATAATCTGTCAATTGACATTAATGCCAATGGTGGGGCTAATAGCCTTTTAATCACAAGGGAAGGAATCCAGAGTATCTTCGACTCATTAAGAACCAAAAAGTCAGTGGGAATAGATGGAGTACCTAACATCGTACTCAAGAACCTGCCCCCAAAGGCAATAGATATATACACGGTCCTGTTTAACAACGCGTTGAATAATGCATATTATCCCGCGCGTTGGAAAACGGCAATCATTCAGCCCATCGCAAAAAAGGGCAAAGACTGTACAAACCCAATGAACATGCGTTCGATAAGTTTACTCCCAAGCATCAGTAAAGTATTTGAAAAAATCATTAACAAAGCTCTGCTAAAATCGGTAGACGACAATAGCATTATTCCAAATAACCTGTTTGGCTTTAGGGCGGATCATGAAACTACACATGCCGCAGCTAAACTGGTCTCCGACATACAATGGAATAAATGTAGGAACCAATGCACAGGTGCCTGTCTGATCGACTTGGAAAAAGCCTTTGATACCGTCTGGATCGAACGGTTGTATTACAAACTGGTCAGATATGGCATACATAAGCCTTTACTATATGTACTTTACGATATGTCAAAGGACAGGAGGTTCGTGGTCAAAAGTGGTAATGTGACCTCTAATAAAACGTATAATATCAAGAATGGCTTGCAACAGGGTGCGGTACTCTCTCCGATTCTTTTTAACATTTACATTAGCGACTTATTAGATGCACTTCCTCAGGCTATTGCGTGCGCAGACGATCTCATAATTTACAGAACAGCTCCGAAGGTTGAGATCATAAATAGTTTAATACAGCGAGATTTCAACAACGTGCAGCGCTATTGCGACAACTGGAAACTTAAGATCAACTTCCAGAAATGTGAAGCCATCCTATTTAGAACCCCATTATATAAAGCCACGAACGACACAAGGAAAAACTGGCGAAAGCTAGTTATCGTGGGACCGCATGGAGATAAACTGGAAACCAAGAGTTTAGTTAAATACCTGGGCATCTGGCTAGACCAATATCTGTATTTCAACAGACATGTAGAGGCTGCTCTGGTCAAGGCTAGAAAAACGTTTGCTATGACAAGGAGGCTATTTCACAGTAGCCAACTTGACAGCAGGGTAAAGGTCATATGCTACATGACGCTAATCAGGCCAATGCTCATATATGGCTGTCCAGTATGGTTTAACATAGGCCCAAATTTGATGGAAAAGATTCGGGTGTTCGAAAGAAAGTGTCTGAGAACTTGTCTCAGATTATATCGAACACCGAAATCGGAATACAAAAAGTACTACTCAAATGAGACTTTATATAATGAAGCCGGCATAAATAGGGTGGATAATTTTATGATTAAATTAATCAGAGGACATATTGCGAGAGCAATAAGCTCGTCCAATGATCTAATTTTCGGGGCCTATTATCCAAACACTCTGTACTATGAGAACGTGCGTCGCAACGGTTTTGTTCCACCAGAGGCGTTCCTTGATTTGGACATGAAAGGGCTTATACAGGATAGATCCGGAATTCCGCTGATCTATCATGTAAGTAGATCATCCGTAGACGGGCGATTGTGCTACGACCGCGAAGTACCGCGCTCCGAAGAAGAGCTCCTGCGCTTCAGTAGGGCTATCTCCCACAGAGACCGGGACGATAGTATTAGACAGCGTCAACAGTTCTGGTGGTTGAATGGCATATAAAGACCTGGATACCAAAGTCGGTATAGAATCACACTATCATCAGCTAGCTTACATAGTTTTAGCTTTTCTAGAATTAGGGTAGTATAAGATTTAAGTTAAGTTAAGCTAAGTGATTTTACATAAAATATATAAAAAAAAAAAAAAAAAAAAAAGATAGGTAAGTAAGTAAGTAAGTTAAATTTTAAGAAAAAAAAAAAAAAAAAAATTTACAAAGTTTTTCAAATTTTTCTTTGTCTTTCAAATAATTATAAGTATTGCCACAAAGTTTTGTCGCCGAAAGGCAAATTTTACAAATATTAAGTAATGTTTAGCTTAGAGCGTCTGCGAAGGACCAGTAAGTTATTATATAAGATATTTAACCTAGAATTTAAGCATTTTTTGTCTAGCCTTTAATTTAGAAACTAAGAATATAGAAAGAAAATAAAAAAATGTTTAAAAAAAAAAAGAAAAAAAAAAAAAGAAAACAATGCATAAATGAGTTTAGCTTACCTTTTTTGCCATACGGCAACTCGTGTCCATGTCGATTAGCGACAACCAAATCCAGCCGGACGAAGTTGTCGCATCATTGCAGATCCGCTTGGGAAATTTATCACCACATTCGATTGAATCACGTGATAATATTTCCGTAGCGCTACTTCGGCTTTTCTCCAGACACTTCATTCGCTGGGGATCAATGTTCTCTTTTTGCAGGTGAATATCATCAGCTTAATTCTCCTCTCTTTCTCAGTTCCGTCTTCGTATGGATCAATGTACACTGAACCCACCATACTACCGAATCAGGTCAATGGGTTCCGCTCAGAACTACATTGATTCATGCACATACAACCAAATCCACCCCAAGATAATCGTACAGCATGTTTCTGTTCTCTTATTGTCCCGCTCTCTTCGAACATCAGATTACCGATGTAACCTACCACACATCGAAGGACGTGGCAATGAGAGAGCAGAAGTATGTTCTCTTTTGGTTGTATCCAATTTATTCCCTTTTCAAGTCAGTCGATTAACGTGTTTAACTACGGGAGGTTGTGTCGCTAATTGCGCCGCGTGTGCATGCTCATGCACACGCTCGTCCGCGGACATCCGAATTTTATGTGAAATAAGTTGTTTCAACCAGTACGTTGTGTGGTTGAAAGTGACGATTAATAATTACTAGAAATATTATCTGAGTTATGTGTTGTGTGAGCGCATCGGAATGTTCTCACTAGTGAATATTTTCAATAAATTAAAACGCTTGCTGGCAGTGCTATCTGTTATCTTTTTTATTGATTACTTTGGTGTCTTAACTCACTTATTCGAATTAGACTTCAATCGTTTATTTATCTTTCCACTCGAAGGAGATGTCGTCCAATATGTGCATCGGATTCGGTACAACCAGGAAGTGGACGTGCGTCCCATAAATGTTTACAATTACACATTCCTCAATAAAGGTGAACATAAATCGATGCCGCATTTTGAGAGACGAATGGCTATACGACAAACCTGGGGTTACGAGCAACTCTTTTCGGACGTGATTATTCGAACAAATTCTTCCCACGGATCGATGGGAGATATAAGGAATACGTGCCATACGCTGGCACATCTACCCTTATACCCCCACAACAGTTCTTCAGAGATTCGTGGCATTGTTCCGCGCAATTCGGTATATATGCGGCTTCACAAGACAATCCGACAGATCTCACCAATTTGCGGTCCATCTCTCGATGGCGCGAATGTTTTCAAAGCGTTACAACAGCCAGTTGTTCAAGAAGAACTGCAACGGTTATTTGGTGGTATTTCGGTGCGCCGTGTCATATAAAAAGAGATATAACTTAAAAAAAAAAAAACAACTTCAATCAACAAAAAATTGCAATAAATTACTTTATTTTAGAGTTTTAGTCTCTTAAGTCGCTTTTGTTTGTTAACAATTTAAGAGTAGGCAAAAGGTCATCACTTTGACTGTTTTAATTTGAAATACGATGAATCAATTTACGCAGGACACATCAATCTCTCGCAGTTGGTTTTATATACATTTTACATCTTGCCATATTGCTTTTAATAACCATTATAAAGTTTATTACCAAATCTCTAGCATAGCGCAAGCGTTAATTGGAGATAATGCCCATGCTGCCATCATTCTCCCTACAGCACGATTTCGGCGTACTCGTTTGAAGTGCGTTGATTGTTATTAACGTAAGTTATGATCCATGCCTTTACTATAGTCGATAGATTTACTGTGCGTCTTCTTGTGTTAGTCAACGTTTTATGGCTGACATGTAACAAATGTATCTATGGATAATGCAGCTTCAGAGAGATAAGAACCTAACAACTCTTCCTCTTGGTATGGAATGGCGATGGTAATTAAAACTGCTGCTCCATTAGAAACTCATTCTCTCCATGAGGTATCAAGCTGAATTACGGAAGTAGTTGCATTCATTTTGGGGGCATAAAATAGTCATATCTACATTCTTGTACAGCTCCTTGATGATACACACTTGATCTACACCGTGTTAATCACCTGCTGCGGTTCTTTTTCTCTGATCGGACTGATAATAACCGACCTCTACTAAACCAGAACCATCTTCAAATAGTATTTACGAAAAGGGGGGAGCGTTCTCTGCTTATCGGAAAGTCGTTAATTACTGGTAGAAGAAATCCGGTTACACTGATCGTCGCAAGGTTTTGCTAATTCCCCATTGAACGCGATCGAAGTCATTAATTAGTCTAGATAAGATAGAAACTGCACCATCTTACATATGCGGTCTCTCTAAGGCAACAAGCAGAGAAATTTCCGTGCATGATTTTCCGTCGTAACATAGTCTATTTGCATTCGATCTTGTTATGATCGAAAATAGATCAACATGCATGTGGCTATAAAAAGTTGGTTGTATGTTCTACGGAAAAAACAGGAATCGGCTCAAATGGGATGGCATTCATATTTGTGAATTAGAAAGCGTTGATCTAGGTTTTATGCTTGATGTATTGGTAAGACATATCCGATATATTCGTGCTTGAAGTTGGATTACTTTACAAAGTTATAATTAGAGTAGAGCGAAAGTTTATTGCACACATTCGAATTAGAGTTCAGCAAATATTACAATTGTAACAAAATTAACTTAGTCCATAGTCTTTAGATCTAGGATGGGACATACAATTGACAATGCTTATTGAAAAACGAGAACTAAATTTCTTTTTTCACCTTTATAAGAAATAATTCCATCCCATTAATGTACAGATTTGAAAGGTCAGTTGTGTATATCAAGTTTGTATAAAAGTTTCACATCTTAACAAAGACATCTTTGGTTGGACATACGGTCTCAAATGAGATTGCCATTGAAAAAGGTCTTTTCTCACTTTCACCTATAACCTCAGGAAATTTTAAATACCACTGAATACCAACCACAGATGGTGTATACCGAATGGAGATATGACTTTTGTTTCTTTTATTAGGCTGATGTATGAGGGCAGGTCAATAAGTCGTTAGAAACGCCTACGATGGCGCTCATAGCATCGTTGTTTTTAGTAAGCATCATTTCCCACTAGGTATTTTCAATTTTGAATGATAAATTGGTTATGAAAAAAATATCTGCGAGATGGTTGCCGCATTTCCTCTCAGCTGAGAACTCTTGAAGTGCATGCGTCGCAACCCAGATGAGTTTCTGCGCAGATTGATTACTGTAGATGAAACATGGATACACTACTACACTCCCGAAATGAAAAAACAGTCCAAAACAGGCAAAGGCGGTGAATTCAGATGGAAAGGTTTTGGCTACTGTGTTTTGGAGTGCAAGTGGTATTATCTTCATTGACTATTTGGAAGAGGGACAGACTATAACTGGACAGTATTATGCGTCATTCTAAATCATGTCAGCTAAATGACAAAATAAAAGAAAATCGTTCTCATTTTGTAAAGACTTATTGACTTGCCCTCATAGTAATAAGCATTTTGCAAACTATTTCAGCAACAAAGATCTCTAATTAACATACTCACGGCCCAACGTGGTTTCTACATCATACGCAAGACTTAATGAAAGGGCGTTCAGCAAAATTTAGAATTTAGGTAGAAAGATGCATATCGAACTAAAACGTTGCCTTCTCTGTAGGTTTTTTCTTACAATAAAATTAAAAATTTGCTCTTCAAAATAGGTACAAATACTTGGGGCTTGTTCAAAAAAAAAAAGGAAATACTGTCTTGATACAATTTTTGCTATTCTTTGATTAATTTTGAACTTTTTTAGTCTCTAAATATTTGTTGTGGAATTGGCTCTGATTACAATTTGTTTACTTGATTCCCATAATTCGTGGACAAACAACTCGCCGCACACACTTGTTTTTAAATAGTTCCTTCTTTTTACATTTGGCAGTTAGTTGGACCTCCCACTCTCTTCTTGCGGGCGTAACTTAAAAGGGGGCATTTTTCTACTTCGGCTTCCGGACGGATTTAAGTCGAAAATCGAGCCGTCTTCGTTGCTGATTCACACTTTTTTGGCCAACTCAGTTGTCACTATTGAGTTCCTATATATTTTTTGTTACACCTTCTTTGTCAAGTTACGTTAGGACAAGTAGGATCAAATATGTGTTCCGGATTCACAATTGAATGTACTAAAGAATTCTAGTACGTTCACATACCTCTCTGCTCCCCTCTCACTAATCTTCAATCTCTCACTCGCACAAGGTGTATTCCCCCACATTTTGAAAACCCTCTTCATCACCCCCACCCACAAGAAGTGTCCCAAAAACGATGCCGCGAACTACCGTCCCACTTACCCAATATTGTCGAAAATATTATATATGAATCTCTTAGTTTTCATTGCAAATCTTTTATTTCATCAAGGCAACATGGTTTTCTCAATGGCCGTTCAACTACAACCAACTTCGTTAAGTTCACGTCCTTTACTCTCTCAGCACTAGAACACAGTAACGAGGTCGACATGGTCTCAACCCTCCGCAGTAAAGTATTCGACAAAATCTCCCATAATCGAACCCTCTTCAAATTATCCGTCCTCGGTTTCGAAGCCGGATTGCTGAATTGGATTGCTTCCTATCTAAAGGATAGATTTATTCGATACGGTTCAGGTCCACAATATCCAACCCTTCCTTGCCGCCTCTGGAGTCCCTCAAGGTAGCCACTTGGGTCCTCTCCTATCTATACTTGCCACTAATGACATCGAGAAGGTCACTAAAAGTGCCAGCTTGTCCTTATGACGCTGATGATATAAAGTTATAAAAGATAATCGATTCACCTCTTGTTTCTGCACTGCTGCAATCAGACGTTGACAACTTCTCGACTTGATGTGAAAAAAATTGTTCTGTACTTGACGTCGTCAAATGTCAATCTATTACCTTTTCCGGTAAGCGTATTCACTCATCTTAACGTTCCTATCGTAACAAACCTCTTACCATTGTCCAATGTATTTCAGATCTTGGGATCCTTTGCGACAGGGAGCTTAACTTCCTCTCTCACATTGATGAGACGATCAGGAAAGACAATTCTGCCCTCGGATTCGTAAAACGATGGTCAAAGGAATTCTCCGACTGACGTCCGCCTATTGCTTAGAGTGCGCTAGCCAAATATGGTCTCTTTATCACAAGATCCATATCCGTAGAATCGAAAGTATTCAACGTCGCTTCCTTCGGTTCACTCTCCGAGGGCTAGGATGGGAAAACGCCTTAATACTTCCCCCGTACATTAACTCCGCCTTCTTCACATTCCCCCTCACCGGGCCTCTTATGGTCTCAACGAACCCCTTTCGTGGATGCTGAGAAACACGAACTCCAATTCCACCATGTTTGACTGCGACCTCTCTAACCATACTCTCAAACACCGCCTCCTAAACCATTCTCAGCGCCAACCTTAAGCGACACTTGTACACTTTACTATAACCTGTCCCCACCCCTCGCTCTTACTCCTCCTTCTTAATTTGTCCTGGTAACGTTAGGTTAAGCCTAGTTAAGATAGTTTTTAACTTATACATAATGTAGTTGTAGGTAATTACGAGGGCGGGCTGAAAAGTTTCATACCCAACAAAAATGCAAGACATTTTTTTTTTAAAATTAATTTTTATTTTTCTACATAGTCTCCTTGCAACTCTGCACACTTCTCCCAACGATGCTCCCATCTCTCTAACTGTCCAAATAGTACTCGGCGTTTTTGTCTGCAAAATAACTGGTAACGACGGTAATTGCCTCCTCATTTGACGAAAATCTCCGTCCTCCGACTGCAATTTTTAGATTAGAGAACAAAAAGAACTCGCTTGGGGGTAGATCTGGTGAGTAAGGGTGATGGTCAAGCAGTTCAAACCGTAATTCGAGAATTTTCGCCATGGCAACCGCTGAAGTGTGAGACAGCGCGTTGTCTTGGTGTAACAAGATTTTCTTTTTCTGTCAATGTGGCAGTTTTTCCGCAATTTCTGTCTTCAGTTGGTCAAGTATGATGAGTAATATGCTCCTGTAATGGTTTTTCCTTTTTGAAAATAATCGATTAAGATAACTCCATGACTATCTTAAAAAACACAGTCGCCATCAATTTCCCAGCTGAAAAAAACAGTTTCTGCTTTTTTTTGGAGCCGATTCCCCCTTTGCAGTCCACTGTATCTTTTTTTCGGCCGTATAATGGTGTATCCAAGTTCCATCGACAGTAATTAATCGGTGCCAAAACTCGGATTTATTGCGCTTAAACTGCGCCAACAGAGCGTTGGAAATGTTCATTCGAACGCGTTTTCGGTCTAACGCGAGCAAACGCGGCACCCAACGCGCAGACAGCTTTCTCATGCCTAAATCTTGATTTAATATGTGACAAACACGTTCTTTGGACATTTTCATAGCCTCTGCCGTCTCTCACTTTAATTCGGCGGTCGTCTAGCACCATTTGGTGAACTTTAGCGATGTTATCGCCATTTGTTGCAGTTTTGGACGTCCCGAACGTTCATCGTCTCCCAAGCTCTCACGGCTACGTTTAAATTCAGCTGCCCAAAATTTCACTGTGGTAAATGACGGTGCAGAGTCCCCATACGCAGAGTCCAACTCATCTTTGATTTGCGTAAGCGTATTGGCTTTCAAAAACCAAAATTTAATGACAGCTCGATACTCAATTTTGTGCATTTTCACAAAAACTCTCAGATAGACTCACTCAAACGACTGTCAAATAAAAACTACGCGTCGAAAATGGTGAGCAATCGTCAAAAGATGCACAATTACATTCACTGGATTTTATTGACGAGTGCTGCTATCTTCACGTTGAGGTCGGAAACTTTTCAGCCTACGCATGTATATACACATACATAGATCTGGTTGGCAACTAAGTAATTGCCGATATCACACATACATGCCTTTGGCCATATTTTTTAATGGGCTCTGTCAATGACATTTCTTTTCTTTTGACATTTGTTAGCTGTCAGGTGAGCTTGACGATGATTAAATTAAGCCATAATCGAGTCGGGTCGCCATTGAAAAAAATTTAAAACTTATGAAACTCGTTAAAAAGCTTGATGTTTGGGTTTCACGTGATTTGAAATAAATTCATTCAACGAAGCGTATCAACGCTTGTGATATGCATCTTAGGCGCAATGAATCCGGCCTTTTTTGAAACGAATCATCACTGGTAATGAAGTATGGCTTGTTTACAGTAAGCTCAATCGAAAACGATTTTTGTTCAGGCTTGATGAGCTAGCACAATCCACCTCGAAAGCTGATATCCACGAAAAGAGGATTTTGCACAAATCAATTTGATGGGATTGGAATGGCGTGGTGCATTTTGAGCTACTTCCAAGGAACCAAATGATCAATTCGGATGTGTACTGTGAACAACTGGACAGATTAAATACAGCGATCAACGAAAAATGGCCAGAGTTGCTCCATCAAAAGGTGTCATTTTTCACCAGGACAACGCTAGGCCACTTACATCTTTGGTCACTCGCCAAAAATTATTGGAGCTTGGTTGAGAATTAATGCTACATCCCTCATATAACCCTGACCTTGCTCCATCAGATTACCATTTACTTCGATCTTTGCAAAACTCTTCGAATGGTAAAACTTTCAATGATGAGGACGCCGTGAAATCGCACTTGGTTCATTTTTTTTGCCGATAAAGAACAGAAGTTCTAGGAACGTGGAATTATAAAATTGCCAGAAAGATGGCAAAAGGTCATCTTTAAAAAAATGTGTTTTATTTATCTGAAATAATCGGCAATTATTTAGTTGCCAACCATATATATATATATATATATATATATATATATATATATATATATATATATATATATATATATATATGGTTTTGTGTCAATCTCGTTTATGCCTCTGCTCTCCTTTTATCTCCAAATTTACCGTCAATTACTGTTGGTATTTACTTCTAGTTCTTTATTTTAGTTGAAATTTAGAATTATGTTGTAATTCCTAATAGTTTGGCAAAAAAATAATTGCCGACTTTAAGATAGATGGCATTAGCAATAGTATTGTTGTTTTTTTTTTTTTGAGTGACTTTTGCCAATGTTGTGACTTTTTTCTTTTGGAAATTTTTAGCGTGCTCTAGAAATAAACTCATTGTAATTTTATTTCCAGTTGTTAGATTGGGGTCAATTTCAACATGGACTCCAAAAAGGGGTATTTTCGTCACAGTTTGCTTTTCTATGTCCGTCATGAAATTAACGAGCACGAGGTGCAAGGTGTTAAAAAATGTCGTGAGGTGTATGGTGATGAACCTGTTGTGCTAACACGAACATTCCGTTCATCTTCCTCCTCCGTCATAAATTGTTCGCCGAGTAAAAAGCCGAACCAAATGAACGAAACGCCGCCACGTTTGTCCACGACCGGGAGTACGGGAAAAACACTGTCCACCGAAGGAATCAACACAAGTTCATCATCACAAACTGATTTCACAAAGCAACGGAAACTACAACACAAGAAATAAGACGTACGGTTATTGTTTTATTCTTTATTAATAACTACTTTTGTTATACTAGTCATTTACATTAAATCGATCATTATAAATTTTCACTTAACTTTAACTACCACGAGTACTTAATTTGGGCTTGATTTACAAAGCGAAGTTTCGCAAATCGATTTCAATTAACACAAATGAGGACTTTTGAAAACAACGTCTCAAGACACTGCCACTCGACAGTGTATGCGCGTCTCCGTGCGCGAAATGGACTCTGCTCGATGCAGAGCCACCTCGCAACCGGGGGTGAGTTTTCTCAAGAGGGAAAGTGTTTCTCTGGTGGTGAAAACAAGAAAGAAAGACTTGGCAATGTATGTGTATGTGTGAGTGAAGATCACATTGGTTTTTTCATACACAAGACCATGGGAACGAATCTGAAACAAAGAAAGGGAAAATGTGCATTCATAAGGTGCGAGTTCGGTAAAGAAAACAAAACCGAAACTCGTCGGATGCTAAGTGGATCTTTGTTTGAGATGTGCGTCGCGGCTAAATATATAGACGCGACGCATCGAAGCAATGCTGTTAATGGGTTGGTGGCAGAAACAAATCCGTTGCCTGCATTTGTATATGCAGGGTAATTAGTTTGTGGCGACGTACGAAATGGATGATTGTTTGTCTATTGAAGAACGAATCGCTGGTCGGCTTGTTGCAGTTGTAAAAACAAGCCGTCCGACATTGCATTTCAAAAGATAACAACGGGTGCCGAATGATATGTATTTATGGTGCATATGCACATTAAGAAACTTGTGGCAAGTCTAACAACAGATACACACAATTCACAGGCAAAAATAGTGAAGAACACGAACGAAAAAAATCGAATAAGAAAAATACATCAGAACCGTATACCAAGCGATAAATAATAAAAATAATTCACATCAGTGGAATATAGTCGAGTTTCGAAATCAAATTCTAAACACGGTCAGTAGCCTGGTGTGTAACGCTTAGGTAACATTTTTTTCGTGATTCGAGCTGTCATAGCGTCAGTTCGAATCACACGATCTTCTTCACTATTATTTCAAACGCTATAAACTATTTTAAGAATTTTAGATAATGCGTTGTATGCATTAAATGTCCTTGAAAAGGGAAAATGTCTTCAGGGGCAATGCGAATGCGTTGGCGGGAAACAATGGGAATTGGGTTGTAATAATGGGGGTTCTGCCTGATAAGTTAAGAAAGAAATCTTACAGAGAATTGTATGCGAAGAGATGCATGGAAGGTAAGTTTTCTTTTCCAGCGGCTTTTTAGATGACAGATTTGATCTCTTTAATGCGTGAAGCATTTAAGGTGCTAATGCGATTGAATTAGCGAAATTAGGAGATTGGGTGAAAGTTATGGGGGTTTTTCAGGAAAGCGAACCGTGGGGTTTGGCGGGACCGCCACAAAGCCTTAAGGGAAAGGCAGTGCCGAAATTGGTTTGATTTTGTGTTGGTGATTTTTCCATCAAAGATGACCTGTAGTGCTCCAAAAAGCTCTACCACCTTTTCCCCCCATTCCTAATCCAAAATCCCAGCAATATTACCCTAAAACCCAAAATTCTATCAAAACCTGAAATTACCCAAACATGATCCTAAATTCGCAATAAACTAATCAAACATTCGTTTATTGCCTAACATTTGCCCCCATGGCATAATTTAATCAAAAAAACCTAAACTAAAATCAAAATTCGCAATAAACGAATCAAATATTCGTTTATAGGTTTGCATTTGCCCCACGGCATAATCTCAATTCAAAATCCAGAAATACATTTCAATCAATCAAGCAAGAAAGGTGAAATGTGTCGCACAGGATTATTGAAAATCTTTTAAAATGTCTTGGATTCATTAAGAAGCTTGACATTTAGGTTCTACATGAAATGAAAGAAATTCATTTAACACAACCAATCAACATCTGCGATTGCATCTCAAACCCAATGAAAGCGAACGTTCTGAAACGGGTGATTATCGGTGATTTAAAATGGGTTTTTTACGGTGACATCGATCGAAAACGATTATGTTCAAAACATAATGAATCAACACAAGCTACATCGAAAAGCTGAATTACTCCAAAAGAATACCATGGTGTTTTAAGCTGCTTCTAAGAAACCATCCGATCAATTCCGATGTATGCTGCCACCAGCCCCCCAAATCAAACGCGGCGGTCAAAAAAAGACAACTAACAGAATTAGTGAATCGGAAAGGTGTTTCACCATGACAACGCTAGACTACACACATCTTTGATCGTTCGACAAAATTGAATGGCCATTGATTGCCAGCGTCACATCGACGTCATGGCCCTGAACTTACACAATTGAATTACCGATTATTTCGATCTCTGCAAAACTCTTGAATGGTAAAATGTTCAATGATGGTGATTGTGAAATCGTACTTGGTTTAGTTTTTTGCAAATAAAAACCAGAACTTCTACGAGCGTGGAGTCATGAAGCTAACAGAAAATTAGCAGAAGGTCAACGATCAAAGTGGAAAATATATTATCGATTAAAGTTCAGTCATTGTTTCAAAAAAAGCATGTTTTATTTGTATTAAAAAATCGGCAATTACTCGCATTTCTTCCTTATCCACTTATCTCCCTTTTATTCTTTCATTCATTCATTCATCATCGGCACTACAACCGGGGACCGGTCTTGGCCTTATTTAGCAAGTCCTGAGGCTTGTTTAATTTTCCAAAATGATTTTTTTTTTCTGAGCAAGGTCATTAAGTCTTGCGCCAGGGCTCCCCGACGGGGAATCGAACCCCGGTCTCCCGCGTGACAGGCAGGTATACTAACCACTATACTATCGAGCAGCCTTTACGTTTTATTCTTAACCCCCGATTTTATATCTTATCCCCCCCCCCCCCCCCCCCCCCCCCTTATTTTCTGCTTCTCTTTATCTCATCTCGTTCTCTCTTTCTTTATTCTCCTCACCATATCTAACAGCCTTCTTTGCTACCCACCTCCTCCCTTCCTTTCACTTATTATCGTTGTCCGTCTTTTATTCTCTTATGTTACGGGTGTCGTCTATATGTTTAAGGCTAAATCTACTCCATTATGACACCATTTGCGATCTTATATAGAATTCTAGTTCAGATTACAGTTTTATCGTTTTGAAGTCCTTAATTTTTTTCCTTTTAGTGCGTTTTGCTATTACTCTTTCCTCTCCCATCCCCCTTTCGACCTTTCTCTCCATGTTAAATAGATAGATAGATAACCAGATAGAGAGGAAGACACATAGAAAAGGCAGGCGGAGAAAGAGAGATTGAGAGAGAAATGGGAACCAGACACGAAATAGACGAAAGCAATACAGATCGTAACGAAAAGGAGAAGATAGGGTAGACAGGTTTATAATGCAAAGCGCGGATTATCAGACGCCAAAGACGTAATCTGGTTTTACTACCGCACTCAAGGCCTAGTGGCGTTATATGATTTCTATCCCGCCATTCCTCCATCCAAGTAGTTAGAGAATATTCGAACTAATCGCTTTCCACACTATTCGTCCTTGTCTCGTTTAAATCGGCCTCTCGCGACTCCTTTTTTTTTAAAGATAGGTTTATGAAACATTGTTTTTATGTTACGAGGGGTTTACATGCACCCCGAATTAACTCGAATTAATTTATATACTAAATTTATTTGTGAATCAAGCTGTTCTATGTAATATGAAAAAAATGAAAAGCCAGATTCCGTGGTATTGTGGGTGAAGCATTTTTTAAAGCCTTTTGAATGAAAGAGTTTCAAAATCTCCAACTTTAACCAACTCCAGTAAATACTTACAGGGAATGGACTTGTCGATATATGGATATGAATGTTTTAAACATCTAATGGTAGCAATAGTTAACTCCTTAACATGTATATACATATCTAACTGTTTTGTTATTAATATGTTTCAATAGGGTTTTTTGTATATTTCCCTTTAACGAAATTATTTACTAAGTTTATATGTTATTTTAAAATATTGTTTATTTCGAGGTCATTATTACATAAAATAACCGGAAACCTGTGCAATATTAGTCTTATCATTCAAGTAAGGGTTTTTTCTTGTAGTTTTTCCTTAATCAATTATTATTCATTAAAATTGTGCTATTTTCATTATACAGATTTAAGATTATAGTTGTAAAAGAGTTGATGTCGTAAAACTCTGAAATACTAGTTGTAAAATATAAATCTATTATCTACGTAATAAAAATTGAATTGAATGGAGTTGAATTGTTTATTTCAGTTGAAAGATATTATACTTTTTTAAAGATAATATCTCTGAATTGTAAGTTCTGTGGTGGCTTCTAGATATATAAATCAAAATCTATCTATCTATCTATCTATCTAATGGTAGTAATTGAGTATATGTCAGGAAATGCATCTTCCATGTTCCACTAAGGTGTGTCTAGTTCCCAAGGGTCTGTTGCTCTCCTAGTGAATTAGCTTCTGTTCACTTAAAACATGCAAACAATTCCACTGACCGCAAATGTGTTATTATCGCAGTAACCCTCACTCCTTCCCTTCCAAACACAACCAATCTACGAGTCAATAAAATTCGTTACACTTGATTCAGAGTCTTCCCCAGGCAGTGAGTAGGTATTCCTTTGACGCAGACGATCGCTTCGGAGTTGAAGTGGAAGCCATCGAAGCGAAGCCCCATGTTGGTTCGGGACGTGAGAAAACTACCTTCCGAATGATGGCACCCCTCTGCACATGCCTTGACACAGGTGATTTCAATTAAAACGGAAATTCCATATTAATACAAATATTCCAAGGAACATTCTCACGATGGGTCCCTGGCAAATGTCCGGCAATGAAACCGATCCGGGGGCGTTTAATCAATTTTTAGGTTGGTAGCTGTAGATTTGGACACGGTTCCGTGAGTGATATCTCCCTATTTCAAATCTGATGGCGCATCGTTGTTGGTACACAGCAATCAGTAATTCTGAAGAGAGCATTCTACATACATCAGTTGTTGGCTTTTTGGTTCTTCTGTTTTTATAACCCGATACAATTAGAGAACCTTGTTGTATCATTCGGGTCCTTTTGAATGGCGCAACTAAAATGTAAGATAATCAGAACGAGGGTTGAGTTTTTCTTTGCTTGCTCACCTTTAGGTTGGATATCTGCTATCGCGACTGTGTAATCGGATTAAAGAATTTCATTCAAAGTATAAGAACGAAAAAAAAAAGACAATGGTTTCCAAGGAAAAGAATATCTTTTTTTAATTACATTCTCCGCACCGAGATCGGATAACCGCTTTTGTTGCTGATCGTTAACAGTGATTGCCTTTGGCTAGGAGAACACGTTAACTCGTATTGCTCATATCTGAGCATATGGTGTTTTGGTATTCACACCACACAACTTCATCGTTGTCCAACAAAATTGGATTAATCGACAATAACAGTGACGAGACATCAGGTGCGTATGATGGAAACGTTAGACGGACAAGTTGGGTCTCCCAGTGAGGTAAAAATAAGTCGAACGTGACAGAACGCAGCAAGTTGGAACAACGTATTGTCAATGTGTCGCGTTGCGCTGGTACACTGATCAACAAGAAAGGGAGCATGGCTAAGTGTTGCGTTTTCCAAGAAAAGAAAAGAACTTGTTGATAAGTACATAGGAATAAAAGGAATCCAATTTGGTATTAAATTCAGTAAATTAATGTTTTAGGTTCACCAGGTGCGGTAGAAGAGTGAAGATGCTTGATGACCTTCCCAATTCAAGGTGTACACGTTGCTTTGTACTTATTAGTGAACCCCCTTGTCGGCACTTTCACTTTCTAAGCATTATGTTTGACAAATGCGTTGAAAATAGTTTCAATTTAATGCCCGAGTTGGTAAAGTTTTATGAAGGGGTTTATAGATAAGTCAATTTATTTCATCTATTTTTCATACAATTATTCTCTCCCACACTCTCGTTTACTCTCCATCTATGGATGATGGGTGTACATCTCTTCCCTACCGTGATATCTATCTATCACTATCTCCCTATATTTCTGTCTTTCTCTCTTGGTATCACTTTTCTTCTCTTTCTTTCTTCCTTTTTCTCTCTCCTTCAACCCATATGGGCTATATTTTTCTTAAAATCATTGACAACAGATCCAGCAAACGGATGGCGATCGACAACTTCAAGGTGTCAAAGCAGTAAATAAAGAAAGAGACAACAAGAAGATCTGAACACCTGTAGACGATGAAAGTTCAATTTACTTCTCTATATAGAAAGATAACTGTAAGATGATAGTGACAAGAAGGCTACAGAAAGGTAATGTTTCCAACCCAATAGAATGCTCACAGTTTTGGATTGTTTTAGTCAAATTCATTAAACATAGTGGGCTTGTCGAAAATGGAAAAAAAGTTCATCTAGCGCCATGTCGACTGCCAGAGTGAAACCATGAACATAAATATAACAAAAGAGTGTTAGGGGATGAGAAGACATATAGAAAAAGGCAGAGTTACAAAGAATTCAAGGAGCCGGGATTCAATTTACTTATACTTGAGGACGATGTTAATGTTGACTTTTCAAGTACCCCATAGTAAGACTTTGAATGTACCTTTCAAAAAAAAAAAAAAAAAAAAAAAAAAAAAAAAAAAAAAAAAAAAAAAAAAAAAAAAAAAAAAAAAAATTTAATAATAATAATAAGAACAGTTTGATGATGATAAAAGAGGACAGCGTAAAACCAAGTACGAAAAGAAACTGATATCTTAAAAAGTGAAGAAAATAGAAGGGAATCGCAAATATGGTGAGAGAAAGGACATAAGGAAGGCCCTGGTTGGTGTTATGCACGTGAATCTTTATAAATCCATATGAAGAGATACTTGGTATTAACATTGAGTATTCTGGTTATAAAAAAATGAATATTTGAAACTCAGACGATGATCTTATTTCAACAAGAACCACTAATTCCAGCAGCTAGGTTTAAAAATTGTTACCACGAAATTCGATGTTTTTAGTAATAAATTATAACAACAATTTTTAGCCAATCTCCGCCTTTGAAGAGGGGCTGGTAATTTTACCCTCCAACTGAATTCGATGCTATTAACTAGTGGTATTTAATATCAGAAAACAACCAAAAAAGCATCTAGATTGTCAGTAAAACTGATAAATGAGATAAATCAGTCGCAATTAAGAGGAATGATTTATGAATGTTTTGGTAGATCAGTGTCCGTCAATCTTCATAGCTAAATATAAATATAGTAATCAGTCCTCTAAGCATCTACATAACTCTGGTTCCTATCGTCGCATAAATGTGGATATATTATATAGAAAGATGTAACCGTCGTCGATCAGAATTGAGGCTACTACAATAAATTAACCAGAACTTCTTCTGAAACGAAAAGACTGGCTAAAGCAGCAAAGCACAGCAGCTAATCCATCGGTTTCCCATTTTTCTGTGGGCTTAATGAATAATTCATCGTTTAATCGGGTTCTTTTTGCTTTTGCGTCTTCGCTAATCTAGGGAACTATGATATTGCCATCCCGTGACCACACCGCTCCGAGGGACATCCGTTTGTAGAAACGAACCCAACCACGCTAACTGCCGATAAAGCGTTAATGCAAATTGCTCCAAGTCTCGCTAAATGTTGGCCTTATATTGCACAAGAGAGAGGTGTACCTCTGGCTGACGACATCACATGAAAGCGGTTGAACAATTGCCAAAGTAATGGATGAGATATGTCGTAGATAAGGGACTAAGGGGAGATTGCATGTATTTGATGTTTTAAAATTAAAGCGATTTATGTAGGGGGCAAGGGATTGGCTACTCCAACGAGGTACAACAAACGTAAATATCACAGAGCTCAGCTGTAGAAGACTCCTTGCAATGGATTTGACTTCGGTACATTCCAATGCTTTAAATAGATGAACATGTTCGACGCGCAAAGGTTTCGCTTCAAGCCAGTATCTAATTACATTCCCATTAATATAGATGGTAAATGGAATTGCTATGGGAGGAGAAGGACTCATACCGGTGTACGGAGTTGGATAATATCTTCACTGGTCTTCAGTAAACCACTGAGGGATGGATAATCCTACGACGCGCTTGAAGACTTAGAGATACGGCGAGAACTGGTCAGATGTTAACACCTCTTTCGTACACTCGTGGAAATATACACAGATGCCTAATTAATTGTGTAAGGAAAATATCACATTGGAATTTTTTTGAGGAAGCATGGGCAAGCTTCCCAGTGTTGCTCTGGAATTCGCAGACCACAAATGGAACCGCATCTCAACTACTTGGTAGGGAATTTCCTTATTGATGCATTGTGGACATAGTTTCTTTTATGGGGCGTGGAGCCCTTTTCCTCGCTGTGTTGCGTTGTTAATCAGGCATGCGGTTGAAGCAATTGGGAGCATTGAAAATTAAATAACATTTTCTTCAGCGAGTGCTATTTATCGCATGCCTGAAATAACGGTATTCTTTCTGGTCATTATAATTCTATGGGTTTGGAAAATTGTTTCTTTTCGTACTCAAATTTGTATTAACAAAATAAACATCAACCATAATCTCGGTGAACAAAAGAAAGACATATATTAGACTGTAAATGTATTTTAGATTTTACTATTACGACTTCTGATTAAATTAATTTGGACTTGTTAACAAACAAATTTCAGTTGTTCGGATTTTCCCACCTAAAAATATCTTACAAAAGTAATTCGGATAGACTGTATTCTCCGTAAATAAAACTCGGCACTGTCTTCCATAAAATTCGAATTCATGATTAAATACCCTTCATGGCGAAAATAGTGCCATCCATAAAAATAATTACAACAAAGCTATTCTGATACACTCAAAATATAAAGGCTATAACGGGCGTTATTCTTATCCAATAAAAGTAATCGTAACAGGATACAGAAATGTGAAAATATCTTTAGCATCTTTGGTTGATTGCTAAACAGTCATTCCCCATAAATTTTCACCCGAAAACCAAAGGGGATAAGTGCGTGGTAATAATTAGCTGATCTCCAAACAGTTGTTAATGAATCAACACTTGCTCGCCAACTGATGGCGATGATGATGATGATGACAATGATGACAATGATGACAATGATGACAATGATGACAATGATGACAATGATGACAACGATGACAACGATGACAATGATGACAATGATGACAATGATGACAATGATGACAATGATGACAATGATGACAATGATGAGAATGATGACAATGATGACAATGACGACAATGATGACAATGATTACAATGATGACAATGATGACAATGATGACAATGATGACAATGATGACAATGATGACAATGATGACAATGATGACAATGATGACAATGATGACAATGATGACAATGATGACAATGATGACAATGATGACAATGATTACAATGATGACAATGATGACAATGATGACAATGATGACAATGATGACAATGATGACAATGATGACAATGATGACAATGATGACAATTATGACAATGATGACAATGATGACAGTGATGACAATGATGACAATGATGACAATGATGACAATGATAACAATGGTGACAACACTCAATCTGTTATCATTGACGGTCTTGACACTTCTGGAGTAGTACACGGTGTTTACTCACGTGTTTTTAAGTCGTTGCAACCTCAATAAACGAAATTGCGATGAGATTAAAACGCCGCATTTCAAGAATCAACAAACGATGAAAGCGGACGTGTACCACAAACTATTGAGTTGTAAACACGCCACGATTATAAAAGGATCAAGTATCAAGTCTTAAGTGATTTTATTCTGAAATGCACGGGATCATTAAAACTTCAAATGTGAATTAAAAAATTTACGAAAAAAGATATTTAGTGTGATAATTTGTTAACTATTTGTTTGAGGGAGGAGAAATTCATAATTTTTACTTTACTTCAAGAGTTTACTTATCACGGTTCGGATCGTCCGATTATTTTAAATGTTACTGAGGAGGGCGTAATGTAGCGTCTCTAACAGATACAGACACAATACACCAGCAAATAGTGAAGAACACCGAACGTAAATCGAATAAGAAAATACATCAAAGCCGTATACCATAGCGATAACAAAACAATTCACATCAGTTTAATTCACAGAGTTTAAAAATCGAATTCTAAACACGGCCGTAGCGTGATGTGTTACGCTTAGGTTAAATTTTTGGTGATTCTAACTTTCATAGCGTCAGTTCGAATCACACGCTTTTCACTATCTTTCCAAAACGCTATAAGACTACATACAACCATGCACAGTAAATAACACAGTACCAAAACGGGAATCGCACAAACAAAAACCATTTGAGCTGTATACCAGAGTCTGGAGATGAAATGGTATGCTTGATATAAGCTGGAGGGTGTTACGGTAATCGCCATGGTATATGGCTGTTATGATTTATGTTGGTGTTGTTCGTCACTACGGTTTGTACGAGGGCAAGAGAATCTAAGAGATTGCGCTCGTAGCATCGCGAATGGCCTGTGTTTAGTAAGCATCATTCCTCACTAGGTATCTGTCAAATACAATATATAATACCTATATATAATGTGCGAGATGGGTGCCGCATTTGCTCTCACCTGAGAACAAACATAACACAATTGGTTATTGCGTGGTCTCTTCTAAGAGTCTTTTGGGGCGCATGCGTTACAACCCAGATGAGTTTCTGTGCAGATTACTAACTGTAGATGAAACATGGATACACCATTACTCCTCCGAGACAAAAGACCAGATAAACAGTGGATTGTTAAAAGCGAACGGGGTCCCAAGGAAGCAGACACGGTGAAATTAGCTGGGGAAGTAATGGCTAGTGAGTTTTGGGATTCACGTGGTATTATCTTTATTGACTATTTGGAGAAACAACAGACGATAAGTGGACTGTATTATGCATCATTATTACATCAGTTAAATGAGAAAATACAAGAAGATCGTCCTCGTTTTCTAGAGATTTATTGACTTGCGCTCGTATCTCGTAACTCCTTTCCTTTCTGGTACGTGGATTCCTTGTGCTTGTTTCCAGGTTTTGGGGAAGTACTTTGCCTTATCTGAGACCCACGTCCATTCGTCAACTGATTCGACATAACTTCATTGCTCAGGATACGACTTACATTTGATATTTCTTTTTAAGGTTGAAGACTGCAACTTCGCGTGGTCCGATCTGGCTTACCAGAGAATGGAGGCGTTGGAACCCAATAACTTGGGCATCATGTGGTTGAGGAATTCTGTTAAATTTCTTTATTGTTTTTACCGCTCCCCAAATAACGATAGAGCAACGACACTTTTGGAACACCTGTGGGGGTTTCGTATCTCATTAGACGTTATTGAATTTTAATGTTTAGGATCACTTTCTCTCAACTGCGTTCATCCAAATTAACTAACAATCCATTTATAAATTTGCAATAGGCACTTAGTATGAGTTCAGGCGCTCTTTAATTTTTATATTCGCGCTTCAAACGCACTCACATTTGACGGGGATATATTGTTGAAGTCTTATTAGCTACCACACTCGACCGGGGGATGAAACCTGACCCACTTGTACGAAACGGGGTTGTGACTCGACTGACTAATAATGGAAAGAATCCATTCATCGTGTCGTGGCGGTTGAGCCATAGCTGAAATAAACTCACTGCCACTTGCTAAGAACTTGAAAAGGGTTGCTATGCCTGTGTAGGGAATTTAGTTCCGGAGAATCATCGCCATATATGCTGAGTTGGGATCGTTGGTTGTGTGTACCGGGAAATTGGTTTCGGCGGCATAGCCAAGTATGGTCAAGGGTCTTGATCGTTGCGATCGTTTCGTGGAAAATAAGCTGCCGCTTGGTTGCAAGCGAGAAGTGTAGTTTAAGAATGAAATGAACCGAGGTGGTTTTTGGAGAAAATGCATGCGGTTTGATTGTAGGGAATTGATGTGGTTTTACATCTTTTAGGTAGAATAGGAACCGAAATGATTTTCGAGGGAAATTGGAATTGCTTGGTTGCAACCGAGGGATATAATTTAAATAGGAAGTTAACCGAGGTGGTTTTTAGGAAAAATGTATGCGGCTCGGTATAGTTGATGGTGATGATTAATATTCCGTTGTAAGTTTGAATATGCGATTTATTACAGCATATGAATTTTCGGGGAAATTAACATTGCTTGGTGGCAAGGAAGGAATATAACTTAAGTAAAGAATTGACCGCAGCGGTTTTGGGAAAAATTATATGTGGGGTGATGTAATTGAGGGAGATGATTTAGAATGTATTCTATTGAATTGTATTCTGTTGTAAGTTTTGGGAAATGCTTTTCATTGCAGATTGGGAGATGGATTCTTGCAAGATCGGGATGGATGCGCTTGAAGATTTTGCATGGTTGCGAATGTGTGTATTGCAAGTTATGAATGGGTAGTTGGATTAAGGTGACGCGCTGTTATCGGTCAAGGTTGGATGGAATTGTGGGTTGGTTCTCCATGTGGTATAGAGAACCTCCACGCATCTTTCACGTACCGTCGACTGGATACAAACCAATCACCAGGTAATGCAACCGAACTCCTTTCAGTCATTACCCAGCAAAGCACGACTGAGCACCCTACATTAGTCACAAATCCAACCACGATGAACATTCGCATCATTTCAGTCGCACCAGCGATCAGTTTTCTTTGGAAGATAACATAGCTAGTATAAATAGTATGAAGAGCCTAGCATAAGCGCTTGTTTGTTTTGTAACAAGAGATTGAATGAATAAAATAGAGGCCGTGGGTCTGGTGGAAAAAATATGTAGTTTTTCATCATTTCACAAGGGAAACCACTAATAAATAAATAAATCACTTTAAAAATGCTAAACCACTATTATAATTGTCGGTGAAACACGAGGACAGTTTGATAAATCAGTGACTTTTGGAATAAAAGAATTTTTTTCGGGAAATAGCATTTTACTTCGCAACATAATATACTATATTTAGCTCGATACATTTATTCCACCGTTTTTCCATTTTTTTTTTATTCCTTTTAAATAATAGGTTTCGTCAAGGCTCTCAAAATATACGTTCGTTTCTGGGATGACCTCTTCATTCGACCCAAATCTCTTACCGACCGGGGGGGGGGGGGGGGGGGGGGGGGGGGGGGGGGGGGGTAAATCTAGACAATAGCTGGATGCGGTAGCAGCTTCTGGATTTTTATGCTTAATCAGCACACAAAATTCACTCTTTTCCATTTTCGTTGAAATTCACGAGGTTATCTGTTTTCAATGGCTGTCAAACACAAACCAAATGACGCAGCGTGCTCAAACTTTGACGTTAGTCTAGTTATAGGTGGCAGTTGACGGTAGCTCAAAAAATCACTGACTTATCAAACTGTCAATTATAATAGTGGTTTTGCGCTTGCAAAAATTATGTGATTGCAATCTGTGAATTAAAGTGAATATAATATATGAAACGAGTGTTTATTATTCCAAACCATTGCATGTCCATAGTAGCATCGCCATCTACGTGTTGGGCTATACCTTATCATCATACCTTCGTATGCTGAATTCAAAAGAAATCATAAATTGGGGTTGAAAAAAAAAATTGAATCGTAAACGGATCAAAAGGCAAATACTTTGGAGAATGAAAGATAAACAGAAGGAATAATTTATTATTATTTTCGCATAATTAAATATCATAATGTCACAGAAATAAAATAGGTTAAGAATGTTAGTGGCACAAATTACGTTAAGTGATATCCAAAACCAGAATTACATTAAATGTATGATACGGCATAAACGACAGCCGAATTAGCAACGTTATTCCTTACGCCCACATGCCAGTAAATGGAAGAAACTGGTTTCGATAGTACCAATAAAAGCACAGAAATCAAATATAACGCCACTTAGAAGGTAAGGTGAACATCTGGTATAATTTCTCAACCATAAATTTGGTGGTCCACCTTATGGCATATGTCCCGCTGTTGGTAGTTTAATCAGTATAGCCCAACTATTTCAAATTGCACCGAATCATCAAACGGTATCAGCAATAACCGACTAGTCGACGATCACAACCCTGTGGTACATTAAGCCCATAGGCATAAACATTTTATTTTAAAACCATATATTTTTTATTGTTATATCTCATTATTTTTAATCAGTAAAATACATTACTCGCCCTCAATAGAGTCATAACTAATTTGCTACTTATGAGCACTGTCTAACGAGGCTCTATAGTTGTACGAGGGCAGGATAGCCGCTCATAGATGGCACAGGTATAAATGAAGTTACGTGTTGCAACATTAAATGTCATATGTGATTAGTTTTTATTTTATTGTACATTAAAAACCTAGTAAAAGAAAATATATAAAAATCTCATAAATTAGGTAAAGAATAAAGATTCTCATAACGAGACTCTTTAAATTATTTATCCATGTTAAAATTACCAAGTTGTAGATCATTTTTTTGTTTTGCAACACAGACTCACGAATATACCAAGGTTATGAAATCGTATCACAAAACATTGTTTCACAACACGACCTTCTAAACAAATTATTGTACTTTAACGCTTGATCTATAATCTATTTGTAATTACATGTACGTTGATCCTCCCACCTATCAAGGCGGTTCCTCATCAATTCCATGAACCATGCCGCAAACTAAACTCATTTAGCTTAATTTCAAAAACCCGACACAGACTAAGTCTACCCACAGCTTGATTTATGAGAGTCCTATCTAATTACCTCCTCTGTGATTGTGGTTCCGACAGCAATTAAAATTTTTTCTCAAATCTTTTCATAATGTTTTGCTCCAAGAAACGTTTCAGTTGTCGGCTTGCCTGTTAATCAACTTTTGTAGAAAGAAAAAAACCTTAATTGCATCACATCAGCGGATGGGTACACGCATGGTAGAAAGTGAAATGCCAGCACCAAATATTTAGACATAAGATGAAGACTTTTATAGCCTCAATAAACCCTAATAACATCTGAATCGAAACGCGTGTGCCACGGAGTAATGGGTCGATGGCGCTTCTCACCATTATCTACTTTCCACCTCAGGTGCAAGGCACAAGTTGCAAGTAAAGATATAAAAATTGTTTAAGTGTGAAATTTATGGACCACGGCATGTGCTTATGTGCGGATATGGTCACCCACAAACATATAGAAGCAACGGTTGAACCAGACACCAAATTCCAATTAACACCCCCACCATTGTACACCTGAGCTCACCTACCATATCTGCTAACTGTTGTTTAGAAAGCTCGTTATTCCATCATGAAATTATTGTTTTTTTACATGCAGGCATTCTTAATAACTCTGGACTCGGCTATGGTTGAATGGAATATTCCTGACTGTGATAAATGGCTAAATCCGGTACAGAGCAGGGCTAGAGGAACACCGACCCGTGGCCTGTCGATAGTTTAATTGAAATTAATTGACCTTCATTCGCACGCCAGGGTTTATGTAGGCAGCAGTCAAAGAGGTGTTTTGGCTTTATACCAATACACCTTTACAATCGGAGGTATATTCGGTCCGAAGCTGCAAGTATACTAAATTCCATCGATCCCGCTTGTTAAGGTATTGCTTGAGTCTCGAAAATTGATTGGTCAGTAAATGAAGAACGGCGAAGACTCGTTCATACTTTCATATACCGATGCAGCACATTTATAAGTCAGCCGGATTCCTGCAGTACTGAGCATGCGGATGACTGGGTCGATGCAATAGAGTTGTCCAAGCCAATTCATGTTTCCTACTTTTTGCTCTTAGACAGCTCTTTGTTCAATCATTGGCAAGACCATCGACGTCTTTGCATTGTTGACTATAATAGAACACATAACTAACTAGCACTAATGGCTAATTTCTGGTTGCTTGGCAACATTTAATCTCATTTATCATCGCCCGTAAGATATATATATTTTCTTTTATAATACGAGCATACAAAAAGGATTTCCTGGTACACTTAATGTTAACGCACTGTAAATTCCTCAGAGCATTTCACATCGTGGATTAAATTATACTGTAATAAAAAAAAAATTCTCACTTTTCTAACCAATTTATGTGTCAATCTGTGATGTCTCAAGGGAGCCATCTTCATATTACCGTGTTTTAAAAGAATGGGATTAATCTATTTGCATAGACGATGTGATATACAAAAATATCACAACTCTGTTTATCCACCTACAAGTTGACTCGGTTTGGTGCCAACATTTTTTTTGTGCTCGATACAACTAAATGTCGGTGTATTAGTTACACGCGTAAACCATTCATTCCCAGGACTTATTCTGTATGGGCATCCTTGTATCGGCCCGATATCACTTCCATAGCCGGTTACTGAGTAGTCCCCACCCTTCTGTCAAAAGATCCCATTAGGTCCTATATTTAACACCTTACGTGCCACTTGTGACAGACAGCTGAACAAGTATCCAAGTTAATGTCGGTCTAATGCTTTTCAAACGTGGGTTCGATACGCCATGGGTTTCCGTTGCAAGTTGCCTTTAATGACAAGTAATTTCTAGTATCTCTAAATAAAGTTTTTTGCAGCTTTAAATTTGTGGTCGTTCCAATAAGAAGTTGATTTGGATCAAGTGCTGAATGTAGAGATCTTTGGCTTCAAATATGCAAGTCTCATCCATAGACAAGGGTTCTGTTGTAGCTTCACGAGTTCACACAAGATTGCGAAACTCCAGACTCTTCGACTAGCGAAAAGGACTTATACCCTCTTGCATTCTCGCCACGTGGTAACCCCCGGCGCCCGAGCGGCAGCCTCATGTGTCTCATCATCGTCATCATCGGCACTACAACCGGTATCCGGTCTTGCCTTACTTAGCAAGTCTCTCGACCCATCCCGATTTCGAGGCGATGTCATCCAGCCACTCCCAGGCTCTGAGCGTCCTGGTCTACCCCATCCCCCATTGCAGGCAAGGTCCGCCACGTTGTCACCTTCCATACATCTCGCTACAAATGACTTTCCGGGCAGGCTCCTCTTCGCTCATTCCAGCTAGGTGTCGCCCCTACCGGAGTCTACCGTGCTTAATTTTTCTTACACCGTTACCCTCAAGGTATTGGGTTGTACCACATTAAATGTCCGATTTTATAGTAAACACTTAAAAACCAATATTATTTTTCCGAAAATTTTTATTCAAACAAAATAGGATCCGTTGGTATCTATGACATTCTTCCAACGTGATACAAGGTCAAATATTCCTTTTTCGTAGAAGTGCTGACTTTTTGAGGAAATGAAATTATCAAAGGCTTTTATGACCTCAGCTCGGTTCCGGAAGACATTCTGTCGGCAAAATGAATTCAGATTCCGAAAAAGATGGTAGTGCATTGGGGAAATGTCAGGATGGTACGGCGTATGCGGAAGAAATTCAAATCCCAACTGCAACCGTTTTTGCACCGTTACTTGTGAGGTATGGGGTCTAGCATTGTCATGGAAAAGTATCGGGCCGTGTCCATTGATCAACGCCAATTTAGCATGCAATATGTCGAGTTCCTTACAATATTTGATAGCGTTCATCGTTTCTCCTGGTTGAAGAAATGAAAAGTGGATTGGTCTTTCGATGTCCAATAAATTGTCACCATAACGTTTTTTGGGTGAAGATCGGGCTTTGGGGTGTGTTTTGGTTTTTCACCTGCATCCAACCACTGCCCAGGTGTTTTACTGTGGCGGTGCCGCCAAACCCCACGGTACACTTACCTAAAAACCCCATTACCTCATCCCAAGACGCATAAGTTTTCGCATAAGGCACCTAAAAATTCTTCACGCATTAAAGAGATCAAATCCACCATCTTTAAGTCCCTGTAAAGAAAACTTACCTTTCATGCATTCTCTCCGCATACCAATTCTCTGTAAGATTTCTTTCTTACCTTATCAGGAATCCCAATCTCACCAAGTGCATTTCCCCCTAGACGAATTCCCGAGAACAAAACGATTTGGTTTACATACATTGTAACCATCATAACAGGGACCAAAACAAATATACGCATCTCGCGTCTTAATCCATAAATTAAATCATACAGCATGGGCAAATGCAAATAGGTATAGTATGCTTACCCTTGCCAACGATGCTATGAACACCAATTCAATTGCGAACAAAATCATATTTCCCATCCGCGGACACTCACATTTGGAATGTGACAAAAATATGGGTTGCATAAACCAGAAGTCACCTTGGGAAACGCCGGTGAATGGGTAAACGTGATTCGTGAGGCTAGATAGAAGCCATGCCCCTTTCATTGAAGTTAACCAAACACTTGTCATGAAATGGACAATCTTTCTGTCACCAATGTGTGAGAAGACATGTTCTTTTTTATCATCTCGTCCCGCAAGAGAAATAAGAGTTGAAAGGATCATCCAAGATCAATTTTTCAGAGAGAACATTACAATTCCTCTTGGACGTCATCTATAACAAGTCCCAAACCCGTAATGACTCTCATAATAAAACTCGCAACAAACCGACTCAACCGTCATCTGGACGAACTGTATCAGTATTACAGTCAATGGAAAATTCGACTTAACACATCTAAAGCAGTAACTATAATTCTGAGTAGTAAACACTCCCATTACCCGAACTCTGACTTATACGAAGGTGCCTCCAATATACCTATTGACGACTACTTGCTACAATTAGTATATAAGTACCTCGAAAGCATTCAGAACAGCGAGAACCCACTTCTACGGGAGCCTTGCGTTCTTGACCCTTCTCTCTTTCGATCTCTTCGGATCAGACCACCACAATTTCTTCTTCAGTACAAAACTGAAGAAAGCACCCTTCCCAACAACATTCTCCTTTATAATAGACGATTCCTGGACCCATCCCATAGGGTCTACTGCTGACACACTACGAACACGCACGCACAGTACAAGACAGCACAAACACACACACATACACACCAACCAAAGCGCAGATTAACAGACGCCAAAGACGCGATCTGCGTTTACTACCGCACTCAATACCTGTCGGTCTTGTACGATTTCTTTCCCACCATCCCCCATCCAAGTAGTTAGAGAACAATTGAACTAACCCTGTCCACACTATCCTTAGATACGCCCCTCCCCTTTCTTTTCAGATATCTTGAGATAGAGCCCAACATCTTCACGGATGTGGATGATTGTGGTTAACGCAAGATGACCAGAAGCCCGAGACAAGATGAAGGACATGTGGCGGTTCTTTAAAGCTTTTCCCAACAACCATCCATTTCTTTAAATCAACCTGCTTTTCCCTCACCCACAAGTCAACATACCTACCTGCAATTTTGGGCAGCGTAAGCTACCTTTCATTCTCTTTCACCTGAAAGTAAAACCCCAGCAAGCATGCACATCAAACAAATTATTTCATTCATATTACACGAACCGTGCCGGCTTGTCAGCAATTGTAAACGATAAAGACTCGCTGGCCAGCGTAATTCCTGACACAGCTGTAGCCCATATTCTTGGTACGGTTCATGAGTGAATATTGCTCCAATCCCAAGGTTCGCTACAGTTGCGGCCGATTTCCTTTATCGGTTATCTACCGATCATGGGATTTGGCCACGAATATGATTGACGTTAGACAATCATACCCATGATCATGTGTAATGATTCGTGGTCTAAACAACGACCAGCCGCTATTCTCACGCTGGCTATTATAAACGAAGTGCTTCTGTGTACTCTATGTAAACAGAAGAAATTATTTTTGCCTGCATGCCAGTATTCCTGTACATTATCCAATGCCTAAAATAAACATGCATCCAAATTTAGTAGCCTTTGCAAAGTTCTGTTGACTTATCGCCAACCCAAAATCGATCTCCTACCGTACGAGGCGAATACACCCAGCCGTACACCGATCATCATATTTGACCAGCTGTATGTTTGTGTTTCCTTTCCTGTGCCCAGCGCGTGTTTGGGCGTCTTTCTTGAAAAGGAAAGATTGTTTTTCCCCTGCGATGATATGCGTTGAAACTCATCGCAATCACCAGAGGCCGGGTCAACGTCGCCCAGCTCAGGGAGTCAGATAGCAGCCCCCGTCGGGTATACGTCGAAGTGCGTTTACATACGAATCATTTCTTGTCATACGACTGTCTGTAATTTCTGTTAGTTTACGATACACGTTGTGTGGCGCGTTGTGTCTTCGCGGTTAATTTGTTTACGTGTCCTTTAATATTATTACTTATTGTTCAAATATCGGAAGCAACTTTTATCCGACTTCCAGTTAGCATAACAAGTGACTATAGTGTATTCAACTTCCAAGGAACAAACAATTAATGACAGTGTCTAAATTACCTTCAGTAACCCAAAATTAATGAACACATTGTGATCCGGACCTGTGTCTGAGAAATAAACCATTAATGATACAATCGATGTTACCTTCTGTAATCTAGAATTAAGCGTTGTGGCCGAGTGCCGCCCCAATAAAAAATGTTACTGGACAAAAACTACCAGGTGTGTTTTATTTTCTTCATAATTGTTGTGAAGAGTTAACTCAGTATTCGTTGGGGACAGGAGAAAACCAGCGTCCATGTCCGGCGCATTATTTCCTACCCCACAGACACATTTGTCCTTGTCTCCCTAAAGTCGGCCTCCCACCTCCCATTTTTTTTTTTAAAGACTCTCATAATGTTGGTGACAGAGTTTTTGCTGCCAGAAAAATCCTATAATGAGAGTATAGCGTTTGGAATGATAGTGAAGAACGTGTGATTCGAACTGACGCTATGACAGTTAGAATCACCAAAAATTGAACCAATGCGTAACACATCAGGCTACTGGCCGTGCGTAGAATTCGATTTTTAAACTCAAGTATATTCCACTGATGTGAATTGTTATGTTATCGCTATGTTATACGGCTCTGATGCATTTTCTTATTCGATTTTCGTTCGGTATTCTTCACTATTTGCTTGTGTATTGTGTGTGTATACCCGCCTGTCACACGGGAGACCGTGGTTCGAGGCCCCGTCGGAGAGCCTCCGGGGCAAGACTAATGACCTTGCCGAAAAAAACGAATCATTATGGAAAATTTAACAAGCCTCAGGACTTGCTAAATAAGGCCAAAACCGGTTCCCGGTTGTAGTGCCGATGATGATGATGATATTGTGTGTATCTGTTAGAGACGCTACAAGAGCCCTCCAGTTCCAAAGGCAAAATTCATGAAATTCATGCCCTGTCAAAGTTTCGTGGACCAAAAGCTAAGCAATACATCTCATGGATATAATGATACTTCAACAAAAACTATTTCATAGACGTCGCATATATTTTGCTTGTATTTTCTGACTTTGTTCAATTTTTGTTTGCTAATGCAAACAATAAAAAGGTTTTAAAAACATACCCAAAACAAAAATATCTTTTATTTCGAGCTTTAATCTACCATTTTTCAAGGATCAAATGCTTAATTTGGCAATTTTTAAGTTTATTGTCTTTATGGCATTGTATGTTCTTCTGATAAACCATCAAAACTAGGCCACCATCTGATTCAGTTGCGATCACCGAATAGATGGCGTAGCTTAGAACCGATTACTCAATTGGCATTTAGTCACTTTAAGATGGTGTTTATTATGATTGAAGTATGAGGTTCTTTTCGTTTAACAGTACAAATTCAAAATAAAATCTAGTTTATGTAGATATCTTTGGGCTCCAATTGAGCCAAAGATAATGTGGTGTTAGAACTTTTTGTTGCACTAGCAATGAGATTGTCATTATCTGTGGGTGACGGAATTGATTTGTTCTCTACAAATGTTCGAAAATGGTTAGTGCCTCTCTGTAGTGCTCCAAAAAGCCCTACCACCTTTTTCCCCCATTCCTACATCCAAATCCCAGCAATATTACCCTAAAACCCAAAATCTTGCCAAAACCCGAAAAGAACCCAAACATGATCCAAAATTTGCAATAAACGATTCGTTTATCGCTTAACATTTGCCCCCACGCCAAAATTTTATCCAAAATCCGAATTAAAATTAAAATTCACAATAATCTAATCTAATATTCGTTTATCATTTCACATTTGCCCCACGGCATCATCAAAATCCAAAAATCAGGGATCGTTATCTCTATCTGAAAAAATTCCACTAAGAAAAACAAATACAAAACCAAAACCAAATACATATCCAAATCTGCGCAATAGTTTTGTATGAATTCAAGAAATTGAATTCTTATCTTAAATAAACACTGAGCATCTCACTCAGGTTACAAAAATCGGGATTTTTGTATGAAATTGTGTATTTTCGAGATACAAATCTCCTGACCA
The DNA here is from genome assembly GCA_963931805.1 of Microdon myrmicae. Taxonomy (NCBI): domain Eukaryota; kingdom Metazoa; phylum Arthropoda; class Insecta; order Diptera; family Syrphidae; genus Microdon; species Microdon myrmicae. The sequence goes on from OZ007496.1 coordinate 70,805,538, forward strand.
CCTTAATAAATGAACATTTAAAAAAGTTAGCGGATCAGACCTATACCTCTAGACTTAACTAACTGGTCGGAAGTTTAAACCGCGAATCGATCACCTCATCAACCCATTCAACAACAGTCTTATCCAATCCGACACGGACATAGCCAATTGCCTGGCTGATCACTTCTCAAAGATCCATCAACAAAATGATTCCCCCTAATTTAATTTCTCTAATTTTCGAAATACTGTCAACGAATATATTTCACACAGATTACCCGCATCTTATACTCCTTTCATTGGAGAGCTTAACGACACAAACAAGGCGTCACATCCTTCAGACACCAGCACATTTCTAACCACAGATGAATTAATCAAGTTCATAAAATTACGACCCAACAAAAAATCTACCGGTCTAGATTCTTCTATTTAAAAGACTTCACCCGCCAAATCTACTTCCCATTTTAGTCCTTCTTAACCATATCATAAATGCTTCACATTTCCCAGAGAACTGGAAAATTGCGGTAGTAATTCCCGTTAAAAATTCCGGCAGTTCCAATAACACCTCCAATTATCGTCCGATATCTTTATTGAACACCCTACGCAAAATATTAGAATGTAAGATCTACCAAAACCTTCTCTCGTTTGCCAGTGATAACGCTCTCATTCCTAATTCTCAGTTTGGCTTTCGTGAGCGACACTCCACTTGCCATGCGTTACTAAAACTTACACACGATGTCACAAAGGGTCTAGAACACCAATGCCCTACCGTATGCATATCTCTCGATATTTCCAAAGCATTTGATTGTGTCTGGATCTCAGGACTTCTTTATAAGCTGCACTGCTTATTTGGTCTGAATTCCAACATCACAAAGCTCCTAGCATCTTATCTTTCTGGCAGGAAATTCATGGTCAGAATAAATTCTCCCCTCTCACAAACTCACAACATAACCGCGGGAGTTCCCCAAGGATCCCTTCTCGAACCACTTTTATATCATCTATCATCATCAACGGTACTACAACCGAGAACCGGTCTTGGCCTTATTTAGCAAGTCCTGAGGCTTGTTAAATTTTCCATAATGATTTGTTTTTTCCGGGCAACGTTGCCACAGCAAAATTAAACTCAAGCTGAATAACACCCTCATAAAACCTTCCAAAACTCTAAAATATTTGGGAGTAACCCTGTAGCGACTCTAACAGATACACACACAATTCACAAGCAAAATAGTGAAGAGCAGCGAATGAAAAATCGAATAAGAAAGATACATCAGAACCGTATACCAAGCGATAACAAAAATAATTCACATCAGTATATATATCAGTATAGTCGAGTTTAGAAATCAAATTCTAAACACGGTCAGTAGCCTGATGGGTAACGCTTAGGTTCAATTTTTTTCGTTATTCACACTGTCATAGCGTCAGTTCGAATCACACGATCTTCTTCACTATTATTACAAACGCTATAACCCTTTCCAACGACTGGTCACTCTCCACCCACATCAAAAATTCCCTTCATAAAGCCTCAATACAGCTTAACCTCTGCAGACGAGTGTTGTGGAAACCTAAAGGCCTCTCTCTCAAGGTCAAACAGCTCATCTACAAATAGATAATTAGACCCACTCTTACATACGCCCGCCCATTATAGTACCACATCTCACCCTCGCAAATGGAGAAATTGCGAGTGTTTGAACTAAAATGTTTCCGGTTTATCACTGGCTTACACCGCAAAACCAACTCATATAGATACCATTGTAACAACGACCTTTACAACATCGCAGGCATCGAACGACTGGATAGACGGATCCTAAACCTGTCGATAAATTTCATAGAAAACCTTCCTAACAATCCCAACCCGATAATAACAGACCTACCATCACCCTCCTCCAATACGGTAACTCACTACCGTAATTGTCTCCAAATCAGGACTCTCTTCACCTCAGGCAGACTGATTAACGATCTAAACGAGATCGTGTACCACAACACCGAACTGGCACCCAATCATTTCAAATACAGCAACATCCAACCATTCTCCAAGATTCTTACCTTTAACACAGAACCGAATGGCTCCCTCCTCCTTCAAGAACATACCTAACCATATCCCGTACTATCCTCAATTAAAACGAGAAATCCCGCATCCGCATAAATTAATATTGTAAATATTATTTTTAAGTCATCAAATTGTATATAAGATTTGATTAAGTTAGGTTAAGTTCTGTTAAGTAATTTTAAGTAGGCTAAGTTAAAATAAACAGAGTTGCTGGTTTTTCTTCTGACCTTTTCCAGGAAAAACAAAACTACCAATCTGTATAATTCCCATTAAATCTTAAGCACATATAAAAAAGAATTGCTTGAAAAATGTTAACCAATAACAAGTAAACACTTATTATGTAACAAATCTATTATAAGTAAGCTGTATTACTTATTGTAACTATTAATTTTTGGTCAAATAAATGCAGTAAATTAAAAAAAAAATGATCTCCGGGCCGCAGTTGAATCTTTTTATTTGTTCCGGAAGGGGGTTCCCCAGGAGCGAGCCGCAGTAAATGAATGTACACTGCGCCTGAAGGAAGTACCCCAGGAAAATCTTTGACTAACTTGAGTAAAGTAATACACATATCAAAGAAAACAAAACGAACTTTTAATTTTTTCCAACACCTGGTAAGTAAAGATGTGGTACCTGCACAAAAGACACTCTTTTAGATAGCGAAGTATCACCTGCCCCCCCCCCCCCCCCCCCCCCCCCCACCCCAGGGCCATGGAAAACCAGCGGAGACAAGGACGCAGGACCCAATTAAGGACGTTGCTCTTCCCTCTGGATCAGAGGAAGCACGGCGACGACCCCTTTGTAGGACGGTTTTTTCAGGAGCGGTCTATTTTAAGAGATCCCACATCCTTTTCAGGATAAGGAGACTCGCTTCCTGAAACTGAACCCCTACCGAACATAACATCTGCAGCAGTGTAATATTTTTCGTCCCAGATTCTGGTCCTTGGAAAAAACCGGTCACATTGAAAATACGTATTACAATCATTCCTTGTACTCTTAATTGACCTTGAGTTTTCGACTGAATTGTTTAATTTATAAAGCTGAGATCTTCACTCATTTTCCCTTATAGCTTCATCATACTTGGAATCGAACCACATGTTGTACTTGAGTTTAATACTTCTCAGTCGATGTGGAATGAAGTACTTCATAAAAAATTAAGAATATTGTATTAAGAAAATTGATGATTAATTTAAACAAATGCGTGGAAACACGTGCCGAAAATGAATGAGCTAGGCAAATACTGCTCGACAACGGAAAAAGAAGAATGTGAACGTTTTTCACAACAAAAATGTTAATAGCTGGTCCGAAAAGACCAGTTAATCAACAATCATAACAATAGAATAAAATGTGTTTAGGTTTATAGTGCTATTTATCGATGTCAACATTGGCCTAATCTGCCTAACTTTCCTTCAAATACTACTCGTCACTTAAATGTTTTGGTAATTTTACCCCAACATCTTAAATATCAAACTAAACCCAACCCGAATTATTATATTGTATTCTTAATGGAACATTTACGAGAGTAATTGAATAAAACTAAATTTATAAACATGATGATTTTTGAAGTGATTAATTTCATTTCCTGGTTAGAGTGGTTAGTAGAATAGAGAAAGGTTCATAAAAACATATAATAGAATAAAACTCACTATTCCAGAATAATGAGTTCCGCCTTTCTCTTTTTCGTTATTCTGATTTGTTCGTTATTTTGAGAGGTGCATATATAAAGTTATTTCCACTTGTGAACATTTTTACCTTAAGCTTATTCAATTCTAGAGCAGAGCGAACTCAGGAGTGAGAGTATTATTATTGATTTCAATTTTATTTACAATTCACCCTAGGTTTTATAATAATCTCATTTGCATTTTATATTGCAAGCTCCACGAGCACAGTTGTAGGGTAATTCCCGCAATTCAGTAGTTCAATCTGATGATGACCACCTACTGAAGCGGTCAAGCCAACAACAGCAGCAGTAGTCAAACCACATTTCCCAATTTCCCACTGATTGCACATTCCTCAAAGCCGATTTGTTCATCGTGCAATTCAATTACCGTATATTTCCCGTTCGCAGCTGGAAGAGTAGCTGAAACCACAGAACGTGGTGGAACAGATTCTTTGCGCTCGACAACCAGAAGTAATTTACATGCCGGACCAGGTCAAGCAAAACATTCAGCCCACATCCCGGTCCCATGAGTTCTTTGGAGTTGCACAGTTTCCTGAGTTGCGATAAGAACTACTGCCAAAAACTATAAAACTAGGAACGCACTGTACAAATTCACCTTTGGCCAGGTGCTAATTTCTATCATTATCAGGTGAAGTTAAGCCATAAAACATCGCTCCAGTGCCGAAGTGTATCATAAATTGTTTATGTCGTCGTAATAATGGACCACTTAGAATTCTCTGCTACCTTTTCATGACGATATCTCCAGAGCCAGAGGGCGCCATTTGTGGAGCTCGTAGGCTCGCCTTCAATCTCGTTTAAGGGACCAATCGGGAGCATTCAGTGGATATATCTGACATCATTGTGGGGAAAATACCTGACTTTTGTTTTTGTTTTTGTGCTTGTGTGCTCATTATGATTTATGTGGTATTATGTAATTAGGGACGATGATACAATGTCTCCGTTCCCATTACGAAGTTGGGAATACTGCCTTGAGAGAAGTGCTCCATTTAAATCTTAATGACCAGATAATGAATATGTCGTACCGGTGAAGGAAGTTGGAAGATGAGCTCACCAACTTCTTGGGTGGTCCCTATCTAATAGAATCTCCTCTAGGTTAGGCCGGTAACGCAGTTTGAAAAAAAAACTTGAATTGTGAACTGTCTGATATGTCCCGTGGGAATACTGCTTATAACTCATCATAAAAATTAATACGAGACTCCATTTCAATGGGGATTTATCTGTTGTTGCCGTGGATTCACTCTTTTGATTGGGGAAAGGTGGAGTTCGGGGGTGGTGATCTAGGTTGTAATGTCTGTAACTTGTACTCGATCTATGAATTCATGTTGTTGTGTTTTTTTTACCAATAAACTTCCGGATCGGCATGTTGAAGCCAATCATCTACACACTCATCAGTATAAAAACGTAATTGGTTGCAATAAAACTGGAACGTTGATTTAATGAGTAAGCAAATCATCAATGCCATAAAAATCGATTATGACTTTGTATTTTTCCTAGGTAAAATGAATTAACTGTATCGACAGTGTTATCAAAATCACGAACCCGCTGAGAGTAATCTATTAAAAATTGTAATGATTTATTAGATTTCTAATTTTTACGTGAACGTGTAACTTTCTTTCAAGTATTTTACCCATATTTACTGTCAAAGTATATTTTCTTTTTGTTTTTCTATGTGCCACTAATTTTTGTTTATTTCTTATTTATTTATTTTATTTGATTAATTATTTATTTATTTACTAATTTAATTCTTAAGGACAATTGTGTCAACCTAGTGACAAAAAGAATTTTGACGATCCCCTTAAACGGTTTTTTAACGATCAATTCGCGGTACTTCCTTGACAGAATATACTTCGAAAACCTGCTTGATGTGTGTGCCAGCCAACCAAAAATTAGTGTACCTACATCCGAGCCATAGACCCCCAAGTCTTCAACGAAGCAGTAGACACGATAAAACAACAAGGCTCTCGGAATTGATTGCATACCGGGGGAACTTTTGAAGCATGGAGGAGAAGGAAGCGCTCGAAAAATCCACCATGTTAGCGACGCAGCATTAAACTCTCCGGAATTCTTTAAAAACCACAGTGCGTCAATTTGGGGAAAAAGTTGCAAACATATGACTTCCTAAAAGATGCTGTGGCAATTCTAACAGATACACACACAATACACAAGCAAAAAGTGAAGAACAACGAACGAAAATAGTATAAGAAAAAGCATCAGCCGTATACCAAGCAATAACATAGCAATTCCATATCAGTTGAATGTACTTGAGTTTAGAAATCGCACTCGTACACGTGGCAGTGGCCTGATGTGTTGAGCATTGGTTACATTTTTAGTTATTCTAACCGTCATAGCGTCACTTCGAATCACACTTTTCTTCATTATCATCGCAAACGCTATAATGCCACAAGCCACAACGTGTTGAATTATTAGACGACGTCACAGTTAAATCGTGGCGTCGTCTAGTAATAGTTGAACTATTTGGATATTTCTGGAAGATGACAGAAGCCAGAGCTGCGGACTTATAAAAAGTCGGTTGCATGGCGAGTTCAGTTCCTCTTTAATAGTGGATAAGTTCAGCTCCTAGATTATCGTCAAGAGTTCTAAGTTAGCTAAAGTTATCATCGACGAGTTAAGTTCTTCCATTGTTCTTTAAGTTCGTCTATTGTTGAGTTCAGTTCTTACTTCGGCACTGAAGTTCAAGTTAGTCAAGAAATTTCGAATTAAGCCAAATTAGTCAAATAAAACTTAAGTTTATCTCAGTTCCGCCTGATAACCGATTTGAAAGAGAATTGTCAGATTAGTGGTAGGTGGGGTGCCAACGCCCTGTCGCTCGATTAAATACCACCCCATCAAGCTGTAGGCTTCGTGAAATGGTCGGGAGAAAAGCCTGGCCATCTTTCGGAGCTTGGCTGATACCCGTTTCGAGGAAAGATTGGTTTAGGTGGTAGTCGGTCCCGAGGTGAGATACCACCCCGTCACGCTGTACATTCCGCGATATCGTCGAGAGAAATATTCGACGGTGTTACGGATGTGTGGCTGATGGCCCGGACTGACACGGAGATAAGTCATGATGGTATATAAAGAATTCCGGAGGTAAACTAGTGTAGTGTAACAACATACCCACGAAATGACCATGAAGAACCATATCAAGTAAATTAATTTGCCCTTGTTGCGAAATTTGGATCTCATTTAGTTGCGCTGTTAGTGCTTCTATTTTGTCCGCAAATGTAGTGACGTTTTGGTTTCCTTGGTAGGATCTGGCCAATTCATTATGTATTGTAAGTGGGTTCTTTATTGGTTTATATATCTTTAATAATATTTGTTGTAAATCCGCTAGCATTTAGGGAGTTCTTTCCGTTAACAGACTGTTTCTCACTTTATTAGTGAATTTGGTTGCAACTATAGATTCTATCAGCATTCGTTGCCGACCATAATTCAAGGTCGATTCTTTTCATTGAGTAAAAGAAACGAATTGCTTGTTACGTGAAACTTGCTAATCGGGACAAAAGGCAAATTGATGATGCAGATATTATGATAAATAACCGAACTTTAACAGGTTCCTCATCGCATAATCGGGCTCGGTCTCGAAGCTCTGCCTAGGCTCGACTGGTAACGGCATTTTGGAAGATCAGGGGCATCGGTTTCACCAATGCGAATGTAAACGCCATCCACCAATATTTGCAAACAGCGAAACCTGATATCCTTGCCGTAACTGAGACCCAGGTCGATTTGTCAACTAACTCGACATATCTTCGTTGCTCAGGATACGACTTACATTCAAGATTCCGTTTTAAGGGCACAGTCTGCGTCTTCGCGCGGTTCGATCTAGCTTTCCAGAGGATGGAGGCGTTGGAACCCAATAACATGGGCATCATATGTTTGAGGGTCGTGCTGAGGAATTCTGTTAAATTTCTTTGTCGTCTTTACCACTTTTTCGAACATCTTTCATATACCGTCGACTGGATACAGATCAACCACCTAGCTTCTAAAATTGTTGTCCTTGGCGATCTTAATGTGCACAGTTCCGGCTGGTTGGTACATTCTAACAGAACAGACGAGCCTTGGAGGCTGGCGGAAATGTTTGGTGTTAGCCACAACTTGACTCAACTGGTGGAGGAACCAATGCGAGTGCCGGATGCCCGAGGCGATTATGCGAGCACCTTGGATCTGTTTTTGACATCCGAGCCGAACCTTTATACTGTGGAAGTTGCTGCGCCACTGGGAAACTCATAGCACTGCTTGGTATCTGTCACGCAAGCACTTGCATTTCAAGCGAATAACTGCCCTGGGTGGCTTCGCCATGTATGGAAGTATTGGGCTGCTAACTGGGACAATTTGTGGGATTTCTTCCCATCCCTTCCATGGTCGGAGGTGTGCTTCGGAGACTCCTATGTTAACGCTTGCGCGGAGTCGGTCACAGAGAATATTCTTCTCGTGATAGAGATCTACATTCCACATTCCATCAAACGAAGTTCATCTGATAAACCCTGTGCAACCAGGCGATTGATACCGCGACGAAAGCTGACAACCAGAGAGCGACCAATAAACTTCTTCGGTGCCCGACTGGTTCGTGCTCCTTCTGGTCAATGGCAAAAGCTGTCAGTGGTAACTTCGCTTCCTCGTCTTTTCCTCCGTTGGTGACAGACAGCGGGACGTTAGTCACAAATTCAAAAGATAAAGCTGATGTGTTCGCGAATTTATTTTCCGCGAATTCACAACTCGATCGCGGTCTTTTGTAGCCACCTGTGATCGCGCCAGTACGTTCTTCCACATGGGATGTGAGATTTCGCCCACACACTATTCAACCTTTCCCGCCTGCTGGAAAATCGCTCGAGTTCACCCAATCCCAAAGACGGGAAAAAAGTGTCTCCCACAAAATTACCGACCGATAGCATTACTGTCTATTTGATCTAAGGTGATGGAAAAAGTCATTAATACTGAGATAATTAAGTATTCCGAGTGCAACAGACTTCTGAATGATCGTCAATACTGATTCCGTGGAGGTGGTCCACGGGAGACCTTTTGACACTTACAACCGATATATGGACATCTGCGATTGAGCGGCATGGTGAGTCAAGATTGGTCGCATTGGATATCTCCAAGGCTTTTGACCGCGTCTGGGACATTGCCGTGCAAACTTCGCTCTTATGGACTTTCCCTTTTTCTCCTGTATAAATCCCAAATTAAATCCGCGCTCGAATATTGCTCTCATGTTTGAAGCTCGGCTCTTAAACACACCCTCGACCTACTTGAGAGCAAACAGAGACGAGCGATCCGCCTGATCGGGGACTCGGCGCTGACGTCGGGACTACAGCCACTATCAAATCGAAGGCGCGTAGCCGACCTCTGTCTGTTTTACAGATATTATCACGGATACTGTTCTTCGGAGATTCGTGGTATTGTTCCACGCAATTTGGCTTTGGATTTGACAATCCGACAGATCGCACCAGTTTGCGGTTCATCTCTCGACGGCGCGATAATCCCTGCATCAGACCTCGTTCCGTTACAGAGCGGGGAAGCTGTGGAACTCCCTTCACACGCGAGTGTTTCCGGAGCGATACAACCTGCAACTGTTCAAAAAGAACTGCAACACTCATTTGGTGGCATCTCGGGGCGCCCAATCGGCGCTATAGGTTCGCCTCTCTCGAGAGAAGTGTAATATAAAAAAAAACGTTAGTGTAATAAATGTGTTTTTAAATCATCATTATCATCGGCACTACAACCGGGAACAGGTCTTGGCCCTATTTAGCAAGTCCTGAGGCTTGTTGCATTTTCCATAATGATTTGTTTTTTCCGGGCAAGGTCATTAGTCTTGCGCCAGAGGCTCCCCGGCGGGGAATTGAACCCCGGTATCCCGCGTGACAGGCGGGTATACTGTTTTTTTAAATATAATGAGTTTAATCTGGAGGGAAAATAGTTTGGGCAGCTGTAATCGTTATATAGTCCACAATACGAAAGAGAGAAATCGGACGTCACATTAGAATTATACAAGGCACAATCCGCCACGTCAACGATTGGTAACAACGAGATGTCTGTCACGAGAGCAGCTTAATCAAGGAAAACGTTGTCACACTTCACTAGAGGAGAATCAATTACCCACCATGTAGTAGATTCTACTGTACCAGCTGATCGCATAGGAGGAGAATTATCCCTAGCATTCCTTGTGGGAGATTACACCATACCAAACAGTGTGCACGTCGGAAACAAGGAACCAGTGAACGTTAAAGTAGCAGAGAACTTGAAAACAGGGAAAAAAGTGTTATCAGATCAACTAAATCATACAGGACGCTGCCACGCCTCGTTGGAGTAGCATCATCCCGCGCGCCTAGTGGGCGATTATACCACACCAACACCATACACTCCGGAAGAGAGAAATAAGAAACTTGTGTCCTACGCACCCAACACCATGTATCAACAGAAGCAACTATTGAGCCATACCATCGAAGGGGAGAGAACCCATATTACCAATGCGGAGGTAGACGTACAATTTGTAAGCCCCGCGAGTTACGGGAAGCATCACCAAAAATTGAGGCTCAGTCAACCTCATTGTCGAGATGAGCCGAGAACGAGGCGAAGTTGATGGTTGCCAAGAAAAAATTGGAAATTTCCGAGACGAAGGCTAGAGTAGCACGAGCAAACATCGAATTAGCAGAGTACCAACATGATTTCATTAAATTTGAGATCAATCAGTCGAAGCCGATTCAGGAGGAGAAGATGTCGCATCACGAAGACAAAACTAACGGTCAGATTCGGGAGTTACCCGACGCAATGGTAAGGCTTTCTCAAGGACCTACTTGAAGACACGTAATTGCGCTCCCATACTTCGATGGTACCAGTGAAGAATGTCTGACTTTGCAGAGGACTGCAAACTGCACTGAACATGGTGCATTCGCGAAGAGCAAGAGGAGCCGTAAAAAGTCTGCCATTCTCCGTCGGGTATCCAAAGGCGTGATAAAAGGACTAAAATCTAAAACTAAAACTTTGGAAGACCGCGAGCATTGGAATTGACAAAGTTAATAAAACTTAAGAATCCATGATAACTGTCGGAAAATCCAGTTGATGTTTGCACGTTCACTAGCCACTTGAAGAACTCAGAGCACTAGGAGGGGCACAATACTTGAACTCACCCAAAACGGCGAAGGAAATGATCAGTAAGATGCCGTCAGCCAGGAGATGGTGGTGATTCACTGCAGTCATAAATGGGAAGAATAACCCGAACTTATGCTTTCAACGACTTCATGGGGTTAGAAGCAGGCATGTGCGGTGACTTTTACCCACCAGAAGTATCCTGGGAGCCGAGGAGAAACCACTGACAAGATGACCTATCTGACGGAAGACATGGTTCAGTGAAGAGATTGGTCCACGTCGTGCAAAAAGACAAAACACCTCAGAATGGAAATAAAACTTGGGGTTCAGTATGTCACAGAGATCATACGATTTCCAGATGCCGCACATTCAAGAGGACCAGTTTGAGAGAGAAATGAAAGCTTGTCAAGAAAGCAAGGCTCTCTTTTAGATACCTTCGCTACCAATACAGAAGAGCAACCTGGATATCGCCGGCTTGCAAGGAGCATATAAGATATCCTCACACCGTAATCCACTCAAACGAACCTCCATCAATGAGAGCACATAGAAATGGGACAAGGCAACACCACCCGACATTCGGATCAAGAAGTGAACCAATTAATCAACCGAAAAAGTTGGTACCTCGATGTGCACCATCAACAGCGGAAAAGCGTATTCAAAGGTATCACCCGTGGACCTCTACGAACCGAAAGAAACACTCCGAGTATTTACAAAGAAAAAAAAACAGCAATTGGAAACCTACACATGCCTCCACTCCAATCTCGCAGACAATACCTCGCTCAAAGGCGATCATTTTCTTTTTTTAGGGGGTGGGACGTGGTAACCCACTACATACCCCCCATTTAACTTAATAATAATATCACGTAACGTTTCCTTTTTAATTAGCTGCCTATGACGGATAGTCATTCCCCAAGCTAAGCATTATCCAATTGCGATTCATTCATACCCATAGGCATATCCTCAATCATATCCAAATACTAAACTAAAGCGCCACACCAGGTGGCATGGGGATTCCCTGACAATTGCTTACGCCTGCAAGTATGAAACGTACTGATAATAACAAATTACCGTACACCATGTGTCATGCACTTGCTTAGGGATTTTCCAGTAGAAATGCTTATGCCTGCGAAAGTAAGGCATATGAATAATAACGAATCACCACCGGTGATTCGAATTGCCGAGGTATGCCAAGACCACTGCACTTTAAGTGGATCAATTAAGTGAAATATCAATTAAGCGAAACGAATGAATCGTGCCGGGCAAATGTGCTCCATGAAGGTAAAAGCCGACTGGGTAAAACTACGGCAGGGTAAATGACTTGTGCGCGAGGTAGCTGAGTGGAGAGGAATTGAATGCATCATTTGCGACTTTACCTCAATAATTTTGATATAAAAGGAGTGGTTCCAAACGGTATATTTCAGAATTAAGTGAAAAGTCATAGATACAGGTCGCACCCCAGCAATAGAACAGCGGCCCTCTACGAAAGAAATACAGGAATGTTATAACAAAATATTTAAACTTTGATTTTTATTCCAAACACTTCACCTACTCGCTCTTTTCTCGCTATCGAGAAAGCATGGTGAGCGGCAACACAATAGGGCTCACAGGAAGGACAAAAAGTCGATTGAAGTAATGAGGAACGACAACTTAAAGCTCTCCACACAAGAAGTAATGAAGGAGAGCACCTATACCCAGGAGGAGCCGAACATACTGGTCGAACAGGAAGATTGGGGCCTTATAGTAACGGCTAGACTAAAGGAAGGATTAAAGCTCGAACCAGTCACATCGCTCAGTTGTTTATGTTAGGTCATACATAGGTACGATGTCGTTGACAGCATGTCAACGAAGTTCGTCAATTAAAAGTGGAAAAAGAAGAGCTCATTCGACGTCATCTCAAAGTTGATGACATTGGAGTGCAATCACGCCGAAAAAGCCCGAAGAGCAAAATACAATATTTAGAGCGGAATTTTAACAAGCGGCAACAACTTATACGATAAACGAAAACGCTGAGGTATTCGAAAAGGAACATCTGGCAACAGCAGAACCGCTACGTGAAAACCACCGCATGGACGACAACTTGCAAGTTTCCAAACAATAGGGGAAGCCAGAAACATGGCGGAAGCGGTGCAAAAAATCCATGTTTAGTCCGGGTTATGCTTGCTGGGATTGGGAAAAGAAGAAAGGGATGTGTCACTAGTGCGGTAATGTCTACTTTCGACTCACTAGCTCCGGCAACACCAGCACACATTAAAAATAAGAAGCTGTTACAGGACCATAATTGGATGGGATGAGAAAATCCAGAGAGAACAGAAGGGTCCTTGCTTCAAGTATATAAAGAAAGCATATCCTTTTAAAGAATTGAGGATCTGCCGATGCCTATCATCGATTCAAGATCAAGGCCAACTGCATACAATCCGCGATGCTAGCGAAGAAGCCTATATAGCAGTAGTTTACCTGATGAGAGATTGGGTGTTAACCTCATTGCCGGTGAGGCCCGAGTAACACAAATAAAGTCCGCATTTATGAAGTTACCTTATGTAGCTGACAGCTACAATCAGAAATAAGCAATCGAACCGATCGATGTCGTGATCTGAAAATTAGATCTGTTAGAGAGAATTGAAACTCTCATTCAGTGGAAAAAATAATGTCTGTTAGATGAATGACAGTTGTAAACATGCAACAGTTCAACTCTTTCCTTGGCATGCACAAAGAAAAAATATGGATGTCAATTTATTGGACGAAGCGGTAAAACTCACATTGCAATGGGATCACAACCAGAAAAAGGAAGTTCAAAGGTCACGAAATCATCCAGTAGGATAGTTAAGGACAGCACAGCAGCCAATGGGCGACAATTGTAAAATATAGGTCAGGAAACATGTAATCATAGTGTACGTACGCGTACGTCACTAATACGGAACAGTGCGTCTGAAAGACATTTGCAAACAGCCCCCTCGGGACCGGAAGGTTGGAATAGACGACGTCGTTGCCACAGGAAGAAGTGTTTCACACTGCGTGAAAAGCACTAACGATTCCGAAAGACGTCACAAACCACGTTGCGTCAATTCATGGAAAATGAGATAAACCACAGTGCGTCAATTTCCTGAAAAATAATACAAACTACAACGCTTCAATTTCTGGAAAATGACGCTAGCCACACCATGATGAATTATTATACGACGCCACAAGTGCAGTGTGCTGAATTATTTGGAAAGTTTTGGAACGCGGCACAAGCTACCGTGTGTTGAATTCAGTTCCCCTTTAAACATGGATAAGTTCAGTTCCTATAGTGTGTAATTACCTATGAATCCTACATATAAATCCTACAGTATGTAATTCAGTTCAGTCTTGGTTTAAGTACATCGCTTCAGTTGGAATAGTGAAGTTAGTCAAAAAAGAAGTTAAGTTTAGGCAGTTCCGTCTGAGAAATGATTTGAAAGATTATCGCCTGACTAATGTTTGTGAAATAAATGTATTTTTAAACATATTGAGTTTGATCTGGGGAGATAATCGTTTGGCTAGCTAGTGCTGGGATCGTTACATAGTCCACAGCACGAAAAAGGGAAAGTGGACATAACATTGGGATTATATAAGACGCAGACCACCACATCAACGTTTGGTACGTCGAGTCGGAGCCCATCAAAAATTAGTCCTTGAACCGGAGACCATCTTATATGCCAATTGGTCCAAACAATATGGGATAAGGAAGTACTCCACTATTATGACCTTAATAGTCGTCCCCATTTTCAAAATGAACGACAATTCTGGCGGGGAACTACAGAAAAATATCACTGCTTCTAACCGGATACAAGATATTGTACTAAGAAATGTCATACTGGCGAAAATCACACATTGCGGCCAAATCTTCACAATTAGGCAAATGTTAGAAATGAAGTGGGAATACGGAGAGGTGGTCCATTCACTTTTTATTGAGTTCAAAAAAGTCTTCGACTCCGCCGCAAGACAAATACTATACCCAATTCGGGAATCCTGAAAAAAAATTCCAATCTCATTCAAATCTAGTGGCACGAAAATAAACGACGAGTTAGAATATAAGAACACCTTTCAGAACCATTTGAAATCCTCGACGACTTAAAATGGATAGCCCATCACCTTGCCTTTAAAATTTTGTGCTCGAGAAAGTCATCCACACGAATGTGGAATGTTCTGCCTGATCATAAATTTCTTGGCCAATGTGATGTCCAGACATTCAAGACCAATATACATCGACAGCTCCTTTCCTTATCCACTTCCTCTCCATCCGCTCGCACTGTGCTCTGACATTTAAGAGTACTTCAAAATCCCCTTTTGTGCGCGCGTTTGTGTAAAAACAAAAAAAAATCAGAAAGGTACAGGGCGACAAAATGGCCGGATTATTCCCGGATGGAGTTACACAACTGCTCCCATATGCAGATAACATCGAACGATAATCTGGAAACTGTATATGAAAACAATACAGTCTTTCTGCGAGCGGCAGAAAATGTGGGCCTGGAAATCAACAAAGACAAGACAAGATATATAGTTACGATGATGGTATGAGTTGACGATATACTTATTATTATTCAATGCATTTTTTTTACACGACAGCTTACTTGTGTGTATAAGTGTTGTAGATAAGATTTGTACACCCAGTGTATAAGGATTTACTTTGTTGGCCTTGCTCACTCACTCCTTAATTTACTACGACACAAACCCGACTTTAGAACAGAACTCTTTATTTTTGGAAAAAAAAAAATTGGCCACCTTTTCTGGCTATTTTAGTCAAAGTCTTCTTTTATGTGAGCATTTAATAATATCGTAGGGTCGTCTTCGCTGACTGTTGAAGTGTGGCTTTCTTTGGCGCTTTATCGTCGGCTGTACAGATCTATGGGTAATTTTAAATTCTCTTTACGTTCGACTTATGGCAACTGGAAGAGCTATACTCCAGACCTACAATCGTGAGAATCTGCAGGTAGCAAACATTATTATGGGCCGGACATGTAGCGAAAATAGACAAGGACAACATCGTACGTAGAATTCTTGACAATAAACCAACGGAAAAGAGTTTGGTAGAGAGCCCGCGAAATAGATGGAAGTACAATGTAAGACGTAATCTTGGGGAGATCGAATTATAGAGTGAAGCGTGTAGGGAAAGGGCACAGGACAGAAAACGATGGCATAGCCGAGTCAGTCAGTTGAAGAATTTTCTGGTTCTCACAATGCCGATGAATTTATTCACATCATAATCACGGCATGCTGTCAGCGGATATTATCTAAACATCCTTTACGATGCATTCTTTGATTACCAAAGATTTGGGATAAACGTTTACCTTGTGATTCCTAATCGCGGGCCCTTTTTCATTAGTTGGGATGTTTTGATGGCATTGCAAAGCAACTTGTGTTTACATAAGTGTCCATTAGCGGTCAACTATACGAAAACATTTTTGTTTATTTTATTGGTATGATTTTCATATAATGGTTTATTATATGAGTAGCACTATTTGTACCGTAAAACGGCATTTCCTTTTTTGTGTTCGAGTTTTTATAAATGCGGGTATCTGTATTCTATAATTTACCTACTTATGTCTTTCAGATCGTACGCATTTTTGCCAATACCCATAAATAAGTTGGCGTGTTGATTAAGCACAATCTAATCAACACCTGGAAATATACATTAAATAAAGCCGACCATTGGGGGGCGGCCCCATTGGCTAGGTTTTGTGTGGGCCAATTTTTGCGTGTAACAATTATTACGTGGTTAGTAGCAGTTTCGTACTAACAAGTTAATTATTTTAACTAAGCTAAAGTAAATTAACTAAACTTAATTTAACTAAACTACATAAAGTGAGAAATTTTTTTGTTCAACTAAAAATTCAAAATTCGTCTTTTAAATTAGAAAGTAAAAAAAGTGGGTCGCGAAGAATACATTGCTGACGAATTAGAACGTTTGTCTGCGTTCATCTATGATCTTGAGCTGGTTGAAGAGTTTATACCCTACCGCCTATACTGAAATTTCCTAAAGAGGCATGTGGGGTTCGGAGTAGATGTACCAACGTATGGCACCAGTTCACCACCACCGCCACTAGAGAGTTCACTGCGAAAACACTGCCGCCCAAAATAAGATCACCAAAGTAAAAGCGAATAAGTAAAAGTCGCTGGTGTTGTTATTGTTTGTAAGTTCCCTTTTTTTTCTGTTTCACTTATTCCTCGGCGCTGTGCCCACAGCAATTGAAAGGGGAACGTTCGAATCGACTTTATTTGGCACGCGGGGGCGTGCGTGCCCCCGTGTGGTCGCTTTGGTTGTCAGGGGACTTCCGATGTGCACGTGGCGGTTGCTGAAAGACGACTGACTAATAAATGGAAAGAAAAAGTTCACCGCGTCGTGGCAGTGGAGTCATAGCTAAATAATCTCACTACCACTTACTGGGAACTTGAAAAGGATTGCTATGCTTGCATAGGGAATTCAGTTCCAGCGAATCCTTGCCGTACAAGCTGAGTTGGATTCGTTGGTTGTGTATACTGGGAAATTGGTTTTGGCGGCATAGCCAAGTATGATCAAGGGCCTTGGTTGTTGTGATCGTTTCGTAGGAAAATTGGCTGCTGCTTGGTTGCAAGCCAGAAGTATAATTTAAGGAGGAGTGAACCGAAGTGGTTTTCAGGGGAAATTGGAATTGCTTGGGTGCAAGCGAGGAATATCATTTAGATAAGATATTAACCGAAGTAATTTCGGGGAAATGTATGCGGCTCGGTATAGTTGGTTGGTTGGTTAATGTTCCGTTGTAAGTTTGAATATGCGTTTTCTTACAGCACATGAATTTCGGGGAAATTAAGATTGCTTGGTCGCAAGGAAGGAATATAACTTTAGTAAAGAATTGACCGAAGTAATTTTGGGAAAAATTATATGTGGGGTGATGTAATTGAGGGAGATCATTAATATTCCGTTGTAAATTGGAATATGCATTTATTTCAGCTTGGGAAATGGGTTCCTGGTAAATTGGGGAATGTATGCAATTGTGGATTGGGGACGGATGCTGTTGCATATCGGGATGGATGCTCTTGCAGGTTTAGCGTGGTTGCGAATGTGTGTATTGCAGGTTTGGGATGGGGAGTTGCGTTGAGGTGACGCGCTGTTAGCGGTCAAGATTGGTTGGCATTGTGGGTTGGTTCTCCATGTGGTATAGAGAACCCCCACAGGCACACCTACCAACCGCTTTGTCTTTGACTTAGAAAACAGTCGTGTAGTAAAATCTCGCTAAAAGAAGACTGTTCTTGTTGTATGTGGCAGAAGTATAGACGTTAATGTACTTGAATGAGGATACTCTTGGTCATTTCAAACAAAACTCTACTTGAAATATTTAATCCTATTTGTATCAGTAGAGCTTTCTAAACACTATATACAAACAAAATATGTAAACGCTATAGAAAGAACGAAAGTTTTCAAATCAACCGCCTAGGGTTGTGGGGATAGATACCATCGTACCACGTAGAAGGGTTTTCGAAACATCTCAAAATATTATGCCTATTGACCATCCCGTTTACGCGGCGGTTCTACATACAGTCAATTCAACTTGTATCCCCATAGCTGCGCGAGTATCTAAACTAATCCACTGAGACAGATTAGGTCGAAGAGACGTCAACTCCAAACCTGGGGATGTCAAGCTTGGTATCACTCCAGTGAGCAAAGCTGAATGTTTTTTTGTAATGACTGGTCTAACTGGAGATGAATCCAGATGGAAGCCATAGAAATTTATTCTAGTTCTAAATGGAAATCGAATGGCCTGGTATTCAGTGAGGGACTGCAGCACTTCAACAATTTCAAAAACAGACAAATAGGAAACACTAAAAGTCCCAATCAAATCATTTTAATCATATGATGAGAAGAGAACGTGCTGAAGAACCAATTACTATCAAGTATTACTAAGTGCTTTATAGAGTAAGCTGCAATATTAGGTCCTGAAATAAGTCCTTGCCGGCTTCAACTCTAACAACTCCCGAGACGTTTTGCCTCTAAAGATTCCTAATACTTTCAAAAGTGTCAAAACGGTTGTGTAATCATCTCCTAATGATTGCCAAATTCCCTTATTGTCTTAAGAATATGAAGTTGGCATCTGTTGGAAACGCGAGAACTTATTCAAATCATCGAGATCCTAAGACATTACCGTACTCAACTCAAGGACAGGCGTTTAATGGGAGTTTCACATATTAAATGCATTTATCTTATCTGTCGGTGGAGGTGTTTACAAGGTAGAGCTTAAAGACCCAATCAAGACTTAAAAATATGTTATAGTACAACACGAACGTGAAATACTGACATCATCACATCATACGTAGAAGTCATAAACTAAGAAACTAATTATTCAGTGGATTCGTTTGTCTTATCCAGTGGCGACAGCCGTTTACACGATGAACGTCCAATCAGCGTTATAAATCTCAGGATATGATGAAAGGCACAGATAAAACTCGGAGTGTAAGATTATATCGATGTCGAAACATCAGAATGACTTCTTAGCTAATAGATTTTTAAAAAAATGTTATGGTTGTTTTGTAATAAGCCATCAGCAAGAGTGTTTATAATTTGCAAACGCCGAAGATATCACAAGCGATCTTATGTCTACAGGTGAAGCGCGGCTGAAATGGGAGGAAGCGATGTTAAAAAGAGGAAGGAAATGAAAGATACTCAATAAGCAGATGAACGAAGTACACATTAAATTGTTATTTTAATAGGCAGAAAATGAAAAGAATCACATCATTATTGTAAAAAACTTATAACAAGTTAATTCCGAGTTTCGCTAGAAGTTGATGCAACTGAGTCCTTCAAAGGTATAAATATGATTTGAAATTCAAGGATATATGGGAATTAAAGTGACCTAACATCGCTCATCCAACTCAAGTCCTTCAAGAGTATAAATATAAATTGAAGCAACCTATCGTTGCTAGTGTCCCGATTACCCCCCCCCCCCCCCCCCCCCCGCCGGCATCTATTATTTAAAAAAAAAAAAAACAGGAGGAATATTATGCCCTCGAAAATTAAGCATATTTTATAAGTCATACTGTCAAATACAGGTTGTCCCCGACTTACGACCGTTCGACTTACGACTATTCGCACTTACGACCATTTTTTTCCAATTTTTTTCATAGAAAATACTTAAAGAAGACAAATATGTAGTTGCGGGGAATCCCTAAAATATATGAGAAAAATTTAAAAAAAAAACAAAGTAAAAAAATTCGATTTACATACATATTTCAGTACAAATAATACATTACATTAGCTATGTCGGAATTTTTTTTTATGTGAAATTCGACTTGTGACTTAATCGACTTACGACCGATGACCAGGAACCAATCTCGGTCGTAAGTCGGGGAATACCTGTACTGCATAACGCAATGAATTTTTTTAAGTACCCATAGGAACATTTCTCCACTGACACAAAATTATAAAATCTAGAATACCTATACTTCAATAAGGACGAGGTAAACTCACTGATTATTTAGTCATCTTCTTTCCTTCTTTTGTCACAATAAGTGGTTGCTAAAATGCTTCCGATCATTTTCGCGGGGTTCCGAGAGGAATTGTACATACATCATACATGGTATGCCCATTTCTCATGATGCAACTGCCTTCCCATTAACCCAATCACACAATAAAAATGTAAACAGGTTCCCAAATAAATGTTCAACCAGTCTTCCAAAGCGTATGACAAATACACGTGCCGATGAGAATATCTCCCGATATATCCAAGATACCTACCGTGCATGTTGCATCAGCTCATCATCCAATAGGTCTGCAATTAATCCACATTGTTGCAGACCATTGACCGTTGCCAGTTGCTCCTCAATGTCACTTAACTGGAATTCCTTGTCGTTAGCATTCAAATTCAAATTATCCTGCACCCAAAGTGCACTTCGGTTACGCCGAATGAACAAATTACGTAGATCGTCCTCGTTGAAGCGCCGACTTCTATAACAGGCACATGTTGTATCACCCTTATCATAACGCGAACTCTTTATTCGGTTAACGGCCATTTTGATTTGTAAATCTCTCTCAATCGCTACTAATGTATTATCCCTTTGGATGACATCACCAATACCTGTGTACTGCCAAGCATCATCTTCGTTATATACACTTTGGTCTGACTGGGTTTCACCCGAGCAGGACACACCCGATGAGAGGAATGTCTCGTCTAAGATAGCTACTTTGGCATTTGGGAGGGTAGCTTCAGGACCGTTGATTTGACTATTGTCTGATCGACTGTTAGCCGAACTTGATGCACTGCGCGATCGTTTCCAACGTTGGCCTCGAGTCTTCACCGATCGCGGAGAGTTACGTAGAGATTGTGATGCGTGAAGTGCCTGAGGGTTCCCACCTCTGGCACTGGATTTACCCTTTCTTCGAATACTGGGCATATTTCTGGGAAACAGAGATGGTGCTTGGGCACCATTTACACCACTGACACTTTCACACTTTTCACTTGTTTCTTCTTCCTTCACTTCATATACAGGACATTGCACACTTTTTATTTGATCTTTTTGCATGAAACACACATTCCACCAGTGCTTGCAGGCCAAAAGGGTAGCCCGACAAGCGATGGGCTTGGCTTGAATTAGTGTCGCATTTGACATCTTCCGAACGGCCCACGATAGAAAGGTCACAATTTTTCAGGTACCGCGCCCGAATCGTCTTTGCGATCACCGCTCAAAATTCAGTCCGTTATCACGGATCCTCCGAACACGACCGCGACTGAAAGTTAACTGACGGCAATGCAGTCAGCCAGTGTTCAATTGAAGCTGTAGATATAAAAGATACACAGTAAAAGAAACCCAGATGGTGGAAGACTTCCGAAGGTATAGCCAAAACAAAAACGAAGATAATCGTGTGCTAACTGCCGACATTTGCAGACGGGTTACCAACGGGTAGACTGGCAGACAGGTTTCGTCTTCACATTGTACCACTCGAGAAAGTATCTGGCAGCGATGCAAGCCCGGTCACTTATTCTTGTGGGACGCATTCAAGCCGATCACAGACGACTGCGTGCGACTGATCGTATGTTTTGGAAACAAATAATGCAAATATGTCGAGGAATTTGTCGTGGCCTTCCTTCGATGTCTTCTTATACCATTGTCTTGGCTGACAACTTAATGCCGCGTGAAAGTGATGAACCTGTTGATGGGTATATCTCTCAAATTTAAAACGGAATGCATACTTTCGATCACAGACGCTGTAGGAACGAGCGTACTGAAGTCTTTACAAACTAGATAAACAATAGGTCATCAATGACCGGTAGTAGATGGTAATAGCAGAGATCGCTGGCGGTATTTTAAAACGATCCATATCTACAGTTCGTTGGTATTTAAATTGTGGAAACTAAAAATGCATTAGGTATTCTAAATCGTGTAACTTGTAGAAAGGCCTCTCAATCTTGTCCTATTTAGTCAATAACCCGGAACAAAACAAGCTAAACACCAATTTGGGATTTAGAACATTATGTTTCGAGAACAACTGAGTTCGCCTTTCCATAAAATGCGTGATCGAAAACCCACGCAACAGCTGTTACTGCGTAAAATCCGCTATGCGGTGAGCGAAGTTTGTTAATATTCTAGGTCTCTATGACTACTGCAAATACCCAAGGTTTCAATAATCATATGCAAGAAAATTTATCTTTATGAACTTGAGATCAAATGTCGAACTACTTAAGGAACAAAACTAACTTAGAATGATGTAGAAAAAAAAAAAACAATTGCCGTCCACACATAGTAACTATAAATGCTTATTGATCGATGAAACGGTTATGAGGACAGAATACGTATGTTTTATAAGAAAACAACAAATGCACTGTCTAATAAAATTAATGTTGTGAACCGCCTATCTAATGTTGAGATGTGTCATTAATTTATTGATTCTTCTGTATCACCTTTCATTAACAGTAAACACACAACCGCTTCAGTAAAAATAGAGAAAAGCTTAAATTGACAATTATGATTTTTAATGCAAGTTACGAAGGCTATAAATTTCGGTGTACAACACGATACAATTCAGGTTTCCGAAATTGACGGCGTTGTGGATGTGATAACCGTCAAAATGTGTGTATGCCTAAATTATAACGGCCCTATATTGGGGAAAATGTGTGGGGGATACAAGAAATACTTATAGTATATAAACTTCCCAGAATTTCCAGAGCGCATATCGGTCCTAAATTGGAATTCAATTCCAATATTTGGCTGGGTCCATCTGAAACAGCGGTATCAGCGCTCAATAGGATCCAAAACCGAGTCGTGATACTCATTTGTTACCTACTCCAATGGCTCCAGGAAAATTAGTGAGCATTCCTAGTAAATAAAACAGGTAATATGTTCAATGTTTCCATGTTTCCTTCAAAGTTTTTGCTTTCTCATAAGTAAAAATAAACATACTTCCCGTAATGGAAAAATTCGATAATTAATGTGCGTTACCTACCCCAATTTTTCATAGTACTTTACATAGGTGAATAACGCAGGTGAAATGTGCTGTATATTGATTCATTTTCTCGATTGTGTTAAAGATTGTACTGTTATCTACTATGGGCTATAGGATGGAGATCGAGTGTTTTATGTTCTTGGCCAACATCCAGACTTTTTTTTCACTGTATGTTAGACCGTGTATCCTTTTAGTTTCGCGTTTTGGTGCCAGAAGGACTTTGCGCGTTAGCTGTGCCCATTGCAGTCATTTATTTTTCTATATCTACTTCGGGAATCGTTTGCTTTTGAACAGTTTTAAATTCAAATAGCCTGTTTACTAACAAAGACATATCGGTAGAAATGTGCTTCGGCACTCGTGTAGGTTGATTTATTTTGAAGTTCAGAAGCATAAATTTGTACAAAATAGAGAAACATACGTTTAATGTGCACAATTGTGAATTTATTTGAACTATAATTGTATGCGATTAATGTTTGAATATGATTTCGAGCATGTGGACGCGGCAGGTGGCGGCTACATGGCGTAATTTGAAGGCTCAATTTTTTATCGCTCATTGGATCGTTTTCGGTCGCATTTCACTAGTAACACGTTAAATGCTGTCTTCCAAGTGTTCGATAGTTTCTCCCCTATCAACGTAGGCAAGTGACTTTAGGCATGTCAAAGAGAATAATCCAGCGGTATTAAATCACAATAAAGCGATGGTCCAATACCTATCCGCCCATAAAATATTTCTTTAAATAAATTAATTCTATCGCGTGCTGTATGACGAGCATTTTTGGTCGTATTTGGATAATAATAACCGAATATTGGCTTCCAAGTGTTCAGTAGTATCTAGCTTATCGGAGTTACTGCGCATATCTCAAAAAACAAAATAGTCCAGCGGTGTTAAATCGCACGGACGCGGTGAGCAGTTGAGGGGTCTGTGGCGGTGCCGCAGCACCCCACGGTACACTTACCTAAAAACCCCCATAACCTCATCCCAAGTCGCATAAGTTTTGCTAATGCAATCGCATTAAGCACCTGAAAATGCTTCACGCATTAATTAGATCAAATCTATAATCTTAAAGACCCTGTAAAGAAAACTTACCTTTTCATGCATCACTTCGCATATAATTCCTGTAAGATTTCTTTCTTACCTTGTCAGGAATCTCAAACCAATTCGGCACCATCAGTGCCAAGCAAATCCCCGAAGACAAATTCCTGTAAACAAAATGATTCGGTTTGCATACAATGTAACCGTCATGACAAGGACCATGAATATTGCGCCGTCTATTTTCCAACTTCGCAATGTGTACGATAAATTTCTTTACGTACACATTGGCCGGCGACCTTTTTCTCCCAGCAATAAAATTCTCTAACTCGCACCAGTGCAAACAGAAGAACGCTGTTCCTACATAGGTTTCCTGCGATACCATAAGCAATTCATATCGTTTGTAGTATCCGAAAAACTTTTTTTTTTCATTTAATGAGCGGCTGCTATTTATTTAGCTGACCATCATTACCGGACGATGCATAAGCAAACCCATTCGCATCCGACGAGTTCAGTTTTATTTGCTTTGCCGAAATCGTATCCTATGAATGCACTTTATGTCCTTTCCTTGTTCTAGGTTCGCTCTCATCCATGAAAGAACCATGCACACACACCACTGCACTGAAAGAGTGCATTTCTGTGGCGGCCGCACCCTTAAGAGAAAAGTTTTTCTCTCTCTTCTCTTGTTTCTTAACCCTAACCTAGGATGGAATTCATTTCAGAATTCAATCCTCGAGGAGTCCTTTACCACCCGCTGACCGCCGCGGTCACGCGTCACTCCCGCTCTCCGCCGGCTGTGAAGATGCGTTTATACACGGATCGTTTTGTGAAGTGCTGGTTGACTTGATAGCTCGTGTCGCATTTAAAGCTGTAGTGAAGACTAAAGTGTTCGGAATTAAATAAATAAACGACAAACGAACTTTTCTTTTAAAAATTAAATAAATTAACATCCAACCGTGTAATCCTTAAGTAAAATCAATAAAAGAACATTCGTTTCAATAGACCCAAACAGTGCCTTTTATTTACTCCTTGTGATCGGTGTGTTGTGGTTTTTGTTTCTTTTTAACGGATCAGGTTCAGCAGTGAAACTTTTTTTTAGTGACGGTGGGACGAAGTAGAACCCCTTGTCGTACCCCGGCACACGGCTTCGCTCCCCACAGGTCCATTTATCGATGTTAATCATCCCTCAATTGTGTTTTTTTAGTAATTGTGGCGTGCGCTGTATGGCACATGGTCCCGGTTTGTTGAAACCACGTGCCTGTGACCTCAGTACTTTCCAATCGAGATGAAAAAGAATTCAGTGTCTCTATACCGACCTTCGTTTACTGTAAATATTTTATCACCCTCATTTTTGAAAAAAAAAATTATACATTCAGTAGCTTGTTGTGGGTGTAATGGATTTATAAAAAATGGTTGGATTAATTTCACTCCGAATTCAACAATCCTGCTTGCTATTATCGCCCTTCGGGCAAAAATAAGCTTCGTCACCCGATGGGCGCAGCGTGCGATGAGTTTCACAAACAAAACCATTATTTTCAAAGTAAATTTAAACAAGTTGTAAACGTTGCTGTACGGTGAGTCTATTCATCATAAATCAACTGTCAAATTCGCCCCTTCTGAAAAAAGAGTTGCCAGCTTAAAGATTCATACGTCAAAATAAAACACCCTTTAATTATTTAAACAACAACAATAGACAATTATTTAAATAAACTGTTTTAATAATTTCAATGCGTTATTACGACTTTAGTTGCTCCAAATATCGCTTGGCTGTGAGCTCTGAAAAGGTAACTCAATTTCTTTTAGGCGGACTTGATAATATTCGGTATATGTTCACGTCATGTTCCATTGGCTTCTTTGCAGAAGCCCGATCTTGGCCAACAGCAACATTCACGGAAAAACTACAATAAAAAAAAAAACACTTTAATTCTATGAGAAAATCAACTGGGAAGGTCTAAACGACTTTTAAATTGGAAAGTTAAATTGGTTGTTATTTTTCCTCAATAACGATCTTGACGCTGTAACGGACGCAATGACAGGCACGATTCTATTTGGTATAAAGAATTTTATTCCACACAGGGCAAAGGGTATCAAGCCTTAGAGAAAAATGTGGTCCAATTCCGAATGGAGAAAAGCTACTTAGGCCAAAAGGATAAAACTCAGTTTGTATGTGTGAAACAATACTGAGGGAAATCGGAAAAGTTTCAAGAGAGCTAGAAATGACTGGCATGCGCATATTCAACACACAAAGTTCTTGCATGACTAGGGAATGAGACGAAAAATAATACACTCTCCCATAGGTGGTAGAAACTACAGGGCATTTGTAGAAAACATCCAAAACTCGGTTTCGTCATCAACTCATTTGCTTATATTCAATTACACCTCCGTCACCAGCGCAATAGAGAAAAAGAATCTACTTGCCAACTCAACACTACCTGATACCGCATCAGTTCCGCCTCAATTTGGACACAAGAAACACACCATGAGCCAAATTCAATTTCGAATGCGTTTAGTTGCCCGGACACTCGAGGAGATCAACAAAAACAAATCCACAGGTTTGGATGGCATTCCCCAACTGTCTTGAAAAAAGGTTCTTCTTCACTCGCTTAACCGTGTGGGAATCTCTTCTATTTGTATTATTCAACTGGCAATTTCCTTAGAACCTGGAAGTCAGCAAACATTCAATCAATTCTCAAAAGAGGCGACAAATCATCCCTCTTTTCTTATGGACCCATAGCACTAACTTCCATTGCTTTGAAGATAAAGGAATCATTGATTATCCGTCAACTTTCGAAATATCTGGAATAAAATGACCTCCTCAATGGCTGGCAATATGGCTTACGTAGCAACAGATTCACAGGAGATCACATGGCGTATTTTACCGAAAAGTGGAGCCATTGCATCCACTACATTGACGAAAGCAAGATGGTCGCATTGGATGTTTTAAAAGCGATCGACAGAGTTTGCTATCTAGCCCTTTGTCGAAATTACATTGTCCAATATGAAGTGGTCAATTCCCTGATACGACCGATAAAATAGCATCTTTCTGGCCGTTTAATCCAAGTGGTTCCCTGGCGATTCTAACAGATACACACATGCAAATACTGAAGAAAACACAGAAAGAAAATCGAATGAACAAAGCATCACAGTCGTATACCATAGCGATAACATAACAATTCGACATCAGTTGACTGTATTTTGAGTTTTGAAATCGAATTCGTACACGCGGCAGTGGCCTAATGTGTTGAACATTGGTTTAAACTTTTACTGATTCTAACCGTCATAGCATCGGTTAGAATCATACGGTCTTCATTATCGTCGCAAACGCTGTAGTTCGTGATGGTGTCAAATCTGACTCACTTCAAACTAATGCGGGTTTACCCCAGGGTTCTGTACTCTCACCCACTCTCTTCCTCATCTTTATAAATGATCTTTTGTCCTGCATGCAAAACCCAATTCACTCCTTTGCGGATGATAGAGTTCGAGTTTCCCCTACTCATACGAACGTTCCCAACAAAACTCTTCGAACCTCATTGCCAATCAGCAGGTTATGCTTAATACATTGATTTCGGACCTCAATAAGATATATCAATGGGGATAAGCTAACCGAGTAGAATGCATCCGTCTTTAAAAAATCAATGCTGTCTCTTGTCGTCAAAGGCGAACCCCAAAGTAAAAATACTGTCGATGAACGGCACTTGCATCAACGAAGCCAGGGAATAATCAATCTTCGGCACTCGAATTAATTCGATTCTTAATTGGAACGACCACATATGTAAAAAATACTTCACTCCATCCAGCCTGGCCACTATTTAAAAGGCGTATATTCGCCCCAAAATGGGATCAGGCGTCTCCATATTTGATCAGGCACCTCCAAAACGTGCTCGGTAGGATGCAAAAACGAGCAGTGAAACTTGTTGGGGACCCAGCAGTAACTCGTTCAATGGCGCCGTTAGAACATAGACGTATCATGCCTGTCTCTTTTCTATAGCTATTACCATGATCG
This sequence comes from Microdon myrmicae, assembly GCA_963931805.1. Taxonomy (NCBI): domain Eukaryota; kingdom Metazoa; phylum Arthropoda; class Insecta; order Diptera; family Syrphidae; genus Microdon; species Microdon myrmicae. The sequence goes on from OZ007496.1 coordinate 70,833,782, forward strand.
TTCCTCAAATGAACTTGCTGAATGTGTTCTGGCTCTCCAACCATTATCCCGGGATCCTGCAAAACTGAGAATCATCATTTCGCGTTGAAAGTCAACATCAGGCGCACAAATGAACATAGAGAGTCATTTTTTAGTCGAACCACACGAACGTAGAATGCCCCGCCAAATCATGTGTTTCGTCGTCGTTGTAAAGTGCAAGCATTTAAGACCAGTGAAAATACATCGACTCCTGCGTTTCTTATCCACTATTTCCTTTTCCGCTGGCACTGTGCTTTGACATTTGAAGGTAGTTCTAAATCCCCGTGTGCGCCTGTGTAAAAAAAAAGAAACTGAGTACGACATTCATGCCCAAATTGATGCCCTCCTTAGATATGATGAGCTTGCTGTTCGTTATAAGCTGTGTAAGGTATTTGAATATAGAATAATAAAAAGAACCGATTTCCATATATAAGGTATTTTTATTTAATTTGGTCCTTTACTTTATTTATTTGGACTGGTTTTTGAAAACAACATCATTTCATCCCCTCTTTCGATAATCTTCAATCTTTTACTATCTTAAAGTGAATATCCTAGCATGTGGAACATTTCTTTCATCTCCCCTATACATAAAAGGATCCCAAAGGCGATGCCTCGAATTGTCACCCTATCGCCAAACTTTCCTAATTCCCAAACTTTTTGAGAGCATTCTGTATGAAGCGTTATGCTTCCTCTGCCAAGCTCTTAGTTCATCCAGGTGTAGGATTATATTTTTAATGTGTTTAGCTTACCTGCAAATCTCCTGGCAGGGTATCCAAAATTAAAAGGCGTTTCGTTACTGTTTACCTTTTTGAGTTCTTGCTGTTTATTATTTTTTGTTGCCGTTGCCTCTGCCTCCGGATTCGAACTGATCACGAATCCAAAAAAAAAAAATTTTAAAAAAATGGGGCGGCGAGAGGCCGACTTTAGGGAGACAAGGTCATTTTGCGATAATCAGAATCACCCACATCCGTGAAGATGTTTGGCTCTGTCTCAAGATATCTGAAAAGAAAGGGGAAGGACGTATCTAAAGATAGTGTGGACAGAGTTAGTTCAATTGTTTTCTAACTGGATGGTGGGAAAGAAATCGTACAAGACCGGTAGGTCTTGAGTGCGGTAGTAAACGCAGATCACGTCTTTGGCGTCTGATAATCTGCACGAATCCGAAATGTGCCGCCCTCTTATACTCTGTGGCGACAGAGACTTTTTAAAAAGTTTTATTAAAAATCCCAAGAAGCACAAATAAGATTTTGTGTGCTTCAATTGGAATGGGATTCTGGGAAGTGGATGGGAATTTGGTTGAACATATTCCCAGAAGGAGAAATTGTGAAATGCATTTAGAATTATGCATTTCATAATGTTAATGGTTATTGAGTCAATGTACGACAAATGGACTTTCGGTTAAATTTGTCGTGCATATGATTCAATTGGGGAACATGATTGGGGATATGGGTAAAGGTAAGGTGATTAGGAATTGAATCGATGTGCGACAAATTTACTTTTGGTTTAATTTGTCGCTCGTATGATTCACTATGGGAACAATATTGGGATTATAGGTAATAGTGGGGATTGGCTGGGAGTAGTGATTTAGGATCACTACACAGCGAACACAGCTTTCTTGTTGGTAAATCTACCACGACTAATTTACTTGATTTTCTTAATGTTGTTGTGGAGAAAAAGCATGTTGCGCCGGCGTACGGCGCTCGGTTTCTCTTCTTCCTCCATCATATATTGTTCACTGGACAATAAACACTGAGCGAAACAAAACAAAACCTCTGCAACACAATTTCCACCGGAGGAGAGTGGAAATAAACACTGGAGGAATAGTTAAACGCACTGCAAGCTGTTTGATTTTGAGTTGTTCTTTATTATTTTCACTAGGCACTGTATCTACGGAAATTTATTTAAAATCCTTGTTCACATGTAATCTAATAAAATTGCGATCGTTTTGTTTTTTTTTTTATTTCTTTGATTTGATTAAAATAGTGGCGCGGAGTTTCGACACGACTCGACTTCGAGATATATACGCGTTGGAGGCGTGTGCAATCCGATGCACACGCTTAAGGGGGTGTACGACGACCGCTCTGATTAGTGGTTATATTAAGGCTCTAGTTATTATCGCTCCCGTCCGCGGATGTATTTCCTGTTCCAAGAGAGACGTAAAGTCTCTCTTTGGGGTAACCAACAGATCTCATACGGAAGATCGCCACAGTACACATATATGTGTGTAAACTGGTTATTTTTTAGATCAAAGCCATGGGAAGGAATATAAACAAAGAGGGGAAGAGGTGCATTCATGGGTTGCGAGTCTGGTAAAACAAAAAAAAACCGAAACTCGTCGGATGCTAGTTGCATCTTTGTTTGAGATGTGCGTCGCGGCTAAATAAATAGACACGGCGCAATGAAGAAATGGTATTAATAGGTTTTGGCTAAATTACCAGGAAATGGTGTTTATGACATCACTGGTAAGGGTAAGTATTGAATTCCTATTCGCATTTGCTTATGCTGTAGGATTAATTGGTGCCAAGAGATGTGTGTATTTGTTTTAGTCCCTTGGGTGTAGGTCGCCAGCCAATGTGTTTGTTTATTGATTTATGATGCACATGATGAAGCTGGGATAACCCACCTCAAGGGTAAGGTTTCCTGATTATGCGGTTGTATTATATATGAACCGATGAATTTCCTTTCAGGTAATTTAGGATAAGATAAAGAACTCTTATAGGGGGTTTTACATGCAAAGGTATGCTTGCAGGTAAGAATTCTTTTGCAGAAGCTTGAAAATAAATATATTCGGTAAGCTTAATGCGTGCAGCATTTACAGGTGCTAATGCTGTTGCATTAGCGGAAACTGTAGATTGGGTCGTAATAATGGGGTTTCTGCCTGATAAGGTAAAGAAAGGATTCTTACGGGAAATTATATGCGAAGAGCATGCATCAAAGATAAGTTTTCTTTGACAGGGACTTTAAGATCATTGACTTGATCTATATGATGCGTGAAGCATTTTCAGGTACTAATGCGATTGTATTAGTGAAGTTAGGAAATTGGATAGCAATTATGGGGGCTTTTTGAGGTAAGTGGACCGTAGGGTTTGGCGGAACCGCTACATTGTACTATAGATAAATTGAATTAGGAATACTCTAAAAATTTCATTTTTTAATATCACTGTTTCATAATATTCATTACAGTTTTAATGTTGACAATGTCTTAACTACGACTAATTAAACTTAATTTTTATTTCCTTTATTTATTTTTTTATTTTTCAGCACCGATTTAATTTGTGCCACATGTCCCCTTTTTTCGCCGCCTACTTAATTTCTTTTTTTTAAATATTGATTTTCTACACTAAGTATTTTATTTTCGTCGTGTACTGATAATATTCTCTTTAACCAATCAGCTGTGGCAATCTCATCTTATTCCCACACACTCCTAGCCCTAGAGAACGGCAATGAAGTCGACGTTATTACAACCGATTTCGGAAAAGTTATAGGCAAAATTTCGGGGATTATTATTCGTATTCTTTTTAAATTATCCTCCCTTGGCTTCGAGACTCTATCAGCAAAATGGACTTCTTCATATTTGAATAGTCGCCACTACAGAGTACGCACTCAGGGCCGTCACTTGGGTGAACTCTTCTTTATACTACCCATAAACAACGTTAAAATGATTATCAAGCATTGTTGTATCTCTCTGTATTCCGACGACACTAAATTTTTTAAAACGATCTGTTCTCAATTGATGCTACCCTTCTTCAAATATAATAGACCCCGACAGCTTTTCGGTTTGGTGACACAAGAATTGCTTGGAACTTAATGTTGACAAATACCAATCAATTACGTTTTCACAGAAGCCCACACTTTCCCTCCTCGTCCCAACTTCTTACTGAACCAATCCCTTCCACTCTTCTCTCGATTCGCAAACTGGGCATCTTATGTTATTACGAGCTGAATTTCTTCTTACCTATCAACAACACAAGCCTTTAGGCCAATTATGCTCTCGGCTTTGTAAAACACAGGTCGAAGGAATTTTCCAAGTCTCTGTACCGATCTTCGTTTACTGTAACAATTTTACCACCCCCTTTTTTGGAAAAAAAAAAATTATAGGTTCACTAGCTTGTTGTAGATGTGATGGATTTAAAAAAATTCAATTCAATTCAATTTTTATTTAGTAGATAATTACATTTATGGTATATTTTACAACTAGTACTTAAGAGATTTAGGATAGCAATTCCTTTACAACTATAATCTTAAATCTATATAACGACAATAGCACAATTTTAATGAATAACAAATAATAAATTAAGGGAAAACTACAATAAAAAACCCTTATTTGAATCTTAAGACTAATATTGCACGAGCTTCCGGTTATTTTATGTAGTAATGACCTCGATATAATTTTCATAGACAGAGTACATATGTAGTGATTTAGGATAACGCAAGACGGGAAACGAGAACATTGTCAGAAAAATTTAAAAAAATGGTTGTATTAATTCCACTCCGAATTCAAAAATCCTGCTTGCTAACATCGGACCTGCGGTCAAAAATGAGCTTCGACACTCAATGGGCGCAGCGTGCGATGAGTTTCACAAACTGAACCATTATTTTCAAAGTAAATTTAAACAAGTTAAACAAGTGAGTTTCTTCTTACCTATCAACGACATAAGCCGTTAGGCCAATTATGGTCTCGGCTTTGTAAAACACAGGTCGAAGGAATTTTCCAAGTCCTATGTGACCTGATGCCTCGTATATTTATTTTATCCGTCCTCGCCTATAATTTGCCAGTTAGGTCTGGTCACTCATTACCTGACTCACGTACACAGAATTGGGAGCTTTCAACGACTCCTCTTATGTTTTACTCCCCATGAACTAAGATGGGGAAACTCTCTGCTTTTGGGTCCATATATTAACCCCCCTGTACTAATCAGCATATTCAGCCGAAATCCTCTTTATTTATAAGGATCGGTGGAGTGTGCGATGTGTTCCACTGTATCTATTTCAACACCAACCTCCACAATTTACCCAATCCTCGCTTATTCTATTCACCCGCACACCACACTTTATGGGGCTCGAATGATCTCCAGAATGCTTTTGCTGGAATTCTGACCATCATAACATCGATTGAAATCGTATTTTTTACTGTTGTCATAAAACGATATTCATCTACTTTATTGTCCGAACACCAAGCGATTTCTATCTATTTTCATCATTGAAGAACTCCCTTAATGATAAGAGAAGAAAATCTTGATACCAGAAGATCGTGAAAATCGCTTAGTGGAGTTGTTCGTCCATAGGGATCATACTATTTACAATTGTTCAATTTATAGAGGCCAGAACCCAGACAGTCGGTGAGTTTCGAAGTATTCAATGTCCAATGGAACATCCTCGAGGAACCTCAGACTTTATCATCAAGAAGAAGCGTATGCGTAATTCATTGAATTGTGAATAGAATGTAATGTCTCCAAAAACCATTGTTACCTCTTATCGTTACCAACATCGAAGCCAATGAATGGATATTTTTTTGAGCCGACCAATAGGATATCTTTCGTTTAAATTATCCACCATGAATTGCATTCATTTTGATAAGCACAGACTCACATGCTGCCTCATTGACGGGTTGAGCAATAGTTGGTTGCAGGTGTTTTAGCTTATTGCAATTTTCTTGACTTGAGTTCTTCGCTTCCTGAGATCCAAGATGTGACGAATAAAACCAAACACCATTTGATTCCGGGAATTCTGTGCCCAATCAAATTAACATACACTGCTAAATTTGGATACAGTAATTGATTCTTATTCGCATTCTGTAAGTTCAGCTCTCTGAGCTAGAGACTTTTTATTCTAACATAGTTACTCTTAAGATACGAAAGCCGGAATTTATTCTTGCCTCGTTATTAATATGTTTACTTGTACCTAATAAACCGAAACTTAAATTTCAAATACGAAAATATATTACTTGTAGGCTTAGGTAGGTTAAGGGAAGAATTCATCAAGAAAACGCCGACTGGCAAAAAGAAAACGTAGACGGGTCAGTGAGGCCATGAACTCTCGGGTTCTTACAGGCCAATAAATATTAATAGTAATAATAGAAAATATATAATTTATATTTTTAGTAGCAATCGCGTGGGAATTACTCGAGAACAAGTTTGAAAGCGTTCCCGATAGGCCAACTGACATCAATATATAATACAATTGCTCCGATCAATCAATTTATATCTTATTTTGAAAGTCTATCAGTTGACGACTCTTCTCTCTGGCAACATTCGTTGACTATGGAATGACGACAATGTTAACTAGAGAGAGTTCGTAAATGACCAGTTACCTTAATCACCGCAACGTTCAAGCGGTCTTCACCCAAAGCTTTCCGTACAGATAGTAATTATCGCATATAAAAAGCGGAAACACATATACACCATCTGCAAATCAATTCCACTTACCATAAATTTCAAGCTCTCATCTCACGTTCTGCAATCACAATCTGAAAATAAACCGACACTGAATTATTACACATATCAAACTAAATCGAGCTAAAACTTGTTTGCCCCTTACAAATGCATTTTAGTCAGAAATAATTAGAGTAACGAAGTCCTGCTGTTTCTTGCGTTACGTACAATTAAATGAAAATACTCACAGCTTGAGGCCGCCTATAGAGATAACACGCAATGGTAACCCAATTTCAAAACAGGTAGAGACTCCAACGCCCGCCATCCGTAAAGTTTTCACTTTTCATCACCAAATATCGGTCATGCGTGTTGTGTTTTCCAAAAACAAATCCACCCGGAGCACGACAGTTGGGCCAACAAGATGCATATGTCATATTTTTAAAAGTGGTTAAGCAGGAGAAAATCCCACGGCTCCACCTCGAAAATTAGAAAGTCGTACCTCAGCACTGGGAATACATTCACCATTTTGGCAGAGAAGAACGTATCTACTCCGAGTAGTACGCTATGTTCATTGGGCACCTTGCCCAATTGTCCTCGGTTGTGGTTGACAGGTACACCATGGACCAAGTTGCATTTTATATACGGCACTACCTCACCTACTACATCCATCTGATTTCCTCCCCAATTAAGTTGACTTACAATGCAAAGGTGTGGCCCTTATTGCTAATTAACTAGATACGGACAAATACCGAAGTCCAGTGAATTCCTAACCAGCTGCATGCTCTTTGTGATTCTGGTTTCGACCTCTAATGGGACCATCTATGCACCAGTAATTAGTGTCGGAATTAATTCTGTAGTATAATAAATACGATCCCGCAGGTTGGGCTGCAATAAATATGTAGACAAGAAGACGCTAATACGGAGCATCGGACGTTTATCCAGCAATTCATAACAGATGTAAGTCCATTGTTTATTCGCTTGTTCAGATTTATGAAAATGCTTAAGCTTTGTTTTCCCCTTTTTTTTGTCAGTCTGCTAAAATAGTTGACACATTTTCTGAATAGGTTCGTAAAAAAGAATTCCAACTCAATAACTATTGGTTAATTTGAGACGTTTAATGCACAGGGGTAGGCTTAAGGGGTTTTCCCATCCTAGCCCTCGGAGAGCGAACCGAAGGCAGTGACGTTGAATAGTTCCGGTTCTACTGATATGTACCTTGAGATAAGGAGACCATACCTGGCTAGCATTTTCAAGCGGTGGACGGACGAAGGTAAGCTAAAGGCATCGAGTCACGTAGGGCTCGGAGAATATCTGAGACCATCGTTTCATGAGGGCAGGGTTGGCTTTCCAGGTCGTCTCATCAATGTTAGAAAGGAAGTTAAGCTCCCTGTCGCCTAGGACCCCAATATCTCGAATAGATAGGACAATGGTGAGGGGTTGGTTGTAAAGGGAATAGGGACGTGGGGATGAGTGATTACGCTTACGGGAAAAGGTTATAGATGTTAAGTACAAAGCAATTTTCGTCACGCCAAGGCGAGAAGTTGTCAAGGGTTGATTGCCGCAGTGCAGAATCAAGTGGTGACTCCATAATCTTGTATATCTTGGTGTCATCAGCTTATAGGGACAAGCTAGAACTCTTTATGACCTTATCAATATCATTAGTGGCAAGTATAAATAGGAGAGGCCCCAGGTGGCTTCCTTGAGCGACGCCAGCGGCGGCAAAGAAGGCGTTGGGTATCATGGGCCTGTACCGAACGGAATAAAGTCTATCCTTTAGATAGGAAGCAATCCATTTCAGCAATCCGACTTCGAAACCGACGGCCGATAATTTGAAGAGGACTCGGTTGTGGGAGATTTTGTCGAATACTTTACTGCGGCGCGTTGAGACCATGTCGATCTCGTTACCATGGTCTAGTGCTGAGATTGTGAAGGAAGTGAACTCAACAAGATTGGTTGTAGTTGATTGCCCATTGAGAAAACCATGTTGCCTTGGTGAAATAAAAGATTTGCTAAGAGATTCGTTGGGCTCCTCGATAGTATAGTGGTTAGTATACCCGCCTGTCACGCGGGAGACCGGGGTTCGATTCCCCGTCGGGGAGCCCCTGGCGCAAGACTAATGACCTTGCCCAGAAAAAAAAAACAAATCATTATGGAAAATTTAACAACCCTCAGGACTTGCTAAATAAGGCCAAGACCGGCTCCCGGTTGTAGTGCCGATGATGATGATGAAGAGATTCGTATAGAATGCTTTCGAAAATATTGGGTAAGTGGGACAATTTGGCGATGGGGCGGTATTTCGCGACATCATTTTTGCGACCCTCCTTGTGGATGGGGTGAAGAAGGAGTTTGTGGGGGAATACCGTATGAGAGAGTGAGATATTGAAGGTCAGTGAGAGGGGAGCATAGATATTGGATATGCATTTCTTGAGGAGGATTGGAGGGATACTGTGGGGTAGATGTAGGTGTGCCGGCGTACGGCACGGGCTCACATCTATTCCCATCCTCACTAAATGATGGGACGAAGATAGTCCACCTGAGAAACAAAACTCCTCAACGAACCGTTCAGGAGGAGGAAAGTAAATGAAACACACAGGTTGGGTTTATGGCAGGAATTCTATTTTATTTAACTTATTTGCGTTCATGTTTTTTGTTTTTAATTAATGCGGTTTATAAAACAGATCAAACATTAAGCGTACACTTGAACTTTGAATACTAAGCTGTTACAATGAACTTATTGTTTTATGATGTTATAGTTTCTTTCTTATCAATTTATAAACAAGGCAATGGGATAGAGCGGGTATGCTCTTTACACACACATTTCGCGATTGAATGAAAATTTATTTTCTGTTGAGCACTTAGCAGTTTTGTTGATATATCTTCTTTAATTCGCGACATTTGCACTAATAAAACGGCTAATGGATTAAGCTCTGAACGCAACCCGACTACGACTCTTGGATTATTACGTCTCCCCTGCGCTCTGTGGGGAGCGGAAGACGGAGACCCGACCAGCTCGGTCGGGTGATGGAAAACGACTCAGCGACATACATTTGCTACTCGGGTGAGTTTCCTCGAGATGCCATTCGGACCAGCGGATATGTTACCGATTAGCTCGTTGGGTGCGCGGGCAACAGTACGCATTCGGAAGCGAATCTGGGTCATGGTGTGCTACCAATGGTCAAGTTGAGCCGGAACTGATTTGATATCAGCCAGCATTGATTTCGTTGCAAATTTATTACTACTATTACACTGGAGACTGGTCTGTTATCGACTATAAGCGATGGAACAGATACCGAGACCGAGTTTTTAAAGTTTTTTACGAATGTGTAGTATTTTCTCTCTCACTCTCTTGTCATGCAAGAACTTTGCGCGTTGAATATGTGCATTGCAGTTATTTCTGGCTCTCTTAAAGCGTTTCCGGTTTTTCCCAGTATTGTTTGATTTATATAACCGGAAGCTCAACTCTTTAGCCTTAATGGCTTCTCTGTGCCGGAATCGGACTATTTCTCTTGGGTTTGATACTCATTACCCTGTGCTGAATAAAGGTTCGCATGCCAAGCAGAATCGTGTCTGTCAATGTGTCCGCTATAGAGACAACATCGTTATTGAAGAAAAATAACGACCAATTTCACTTCACAAAAAAGTCATTCAGACCTTTCTAGTTGGCTTTCTCATAGAATTATACTGTTCTTTTGGGAGTTTTCTCCTTAGCGTTGCAGTTGGTTAGAGCAAATTTAACTGACACAACACAGTGATCTGAAGTGGCCATGGGTGAAGAAACTTCAATTGTGTGTTTGTTCAGGTGGGAGGTGAAAAGTAGGTCCAGTGTGTTGGCCGAATGACTATCTATAGATGGTACCCGTGTGGGCTCATTTGCAAGTTGAGTTAAATAATTTGAATCAGCAAAGAGCTGGACATACTGACGTTCAGGTGTTGTGAGTCCGGAGTGGCGAAACCATTGAGAGTTATGCACATTGAAATCACCGAGAATAACGATTTCAGTGTGCGGATATAAGGTCGAGATCCTATCGATCGATTTTTATCTAATTGTTTTTAAAGAAAGTAGTAATGTATGATATGCGTACGAACGTCAAGTTTTATCCACGAGAAATTAAATTCTGGATTGGATCAGAGCCTGTATTGTGACAGAAGCTGATACGCAATATCACTTCGTATGTATGTGACCAGACCACGATGTGGAAAGAACAAAGGCGCTAAGTTATAACCTGGTATAGTAAAATCAGAAGTATCTGTATCAGCTATTACCTGGGTTTCGCTAAATGCAAGAATAGTTAGTTTCTGGTTAGAGACGTGGGCAGACACAGAGAAACTGCATCGTTGGCCGCGAATGTTACAAAAATCGACGTCAAATTCCCGTTGCATTAAAAGGGCCTGACACATAAAACCAATACCGCCTCAGAAAAGGATGTAAGTTGGACCAGTGATAGATGAGCGAAAGCAACCACTACGGGTGTTATCCCTTGTAGTAGGTGCCGCACTAGATCCGTGTCGAAATGCAGGTCACATAATTTCCATGACGAAAATGACGTCACTCAAACAACAAAAATTCTGCAAAGATTATGAATCAGTCGAGAGTATCGATTTGGCGCATGGCTAACAACCTTACCCGGAAAAACAAATTATTATGGGAAATTTAACAAATTTTACTTGCTAAATAAGCCAAGACCGGATCCCGGTCGGTGTAGTGCCGATGATGATGATGAGAGTATCCATGCCTAAGGACACAACCCAGGTGCGAAAAACAGGAAAAACACACACAAGGAAGGGAAATCCTATAGATGTCACTGCACTACACTCGGACACGTGTGTGGTGATCCGTTTGTTTACTTCGGATCCCACAGCAGACTTGACGCGTGAACCGATAGTGCAATTGGGTATCTTGTGTTTACTTAAGATACCCTAAACGGATTGCACAATTGATCCGACGGTAGAGAGGCAGAAGCGCAATAGAATAAGACAAGACTCGTCGGTAGTTAGACTAGAATAAAGTGTATGGCTAATTGCAAAACGGTGGTTATTTACTTAGACGGGAAGAACTTATGAATGCAGATTTCTTCAATTGTCCCTTCACCCTGAACTTTGATTGAACTGCTACTTTTCTTAAATGCTTAATTTTTTTTATTTGAATAAACCAAACATTTCGAAAAACACACAAAATTTAAGAATCTCTTTCAAATTTGTAATGTGGCTTCCTTTGGGGTGGACTGGACCTATCAATCTGTTTTGTTCTTCTAATGGGTTACAAGATGTATACCGTTCACCACCTCAGGCCGCCCGGGTTGCACTTTATATACTCGACACCGTGTATATAGCCACTCACACTTTAGGTTAACACTGGTTGGCGCGAAACTCTCATGTCATTGCGCCACTATCCCGTATAGCATATATAGGGACATTCACAATTGTTGAGGGAAAGAGACTGCTATTGATAATAAGTGCCCCTCGCAGCTGATACGCCACTGCATCTCTGCAGAAATTCATTTCACATATACCAATATGGATTGTTTTACCAAATGGTATTCAATGCTTTAAAAACGCAATGTCACTTTCTGTCATCGAATAGAAATTCCAACCACAAGCCATTGTCTGTGAACAACAATTGTGCCATCAAATTGAAAGAACTCTTCATCCTTGGCACTCAATCCGACTTGTAACGATAATGTGCACATATTCGTAGGAATTGATATAATAATTGATATGATAAATATCGAATCCAACTAATTTTGAATTCCTGGCGCTCGAAGTAACTCGTCCCCGACCTGGATCGATCACATATTCGAACCTAAGAAAAATGTGATTACAATAAACTTAAGAAAAACTGCACCCCATTCAAAGAATACAATTTACAAGCCGTAAATCATCATTCTAGTCAGAATCAACGAAAGCAGTAGTTACTGGATAAGATGAAGAATATGGTAACGAAATTTATAGGTGAACTTAGTCTCAATGCGCCCTATTTTCTCTGTAGTACGTAAACGAAATATATCCTACTCACTCCTGTCGTATAGACATTAAGGTAAACATTGCTTAAATGATTACTCTAGAGTGGCGTTCCTCGTCCTTAAGTGATACTGGATGATCAAAATAGGGAATCATTCTTCAGTAGAAATACATCACCGTAAAACATTCCCTTATGATGCCCCTCTGACTATAATGTTACAGTTTTCAATGCTTTGTCAATCAAAAGCCGGCTTTTAAAATAATTAGCGTGTTTAAACGATCTTTGGGTCGAGACTGGGGTTTTTATCAACAACAACAAAATTTGCTAGCAGCAGCAAACAAGAACAACATTTTAAACCAGATAAAAAACAGCTTTTTTAATTGTCCCCTCTTCTACATTCATACCATACACCTTTGCTATAACTGAATCAATCGCTTTAGAACGATTTGATGAAAAGAGTAGATAAGGTGAAACAATAAAACCATAGGCTAAGCGCATTAGTAATAAACCTGGATACATTTTAATTTGAAGTTACTTGTTTATAATAACAAACGTTGGAAAAGTCCTGAGACTGGTGGATAGATCGCAAATCTTATAGCATATTCATGTTAAATCAAAACCCTACTATAGTATATGTATATTTAAGTAATGCCCCTCATTAGCTTTCTCATAAAATGTAAACAATAACAACTACATGGACTATTAGTTCCAATATTGTTTGAAAACTCATGCCATCTTACTTGGTTAATATATTTGTAAAGTGCTTCTATAAATAAGACTTAACAATTTTGGTATATGGTGCTGAGATCTGTGTGGGTAGGTTATTAGATTGTAAACGGATAGAAATTGTTATCATAAAGATGCCATCATTTTTCTAGCAAGGTATCAGGAATTCTCGAACCTTATAGGTAAGTAGTAAAATCGTGCTGAGAATAAATGTGGCGGCAGAAAGTTAATTTCCTCTGCAAGAACGGTCTTAAAGACCACCTCTGTAAGATTATTTCCCAATAATATTTCATATAGCTGAACTAATAAAGTAATGCAACATTCAGCTCACTAAGTAAAAGCAATCTTCCTAGCTGAAACAACTTAACCCAACTATCAGTCAAATAGACCGCAGCGTAAAAGAAATTGTATAAAACCAATTTACATCCACAAGCCTTACTTACTTGTAAAAATATTACATTCCTTCAAACCGCTTTTCTACAAGAAGTTGTAACGTATAATTGCTCTGACTAGAGATTATTTACGATTAACCAAAATCGTAAATGAGCATCAAATATGAGCAGCTTTAACTATTTAAAACCGGTGTATCCATTTTATTCCCACACCCGGTGACTCTAGCCTTCCTCCCAGTTTCCGTGTTTTATCTTTCCTAGCTTCTCTGCTCCTGCTTCTATACCAGCATTTACATGGTTTCTTCTGGTAAGTAAAATCATAAAAACGATGTACGTGCTGTTCGTAATTTCAATTAACATCAAGTACCTGTGTTTGAGTAATTTTCAGTATTATCGCTGAGGGTCGTAAAATTTAATTTCTACGGTTTTACTAACTTGTATGTTTCACCGTTAATACTGCCAATTAAAATCAAATCATAAAATGTTACTGTCACAAGGGGTGCACTTAGAAGAATAGATTAAAGAAGAGCTGAATAAAAGAAATGATGTTTCGAAAACTGATGTATCGTAAATTTGCCTCTCCCTCATCTCATTGCGCTTCTAATTACTTCACATTTTATGGCAACGCATTTTGAAAAGGAGCATAGGAAGTGAGAGAACTGGGTACAGCTGTTAGGTCACCTAATTTTAATTACGGACCGAAAGATGTGGTTAATGGGGAGCAATAGTGGGAAACAAGGAAAGTAACGTTGACCTATTTCTCGTTCAGAGCACAATTGAAAAATTAACCCCCATAAATGCATACAACCAAGCAGTTTGGTTTGCGATTCCGGTTACATGAACAATAATACCAAAATTTAAATCATCATTATCATCGGCACTAGAACCGGGATCCAGTCTTGGCCTTATTTAGCAAGTCTCGAGGTTTGTTAAATTTTCCATAATCATTTATTTTTACGGGCAAGGTTATTAGCCAGGGCGTTCTGAAAAATTTTAAATTTAAATACGTTTTGAAAATATGGAGCACTTTCAAAAGTTATCAGCTAAGATTCAAAAAAAAATTTGAAACATTCTCATTATTTGGGAATATTCAAGAATTAAAATTGTTGAGCTGCCAATTATTTGGAAAAATTAGAATTATTGGCTTCGCCAAGTCGTGGAATGTTGCGTTATTGACTACTACGGAAGAGACTTCTTTTCATAGCATATGCGTTTTTAGCTGCAGAAAGGGCTGCTGCTATATGCTTGTCAAAGTAAAAATACTGATCAAGCCAGATACCAAGGTATCTAACTTCAGTTTTTACTTGTAGGAGAAGACTATTACTTCCTACAATAGAGATTTTTTGCAAATTCCGTTTTGTATCCCTCGATGGCATGGACAAGGGCGTTCTGAAAAGGATAGTTTTTGTTTTCTGGAAATTGATCTTTAATTTCCAGTCGTCGCAAAATCGTTTGATTCTATTCAAGTCATCTTGCAGACGTCTGTTGACATCAATTTTTTTTTCCTGACCTATACACGGCAATGTCGTCGTCGTATACAATTGCATGGTTCAGATAACCCAATAGGTCAGTGTAAGTGTAAATGTTAAATAGAATGAGAGAATTCACTGCTCCCTGCTGTAAACCGTTTTTAATATAATTTTATCTCCACATTTCACCACAAACTCTTTACCCATTATCATGTCGCTTATAATGTATAGCAAATATGCGGGCATCATCATCATCATCATCATTGGGCACTACAACCGGGAACCGGTCTTGGCCTTATTTAGCAAGTCCTGAGGCATGTTAAATTTTCCATAATGATTTGTTTTTTCCGGGCAAGGTCATTAGTCTTACGCCAGTATGCGGGCATACCCAGATTTAATAACAAGCCCTTCTATCCATACGGTGTCGAAAGTCTTTTCAATGTCAACCAAACAGGCGCATGTACATTGTCGCTGTGCCTTGTTCGACTGTATGTCTGAAACAAGTTTTGTCGCAGCATGAACTGTATCGTGTTGCTATCTAAAACCAAACTGGTTTTCCAGAATAATACAATTTTTGTCACACCAGATTATCATTGCTTTATTTATAATTTTCTCTAATACCTTCCTAATGTTTGGAAGGAAGCCAGCTGATCGGGCCAAGATTGGCTGGATTGATCCGGTCCTTGCCGTTTTTGGGGATGGGATGGATTACTGCAGTTTTCCAACGGGTTGCATAATATCCATTATTTAGAGCGTTGTTGAACAAAACAGTGTAAACCTTCACTGCTTCCAGGGGTAAGTGCTTTAAACCAATGTCTGGAATGCAATCTATCCAGAAGAAGATTTAAAAAAAATTTTTTTTTTTTTTATTAATTTCCTTTTTTATTAAACTTTTGTTGTGAGAGGCGCCCCGAGACGCCACCAGATAACCCTTGCTGTCATTCTTGAACAGTTGCAGATTGTAACGGTCCGCAAACACACGCGTGAGGAGGGAAGTCCACAACTTTACCGGTCTGTAACGGAACGAGTTCTGACACAGAGATGTTTGTGCCGTCGGGAGATGAACCGGGAATTGGTACGATCAGTCGGATTGTCTAGTGGAACGCATATAAACCGAATTGCGTGGACCAATACCACGAATCTCCGAAGAACAGTACCCATGATAATGTCTGTTAAAAAGAGATGTGATGTGCAGTCCCGACCTCAGCGCCGTGTCCCCGACCAGGAGGATCGCTGGTCTCTGTATACTCTTAAGTGGGTTGAAGGTATGCTTAGGAGTGGGGCTCCAAACATAAGAGCAATATTAGAGCGCGGGTCTAATTTCGGATTTATACAGAAGAAAAAGTTGAGCCGAGTAAAATATTTCTTGGCTCTAAAAAGATAACTCAATTTTCCAGAGGCGATGGTCGACACGTGTTTATGCCACGATACATTCCCACAGACCGTGACGCCGAACAATTTCATGCTTTCCTCAAGTTCGAGGGCCTGGCCATTCATCACCAGCTGTGGGACCGATGGTCCACTTTTCTTCGTGAATGTTGTATACAGTGTCTTTGTTGCATTGAAGTTGACGAGATTGGCCTTCCCCCAGTGCAGGACCTTATCCAGATTCCGGTTCAGACAGTCGATCAGGCAACATCTCAGCTTTTTTTTTTTACACCAAGCCGCGCACAAAAAAGGACGTTGGTGCACTAATCGGCCGATCACTCGAAAAAGAGGAAAGAAATGTACTATCAGCCGCAAAACGGAACACTCTGTTATCCGTTGACTCCAACAACTCATTTATGTGAAACAAAACAAAAGGTTGCAGCCAAAATTGGACCTTGAGGTACCCCGAAATGAACAGGATACAGAACCGAAGATTCGCCATCCACACCAACCCGGATCAATCGATTTTTGAGGAAGCTCTTCGTTCAGTCGCAAACCTGCTGGGGAAGTCCGTATAAACGAAGTTTGCTCAGCAATGTCCCGTGCCAGACCCGGTCAAAAGCTTTGGAGATATCTAATGCGACCGCCTTTGACTCGCCATGCCCCGCAATCGGTTATAAGGGTCAAAACAGGTTTAGTAAAAAGTGATGTTGAGGGCGAAGAGCGGATTTTGATGAAAAAAATTGATGTGTTGCTAGAAGGGACTTTAGATGCGAATGCTGACAAGAAAGCTCCTTAATTGGAGGAAAGCTTAGGATTAGGAATATGAGGGCTACAGTCACACGCCATGGATCACATTTGATTTATACGCTTTGAAAGTGTTTCTTTTCATAAATAATTTTCGGATATGTGATCTAAAACACATAACTCTGTTCATACATAAACCGGTTTGTTTATTTAATGTTCCAGTGAAAATTGTGTAGATTATGTAGTGCAAAATAGACACAGGGTTACCACGATCCTAATGTTCTTTTAATGCCTTCTTTTTGGCAAGATTTCCGTGGAGATAAACCCAATCGACACTTGTTCAAAGAGAAGCACAAATTCTTTATTTTTTTAGGCCTCCCCTATAAGATTTTGTTCGCCGAGATTTTGACGAATGCCAACGCCAGTGCTTAGCCAATTTGCGAATGTTCAGTGTTTCCACTCATTGTAAACATCGCACGAGTTAACGCTATGCACTATCATGGAATTCACCAAACAAAGAATCCCTTAGGATATCCATAAATAAAGAACCTCTTAGCATACCCATAAATAAAGAATCCTTTCTCATTAGAATCCCTTAACATATCCATGAATGACTATAACGCCAAGATACCAATGCAACACATCGGCTACATCATAGCGAGTAAAAAATGTAGAATACACTCTGCATCGCTGGTGTGTTGTGTACGAGAACTCCTTTTTTTTTCTTTCTTTTTAGTTTTTAAACCACATTTATTTTCCTAATTCTTTTTACATATTTATGTATGATATCAGGGGTAAATGTTAAACCCTCTTTTACAATTACACTCCTTAAATCATTATTAATTAAAAAATTACTGGCTCTATGCGAGCTCTCTAAATTACGCAGTATAAATTGATTTTTATGTTATTTATGCCTCCAGAGAGGTATTGTGTGTGAGAACTCCTCTAGTGTCACAGTGAAGTATAAATTAACTTTATAAACTATTTTTAAAATTAAAATAAAGAATCATACGAGACTAAGTTATAGTCTTGTATAAAAATAATTTTTACTACACTGGAGAAATTTTATTATTTAATTCACGCATTACTGACAATATCGTAAACTGTATGTAAACCTAGAAATAATGTTTGTATAATAAACCGCTTCAATGGCTAAATTGTAAAGGATGTCGTGCGATGCGTTTGATTGCGCATACGTGGGTTCAGTTGACGAGTCTGGCTAATATCGCAGAACGGCACAATCACCGAGTGGAATGTTGGGTCTCAACGCCCAATGAAATACGCTATAGATCTGTGAATTGGTTGAAAAAATGTTTGATCATCTTTCGGAGCTCGACCGACGGATCCGGTTAAGATAAATAGCATCACAGGACGTCGAGTCAGCACTATAGATTCGACTTTCCTGAGAGAAGTAAAATAAACAATAAAAACAAACAAACAACATTTTCTAGGGTTCATACAGTGTAAAGCAGAAGAACTTGCTGACTTAGGAATTAAACAAAAAAAAAGTAATCCTGTTATCAATTTAGTTCTCTTTCAAGTACAATGTTGTATAATAAGATCGCTTATTTACATGCTTTATTTAGTTAATACACTTTTACATATTATATTATACATATGGCGTTATTGTCATCACACGACGTTGATTCAACTCCGAAATTTCGTGTAGTTCTTTGCAATACATCAACGGGTATACAAATGATAGCCTCACAAATATTGTTGTTTAGGTGACCTTGCGTTCTGTGATGATCCTTGAAAACATGTGAGCTAGGTCCATTAAAAAAAGTAATAAGAGACTAAATCAAACCACCGCACTGACAAATGCAGATTTTCCCTCAAGAAAACAAAACCTCTTGGGAAATGCACGATACCAGTGCGAATGGGTACAGCATTTTCCTCCACCTCACGATAGTGATAAAATCAGTTCGAACGATAACTGTATTAATCGTTCTCTCGACCCTGCTCATTTCCAGCAGCGTCGAAGTTGCCTAGACTTCAGAAAGCCCAATTCATATCAGCAAGTTGTTCTGTACCACCCGGTATTAAACTTAATATTAAATAAATAAGCATGTATCAGAATGTTGGTGCCCTTAATAGAGCATTACAGGCGACCGATAAGTAAACTCTGATGAATTTTATCACGCAGTTACACCACTGGGAATATGTCATAATCGGAAACGACCGAGGGGTGTAGGTGCCTGATAGCTGTAAGTAAAATCACAACTTCTTATACGTCTGTAAAACGCCTACAGAAAACAAAAAACAGTCATTCATTTACATCTATGTCTTCCGCATTTTACTTGAAAACTAATATAATATTATTGATGATGAGACACATCAAGCACTCGAACATTTTATTATTTTCCTGACACCCCTCACCCTCGCGCCTGACCTGCTAACATTTTCTCTATCCACACCGAACGATTTTTCATCACCTCTGTATTGCTTTACTTATTACCAATTACACCCAAGCATTTATCATCTCCACGTAAGCCAGTCTCAGAGCCATCAGCGACTGCCACATCGGGAAATGACTAAAACTTCCTCTTCCTTCCCATTCTCCGAACAAACGCCGCATCTGGACCCACCTCCGGATCATAAAAGCAATGAATTATTGCTCCAAATTGAAAAGAATAATTGCGTCGCTGCCATTTAAAGGAAGGCGGGATGCCCGACTCATAAATCGTGACAGCATACCGACTGCCTTCAACAAAATTAAAATCGTTCTTCGTAATCTTAATCCGTGATCTTTGGAGCAAAATAAATAGGAATAAAAAGGGGAGGGAGAAGTACAAGGATGAATTAACCAAAAGACAAAGGGGATGAAAACTTAGCCAACTTATCTGAACATAGTCAAAAGCTATCAAAAATTACTAGGACTTTGGAGTTCCCTTCTGACAATGGACCAAAATCTCCATTCGTCACATTCCATCCATAAAAACGAAAATTTTTAATTAAAACCAATCTGGGGGTTGGCGTTGTCTAGGCAAAGCCAAGGGGTTGCCGGATTGTTGGAAGCTACTTTCTTTGTTTCATTTTCAAATTCCCTTTCGACAAGTACATCCTTAGGATCTTGAAGTGAATATCCTTTGGTTTCAGAGCGATCTAAGAGATGGCTCAACAAAGCAACGTTATTGTAATACTAAAATGCAGGTAACAAGATCTCCAACAGTTGACTGACAGGTGATTTGCACAACGTCACATTTCTAAGCTTAGAACTAATGAAGGGTACTCCTTGTGTCAATGAATATGTCACTCACACTCACTCCATCTCGCTCTTTTTGGCTTTCTCTTTCTGTCAAAGCAAAAAGTGCCAAGAAACAAAAATAATAACAAGTGAATAATAACAAAAAGATTTCCAAAACATACTAGGCAAAGAAGCTCCTCATTATCACCCTTCTCGTTGTTATCCTGTTACTGGCAGCCGTCATTACCAATAAAAGACTCCATAAATAACAAGTGTGTGACATTTTTTTCTAAGACATTCTCATCCTGCGGCACCGTGTTTGGAAACAATAAGAAGTAAACGAAAGAGATCGTAATCAGGACATCCCACTGAGCGTATCTGTACGCAGACATTCTTTACAAGGATTTAAAACGAGAAACAAAACAAAAAACAATTCACGTTTTATGTGTGTGTAACCCTTAACCGGCTTTACCGTTGTGCGATTTACATTATTCATCCACAGGATTGCACGACTCACATCCCGCAGTGATGCTTTCATTGGAATTATGACAGCATAATGGAAATGGTTATTATCCTTGAAAGTTGCTTAGATTGAAGCGCGACTCCATCATTTCTATGGCCTTGTTAGAGTATCTGCAGAATTTCCTTTCAGCCCCCATCCTCTCCATGCCACCCACAGCGGTATTCGCTATTCGTAAAACAAAGTTTTCCAAAGTGTGAACTGGTTAAATATCCTTTTACAGTTCCAGCTGCTAAAGAAAGATCTGACAGATTAACGACATGAAATATATAGTATTCTTGTGGTAACTATAGCGAAGGATGAAATGAGCATACTCGTAAAATGATTAGAACGTTGAAGGAGGCGTTGCTTGAAATACTTTAAATGAAAAAGGAGCCCGTTATAATTTTCATGACATCCTTGTAGGTTAGTGGGGAGTAATAAAAACCGGCAGGTTCACATCACAGAATCTATTTAACTCTCCAAAAATATTTGCGAAACTGTTCCTATCAATTTAAGAAACTAATCAGTTTGAAATTCTGTTTGAATTTCCCCGAGTGGATAAAAAAGTTACGGTGACTAATAGGTACACAATACAAAGAGAGCTTACTACAAAAAGTCTAATCTTTTTCGGTTACGTAGATTAATTCATGAAATTCGATCGCGTTAAAATAATAAAATAGCACACTTCATTGGTATTAGCTGAAAGATAAGAATCTACACAGATTGGGATTCTTAACAAAACCAGTCGAACCCTTAAAACGAAAATCATTAGCATTTGTCTGACTAATGAAAAGACAATAATTTGAAGGAAGGGAGGAAGACTGAGAGGAGTTGAAAATAGCAAGACAGAAAATAAAATAGCAAATTAAAGTGAATCAATGAAATTTGAAACTTTTTTGTCTAAGATTATCTACTAATCACCTATCAGTCGCCATTTACTCTGTAACTAATCGATCTATTCATCTATTGCTAAATTATAATATCAGAGATCCCAAGTTCATTGCCACAGTGCCATAGATAGCATTCTCATTTCTAAGGTTTGTATCTCAGTAGTTAGATAAATCCATCAAACAATGCTACTTGTCTATTTTCCTTAACGTTTGTTTTAGGTATATTCTCTAGCCCTTCGGCAAAGATATTCCTGTGTCAATTTAGAGGATTTGGATTACCCTAAAACACATCGGGGTTTTTAAGGAACCCTTAGACATCGAAGCTGTCGGAAGAAAAAGGAGGAAATGAGGAAAGAAGGTATCTTGATCTTGAATGTCTGGAAATTATACGACATACATACCTTGGATGCGCTTTCTGAATAACGGACATCGCCAGAATTTTAAATGAAGAAACGCATTCGTCAATACAGTTGAATAACGACCATGATAAATTCTATGGTTAGGTCAAGGACAGTATACGTTGCAGTCGTGTTTGATAAAATTCCATCTGAGTCCCAATATCCAACCGCCCTGTGAAAGGACATCACATTAATCTATGGACACCATAAATATTTGAGACCACCTTGTGGCATTTCTAACAGATACACACACAATATACAAGCAAATAGTGAACAACACCTAACGAAAATCGAATAAGAAAACGCATCAGCCGTATACCAAGCAATAAAATGGCAATTCCACATCAGTAGAGTGTACTTGAGTTTAGAAATCGAATTCGTACACGCGTCAGTGGCCTGGGTGTGTTGAGAATTGGTTACATTTTTAGTTATTCTAACCATCATAGCGTCAGTTCGAATCACACGTTCTTCAATATCACCGCTATACGCGATAACCTTTTAGAGCTTGAATGGTGAACCCGATCGAGGAAAAATAGCATCTTAGGTAGCTTAGCGCTATAGTTTCGCCCTTCATGAGAATAGTGAAATAAAAAAAAATACTTAAAATAACGTTATACAGTCTTTTTAATACACATAACCAAACTCTACACTTAGTGTTGGCACCACATCATACAATGTATCAAATAAACATTGTGTCGAATCCCGGAAAAATGCTACCAGTGCAATAGCAGCACACATGACAGCTGCTATCTGCACAACATCTTGCGCATGAAGGAATTGCACATCAGACAAGTGCGCACAAGGACGATCGCCGAATGATATATAAGAGAGAATTTTGTAAATTGTTGAGTAAAAGGCGAAAGATTTATTCGAGGATGAAGAGAATCAAAGTGTATGATAGTCTCTGACTTCATAAAGGATAACCGGGCGGACGTGGTTTTTGTACCCGAAACAAGGATGCATCCATGTTACCGTCTCGTATTCTCAAAATTGTCCATGATTCGAAGAGATCTGTGGGGATTCTCTATACCACATGGAGAACCAACCCACAATTCGAACCTTATTTCGACCGCTTTCAGTGCGTCATTTCAACCCTTATTCCCTTACAAGCTATTCCATCTGAAAACAATGTTTTCCCAAAGAACGCATAGCTAAACTCATTATTCTATGCAGACAATGCATAATTGAGTTTAGCTACCTTTTTGCCATACGGCAACTCCATTCCTCTAACCCATGAGATTTCCACAGGAAATTGCAATTCATGTTGGTTAGCAATAATCAAGTCGAATCAAACGACGCGGTTGCATCATCATCCAATGGTTTGGATAATTACCGAATTCCTTAGCGTGTTGCCCACGGTAATATTTCCCTAGCCGAGTCGGCGTCCTATTAACTTTCCCCAGACACTCCATTCGCTGGGGACCAATGATCTCTTTTTACAGGTGAATAGCTACAAAACATTTTCCTCTCCTTCACATTTCTATCTTCCCAGGGTTCATTGCATTCTGAGATCACCACAGTCACCGCACTAGGTTAGTGGGTCATCCTCAGAGTCTGCATTGGTACAAGCACACAAGCTAAGTCAACCCCGAAGTTATTGCGCTCTCTCTTCTGTTCTTTTCTTCCTTCGCATGTCCAGCGACTGTCGATTGAACGCACAAGTGTTTATCCACCTCGCTGAAACATGAAACATGAGGATTCATGAGAGAGCGCGATGATGATTGGCTAATAGCCGTGCAAAGCCCAAATTCCAAATTTCATCCCTAATTGGGATCAGTCGTTTTACAACCACCACCGCGCGCGGTCACGACGCAAGAAGTCACATCTCAACTACAGTCGAGCAATAACCTACGTCGTGTGCGCACACGCGTTTTTTTCTGAACGAGTTTTACGAGCAAGTCGAAGTTTACAGTCGGTTGTACGAGGCGGTAAAGTCAATTTTCATCAAAGTGAAGTTTGTTGCAATTAATAGACAATTCTGATCGAACAAATTTATGTGAGCATACTGTTGCAATTAATAGCCAATTCGGAAAGAACAAATTTGTGTGAGCATACTATTGCAATTAATAGATAATTCTGAAAGAACAAATTTATGTGAGCCTACTATTAACATTAAAATTCAAATTCAAGACTCAATTGTTGTCCACCAGTGTTACATTCAAACATAAAATTAAATACAGAAAGTGATCCTGTGGAATTACCCATATGTATTACGAACCGCCACCAGAGAGTGATATGTGTATGTACTGATAGAAAAATTAGTAGAAATAAAAAAACCTTAACCATAAAACAACCCTGTGCGATTGCATTCATTCTTCCTGTGAACAATTTTTCGGCGGACAAGTGTTTGGCGATGATGTGAACTTAGTGCCCGTATCAGGCATCAATACTTTTTACCCCCACAGATCTAGCCCCACTGGCGACCCCATCATCAACGAAGGTAGCCCAGTATACTAGTTAATAGCGGAATTCGCTATGAAGCTATTGGCCTCCCACATTTTGAATCCATAGAAGTCTCCGCGGGTTGAACTGGTTAAAATGGTAGAGTGAATATATACTCCATATACTACTCGCATACAATCAATAATGGCATCATTAACCCCGAAGATATCGGCAAATTAATAAGGTCTTCGGCGTGCACACCCTTCATCATATGCGGCGATTTTAACTCCCACTGGAACAACTCTGCATCATTCCCAAATGGCACAAAATTGTACCAATGGTACACCGAAAACTGCCATGCCCTCAACTTCGAAATGGTCGCACCTACAGTTGGTACAGTTGGTAACACAATTCTGGACTTTTTTTTTGGTGTCCAAAGACTTTCTTTCCAAATCATCATCATCATCGGCACTACAACCGGTATCCAGTATTGGCCTTATTTAGCAAGTCCCGAGGCTTGGGGCTTGTTTCTGCTAGTGCGTCAACACGGACGCTGGTTCAGCAGAAACACCACCAATAATACGCCGGGAATTGTTCTTTCCGGAAAAACCACACAAACAGCAAAACACACAGATGTAACTAGTAGCAATGAAACACGCGGTCGTCTAATTGTATTTACTTAAGGAACTTTATTGAGTCTTGAACTTAAACTAGGGTATACAATTTCACTGTTCTGGAGTGCTTTTGTCTCTGGACATCACAGGGTTCGACACATACACCAGGTAATGATATCAATGTTCTTACACTTGGATACTTAACATGCAGTTCAATTACTATGTTAGTTATAACTCACACTCGACAATATTTATAAAATGGGTATTAAACTCCGGTACGCAACGACCTCGACAAGTATCTCGTTCCGCGGTTCAAATCTGACTCACGCCACGTCTCCGGTACGTGTACGCTGTTTCGTAGTTGCGATCTGACTGATATTTGAATTCGACTAGGTCAGCTGTGCAAATAGATGGTCGCTCATATAGCGGCCGTAAAAGGTTGCTATGTTTGATCTAGCGATTTGTTGATGCGGAAATAGGTTTCTGAGTATTATGTCAACAGAAACGCTATTTCGGGGTTTCTACGCTAAGATATGCGTTTGCTTGCCTTAGCTGATGGTACATAGATTGTTTACGAGAACTGTACCGTGGGACCTGATCTGGTGATCGGAATGATTACACAATGACGGTTTGTGTATTTATCCACATCAATTGTGCATTGTATCTATAGTGAGTCGAAGGTCGCATTCCAGTGTGAATATTTACGCTGGCAAAGAATTCGGCGTTAGGCGCGCGTTGCGCTTTGCTTTGTAGCGAACAAGAATACTTGGAAGTATTGATCTGTTTGATGGGCATGTGGTCGCCCATAGTAACCGATCGGTTCATGCAAACGAACGAAAATGGTTTTAATTGATGACGTGGCAAGATGGTAATCTTGCCGTGGATTTATGTTTCAGGTGCAAGATAATGACGGGTAGCTTACGCTGCTCGATTACAGGTAAGCAAAATGGCTTTGTTGGGGGTGGAAAGGCGGGTTGATTTAAAGGGAATGAGTGGTTCTTTGTGAATGCTTTTAAGAACCCCACAGGCTTATAGCGTTTGAAATAATAGTGAAGAAGCACGTGTGATTCGAACTGACGCTATGACAGTTTGAATCACCAAAAATTGTACCTAAGCGTTACCCATCAGGCTACTGACCGTGTTTAGAATTTGATTTTTAAACTTCACTATAATGTGAATTATTTTTTTGTTATCGCTATGGTATACGGCTCTGATGTATTTTCTTGTTCGATTTTTCGTTCGGTGCTCTTCACTATTTTGCTTGTGAATTGTGCGTGTATCTGTTAGAGTCGCCACAGGCTTGTTAATTTTCCATAATAATTCTTTTTCCGGGCAAGGTTATTAGCCTTTCCAAATCACTGCTCCCCAAATATCGGCGGCTTTATCTGACCACAACGCTGTGGCCACGTTAAAACGCAGTTATCGAGCATCCCGGGCTCATATCAAATACATACCCGAGTATGGGCGCACAAATTGCGACAACTTCAATACTACATTGAACAAAAAACTCCACCAACTCTCTCTTCCCACTCACAGGAACTTAACGACGGCTGAGATAAACAACACTGCCACACGACTTCATGAGATTCTAGTTGAAACTTCGAAGACTCATGCCCCGAAGAAGAAGATTCCCCATGACGACTTCACGCTCCATCTCATCGAGGAGTGTAAAAAGCTCTGCAAAATGAGATATCGTCACCGCTTTACGCAAAGGGAACCATTTTTGCAATCTATCATTCACAATATTGGTACACTGATAAAACAGAGAATACAAAACAGTCGTACCCAATAATTGGAATACAATCTGACGGGTATCCAGTTGGACTAGAACGTTTATAGAAACGTTATATGTGGCACTTCTCGTATCACTGGCCCAATTATCCACACTGCTGTTGTCAATAATGACATCAATAAAGTAAACATCAGAGAGACCTTTGAAAATAATCACAGACTCATTCTCGAGGACGGCGATCCGGATACTAATGCAATCACTAATTCAGAGGTTCACAATAATCTAGACAATTTTAAAGAACCAATATTTGTCTTCAAGTCAGCTAACAGTGCATACTTCGACGACACGCGTCGTAAAGGCCACGGTTTCGTCCCACCAAATACCCTACAGAACCTAGTTAAATCCCGAAACCATAAGAAGATATCCGATATCGACAACATGTCGGTTTGAACTGGTTGACCATCCGCCTTACTAACCAGATCTAGCCCCAAGCGACTTCTTTTTGTTCGGAAACTTTTCAGACCGCCCATATATGTCTAGCTCTTTGCTGATTCAAATAGTTTAAGTGTCCCTCACCTCCCGCTCGAATAAATACACAATGGAAGTTTGTTCGCCCTTAGGCGGTTCAGACCATTGTGTCGTGTCAGCTGAATTTGCTCTAACCAACAGTAACATTAACGAAAAAACTCCCAAAAGAACAGTATGGCCCCACAAGAAAGACAACTGGAAATGACCAAACGACTCCTTTGAAAAGTAAAACTGAAATGTCCATATGCTTGATGATGTCAATAGCTATGGTTTCCAAAATATTTTGAACCACCTAATTCGTTCAATACTAAATATACCTATATATTCGGACATATTCCAGAATTCCAACTCATTTCCCATATTTAATTGAAAGCATCGAATCACACACGGCACTTCGCTAATAGGATCAAAAAAATTATCAAAGCAACTTGTAGTAAGTGTCACACGTATTGACTTCAATTTTATCATTGGGATATAACTATAACTGACCCTATTATCATTTTCCAATGAACAATAGTACTGGTCAAGTGAGCTCAGTAACTACATTCCACACCAATAAGCGTGCATAGTGTCCTGTGGGAAAACACAGTAAATCGATTTTGTGGCGACTTGCTTGAATGTGGTCACAGGTATCCCATGATTACATTGCCCATGCAGTCAAAGCTGGTTTGCTCTGATACTATTTTTCCTATTTTCTTTCTCTTTGCATACTTTGATATATAAGAATCTTTTGAGTGCGAGTTAAAATTCACACTGATTTTATAGTTACAATGTCCTTGAGTGAACCCCAATTGTAAAATTTAGTTCAGAAATATAATTTTTCCCCAAGCCTGCCAAAAACTTTAAAGTCTCTCGTGTAACTTTTAGACATACATTTTATCTTAAGTCTGTATACATTAAAAAGCATAAATGTTTTCAGTTATCCGTTTGTCGGCTCCCTTACTATAATAGTCATGTACGTTTGAAGTTGGGTCCAAACAAATTTGGAATTCAATTTCGAATGCAAATGAACCCATTTTGCCAACCTGTGGGTATCCCGTTTAGTCCTGTTCTCACCTAGCAAACTTCTTTCATCATATTTTCCATTTATTTCCACATCTTTAAAAGGATCCTTGAAATTGTTATGTAAAGATAACAGACATCTGCATATCAAACGAACTCGCTGTGAGCCCTTTTTTGAAAAGCGCCATGTCGTTTCCTGTGAAATTATCCGAAATACCTTTTGAACAATCGGCGAATTTTGGAACTAGTCTTTGGTAAGTGAAATACTATGTTCGGCCGTAAAGGGATTTTGTGTATTCATCCACGGCCACACAACAATTCATCATTTAATACCGGAGCAAAGTATTTCCATGCGAATCCTTTCAGCTACTTTGCATAAGCCGCCTCCAGTTATAAATAGCCACACTAGAGTTACGCTTTTTGTTATTCTGGGAGAGACTGCGGTGCGAATGCAAATTAAAGGCAATGCCATTGGCACAGTCGTCTGGTGGACGTCCCTATCGAGGACTAAAATCTCTGGGACAATCGGCTGAAAGTCACATACACCTTACACATTCCCAAAATTGCCCTAAAGCGCTTCACTCCCCATGAATATTCAAACATCCTTTCACCTTAAATGGGACTCCTGGCGCCCACTTCAAGTCAATCCCCACCCTGTCCAAGGACTTTGCTTCTCAAACATTTATGCATTTAATTACAAATTACGCTTCCAAAGACTACCTGACACCTGATCTACGTCGTTGAGTGGAAGGGTAGGCGCCAAATATCCTTCATCCCTTTTTCCCTACAATACGCCGGCAGCAGCGACCGCTGAGGGGATGTGTGGGACGATGAAAAATTGAAGGTCGTTTAAGATGATTTGCATATCTATCCAGGACGCGCACTTCATTCCAACATTCACTTGAGATGTCCTCGTAAAAAATTCAAAAGGCGTTTTCACATACTTACGTTGAGATGAAACACACGGCCGACGTATTTTAAATGAGTCCTCACAGGATGATGGGGTGATGAATATTAATTTTGCAGATATCAGGACTAACACACTACACGCAAAAGATTGTATTAGAGTTGTGTTAAATTATTCAACCGCCAACGAAAGATTCCGTTTTGAGTTATCGAAAATGAAAATGAGCGAATCTAATAATAGTAATACTCTGGGGAAGGAGAGATGTGATGCATACAAGGGAGAACTTTCACTGAGTTTTCACTTTCGAAGAACTGATTACGGTTACTGGTTGTTCGGATGAAAGAAAGCGGAAACAAGCAGGAGAAGCAAGCGACAAATACACCCTTTTAGAAAGGGGAGCAAACCGCAACTGAATAGCCAGCAAGCAGCATATCACTACCGCCTAGAAGCATACTCCAATGTTGATACAACAATTCCCTCAGCGACGAAGAGAGTGATGCGCTATAGCGACAGGCGCAGTGGCGGCCACACAGCTCTTCAGCGGACAGTAATAGATTATTGGAACTCTCCACTGAAAGTTAGTTGGTTGTGCTCAGGTGGTCCACAAATAACGACAATCACCGAATCAATCCTCAGATGAGTTGAGATGGATGCGATCTTTAACGCCGATGAAGGTTAAATGGTTTTGAATTTACAAACAATAGAAAACGAATCGAAGCGTCTCTTGTTTTTGAATATTTAAATAACCAACGAAACTGCAAGATTACATGTTTTTAAGGCGATTTCTAATCTAGGAAAGAAAAAAGAAGTTAATTAAAGACATATAGTAAGATAAATTGTTTCTTAACAAGGTTTTGGTACACAATTGTTTTGTCGAATTATCACAATACTTTCGTGTAGTGTTAATGGATGAGTGTGAAAAAAATATTTCACAGAACAATGGTTCGATGGGCAGTAAAAAAAGGTTTAAGAAGAAAATAATTACAAGCAACGCTACATGTATCGAACAAGCCTATTCCGATTTTCATCAATTGGGCCAACGGATAAACGCTTCGTTTAATTATAGCAAACAAAAAACCACCGGCGTTATTGAAAGTAGAAGCAAAAGGCCGCTGACATTTCAAATCGTATGATAATTGAAACCGGCCGATCTTCCGAATCGTCACCGTGCCAGTTTGTGGGGTCTTCAATAGCTTCAAGAAAGACTATCGTTTTCAACCAAAATTTTGTTCAAGCTCCTTAGTTGAAGACCATTTCTAGCTTAACAGCTACGTCAATTAGCTAAACTGTCCTATATAAGCTGAGGACCATCCGAAGAGGTTCAATGGCTGCTACTATGTTAGATCCAAACAAATCAGCAGTATGGTTTAGTTCGTGGGCTGGCGGAATCATCGGACCATATTTCTAATTATTGGCGAAACGTAATTCAGAACGGCGCGCGTTATAGCGTATTGGTAACTGACTACTTGAGGCCTGAGATTAAAGCTCTACAACAAGATGGCGCCTTGAAACCCACGACCCCATGGTCATTTTTATTTTGTTTTATTTTGATGAGGCAAGCGAAATTGAATATAACAAAATACAATATATATATCATCATCATCGGCACTACAACCGGGATCCGGTCTTGGCCTTATTTAGCAAGTTTCGAAACTTGTTAAATTTTCCATAATAATTTATTTTTACGGGCAACGTTATTAGCTGAATATATATATATATATATATATATATATATATATATATATATATATATATATATATATATATATATATATACGTGGCGGCTCTTTTAAAATATCACGAGAACCACCCATTTGCCCTTTAAATCAACCCGCCTTTCCACTCCCAACAAAGCCATTTTGCTTACCTGTAATGGAGCAGCGTTAAACTACCCTTTCAATATCATACCTGAAAAATAAGCCCACGGCAAGATCATCATCTTGCCATGGCATCATACGAACGCATATCAACCAAACCACTTCGGTTCATTTTACATGAATCAGTTAGGAACATGATCGGTCCCTCTGGGCGGCAACATGCCAAGCTTGTTCCAACAATCCGTTGGTCCAAAAAGACACTCGGTCAACTCGCCAGCTTGCACATCTGCAAGCTAGATTTCCGATGATCGATCGCCTATGCCGATAACCGATCATCGAGTTGGACGCGATCATGATTGT
This sequence comes from Microdon myrmicae, assembly GCA_963931805.1. Taxonomy (NCBI): domain Eukaryota; kingdom Metazoa; phylum Arthropoda; class Insecta; order Diptera; family Syrphidae; genus Microdon; species Microdon myrmicae. The sequence continues at coordinate 70,865,151 of OZ007496.1, forward strand.
TATTCAAACAACCATGCCAATGATCAGGTCCCACGGTATAGCTCCCTTAAACAACTCTCGTACCATTAACCAAGGTAAACAAACGCGTATCTTAGCGTTTGAACCCCGAAATAGCGTTTCTGTTGGCATAATACTCAGAAACCTATTTCAGCATCAACGATCGGTATTTTAAACATGACAACCTTTTTCGGTCGCTATCCGAGCGACCATCTATTTGCACAGCTGACCTGAGTTGAATTCGAATATCATTTAGGCAGTTGTTGTTGCCGCCTTTCTTTATTCGACTTCAGTTTATATTTGAAATGCTGTCCTTTCCATGTATCGGGCCTTTCTGTATGTGTGCAATCTCGAATAGAGATATCCGCGCGAAAATACATCGAGATTCATACCAAGGGTAAGATTTTATTCTTCGGAGGGTGCGCACCTTCGTTAACGAATCCCCACAGGGAGTTATAGCGTTAAGCAAGGATAGTGAAGAAGGTGAATTGAACACTCGATGAAACGATTGAAAAGCGAAGCAGTGAAGCATCAGACTACTGACCGTGTTTAGAATTTGATTTCCAAACTCGAGTATATTCCACTGGTGTGAATTATTTTTATTTATCGCTTGGTATACGGTTCTGATGTATTTTTCTTATTCGATTTTTTTTCGTTCGGTGTTCTTCACTATTTTTGCTTGCTTGTGAATTGTGTGTATCTGTTAGAATCGCTACAGAGTCATCGAGAGTTCGTCCAAGAGTTACTTCCTTACTAAGTCCTTTCTTTTCGTGTGCGTCTTTTTGCCATGCCGTGTTTCACCAGTGCAAAAGAACTGTAATTTAGTATAGTTCTTTAAACAAAGTGTAGCCCACTAACTTTGATCCCGTTATAATAATAAACTGGGATTGTTGCCGTGCGTGTAACGAGAATTCGGGAAATTGATTTAATTTTACAGGATTTTTGCACGAAATAAAAAAAACATTATCATCAAAGCTACTCCAGTGTGTTTTCTTTGGAGAGCTATTGTGTTCGCGGTTGTACTCTAATTTCCAGCGTAATGTTGGTGGTGTTTCTGCTGAACCAGCGTCCGCGTTGACGCACTAGCAGGATCCAGCTACATGTATATATATATAATTTTACATTTTTGGTTAGCAATAAGCCAAATAGTCTTGTGCGTGGCTATTGCTTGGTTTATGAAGAGTAAGGCAACCGACTTGGCTAGCGGGCGCGCCCGACTTTGTAGTCAGTACTGCCAAGAGTGAACAAGGAGTACATACATCTGTTGCGCAACGGATTATTATAAAAATCTTAGCAAATAAAAGCGTTAAACCCTCGGAAATATTTTCTGGATTGAAGGCACAGTTTGGTGATGATACCCTATCTCAAAATCGTGTGTATACTTGCCATACGTGGTGGCGAAGAAAGGATGAAGGCTTCCCAGTGAAGACCAAAACTCTCAGCCGGAAATGTTATTGCAACAATTTTTTTTTCCACTCAAAGAGAATTTAATGATTGATTTTCTTCACGAACAGCGAACAGTGGATGCAGCTGACTACTTTCAGCTGTTACAGTCGGCAAAAGTAATCTCATTCCCAAGCCCATTCCAGATGTCATTCTTCTTCATGGCAGGGCCAGGCCTCAGACCGCGTCCTTGACAAGGGATACATTGGGAGAAATGGGCAGGGAAACCCCCGAACACCCTCCTTATGAGCCAGACTTGTCTCCCTGCGACTATTTTGTTCGCAACCTAGAAGGAAAATGAAACAATAAAAACCCTCGTATATATATATATGCTCCTCGATAGTATAGTGGTTAGTATACCCGCCTGTCACGTGGGAGACCGGGGATCGATTCCCCGTCGGGGAGCCCCTGGCGCAAGACTAATGACCTTCCCCGGAAAAAAACAAATCATTATGAAAAATTTAAAAAGCCTCAGGACTTGCTAAATAAGGCCAAGACCGCCTCCGTTTGTAGTGCAGACGATGATATATATATATATATATATATATATATATATATATATATATATATATGTATATATATAATATATATATACGTATATATATATATATATATATATATATATATAAGTAAACTACTATCTTAAAAACTAAGGTATTGTAAAGGTAAGGGTGTATGTATGTACCATTCATGTGAATTGGGCTGGGAGGCTAAGAGGTGCTTGCGGAGAGACGGAGTTTAAGAGCAAAGGGGGTGGGGTAAGAGTTGTCGTTGTGTATATGTAGGATCGGTTCGCTAAGGCCACACGAGGTGTGATGGGCTGGTAGATAAAATAAACGAGGGTTTCGTAGGTTACGAGAAATGGTGTAGAGCGGGATGGAGGAGAGAAGGCTTGGACAGTCGATTGATCCTGAGAGAAGACGGTGGATGAAGAGAATGTCAGCGTGACTTCTTCGCCCTTCTAGAGTGGTTAGAGTAATTCGTTTGGGACGACTTGTGTGAGGATGCGGAGACAGGGGGTTTTCCCAACACTGTCCTCGGACGGCAAAACGTAAGAATCGTCGTTGAATGCTTTCAATTTCTGCGGATATGGGATACTTGATATGGGGACTAAACCTGGCTGACATATTCTAAAGGAGGACGAACGAAAGTAATGTAGAGCTGTGGGGTTAAAGTAGGTGCCTGACACGACACGGGTTCACTTCACTCCCCAAACAATCTAAAAGTTCCGCCGAGAGAGCACCACAAGAAGAAATGAAACGCTGGAGTTGTTGGTGATTGATGTCAATCGTGGCGAAGAACACTGAACTCCACACTCGAGTTCCAGGACACTGTACACTGCGGAATGATGACAAATTAAAACGCGGATGTTGCCATTCTGTAGAATGTTTATTTATTGTTTAGTTTGTAGTGTAACACGTTGAGGTATAATTGTATTAGAAATCATAAGAACTCTTTTCTTAACTTGACATGGTCCACCGCTTTGAAAATTATTACTTTTTTTAATATCAAATCGTTGTACAGCGAAAAAGAAAACAAACACAAATAGTCACACAATGATATACCAGACACCGTCTTAACACCAATTTCACGAGAACAAGTAACAGACGAGATTTTCTCCGGACACGGTTATTGCAATACTGATTTCTCAAAAAAAAAAAAAAAAAACGGTATCTATTCGAGGATAGATCACTTGCCATAGTCCCACGACTCCGACGACGCAATAATCTGGGCACGTATGTGCGGTTGGGCGGTAAATATCTGACTCCGCGATGCAACTCACATCCATCAGATTCAATGGCCCCGAACTGCATCGATAGGGGAGGATTCTATATGTGTCCGTATAGGACAAGTACGTTGCCCTTCAGCCTGCATATCGGCAACGACCAAAATGCACCTGAATAAACATGGGCTGGTGTTATGAATTATAGATATTATAGAGATACGCGATAGCGAAGATCGCCGAAGGGAGAAATAGGGTTCCGTGTCTTAAATAAACAGAAACCCTATTTCGAGGGCCATAAATCTTTGATGACCTGCGTCTGAGAACGAAATAGGTTTTTGCTTTAAGGTACACAAAAAAGCTATTTCAAGGGTCACGATGATATGCACATCGTGTTTACTCAGGCGTTCATGATAATGCCGTTGTAGGCTATATATTCTGGTGACGATAGGTCAGCCGAAAATGTGGGTCTTGTTTACAAGACGGTGCCGGTACATGAGTATAATGGCGAGGAATTAGCCTTGCAGATGTGCAAGCGTACATCTCGCCCAGGGTGGCCAATGGACCAGCGGTCGATTAATAGGATTAACACAGTGATGCTACTGTGTATTTGTTTGTTTAACAGGCCGGAGCATCGTTAGGCATGATCTGGAGTATGATTGTCTGACGTCAATCTTATTAGTGCCCAAATCCCATGATCGGATAACCGATAAAGGAAATTGGCCGCAAGTGTTGCGAACCTCGTGACTGGGGCAATAAATGGTTATGAACCGTAGCAAAATCCATCGGCTACAACTGAGTCAACAATGACGCTGGCCAGCGAGTATTTATCTATTATAATTGCTGACAACCCGAGCCGATGGAGATATGGTACGGTTCATATAATAATTCAATGTGATGCATGCCTTGATGAGGTTTAACTTTCAGGTGAAAGTTATTTGAAAGAAAGCTTACACTGCTCGAATGCAGGTAAGTATAGTGGTTTATGGAGTGAGGGAAAGGTAGGTTGTTTTAAAGAAATGGATGGTTCTTTAGGAAGGCTTTAAAGAACCGCCACAGAGCGATCGGGCCACATAAGGGTTAGAAAATTCCTTAGACCAGCGTTTCACAAAAACGAGGGCTGACTTGGCCTTGAGGATCATGTCGTCAATGGGTGAGAGGAAGTTTAGCTGACTATCACAAAAGATGTCAAGATCTCGCATCGAGTCAACAGAGAATAAAGGTTTCTGTGAAAACGTGATTGATTGACATTTATTGACATTAAGCTCCAGACAATCCTTTTGACACCAAAACAAAAAGTTATCAAGGCTTATTTGAAGAAAGAAAGAATCTAGCGGAGAACAAATTGTTTTGAAAAATTTAGTATCGTCGGCGTAAAGGGAGATACAGGAATGCTTGATAATCATATCGATGTCTAGTATTGTTAGAATGAATAAAAAATGCTCAAGCCGATATGAATTAAGAAGTGATAGTGCGAGTGTTCCTCGATAGTGAAAGCGCTATGCACAGTTAATGAGGCATCGTGTTCTTTTTCATACGTGGACGTTCCTGAGCTTATATTGTAGCCCAGGCATCATTCTCATGGTTGGTAATGCTCGGAATGCATAACTACGAAGTGCATTCTGAGAATGGGGAAATTGAAAGAGTTGAAAAGTATACTGATATAGCCAAGCGAATAACTTGTACCTTTTGTATCAGAAAGGGGAACATTGGCTTGGGAAAAGCCTTTGCATCGGAATGTGCAAAAGAATTTGCAGATGGACTAAACTGTTTCGATATGTAGAAACAGCGCCCTTTGCCAATCTTTTGCTGTGGTTAAACAGCATGATGAGTTATGATCGTTTCATGTAGGAAACTGCTATGTGAGATTTAGGGACTCGTTTATTTCTTTTTGACAAAAGTATGTGAATCAGTCTATTGACCCGGGGCGGATAATGTTACAATACATGCACTTTAATTAATTTACGTAAACGTTATATAAGGATGCTGAGGTTAGCTTAGTATAATTAACGTAACGCAAGTGACTGTGATTTAGCTCCTGCTGCACATGTCGATAGGGGAAGTATTAGAACGTGAAATCAAAACCAGTTTTTCAATTAAACTGTAGAGATAGCGCATCTCAATTAGTGCTCCCCGCGTTTTCTTTTCTCGTTTAGTCCATTTTGAGTATCCAAAGTATTTATGTGTACCTTACTTTTGTCAATTATTGAGTAAACACTTTTTTTATTTTTTTATATAAAGAGATGAATCAAACATGTATTTTCCTGTCTTTATAGACGAAAAACTAAACAAGGTGCTGATTTATAGCCTTATCGGAATGTAATGTTTTTCCACGTTAGGAGTTTTGAAGAGACCGAAACAAGTGGAAATCTGACAGTGTGCAAGATCAGGTGAGTATGCTAGGTGAGGCAATAGATCCCATCCAAGCTCCATTCTGATCATTTAAAATGCCAGCTTAAATGGACTACCAATTTTTTTTTTGTCGCTAACTTGGCTTAACTGACTACCATCCTGACGTGAAGTTTGATCGCGGTCTGTTATTTAGTTTGTTTACAACGCTCAATTTTGTTAATTCATCCCAAGCGTGTTTTGGGATTTTTCCTAAATTTTCTTCAAAAACTCAACTGTGTAAAAGTCACTGAAGAGCTGCTAAAACGTATCAATTCCACCCCCACATTCTTAAAACAACTGGTGATGAAGCAGAGGTTTATGAGTTTGACACGTTTGCAATCAGGTTCGGAAAGGGTCAACTGGGTTTTCAACTCGATCGACGCCGAAAAAACCACATGAAAGTCGATAAAAAGTCAAGGTATTGTTGACTGTTTTCTTTCATGATCGCGGTGTCGTTCACTTGAAATGCATACGAGAAAGTCAGCGGGGAAATAAAGAGTATTATCTGGGCGTCATATGGGGTTTGAGAGAGCAAATTCCTCCAATAAGAAAAGATTTGGGGAAAGAAAGCTCATGGATTTTGCAACACGATAACACAACACCTCACAACGCTATCAATCTCAGAACCCTTGAGGAGCGTAGAGTCATGGCTGACATAATGTTCTCCGGCTTGGTCGACTGCGCCTACCTCGTTAACTTAATTCCTCTGAACACAAACCCTCGAAATACGCGTAATCCACGCTTTCTCCACATCCCCCCCCCCCCCCCCCCCCCATCGTACCTCTTATAGTCTCAACGAAACCCTTTCGCGGATACTGAGAAATGTCAAGTCCAATTCCACCTTGTTCGACTTCGCCCTCTCTACCCATACTCTCAAGCACCGCCCCCTAAACCATTCTCACCGCCAATCTTAAGTGGCGCTTCTACACTTTACTATAACCTGTCCCCACCTCTCACCCCTTCTCCTGCCTTCTTTATTTGTCCTGGTTACCTTAGGTTAAGCTTAGTTATGATAGTTCTTAAACTATCTAGTTTGTAACTTTAGATGTAGGTCATTATGTTGCTCGAATTAAGTCAATAAATTTCGGAAAATGCGTACTGTAAGTAAATTAAATGAGATATCGCACTCGAAGTTGGGATAGAGGACTGCTGTGTCGACTTGCCGACAAAAAGAATTTGAATAATCCCTTTAGGCGTGCTTTTTAAATGAACTTTTTCGACAGTATGTATGTGATCTAGCGTTGCCCTCATGGATCATAACTCCTTTATGATTGACGAGTACCAGACGTTTGTCTATGACAGATCCGTTTAAATTGTCCAACTGCCGACACTACTTGTCCGAACTGATTGTGTGGTTCCTTGGTAGAAGCTTAAGACACACTACATCCTTCCAATTCCACTACACTGAAAAGATAACTTTTTTTTGTTTGAAGTTCGCATTTATTTTAATTCAAAATCCAATTATACATTTTTCTTTATGTAGGACCAAATTCATGTCCTATTTTACAAATATTGTTCTTATGTGTTCACTTACTGCCTCTTTGCAAGTACTCTAAATTATACAATATCTAGTTTTTTGTTTATGTCTTTCGGTATACAATGACTTTGGTAATTTTGATTACAGTGTATTCAATATATGAGAGGTCTTCCTCTTTTACAATTTTGCTAACGCAATATACATATAGGTAAAAAAAGATAACCTTCCTTTGATGAAGTTTTGCTTTTGAAGTCGTTGGAGGCGAATCAACACGTCAAGCCCAAGACAATTTGCGTTTCACATTCTTCCAGTTCAACTTCCACTTCACATCACCATTCATTCATTCTTTTCAAAAAAGTATCATTGGCTTCGTGTTTTAGCAGGATATCGCAAATATTTATTGGCGCCGTCAAATGAATTTTTTTGAGTTCATGAAGAATCCAAATATCGAGCTTGGTTACGTATCCAGTATTAGGTGAAAATGAACAGTCTTTTAAATAATGTTCAACGTTTCTACAGTCTCACCTGTTGTGTAACGTCGGTTTGACTTGATCAATGCCTCTATTTTATAGTCACCAACCTCGGTGGGCCGTCCTGGGCGTGGAGCAAGTTTGATGTCAAATTTACAAGAACGGAATTTCTTGAACAAATTTTAGCACAGACGTTCTTGTAGACCATCGTCACCATAAACTTTACTGGTGGTCTTCCCTTTACGAAAGTAAAAAAAAAAAATAAGGCGAAAATGTACAGGTTGATCTACCATCTTCAACTTGTTGTAAAATCTCCACAACTCAACCAAATCACTCAATGTTTCGTAAAAACAAAAGTAAACTGTCAGCTGTTAAAAGATATACAACACACATATGTGTGAATGACTTCAGTACTGCCAAAACATCTGTTGCAAAAATACGCAATGACTTGTTACTCAACCTAATACTTGTTCCACTTTAATAAATCCTATCACGTAAAAACAATTGTTTTATTTAAATATTCTTTTAAAAACTTACAAAAAGATCGTGGTTCATTCAGTTGAAGATTGTGGAACTGGATAGTAAATAAAAAAAACACACTTAGTATGGAATATTGACTGTGCGTAAGTTCACCTGAATTGCCTGTATATAAAGTTGAGTGACATCCTCCGATGTCACCTTCTGCGAGTAACCGCATTTCTTCTCTCACTTTACCGATAACACTAGTTAATCCAAGAACATTGCTTTCTTGTAGCCTATGTAATTACCACGATTGCATTTCCATTTCCCCCTCACATGAGCCGTTCTTCATTTCACTAGTGTGCCATGTCTTGTGTGGCCCTGCCGAAGTCACTTCACCTCTTCACACCACACAAATCGGGTTTGCCCTTCAAATCTATACTTCTGAAGCAAACAGTCCCCAGATGTTGAAGAGTCCTTTAATTTCGTAATGTATTACATTCTCCGCCATTCATTCTGCCAAGTATTTTGCTGCCAATAAGAATTACTCAAATTCATAAGCAGCATTACCACCTCGACCAACCACCACCCACTCTGACGTCGCAATAATGTCTGCTTCATTAAAATCAATCTCTATATGGTTACCCTTGGTAAGGACACTGTCACCCTCCCCATGATTATGAATCTTCACGAATTTCAATGTAAGTAATGAAAGAAAAAACGACCAGGGAGACCTAGACGTAGCTGTATCCTAGAATAAGGAGAAGGTTTCCCAAGGACGACGCACTTCTGTCGGTTGTCTTTGTAAGCACTTTGTCAAATCAAATTGAAATTTTCGGCAAAAAGGATTTTTATTGCCTGGCACACACAGGACACAGGCCACCCGCATCTATTCAACCCCAAAGAAATCGCAATGAGATGAAATAGCAGGCGGGGTGGTACGAGCGGGTGAGCTAGCGCAAGCCTGACATGTACCGAAAAACGACTAAAGGAGCAACTTCGGGAACTCAAGTCAAAGGAACTGTTTAAGACCGCATTTCTGTTGGTCATAAACGATCATTGCCGACACTTTACGACGTCCTTTATCGGCGATGAAACTTTTACGATGCAACTAGAAAGGATATTGGTCATACTTTACGGGACAGTGATTGAGGGAAATGAGGGTACTTTGGGGAGAAGGAAAAGACGTCCAACGGCTACTCAGGCTTTCCCACACTACACAAGAAAACAGCAGGGTGGCTCAATACTTTGTAAGATGATTGAAAGTTTGATTTGTAGTTCATCCCCAGGACGCTAGCTAGATCAATTGAATGCCCCGCACCGTATGGACATAGTTGTAGGGAATGTGGCCTTTGTTCTTATTATCCTCGGCAACCAACTGTCCAAAGTCTTTTTATAGCGAGACTGTTTTTGTCGTAAAATAAATAAAATTTCGCAATTTAACTATGCAGCTGAGGATATGTCCAACTTCATTCGTGTTTATTGTTGGATCATTCGCAAACATATGCGTTGGATACGAATCTTAAAGTCGGAACGTTGAAATCAGATTGAAATTAAAGTCGCATTGATGCTGCTTTAGGAATATTTGTCGGTAATTTTGTATTGCTATCCTCCTGCGGTGGCAGACACAAGTGTCTGTCATTCTCTTTCTCTGTGATGTTACGTTGACGATGAACCAATTTGTGGTTGACACTACCGAGAATACATCGCGCAGAGCTCAGAGCTGCCGGTATTCGTCACAACGCACAAAGAGGGGAATTGATAATTGACTGATTGTGGTTAATGGCGGTTTTTGCTATTATGGCTACCAAATTGGCTCGAAATTTAATTTATTACCTTAGTGAAGGGTGCGCTGCGAAAACCACATCTACAGGACCTTCGAACTCCTGCGGAGATGGGTGACTGGGTGAGATGAATTTATAATGCGCCCTTCTGTCCAAATTGAAATCGGAAAATTATATTGCCAGGTAATTCTATTTGAAGTTTATCTTATAGATCTGTGGTTTTTGGGGAAGGAGGTATTCCGTCCAATTACCAGAAGTATAAACTACTGGAAATGGAATTTCAAACACACTGATAATTCTATGAATTTTATGATTGACGTCTACCATGTTCATATTCTGTAAATTAAGCTGGTGTCAGCACGGTAAGTTTTATTCCATACATAATTATTAATGACACTCCGACCTAGAGAACGGCTGTAACAAAAATGCATTCATTATGTAGACTTAGTTATTTCTGCAGGTCAATATAATCAAACACGCATGTTAATAATTTTTGCAGATTGGTCTTAAACCCTGAAGATGTCGACAATGCCAAATAGAATACCTTGACAGTGTTCCAGGACATTACATTTCCACTTTGCCTAAAAGTTTGACTTTGAAGATAGACAGCTATGTTTATTCTAATTCGAATCTTCCTGTAGTAAAACTTCGACTTTAGTGCCTGAATACATATTCCAAACCAATGCTTTGATCTGTTGAGATCAAACAGTGCGATCAATGTACACAATCAAAATTTTTTGCCAGTATAAAAACTGCTATAATACATACGGTATCGGAAAAACATCTGTCACCTATAAGTGTAACCATTTTCTTTTCACATCACAATCGATATCAACTCCATTGTCAAATTCCTTTCTAAAATCCAGGGCCCCATCCCCTTCTGCATGGAAGCCTGTACATTATAGAAACAGAAGAGTGTAGTGCTCCAAAAAGCCGTACCACCTTTTTCCCCATTCCTAGTCCAAAATACCAGCAATAATACGCTAAAACGTATAAACCCATCAAAACCCACAATAACCCAAACATGATCCAAAATTCGCAATAAACAAATCAAAATATTCGTTTATCGCTTTGCATTTGCCCCCACGGCATAATTTAATCAAAAAACCTAAACTAAAATCAAAATTCGCAATAAACGAATCAAATATTCGCTTATAGCTTTGCATTTGCCCCACGGCATAATCTCAATTCAAAATCCAGAAACACATTTCAATCTGGTAATTTCCCTAGAAAATTAAACAAACCAAATCGATGGCAAATCACACCAGATGTTCGAATTTGCCACAAGCAAACAATACCCAAAATACCATTTCCAATTCTCATATACAAATAGATTGATGAAGATTCAGAAAACTGAATCTTATCTAAAGTAAACACAACGTCTCACTCGAAATATCGAGATTGTTGTACGAAAATGTGTATCTTTGGGATACAAATTTTCGATTCGTTATCCTATATAAAGGAATAGTTACGTGATCTCGGGGCCGCAGTTGAATATCGTCCGTTGTCCCTGAAGGAAAATATCCTAGAGAAGGGCGAAGTTTAAATTGGAAATAAATAAAATACTAAAAGGAAAAACGAGCCTTGTTTTCATTTTTCTGGTGAGTAAAGTATAGGTACTCCCTCAAAGAGAATATTTCTGAAGATCTGGAGTATCACCTGGCCCCCACGGAAACCAGCGGACTTGCGAAGACTGAGGCCAAACCAAAAGGACGTTGCTCTTCCCTCTGGATCAGAGGAAGCACGATAACGACCCCTTGTAGGACAAGAAATAACATAAGCAAATCGTATTCACAACTAATTGTTGGTTACTTACGCGATGTCACTACAATAAACACACACTGTGGAGTGCAACCCGAAACAACTTAAACTGCGCATTATTAACATCAACAGACGTATCCACCAAAAGCACAACGTATAGTAAAATATTATTGGTTCAGTTACGGAAGCAACGTAATAACGTCACAACTCTATTCAGTGGCTTGAATGAATGATTGAGACTGCATCTCACATTGGTCTCCGCCGATTTATGAATTTAACTTATATAAGTTTTTGCTAACTATATATTATACCTTTGTTAAAGTTGATATCGAGCACAATGTACTACGGATTTAACAACGCCGTTATCCTTGAGAGTATATATCCGACTCGAGTTTTTGACTGCCTGAGTCCGAGATCACGGTGATCAAGGAAAGCTCATCTCTTATCGTTTTATCGCCGTGTGGTTCGTGCGCAGACTCGTATGTATGTTCATATCAGTAGTTACCTGAACCACTAAACGAAGACAGTCTCATTTGACTTTTCGTTTTTATTCCCGTCATAATGAATTTCATGGATGCAAAGTCAATAGCCATTGCAGTACATTTGGTGTGTCGAATTAAATAAGGATTAAATCACGAAAATATTCAAGCAGTATATAATATGTGTGTGTTATAACTAAATAAATACTGAAGAGCTAAAATCGAAAAAGAAAATGAAAGAAAAGCAAACTAATACAAAATAAAAACCAAAAGACATAATTCAAAAAATTGTAAAACCACAATAGTGTTATTATTTAATCATCTGATACTCATACTCTAATCATGACTTACGAGTATTATTCCTCTTCTAAAATAATACTCATCTGTGTAAGAAGGTTCTTTTTAAAGGCAACACTGTGTAATAGAGACGCGTTTTACTAAAAATAAAAATATTATAACATACCGTTACTGATTCACAATTAAATCTGTTGAGAATTGCCTTGGATAATCCTACTACATTTACATCGGCAGCTAATCAGCTGCTAGCAACATCGGATGGTGGGTGGCAAAACAAAATGAAAACATAAACAAAGATCAGAATAGAGAACTGATCTTCTTATCTGAAAAGAGAGAAGAAACGACCTTGTGTGTAATATACCATCGGAAGAGTTGATCACTATTTACATTTTTTATTATAAGAGTATTAATTGTTAATATTAAATACATGCACTGTTTACATTTGAACTTTTAATTTCTATTGAGAAGTTTGCTGCTGCTACCACTCTTGGTGTTACATTAAGAATAAATTCAATGACGTCCCTTGGAGCGAGCAACTACACGTTTTGGGTTTCAATGTTCTCTATCCGATGCAGGTAAGCGCTACTTTAACAAGTCTCTTCGAACTAAATGAAGCGGCTGTACTTCCGAGATCGGTCTTAACTTTTTTTTGTTTTTACCCAAACGCGCGCACAAATGGGGATTTTGGAGTACCCTCAAATGTCAGAGCGGAAGGAGAGGAAGTGGATAAGGAAAGGAGGTATCGATGTACATTGGTCTTAAATGCTTGGACTTTACAACGACGAGGAAACACATGATGGTAGAGTATTCCACATTCAAGTGGTTCGGCTAAAGAATGACTCTCTATGTCTGATTGTGCGCCTGAAGTTTACTTTCAACTTGAACTGATGCGCATTCACCTATTGACGGGTATCGTGGGAAAATATCTGAAGGGCGGCACATTAAGCAAGTTCAGTTGAGCAACGACCGTTATAATACCTATAGAAGAGAGATAGACACGAATTGATTGACTCACAGCTGGGTCCCCAATAAGTTTCACTGCTCGTTTTTGCATCCTATCGAGCATGTGTAGAGCAGTTTTGGATGCGCCTGACCAAATACTCCATTTTGGGACGAATATACGCCTTGCCAATAGTGGCCAGGTTGGATAGAGTGAAGTATTTTTTGCATCTATTAAGGAACCCCATGCTTTTGGCAGCACTTTTCGCAGCTTCAAAAATGTGGTCATTCCAATTAAGAGACGATTTAATTCGAGTGCCGAGGATTGATAGTTCATTGGCTTCGTCGATGGAAGTGCCATTCATCGACAGTATATTTACTTTGGTTTTCTCCTTTGACGACAAGAGACAGCACTGAGTTTTTAAGGTATTGAATTCTATTCTAATCCCCATTGATATATCTTGTTGAGGTCGGAATTCGGTGTATTCAGCATAACATGCTGATTCGTATTGACGTTCGAGGAGTTAGGCCGGGAATGTTCGTATGAGTATGAGAAACTATTATCGGCAAACGAGTGGATTGGGTTGTGGGTAATTGACAAAATATCATTTATAAAGATGAGAAAGAGAGTGGGTGAGAGTACTGAACCCTGGGGAACATCTGCATTAATTTGGTGGAAGCAGATTTGACACCATCAAGAACCACTTGGATTGAACGGGCAGAAAGATAGTCTCTTATCCATTGGGTCAGAGAATTGTCCATTCCATATGAGCGTAATTTTGATAAAAGGGCTGGATGCCAAACTCTCTCATTGTTTGATTTATACAACCGGAAGCTCAACTCTTTAGCCTTAATGGTTTCTCTACACCCGGAATACATATTTCTCTTGGGTTTTATACTCTTTATTCAGTGTGGAATAAAGGTTCGCATGCCAAACAAAATCGTGTCCGTCAATGTGCCCGCTATAGAGTCAACATCATTATTGCGGAAAAATAACGACCAATTTAAGTTCCCAAAAAAGTCGTTCAGACCTTCCCAGTTGGTTTTCCCAACTAAACACAAAATAAATTGTCTCCCGTCGCATCTCATTAATCTAATGTAATTTTTTTATTTTTTGTCCTTCGAACTGGATCATTATCAGAATCGGGCGTGATAATTTTGAATAGACTATCACTAATAAAAGGGGTGAAAAGTGAGAAAGTGAGAATCAGTGGTGCAAGTGAAAACTATCATCATCATCATCGGCACTACAACCTGGAACCGGTCTTGGCCTTATTTAGCAAGTCCTGAAGCTTGTTAAATTTTCCATAATGATTTGTTTTTTTTTTTTCCAGGCAAAGTCATTAGTCTTGCGCCAGAGGCTCCCCAACGAGGAATCGAACCCCGGTCTCCCGCGTGACAGGCGGGTATACTAACCAGTATACTATTGAGGAGCAAGTGAAAACTATCATCCGTATTAAAAACCCACCGCATTCTCTTTCATATGTGAGCGTTGCTGAGTTTCTATTTCTATTATTATTAACGAAGACTTGGTGCATAACTACGTCTACGATTTCCTCACATTCAAGTTGTCTCAAAGTTTATGGAACTTATCACCGCTCAATTTTCGGCGCTCAGAGACTAGATATCCCGCGCACTCCTTAACCTCAAGACGAAGGGACCATCCGCGTTAGATTTCATCAAGGCCTGACAATGGGAATAATATTCTATGCTGGCATGAGGAAATCAATTCTCGTGCGCTCGGAGATTAGATGTCTCGCGCACTCCTCAACCTCAAGACGAAGGGACCATCCACGTTGAGTTGCATCAAAGCTAGATATTCTACACTGGCATAAGGAAATTTTGCAACTGAAAATTGCTTATAATAAAAACAACAATTATTTTACAAAGGAATTCATCATAAGGAATCAAATCAGTTATCCCGGCACTATCTTCAGCATCAACAGCACTTCTGACCATCAAGAACACCAATTGCGTCCCCTCTCGCAAACTGCCACCAATGTAGCTGCGAACGTTCTCGGGCAAATACGCTGATTGGAAGCCCTTTAAGGATATGATCCAGGTGATATTAGCGAATTTCCCGGATACTACCGATGTGGAACCTCTGTAATACCTAAAATCTAGACTTCATGACAATAGTGCGAAGACCATCAACCATTTTCTGGTCATTGAAGACAATTACAAAAGACGTTAGGAGCAGCTAGTCTAGCAATATGAAAATACACGTGCTCTTGTTCATTCTTCCCTTCTCTTAGACTCCTGCCTTGACGAACGAGTCTATCCTGAGCTTACGTCAGCTCCGCGGCGCAATGAATGATGCAATTGAGACTCTTGAAGCCTTGACATTCGTTGAACAGCCCAAACTTACAGCTAATCGGGATCAAGGAGTCAAGAAAAAGACTTATATCTCCAACTTGCAGTCGCTGGTAGCCGTATCGCGCATTTCGGCACGTACAACATCACAGCCAACTCCGAAGCAACAGGATTCTTGTAGGTTCAGTGGAGCATTATTACATCTCCACTACGAAAGTTTTAAACATCTCACGCCCCAACGATGAAAAGCCATTGCAGACCAAAAGAGTTTGTACTTCAACTGTTTATGTCGACACTTGCTGTGCGATTACCGCTCTCTCAGGGTCTGCAAGGCAATTTTAAGGACGGCATTAAGCCTGCTGCATATTAGTCCTTCCACAACGCCGCCCTCATCACTATGACAAGAAGTGAGTACAAGACCCAGTTCTCTGGATGAACAGAATCAAGGGGTCGACTCACCTACTAACCGCCCAATGCCAGAATCAATACTGTTCGCTACCTCTCCAGTGTTCGTTAAATCGAAACGCAAGATTGAAGTTCACGCTCTGGCGGACCCATGTTCAGAGGCCACCATCATCTCGGAATCACTCGCTCAGCAGTTGTGCCGCCGACGCCAATCATTGCCCATTCCAGTATACGGTATTAGAAGTGCTCTCCGCCTTACTAAAAAGGCGCAAGCATCAATCTACCTCGTTTTAACAACTCCCAACATTGAATTCTCAACGTGCTCATTTGTCTCATCTCTCGGATTACGTGCCACCACCATAAACGTTGGTGCGGAATTTTTCATTCTGTAAAACAAGATATCTAAACAGTCATAAGATTATCATCAATCGCGAGTTGCGACCTTCAACTCTAACTCGCATCAATGACGTGACTCTTCGACTGCAGCTCGCAATTTGATTCAGTGGATGGAGAAAAGGGTTAGGCAGCTACATTAATTTCATGAGCTTTTCAAGAGATTCGTGGAACAGTACATCACGGTCCACCCCATGTGCAAAATGAACACCGGAGACACATCTAATGCATGCATAATCGTAAATGCGAAAGGCGATCGTGTGGTACCGAGGAGCTCATATACTTATCTGAGAACTACGCAATTGAAGAACCTCGCAATAAGGTAAAAAAGAAAGAACGAAATCTCAAAAAAAAGTCCTGTCATCCGCCTGTCATAGAAGAAGATCAAGAATCAAGTACTACATGGGCTAGCTCCGGGATTAGGTGGATTAGGATGAACATCAATCATTTCGATAGGCTCATCTGCCACTAGTTCATGTGTTAAGTTTCATGACATTTTATACATTCGTTTACAAGCTACAGTCGCTTGAGTGACGCCACTTCCGCCTTCGTCAAAAAAAAAAAAAAAATGGGAAAATGGGAATACCGCTACATCTTGATCAAACATCAGACAGAAGTGAGGGCGGGATCCTAATTTTATTTGGCTTAGTACAAGTGATACTCGTATAAACATATCAATAGACTTACGAACTAACTTAAAAACTATGTCATGCTCGGTTGTGAGGGGGGGGGGGGGGGGGGGGGCACATTCGCGAAATGGATTTATTAAAGCCGTAAAAATTGTGATTGGCGGACAAATAGAAGAGACGAGGGTTAGTGCGTAATGTGATGGAGGAGACCAGGCAGTGGATGAAGAGGATGTCTGCATGATTTATGCGTTCTTCAAGTAGAACCCAAGGATTTTTCAAAATCAATCCTCGGAGGGCAAAACGCAGAAAACGACGCTGCACGCTTTTGATCCTGCGAATATAAGACGAGTAGTAAGAAAACCAGGCCTGATATGCATATTCGAGAATGCGACGGACAAAGGCAATGTAGAGCGTTCGGGAAGCAGAGAGATTGGAGAATTCTTTTGACCAGCGTTTCACAAAGCCAGTGGCAGAGTTGGCCTTGAGGATAATGTCATCAATATGTGAGATGAAATTAAGCCAAGGCCAAGAAGTAAGAAATCGGAACGTAGCGGGGAGGGGGAGCGTTTACAGGAGAAAGTGATGGAGTGACATTTGGCAATATGTAGTTCGAGGCAGTTGTTTTGGCATCAAGTTGAAAAGCTGTCGAAATCCATTTGGAGACGTGAGAAGTGGAGAGAAGAGCGAATCGTCATGAAGAGTTTAGTGCCGTCCGCTTATAGAAAGATGGAGCAGGGCTTGATACCAGAGTCTATATCGTTAAAGTAAGAATAAATAGGAGGTTTTCAAGATGACTACCCTGAGGAGCCCCTGAAGTGGGAAGAAGAGGATTGGAGAGAACGGATCTAAATCTGACACGGTAGATTTGATCATGAAGATAGGAAGAAATCAGTAGGTGTTCAAAACCAAAGGAGGATAGTTTAAAGAGAATGAGATTGTGGGAGATTTTGTCGAAGACCTTGCTGAAATCGGTTGTGATTACATCCACTTCGCTGTCATTCTCTAAGGCACGGAGAGTATGGGATGAGAACTCAACTAGATTGCTGATGGTCGACCTACCCGTAAGGAAACCGTACTGGTAGGATGAGATGATGGTGATGCAACGGAAACATAACTAGTTGTAAAGAATGCCTTCGAACTGCTTTGGAATATGTGACAGTCTGGCGATGGGACGGTAGTTACTAATATCGTTTTTAGGCCACTTCTTATGTATGGGGGTGACAAAAGAGGATTTCCAAATACTTGGGAAGACACCTTGTGTAATGGATAGAATGAAGATCTTTGAGAGCGGGAGAGAAAGAGAAGAGGAACATTTTTTAAAAGGACGGCTGGAAGTCCATCCGGTCCAGGGCTGACCTCGTCTTTAAGTAAGTTTAATTTTTCTTCAACTGGGTGGCGATAAGTTGAGGGATGAAGGGACCAAGGAAGAATTCGGGCAGGCCATTGAAGTAAGACGGGTTAGGCTCGAAGGAATTCGAATCGAAGAAAGACTAAAAGAAGATTGGCAGTAGTTTGAGGGTCGGTTGAAGTAGTCTTGTCATAGGAAGGGAAGTTTGGATAGGTTTCAGATTTACGTTTAGACATGTAATTAATAAAAAAAAAAAAAGATTTGGGGCCATTGATCAGGTTGTTTTGTGTTTTTGTGAGATAATTGTAGTAGAGGGAGTTGTAAAGCTCGAAAATTTTCCACAAATTATTCCTCTTGTTATGAAAAGCTTGTGGTTGCACCATGGAGGCGATGAAGCCGATGTCATATGTCCAGAATAAGGGAAATATAGGGAAATGACATTGTAGACTTCCTTATAGAGAGTGGCAGTAGCTTCTTCTACTTCTAGATGATCAAAGCGAAATGCGATTCTACTAAGATGCTCATTTAATAGGCGAAAGTTAGCTTTGCGGAAGTTGTAGAAAATGTTGACGTGGGGTGGTGAGGTTCGGACTAAGCAGTCACGATAAAGGGATACGAGAACCGAGCGGTAGTAATTGTCGATGATTGAGAGGGTGTGAGGACTAAGGCCAACTGAGGAATTATAGGGGTCCGTGTAAACACAAGGTCAAGTTGCCTCTCCATATGATTTGAGACATTACTTATTTCACGAAGGCTTGAGTCGATGAGACCGTCTATAAGGAGACATTCCTTGGTACTAATGCGGTTTAAGATGTGAGAGTATTGATCCTAACAACGTCCATTGGAAATAGGGGAGGTTGAAATCGGGAATAACAACGATATCGTCTAGGGAAGTACTTAATCCGGTTAGCTGATCAATCGCTGCTATTGCGAGTTCGTATGACACGACAAGTCGCGAAGGAGGTATATAGAAACAAATGACGTATAAAGACTTTGGGTGTTAGTCATTTTTTATTGCCACATAGTCTAGATTGGGAGAAGAAGAGATGTCAATAAGAGATGAGGCGAGCTTATTTTGTTTGGCAAGCAGCACACGACGGCAAGGTGAATCCGGACATATACTACACGAAATACGTTAAAGGTGGAAGGGAATGGTTCTTGACTGTAAATACTGGGGATAAGGTTGGTTTCCGGCAGTGCGAATATATCTAAAGGGGGGGTATGTGCAGTTTGCAGAATTGGCTGCGTTTTAGAGCGGAGACCCCTGACATTCTGATACTATATGGTTAGGGGGAGAGTATTTAGAGTCTTAAAAGGGTATGTGGAGGGCGGCTGATTAGTGTAAAAAAACTCGTCATTATTGGAAGAGGTAATTTTTTGTGAATATATTGATGAAAAGCCGAGAGATCTTTTGGCACTCTTTGTGGGAGCATATTGAGGTTTTTATGGAATTTCGGGTTGCGAAGGCTAGAGAAGTCGGTAGGTAGACCTTCCTACTGAATGGAAACCGTGACACTGGTTTTCGTTTTACTTTCATAGCAGACTGAATCAGATTTGTCATGGAGGTACGAAAGATAGTGGCGGCCATTTTCGTAAGTAAATTTCAAATTTCTAAGTTTAGATAAGGTGTAACGACATTCAGATGAATTGATAGATTGTTATGTGATTTTAACAGTTGGTGGTAAGAGAGATCGATAATTGGTCGGGGGGAAAGGGTGTTGCGCAAGGACGAGATGTGGATGTGGGATGGGAGGATGCGAAATTAGGTCATAATTGTTCGATGAACGAGTGGGATGTTTTTTGATGGGAGGGTTTATGGGATTTAGAGTGTATGATCTGTGGAATTTTGTATACTTCGTACCAGTTTTGAGGTCGAAAGGAAGGAAGGGAGTAGACATACGGGCAGAACGTGATGTGAGGTTGACGAGTTATGTTTGACGGGCACATGAGGAGGGGGGCTAGAGTGAAGAATTGAGGAGAGGTGTTGGATTAAAATTTGGTTTGGAATGGTATTTTAGAGTATGAGCTGTCACTAGTTTCGGAAGAGGGGTGCGGATGAGGTCATAATTTGAGGGGGGGGGGGGTGGGGGGGGGGGGGGTGGAATTATATGTATCGCCCGCGAGAGCAACTACGTTAAGGAATAAATATAACTTTGTCTAAAGAACGCATGTTTTCGTTAAAAATCACGCCACTCACGGATTTGCGTGTCAAACTCACAAATTCCAACTAAGCTATATTGAAGATCGTAGTAGCCTCATTAATAACTGCAATAAGGATAACAGAAATGATAAATCGCGATGAGAAGTCGACATCATCAATGCATCCTACGAATAAATCCGATTCAATTGACCTTGGTTCAATGCACGGGGATCATATTCAGACAAAGCAGGAAAACCGGAATTAACTAAAAAGACTTTGGCCCCTTCAGCAGATGTGTTAAGTTCCACAACCAGCAGTCACGACTTCGCAATTACTAAACTTGGAACCAGTTCCAGTGCTACACGTGCAACACTGACAGTGGTTATGTGGAGGTGCGAAGTCGTAACGCCTCACGGGCGAGAGTTCTACCTCGTCCCCACAAACTGTTCCCTGGACACAACTCTGAGCAACACCGCCAAAAATGCTCAAGTTTCAAAATACGGAGCGAACGATCACCACAGCAGAATAGAAACACTAACTGATTTTTATTTTCATTAATTTTATTTTATTGCTAAAAGAAACGTGTATATTTATTTTGTTCTTTACCGGATTATTTGAGAAGGATGTACATGTATTAATACGCGAATAACTCACAACACAATGCCTCGGGAAACGGAATAACGACACCCTACTAGAAACCGTTTGTTTGGGGGTACACTTTATCGAACTAAGTTGTAAACGGTAAATTAAAAGGACAAATGATTAGAACACGACTGGGGGTTATTACTCGACTCGGGTTTACGCATCCCCGTGGCGCGAGACGGGGTGCGGAAGAAGAACCGTCCGGATCGGCGGTTAAAATACGACTCAACGATATTTTATCGTTTGGGGTTAGTCTTTGGTGGTGTGGTGAAAAGGAAAAGAAATTTCCTTTGACCAGTGACCAATGGAAAGCGATCTCACGTACGCGGTGGTGTATGTGTGTGTTGGTACACATCACCGTGTTGATCGATGCGTTTTGCCTGAAACGAGGAAAAAAAGGAACAATGGTGAAACGACCTACAGCATCTTTCGGTAATGAGGGTCGGCTGTCTGAATAGCAGCCACTCATTAGATGCTAAATGATCGTATACATGGTTACATGCGACTGGGAGAATCGGATTATTTTGTTTTGCATATATTTATGCTATTGCATCCGATTTGACGGCGAAACTTGGCGTCGGTGATTGTTTGAAAATTCAAACAAAGCAATGTTTCCTGGTGAAGTGCTTGCAATTGAATCCATAGTTGCAAGTCTTCGGAAAGCAATTTAGTTGGGTACACAATGACGGTTGTGTATACCATCTGCGTCAATTATGCATGGCATCTATGGAGACGGCTGGATCGAATTATAGTGTGAATATCTACACTAATTGGAAATTCGGTTTTTGGTTCGCTAATGCAGAGTTGCTTTGTAATATATGAATGCCCTTGTAGACGCAATTCTTTTTAGGGATTCTTTATAATGCTTGTATGCATTAATGTCCTTGGAGAAGGAAATATTTTCAGGTGCCAATGCAATCGCATTGGCGGGATTTAATGGGAGTTGAGTTGCGGATATGGGGAGTTTTTCAGGTAAGTGGGCCGTGGGGTTTGGTGGAACCCCCACAGTTATATCCAAGAAGTTGAGGTAAACAGTTAAAGCTGATCCCCTGATTGCTGTTATTTTTTGTGATTAATATTATTGCGATCCGTGGTCGCCAAAAAGTTTACGGAGAAGGAATCAAAAAAATGGTTGTCGTTTGACAACCAACAGAATTTTATTCAAAATGTCAGCTGATTGCTAACATTTGTTATGTTGGTGCTATGGCAGCATTCAATTGCGAATTCGCTGGCTGTTTCCAGGGCGAACCCGCAACACCGCGTTTTAATCAAATAATCAATAAACCTATATAAACAATAAATAAATATCATCTACACCAGCAAGTTACGTTGCAAAAATGTAAAAGTATTGAGAACTATAATTTTCATAGCAAAAAAATTTTTAAAGACACATTTAAATTCTTGTGCTCTTCTAAAAGCAAGTCCAATGACAAATTCCACAATACCAAGCATGGTGTTCAATCAAGGAAATAGTATTGACAACCCGACTATTTCAGATCCAGCCATTAAGAAGAAATTTCAAGTAACTAGTACTAAAGCAAATAGGAACGTGTTAATATGACATCAACGACTGCAGCAGAATCTACATAGAATAACAACAAAGAAATCCGGTGAATCCTTACTTCTATACAATACAACATCGACAGCAGCTTCTCCTTTCTCTAACATAAATATTAAACATCAACGAAATCATAAATCAAACATCGAATAAATTATAGTAATGATCCTAAATTGGCCTAAATAATTCTAATAACAGTAGTGTTAACACATTCGGAAGTCGTCCCCCAAATTGTTACTCCGTTTCGAAAATTTGCTGGTGTATCAGTCGCGATTATATTGAATGAGGATATCTCTCCTGGTGGTCTGGGTTGTGGTACTCCGGGCCGTGCTTTCTCAAATCGGGAGAAGAGCGCGAAGTGTCGAGAGTGAAAAAATGAAGGACGCGAAAAGATTCAGTCGAAACAGAGATAGCCAATTCTATTCTTTTCTTCAATTTAAAAGTACAAGTGATCTCCACGGGGGTATGATTGATACTCGGCCAGCGGTTTGGCCTCTGGAATTCTACTAATCCCGAAATTGAAAACTGCTGCCCTTTTATAGTTTTTGTAGTTGAGAATTGTCAACTATTTTATTATCAAAATTCCCAAAAGCACACATAAGACTTTGTGCGTTTCAATTTGAGTTGTGTTCTGGGAATTTGTTGGATGTTTTAGTTGGATACGTTATGGGAAGGGAAATCATGAAATGCGTTTTGAATTAAGCATTTCATGATGTCAAGGTTTTGGGAATTGAGTCAATGTACGACGAATTAACTTTTGGTTAAATTCGTTGTTCATGTGACTCAATATGGGATTTGGATGTATTATGTGGAATTGAATCAATGTGCGACAAATTGACTTTTGGTTTAATTTATCGCTCATTAATTCAATATGAAATTGGGAGTTGCGTTATGGGATTATTTGATGATATTGGGGATTTGGATAGGAGTAGCGATTTAGGATCGCTACAGGATCATACACTGGAAATGAATTTACCTTCAAGCACTTCATAAAGACGAACTTATACTTTTTAACGAAACCCAACCATCATCTAACCAGCAAACGCTCAACGTATCATTATATAAAGAAATACAAAAAAAAACGTCGTCACAGTCCATCCGATAGCAACAACATTTACAATTGCTTCTGGCCAACACCTTGATGATTCTAGGGGTAGTTTCAATAACACCGCCAATCGTGACGATTTCGGATTGCACATTAACAATGTTTCAGTGTTACATGACTCGCCCTTCCTGTTCATCAACATCATCGTCTATCTCCATAGACAATGTTCCGTTCTACCAAACTCATCTTTATAATCCTCATCATCATCATCACCATCGGCACTACAACCGGATTCGGTCTTGGCCTTATTTAGCAAGTCTCCCCACGGATGGGCTTGTGAGAGTTGGGAACCTCCGAACCGCGACTACTGCCCCCACCAGGCTCGATGGAAATCACGATCCGTTCCTTTTGAAGAGGACAATTCAACAACACTTGGCGGGGGCGGGCGGAATGTCGCGGATTCGGAATTAAATCTGTCGAGAATTGGCTCGGGCCATTCTACTACAATAACATTGACAACTAATCAGCTGCCTACAACTTTGGGTGGGTCGCCCTTAACCACGTAAACCACTTACGGGATCAAGCCAATGTTATGTAGAATTGGATGAGGGTGGCAACACTTGATTTCTTAAAAAACTGTTGGGGGGAGGGGCGCGCGAGTGGCGGGGAATTGTGCATCGCTTCATGCAATTTTAGTCACGATGGAGCGCTTCACGGGACAACAGCGTGCTTTTTGTGTAAAACAATTTGACAAAAACAACGATTCCTACGTTACTGTACGACGCCTTAGAATTGAATACAGATTACGCTGTGTAAGTGAGTGTTCAAGTGAAAATGTAATCAAAGCTTGGGTCAAGGGATACCTGAAAAGTCGAGTGTATCTTAATAAACCGACGACCATATCCCAATTAAAAGAGACCATCCAGGAGAATATAGCCGCGATACCTCGTAGCATGTGTCAGCGAGTTTTCCAAAGTAAACGTGGCCGATTACAGGAGTGCCAACGACGAGACGGGGCACATCTCGACAATGTCACTTAAAAAAAAAAAATGTCAATAAACGTTTATTACGTTAAATAAATGATCAACAAAATAACATTTGTTGTTTTATTTCTATTCATGTTTCAAATGTGCAAAAATGCATGGCCCTATATTGTGTAGTGCAGAGACGACCCCTAAATTAATTATCTTTAACTAGAGTCGTAAATGCAAGACTTTACCCACCAGTTGATAACAGTAGCTTGAATATATCTTCTTCGTGTTGTTTGTTGCTCGACTGCTTCGGTGACACGTCGCGCACATATCGTCAAACGCTTTGCCAACTTATACCATATAATTACTGATTGCAAGAAGAATTCATTTCTTTGTTGGCATTCCCAATACTATAATGGAGTACTATGATATACACTGTCAAACGTTGGTAAACTTATTATTGTAGTCAGACATTTCCAAAATTCGTTGCGCCAAATTCTCCGAAAATGACCACTCACATGTGCAACAATTTGTCAGTCCCAACGTAATTCTTTGAAACAACGTCCTGATAGTCTTAACTCTATATCTGAACCTCGTAGTTTACTTCCTTTTCCGTTGAGTACCAAAACTGCGTTGAATCCAAACTAAAACTACGACGAGACAACTACCACAAAATCGTATAATCAGTTTGTGGCACAATAACTCCTCATCCATAAACATATCATTTAGTTAAAATCCAACTTAATTCCTCGACAGCGTGTAGGGAATTCGGTCTCGTTTCCCCATCTGCGTCACAGACACGATATCGTTAGTGTAACGAACATTAGTTGGGCTGTAATCCTCTGTCATAGGAACCAGTGGAATGGCGTCAAGGAAGCCAAAAAAGAAACCACCATCAAAGGCAAGGACTTATCTCCGCAAATCTATGACAGAGTGCACATTGCTATACACGTTTAGGTGGGAGAGCTTAGACTTATGTGTTTGCATCCGTATTTATCTGTTGCTGTACTTCAAATCCCATTTGGTAACGGATCAAAGCAGGAGACACATCTATACCTTGCAAATGGCATACGGATTCTCGTCCTTTCAAATCATGATAGGCAAACAGTCGGTCGCCGACATCAGAGAAGAAGAATTCCTTACAAGCGGTGGGCTGGTTAACATGGGAGATCTTGACTCATCCCTGAGTGGTCCAATGAATCTTTGTGCTAAGCCAGTCATATTTGGATTTAGACTTAGCTGGACGGTAACTTTCAAAGAAATAAGCACAATTGACGGCGAACTTGGGAGAAGGGGATTCTAAGCGGCGACAGATTATCTAAAAATGAGATCTATGAAAACCTTTGAAGGGTTTCGTTGCTTGAAACAATTTGCTGCGGAATGAATAGTCTCGACTGCCATGGATGGACTACATTTAGCTTTATCTTGATATAATAATGAGATGGTGATGACAGTTTGAAAGGTAGAAATTTGAGAAGATTGTCAAACAAGATTCTAGGTTTTCCGTGACTTTGAATAGAGTTCGTTTTCATTAGTAACTTCACCTGGAAATGCTAAGTGGAATTATTCGGTACAGAACTTCTTGAGAACACTATTCTACTACATTATATATGTGTTGCAGCGTAACAACGTTTCAAGTGACGCGACGAAGTTCTCTATCTGTTTAGAACTGTATCTGAAACTAATAACTAAAAGAAAAACCAAATTAATTTACATATTAACTTCACTAAAACTCTTAAATACTGAGATCAAAGTTTGAACTAAAATCCATGGTACATTTTTAGACTTGCCCTCCAAGTCTCTTGGAAAGTGAACATAACTACACAACTCTCTTAATAAATAACCTTGATTGAAAGAAGTTTTTTGGAAATCCTTTAAGTTTTTTGGAATTTGTCCGTCTTCCTGTTCTTTTGGCAGCAGTCGCTCAAACAATCTTTTGAATGTACTATAATTTTTCGGCTGCTATAGTAGATTTGCCTTTATAGCTACTTAATACACCCACACTTTTATCCATAACAGCCTTTAAACGTCCGGGGTTCGAATCAAAAATCTATATTTTAAAACATTCTATACTTTTCAAACATTTTCCAATGAGTACTTATGACAGCTCGCGTGAGTTATGTTATCTAAGGGTCCTTCCAGAATTAAATGAAAAACCAGTTTATGATAGTCACTTTTTTTCTTTTATTACTTATCTTTTTATTTCTTATCTAGATCTTTACACTTTTTCTAAATTGTTTTTATTTTTTATTTTGAGTACAATTTATCAAAACTTATAGCTCACAGTTTCTTAATCACTAAGTACATACACTTATTCTAGTCTATACATTTCTATTAATACGAGGGTTGCCTCTTATGTTTCGGGATTTGGCAACCCTAGTGTTGCATTCCGGCAATTGACAGCTCTGTCGTACAGTTGGACATTTTTGAGGTTATACGCACTCAGAACGTTTTGACATACGAGTGCTATTTGTGTTGTTTACAGTAACTTAAAAGATTCATCTCGGCCCAAAAATGGAATTAAATCGTCAACATTTTCGTGCGATTATTTTTTACAACTTCCGGCGTGGATTAACTCAGCAACAGTGCATGGATGAACTTAATTCAATTTTTGGCGATGAAACTCCATCAAGGACCAGTGTTTACCGATGGTATGGTGAATTCAATCGTGGTCGTAGTTCACTCCAAGATGAATTTCGTGAAGGTCGTCCAAAATCAGTTGTTCCGAAAACCATTGATGCTGTGCGCGAACTGATATTGGAAGATCGCCATGTGACCTATCGTGAGATTGAGACAACCTTAGGCGTTAGTGGGACCAGCATACATTCAATATTGCATAAACATTTGACTGTCAAAAAAATTTGTTCGCGTTGGGTCCCACATAGTTTGTCAATCGCCCAAAAAAAGGCTCGTGTCAATTGGTCGAAAGAAATGCTCAAAAAATACGGTCGCGGTGCTTCGAAACACGTCTATGACATCGTGACAGGTGATGAATCGTGGATTTACGCCTATGAGCCCGAAAGTAAACAGCAGTCGACTATCTGGGTGTTTCAAGAGGAGCCAAATCCAACAAAAGTTGTTCGCGCACGAAGCACTTCCAAGCAAATGGTCGCCTGTTTTTTCGGAAAAACTGGACATGTCGCAACCGTACCACTAGAACAGCGCAGAACAGTCAATTCTGAGTGGTACACAACCATTTGTTTGCCAGTTGTCTTCCAAGAAATCAGGAAAACCAACCGCCGAAGACGGATCACTCTTCACCACGACAATGCGAGCTCTCACACATCGGCTGCGACAACTATATTTTTGAGCACCCAAAACATCGATTTGATGGGTCATCCGCCGTATAGTCCTGACTTGGCACCGAATGACTTCTTTTTATTCCCGTACGTAAAAAACAAACTGAGAGGTCAACGTTTTTCGACACCTGACGCGAGCGGTTGCTGCATTCAGAATGCATGTGTTGGAGATACCTCAATCAGAGTGGCAAAAGTGCTTCGACAATTGGTTCAAACGCATGCAAAAGTGTATAGATCTTCATGGGGAATATTTTGAAAAGCAATAAAGTGATTTTCGATGATCAATATTTGTTTTTGTTCTCTAATCCCGAAATATAAAAGGCAACCCTCGTAATGTATAAGGTTAATAAGCACTTCTTTTTTTTCTTGACTCTCCACTACTTCTTCTTTAATCTGTGCACTTTAATTTAACATTGTACGGCACCACTTTACATAATTCTTATAAGCATTACTTTTTTCATTTATTAGTTTCTTCGCCACTTTCCTTTTGAACAGTGCACTTACACTTAACTCTGTATGAAACGATGCTATTCTTTATTTTGAGTTCTCAATACTTCTTACCACAAATTATATAGGTCCGTCTTTACAAGTTTGTTTCCAGCACCAGTGATAAAAGTCATTAAGTTATTTTGCCTCTCTTTATCAAATCTCTATTCTTTTCACTGTATTCCTTACCGGCCAATCACTTCTTAGACTTGTCAATACTATTCCGCTTTACACTACTCGAATGCTACTATCGAAACACTTTTCATTTATATTCTACGATTAAAAAGACTTTTTCTCCGATTCCCAAAGAAGACTTTATTTCTATATTGAATCACCGACTCCAACGATCAACCCTCGACTCTGACCAACCACCGACTGCCTTCCTAATTGCTTCCTGTATCTTCTTGATATCTCGGCGTCAACACTCCCGATTACGACAATGCAATTCAATTTTAATTGCCCCAATTTCCGATTATTGGCTTTTGATTCGCAATTGCTTCAAACTGCTGTGTTGGTCAATATTTCTTCATTGACTTGCATCACAGTTCCGTATCCGCAGTTGCGAATTGACCCAATTAATTATTTCGTACTTGATTGTGCTGGAACATGGCAGTTTAAACGTTTCTGCAATTTAATTGTCCGCAATATGCCGTTAATTGCTTTTGCATTATTAGGCAATCGTTTTGGCATATGCAATCGATGCATTATCGTACCGGGGGGTCATTCGAGTTTAGAATCGGATGGCGTTTTTAGGTTTAGGTGTGTCAATGATCTCTTGTATGTCATCTTTATCTATGACATCATCGACACACCTAACACGTGCAAATACATGGAAAGGAGGAAACCTCTTTTACTAGAACCTAGATTTTTGAGCCTTCTCTCTTTCGTTTCCTTCGTCTCTTTCTATACGAAACTGAGAAAAACACCCTTCCTTACAGCATTCCTTTCTGTACTCATTTCCTTCGGTCTGTTCACGTCACACCCCTGGATAGTAACTTAAGCACCGCCCAAGTAGTGAACCAATGCATGCAGCGATATCCTGAGAAAGGTTGGTGCAGGACTATTAACCAGGCCCGTAAAAACGAATTATTAGGGACAATTTAACAAGCCTCGGATAAGGACCGGATACACGACGACGACCACGGATATTAAAATGGCTAAACGATTTAAGAATTTTCTCATGGAACGTCCACTCACTATACAGACCCCGAGCTGCATAGCAGCTTGTCGATGCCCTGACCGAATATAAGGCTGACATAACACCATTACAAGAAATAAGATGGACAGGGAGTGGTGTTATTCAAAGAAATAAGTATGAGCCTTATTAGAGCTGTCATGCAAAACACCATGTGTTCGGTGTAGGCTTTCCAGTCAGCCAAAAACTGAAGCCTGCCATTATCGACCTTAATGCAATAAATGAAAGGCTGTGCGAGGCAAGTTTAAGAACATAAGCCTCATAAACGTTCTGGACTTACAGAGGAGTCCCCTGACGACAAAAAGGAAGAATACTACGAGAACGCCGAACGGGCCCTCAATGCCTGCCCAAGATGCGATGTGAAAATCGTTCTTGGTTATTTGAATGCGAAAATAGGTCGGGAGCCCGTTTTCAGGCACTACGCCGGTTGCCATAGTTTGCATGAGAACACTAATGACAATGGACTACGAGTCACCGAACTGGTAGCATCGAAAAACTTGTTTGTTGCGAGTACCAGGTTTCCGCGTAAAGATATCCACAAAGCCACCTGGGTATCACCTGATGGAGCCACTCACAACCAAATTGACCAGGTGTTGATAGATCGCCGCCACTCCTCGAGTCTGATGACGGTACATACGTACCGAGGAGCCAACGTCGACTCGGATCATTATCTTGTTGGTACAGTTTTCCGAGCGCGGATTGCGTTACGGAGACGTATTGCATCCGCGGA
Source organism: Microdon myrmicae (assembly GCA_963931805.1). Classification (NCBI taxonomy): domain Eukaryota; kingdom Metazoa; phylum Arthropoda; class Insecta; order Diptera; family Syrphidae; genus Microdon; species Microdon myrmicae. The sequence goes on from OZ007496.1 coordinate 70,895,525, forward strand.
TCAGGTTCGAGTCAACATGGCTGCCTTACGCAATGAGAATACCGGTAACACCTTTGGTCGTGCGCTAGGACTCGCCCCCGAACAGCTCGACGGAGGGAAGGTAAGTTGTTGTTGTTGTTGAATAACACATTTATTGTACCATAATTTAACAAATGTTGACTTAGGACTAAAATGCTAAATCCTATTTTACAATCTTTTCTTATTCTTAAAATAATTTACTGGCTCTACACGTGCACTCTAAATTACACGATACAATTTTGTGTAATGCCTTTCGGCGAACAATAATATTTTTATATTTTTATATTTTTATATGATTAATAAAATAATTATTCCTTGTATCTCTTGAAGCTGTAGAAAGAGGTGTTCTGAAAAGATTGGTTTCTGTTTTTTGGAAGTTAATTTTCAATTTCCAATCGTCACAAAAGCTTTTGATGTTATTGAAGTCGTCTTGAAGAAGTCTGTTAATGGCATAGATTTTTTTTTTTCTGATCTGTACACTACAATGTCGTCGGCATATGCAATAGCATGATTAAGAGACCCAACTAGATCGCTAGTATAAATATTGAAGAGAATGGGAGAATTCACGGCTCCCTGCTGTAACCCATTTTTAATATAGAAAGTTTTATTGGAGATTTTGTCCCCACATTTTACCACAAATTGCTTATCCATTATCATATCGTAAAGGATGTATAACAGATATTCGGGCAAACCTAGATTTGATAGCTTATATACAAGTCCTTCTAAGCATACGGTATCGAAGGCCGTTTCAAAGTCAACCAAACATACGCCTGTGCATTGTCGTTTTGCCTTGTTCCACTGTATATCGGAAACAAGTTTTGTAGCTGCATGAACTGTGTCGTGCCCCGCTCTAAAGCCAAACTGGTTGTTCGGAATGATGTCGTTTTCATCACACCAGTTTATCAATGCCTTATTTATGATTTTCTCGAATATTTTGCTAATGTTTGGAAGCAGACTAATCGAGCGAAGGTTAGCGGGATTGCTCCTGTCCTTGCCCTTTTTGGGGATGGGATGGACTACTGCTATTTTCCAACGCCTTGGAAAGTATGCATTATTTAGAGCGCTATTGAACAAGGTAGTGTACATTTTCACCGCTTCCGGAGGCAGATGTTTAAGAACTGTATTCGGAATACCATCTGTTCCAGAGGATATCTTGTTTTTAATGGATCTAAGGATGTCCATGAGTTCATTCTTATTCACAAATATATTTGTGTGCAAATTTCTAAGCGGCGCATCCGCTCTATTGTTTTCACTGAAGGTGGTGAAACTTTTGTTTTCGGAATGCCAACTTTGCCGTTCATTGTGCAGCGAAATATGGTTTTGGATAGCTCTGTTTTCGATATCGAGGTTAGAATGAATGGATTCATTCACTTTGTGTACTGCCTCGAAACAGGCGACAATGGAGTTCGCTTTCTCTTGCGGATCCTCGACTACTATTAGTTCTTCGTTGGAGTTGATGTGTTCCGGGGTGAGTCCTGCGTTCAGCAATATTTGACAATTCGCGGGAGCCCTCGGGACTCGAAGGCAGGGAATGTCATTATAATCTATTCTTCTAAATACTTTATTTATTTGCGGAAACATATTCCCACCACTGGTTTTAATGGAGAGAATTTTACGTTTCCATTCTTCATTAATTACTGATCTGTAGTTGTCACGGATCAGCTTTTGAACGTTTTTAATCAATGACTTAATTGTCTTTATTTCTTGGCTATAAGGATCGCTGAATTGTCTGTAGAGCAGTTTGAGCTGGGAGAGCAGAGCGCTTTTTTGTCTATAGAGGGCATCAATAGTTGAGTTTCTATATCTATTAAAATGCTCCTCCATGTGCGCCGCTTTTGGAATGGAACGGTGCATTGTTTTGACCACAATGTTGTCCATCGTCGAGAGATAATGATCTATTTCCTCATTTCGAAGGTTTCTATTAGTTGGAGGGTCTGTGCCATTAGAGCATGGTTCTCTTTTTATTATGCGATCAAAGCGCGACCAGTGTGCTTTTCGGAAAACGAACGAATGTATCTGGTCGTACTGCTCAAGTATTGCATGTTCGTTTGGAACATGTAAAACGGCGCCGAGACCGTAATGGTCACTATCATACCCGATTGTGCGAAGGCAATTTCGAGTATTTAGGTCCGTGCCTAATAATTGTAGTCGTCCATCATAGGTAAGTCCAGAAAGGAGTTTCCTCTTGGATAAGATGGTGTACTTGTAGCGCACAATTCTAATTTATATTCTGTTGCACTTGTTTGCCACCAGTTGCATAGCGCATTACCTCTTGTGTTCGGCGTGATATCACCCCAAGCACTGTGTTTGGAGTTGAAATCTCCCGCCAGAACAAAATTAATTGTTTTCCGAGTCTAACTTGAGATTACGAAAAAGGGTATCCAGTTCGCTGATAAATTGCGAACACTGAGGAGCTTCAGGTGCATACACGCATACCACGTATAGATACGTTTGACTTTTCAAAGGTATATCTATAATGCAAGCTTCCAGCTGAAATTTGTGTACAGCTGTGCTGTAAACGACCTTGTGGTGAAGGCCTTTCTTAATTAAGACAGCAACTCCACCTCCTTGTGTGGCGTGTGGACGATCTCGTCTAATGACTTTATAGTTTTTGTAGTCCAATTTGTGCCTCTGGTTTAGTTTGGTTTCGCTAGCTAAAAGCACATCGGGGCATTCGGCTTCAAGCAGGTTGCCGAGATTATCCCTCCTTTCCACATGGATTAGTGAATTCACATTCACAGCAATAATTTTTAGTGTTAAATTAGTTGGATAGTTCATTGTGGTATGTTGGGTTGTCTGAGAACAAGGACGAATAAATAATATCCATTCGGGCCGCTTGTTCAGTCAGTTTTTTTTTTCAAATCCAGCAATCTGTCCTTCTATGGCTAACAGGATTGCTCTTATATCTGAATTTGCCTCTGGAGCGGGCGCTTTTATGACGTTGCGTGAAAGTTCCGCCGCCGTTGTATTAATTGGATTACTAGCCATTTGAGAAAATGATATGCTAGGTGCGGAAGACTTTGTGACATTAATTCCATGCGCCGCGAAGTTTGAGTTTAATGGACTACCAGCAATTTGAGCGAATGATACACTAGGTGCAACGAAGTTATTATAAGAACGAACCTTCATTGGTTTCTCTTCTTCAAGTTGTTTTTTTTTTTAAATTCCAACTTGGCTTTTAGTTGTTGGAATTTCGGACAACCTCTAAAGTTGACCGGGTAACCCCTATTTTTGCACAGGACGCAAGATAGTTTGCTCCTATCCTGAACCTGCTCTTTACCTAAGGGGCATTCTCCTACGGTATGATTGTTTTGGCAGTTTACACATCTAAATTCCATACCGCAGTTAGATGCAACGTGTCCGAATCGTTGGCACCGCATGCACTGCAACACACGGTCAACCTTCCTTATTTTTTCCCAAATTATTGTTTGGTGGAAGATAACTTTAATATTCCTAAGTGCATCGACTTTGCTGTTGGGACTTAGGGAGACAATGAAGAGGGGCAACTTGCGGTTGGGACTTCGGGAGAGAGAAGTGGAGAATGGCTTCACATCAATGAATTTTAAACTGTCATTTTCGACGGTTTGTAGTTCCGAGAGGAGTTCTTCGGAAGAAAAAGAAGGATCAACTCCTTTAAGTAACATGGAGATCCCTTAGAGCAGATTTAATTTTATGATAGTCATCTAAACTATCACATAAAAAACTTATTTTATTATTGTTTAAATTTTTCGTTTTAAAATGTTAACTTACCCAATTTAATTAGGACCTTAGCTTCCATAAAACTAACTATGATGGGAGGCACTTTCTCCTTCTTATTGGCCGCTGCTTGTTGTTTTTCCAGCAGTTGCTACTGCTGCTGTTGCTGTTGCTTCTGCTGTTGTTGTTGTTTCTCCTCTTGCTGTTGAATGTTACTTTCCGATAAGGCTTCTTTAATTTGTCGCTCCAAATCGTTCATCTTTTTGGAGAGCTCCTCTCTCTTTTTATATAGCTCCGCAATAAATTGAGCACGTTCGACATCTATGTCACTCACACACAGTATTGCTGGTTTTGTGGTATCCAGTTGCCAGTTCTTTAAATTTATTCCCTTCTCCGGAATAATGTGGCTTATCAGGAGTGGTCATTCCTTCTCTGCGAGTTTTTCTTTGTTGGTTGGGTTAGCTTTATGCCGTTTGGCAAGGAGGTTTGGCTGGGCTTTGAGCCTCCTCTTTGAAATTACTTTTAACATTGCTTTTCTTTTTTCCATTATTTGTTTCCACCGTTAGTTCAATTGTTTTATTTGTGAAGCAACATGCAGAGAACATCTGCTTTCACACGCATACATATTAACGCACACACAGTTTTTTTTTTGCCGTTCGGTATATACACAGCGGTAGGCACGTCAGCACACACGTGTACGCGACAATACTGTAAATTTGTTGTGGACGAGAGGCGAACGATGTGTTTTCAACGAGAGTTTTAGATGGGCACTTGGCACATTGTCGTTTCATTTAAAGTTACACCCTCTTTTTGGGTTTAATTAATATTAATTATATGTTTTACGCGCCCCTTGCACAACACTTTGGCTACGAGTTCAATGACTATACAGCCGTTCTCTGTGACGGCCACACTTTCACACACAGGTGCACACACTAGAAAGACGCGGGATAGAAAGATAGAACGATCCGTATTCTTCGAACGTTAGCTGAGTGATGAGGGAAGGTAAGTCCTGGGGCCAGAATGCCGGCCGCAGAAGAGAAATGGACACGAAGAATACTGTCATTAGTATGGCCAACTCCATCTTATGGAGTAGTCGTAGAGATCAGAACGACTGATTCAATGATGAGAGCAAATTAGTGGCTGAACGTAAGTATGCTGCATACCGGGCAATGCAGCAGTCTCATAGGACGCGGCTACGCAAGGAGAAATACAAAGAGCTCAGAAGATCTGAAAAAAGACTTCACAGACAAACGAAAAATGCCTTGAAAAAAAACCTTGTCTGTGAAATAGAGAAAAGTATAGAGCGAGGTCCGCACCAGGCGCGGAAGTTCTACCAAATAATCCGCAGTATGGCGCGGTACACACCACGCTGCACTTACTGCAAGTATAAAGAGGGTAATCTGATCACCGATCCCGAACGCACTCTGGAGCGATGGGAAGTGCACTTCAATGATTTGTTGAATGGTGAACTCACAGAAGAATTGGAGGGTCCACCAATCTAAAATCATGATCAAATGCTGCCGCCACCAAGCACAGAGGAAACATTAAAAGCCATAAGACAACTCAAATCAAATAAAGGCGCCGGACCTGATGGCATACCATACCAGCTGACCTGATCAAACAATGAGGGATAGCGTTACATCACTCAATTCATGAGATCGTGGTGCACGTATGGGTGCACGAGGAGATGCCGGAAGATTGGCGTCGTGGAATAATTTGCCCCAAACATAAGAGGGGAGATATCACACTGTGCAGCAACTATATAACATTGCTGAGTATCGCCTATAAGATATTCTCCTCTATCCTACAAGATCGGATAGCCCCATACGCTAAAGTCAATATCAGTGTGGGTTCATCCCAGGAAAATCAGCAATTGATCAGATATTCACCCTTAGGCAGGCGATGGAAAAATGTCTGGAATTTAAGATTCCATTATATAATCTATTTATAGACTTTAAGGCCGCCTACGGCAGCATAGCCAGGGTAGAACTATATATTCCCATGAGAGAGTCCGGCATTCCAAACAAATTAATACGACTTTGTTGACCATGACCAATGTAACTAGCCAAATAAAAATAGCGGGATTGCTGTCCAAACCAATAAACATCTTTAATGGACTCCGACAAGGGGACGGTCTGGCCTGCCTCCTCTTCAACCTGGCGTTGGAGAAAGCAATCCGTAACTCTGGCGTTACAACAAGACGGACTATTGTCACCAAGTCCATCCAGATTCTTGCCTACGCAGCTGACATCGACATCATCGGTAGATCCAATTCCGCTGTACAGGACTCCTTTCATCCAGATCGAGCAGGTGGCACAAAAACTGGGACTGTATGTTAATGAGGGAAAAACTAAGTACATGGTGGCAAAATCTGCGAAGAGAAGACCTAACGTTGGTCAAACTATCAGGGTCGTGGAGGACGAATTTGAACTAGTACAATCCTTTAACTACATTGAGTCAATAGTATTAGCCGATAACAAAATGGAAGCAGAAATACGCGAATGGCTGATCAAATCCAACAAAGCCTACTATGAGCGAAGAGGACCCTGCCGGAAAATCTTTTGTGGCAGCATGTATAGAAGGAGACAGCGCGGCAGACCATCTCTGTGTTGGGGGGATGGCATAGACCAGGACGCCCAGAGCCTGGGAGTACCAAACTGGATGACATCGGCCCGAAGTCGGGACCGGTGGAGAGATTTGTTAAATATGGCCAAGACCGGATCCCGGTTGTAGTGCCGATGATGATAATGAAACCGTGTTTGGTGAAATGTGGGGACATAAACTTCAACAAGACCTTTCACTTCAAAAACGGTTTCCAGCGGGTAGAAGTAAATTCTCCCCTTCGATTTAACATCTACACTAGTGATCTAGTGGATTTTCTTAATCAAGCAATTTCATGCGCGAGGATATTGTTGGGTATAAGTCTGGAAAAAAGATTGATGTCGTCAACAGACTTCTGCAAGATGACTTCAATAGAATCAAACGTTTTTGCGACAACTGGAAATTAAAGGTCAATTTCCAGGAAAAAGAGAAGCCGGAGAACTTTTACATGCGGCATTTTTTATCTCAGACGTTACCATTATGACTTATCTCCGTGTCAGTTCGGGCCATCAGCCATACATCCAAAACTTAGTCGAAAGTTTCTCCAGACGATATCGCGGAATGTACAGCATGACGGAGTGGCATCGCACCTTGGGACCAACTTACCACCCAAACAAACCTTTTCTCGAACCACTCAGCCAAGCTCTGAAAGATGGTCAGGGATTTATCCCGACTTTTCCGCGGAGCCTATAGCTTGACGGAGTGGTATTTCACTGGGCGACAAGGCATTGGGACCCCACCTACCACTCGGGTTGGTTGAATTCAAACGGATTTTCTACCAGGTATGGTTTCTGTGCAGGCGGAAGGCTAATAACCTTGCCAGGAAATTATAATGGACAATTTAACAAGTCTCGGATATGGACCATATACCGGTGGAAAGACTTGCTAAATAAGGCCAAGACCCTATCCCGGTTGTAGTGGGGATGATGATGATGATGGCGCTTTCTGTGTATAAGAAATTTGGAAAAAATCTGTTAAAAATCGGCGAAAGTTGTGGGGCATAATTTTGAAAGGCTATTCCTTCTATTCCGTGCAAAGCGGTTGGTTCCTTGCAGTCTAGTCCACTGAGAATGCATTGAACAGCATCTGGAGCTTTATATCTGGCATGGAAGATGTAAATGTACTCATAGAAGTACTGCTGTGATCACAGGTAGCTTTAAAAATTACCATCTATTGGTGGATTCTCGAAAAATAGATTGACGAAAAGATAAATTTATCTTTTGAGTGTGCAGCATGTGTCCCTGTGGCCATAACTAACGGGAAGTGAGAAGAAAAATTACTGAAGTCACCCTGTCAATTTTCCGCAAATTTCTAAAATATGTCACAACTCACAGAGCACTAATTGTAGGAAGCGCACAAAGCTATGAAAATATGTTATGATTACAAGGCGAGTTCAGTTCCTCCTTTGTCATTCGACGAGTTCTTCTTTTGTCATCCAAGTTCAATTAGGGCAGTGTCATCGGTTCAAATAAAGTCGAGTCAGTTGAAGTCAAGGAGTTTTTATTAACTCGTGTTTTTAAATACGAGTACATTGTTTTGATTTAGAGACAACCTAGTTCTGGTATTGCTGTACAACCGGTAATACGTAAAATGGAAAGCAGACGTTACCAAAAACGCAGCTAGTCCAGTCAACATCGATACTTAAAGGAATCTTCTAAGCAGTCATTAGAGTCTCGTATGGCATGAGATGTTAGAAAACACAAATAACCCATCCACGATTACTCTTACGTTTATTTGACTAACCATGTAAAGAATTTCCTTCTCAACACTAATGAAGTAATCTTACAATTTGCGATTCTCTAAATCATTAAGACAATTGGCAAAAGCAAGGTAATCGCCACAACCACTAATTATTCAACGAGCAACTTTTCGTATCTTCATACCTGTACAATGGTACTTGCCTACTCTCAACCTACCTTTTAGTGTTCTGTTCCCACGACAACTCCATTTTTCAAGTTTCGAAGCAGAAACCGAAAATATATCTAATCAGCCAAGTTGTATCTTTCAATTTCCACGACGACGATTAATAAATTGAAATTTATCCTATATCCGCTGCAAACCAGAATTCTAAGAAGCAACTCACTTAATCACACCTGTAAAAGTGGTATCCATGGGTCAGCTACAATGTTAAGCTTTCACGTAGAGCACACGATCGCCTGGACAAGCAAGGAGGAACCGAAAACTCTCCAGGAAGGTGGCCCCATTCGAGATACCTTGACTGCCTCAAAGGAATGCAGTTTCCATTAAGTATCTGCGGCAGATATTGACTGGGCCAATCCGAGGGAACCCATTAGTTATTATTAATCAGCTGAGCAGCAATGCTACCCATAAAACTATCAAAGGATGCAAACCAAGCGGAAGAGGATTCATGACTGAGAGCGGTCATGATTGATTATATTATGGATGTCTGAAAATGTATCTAACAAGAAAACATAGCAGATGAGGTAGACATGTTCGGTTGCGATAAAAAGGCAGATAAACTGGAAGTGTTTATGAAGCTTGCACATCATTGGCTGAACATACCAGTCGACCACGCGGGTGGTATCTTATAAAACAGCAAGTCAGTGAAGAATGGGGAGTAACTTATACAAAGTTCTCAAGCGCGGTCTGAACCTTACAGTATTAATTTCAATGCGAGACAAATTTGAACCAGCTTCGGTTGAACTGAAACGATAGTAGTTTATACAAGTAGCAATTGATTCATTAATCAAAAAGGTCACAACAGTCATAAAAACACGAATATCGTCAGGAAGTTTAAGTGACATCATAAAAGTTACCAAGTTTGTGCCTAGTTTCTGCAGAACTAGTATAGTAGCGTACACTTTCTTTCTCCAGTTCTCTATTTCATGAAGGCTAGGAAGATATGTTCCCACGTACTCTGGCAGGCAATTAAAATGTGTCCACTGCAATTAAGGTGAAGTACTAGATACCCTAGAGATATAAAGTTATTAGGCAGGCTTCAGAGAAAAACCGCATAAGGATAGGGTTATACTAAACTTCTAGGCTTTATTGACTGAATCATCTAAGATGATGCCATAGAAAATCGTGATTCATGCCCTCGTAATAACAGATTCTAATAATGTAAGTGAACGAGCAAGGATCTAACAAGTAACAAGAGGTTGAACACCGATCCACTGATGCACAGAAACGTCAAGGCTCCTTAAAAACCCGACAATGAGTAAAGCGAATCAACTAATTCGCGAGGAGCTGAGTGCGTATCTTATCTCTCAACAGTCTTTATACACTTTTAGTATCTCATTTAATTTAATCTAGAGACTACCCAGTATCACCCGTTTAAGTTCGAACTGGTTTGAGTAGTGGACGCTAATTTATTAACGAGAGAATTTTAATGATTTCCCGGTAAATACGGACTGAATGGATCTTTTAGGTAGTACAAGTTCCCGGTTCAGTCCAACGATCAAATCAAGGTGGAGCAGCCAGTAAGTAGGTAGAGATTCGAATGGCTTCATCCTAAATTAAATCCCATCGATTGACTTTCCACATATGGAAGGGGAACATTTGTACTTTGATTAGTTAATTTTTTTTTCCACTGCCGAACTTCTACGGGTTACCACCATATCTAATGCCAGATCTTGAATACGATTTTGTTGCAAAACGCCTTGAAACAAATTGCTGCCAAGAGGACAGCCGGCATCTCATCACCCAATCAGTTTGATTCTTTATTTAGCGAGTTTTAATGGCAGATGTATGTAGATCACACCCACCAGAATATTTCCACGGTAAGCCTTTGCCACATACCATTAACCGCGGTCTAATGCTGCACACGCTCCAACTCTTTGGTCACATTGTGCACTTGAAATCGCGATCTCAATTCTTTTTTGCCTCTTTGTCATTTTATCTTATTTAATTGCAATTAAAATACACTCACGAAGATAAACCATCACACAACCAGTTCATCGAGTATCCGTACCCTCTGCACAGTTTCGCATAAGAAGCCTTCCTAGGAAAACTTGTTAACCAGTTTTCTAGTCGTAGCCCACAGGCTTTTCCTACTCATCCTGTGTATAACAACAAGTTGAACAGCACAAGGAGCAACAGCAACAACGGCAAACAACGCGTAACTGCCGCCATCAGATGCCTGTCTACCAGCACCTCCCCACATTCGGTTAAGGAGCTTTGACTATCTAAGAGGCGAAATGTAAACGAATCGCTGTGCCAACGAGAAGTGCTGGAGCGGTATAATCAACTCGGGTACCATTAAAACAATAATAAGAGTAAAGCAGAAGTATTTGCACTTGACACTAATTACTTGGAAAATCTTTACCACTCGCTGGTGATTGTGTTTGAGGAAAATGTCGCGATTCTTGATGAACGGCGGGCGCTGTTGGGGGTACGGTGAGAGGGTCTAGTAAATGAGGAAGTGGCAGGGGTGATTGTTCTAAAGGCCATTAAGACACTCGACTAAATCTAACGGAGAAGTATTGTTGGAAGTGTTTCCTTGGCTCCTTGCCCAGTGGAGCCGATCGGAGTAGCGAAATAAATAAATGCCTTCAAGAGGCAGGAGGTTGAAACATGTGTGCATGCTTGTATTTATGTGGGTTCAACTGACGAATCTGCAATATTACAGCGAATCAATTTGTTTAAACTTGTGGAACTTACAGTTAATTTATTTCAGTGTTTCTTGTGCACTGTCATGAGATTGATTATTTTATGGCTGATGAGTTAACAAAGAACATCATTAGTGTTAGCTTCTATAGCATAGAAAGGTTGGAGATAAGTTGAAAGGAGGCTCCAGAATATTATGGATATAAAGATAAAAATGAATAAGTCTGTTACACTTAAGTAGGTGTAACGATTGCGATAAAAAAAAAACCGCAAGTATTCATTTTCAGACAACATCACATTTCAGTCTCATGCGCTCGTATCCAGTTTGTGGAAATCCGACCATTTGCTCACATTTTTCACGCCAAATGTATATATTACGTTGCCTTGTGACGTATGCCTTTTAACTAACCTAGTCGTGGGAAAATCTGAGTTAGTGACGGTATAACCGCAATACAAAACGATATTCTAATATTTATTTTATGTTTTTACACAGAACGTAACTACAAAAGTGTTTTAAAGAACATTTAAATGCCAAAGCACAGTGTGTATCAAAAAGGGATATAAGATATAGAAAAGAAAACCGATGTACATTGGTTAAGAATGTCTGAAAAAAATAATGCCGATGTTACGGCCACAACCACCCATCCCATAATACTTACCCCTTTGGACCCAATCTCCACCACTAATTGCGATACACGCCAATAACATCCAATTAAAGCATGAGACACTCCCAAGCCATAGCATTACCCCATACATCAAATGGTCCCACATCAATGCAATACCAAACAAATTGAACTAAACGTTCAATTTGCTCACAATGAAAACTTAGATAGGATAATCGAACCACAGGGTCGCCACAAAAATCCCTTAAGATCCAAATGTGCGGACTAGATGTCTTTCTTCAAACAAAATCGTTGAGAATCATAAAATGCGCGCCAGCAATTTTATGATCATCTAGAAATATGGTTACCCACAACCATTAACACAATCAGCGTCGTTTTCCGTTTTAACCAAACCAAGTTAAAACAAACAACTCGCGCCATAAAACCAACTACATGTACGTTTATCGCCGACCGACACAAAGGATCGTAAATGCTCATCGGCAAGACCCTTTGTTGATTGTTCTTTTGTGTTTCCTCTTTCGATCCCAAATTTGGGAAAGACAAAGAAAGGAAAATCCTTTTATCTGCAGGATAAGAAAATCTTGAAGTGAGTTGGTTTTCATGAGTTGAGCGGAACGGTCGGGAGTTGGTTGAGAGACTGGGCGAATCGGTCACCAAGAGTAAGGTGCCCATTAGCAAAGAGTTAAATAATTAAGTGACCTAGAGTAAAGTGTCCATTAATAAGGAGTGTGTCATTTTAAAGTAGAAATTATCTAACAGTTTGTGAACATAAGATCCAAAAGAACCTAAGACTAAATATATTCAGTACTACCTAAAATAAAGTAGACATTATCTAAAGATTTGTGTACATAAGAACATGAGACTAAATATATTCATTATTACCAAAAAAGGAAACAAGAGTATTTTATTTAAAGTGGAAATTATCTAAAGGCTTGTGTACATAAGATTCAAAAGAACATAAGACTAAATATATTCAGTGATACCTAAAAAGGAAATAAGAGTGCGTTATTTAAAGTGGGTGGAAATAAAGAACCATTACATTGGCGCAGGCGGTAGGATTTGAGGAAACCTGAATATCGTTAACTCGTAAGCGCTTGAATAGCCCGAATCTGAAAAGAACTTATAAGCGAAACCACACACAAATTAACGAAAAAGGTGCAGAACAGAGTAGTGAAAAACACAAAAAAAAAAACAAAGTGACGAAAAAACATACAATCTACAAATAAAAATAAAAAAAAATAAACATCAACAAAAACGGCAGCAGCGAATCAACAGCAGCAGTAGCAACTGACAGCAACAGCTTTACCAACAACAGCCACGGACGTGAGTTAAGTGACCTTATTTCTGTTGTATATTAAAATTTTTTTATATATTAGTAATAACTTTTATACCAGGTTACACATAATTTATCGTTTAAAAAAAAAAAAAAAAAAAAAAAAAAAAAAAAAAAAATATATATATATATATATATATATATATATACATATATATATATATATATATATATATATATATATATATATATATATATATATATATATATATATATAAACAAAATTAAGTTTCTGTCATCTCTATATGCAAACCAATATCATGTTAGACATCAAATTAATAATGAAATTAATATCTGAAATCGAAAACAACCATCATTGGGCAAAAAATAAATCGAATAATTAAATAAAGGCACATTTAAAATCAAATATCGTCGTGCTTGTTATCTTTTATTTTTAAACTTGAAACAAGCCAATAATTTCAATTCTATATCTGACCTTACCTCTCTGACCATAACTTGTAACTTAAAGGGGGTCTTTTAATTACGTGCTTGTTCTAATTTTATATTTTTCTACTGACTCCCCAAAGTGGACGGCCGTCTTTATCAATGCATTACGACAAGTAAGATAGTTTAAAAAAAATTCATTAAATACTATAAATATCCTGATCATTTATTTGTCTTTTAATTAACATTTATTAAAATATACATGTATATATATTATATTATAGTTCTGTATGATTTGTTATAATCTGTGAAAACAGACAGCTTTAATTTAGCAGTTTGTCTAGGAGCCATGTTCTTTCTTGTTTTACCTTTGGTTTAAATTCGCTTTCACCTGACTATTACCCTTTAGCAATCATGTGTGTATATTTGTCTATATATTTCGGGTCTTTCCACTTCTATATATATATATTTAACAAAACCAATTGTCACCATATTACTATCTTTGCATCTGTCCTTATATTTGTCCATATTTCGCGATCGTTCAAATGGAAGTTTTCAATAATTGGGAATTATTTCCACATCTGTCTATATATTATATATATATATACAATGTCACTCGATTTTAAATATTAAACATTGCAAACACCTTCGGAGCAGTGATAGTCCTCGTCCCCATAGCATTCCCTATTTTCTTTTTCAGCGACTGTACTAATTTAATTTGCGAGTTTGTAGACTGCCTTTTTTCTCCCCCTTTTTTTTAATCCAAATCAAGTTCACAAAAATGACTGTCGATTACACCAAGGTTGTGAAGTTGTCAACACAACTAATCCCCATCTTCTCTGGGGAACACAACCCACATTTAGGTGCCGAACTCCACACATATCTAGATTGTTGTAACATAGGAGAGTTTTTAATTGTCTCCGAGTAGACGAACACAATATTTACCTGCATATCCTCCGCACCAGGTTGCGAGGAGAAGCATCTGCATTGTACGCGTCCACTCCGTTTTCATCTTTTGAAGAAGCAGAGGATCTACTAAGGAAAGTTTACCAGCCAGTAGAAAACTACCAAGATTTGGTTAATAAACTACTGGCTACCAGACAGAACCCAGCGGAAGCAGTCATCTTGTTCCAAATACGTTTGAAGAAAACGTTAGAAAGATGCAACCTGGCAGCGGAGAAGAGATGTGGCTCCGTGTCCGCCGAGGGTATAAAAGTACAGTTACACGACTTTGCCAGGAGTGTGTATAGAAGTGGACTTTTAAATCCATACTACCGTCAATTTCTATTATCAATGGACGGAGAACCACTTGACACTCTAATGCAAAGGTCGTTAGAATTGGAAGAACTCGAAAAACTTCAGTCGAACTCACTCTCGTCTTCACAATCTTCACCGATATACCATTCTTCTCTTTTCGCAGCAACCCCAACCACGCATATATTTAATTCAATTACAGATACAAAGGTGGGTCCTCAAGTGATAGAGCTTAAACCTAAATCCCCTGAACCCAAAGTAGTTCCCTACACAACCCATTACGCAGGATGCCTCTATCATCAAAATAACTTGTAGCTACTGCCAGAAACGGGGGCATACCTATGAAGAGTGTGTAAAACGGAAAAACACACCCCTTTGTACACACTGTCAGCAAGTAAATCACGATATCCGTGATTGCTGGCGATTAAAGGACGGTAAAAGGATTCTGCCCATAAGGCAGATTTGCGACTTCTGTGGCCAGCAGGGCCACAACCTAGGATCCTGTCAGCAAAAGCTGAAATGGGAATCGTGAATTCAATGCCATTTTTTTTTTTAAATCTTCCCCTTCAGAACAAGAAAGAAGTAGGCCAAAACACTCCGTAGCAAAAAGGAGCTACCACATTAGGACTCCGTGCTCGCCAATAAGCAACATACCAACTGTCCAGCTACCAATAGATGTAGGTGTAAATAAAAACACGAGTCTAGTAGTGGACACTGGCGCTGAGATAAGTCTGATTACCAAAAGTAGTCTCAACGAATCAGACGTTAAGATTAATCGGCGAGAGGCTTGCACCTTACATATGCCGTTTGGAAGTATCCGGACCTTGGGAAGCCGCAAGGTGAACTTCCAACTGAATGATAGGTCTAAACTCCCATGCAAGTTTCAAGCAGTGAGCAGTTTGCCCGATCTACCAGAAGACGGACTACTTGGAAACGATTTTCTGTCGAAGAATTGCAATGTGGAAGGCCCCAAACAGTGCATCACATTTACTCGAACGGAAATGAATCCAACGTATTTAGTGTGCCGATCAAATTCTCAACGGTTGGGAAAAGTGCACCTGAAAACAAATAGTATAAAGGAAAACAAGAGCAAGTCCAAGATAAGTGGAAATCTTTTCAGGTTAAATTTTAACTACAAAAAGAGGAACCCCAAAGAGTCAAGTGGTCATGATACAGGTGTTGATCGAATAACGGACACTCTATCATCAAATTCATCAAACTCGCTCGAAACTCCCGAAAAAATAACAAACTCAATGAGATTGCTACTGTACTCAGGGTTTATCACAATTCCCCTTCCGGTGGGCATCAGAGCGTCACCAAATCGTATAATAAAATACGACAAAGGTACTGGTGGCCGTCCATGCTCTCCGATATTAGGAAATATTAGAAGCAGTGTGAGGAATGCCATTCGTTGAAGGCAACCACCTGCTCCGGAAGTGAAACGAAACCACAATCATTTCATGCGGGAAACATGGTGTTAATGAGGTGTAAAAACCATAAGGGCAAACACATACCCATTTGGAAGGGCCCCTTTCTTATTACAGCAGTAACTGGACCAGACTATACGACCATCGAAGTTGGTCAAAATTCAATACTTGTTCATAACAATAGACTAAAACCTTATTTCTAGACCCCACCCTCAACCTAGCCCCAACCTTCTTCCCACTACCAACCCGAAACAATTGCTATTCCCAGGGTGTACGATTATCGCCTATCCGCTGCCAAATTGTAAACAACCGTGATTATCTTAACAAGATAATTCGGAATATTTACGAGAGTAAAGCCAACAAAGGAAATACTCCAGTCCCACGATTCCTTTGTAGAATTTCGCACCCATTAGAAGGATCTAATGGATTTCGGTTATGTTCACAAAAGGCAAACAACTACGGGCTGTACGCCCGAACAATCATCTCCGTTCTGCGCGCCAGATGTTTTGTGCAAATAAAGGCGGCACGAAATCGACAACCGTCGATCTGAATTTCGATCACCACAACAAGGGTGATGATGAAGATTATAATGATAATGATCATTTGTAAGATTTCTCCTTTTCCAGATCCGATGGAAAATTCTCCCTTTGAGATGCAAAGGGAAGTTTTACGTTGCTAACAGATACGATGGGAAAATCTGTTAGCAGACAGGATGAGAAATTTCCTTTTGTAGATGCAGCCGGAGTAATGGAATCTGGATATCTGTGTGTGAAGACAGACAGTCTAGTTAGAGAACCTCGCCGAGAATGTCGACCCGCGCAACGTATTAAAACTCGAAGAAACGCTCAGCAATTCAACGCGCGCAGGTCCGTGATCCTCACTGATCCTCACTAGGACATCCGGAAAAGTGTATCGGTTCATCTCATTGTTCGCAAAAATAATTAAATGAAATGAGAATAGTAGATTCGGAGACTGGGACGATTATTCTCATCGCAACCCTTTCGTGGAACTCGTAACGTGTGCGGTTCTAATTCACCTCGTTTGGAATTGTGCTGAAAACATTAAGGCTAAACGTGTTAGCCAGGAAGAAATAAGAACATTTTCAAATTAAGACGATTCGATGTGTTGTCAACATTTTGTTGTTTCCTTTTCTGCAACATACAACTAACCAAAATAAATGTACAAACAAGTAATTGTAACACTTGACACACAAAGAGTAAAATAAAACAAAAATTATCAAAAGATATAAAAAAACATACAATATCAAAACAAAACAATTCTCACAGTGTTTCTTTTGCGGCCGATTCGCTCCGTGCTCAGGTTGTATTATTTTCTCCGGTGAGAACAGTGTTCGGCGGTACATTGTATCCACACATAGCGAAAGACTAAACACACGCCAAAGTATTGACTTTATCCGCCAAAACACCACGCACGTCCCTACAGGCGCCCAAGGAGTATTATCTCCTCTTCAAAGAATAATACTCATTTTATAAAGGGGGAAAGATTGTTACGGCCACAACCACCCATCCCGTAATACTTACCCTTTGGAGCCAATCTCCACCACTAATTGCGATACACGCCAATAACATCCAATTAAGGGATGAGACACTCCCCAAGCCATAGCATTACCCCATACATCAAATGGTCCCACATCAATGCAATACCAAACAAATTGAACTAAACGTTCAATTTGCTCTAATCAATTCAATTTCAAACAAATTGAACTAAACGTTCAATTTGCTCACATTGAAAACTTAGATAGAATAATCGAACCACAGGTTCGCCACAAAAATCCCTTAAGATCCAAATGTGCGGACTAGATGTCTTTCTTCAAACAAAATCGTTGAGAATCATAAAATGCGCGCCAGCAATTTTATGATCATCTAGAAATATGGTTACCCACAACCATTAACACAATCAGCGTCGTTTTCCGTTTTAACCAAACCAAGTTAAAACAAACAACTCGCCCCATAAAACCAACTACATGTACGTTTATCGCCGACCGACACAAAGGATCGTAAATGCTCATCGGCAAGATCCTTTGTTGATTGTTCTTTTGTGTTTCCTCTTTCGATCCCAAATTTGGGAAAGACAAAGAAAGGAAAATCCTTTTATCTGCAGGATAAGAAAAGTTTTCGTCCGATGAAAACATGAAAATTGAGGGAGTGGGTTAAAAATCTTGAAGTGAGTTGGTTTTCAAGAGTTGAGCGGAGCGGTCGAGAGTTGGTTGCGAGACTGGACGAGTCGGCCAGCAAGAGTAAAGTGTCCATTAGCAAAGAGTAAATAATTAAGTGACCTAGAGTAAAGTGTCCATTACCAAGGAGTGTCTCATTTAAAAGTAAAAATTATCTAACAGTTTGTGAACATACGATCCAAAAGATCCTAAGACTAAATATATTCAGTACTACCTAAAATAAAGTAGACATTATCTAAAGATTTGTGTACATAAGAACATGAGACTAAATATATTCATTATTACCAAAAAAGGAAACAAGAGTGTTATTTAAAGTGGAAATTATCTAAAGGCTTGTGTTGGAGACGGAGCAGCACACGACGGCCGACTAGTAGCACACGACTGCCGACTGGCAGACTGAGCATCGCACATTTGTACTCTGGCTCCTTGTTCCTGTGACAACATGCGAACGAGGGAAAGGAGACAAAAAAGCGAATATAAGCAGCGGCAGTTGTGGAGTTGAGTATCAGTACAAGTCAAGCGACCAAACGCTGCACATCAATATTGATAAGAAAATTAACGGATAGATTGGTTATATTTAAATAAATTTGAATTAATAAATCGAGTTTACAAATTGGTCCTTCGACCCGGAGCAAGTCATCGAGGGAAACACAGCAGCTGCCGACTGGACAACACAAGCTGTGCAACGTGGGATCCAAGCGTTTCAACTACAACGAATTGAAGCACACCCTCTGCGACCAAGCAGACAGACGGCCGTGCAGCCTAACCAGCCAGTAGCAAACAGCAGCGCACTCAGTTGCTTAAGCTACAGCCGATCCACAAGCATCGAATTCAAGTAGCTAGTGGCAATTTCGATCCACAAGCATCGAAAGGAAGGCAGCTGAACCACAATGGCTACCAGTGATTCGCCAAGCAAGGCAATGGTGGATCAGACTGTTCCGGCAAGCAAACGAAGACGAAGAGTCCTTAAGGGATTCCTCACGCGTTTGGAGGAGTTCGCGACCAAGGCGAATGAAGTGACCAGAGAGGAAGTCGCATGCAGACTAAGCAAGCTGGAAGACGCGTTTAAATCCTTTGAGCGCCTCCAGGAAAGCATCGAGGAGAACGATCCGGACCTGGACATCGACAGGGAGAACGAGGGGCGAGCAGCCTTCGAGGAACGATACTTTTCGCTGCAAGGCAGACTCACCCAGCGTTTGAACGTGTCAACAAGCACGGGCGCCACCGTATTGGATACTTCAGGAGACACCCTGGGACCGTTAACTACTCCAACGCTAACAGTGGAGCAACCAGGAATGGAGAGGTTGCTTGACACACTAAATTCCAGCCAGACGTTCATGAACAGCTTGGTGGAACAATTGGTTACGCGGTCAACAGGCCTGACAGCAACAGATTCCACCGTTGGAACGGCAACCCGACCGATCAAGCTGAGGCATATCGACGTGCCTACCTTCGATGGGGACTACAAGCAGTGGGTAACGTTCCGGGATTTGTGCAAACCACTCATCCACGACAACCCCCAGTTATCAGCAGTAGAGAAATTCCAATTTCTCCGGACTTCCTTAAGAGCGGACGCATTATCATTGGTTCGCAATGTTCCGGTCACGGCGGCAAACTATCTGGAGGCTAGGGCTGCACTGGTCTCGCGGTATGACAAAAGGAAGATCTTCATGGAGGCACATCTGCGATCACTAATGACGATTGCAGCTATCCAAACACCGGGTGCTACGGAGTTCCGCAGATTTATCAACGGCCTCTTCGAGCAGGTTCGGGCTTTGCGAGCATTGGAGCTACCAGTGGAGCACTGGGGTTGTTGGTTGGTGTTCACTACAGTCGAGAAGCTCGATAGTGAAACTAGGCAGCTATGGGCTCGAGAAACCAGCAGGAACGAGATGCCGACATTCGAGGAGCTGGCCGAATTCCTGGAAGCTCGACTCACAGAACTAGAGAGCATTCCGACAGCGAAGAGCAATTCAAAGGGTCACTTTGTTCGGGACAGAGGTATAGCAGCTGGTCCATCCAAGAAGACGTACTCGGCAATCACATCACCAGGGACGGCTAAGTGCCCCAGATGCGCGCAGCCGCATCCATTGTTCCGATGCAGTGCATTCAGGAATCTCTCAGCTCTACAGCGAGATCAGTTTGTCCGCCGCCACAAGCTATGCAGAAATTGCCTCAGCTCCGACCACAGCATTGCCCAATGTGAGAGAGGGAACTGCCGAGAGTGTAACGGGCGGCACAACACCCTGCTGCACCAATCGGTAGACGTTCCGATGTTATCACCAAAGGTTGAACCATCAGACGGATCTTGCGCGACAGTACAAACCCAGGATTCACTACTACCTACAGCAATAGTAACGGTGATGGACGACAGAAACCAGTTGGTTCCATGCCGGGTGCTGCTGGACTCAGGCTCGACCACATCCTTAGTCCGAGAATCATTCATTCAGCAGTTGGGCCTGCGACGCACGCAGACGAAGGTGAAGATAAGTGGCATAGGGGAAGCGAATCCACAACTCAGCCGAGGAAAGGTCGAGATGCTGCTGAAAGGGCGAACAGGGGAAACAAGTATTCGGAAAACGGCATTGGTGATGGGACGATTGACTTCGGATCTGCCGTCAAGATCACTGGAACATGACTGGAGAAGCTTTTCATCGCTGGCGTTGGTCGACCCGCTATTCCACAAATCAAGACCCATTGACTTGTTGCTGGGTTCGGACACTATCTTCCAGATCCTGCGCGATGGACGACTGATGGATCCCGATAGTAAAATGATGGCGCAGAACACCATATTCGGATGGGTAATCGCAGGGAGTTGACCAGCTCTGCTCGATCAGGAACAACATTGCTGCACTGTCAGCCAACAAGTCGACCCATTAGAGGGTACACTGCCAATAAATATGCCTACATATAACGATGTCGGCAACGGTAAAGCTGCGAATACGAATTATCAGCAAGCTCCTTATGTTCCGACATCGGTGTATCAAGGTGGAAATGAACTCGGAGTTTCTCCATCATCTTCCACACAACCACAGCAACAAAATTTCCAAAATTATAATTTACCACCTGCTTCTAATATAACTCAGCAACCCTATTCCTCTGGTGCTACAAACACAATGACGGGCACTACGTACATAACCTCTCAAGTAACAAATGAACCACAGAGTTCTTATCAGGTATCTTCACAACCTTATTCAAATTCAGGGACTGCGCTGAATGGGCAAATGCAAATTCAACAACAACCACCATCACTGCAACAGCATCAAACTTTGCAACAGCCACAATCGTTGCAACCACAAATTATTCAACAACAGTCTGTGCCACAACAGTCTGTACCACAACAGTCTGTACCACAACAGTCTGTACGACAACAGTCGGCGCCACAACAGTCTGTACCACGGCAGTCTGTGCCACAGCAGTCTGTACCACAGCAATCAATGGCACAGCAGTCTGTACCGCAGCAACCCATGCCACAACAATTTATGGCGCAGCGGCATGTCTCTCATCAAACCTTGCCACAGCCTATGACTCAGCAATCGGTGCCACCACAGCATATGACACAGCAAAGTATGCAGCAGCAATCTGTTCCGCAACAGTCTTTGGCCCCACAACCTATGGGGCAGCAATCTATACCACACCAATCTAAAGGCCATCAAAATTATGTACCGACTGCGTCAAATCCAGCGGATTACTTATCAAGCGGCCTTAAAGCAAAGGAGCTCACCGGAGCAGAGCTGTGGTGGCGAGGACCCACTTTTCTGCGAGACAAGGAGCTGAAGTTGCCTCGGACGCCCGCTCACCAAGTCCGAGAGACGGACACCGGGACACCGGTAGACCCCGAGAAGCGAAAGCCATCGTGCGTCGTAATACAGCAAGAGGAGCTGTCCATTACAAGAAGAGTCTCCAGCTTCACTCGAACGGTGCGAACAGTAGCGTGGCGGAAGGCGGACCTAACGGCCATTAGAGCCGGGAGAAGAGTATCAAGACGAAGCGAACTGGTTGCGCTCGACCCATTCATCGATGACCAAGGTATCCTGAGGGTGGGCGGAAGACTAGAGGCAGCAAGGATGGAATACCGGCAACATCACCTTGCAAAGATCATAGTGAGGGATTTGCACTTGAGACTGATGCACGCTGGAAACCGGTTACTGCTCGCCGCGGTGAACTTCCGTTACTGGATCATAGGGAGTCGAGGACTTGTCCGGAGGGTCATCGCTGAATGCACGGTTTGCATTCGTCACAAGGGACGGGTGCTATCCCAACAAATGGCAGCATTACCAGCCAGTAGGATTAATCCCGCACGGCCATTTAGTAACACCGGCGTCGATTATGGAGGTCCTATCACTCTTCGGACATGGAAAGGACGCGGCGCGAAGCGAGTCAAAGGCTACATCTGTCTCTTCGTATGCTTGGCAACCAAGGCAATACATCTCGAAGCGGTTAGCGAGCTGTCCAGCGGGGCTTTCCTGGCAGCATTAATGAGAGCTCTCGCGCGTAGAGGTTTTTGGCGCACTTTATGGAGTGATAATGGTACCAATTTCGTGGGGGCATGCCGAGAACTGCGAGAAGTTTATGAACACATAAACCGGAAGGCTACCCAGGACCGGATCATGACGGAGTTGGCCACCAACGGCATCACTTGGAGATTCTTTCACCCGGCAGCTCCCCACTTTGGTGGCTTGTGGGAGGCAGGAATCAAGTCCGTGAAGCATCATCTGAAGCGATCTATTTGAAATGCGTTTCTGATGTTCGAGGAGCTCACTACCGTGTTGGCCCAGATCGAGGCTTGTCTGAATTCCCGACCGCTGGTCGTCCTGCCAACAGAGCCTGGCGACCCCGAGGTGTTGACCCCCAGTCATTTCTTAGTTGGAGGACCGGCTATGAGCGTCCCGGAAGTCGATCCGGGAGAGACAACAATCACTTGGCGGTCCAGATGGAAGTACTTGCAGGCGTTGCATCGAGCATTTTGGTACCGGTGGAAGAACGAATACCTCCACACGTTGCAGGCTCGCAACAAATGGTATCATCCGGAACCAAACCTAGGAAATCCGGTCGTGGTGCTTCTGAAGGACGAGCAACTATCTCCGACCTATTGGCCCATGGGAAGGGTTATCGAGCTTCATCCTGGCAGAGATGGCAAGGTGAGGGTGGCAACCGTAAAGATTCAGGGGGGCACCGTTAAGCGACCCGTTACGAAGTTAGTACTACTCCCGGTTGCAGAGGATGAGACGGTTGAACCGACAGTTCAAGGTGGGCGGAATGTTGGAGACGAAGCAGCGCACGACGGCCGACTAGCAGCACACGACTGCCGACTGGCAGACTGAGCATCGCACATTTATACTCTGGCTCCTTGTTCCTGTGACAACATGCGAACGAGGGAAAGGAGACAAAAAAGCGAATATAAGCAGATAAGAAAATTAACGGATAGATTGGTTATATTTAAATAAATTTGAATTAATAAATCGAGTTTACAGCTTGTGTACATAAGATTCAAAAGAACATAAGACAAAATATATTCAGTGATACCTAAAAAGGAAACAATACTGCGTTATTTAAAGTGGGTGGAAATAAAGAACCATTACACCGAGGACCCGGCATATAGAGCGTCACATAATCGTGTGGGGCGTCTGGAGAACGGCGGGGCGGCCCATGTTTTTTCGTGCGTCTGAAGATAATTTTTACCTTAACTAATGTGCACTTTTTGATTGATGGGTACCACGAGAATATATTTGATGCGGTAAAATGTATTTACAAGGTTAAAATAAGCAGCGATCGTCGAATTCAGTTCCGTTCTTGTTCTAATGACGGAATTAGAAGACGTGCGCCCGGATAAGTTTCATTGTTCGATTAAACATTTTATCGAGGAAGCCCGTGGTTGCTTTACATGTCCCTGATAACATATGATAATTGAATTCAAGTTAAGGATGGATATCGCTTTCTAGATTGTTCCCAAGTTAGACAGAATAAAATTTGTCTAGCTTCTGTTAAGATGCTTCATACAATTAGCCGTATTTTCCGCAGATTCAATTATGTGGACGGATCCAAGTTAAAAGTGTAATTAATTCGACGAATAATAATTGATAGTTCGTTGGCCTCATTTTTGGGAGTATCTGTGGTATCTTTTAATTACACTCCCTTGCGGGGCGTGGTAACCTAATTTTACGTAAAACATTCTCAACTGAAAATCTTTTTCTAAAAAACTTATTGAGGAACCCTTGTATTCCAATTGTATGGGTGGAGAGGAGGGGGGGGGGGGGGGGCAGATTCGAGAACGAGATGCATAAGGTTTCATGTGTTGTTTTTTCACTATCATGGAATGGACGAGAGAAATCCTTGACTCCTTTTTGAGGTCGGCACATTGACTAGTCGAAAAAGTAGGAATACAAGGGTTGTTCAATCAGTTTTTAGAAAAAGATTTTCAGTTGAGAACGTTTTTCGTCTATTCGTACTTTTTCCAAACCGACTCATATCTTTGCTTTGCCACAAACGAATTACTATGCATATATAAATGCAGACAGGGCATTCGTTTCTTCCACCGACCCAAAATACGATATACAATTTTCATTGTATAAAGTATCCCAATCCATTAGCACCTTTTTCTAATGGCTATGCGTCTATCTACGCAAGGGCATCACTCATCCAAGACTTTTATGATGCCCTTGTCCCATCTTTCCTTTTAGCACCATTTCCACCATGCATTGCCGTCTATTTATTTAGCCACTTTGTCCTTACCGTCATTAAGATTTGTTGTGAATGTGTAAGCTGTGTAAATAGTGTACTGTAAAAATAAAGAAGAATAATAAAAGGCATAATCGACAAACAATAAAATAAAAACAATATCTTGTGTATTTATTTCGGTGGTTCAGTGTCCGGTCGGTTATGAAGATAAAACATTGGTTTATTATTTCTGTTCTTCTTGGTAAACGGTTTGCTGCGTTACTCAGAGTTGTGTCCAACGAACATATAGTGATGATGGAGGAAGAAGGGAACCCGGTGCAGTACGCCTGCACACCATACTTCTTCCCCACACTCTACAGAATGGATTTATCCCCACAGATGCGTTTCCCTTCTTGGATAGAAAAGGACTTATCCAAAACAAGCATGGAGTCCGCGGTTCAAGGGATAATCGAATCCTCCATGATAGCGATATCTCTAATACTCCAGATCGGATATGTTTCAATATGGTGATAATTGAAAGAGATAAATCTAAAAGAGACCGAACTCAACCCAACTGGTGGTGGGTGTGTGACGAAGATATGACAACACGTCCCTAAAAATGATGCGCCTTTTAGTTGAGACGCTCCCTCTTTCTCTTCCTTCATATTTAGCGTAGCTTAATTAATTTAGTTATTTTAGTTTTAATCGTTTTGTTTTTAAACGATTCTTGTTACAACAACAAATAATATGTATATATATATATTGCGTTAGCATAATTGTAAAAGAGGAAGACCTCTTATAAACTGATTACACTGTAAGCAAAATTATAATAATTATTATACGCGGAAAAGCATAAACAAAAAACAGGTATTGCATAATTTAGAGTGCTTCCAAAAAGCCAGTAAGCTAACATTAGAACAATAACTGTAAAATAGGGCATGCATTTAGTCTTACATGAAGAAATATGTATAATTTGATTTTGAATTAAAATAAATGCGGACTTCTTCAATGGAGATATCTGTTATAATGTTTGCAAATGGCGTCGTACGTCAATCAGTATACAAACAGACAACCAGACAAAATTGTAAATGTCCAAATAAAGATTTCCATCATTGATTATGATTAATTTTGCGCCACCTTATAGTATGGGCTGTATCCCATTACAGGAACTGTGTTCGTTTTTTTCAATGATTGTTTATCTCCTTGTTCTTTCAGTGATCTTTTTCGTAAAAAGAATTGGCGCTGGATGAAGGAGAGATCGTAACGATTGTTTATTTCTTGATCGTGTTGCCAAACCATGGGATTTCTTTATGGCTGTAGGAAGCTGGCGATTCCACACCTCCCATTTTTGTTTAACCAAGAAATGGATTCCCAAACAAATGTGTCCTTCAATACCTGCACAGGGGTGGTCGGTTGGTAGAGGATTATGCGTATATATTGGGTGAAGGACATTAGGATATACGGACACCTTATCTGGGTAAAGAGGTACTCCGCTTAACAGGTCATTTGGGTGTTCGTAGAATCGCCACAGGAGGACAATGTTAGGCGTGACCTTGGGAAAACCTAATCAGATGATGAAGAGTGGAGGAAAGACAGGGAACCGTGGGGTACCCGAGTTAATAAATTGGAATCACAGTAGTTTTATATTAATTAATCTCATTTTGTATCTTATTACAACTATGAATCCCCCGCTTGGTAGAAACCTTGACGTGGTGCAAGGGCTTAAACTACAATGAATCACTCAGGCTATGCTGACGGAAGCATACGCTTGCAGTAGGGCCACCCATGTGAGACAGGCTAGCGAGGAGTAACACGCAAAGATCTACCACCCCTAATCCAGGGTGTTACGCGTCACCGGGCCCATTGGGTGGTTTGAAGCCAGGAGTATTCCGGCTGTATTATAAGGGCGCCTCTCTGACACCGGGTCGAATCAGAACAGTAAGCAGACCTTACCATATCAAAGAGTGGCTCTGCTGTGGCGGACTATCTGAAACCCCAAGACTCGTGGGAATAAAAATGAATAATCAATACGAGTATACAAAAAACAATCTCACAAAAAAACCCGATAGGCGTAGGTGTGATGAGCCGACACTACCATATGGGAACAAATCATCAAGAAAACACCGACTCGGCAAAAAGAAGACGTAGGGAAAAACGAAAAAAGCGGGATATACGCGTCGGCACGTGGAATGTTCGAACATTATATAAGCCTGGCGTGTGGAGGTACCGATACACATAACCTCGGAACCGGCTTCATCATAAGCAAGAAGTCCATGTAAAAGATGTGCAATTGATTAATGCCCGAATGTCGATGCTAAAAATACAGGGACCCTGGTATAATTATGTATTTATAAACATACACGCCGCAACAGAATCTACCGACGAAGTAACGAAGGACACGTTCTACGAGACCCTAGAGGAAGTATTTGATGGGATCTCATCATTCGATGTTAAAATCCTCCTCGGGGACATTAACGCGAAAATTGGAAACGAAGATATCTTCCAACCAACTATAGGTAAAGAAAGTCTACACGACGTTTCAAATGATAATGGAACTCGAATTATTACGTTCGCGGCGTCAAAAGATCTGTTAGTGAAAAGTATGATGTTCGAGCCCAAGCAAATCCATAAAGTCACATGGATATCACCCGACGGCGTAACCCGTAACCAAATAGACCACTTCCTTATAGACAAAAGACACCACTCGAATATCCTTGACGTAAGGTCATATAGAGGAGCAGATTGCGACTCCGATCACCTTCTAGTGATATGCAAAATTAGGAGTCGGCTCGCAGCAAACCCACATGGGCAGTCGCGGGAGACGAGCAAAAACTTCGACATTGATAAACTAAAAGACCTGCGCAAAAAAGGCTGAATATCAAGAAGAACTAACGAATAGATTTAGCATCCTAGAGAAGGGAGTAGTGAGGAAGAGGAAACCAATAAGCTGGGCACTAAATGGGCATAGATCAGAGACACTATCAAACAAACAGCCCAAAAGATATTAGGATTTAATAAAACAATTAAGTCCAAATCTTGGTTTGACGATGAGTGCATGGCTAAGATAGAAGAACGTAAATGCCTCAGAGTGATCCACTTAGAAAGATATGACGAAGTCAACGCAGAAAGATACGCGACAATTCGGAAAGAGACAACGAGACTTTCAAACGCAAAAAACGCGAATGGGAGAAGACTCGGATCGAAAAAATCCTAGAAAATGCCAGAGCAAAGAATATCAGAGGTATGTATGCCGCCATAAGTTCAATTAGAAATGGCCACTGAGGGAGAGCCAAAATAATACGAGGCATAAACGGCTGTCTGGTAACAGAAACAAGCAATATCATGACAAGATGGAAGCAGTACTTTGAGAACCTGCTCAATGTACGCCCCATCAGCCACCAATAAACGCACCAGACGTATATACAGCCGAGCCTCAGGTCCAAGAGCCCTCTTTCAACGAAGTTCTAGAAGCAATAAATCGATTGAAAAACAGCAAGGCTCCCGGAGTCGACTGCATACCGGCAGAGCTTGTGAGGCATGTAGGAGAGGCAACCGCTCGAAAGATCCACCAACAATATGCGATAAGGAAGTCACTCCGGAAGAATGGAAAACCGCAATAGTCGTCCCCGTTTTCAAAAAAGGCGACAGATTTGACTGCGAAATTACAGAGGAATATCCTCCCAACCTCCCAACCACATACAAAATACTAACAAATGTCATACTGGCGAGAATCGCACCGTACGCAGAAGAAATATTGGGAGACTACCAATGCGGATTCTGTAGGAACCGGTCAACAAGCGACCAAATGTTCACAATAAGACAACTACTGGAAAAGAAATGGGAATACGGGGAGACGGTTCACCAACTGTTCGTTGACTTCAAAAAAAGCTTACGACTCAGTCGCAAGGCAAAGACTTTACCATATTGTGTTTGAGCTGGGAATCCCGAAAAAATATGCCGCCCTCATTCAAATTTGCATGCACGAAAAGAAAGGGCGAGTTAGAATTGGAAACCTCCTCTCAGAACCATTTGAAATCCGGGACGGAGTAAAACAGGGCGATGGCCTCTCACCATCTCTCTTTAACCTTGTGCTCGAGTATATCCTCAGAAAGGTACTAGACGACAACATGGCCGAATCATCGCTGAACGGGGTCACACAAGTGCTCGCATATGCGGATGACATCGCTGTTTTGGGCGATAATCTAGAAACTGTAAGTAAAAACAGTGAAATCGTCATGTAAGCGGCAGAAGAGGTGCGCCTAGAAATAAATGAAGACAAAACAAAATACATGATTACGACGAGAGCAGGTGGACCTCAGACAGCACACATAAACATCAGGCGCAGGATATTTGAAAATGGCAAATAAGTTAAATATCTGGGCACAATACTGACGGCCAGTAACGAAATGTCGAAGGAAATTAACAAAAGATTACACTCCGGCAACGCTAGTTGGCATGCAGTCAGTAAACTACTGAAATCCAAACTACTATCACGTAAGATAAAGCTCCGTTTCTATAGAACCATAATCATGCCGATTGTTCTATACGGATGCGAAACATGGGCTCTCACAAAATGGGAAGAAAACAAATTCCGCATATTCGAGAATAAAGTTTTAAGGGGTATCTTTGGCGGTAAATATCACGAGGAGTCAGGACAATGGAGGGAACTCCATCACCACGAATTGGAAGAGCTATACCGCTAACCTACAATAGTGAGAGTAATCAAGTCGCGAAGATTAAGATGGACAACGATAGGACTATAGCGTTGCGTTTGAAATAATAGTGAAGAACGTGTGATTCGAACTGACGCTATGGCAGTTAGAATCAACAAAAATTGAAACGAAGCGTAACACATCAGGCTAATGGCCGATTTTTGAATTCGATTTTAATACTCAAGTATATTCCACTGTTGTGAATTGTTTTGTTATCGCTATGGTATACGGCTCTGATGTATTTTCTTATTCGATTTTCGTTCGGTGTTCTTCACTATTTGCTTTGTGTTCTGTGTGTGTATCTGTTAGAGACGCTACAGGACCATGCATAGAATTCTTGACGGTAAGCCAACGGGAAAGAGGCAATGAGGAGGACAATGTAAGGTTGGACCTCGAGGAGATCGGATCGGGTGGTCGAACGTGGAAGGAGAGCGCACAGGACAGCGAACAATGGCGGAATCGAGTCGGTGAAGTCATGAACTTCCGGGTTCCTACAGGCCAATATATAGAATAGATAGAATATATAATTACAACTATGAATCGCAAGCATCCGACATCGACAACAACCTGTGTGAAACGGGCAAAGCCGACTCATCTTCTCACTGTGCACAACCACCAAGCCAACCCCGTCAGAAAATCAAGTGAACTTAAAATACATGGCGTGGCTTCTCTGTTATCTTCTCATTCTCTCTGGCTGCTTTCCGTAATTTTATGGTAATTGCAGTAAAACGTTTTGATTCCGCCGAGTTATCTCAAATCACTTGATTACAATGATCACCTGCTGTGTTTCTTGTAGGGGTTTTTATTTTCAGGAAGCGCGTCTCCTGGTCCTTAAAAGGACAGGGCGATCTCTCAAAATTTGACCGCTCCTGAAAACTTATCCTACAAAAGGGGTCGTTGCCGTGCTTCCTCTGAGTTCAAAGGGAAGAGCAACGTCCTTTTATTCGGCGTTCGTCCTGATGTCTTCACTTGGTCTTCCGTGGGGGCCAGGTGATATATAGATGTCCGTAGAAATGAAAAGTCGTCTAGTTTCCTTTTTGAATATGTTTTTATTGTATTATTAAGGATTTTCCTGGGGTACTTCCTCCAGGGACTGTGGACGAAATAAGACTGCGGCCCGGAGATCACTATACTATTCCTTTATAAAGGATAACGAATCGAAAATTGTATCCCAAAGATACACATTTTCGTGCAACAATCTCGATTTTTTGGATATTTCGAGCGAGATGTTGTATTTACTTTAGATAAGAATTCAATTTCTTGAATTCTTATGAAACTATCGCGCAGATATGTGAATGTATCTGGTTTTGAATTTTTTGTTTGTTTTCCTGAATGGAAAATTTTGGGATAGAGATAACGATCTCTGAATTTTGGATTTGGGTGATGCTGTGGAGCAAATGTAGAACAATAAACGAATATTAGATTCGTTTATTGTAACTTTTAATTTTTATTTGGATTTTGGGGTTAATAATGCCGTGGGGGCAAATATTAGGCAATAAACGAACGTTTGAGTCGTTTTTTTTTGCGAATTTTGGATCATGTTTGGGTTATTGTGGGTTTTGATGGGTTTATACGTTTTAGCGTATTATTGCTGGGATTTTGGATTAGGAATGGGGGAAAAAGGTGGTAGGGCTTTTTGGAGCACTACACACCCAAGGAACCCCCCTCACCCAGAGACCAAGTAATTTGTTAGCTTGTCACCAAGGCACACATCAATATAATGGAAACAATTGAACAAAATGATCATGTTCGATTAACACAGTGTATTAACAATAATTTATAACGGCTAGTGTCATCCTTAAAACCATGTACGATGAATAATGTGAATAAATGAATAAATAAACTTATAATGTTCCACTTGATACTAGAAGAAGAATTAAATTACTTCTTTTAAATTAATTTAAAAATCAGCAGGGCCCGCTGTCATAACCCACACCAAATGAAAGGGTTATATTGACTTCGTATAAGATCATGTTGATATTCCCCAGGGATCAAGAGTGTTGTCCATTCTATTCTGTAATTTCTTCAAGGATTTCTTGTCAATCATCGAAAATTCAATTCATTGTTCTATACAACTTCGTCTCGAAATGGAAGACCAACTATTAAAAATCCTTTGCTCTCAAGTACCTGTGAATGGTGGACCCGTTGTGTGCCGATTTCAACACGATACACCAATAGGCACTACTTAACCGAAATGGAATTCAATGCTTCCAAAATACAATGTTGCATCCTGATGTCAGAAATAGCATTTAAAGTTTATGAATAGCGTTCGCATGCTTAAGATCGCTTAAGGATAACAAGAAATAGTTGATCGTATCCAACGATATTCGTCCAAAACAGGAATTTGATTCTCATCCACCCATCGCTACATCTTTTTGATAGGTTGCGGAACAGGATTTCAAAATTTATAGGAGACCCACTGGTTAGTGATTTGAAGACAAGTAGAACTATCGTGCAAGTTCCGGTTTTATAGATAATCCCCCAAAAATTGGTCCAATTAACTGGCACGTTCCTCCTAATCAAGTTTCGCCCACAAAGGCCATCAGTCGCACATAAGATCCCTCTGAAGATAAATTTTCGACTGAAAGGCAAGAAAATCATTCTGCAGTCGAATTACACGATCCAGGTCGTGTGTTTCCTCGTAATTACAATGTAAAGGCATTCAAGACCAATATGCATCGACTGTACTTTCTCAATAAAATGCAAGCTAAATACTCGACCAAATCTTTTACCTCCAAGTAATAAAAAACATCTGAATACTGCCAGTTCCTTAAGGCACCCTGTGATTTAAGTTGTGAGAACCAAACATCCACTAAGATCCAAGACGCCCTGCTGCATACTCAATTTGTTCTACACAACCGCGTCAGTATTCCCTATCACAATAAATCAGAGGATCCCTGCCAAACAACTGCCTCTCGTTAGATATTGATTTCAGTCGTCATTGTCACAGTACAAGACATCAACTGCAGTGCAATTAAGGAACCACATTACAGTTTGGTATCTAATTCCGGTACTCGTCGCAGTTCAACTAACGTATATCCAACCAAAGGTTTCTGATTCTGCACGGTATTTCGTAGACTGCACTGATTGACGAAGAACTGTTTTAGACGTGCGCCCTTAATTACCGTCGCAGATTGTGAGAGTATCTCGTTGATGTAGCTCTTGTCCCAGACGTTACCCATCTCCCATCCATATTGGCACCATAATTACCCTGCAACTACATCGTTCGCGTTTTCTTTGCGTTGCTCTACAAAACCCTCCGCCGAACTGTCGAAATGGATACCTTGTGAAAGTGTCGTTCAACCTTGATGTACAAGTCGCGGGTATAAGATGAATCTTGTGGATCCAAAGTGTGTGTGATAATTTCCTTGCATGGGGAAGGTGGTTTAGTTACTTTGTAAATCGCTGGACGTTGCAAAGCCTGAGTTCGGGTGCAACTAAGATGCTACAAGTAGACACTAACTGCATGACAAATAAGAAGCATTACGTTTGTGGATGGATAAGAACGTGCTGGCAGGCAGGCGAACGTTTGTTGACGCTACGCTGCTATTGCGTGCAGCGTTTCAATCAGCATGTGAATGAATGAAGACCTTGTGGGATGCAGTTATTTATACCTCATTACCGACAGGGACTGAATGGAGCTCCAAGTCGCTGATGGTTTAATTGTATAACGTATTCCTGTCTTCACTTTTGCAGATTGCGTACTCCACTCATTTATAAAACAAAATTAAAGACGTTGAAATAGCGAAGCGTGAAATGGACAATAATAGCAGCTGCTGCATGTAACGAATTTTTCAGTTCCACGCTGGCTAATGAATTAAATTTCACAGCTACCACTCCGTGGTAGGTGCTGACAAAAGCATTATTGGTTCAATATCACAATTCTGATATCGACCAATATGTTGACTATCAAAGAGGTGCATCACAATACGTGTTATTTGATTACGTTTGCAAGACAACTAGTCGTATACGAAATTTCGTTTAATTTATCACAATTTAAGCAAAATGATGTGATCTCTTTACCTTACAAATGTCCTCAAATCCTTTAGCAAATAAATAAATAAATAATATACAAGAAAAAAAAAATAATTCTGTCAGAGCCCAAATAGGCCAAAATATCCAGAGACTTCAGGTTCTGCAACCAACAATATCTTTATAGGAAGCAATAATAAGGTGCAACTACATGCAACCCTGCGATTGGGCGGAAAATGTCCTCGAAAACCGATCAATTTAGATTGTTGTAGGCAGCGTGTATTTGAATCACTTTTCTGTTAATTCCGGGTTGATATTTCTGATTTGCCAGTATCATATTTAGTATTACTTGTTTGCGCCATAAGCAATCAAAGGCGGTCGTTTTTACGATAGTAATTTCCCGCATGGCACATGGGCTATTAAATCAATTTTTCCCACGACTCAACTTGAAAATCGGCGCCATTAGTGTCAGTCAAGAACCGGGCGCATTATCTCCATTAAGGCAAGAATAACTCAGTCGTGAAAAAAAGCAATCAAAATGCATGGATCAAACGCAAACATTGCGATCCTCGTTTTAATGCCAAGCCGCCTAGGTTTCCCTTTTTCGCGGAGTTCACGCTGCTATTCCCCATTAAAATCATGTTTGTCCTAAGGTATTGTTTTCGTATCAACGGTTTATGATAACCATCTAGCCTGGGCCAATTGATCTGCTAGAATTTAAGACGTGGCATTTTGTGCAAACATGATTTGTTTATAACAATCCTGTCAAATCACATAAGTTGTTCTATTTAAATGGCTGCCATTCATAAGCTAACTCGGGCAGCAAGTTGACCATCTAACAATATTATTGCGAAGCACTAAGTTTATAATTACACTTTTAAGCACTAATAGCAGCCTCTTTGTCCTAGGCCAGATAGTTTTCATACAGCCCTCGTTTACCTGAAGTTAGTGCTAAGTCGAACGTATATGGCGTGATAAATTGCATACCAGAAACAGCATGTCTCTGAACAGAGAACGATATCAAGCGTCCAATAAGCAGTAGATTGCTTAAGGCCATCCTAATTCAAAAGTTAGGCAGGCGATGGAAAAATGTCTGGAATTTAAGATTCCATTCTATCATTTTTTTATAGACTTTAAGGCCGCCTACGGCAGCATACCCAGGGTAGAACTATTTAATGCCATGAGAGAGTTCGGCATTCCAAACAAATTGATACGACTTTGTAGGTTGACCATGACCAACGTAACTAGTCAAGTAAAAATATCGAGATTTCTGTCCAAACCAATAAACATCTTTAATGGACTCCGACAAGGGGACGGTCTGGCCCGCCCCCTCTGACGTTGGCGAAAGCAATCCGTGACTCTGGCGTCACAACTAGAGGGACTATTATCACCAAGTCCAGCCAGATACTTGCCTACGCAGATGACATCGACACCATTGGTCCTTCACCAAGAGCGAGCAGGCGGCACAAAAACTGGGACTGCACATTAATGAGGGGAAAATTAAGTACATGGTGGCAACTTCTGCGAAGAGAAGTCCTAACGTTGATCAAACTATCAAGGTAGTGGAGCACGAATTTGAAATAGTGCAAACCCTTAACTACCTTGGGTCAATAGTATAAGCCGATAACAATATGGAAGAAGAAGTACGCGAACCGCTGATCAAATCCAACAAATCCTACTATGGTCTATCAAGGCTCTTGAAATCCCGAAATTTAACCAAAGCATCCAAACTACTAATGTACAAGGCCATGGTCGTACCAGTACTCGTGTATGGATCCAAGACCTGGGTGCTCAATAAAAGGCACTCTGAATTCTTAGCCGCGTCGAGAGGAAGGTCTTGAGGAGAATTGTTGGGGCCGTATGTGAGGTAGGACGAATCCGGAGACGCTACAACCATGAGTTGTACGCGATCTACCATGAAGCTAATATTGTAACAAAAATCAAGCTCGGTAGACTCCGGTTGGGGGACACCTAGCTCGAATGAGTGAAGAGGAGCCTGCCCGGGAAGACCTTTGTGGCAGGATGTATGGAAGGAGACAGCGCGGCAGACCTTGTCTGCGATGGAGGAATGGCGTAGACCAGGACGCCCGGAGCATGGGGGTGCCAAATTAAATGACATCGTCTCAAAATCGTGACCGGTGGAGAGATTTGTTAAATAAGGCCAAGACAGGATCTCGGTTGTAGTGCCGACGATGATGATGAATTCAAAAGTTTAGCACTTACAGGACCTATCTTATGCGTAATTGCACGGTTGGGTTTCGTTATGAAATATAATTAGTTATTGTTTTAATTCGTATTCAGTTATCAATGTTTGTGTGTGTGTGTGTGTGTGTGTGTGTGTGTGTGTGTGTGTGTGTGTGTGTGTGTGTGTGTGTGTGTGTGTGTGTGTGTGTGTGTGTGTGTGTGTGTGTGTGTGTGACCGAAGGTCCAGTTGGCCATTGATTGCTAACGTTATAGCTTGTGATAAGGCCGTCATTGTTTGGTGTTGACTTATGCTTTTAATGTTGAATGTTGATTGGATCGTAAATCCGTGGTGTATTGTATGAATATTCTGGACGTAGTCCTATGTTGGATCGTGGATCCGTAAGTAGAATAAAATATGTTGGACGTAGCCCCATGTCGGATCATGAATCCGTAAGTAGTTTGCATGTTTTGGACGTAGTCCCCATTGGATCGTAAATCCATTAGTAGAATGGTCATTGAGCGATGACCCTGGTTGGAAATGTGGCCATTTAGATTTAGTTGAAATCTAGGTGCACTAGATGGAGCTGTCAATTCAGTCCAAAGACCGATTAGTTGCGTTAAAGTCGGCCGTGCAATATTGGTTTTCTATCATCTTCTGAATATGGCCAGCCTGTGCCGATATTAGAAGTATTAGAGTTTCCGCCAACTGCATATGATCATCTGCGTCTTGAATCCAAGGTGATTGCTGTGGCTGATGCTGTTGCAGTTGGGGATGTGTCCCATCTACGCCGCTAAACCAATGCTCGGCGTTGGGCGAATTTTTGATGGGAGCTGAGATTATTTGATCCACTGGTTGAGTGATTGTTCTCCAAATGATAATTATGATGATGGCCACCATAGAAATAATGATATGTTCCTTGAATTGAGCGAATTCGCTGAACTTCCCATAAGATCAGAAGGGATTGTATTGTTCCCTTCATGGTAGTTCGTGGAAGTTGTTTCGCCGGTATTGTTGGCTGCTCTGGCCTTTGAACTGTAGTTAACATCAGCCGATTCGCATATCCGACGTTGAAGTCGCTGACCGTAACTCTTAAAAGCTGAATCGGGACTGCGGTCATACGGGGCAGTCATTGTCTGTGAACCACCATCATCTTCATAATAATTGTCCTCACAATGTCTATACTGCTGCTGCAATTGTTGATGTGGGTGCTGTGACCGCATATGATTCCCTTTTGAAACAGCATGGTTGTTCAGGTTCTGATGGTGTTGTGGTTGTACACCTTGCGGCCTATTCTGTTGACTTATAACTGGCACTTGATTGAGCCAGAGAGGTTGCGCATCCAAGCTGCTATTAGAAAGATTACTTTGCTCATTATTAGAAGCTTATGTTCAATTGAGGCACAGGATGGAATAGTCCTAAAGCCAGGTACTTTCTTCTTTGACTGGTGGCTGGACCATGTGTTCACTATTCGCCTTCCGTTGGTTTGATTTCCCGAAGGGTGCCGGCATCTTTCCTATTCTTCTCCTTTTATATTCCCTAATCTTGGCACCGAAAGCCTATCTTAGACACCGACTCCGTTGGAGTGGTGCCCCCGTGGCAGCAATGTGCAATGGGCGGTGTTAGGAGGGTGCCCCCAGAGCATTTCGTCCAGGCGGCGAAAGGCGAAGAACCCCAGACACGTGACAGCGATGTGCCTGAGTGGCGGGAGCGGCAAATTCAGGATGCTTGAACGATGAATCCAGGTGACGAGAAGCGGTGAACTCCAAATCCGCGACAGCTTTCCGATGACATGCTTCTCTGAAGGGTGTCGGAATCTTTCCTTGTTCTTCGTTTTCTTTGTCCCTTAATCCTACAACCGAAAGCCTATCTTAGACACCGACTCCGTTGGCGTGGTGCCCCCGTGGCAGCTACGTGCAATGAGCGGTGTTAAGAGGGTGCCCCCAAAGCAATTCGTCCAGTCGGCGAAAAGTGAAGAACCCCAGACACTTGACAGCGTGCCTGGGTGGCGAGAAGCGACAAATCCTGGATGCGTAAACGGTGCGCCCAGGTTTCGAGAAGCGGTACCCGGGAACGGAAGTGGATGAGGCGGTGAAATCGCAATTCTCTGAGTTCTTGGTTTATTTCATCTGCAATTCGATTTTTGGGCTGATACTTGCAAGTATAGGACCGGATGTGCCTTCGTTGACAACATCTTTCTTTGGTATTGACCGCTTGTTTTACTGTGACAGCTTCAGCTCTGTTGTTGAACTTGATTTCAAGCTTAAGCTGTCTTCTCGACTGTTCTGCCCGATAGGCATCGTCCTCTTCTTGAGGTTCTTTCATTGTACGCGGGGCGTATCGAATTCTCTAGCGTAGGTCGTGAAAAGTACCTACAATATCGTATAAGAGGAGCCGAATGATGTTCTCAACCTGGTACTGGGAACGATTAGAATGTTCCTTGATTTACCTGCTGAGAATTCTGCAGAAGTTAGATAAATGAAAACAACCTTGGATGTTCAAGACAGTGGACTGTAATTTGGCTTTGTTTAATAAGAGTAATTTGTGGACTGTAAATTATATTTGGTAGAATTACTAGCTTTTCGTTTATTGATGATTATTTGTTCGACTTGTATGTTAAAGTTAAAATATAAGTTGGATCGTAAATCCATCTATATCATCGATGACTTCTTGGACGTAGTCCTCTTTGGGATCGTGAATCCCTCTATGTCATCGATGAACCTTTGACGTAGTCATACGCGTTCCACTCGAATGAAACGCAAAAAATGTTGTTTACCTTATATTGGAAGTTTATAATGTTGGTAAAAATAGGAAATATCTATTAATTCATTCTATTTACCGTCGATTGCAATAAAAATTATTAAAATAAATCAGAAATTAGTTTATTTTCACAACCACCTAATCAGTACGGGCTCGGATATGTCCAGTCCGATTGAACTCAAGAAATATATATGTGGTAAGCATATTCCACTTGACCACGGTGTCTTCGTTTTTCAGAAGCACATCTGCCAGAGTTCCAATCTTATGAAGTGCTCCATCACCTTGTTTATTATCAACGCTTGGTGATGTAATACTTGCATCCGATTCCCATTGTTGTTATCAGGTTCTAATTGAATAGCTTTCGTATCGGCGTCTATAGCTTCATCGTACTTTCCTATATTGATTCGGCCATATGCTTTGCTGTATTTTGGATTGTAGAATAATGCAGAGTTGCAGTCTTTAATCGCACGATCATTTTCTGTTACACGGATATAAACTGCAGCTCGATTACAGTAGAATATTGGGTTTTCCGGATCGAAACTAATTGCCCGGTTGTCTTGGACTACTGCTTCTTGATATTTGCATTCCTTCATCAGGCGGTTGCCTTTATTCTTAATCTGTTCGGCTGTTTCAAGGGATTGTCGATTGCGTTTGATAAACATCGACTGGAACATTTCGAATAGATCTAAATTTTGTGGTTTTGTTTGTGAGGATGTGCCTGCACTGTTAGACGGAGCTTCTTCGCTATCGAGATCCTCATCATCGCTCAGATTAAACGTTGCTTGCAAACATTGTATAACAACATCCAGACTTTCGACGACGTCAGTGCCCAGCGATTGGCCCTCACTCGGTTGTTTTACATAGTCAATGAAGGATTTAACGAACTGCTTGTGGACTTGATCAGACATTTTCGAAATCTATCAACCGTAAACACTGAATTGCCGTTATTGGTCTCAAATCAATGTCGACACTGAATTCAGTTATAAACTCGAAGAGTCCTGAACAAATATGTCTTCTTTGTATACAACCGACAATCATTATCCGGCGACAGACAATGTCGACGAAATTCATTTATTTTCACGCACACCACACAACACTTTTTCAATTTAAGATCGATGGATCTCTTAATTAAATTATATTAAATTATAAAATTAATTGCCACCTACCTGGTTTACTGGAGCGCTGCTCACGTTGATCACCAATTGTTGATAATTCCCTCGTTGAGGATGTGATCCGATGGACGTCATCCAGTTGGTGGCGCTTGGATACTTGCGCCGACTTCTTGTTCGGATGTTATATATCCGGCTCGAAGGACCGTACTGTTTCGCCAGCTGGGAACCGCAACTCCGTTGTTGCCGATGGTTCGCCAACTGGGAAACAGCAAAAAGGGGGTTATTTCTGCGTCTCGATCAGAACAGCAAAATATTGGCGTTGTTGCCCAGCGAATGACTGCTGCGACGGGCAGTAATTAAACACATTTTGAATATACATTAATTTACTTTTATTTCCGATTTAAATGTTATTTATGGAACGATGTAATGCACGTTAACAAAAAACGATTAGAGTTATATCAAACGTAAAAAACAGTGTAGCACAAAACTGTCTGGTCTAGATGTTATATAAACAACAGGTGCTGAAAGCACCGTATACCAAAAGTCACAAAACTGTATGCCAAAACAGTAACATATAAAAACGTCACATGAATAGACAATTCAACAATAACCCATCATCATCGAATACCTCGCCACCGCCCCAAGATACCCACAAACCAGAAGACCACTGGCAAACAGTTGGACAGAAATCTGCAAATAAGGTGAGACCACCCCCAATCTATATTAAAAATCCTAATAGTACCAAAGAAGTCATCAAGACGCTTGAGAATGCCCTTGGACACAGAAATTTTACCACGGACTCAAAAGGATCTTCGATCTCTATCAAGACGATGACTCTAACGGATCACGACATGGCAATAAGAAAACTCTCAGAGAACAAACACGAGTTCTTCACATTCAAACATGCCCAGATGAAACCAAAAACATTCATCATAAGGCACATTGATCCAGCATGGACTACCGAGGAACTTACACTCGAAATCTTGAGGACATGCCCGTCAATGAAAATCCACAGATTGGACTACTTTCAAACCCCACACATGAGGGAGAATAATATTAGGAGCTTGCGAATCATACAGATCCCACCGAATGGTGATGTCACCCAACTTAAACAAATAAAATATTTGTTCACACACAAAATCACGATCGAAGAGCCACATAAACAGAGCATTCTCCATTGCAAAAGGTGTCAAGGATCAGGACACCTAGCAGTTGCGTGCCACCTAAGTGCACGATGCGGAAAATGTGCCGAACAGCATATATCAAGAGAGTGCAAAGTGAACCCGCCTGGCACAGAACCATCAATAATTCAGCAAACAAACGCCGATGGATCAACATCCACGAAAAAAATTACCATAACTTGCTGTAACTGCGGAGGTCCACATCCAGCTAGTTTTTCACAATGCCCCGAAAAGCTACGGATTCTGGAGAGACGTTCGTTACATACGGTAACTAATACGGCCAAACCAGATGCAACGAAACCCTTATCACCACAACCATGCCATCTCAGGGGGTCAGGAACATCATATGCAGAAATTACGAAAAGTTCCCGTAGCTGCCCGAAATCTCAACAACCCAACCCCAACGTTCTCAACCTGGATATCTTGAGATACATCAGGAGCCTGGAGACACTACTACCAACCTTAAAACACAGTTCCGAATTGGAAAAAAAAGGTCAGATCTTAAATTTAATAACTTCCCACATCCTTTCCCTTAACGTATAACTTAACCCTTATCTCCCTCAACTCAGAGTCCATTTATTCCCACACCCGTAGACAACACCTCCGACTGTTTGTTGAAAAGTTCTGCCCAGATATTCTTCTGCTTTCAGAAACTTGGCTGAAATCCACTTCTCGAGTCTACATACCTAATTACACATTTGTGTCCAACCCACGAACCTCTGGCCCTCATGGAGGTACGGGAATCCTAATACATAAAAAATTCCAATTTACTGAGATTAGATTTGCTAATATAACTAGTGTCGAATACACGGCTGTTAAACTTTTCTGCCGAAATAATAAAGTACTGGTCTTGTCCTCCATATACATTCACCCTTCTCGTGAACCAAACTTCCCTAGTGCAGACATCTCACAAATAATCCAACAGCCTCTGCCAGCACCTTTCATAATAGGAGGAGACTGGAACGCACGACATACTGCATTTAATGACATCGAATGCAACAAATACGGCTGCCAACTCCTTGATCTCCTCCGACTTCATCCATATGTCTACGCAGACTGCCCGTTGCAACCTACTCGAATTTGCAGCTCAACCAAGTCAACAATCGATTTCTTCCTAAAGTCTACAGATAGCTATTCATCTAAACCTCCCACAGTGTCCTTCACATTCCCTTCGGATCATGGCTCTGTCCACACCTCGGTTCAAATCCCCTCGCTTGAACCACTCTACACTCTGAATCCTATTCCAAATTTCACCAAAACAAACTGGAAAAAAGTCAATAAGGATATTGCTGCTAGCTTTTCAAAATTTTCTTTACCGGAATCTTCTAACCTACCCCCTACACAAATTGACCAAGCAGCGGCCCAAATAGAGCAAATACTGGGAAATGCTCTCTTCAGCCATACTCCCACTATCGTTCCTTATAATCACTTAGGAAAACCCCTACCCAACCTACTCACAAAATTATTACGTATAAAAAAACAACTCCGACGAAAATTGCACACTAGCTACTCACCTTTTATTAAACAACAGATCCAGCTATTGACCTCCCTGATAAATGGACAACTAAAAGTTTTCACTAATCAGACCTACACATCCAACCTAAACAGTATCAAACCAAAACAGATTAACGGGTCGCAAACTCAAGCCTCGAACAGATTATCTTATTCACCCAACTAATAATAACATCGTCCAGTCGGACACTGATATAGCAAACTGTCTCGCTGAACATTTCTGCAAAGTCCATAAGCAAAACGATACCCTCCCAGTAACAAATTTCCACGATACCGTGAACGATTACATTCCACGCTCACTGGAGCCATCCCTCACACCATTTATTACTGAATTCACCGAAACCAATAAAGCATCACACCCCGTAGGAATCGACACATTCCTAAGCCTTGAAGAACTATCCGAAGTCATTACTTCACGTAACAATAAAAAATCGACTGGCCTAGATGGAATCCCTAACCTCCTATTCAAAAGACTCCACCCAGGCAACTTGCTCCCGATTCTCGTTCTTCTCAACCACATAATAAACGCTTCACATTTCCCTAAAAGTTGGAAAACAGCGGTGATCGTCCCTATTAGCAAATCTGGGCCCTCCAAGTACCCGGATAACTTCCGTCCGATATCGCAGCTAAACTCGCTTAGCAAGATTCTTGAATGTAAAATCTACAAAAATCTTCTCTCATTTGCCAGGGATAACTCCCTCATTCCGAACTCTCAATTTGGCTTCCGCTCACAACACTCCACTTGTCATGCTCTCTTAAAACTGACACATGATGTGACGACCCACCTCCAAAACCAATCCCCAACGGTATGTGTCTCCCTAGACATAGCTAAAGCATTCGACTGTGTCTGGATCGCAGGACTGTTATACAAACTCCATTCAATGTATGGATTAAACATCCACTCCACAAAACTTCTCGCTTCTTACCTCTCTGATAGAAAGTTCATGGTGAAAATAAACTCAACTCTATCGACACCTTATAGCATAACCGCTGGAGTTCCTCAAGGATCCATCGTCGGCCCACTACTATACCTTCTTTATACATCAGACGCACCGCAGCCACTGTTACCCAATACAACAATGCTCAACTATGCCGACGACACCTTAATATATTCAAGCAACAAGCTTGTCAAGGAGGCAAGAAACTGTATTAACAGATATCTTCCAATCCTGTCAGCCTACTTTACCAAGTGGAGAATTCAACTAAATCCAACCAAAACTCAGCTCATAGTTTTTAAAGGCAGAAACGCGAGTTGTACAAACAACACTATTCGCTGCCATAATAAAATCAG
This sequence comes from Microdon myrmicae, assembly GCA_963931805.1. NCBI lineage: Eukaryota > Metazoa > Arthropoda > Insecta > Diptera > Syrphidae > Microdon > Microdon myrmicae. The sequence goes on from OZ007496.1 coordinate 70,939,000, forward strand.
AATTAAAATAAATAACAATATAATTAAACCCTCCAAAACCTTAAAGTATCTAGGTATAACCTTTACCAACAATCTGTCATTCTCCGCCCACATTAAAAATACGATTCGTAAAGCCACAACCCAACTGAACCTCTGCAGAAAAGTCATGTACAAACCGAATGGTCTCTCCCCCAAAGTCAAATCACTTATCTACAAACAAATAATCAGACCCACTCTCACATATGCATGCCCGATATGGTACCATATTACACCCGCCCAAATGGAGAAGCTACGCGTTTTCGAAAGGAAATGCTTCAGACTTATCACTGGCCTCAACCGACATCCTAACTCCCACAAATATTACAACAGTAGTTCGCTCTACTATGCCGCCAATATTGAACGTATAGATCGACGCTTCCTCGAGCTGTCCATCAAATTTATCGAAAATCTTCCCAATAATCCCAATCCGATAATAAATGCGCTCACATCGACTCCGTCAGACAACCGAACTGCCTACCCGAACTGTCTCCACACCAGAACCCTCTTCACCTTTGGCAGGTTGGTCAACAACTCCAATGAGATTGTATACCACAATACTGAACTCTCACCTCACCAGTTTAAATATTGTAATATACAACCCTTCTCTAATATCTTGCGTTTCAACGACCAATCGGAAAGTGTTCCCCCAACCCATATCCCCGACTGATAGTACCCACCCTAACCCAAATCCTACCCATCGACCACTAACCTCCCGCCCCACCCTACTCTAACTTATTGTAATAATAATAGATTTAATAATTAGATAAGCTAGGCTAAGCTGAGTTAAGTTAACTTAAGCAAATTAGTTATAGGTTAAGTAAATAATTATATCCTGGTTTTCTGACCTTTTCCAGGAAGCCCCACCTACTCCTATCTTGTCCACCCATGAAATATGTAACTTTATAATAATGTTTGAAAAATGTACTAGCAAGTATGTGTAAACGATTAAAGCTAAGCTAATTATAAGTTATCTGTATTACTTATTGTAACAAATCATTTATGGTCAATAAATACAGAAATGTAAAAAAAAAAAAAAGAATAGACAATTTTGGCTTTGTCTATTCAGCAATAGGTGGCGTTCCGGGTGGTATGTTTCTTTTCAACAGGTATAAGCTATAATATGTATGTTGCGGAACTGCAACACCCATATCTCCTAGCTTGGATACCAAAACGTCTACGAAAACAGCTTCTGCCATCTACGTCCATGATGGGTGGTCCATTGTATCACGCAGAACCACACCCAGATGGCAGATTCATCTGTCTTTTAACAAAAAAAGCACATATATATAAATATATATATATATATATATATATATATATATATATATATATATATATACCATATATATATATATATATATATATATATACCATATATATATATATACCATATATGAAAAGTTTCCGACCTCAACGAATGTAGTTTCCATCTTTTGACAGTTACTCGTCAAAATGTCAGCGGTTTTGGACCCGTAGTTTTTATTTGACAGTCGTTTCAGTGAGTCGATATGAGTATTTTTGTGAAAATGGACAAAATTGAGTAACGAGCTATTATAAAATTTTTGTTTTTGAAAGGCAATAGGCTTACGAAAATCAAAAATGCGTTGGACTCTGTGTATGGGGACTCTGCACCATCATTTACCACAGTGAAATGTTGAGCAACTAAATTTAAACGTGGCAGTGAGAGCTGGGGAGACGATGAACGTTCAGGAAGTCCAAAAACTGCAACAACTGACGATAACATCGCTAAAGTAAAATGGGGCTAGACGACCACCGAATTAAAGTGAAAGAGATAGCACAGGCTATTTCTCTCACGTTGCATGGCGCAAGGCTAATAACCTTGCCCGTAAAAATAAATTATTATGGAAAATGTAACAAGCCTCGAGACTTGCTAAATAGGTCAACACCGGATCCCGGTTGTGGTGCCGATGATGATGATGATGATGATGAAAGCAGAGGCTATGAAAATGTCCAAAGAACGTGTTTGTCACATATTAAATCAAGATTTAGGCATGAGAAAGCTGTCCGGGTGCTGGGTGGAGCGTTTGCTCACGTTAGACCAAAAACGTGGTCGAATGAACATTTGCAACGCTCTGTTTGCGCAGTTTAGGCGCAATAAATCGGAGTTTTGGCGCCGATTAATTACTGTCGATGAATATTGGATACGCCTGTAGTGATCCTAAATCACTACCATTTTCCAATTACCTATAACCCCAATCCAATTCCCATAGTGAATCATATGAGCGACAAGTTAAAACAAAAGTTAATTTGTCGCACATTGACTCAATTTCTAAGTACCGTACATCCCAATCCAATTGTATCATATGCACGATAAATTTAAACGAAAGTCCATTTGTCGTGCATTGATTCAATTCCCTATAACCATTAAAATTATGAAATGCCTAATTCTAAATGCATTTCATAATTTCTCCTTCGGGGAATTTATTCAAGTAAATTCCTATAACCTTCCGAGAATCCTATTCCAATTGAAGCACACAAAATCTTGTTTGTGCTTCTTGGAATTTTTAAATAAAATTTATAACAAATCTCTATTTCCACAGAGTATAAAAGGGCGGCACATTTTGAATTCGTGATAAGTCTAAATCCAGAAGGCGATCAGTAAATCCCAAGGGCCGAACTACGGCCAAAGACATAAAGGAAGAATAAAGGCATTTTAAATAAAACTCAAGTAAAACATAAAGCGTTTCGTGATTCGGTCAACCTCAATGATCAAGGCTTTCAACACCACGGGCCAAAAGAGCCGGACGCCATCCCACGGAGAAAATATAAGACATCTCGGCTATTAAGGACCGATTATCTTCAAAAAGGAAAAACCATTACAGAAGCATATTACGCATCATTACTTGACCAACTGAATGCAGAAATTGGGGGAAAACGGCCAAATTTGCATAAAAAGAGAATTTTCACACCTTAGCGGTTGCCATGGTGAAAATCCTCGAGTTACGGTTTGAACTCTTTGACCATCCGCCTTACTCACCAGATCTAACCCCAAGCGACTTCTTTTTGTTCCCTAATCTAAAAATCGCGCTCGGAGAACAGAGATTTTCGTCAAATGAGGAGGCAAACACCTCCGTGAACAGTTATTTTGCAGAGAAAAATTCCGAGTACTATTTGGACGGGTTAGAGAGATGGGAGCGTTGCTGGGAGAAGTGTGTAGAGTTGCAAGGAGACTATGTAGAAAATTAAAAATAAATATTAAGACCAAATACCTTGTATCTTTGTTAGGTCGGAAACTTTGCAGTCCAGCCTCGTATATATATATATATATATATATATATATATATATATATATATATATATATATATATATATATGCATATATATATATATATATATACATATATATATGTATGTATGTAGATATTTATATGTATATATATATAATCTTCCTTGGCTTAGCTGGTACCCCAATGATGTAGTACATCAACTGGTAATATAACTACATAATATGAAATAGCTGACATTCTTACAAATGTATAGTGCTGCCTGCTGCTTGAAGATTTCTTATTATAACTATGATAAAATTTATCAATCTTCTGATTAAAATTCGAAAGAACTTGGCTCCAATAGCAAAATTTAGTAACCCTGTGTTCTACCTGTGAACTTTTTCAATTCATTTCAGACAGCTTTTCCAACGTCATTTGGACCTTGTTTTGGTCTACCTTCTAACTTAATTAAGTGATATATTTCATATTAACATCTACTTGTAATTACAAGTCCCATAACACATTTGGATCAAGAAAGTTTTTTCTCATAACTTTCCTTTTTGAAAGTCAATGGATAGCAATACGTTTATGCGAGCCTACTTAGCTAGACACGTCAATGCAGTAAGTTTAGTTCCGCATCATATCGTACAGTAGTTTGGCGTGTTTGTAACCCTCCATTGGGGACCACAAGCTGAGAATTTTTAATTAGTATGCTTCTACCGCGTTATCGAATGTAATAGGTCCACACCACTGACTACATACGCAGCTAAGCAAGATCATTAAACCTGAATAAAGTTTTTACTTACGACTTATTAAGCTTTTTAAAATTCATTATTACCATCGACTGTCATATATTTTATTTTCCATTGTTACACGAAATACCTCAGAATCGAGTCTTTGACCCGAACCTTGTAACAGATTATCCGTCTATTATATTCAAATCATATTTCTATCACACTATTAAAATCTCGATAATATTTTATAGTGTGTATCAATCAGATGTGCCGGATGCATTGATGCTGGCATTTGATTTTGGTCATCATGATCATTGTTCTAAATCGTTAAGTTAACTGGAAATCCGTTGGACAGATATTAATGGAAGAACAAATAAATAAGTTTTCGATATCGCGGCGCGTCGATAATTCAATCATTTGCATAATTTGTAAACGTGTTCTACGTCAAGTGATGGGAAAAAGTCGCCACACATCTGTATTCGAAGCCTGATCACAAAATAAAGGATGGTGCTAGTAGGTTTTTGACAAGAACATATGTTTATTAACGACACTTCAATAGTTAATTAATTTACCCTGAGTTCTGAAATTTAGATCAACAATTAATTAAGTCTGTGTAAGTTAAAGACGTGCGCATGATATCTCGTTTATTAGAAATACAAATTGGAACGGGAAAATTATGGAACTGCCTTCCGGCGGTATAATCTACAACTTTTCTAGAACAACTCCAACGGTAATGTTATGACATCTCACGGCGCTGGCACTTGCTTTGGAACTGGAACAGATAATCTTCTGTCTCATTGTACCGTAGTGATTTACCAAAGGTTGTTTTCCTTTTATCATTGAATAACTTGGGTGATGAAGTTTGTGTTGACAATTAGACCTGCTTAAATTCAGCTAACTCATCATCATCATCAGCACTATAACCGGGATCCGGTCTTGGCTTAATTTAGCAAGTCTCTCCACTGGTATGCGGTCCATATCCGAGACTTGTTAAATTGTCCATAATAATTTGTTTTTCCGGGTAAATTTTTTAGCCTTGCGCCAACCTTTCTCAGAATGAAATTCAGCAAACTACTCTCCGCTATTATGAAGATTGAACAATAAACGTATTATATATTACTGTAGAATTGGGCCACATGGTAATAGCTAAGAGTAATACCGGAAAATTGTAGTCCAACGATAATGACGTAGATTTTACTTTTCTACCCATTCAATTTTGCTATATATGTGCATACCCCAATAATTCGAAATTACGTTCCTTTGAAGATGACCACACTGTGATTCAATGAGTAAAGTACTATCTTTCTGGCCGCTCAATCCAAGTAGTTCCGTATGGTATTAAATCGCCTACCATCAAGTTAATGCTGACGTTCCCCAAGGTTACATATTCTCACCCAATCTATTTCATTCTACATGACCTCTTGTAGGTTATTCACAACACTATTAAATAGTTGAGCATATTGAATTTGTTATACTCATTCGAACATTTTGGACCAACCTGTTTCAACCCCATTACCGATCAGCAGAATAGATATAGAATAAAACAAGATATATCAATTAGTAGATTATCTAATCGAGTTTAGCTCAGTTTAGTGATGGTAGAACCCTCATTTATTTGGCTTAATTCAAGCTTAAATTAAATTAATATAAAACCTTACAGGCTATCTTAAAATCTAGATCTAGATGCAAGACAGGCAGTGAAACTAATTGGGAATCCAGACGTATGCGTTTCATTTCCGTCGGTGGAGCATAGAATCATTTCCAGAGCCGATTACCAACCGAACTTGATGAATCCATTCCGCATCTCCATACTATTTGAAGTAATACAGAGCGTGAGTTAAATTACACGCTAAAAATGAACTTGAGATACTCGTATAAAGATATATTGAATCTTCAGCCGGACCATCCAAATGTCTATTGATTTAGTTGTAATTTCACTACATTCAAGACGAATGTGTAACCTTTGCATTTCCTCTTTTTTTGGGTCTAGCCACATACATACTTATTGCTTATCAGCTTCTACCACAATATGGGCTCTGTTTCAACTCAGAATTTAATTTCTCGTGGCTAAAACTTCACGTTTGTAAGCAGCTCATACATTACTGCTTTCTTTATAGAAGCCCGAACTTGAACAGAAACAGCTTTCTTTTACGAATTTGACACCCTATCTAATTCTATCTACAGGGTCCTGACCCTGTATACGCTCACTGACATCGTTATTGCGGATGATTTCAATATACATAATTCTCAGTGACTATGGCCAGCTGTTTGCTGATTCAAATAGTTTAATTCAAGTCGTGAGTGAAGCGAAATGGGTACCAGACATAGATGGTCATACTGCTGTAGTGCTCCAGAAAGCCCTACCATTAATATCCCCCTTATGATATGGATGATGGGATATGTCTGTCCCATCATCCATATCATATCATATCCTATCCATCATCCTAATTTTATTCAATCAACTACATTCTAAACAATTTCAAAATCATTATCGAGCAACCGTATCAGCTGCTCAAAAATAACAAACCCTCATGCATCTCAAGCCTAGACCATGGCAGCTGATTGATACGATTACGATTAATATGATTGGCCAAACAAACGTTCATGTGTTTCAGGGTTCAAGTATAAAAAGGAAAACGAACATGTTTTTCTTTTTACCAGTCATCGTGATCATTCGGATAATTATTTTTCTCAATTAAGATCTCGAAGCTCGACACACTATGTGGACGGAAAATAAACTAAATACAGTAAAAAACCAAAACAGTAGTTTTAATCAGCAGAACAAAACTCTGCATGCTACGCTCCTCCTCAACCACTCACTGCCAACACACTAGACCTGTTCCTCAATTTACTTTAACCAGCAGCAACGCTAACGAAAAATTCCCAACGAAGAGTCTGGCTCTACGAGAAACCCAACGAGGAAGGTCTAAACGACGTTTTTGAGAAGTTAAATTCATCGCTATTTTTCTCCAAAAACGATATTGACGCTACAGCAAACATTCTATTAGGCATGCGAAACGTTATTCCACACAGGATAAAGAGTATCAAACCCAAGAGGAATATGTGGTTCGATTCCGGGTACAGAGAAGCCATTAAGGCTAAAGAGTTAATCTTCCGCTTATATAAATCAAACAATATAGAGGAAAACCAGAGAAGAAAGAGACCTAGAAATGACTCCAATGCATATTCAACGTGGAAAGTGCTTGCATGATCAAAGAGTAAGTCAAAAAAAATTGAACTCTCCAACAGGTAATAAAAACTCCTGGGCACTTGGGAACATCCAAAACTCCGCCTTCTCATACATTCCTTTGCTTATATTCGATGACAGACCAGCCACTAGTGCAAGAGAGAAGGAGCATCTACTTGCTGCACATTTTGCAGTCAACTTAACGTTGCCTGAAATTACGTCTGTTTCGCCTCAATTTGAGCACGCGTTCTGCTGAGCGCTCAAGGAAATCAACGGAATAAATCTGCTGGTTTGGATGGCATTCCCCAATTGTCTTGAAAGGATGTTCGTCTTGAGTCGTTAAACCGTGGCGGAAGCCCCTCCATTTGTGTTATTCAACTGGCAATTTTCCAAGAAGATGTAAGTCAACTATTCTCAAAAGAGGCTAATAATAATTCCTCTCTTCTTGTCGAGCCATAGCACTACCTTCTAATCCCTCAAAAATCAATCATTGATTATCCATTGATAGCTTAAGTGGCACACCATGAGCCCAATTCTTTTTTTTTTTTATTTCAAGACCGCATTTATTTTAATTCAGAATCAAATTATGAATTTTTTCTTTATGTAGAACTAAATGCATGTTCCGTTTTTACAAATATTGTTGGGTTAACTTACTGGCTCTTTGCAAGCACTCTAAGTTATACAATATCTAATTTTGTTGTTTATGCCACTCGGCGTACAATGACTTTTGTAGTTTTTTTTACAATGAGTAGATATATAAGAGGGCTGTCACTTTTACAATTTGCCAACGCAATGTACATACAAGTATTTTTTTTTTAATTATTATTTATTTATTTATTTTTATTTTTTTTTTATTTATTTATTTATTTGTTTATTTGTGTACTTATTTATTTATTTGTTTGTTTAATCGTTTACTTATTTTTTTATTTATATATTTATTTATTTATTTACTTTTATTTATTTATTTATTTATTTATTTATTTATTTATTTATTTATTTATTTATTTATTTATTCATTTATTTATTTGTTTATTTATTCATTTATTTATTTGTTTATTTATTTATTTATTTATTTACTTATTTATTTATTTGTTTATTAATTTATTAATTTATTTATTTATTAATTAATTAATTAATTAATTAATTTATTTATTTATTTATTTATTTATTTATTTATTTATTTATTTATTTATTTATTTATTTATTTATTTATTTATTTATTTATTTATTTATTTATTTATTTATTTATTTATTTATTTATTTATTTATTTATTTATTTATTTATTTATTTATTTATTTATTTATTTATTTATTTATTTATTTATTTATTTATTTATTTATTTTATTTATTGATATTTATTTAATTATTTATTTTTTTATTATTTTTTTACAAGCAAAAGTTTAAAACAAACCGATTAAAAGGTACAAACAAACTACAATTTACAACAAAACTTAAAACCACAATGATTAAATTAAATATGAGTAGGGGGAGCGCTGCACATAAACAGCATATCAAACAGCCATCAGTTGGGATGAGATCGATCTTTTATTGATTTATCTCTTTCAGTGATCACCCTACTAAAACTTAAGGGATCTGGAGTATTAGAGATATCGCTATCATGGAAATTTCGTTTATCTAAGGAAGGCAAAAGAGAGCGTTGCGCTTGAGAATCATATTATATGTGGGGCCGTAAAGTCCTTTCTTCGGATGAGATCGGTCTCTTTTAGATTTATCTTTTTCACCTGAACACTAGAGATATCGTTATCGTGGAGAATTCTTTTGTCCCTGGCACCACAGAAAGCGTGGTAAATAATAAGTACTCCATGCTTGTCTTGGATAAGACATTTTCTATCCAAGAAGGGGAACGCTTCTGGGGGAATAAACCCATTCTGGAGTGTACTCTCCAGATACATATCATTGCGATATGTTAGAATGCTCCGAAATAAGATTATTTTCACTGCACATTGCCCTTGCAGTGTGACTGCGGATAATTTGGTAATAAAGTTGTCCATCCTGTTTAGTCCTGATTTGTCATACAGGACTTTAGTGGGGTAGAACTTCTTATGTCGCGATTCTGGTGTTTTATACATTCCAAGGCAAAAACGAAAACTTTGCCCCTCGAACACCTGAAACTTCTCCAAATTGAATGGGGGTATGCTGTACCATGCCGGGCAACCATACACCAATACTGGTCGGACGAATGCCGAGTATGTATTTATTTTGACCTTGGGGGCCAATAACCTACCTAGAAAGAGACTTCTTGTTATAGCATATGTTTTTAACTGCTGCTGTTGTGTGGTTATCAAAATAAACATACTGATCAAGCCAAATACCAAGGTAGCCAAATACAGTTCTTTTACTTCTAGGGGAAAATTACTTCCTACAATAGACAATTTCTTCTAATTATGTTTTGTATCACTCGACGGCCTGGACAGGGGCGTTCCGAAAAGGATAGTCGACGTTTTCTAGAAATCGGTCTTTAATTTCCAATTGTCCCAAAAATGTTTAATTTTATTGAAGTCATCTCGCAGAAGTCTATTGATAACATCAATATTTTCTCCAGAACTATACACCAGAATATCGTCAGCGTATGCAATTACATGGATACGAGAACTCACTAGATCACTAGAGTAGATCTTAATTAGAATGGGAGAATTTACTACTCCCTGCTGAAAATCGTTTTTGATATGAAAGATCTTCTTGGAGATTATATCTCCACATTTCACCACAAACTGTTTACCCATTATCATATCGTAGATAATGTATAACAAATATTCAGGCATACCCAGATTTGATAACTTATATACAAGCCCTTCTAACCATACGGTGTCGAAAGCCTTTTCAAAGTAAACCAAACAGGCCCCTGTGCATTGCAGCTTTACCTTGTTCCACATGGATGTCTGAAAAAAGTTTGGTCCTAGCGTGAACTGTATCGTGTTGGGATCTAAACCCAAACTGGCTGTTCGGAATGTACTAATTTCGTTACATCAGTTTATCAATGTTTTATTTTTAATTTTCTCGAATACCTTTCTGATGTTTGGAAGCAAGCTAATGAAGCGAAGATTGACTGGATTGCTCCAGTCATTGTCCCTTGTAGGGATGGAATGGACTACTGCAGTTTTCCAACGAATTTAATAATATCTATTATTTGAAGCGTTGTTGAACAAAACAGTGTAAGTCGTCAGTGCTTCCAGAGGCAAGTGCTTCAGAACAATGTCTGGAATGTAATCTATTCCAGAAGATTTCTTGTTCTTAATAGACCTATGGCTGTCTGTAAGTTCATCCTTGTGCACAAATATGTTTGTGTTTAAATTTCTAAGCGGAGAATCTCCTTTATTGTTTTCGTTAAATGTAGTTAAACTTCTATTTTGGAGACACCAGTTATTAAGCTCATTGTTTAAGGAAATATGGTTTTGGAAACCCCTATTTTCCAGGTCGCACTTATAAAGAACGGATTCATTTACTCTATACACTGCCTCGAAATAAGCACAAATTAAGTACGCTTTCTTTTGCGGATCTTTTACTATTAACTCTTCGTTGGTGTTGACGTGTTTCAGGGTAAGTCCTACGTTCAACAGAGTTTTAACAATTTTTCGGAATCTGTGGAACTCGCAGACATGGGATGTCATTATAATCTTTCCTTCGAAAGACTTTATTTATTTGAGGGAACATATTCGGTCCACTAGCTTTAATGGCTTGAATTTTATTGTTCCATTCTTCAATAATCACTGATCTATAATTGTCTCGGATCAGTTTTTGAAGGTTTTTGATTAGTGACGTAATTTTTTATTTGCTGGCAATTTGGATTGCTGAACTGTATAAACCAGTTTCAGCTTGGAAAGGTAAAATGCTCTTTTGCCTACACAGAGCGTCAAACGTTGAATTTCCGTATGGGTTTGTATGTCTCTCCGTATATGAAACATTGGCGTTTCTTACAGATACACACACATTACACAAGCAAATAGTGAAGGAAAACACAGAAAGACAATCGAATAAGCCAAAAGCACCAGCCGTATACCAAGCAATGAGATACCAATTCCACTTCAGTTGAGTGTAGTTGAGTTTAGAAATCGAATTCGTACACGCAGCGGTGGCCTGATTTGTTGAGCATTGGTTCAATTTTTTGTGATTCTAGCTGTCATAGCGTCAGCTCGAATCACACGTTCTTCACTATTGTCGTAATATGCTATAACACTTGTATAGGGATAGGACGATTCATTGTATTAGTAACATGTTGTCCACTAAGAGCGTAATTCTATTTTTAAAAGCCGATCAAAGCGCGGTCACTGGGATTTTCGGAAATTAAAAGAATGTATCTGGTCATACTGCTCAAGTAGTGTTCGTTTGGAATTACGGCGCCTAGTTCATATTGATCACTATCGCACTCGATTGTACGAAGCGTAGTTAGATCCGTATCTATCCTTTTGGATAAGACGGCGTACTCATAGCGTACAATTCGCGTTTTTGTTCGATGCCATTTATTTGCCGCCAGTTAAACAACGCATTACCTCTAGTTGTTCGAAATAATGTTACCCCAAGCACTGTGCTTGGAATTGAAGTCTCCCGTCATAAAGAAATAATTATTTGCCGAGTCTAATTTGAGACTTCGGAAAAGGGTATAAAGTCCACTGATACATTTTGTACATTGGGGAGCTCCAGGAGCATAAACAGAAACTACATATATATGCCTTTCACTACTCAAAGGGATATCTATAATGCAGGTTTCCAGCACCTGAAACTTTTCTACATTTAGGCTTTAGAAGATCTTGTGTTGCAGACCATTTTTGATTAGGACGGCCACTCCACCTCCTTGGGTGAAGTTTGAACGATCTCTATATAATTTTAGTAGTCCAATGTGTGGCTTTGGTTCAGCTTTGTTTCGCTAATCAAAGTAAGTCTGGGCGTTCGCGTTCCAGCAGATTGTTCCTCTTTCCATCCGTATTAGTGAATTTAAGTACACAACAATAATTTTAAGAGTTAACTCAGCCGAAGAGAACATGTGTTTATAGTGTTGAGACAGTGGCAAGTAGACAATTTTTTTTGTTGTTGAATTATTCGATTTTTTTTTTCTAACGCGGAAAACTGATCGTGCATGGACCGTGAAATTGAGATTATGTCTGGTGGTGCTGTGGGTGTTTATCACTAATGCACCAAGCATGGGCGCGGAATCAGCATAAACACCACTGATAGTCCGATGGAAATTGTTTTGACGTACACTGTTCTTCCCACGTAATTACTCACAACATGTGCAAAACAGAGGAATGGGAAATAAAACACCGGAGTTTCCTTATTAAATATTTGAAATTTTCTTTATTAGTTAGTTCCATTAATTATCACAACCGATATGCTTTTATATTAACCCGCGGTACATTTAGCTTATCTGGTCTTAACACTTGCTGGGATAGGAAATTATATTTAACGACTTGCACAAAAAACCCGAAGATACTCCATTACTGGCGAAACATTGGAAAGAAAACACGCACCGGGCTAAAAGGTGTAGTCGATTACAAACTCGACTTAGTATATTACAAAAAAAACTTAATAGGCGCGTATAGTGCGTGTGCACTCTTATAACGATGATATCTGACTCAAACCTACAATCCGTATCTGCCAGATTCAACGATGTGGATTACATTGGTGTGGGAGGATTCTATATGTGTCTGTATGGGACAAGTACGTTGCCCTTCAGCCTGCATATCGGCAACGACGAAAAAAGAAAACCTGAATACACATGTAATGAATAGCAGGCATTATGAGATACGCGATAGCGAAGTCACCGAAGGGAGAAATAGGTTCCTGTGTCCTAAATAAACAGAAACGATATTTCAAGGTTCAAATGATGTGATGCACATTATTTGTGATTTAGGCGATGCTATATGGGAACATCGGCTGTTTACATAATCGCCCCAGACTTATGCCATTGCAGGCAATAGATTTTTGTGGCGATAAGCAAACCGAAGGTTGCTCGCCTATGGTCAGGGCTATGGTTGCTTTTGTTTAGTCTAGTTAAATGGAACATGGGTATGATGGTGAGGAATGTGAGGAATGTGACTTGCAGACGTGCAAGCGTACGTCTCACCCTGAGGAAACAACGTCAATCATTTTCGTACTCAAATCCTATGATCGGTAAATAACCGACAAAGGAAATTGGTCGCAAGTGTTGCGAACCTTGGGATTGGGGCAATATTCACTCATGAACCGTAGCAAGAATACGGACTGCAGCTATGTCAACAATATTTATCTTTTATAATTGCGGACAAGCCGAGCCGATTGTCTGGCACGGTCCATGTATGAATGAAATAATTTGTTTGATGTGCATGCTTGATAAGGTTTAACTTTCAGGTGTGATGCTGCAGGGGAGCTTACGCTGTCCCTAATTGCTGGTAAGTACTATGGGTTTGGAAGGCGGTTAATTTAAGAGGATGGGCGGTTCTTTGGGAATGTATTAAAGAACCGCCACAGTGCACCTGGTGCAGACATTTTTATGGTGCTGCATGGTTGTTCCCAGATTGATGACTTCTTAACACCGCCTTCCATTAGGGCGTATGACACCCTATGTGCCACGAAGTTGTTGTAAAAACGAAATTTCATTTATTTGTCTTCTTGAACTTGTTTCTTTCTGGCTTGTTATACTAACATATTGTTAATAATGATTCGGATAGATTGCTATGGAGGGTACCCACAGTTATATTTTCTTAAGATATTCTCTCTTGTTGCAGTTTTTCTGGTTGCTGGGGGCTTTGGATCTTGGGCCCTCGGTTGCGTACTTTTCTATTGTATTTAAGCGCCCGCGAAAATGTCTCTTATTTTAATCACAGGCGAAAATGTTATGTTCTACTATTTTAATCACACGCGAAATTGTTCCTCTTATTATATTCACACGCGAAAATGTTATGTTCTGCTATTTATTTTTATCTCGGAAGAAAATTCAAATGTCTTCTTGTTTAGAATTTATTTGTTCTGTTAGTTTTCAAAATTCCTTTTTTTATTTTATTTTCGGCCACTACTGTTTTTTGTTTTTCTTTCATGGTAGTTTTTTTTTTTGTTATTCGTAGGAGAGAGAGAGAGCAGACTTTGGTGTCTAACAGGCTTCCAACTTTTTTAGTTGTTATTATTATTATTATTATTATTTATTACGATGTAATTAATTACACAGTAACTTAATTCTAAATAGCGCTAGCTGCTAGGGCTTTCGGCTAATATCGAGTTACTTTAAATTTTGTTGTGAAGGTTAGTAAGTGTTAGTAATTCGTATGTGTAGTTGATATTCTGGTCTGATGGTTTTGCCAGCATGTTGATGAAGAGGTCGTTTCCAAATAGTTGGTTTGCGATGGTTTGTACTTTTGGGCAATCGAATATGATGTGATGTGAAGTAAATGGGTTTTGGTTGTTGCAGTTGCTACATTGTGGGGGGCTGGTTTTTGTTGGTGTGTGATTTTGGTGTGTCCTACCCGGAGTCGTAGGAAGCATTTTATTTTTATATTTGAGACTGTTGTTGGGTAAGTAACGGGTTTGGTGTCCTGTTTAATAGTGCTGTACAGGTGGGTGTAGTGGCGCCATTCTTCGTCCTCCACGTTCTTAAGTGCATTTTTTACCTGTCTTCTTATGTCCGTTTTGTTAGGATAATAGAAGGAGACGAGAGGCGACTTTGTCCCTAGTTTTGCAGCCGCATCGGCTGCTTCATTTCCACTAATGTTACAATGCCCGGGGGCCCAAAGTAGCTTTATTTTATTAGCTTTCTTAATAATGTTATCTTCGATTTGACGAATAACAGCATTTGTGGAGTTTACGTTGGTTATTGCTTGTAGAGTTGAATGGCTATCAATACAGATAATCGTTGGGATTTTCTGGACCAGTTTTGTTGCTTCCAGAATTGCCGTTGCTTACGCTGATAGGATGGAACAAAAGATGAGAAGTGATCCCATTCTGATTACTTTTTTGCGATTGTTGACTATAGCAAATGACACAATTGATTCGGTTTTGGAACCATTGGTGAAAAACAGGTTCCAGTTTTGATGTTTGTCGATGGTATCCTTGAAAAGTTTTTGATAGATTATCTGAATTGTTGAATGTTATGGATAATGGGACAGGTCAACTAAGATTATATTTCTCGCTTATTTTACTAGCCGCATCCCAAGTAGATGGAAGTCAACAAACATTCAACCAATTTTCAAAAAGGCGACAATTCCTCCATTTCTTCTTATCAATCCATAGCACTACTGATCATCTCTCGAATGTAGCGGAATGACAAATTAATTAATTAATTCATTAAATTAACCGTCAATTTTAAAAATATCTGGGAATCAAATGACCTCCTTAATGACCGCCAATAAGGCTTTCATAGTAGTAGTTTTCTGGTTCACTTGTGATCTGATGGCGTATCTTACCGAAAAGTGTAGCCATTCCACACAGTATTTCGGTGAAAGCAAGGTTGTCCCGTTGGATATTTCAAAAGCCTTTCATCGAAGTCACACTCCAACGGAGTTGACAATTCATTGATCCGATGGATAAGAGGCTGCTTAATCCAAGTGTTTCTTGGTGTAAAATCTGCCTCCCATCAAATTAAAGCAGGGGATCTGTACTCTCACCCATTCCCTTCCGCATTTTTAAAAATGACCTATTGTCTGCTACCAAAGCCCACTTGTTTGGGGATGATAACACGTTGAGTTTCTCACACTCGCACGAACATTCCCGAACAAACTCTTCCAACCTAGCCACTATTTACAAGGCATACATTTCTTCTGAAATGGAACCCAATTCCCGTATTTGGTCAGACGCCTCCAAAACTGATTACACGTGCTCAATAGGATGCAAAAACGCGCAGTGAAACTTATTGGGGACCCAACCGTAATTCGTTGAATTCCGTCATTAGAACATAGGCGCAACGTATCATACTTATGTCTTTCTAAAGGGTTTTCCAATAGGGACTTGACAACGTTGAATTTAATTTGTGAACGCACCCGTTCACTAATCATGGAACTGTCACTGTCAATTTATTCAGTAAACTCAACATTTTCATCGTGGACAACGCCTGCAAATTATAAAAATTTACCACCGAAATTTGGAGTCAGTGACCGCAACTTTAAGAGCGTTAACTCCAATTTTCGGTCGTAATTCTCGCCCTAGTAGACAGGCAATAACAAGTTTAGCGAATAAATTTGAGTCTACATATTCGTTCCGCGATGTTTCCGTACCAGTGAGACAACGGGTTGGTCGAAGTGTCGAAAAAATGCGTCTGTAGCAAACGGTCCAAATCAGTCAATTCTAGGGCGTTCTCAAGAATTGGGCTCCGCCCAAACCACTTTAAGGCGAATTTTGGGTAAGGATCTTGGTTTACACCCATACAAGAACAAGCTGACTCAAGAATTGAAGTCGATGGACCATTTGAAGCGACGCACGTTCTCCGATTGGGCTCTGGAAAAGATGCCTCAAGATGATGAATTTCATCGCAAAATCATCATCAGTGACGAAGCTCATTTTTGGCTCAATGGGTTCATCAATAAGCAAAAAATGCGTTATTGGTCGGGTGAAAATCCACATGTGCTTCATGAATCACCACTTCATCCACAAAAAATAACTGTTTGGTGCGGTTTGCAAGCCGACGGCGTCATTAGGCCATATTTTTTCGTCGATGATAACGACCGCCACGTTACTGTGAATGGCCATCGTTATCGCGCCATGATTACCGATTATTTTTGGCCCGAATTGAAAGATATGGACTTGGGCGACATGTGGTTTCAACAGGACGGTGCCACAAGCCACACAGCACACGATACAATCGATTTATTGAAGAGTAAGTTTGATGAGCGTGTTATCTCAAGCAATGGGCCAGTCGGTTGGCCGCCTCGTTCGTGCGATTTAACGCCTCGAGACTATTTTCTTTGTGGCTACGTCAAGTCATTGGTCTATGCCAACAAGCCGATGACGTGGGAAGAGCTCAGAGCCAACATAGTATGCGGAATAGCGGCCGTTCCGGTCGAAATGTGTGGCCGATTCATCGAAAATTGGGTCCAACGAATCGACCGCTGCAAACGTGCCCACGGTGGCCATATGAACGAAGTCTAGTACCATTCATAAATGTTTTGATTGTACTTCAAGCCGATAATAGAGTTTTTGAAATATCTTAAATGGTTTGCGTTTTATTTTTAAAAAAAGCTGTCAAGTCCCCATTGCAAAACCCCATATTATGTATTATTACGGTCGTTGCTCAACTGAACTTACTGAATGTGTTCCGCCTCTTCAGACATTTTACTGCGATACCCGTCAATCTGAGAATGCGCATCAGTTCTCGTTGAATTTCAACGATAAGGGGCACAAATAAACATAGAGAGTCATTCTTTAGCTGAACCACACGAATGTGGAATATTCTACCCGGTCATGTGTTTCCTCGTCGTTGTAATATCCAGGCATTCAAGACCAATGTACATCGATACCTCCTTTGTTCATCCACAATCTCTTCTTCCGCTCGCTCGGTGCTTTGACATTTAAGGATACTTTAAATTCCTCTTTTTTGCATGCATTAGTGTAACAAAGACCCGTTGACGAAGAGAGTCGTATGTTTTTATATAAAATCGAGAGTCCGAATCAAGCCATAAAGAGAGTTGCAGTATCGTAACAAGATGTTGTACTTGTTTGCAGTAAATTAATTATATTTCTGCACAACCATTAACTTGATTATATGATTTGAATTTAAGTAGACCAGAGATGCAACTTGCGTTATAACGTTGTCGATCAAATGAAAATAAATTGAGTATATGTATAATTAAATCGTCATTGTATCTAGTGAATTTTAAATCGAAAATAAATCGATACGCTCTTGTGCTGACGTGTTGCTTTTTAGTCGGAATTCAGAAGGTATCTTATGTTACTGCTATCATAACCCACAATAATGTATTTGAATCAAACACTAAATTAAATAGAGGGAAATTAAAACAACGCAGTGTGTAGTCGGTTTATCATGTTTGAGTGGCTAATAAAAAATCTCTACCCCCATCCCTCAGACCATCATCATCATCGTCGGCGCTACAACCGGGATCCGGTCTTGGCCTTATTTAGCAAGTCTCTCCACTAGTATCCGGTTCATATCCGAGACTTGTTAAATTGTCCATAATAATTTTTTTTTCGGACATGGTTACTAGCCTTATGCCAACCTTTCTCAGGATGTCGATGCATGCATTGGTTCACTACTTGGAGGGTGCCCAATTAGCTATCCAGCGGTGTCACGTGGAGCCTGCATGTCAACTTGGATTGAACAGGAACAAGGATCAGCCCGGCCTTCGCCGGGTAAAAAGCAGAGACTTTGCCCTGTATGTTCGCTCCCACCCCCTATCACTCAGATCAACCTTTGGAAATAACCACATCTTCCGCTCAGAAAAGGGGCCTCACCTTCACGTGTCCCATGCTTGTGCGGCTATATTATGACACTTAGCTACATCATATTTTCTGGTGACCCGAATGTACGAGTTTTGGCTCTTTGCCGTATTTATAACGGGAGTCTCTATCAGTATATCTTTTATGTCCACCGATCCTCATCCTAGTATTGTTCCTCACTCTGGAGTTCATGTTGCACCCGCCATGAACCTTTGACAGTTGTTACAGCGCATTAGGCTGGAATCACATCACATTGATATGTAAAATGTAGGTGCGAAAAATGAAAGTAATTCCAAAAGGACCACAAAGCTCAACAGTTAATAAACCAATTTCAGAAAACAAAGCAAATAAAAAAAGGACATGTAGTTGGCTGTTCCCTAGAACTTGCCCATGAAGACTAAGATCATCGTCGAATTTATTATTGTACACCAGTGAGCAATTAATTCTAATCAACTTAATGGTTGTTACACATGTAAAAGCATCAAATAAAATTCCATTCCAAATACACCTGCGTCGTGTCCTACGCCCTTTCGAAACGCCATTCTGCATGACTTTATAAAATTGCGTCGCCAATGAGATCATTAATCTTCCCCTCATAAAAAAGTCGTTTATAAAGCACTCGAATATCTCCGAACAAGGTCGCTGGACACTGGTTACGTCGCATTCACTAAGTCCCTAAACAATGATTTAATATCTCAGAAAATGAAGAACATAAAGAACGAAACATGATATAATGTAGTCGCTCCACCGTCTCCCCAGTTGAATTTAAAGTTTTATTACCAGGCATGCACCGGCAGCAGCCCCTGGAAAGAGAATGTGTCCCGTAGAAACAGGAATCCCTCCTGCTCGGACGTCCGCTCGCATCGCATCCATGCAACAAGTCTGCTGACAAGGACACAAGCATGCGAACACGGCTGAGGAATCAATTAGACCGACAACGGCCTATAAATGTGCACAAGCGCTGGTAAGTACCTTAAAATAGAGCGGTGCTCCTTTCCGATCAACAACAGTTTCGCCTGATATATCCAAATTAATCAAATTCGTTTCAATATATTCAAGAATGTAAATCGAAGAAATGCCCGATGCCTGATTCACGAAGACCATATGCGGTGGTAATAATTTACTTTTGAAGCGATCCACAACCGCGGCTTTAATTTAGGTTCATTAATCACATTCTTCCACATGAACGCATAATTAAAACTTGCGTTATGACTGGTCATTTGAAAAATTATCAACAGGCCCCCCGCCTGCTGTATCGACAGCAGCCATATGTATCGGATGTCACAAGACCACTAATAAGGGATAATAAATTTTTCAGTTAGACCAAGATTCTTCCCTGAGGCGTCGGTAACTTTTATTGAAGAAACTAAGCTTGTCCTCAAGGCTCTTGCTCAAGCAGAGGAGAATTCATTAATGTGTCAAAGACAATGGTAAGACCTTTGGTCCATGGGTGGCCTAATGAGATTTTAACACCCATTAATTGTGAGCCATGTAAAACCATCGTCGCCTGAAGGGATGATTTGCAATTCATTTAATGGTGCCTCATCGTAATCTTGACAAAGTGTTTAAATAAAGTCAAAATCAGAAGAAAAAAAACGATAGATTAATAACGAAGTAACTAAATAATTACCAGAACTTACTTGAGTATCGTTATCCAACAATCATTTTTGGTGCTTAACACACTATTGGCGAGTCGGGTATTAGTATCCTTTATGCAGGACGCACGGTCAGCGTTAGTAAAGCGCTTACCGGTGTTTTTTTTAATTTAATGACTATTTAGCACAGCCCATAGATCCCTTCTTATATGTTTAAGTTTTGTATGGTCCCTCCTCATACAGGCGGGTGTTTTCAAAATTTTCACACAATAAAAAATTGGCTTCATAAAATTATATAAAAAATAAAACTAAATAAAAAACTAAATAATATAATATTCCTAAACATGATTATGTTTTTCTTTTACTAGATGAACTCTTAAGACGTTCCAAATTTCCTGTTATTACGAGTAGTTAAGAAGACTACTACTACTATACTACTACTACTATTTATTGGCCTGTAGGAACCGGAAAGTTCATGACCCCACCGACTCGACTCCGCCATTGTTCCCTGTCCCGTGCGCTCTCCTTCCACGTTCGACCATCCGATCCGTCTCCTCGAGGTCCAACCTAACATTGTTCTCCCATCTCCGTCGCGGCCGCATACATTACATATTTTCTAAAAAATGCATTTTTTCATATTTTTTTTTTTTCGCTCGTTAGACGTGTGAGACAAGCTGACGGTGTTACCCGTTGACAATATGCTAAAATAATCTAGGATTTACTACATACATAATAGGTGTGCAACTAGAAGTGCAGCTCTGACGTTGGTTACATTAAAAACATACTTGAACGCATCCAATTCGCTCGCCATTTTGGATATACATGGGTAACCTGAAAAGTTTCCGACCTAACAAATATATAACACTTTCTTGATCCTATTAGCGAAGTGCCGTGTGTGATTCGATGCTTTCAATCAAATATTGGAAATGAGTTGCACTTCTGGAATATGTCCAAATATATAGGTATATTTAGTGTTGAACGGATTAGGTGGTTCAAAATATTTTGGAGACCATATCCGTTGACATCTTCAAGCATATGGACATATCAGTTTTACTTTTCAAAGGAGTCGTTTGGTCATTTCCAGTTGGCTTTCTTGTGGAGCCATACTGTTCTTTTGGGAGTTTTTTCGTTAATGTTACTGTTGGTTAGAGCAAATTTAGCTGTCACGACACAATGGTCTGAACCCCCGAAGGGCGAACAAACTTCGATTGTGTATTTATTCGAGCGGGAGGTGAGGGACACTTAAACTATTTGAATCAGCAAGGAGCTAGACATACGTGGTTGGACTGAAAAGTTTCCGACCTAACAAAGATTAAAGACATTTTTTCTTAAAATTTATTTTTATTTTTCTGCATAGTCTCCTCGTAACTCTACACACTTCTCTCTGCGATACTCCCATCTCTCTAACCCGACCAAATAGAACTCGGCGTTTTTCTCTGTAAAATAACTGTTCACGAAGGTGATTGCCTCCTCATTTGACGAAAATATCTGTCCTCCAAGGGCAATTTTTAGATTAGGGAATTAGCGAGTGTTCCCGCATCGTTACAACCCGCAACTGTTCAAAAAGAACTGCAACTGTTATTTGGTGGCATCTCGGGGCGACCACTCGGCGCTATAGGTTCGCCTCTCCCGAAAGAAGTCTAATAAAAAAAATAAATAAAATCGCTTGGGGCTAGATCTGGTGAGTAAGGCGGATGGTCAAGCAGTTCAAAGCGTAATTCGTAAATTTTCACCATGGCAATCGTTGATGTGTGAGATGGCGCGTTGTCTTGGTGAAACAGGATTTTCTTTTTCTCCAAATGTGGCTGTTTTTCCGCAATTTCGGTCTTCAGTTGGTCAAGTATGATGCGTAGTATGCTCCTGTAATGGTTTTTCCTTTTTGAAGATAATCGATCAAGATAACTCTGTGACTATCCCAAAAAACAGTCGCCATCACTTTCCCAACCGAAAAAAAAGTTTTTGCTTTTTTTGGAGCCGATTCCTCCTTTGCAGTCCACTATTTTGAGTGTATTTTTGTTTCGGGCGTATAATGGTGTATCCAGTAATTAATCGGCACCAAAACTCGGTTTTATTGCGCCTAAACTGCGCCAATAGAGCGTTGGAAATGTTCATTCGAACACATTTTTGGTCTAACGTCAGCAAACGGGGCACCCAACGCCCGGACAGTTTTCTCATGAACAAATCTTGATTTAATATATGACAAACACGTTCTTTGGACTATCTCTATCACTTTAATTCGGTGGTCGTCTAGCATCATTTGGTGAACTTTAGTGCTGTTATCGTCAGTTGTTGCAGTTTTTGGACATCCCGAACGATCATCGTCTCCCAAGCTCTTACGGCCAGGTTTAAATTCAGCTGCCCAAAATGTCACTGTGGTAAATGATGGTGCAGAGTCCCCATACACAGAGTCCAACGCATCTTTGATTTGCGTAGGCGTATTCCCTTTCAAAAACAAATATTTAATGACAGCTCGATACTCAATTTTGTCCATTTTCACAAAAACACTCACATAGACTCACTCAAACGACTGTCAAATAAAAACAGTGTGGCCAAAATGCCAGAAATCTTGGTGAGTAACTGTCAAAAGATCCACAACTACATTCACTAGCTTTTATTGGCGAGTGCTGCTATCTTCACATTGAGGTCGGAAACTTTTCAGCCCACCCTCGTATGTATGTAGCTTATTCGTTGCTGTGTTTATGACTAAGTTTTAGTCATGTACAAACTGTCATTCCGTGTGCATCAGTTGTATAAGAGATGGATATCGATAAGCAACATTTACGCCATTGCATTCTATTGAGTTTTCGAATGGAAAAAAAATTCCGCTCAAGCTATGAAATTGATTTCTTCGACTTTGGGTGAACATTCTGTGTCATTCAACAGTAAAAAAGAGGTTTCCAAGATTTCGTGAAGGACATTTTAAACTTGAGAACGCTCCACATCCAAGTGCAGTAAAAAATATGACAACCAAGTACTTCCAGTTTTACTGGATGAAAATTCGTGTCAAACTCAAGAATAGCTTGTAGAACAGTTAGGAATTTCTCACCAAGCAATATCACTTCGATTGCATGCAATGGGAAAGATATAGAAAGAAGGAAAATGGGTTCCTCAAAAACGAACAGAAGGAAACAAAAGACGAAGAATTGACATCTGCAACAAATTGCTTTCTCGATATAAAGGAAACAAATTGTTACGGGTGATGCTAGTGATTCGGGTGGAAGGACCATCATGGTTAGTGATCCGACTCGATGGAACACCTGTTTCTGCTGTTCCATTTAATGACGGAAGACTGGCTTCCAGTGGGTCCGCAAAACCTCAACAGCGTAGCGGACTGTATTTCCCCCAGCGCCAGCTGGTCAAAAGGGATACCCATAAGAAACACGCTAAATGCAGAGGCACGCTTTCTCGTCGAATTTTAATGCCGAAGAGGAATAAGCCTCGAGCACCCTTTACCACTGGTGGGAGAAAGTGGTCTGAGGTACCTGTTGAAGTCGGGTTTAACGCCCTTTGCCAATTACGCGTTCTCGAGTACCGGAAATCAAGAAAGTAGTGGATCGAAATAAAAATAAACTTTCCACTGAATAATATTTCCTCATATAAAAATTATATTTTCTATAAGTGATATTACAGATATTATTGTTGGGATTCCCTATACCACATGGAGAACCAACCCACAATGCCAAACAATCTTGACCGCTAACAATGCGTCACCTCAACCCAACTCCCCATCCCAAAACCTGCAATACACACATTCGCAATCATGCAAAACCTGCAAGCGCATCCATCCCAATATACAATAGCATCCGTCCGCAATCCGCAATTGCATACATTCCCCAATTTACCAGGAACCCATTTCCCAAGCTGAAATAAATACATATTCCAATTTACAACGGAATAATAATCATCTCCCTCAATTACATCATCCCACATATAATTTTTACCAAAATTGCTTCGGTTAATTCTATTCTAAAGTTATATTCCTTCCTTGCGACCAAGCAATCTTAATTTCTCCGAAATTCATATGCTGTAATAAAACGCATATTCAAACCTACAACGGAACATTAACCATCACCACCAACTATACCAAGCCGCATACATTTCACCGAAATTACTTCGGTTAATATCTTATCTAAATGATATTCCTTGCTTGTACCCAAGCAATTCCAATTTCCCCCGAAAACCACTTCGGTTCATTTCCTCCTTAAATTATACTTCTCGCTTGCAACCAAGCGACAGCCAATTTTCCACGAAACGATCACAACAACCAAGGCCCTTGAACATACTTGGCTATGCCGCCAAAACCAATTTCCCGGTATACACAACCAACGAACCCAACTCAGCTTGTACGGCGAGGATTCGCTAGAACTGAATTCCCTATGCAAGCATAGCAACTCTTCTCGAAATTTCTCGTAAGAGGCACTGAGTTTAATTCAGCTATGACTCAACCGCCAGGACGCTATCAACTGATTTTTCCCAACACGCGCACGTCGGGAGTCCCCCTGATAACTGCCGCGTCCAGATGGGGGCACGCACGCCGCCCGTGTGGGAAGTAAGGTCGAGCCGCACCGAGTCAGCCCGCTGCGCGAGTCCCAACCTAAGTCGAGTTTAATACGTCGCGAAGCACGCTTACCCTGAGTCGAACGTTTCCCTTTTATTCCCGCAGCGACGGTCTCGGGAAAGAAGTGTATCGTCTTGTGCCTGGCTCGTAAAAACCAACCTAATGACATTAATAAAATCTAAGTGAAGAAAGGAGGGCCAAACGATATTCGTGTCACCTCGGCCTAGTTTGTAAGAAATTAATCTAACAACGTTAATAGTAATAAAAACACCCTCACGGGAAATTCAATGTGTTTCATTTTTCCTTGCGTCTGTGGACAGTGCGCTGGTGGACAGCTGTCTAGTGGGGCGATAGTGATCTGGTGCCATACGTTGGCGCACCGACATCGTACCCCCACATTATCACCGGTACTGTTCTTCGAAGATTCGTGGTATTGCTCCACACAATTCGGTTTATATGCGCTCCACAAGACAATCCGATGAATCCCACTCGTTTGGGGTTGATCTCCCGACGCGATGGCGCGAACATCCCTGCGTCAGAACTCGTTCCGTTACAGAGAGGGAAGCTGTGGAACTCACTTCCCGCGCGAGTGTTCCCGGAGCGTTACAACCTGCAACCGTTCAAAAAGAACTGCCAGAATTAATTTGTGGCATCTCGGGGCACCCAGTCGACTAAGTTCCCCCCTCCCAAGAGAAGTGTAATAAAAAAAAAATTAAAAAAACAAGCACATTAAGGTGTGGGTTGAAGTCCAGAAACGCCAAATAGCGTATTTTCATTTCTGAACAGGGGCGTCAACGTCAGGTAGGAAAGGGTTTTGCATAACAACTTCTAATACAAAGCGAATTCACTACGATAAATCTAAGCGTAAAACCTTAGCCATGCATCAACTCCATTGGCCAAATATCCATGGTTGGAAGTTTCTTTTCTGCAACCGATGGGATCTGCTGGCTGTAGTTTATCTTGACCTTGCTGAAAGCGAACAAAGCAGGAGCTCGCTACCGACTACAATTGATGTGGTTAAGCCGATCATTCAAAGAAAACGCTATACGAGCAAAGACACGACAGCGTAACTTGACGATCGGTGAAAACCTCCTTGGAAACGCTTCAATGGAAATTCGTACTCCACCAGCCATATTCACCAGGCACTGCTCCTTCCGATGATCACTTGTTCCAATCGATGCCGCATGGCCGGACTAAGCAGAAATTGCCTTCTTAGGAGAATGCCAAAAACCTGGTCAATCATAGTCAATCTTTGATCAAAAGACGTGTCCTTTTTCCGACGTAGACTTTAAATGTTGCCGGAAAAACAGCATATCCTAGTGGGTAGCGATAGGGGAAGTTTTTTTAAAACAAGTTTAATAGAAAACTTGATATTAATGAAAAATCAGCAATAACTTGCACATCTGCGCACCATATTTGCTTGCTCTTCTATTCAAATGGCGGAGAATATATGTGCTGTAATGTTGAAGGGAATGTATCATAGCATGTAGTCTTGCCATGCTACAAATTCGGATACTATTCTATTTATCCGAACAGGAGAAATCTGTTTCGGACGAGGTAATTTAGATGCTTTGAGATGATTACAACAAACACAAACATTAAAAAAATTGAATGAACGATTCAATCTTATACCAAGTTAACATTTCAGTGTTTTAAGCAAAACAAAACTATCTGTTGCTTTGTCGTTTGTCAAATTACATTTGTTCGTTGTTCTTAGAGAAAAAAAGAACGTTTTTTCAATTAGTGACGAATCTAGGTGTTAATTAATGTGAAATTGTGGTATTGTGTGTAATGAACATATCGAAAACTACGCATTTGTTGAAAAAGGTAGGTTCTGTTTTATATTGTATCTTTTCACACAACACAAAAAACATCACCAATCAAATTGTCTTTTTTTGTTATCCAACAACAATAATGAAAGTGAGTTTGTATATTGTTTTCGTTTTAAATTTCTTTTTTATGTTTCGTTCAGTTTTTCGAAATTTGTTTTGTTGTTCGATTTTGATTTTGTAAACTGATTTAGTTTTAGCTATTTCGATAATTTAACATTTTGGTTTTGTTTTTTTGATTTATTTTTGAGTTCGATTTTTTGATTTTAAACTTTGTTGTTTAATTTCAAATGCAGAATTTGATGTTTGCTTTTCCTATCAGAATCTTACGATTTAAGTATGTTTGTAGATTACATAATGCGGCGATCCTATCAGAGCGGGGCTCAAAAAAGAAAAATTGCGGATGAAAAGAAAAAACGAATTGAGACAGATTTATCGAAACTACCAAAATTGACGTCATTCTTCCAAAGTTCCACTGCACATGCTTCTTCATCAGCTAGTGAACAGATCGAATCTAGTAATGAAGATGTAAGAATCGAAATATAATTTACTGTTGATATTTATAAATTATAACTTTCTTATAAAATATAAATTAAAGTGTTTTTAAAGCAAATGTAATTCTTAAAACTTTTGAATTCAAAACTGTTTTATCAAATTTGCAGATTCAATCTGCAACAGAGCAAGTCGATCATCTCAAAACCTCTGAATCTTTGGATCAAGATGATGGATCAAACTCGCAGCGTGATGTTAGTCTGAACGAATACGGAGAGCTCAGAGCATTTTGAAACTGCAGCGAACACTGACAATTGTTCGAGCGATCCAGGCAAGTGGGGTGATTTCACTGACGATGACGCCAATTTTTGGATCAGTCGTGGTCCAAGCATGTGCCAAAATCCGTCTCGTAGATTTTACGATGCAGAAGGTGGAGCCAGATATTGCTCAGAAAAAACGTTTTTTGGAAGAAAGGCAAATCAAGAATGGTTCAGGCGCGAATGGCTAATTTATTCTCCCACGACTGGTTGCGTGTATTGTTTTGTATGTAAAATGTTTGCTTCCAAAGACAAACAAAACAAACTGACCAGCGATGGATTTAATGATTGGAAAAATGTTTCCCAATTACATCAACATGAGAATGGATCTCTTCACAGAGAATGTATGTTGACATACATTCAAAGGCGACAGAACTGCGTCGATGTTTCCGACAACCTTCAACTTGAGTACCAGAAAGAGAAAAATTATTGGAAAGATGCAGTGCGGCGATTGATTCCAGTCATCATAACGTTGGCTGAACGAGGATTACCTTTCAGAGGCACAAACGAGCATTTCGGCGTTCCAGATAATGGAAATTACTTAGGTTTACTCGAACTAATTGCACAGTTTGACCCGTTCTTAAAAAGTCACATTGAAAATTTTGCGGACCGAGGCAAGGGGAATCCCTCGTATTTATCAAAAACAATTTGTGAGGAGTTGATCAGCATTATGGGTTCAAAAGTAAGACATCACATTATACAAAAGGTCTTAGCTACGCGATATTTTGCTCTTTCAGTCGATTCAACTCCGGATATCGCTCACGTTGATCAACTCAGTGTAGTTGTCCGATATGTTGCTAAGAATGGAAAGCCCGTTGAAAGATTTTTGACTTTTTTAAGCTTTGATAGCCATAGAGGTGTTGCGATGGCTGAAGTGGTTTTAGAATATCTTGCGATTTGTGGCTTAGATTTTAAATACTGCAGGGGTCAACCTTATGATAATACTCCGAATATGTCGGGTATTTACTCAGGTATGCAATCGACCTTGTTAAATCTCAACGAATTTGCGATTTATTTACCATGTGCAGCACATTCGCTTAACTTAGTTGGAGAAACTGCTGTAAAGTGCTGCTTGTTTGCAGTGAACTTGTGGGGCTTTTCAGGGCCCGAAGAGCCATGCATCGCTCGATCCCCACTATTCCAGGCGAACGACTTACCTCTCGGTCGAACTTCAGCAAGGTTGCGTAACCTTGCTACGGCATTTACCCCCAGCCAAATCGCTGGAATTAATACGGTTACCCAATCGGATAACTGTTTTGAATAT
Source organism: Microdon myrmicae (assembly GCA_963931805.1). NCBI lineage: Eukaryota > Metazoa > Arthropoda > Insecta > Diptera > Syrphidae > Microdon > Microdon myrmicae. The sequence goes on from OZ007496.1 coordinate 70,967,592, forward strand.
CCGTGAGGCAGCTTACCTATTCTGTGGGGGGTTTTCCTTCCAAACCCCTTTTTCTCCAACACCACCCCTGAAAAACATTAAGTCCACGGCAAAGCTTATCACCTTGCCGTGGCATCGAGAACTCACCCTCGGGCAGTCACCAATTCCTAAAAAAACATTAAGTCCACGGCAAAGCTTATCACCCTGCCGTGGCATCGAAAATTCACCCTCGACCAGGCATTAATTCCTAAAAAAACATTAAGTCCACGGCAAAGCTTATCACCTTGCCGTGGCATCGAAAATTCACCCTCGACCGGGCATTGATTCCTAAGAAAAACATAAGTCCACGGCAAAGATTATCACATTGCCGTGGCATTTGAAATCCTATCCTTAGGCATACATTCTGCCCAGGGCATCTTGTTTCCATAGCCTTATGCTATGGAAACAACATCAACAAAGAGTTCCTTGTTGACTCGTTTTATTTGTTTGCCCATGGCACTTCTTGCATGCGGCTATTTGGTCCCATTGGTTTGCCACCGCCGACAAGGTTTCGGCTGAGGCAAACCAAACATTTCTCTAATTACCAGCAATCGCTGGTTTCCTATTATCGGTCCCCACGTTCAGGGACCGCAAACAAGCAACGAACTGGATGCAGCCAGAAAGTGTTTACTTTCAACATCTGGCAATGGCTGCACCCTATATTCGTTGCAATATCTAAACATAGCATTGGCACCACAGAATGGTATGCATACAAAAAATCCCTAATAACGGCCGCCACCCGTCGGCGGACCAAAGGGAATTCACATCGTCAACCGAGATGTTGATTTATGGCCTCCCATAGGATGACCAGATGTTTTTGTTTACATTCGTGTAAGATGCTGCAGCGATGTTGGCATCCATCCAGGGTCGCCGGACGATCGTATGCGAGGCGTACACACATACGCATCATGTATGCCTATTTCACCCGGTCCAATCACGATTAACTACCTCGAGTTAATCGTGTGGCTCCTCCTCTTTTTCAGTTTCTTTGAGGTTCCCCTTTTCTTTGGTGAGCACCAGTTAGTCAGTCAGCCTTTTTCCTCGGAGTCAACTTGTGTGTGGCGAGTCTTGATATTTTATTCCCGTCGACAGTTTATTTATTAGTTTTCTATTACTTCTGATCCTGCTTTATCGTTTAAGTTATTTTCAATGGGATCATTCAATTAAAACCGTTTTCAGTGGCCTTTCGTCATTCAGTGCGTTTATTATATTTTGCCTTAATATTAACTAATTCGCAAGATCGTCGGGATTTTGGTGTTGTTGATGGTGCCTAATGGTGAATGCTGTGAATCGAGTCGCCTCCTTTTTGGCTGCAGAAAGCGAGATATTATTTTTTTGGATTAATCACTCTCCCTAAGACAAAACAAACTGATTGTTTAAATAAATATTGTTCCAGTCAGTGTATCACTAGTGTAAATAAAAACAAGAAAATAATAAAAGAACGTTTTTTGCAATTAACAACCCGGAGTTTAATTTCCTTTTTGGTGAACATTTTGCTTTTCGTGTGTTCGGTCTCCTTTGTGAACAATTTTTTGGAGAACTATAAGTGGGTGTTGGCTGAATCCGCACCCGTGCTTGGTGCCTAGCTAAACACCACCACATTGGTGACCCGCGACTTTGGAACTATCGCGCTTTCTGATCTAAAAACAGAAACTCTATAGTGCAAATTAAACCGCGCAACCTTCGTGTTTCGAACTTTAATCGATTACATTGGTGACACCTAGCGTAAACACGCTACCTTTTCGAACTTTGTCGACAATAACTGCCATATTATAGCCCTGGCAAATCGCGTGACTTTTCGATCAGATCAAATCCGAACAATTAACACCGTGCAAAGTGCAAAAATTAAAATAACAAATGTGCGAGTTAAGCAGAACAATTTAAAAAGGAAACTCCGTAAGGGTGTGAAGAACCCCACCTCATCGCTCCTCCACTTTATCCACACATCAGCAAACAGCTCTAACTTTCCTCCCAGCGAGGCCACCGGATTGCAGCTATCATCGCCGGCAGCACACCTCAACTAACCCACCTTAGGACAACAGCGGTTCCAGTTAAACAGAAAAAACGACGACACAGCAAGTATTTTCAAAAGTCAATTTTAATAATTTCTCTTCAACCCTCTAACCGAAAAATATAGATTGTTCCTTTTAAATTTGAGCTAGTATTCCCTACCGGTTAGAGTAATTTTTTTTTTTCTGTCCACAAGCATAATCCAATAATGTCTCTATTTTGGGCTTGATTTTTTTTTCTCTTCTCCACCGTCATTTAATTAAAAACAAAAACCTATTTATGTAAGCTGAAAATGTTTGAGAAATCTTAATAATAAAATAGATATCAAAACTTCAAAAATTTAACTGCAATTATAGATAACGGAAAATTAATAGACGTGTAAAATATATAACATAATTTAGATCGAATTTTGAGTCTGAATTTACATTCATTTTTAAAATGCAAAACCCCCACAAGGGCGAAGTTGCAATATCTAATTTAACGCAGACACCTAATGTACTTTTGTTCGCACACTAATAAAACCCGAGTTTAACCCATCCAACTAAATCGATTTGCAATATATGTTAACGGGCAAAAAGGCTATATAATTGACCGTGCGAGGTACGGCATTATTTTGATAAAAGTAAACATGGTAGTCAGTTAAACATGTTAATTATAACAATAAAATTTTTCATTTCCCTTAATTGAAAAACAATCAAAAGGATAAAAATAAGCACAAAACTGTTACGCAACGATCTCAGGTTTAAGATTGTTTAAGAAGACATTCGTTTGAATTGTGATTGTTTCTTGTCTGTTTGACTAAATTTTTTTTTTTTTTTTTTTTTCTCTCTTCTTTTGTAAATTAAAATACTCTGTTTCAAGACCCCGAACAAAATATGAAAAAGTTTAATTTATGTTATTTACAAATGGATTACACAATTTTTTTATTATAGTATTAATACACCGAACTTAATTTAATTTAGCTCTACAATTTATATATACTATATCTAGAGAAAATAAATCTGCTGCATTGATCTTATGTTAATGTATTAGTTTGGGAGGATTTGTTTGTAAACGAGAATCTGTAACAATAGCAACGCAAATAGATAAATTAAATTTATTGAAGCCACCATTGGCAATATAAAATAAAACCATTTGTAAACCCCTTCAGGGTACTAAGTATAGGCAATATACGCACCTTTTGCCGAAATTGCACCGCTTAAACCTTGTTTTCCTTTCTTTGTCGGATTTTAATTTTAATTTTTTGTTATTATTTGTTTTCACTATCAATTTTAGAACCTTTTTTTCTTTCCTTTAAAAGTAAAATAATTAACGGAACTACACTACCGAAGTCTCATTAGAGAACGGAAATATTAAAATTCCTAGGCAAACGCGTTTCCCATAGCACTATTAATTCGAATAGTTCGCCAATTATCGGTAGTACAGTCAACAGACCTATCGTACGGATCTGGAACTCGTACAATTTTTGCCCTTTTGGTAACACAACGACTGTCGTAAGCCCCTTCAGGGCACAACTAAACGCACAATACTCTTCGCTAACATTCGCGACTCTAAGCTACACCACCCGACTCCGCACGACCACTCTCGACTCCACTCGACCATCTTCGACGCCTTTGACTCTTTTACTTGGCCTCCTTTCACCTTTCTTCGCGTCCTCTTACGCCCTCGACTCCCGTTTCACGTTACAACCTATAATGGTCATCACGAGAAACACCACGGCCAGAAAGGCCCAGGATCAACCCGAGTCCCTTGAATTTCACGACGCCTCCAGCGTCGATTTCCCTGCTGAGAAAGTCAATGCTGACCAAGACTTGCCGGCACAATCTACTCCTCTGGCACCACCCGTTGCCCCCAGTGTCGTTAACCGACCCCAACCTTCTAACGCTCTCCCAACCGCTCCTAACGCCCCTGGTACCGGCCCTTTGGTAAATTCCGGGATTTTAATGCCCACAACTAGTGCCGGTACTTTTCAACAAGAGCATAGGCAATCAGAGCCCCAAGAGTTCCACGATGCTTCCAGCCTCAGGAATGGGACTCGTCCTTCTAATATAGGGCTTCCCCCCCTCGATGAGGAGGACCCAGACCTTTGGTTTGCAGTGGCAGACCGCATCTTCCAGGCCTCAGCCTTGCACGACGAACAACTTCGTGCAGTCGAGCTGTTGAAAGTGCTTGACCGCACTCAGCGACCGCATGTGGCACACATAATAAGGTCGGCCGGCCGCAACCCGTATAGCAACATGCGTGAAGCTCTGCTCGACGCTTTGGACGAACCTGGAAGTGTGCGGCAACAACGCTTAGCCGCTGTAACCAACCTTTCTGGGATGCGACCATCTCTTTTCCTGACCCATTTACGCTCTATAGCGGGGACCAGGATTGGGGACGACCTAATAAGGCCTCACTTTTTGAGGTGTCTTCCCCAGCATGCCCGTTCGGCACTTATAGCCCAACCCAATCAGAGTTTGGGCTATTTATCCAAAATTGCGGACGCAATCGTGGAAAGCTCAGATCAGTATTCTGAGCCTCCAGCGTACCAGGTAGCGGCGGTTTCTCAACACGCCGCCCAGCCTGCACGGCACCCTCGTCTGCCTTTCTCAGCCCCTCAATTGGTCCCAACTCTCCATTCTCCTCAAACCCAGTTACCTCTTAGAAGGCCCGCCTCAACCAATTTCCCTCAGGGGAACCCAGAGGCAGGCCCCAACGTTAACCAAAGAAGTTCACCCACACAATTAACCCCTGCTGACCTTCGGGCGCTCCAAACCTCACTCCTCCGCGAGATAACTCAATTGCGCGCGGAGGTGAGGAACAATCCTCGAAGCGCCCAGAATCGAGCCATGCCGAGCCGTCCTATTAATCGGCAAAATTTCTCCCAAAATGCCCCTCAGAGGGCCTATATCCCTCAAAATGCCCCACAGAGGGCCAATCCCACCCAAAATGGCCCTCACCGGGCCAATTCCCAGCGAGCTCCGGCTCGACCTCCCCGTAACGGCAATGCCAATAGGCAGAATATACCCGATAATGCCGTTACTCTGCCTTGGTGCGCCAATCACCAACGATATGGTGATCGCGCATTTAACTGCAAGGCGCCTTGTGGTTGGACGCAACCTTCCACCAACCAAAGGCGCTCTTTAAACTAATTTTGCCGACCGACCCCCTCGCGCAATCGGCCGGCACCCATACGATAAGTCGCCTAACCATCCGGGATTCTAAACTGAATATCGCTTTTACTGTCGATACCGGCGCCGATATTTCAGTCCTCCCGCGATCGTTTGCTCCGCGTAACCGCGTGCCAGCCGCACTTAAATTGTCAGCTGCAAATAATACGCCGATACTTACGTACGGACGTAAAAAGCTGACACTTCAATTGGGTCTTTGTCGTCCGATCACTTGGCGTTTCGTCATTGCGGACGTAAATGAACCCCTGATAGGTTCCGACCTATTAGGTGCACATAATCTGTTGGTCGATTCGACCCATAACAGACTTGTGGCTCCAACCGCACCCCCCATGACGGCATCTCCAGCGGCAACTTCAGGGGCCACAGAGTGCATAGACCCATTTCAGGTTATGGTACAAGAATTTGTTAGTACGACAATTCCTCTACCTAACCAACGCCGACATAAAGCCACGGTGTTTCATCATATAGAAACACGTGGTCCCCCGGTGAGCCAGCGTCCACGTCGACTGGCTCCGGAAAAATTACGTGCGGCGCGCGCGGAGTTCGAGCATATGATCGAACTAGGTATCTGCCAACCGTCGGACAGTCCCTGGGCAAGCCCACTCCACTTAGTGAAGAAACGTTCTGGTGAGTGGCGCCCATGTGGCGATTACAGGCTGTTGAACGCAGCAACTGTCCCGGACAGATACCCAATTGCACACCTCTACGATTTTTCGTACAAGTTACGAGGGTGCAATGTCTTCACTACCCTGGATCTCACCAGGGCATACCATCAAATTCCGGTGGCACCAGAAGACATCCCCAAGACCGCAGTCATTACACCTTTCGGACTCTTCGAGTTCAAAGTGATGACTTTCGGCCTCAGGAATGCCGCACAGACATTCCAATGTTATATCGACACGGCTTTACGTGGTCTTAATTGCTGCCATGCATACCTTCATGATATTCTCATCGCCTCCAAAGACCATGCCGAACATAAGCGCCACTTACGTCAGGTCCTAGAGCGCCTCCGTGAATTCGGTCTTGTCACCAACCCAGATAAGTGTCAATACGCCAAGGAGCAAATCACCTATCTGGGTTATGTCGTTGACAACCAGGGCATTCGCCCACTACCAGACCGTGTGGAGGCCCTCATGAAGTATCCCCGACCTACTAACGTGAGTGAGCTTCGTCGATTTTTGGGCATGCTTAACTTTTACCGCCCAACACTGAAGAACGCTGCCCAAGTTCAAGCTCCCCTAAATGAGTTTTTAAAAGGGGCCAAGCGCAACGATAAGCGCCCCATTAATTGGACAGAAGACTCTGATAGAGCATTCCAACTGTCCAAAGAACAATTGGCAAATGCCACCTTACTCCGATACCCTCTCGAGGGAGCGGCACTTTCTATCCAATGCGACGCATCGGATACCGCAATCGGAGCCGTCCTTGAACAGGACATTGAAGGCCGACCGGAACCACTTGGTTTCTTTTCAAGGAAACTGAGTCCCACTGAGCGACGTTACAGCGCCTACGACCGTGAATTGCTCGCGATCTACAGCGCTGTTAAGTACTTCCGTCATATGATAGAAGGACGTTCGCTCTCTATTTTAACAGACCACAAGCCATTGGTCTATGCGTTCCGGAAGAAGTCGGGAAATGCCTCCCCCCGACAAGAGCGTCAATTAGACCTCATTGGGCAATATTCTACGGAGATCAGGCATATCTCCGGTAAACAGAATGTCACGGCGGACGCCCTTTCTCGAATCTATACGATTCATTTGCGTACCGCCTTGAATAACACTGACTTTGCCCTAGCTCAAGAGGAGGACGAACAGCTCAAGTCCCTCCTAACTGCCGATACGGCACTAGAGCTTAAGAAAATTACCCTTCGCGACCCTTTGGGCGAAATCTGGTGTGATGTCTCCACTGGAACCGCTAGACCTTACATTCCCGAGAAACTTCGTAAGGGCGTGTTCCAGGTTTACCACAATCCTGCCCACCCCAGCGGCCGAGCAACAGCCGCTGCTGTCCGTCGCAAATTCATTTGGCCCCGGATGAACAAAGATCTCACCGGTTGGGCCCGTGCTTGTCTCCAGTGCCAACGCTGCAAGGTAGCGCGACATAATGTACTGGAGCCAGCGCAATTCAAGCTTCCCACGGCACGCTTCGCCCATGTCCGCATAGACATAGTGGGACCGCTTACTCCATCAAGAGGATATTCTTATATCCTCACTATGATGGATCGCTGCACGCGATGGCCAGAGGCGACACCTCTCCGGGCAGTTACTGCCGAATCAGTCGCCAAGGCCTTTTACTCAACTTGGGTCACACGTTTCGGTGTACCAACCACCATAACTTCGGACCGAGGTCCACAATTTGAGGCGACGATTTTTAGGCAGCTAACAAATCTTTTCGGCTGCCAAAGAAGTCGTACCACCGCCTACCACCCGCAATCAAATGGGATGATAGAGCGCTGGCACAGATCTCTTAAAGCCTCACTCATGTGTCATAATGACACACAATGGTTTGACGCCCTTCCAACCGTCCTCCTCGGCCTGAGGACAAGTATTAAGGAGGACCTGGGTGCTTCGGCAGCAGAGCTTACCTACGGTACCAACCTCCTTCTTCCAGGAGAACTTTTCCTGAATGGCGAAACACCGCGTGACCAACTTCGTGAATTGGGACATCTCCGTGACCTGCTACGTAAGATTAGGGCAACCCCTGTAACCAGGCACGGCTCCAAAAAACTTTTCGTCCACCCTGAACTGCACAGCTGCACGCACGTCTTTGTCAGGGTGGATAAGGTCAAAAAACCCCTCGACCCACCTTATGATGGCCCATTCAAAGTCTTCCGCCGCATCAGTGACCGCGTCTTCGAGATCGACATTAGAGGCAAGCGATCCACGGTCAGCGTCGAAAGGCTTAAGCCCTGTTTTCTGGAAGCTTCCGCTCCAGAATCATCTCCATCTTCAAATACCACTCCTACACCACCGGCACAACCTCCCCGTACTCGCGCTCAAGCGCGCGCCCATAACCAACTAACCACCCCCTAACCTGCCTTACCTGTTTCGTGACTACGTCACTGGGGAGGGATTGATGTGGGGCTTTTCAGGGCCCGAAGAGCCATGCATCGCTCGATCCCCACTATTCCAGGCGAACGACTTACCTCTCGGTCGAACTTCAGCAAGGTTGCGTAACCTTGCTACGGCATTTACCCCCAGCCAAATCGCTGGAATTAATACGGTTACCCAATCGGATAACTGTTTTGAATATCCGTGAGGCAGCTTACCTATTCTGTGGGGGGTTTTCCTTCCAAACCCCTTTTTCTCCAACACCACCCCTGAAAAACATTAAGTCCACGGCAAAGCTTATCACCTTGCCGTGGCATCGAGAACTCACCCTCGGGCAGTCACCAATTCCTAAAAAAACATTAAGTCCACGGCAAAGCTTATCACCCTGCCGTGGCATCGAAAATTCACCCTCGACCAGGCATTAATTCCTAAAAAAACATTAAGTCCACGGCAAAGCTTATCACCTTGCCGTGGCATCGAAAATTCACCCTCGACCGGGCATTGATTCCTAAGAAAAACATAAGTCCACGGCAAAGATTATCACATTGCCGTGGCATTTGAAATCCTATCCTTAGGCATACATTCTGCCCAGGGCATCTTGTTTCCATAGCCTTATGCTATGGAAACAACATCAACAAAGAGTTCCTTGTTGACTCGTTTTATTTGTTTGCCCATGGCACTTCTTGCATGCGGCTATTTGGTCCCATTGGTTTGCCACCGCCGACAAGGTTTCGGCTGAGGCAAACCAAACATTTCTCTAATTACCAGCAATCGCTGGTTTCCTATTATCGGTCCCCACGTTCAGGGACCGCAAACAAGCAACGAACTGGATGCAGCCAGAAAGTGTTTACTTTCAACATCTGGCAATGGCTGCACCCTATATTCGTTGCAATATCTAAACATAGCATTGGCACCACAGAATGCTATGCATACAAAAAATCCCTAATAACGGCCGCCACCCGTCGGCGGACCAAAGGGAATTCACATCGTCAACCGAGATGTTGATTTATGGCCTCCCATAGGATGACCAGATGTTTTTGTTTACATTCGTGTAAGATGCTGCAGCGATGTTGGCATCCATCCAGGGTCGCCGGACGATCGTATGCGAGGCGTACACACATACGCATCATGTATGCCTATTTCACCCGGTCCAATCACGATTAACTACCTCGAGTTAATCGTGTGGCTCCTCCTCTTTTTCAGTTTCTTTGAGGTTCCCCTTTTCTTTGGTGAGCACCAGTTAGTCAGTCAGCCTTTTTCCTCGGAGTCAACTTGTGTGTGGCGAGTCTTGATATTTTATTCCCGTCGACAGTTTATTTATTAGTTTTCTATTACTTCTGATCCTGCTTTATCGTTTAAGTTATTTTCAATGGGATCATTCAATTAAAACCGTTTTCAGTGGCCTTTCGTCATTCAGTGCGTTTATTATATTTTGCCTTAATATTAACTAATTCGCAAGATCGTCGGGATTTTGGTGTTGTTGATGGTGCCTAATGGTGAATGCTGTGAATCGAGTCGCCTCCTTTTTGGCTGCAGAAAGCGAGATATTATTTTTTTGGATTAATCACTCTCCCTAAGACAAAACAAACTGATTGTTTAAATAAATATTGTTCCAGTCAGTGTATCACTAGTGTAAATAAAAACAAGAAAATAATAAAAGAACGTTTTTTGCAATTAACAACCCGGAGTTTAATTTCCTTTTTGGTGAACATTTTGCTTTTCGTGTGTTCGGTCTCCTTTGTGAACAATTTTTTGGAGAACTATAAGTGGGTGTTGGCTGAATCCGCACCCGTGCTTGGTGCCTAGCTAAACACCACCACAAACTTCTTTTCTATTGTACAATTATTGTACACATTCTTTTCAAGCTCAACCCACCGGTGGGACGTTTTGAAGGAACGTATCGGAAACGAAAAGGTACTGAAATCGTTATCCCAAACTCGTTGGGAAGCTCATGCGAACGCCACTGAGGCAATTCAAAAATCTTTCAACGAAATCGTAGCAGCATTGTATGAAATTGCTGATGATTTAACACAAAAAAGTGACTGTAGACACGAAGCTGAATGTATCGCGAATAAAATACAAACCTTCGAATTTGTTTTCATGCTTGTTTTGTGGAGCGATATTTTGAACAATTTTCGGGCAACGAGCAAAGCATTGCAGTCAGTAGAAATTGATCTGAAAACCTGCGCGTTAATGTACTCGTCAGTAGAAAATTTGTTAGATGAGATGAGAGATAAGTTCGAAGTGTTTGAAAACAAAGCCAGATCCATTTTACCTGAGACAGATTATGCGAATGTTGCATCGCGAGTTCGACGAAGAACAAGACAGCCAAACGATGGCGATGCTCCAGAGGTTGCATTAAGTCCGCGCGACTATTTTCGTGTAAACGGTTTTTTGGTAATCATCGATACGCTCAAGATTGAAATCAACAGACGAAGCAAAGTTTACTTAGAGGTTTCGGAGAGATTTTCGTTTTTGGCTGATTTTGATTTGACCGAAAATGTGTATTCCAAAAAGATTTTCGATTTAGTTGACTTTTACTCTGACGATTTAAAAGAATTTTACTCTGAACTCATACAGTTTCACGCTTTCATTAAATCAAAATTCGCAATGACCTCTACGAAAGTTTGATTCAAGATCATCTTGAATTAGTTTTTCCGAACGTTGAAATTGCTCTTCGCATTTTTTTAACTCTTATGATCAAGAATTGTTCGACAGAGCGCTCTTTTTCAAAATTGAAACGCATCAAAAACGATCAAAGAAGTGTTATGCGTTAAGAACGATTAGACATGCTAAGTCTGATGTCCATTGAATCGGACATTCTTCGTCAAATTGATTTTGAAGAAATCATCAATGATTTTGTTGATCAAAAATGTAGAAAAAAAGTTTGTTGAAAACGAGCGTCGCTTTCATCTTCCAAAGAGATGTCCAAAGATTATTTTATAATTGAATATACTGTTAATTATTTTTAATCAAAAAATATATAATTCAACTGAAAAAATGATTTCCTTTATTTTATTGTATTTGAAAACCTTAAAATGATATGAATTAGTTGTTTAAATTATACAAATGCATCAATAACGATTAATTTTACGATTATTAAAAAAAAGAGGGCCCCAAATTTTGAATGGCCTAGGGCCCCCGATTGGCTTAATCTGGCACTGGGCCGTAGTTACTGAATATGTTTTAGGCTTCTTTGATTTCAGAGTACATACTTACAGTATGGTCTTTTATGGGCCTGGACGTTGAGTTTTTACTGTTTTCAACATCAGTAAAGAATAACGTCCATTATTAAACCCTTTGACTTTTGAATTCCAACACACCACAGATTCGTCTTAGTTCAAAACATATTTATCATTATTCCGAGTGTAATTTACGTATTAAATTATACATTTTAGTTCATCTACGTACATTTATATACCCAATTTTTGAAATTCGAAAACAGTGCCAACATCGGATTTTTCATATTTAGATAAATTATAGCTTTATAGTTTTTCTTCTTTATATCTCTACTACACACACTGTGAATTTTCAAGTGGGTGGAAAAACAGACAATTACATGCTCAGAGGTTAAGGTAATTTCGTTAAATTATTCATATATCCCAAGAATTCTATTCTTGCGAAAAGCTTGACTAACTTCATTAGGCTTTTCTTCCCAACCTTCCCAGTTCTTACGGTACTACAGTTATCGGTGCATTCTTGTAACTCTGCTGCATTAATTACAAAACCTGAATGTCATACCTGCATATCTATAAAATTTGAATACTAAAAAGTCCACTCAATTAAAAACCGTAGACCAGAATTTTGAAAAAAAAAAAAAACAGAATTAAGATTCACTTCGCGCACACATTCCTGTATCTTTAACGTTGTATCTCATCTGTCTCACCCATAAAAGATGCCAGCAGCAATCGGTTGGTCAACATGATCAGATGAAGAGAAGACAAAAAACTCGAAGTCTCTTCTGAGATTGAATTTAAATCACATAACCAACGAATGGCAGCCAGCTAACAGCACCGATCACAACAATTCAAGACAACAAAAGACCAGCAATTTGATGACAAAGAAGCCTTTGGGCCAAGTTAAGTTGCAAGTGCTCCGCACTCCCTGTCAATCCCCAGTATTAAATCCGTCATTGTGGTGTCGTTGTGATCGCCATCCAACAATAGCAGAGCACATCCGTTGACTAAAGGCGAAAAGCGATCGGCATTCTGACTTCTGAGTTCTGAATCCTGACTTCAGAGTTCTGAGTTCTGAGCTCAGCTCTGAACGAGTACCGCTACTAGATGTCATCGGATCCTAGATCCATCTCGGGCCTACGAATGAAATAAATATTAAGAGAAATTTATAGCTGCAGTTTTCATGGTAATAAATTAAACCCGCTTCTGGATCCAGCTGATGATGTTCCGTCATCCTGGTATGCGCTCGGCTTTACGGAGTCCACTTGGTCTAGCCGCGACTAAGCGATGCTTTGATTTCTTTGACGTGTTTCTCCAGTTGTTCGTCATGACGCAAGTCCAGTGCAAAGAGAACTCCTCCAGTTAATCGTTACCAACTTGATTTGTTGTCTAATGTCCACGAGTGTATTTTCGGTTCGATTTACCCTAATTCTGGTTTATGTGGCTGTAAGATGAAATTGCTAAAGACGACGTCCGCTAAGAGTACTTAGCTTGAGTCTCGATTCTGGGTGCTTGAGAAGTTTTTGCAGACCAAATGGAATAGGATTGTGGGAACGCTGATTGCATGCGATAACGGCCGTACAGATGGCTGAGAAATTTCACGCTATGCGCACAAAATGTGCGTTCGGTATGTGAAGAGGCTTTTTATTGTCTCGTGTAGCCGCGCTCGCTAATGGCGGATTTTAAGTCGGAATGATAATAAAGGGAGGAGACGTTCCACAGCGTCATTTTCTTCAAGGCGAAGAATGAAAAACTCATCGATTTAGAGAAGAATGATGAAAATATTTTTATCTTGTGTCTTGCCTGCATTAATTACAATGCTGTAACGAGTCTTTCGCTATTTGTCGGAATTGTGCATATAGGGAAAACAAAAACAAAACGTTAAAGAATAGAAGATGACTTCTTTGTTCTTCATCTGGGATTTATTTCGCCGAGTGTATTTGCCTTAGGACTGCGATATGTACAAGACGTCCATGAGTGTGTGCATAGCTTTGCAACGAACTTGCTAATATGCTGTGTCCGAAACGAGCTAATGTGCACAAATAAGGCATGGAATTTGGTTACAATATTTGAAACCTTTATTTATACATTCAAATCTATTTCACCATCTTTCACCGCCAATCTTAGAAACACTTCTTAAAGCCCATTTCTGAAATGGCCATTCATAGCGGGCGCCAACTCGAGTTTTTTCTCATCAATTGTGTCGAAAGGGTATCCTCGGATTATTCTTCTGAATTTAGGTAATTACCGTAAGTCATAAGGTATCAATTCAGGTAAATACGGTGCTTATGGAGTGATATTGGTAAAATTTTACCGAAAAAGGATGGTGTTTTCCGAAAAGATTTTGTGATAATAGTGTGGGGGTTCTTTAAGGCGCCCGAAGAACCTCCCATCGGCCTAACACAACTCCCCTTTCCCCTACCTGCAAATCTTATTACCTAGCATAAGCAGCATACCTGTAACAAAAGCCCACGGCAAGATTACCATCTTCCCATGGCATCAACTGAACCATCTCGGTTCATCAGACTTGAACCGATCAGTTCCTAAGGTCGACCATATGCTCATCTAACACACACTTCCGTATGTGTTCTCGCCCCAACAATCCGTTGGTCCATTAAAGACATTCTGGGCTACTTGTTTGCTGGCACATATGCAAGCCAGATTTCCATTCTGTATGCCCTACGATATATTATTCATTAAACAAACAAACCTTACCCTAGCCCTGTCTGTGGTGAGCAAATCTTCTGTGGACCTAACGTCACAGAAGAATCCATTTCCGCCTTCCACAATATTCCCCTATTACTTTCGACGACATGGCTATAGCCTTAATGTACACGCATTTATTTGTACATCTGCATGACCGATTACACGATCCGTTGCCCTATCGAGGAACGATCACCGCATCGGTCATGCCTAAGGATACGTTGTCTAAACAACGATCAGCCACGATTCTCACGCTGGCTATCGAAAAGGAATGCTTCTGTATACTTAATGTATAAACAGAAGAAGGTATTTTGAACGGCACAGCTAGATTCCTTAGCATAAACGAATTGCTAGAATAAACAGAGCAACCGTTTGCGGTCGCTGTCGAAGGACTATTTGTTTGCACAGCTGACGGGTCGAATTTTCTTTTGTGCACCGTTGCATCTCCGTTGATTCCCGCCTTCAGCGAATGGATTTTTATCTAGGCCTGTACGGTCACCACAGGGAAATCCTTTCAAAAACCCCAATCGATCGTTCATTGGTCATCACCAAGCGAACGATCCGATTTGCTCTTCCCACATCGGTGAAAATTCACCACCAGTTGAAACTGGCCGAAGAATCAAGTCAATGTCTCATGGAGTCAGATGTCTACCACCACCTCGGTCGGTTTGAGTTTACGAGAGTTAAGTTCGCTTGCCTTTTTTTGGGTTACGAGAGTTAAGTTCGTTTGTTGTTCGTGGTCTTTTAGAGTCAATACATTTTCCAATAAAAAGTTGTGCGCGGAAATATTCCAGTTCCTGATGTAAAGTCAGTTTTGGTGATAGCAAAACAAAAAAAGATAAATCTATCTAAAGCTCCCAATGTACACCCACGTCGTTTAACGTAGGAAATATTTTATAAAATAGACCCAAAAAAACCAATTCATTTATTTACTTGGTATAGAACGGTTTTTTTTTTTTTTATTTACTGGCCTGTAGGAACCCGGAAGTTCATGACCTCACCGACTCGGCTCCGCCATTGTTCCCTGTCCTGTGCGCCCTCCTTCCACGTTCGACCATCCGATCCGATCTCCTCGAGGTCCAATCTAACATTGTCCTCCCATCTCCGTCGCGGCCGTCCTGTCGGTCTCTTCCCCGTTAGTTTACCGTCAAGAATTCTATGCACGATCCTATCATCGCCCATTCGCGCTACGTATCCGGCCCATCTTAATCTTCGGGACTTGATCACTCTCACTATTGTAGGTTTGCGGTATAGATCTTCCAATTCGTGGTTGTGGAGTGTTATGAAAACTAATTAATAAAGGAAACTTTCAACAACCAAAAAGCCAGTGCATTAATTTACTTAGTTTAGAACGGTGTTATGAAAACTAATTAATAAAGGAAACTATCAACAACAAGGAAACTCCAGTGCATTTATTTACTTGGTAAAGAACCGTGAACAGTTCGCTGTAGACTTGCGGTGGGGATTAGTGAAATTAGTGCCCGTGTCTAGGCACACCTACTAAAACCCCACAATAGAACCAATCTTGATTTGATTTTTTTTTTCAGATGAAAAATGTCTTTCGATCATTGTGTTTATCGATCAAACTTAGATGCCACTACTATAACCAATGTCTCTTAATATAACTCGAAACTCCTTGAGCCCCAAACCTTTGATATTCTTAACCTATTGTGGTCGTCTCAGATCATCATGCGTCATCTTTAACGCATTATCCTATCGGGGAGCTTATAAAAAATCTGTTTACCCCTTCGAAATGATCTCACGTCATATCACCAACGACTCCTTATATTCAACTTATTTCAAATAAGTCGGTAGTTGTTGACAGACTTGTGGCGGTTCCGCCAAACCCCACTGTTACTTACCTGAAGAACCCCCATAACTTCGACCCAACCTTATAAGTTTCGCTAATGCAATCGCATTAGCACCTTAAATGCTTCACGCATCAAATAGATCAAATTTATTTAACCTAAAATTCCTTGTAAAGGAATTCTTACCTTATATGCATTTCTTCGCATACAAATTCCCTACAAGAATTATTTCCATTATACGGGAGCACACAACAAAACCTATTCGGTACCTTCGGTTGCCAGGCAAATTCCAACCTTCCCACACTTGCACCGCAATCTCCCCGCAGCAAAAACATTTCCTTCCCAAGGATAATTAATCCTTTCAATGCATTACCTGGAAATGGTTGCAAAGAATTTTTCCTACAAGGGCATTCATGCATGTATCAATGCATCTCTGCATTAGCGACCCAGAACCGAATTTCCAATTAGTGTAGATATTCACACTAGAGTTCGGCACTTCCGTCGCCATAGATGCCATGTACAATTGACATAGATGGTATATACAAACCGTCATTGTATAACCATTTAATCTGCTTTGCAATGACTTGCAACTATCGATACAGCTACAAGCACTTTACCCAGAAATGGTCCTTTGTTTGAATCTCCAAACAAGCATCGACTTCGCTCATAGCCGGCGGATTGAATTCAAAGCATAAGCAATGCAAATATAGAATCCGTTTCCCACAAACGAATTTGCCTGCATATACAAATGGAAGCGAGAGATTCGTTTCGTCCAGTAACCCATTAGCACCTTTTCCTAATGACTATTCGCCTGCTTACACAAGGGCATCACTCATCTAAGACTTTTATAATGCCCTCGTCCCATATTTGCTTTTAGCACATCTCTTCGATGCATCGTCGTCTATTTTAGCCGCGATGCACATCATAAACCATGATCGCCCCGATTCCTTTGTCCTTGTCGCCTGCCTGCTTTGTTTTTCCATTGCCTTCGCGCATGAGTAAACAACACAGATCTGAACGATCACACACATACCACCATGATCTCCATTACGAGATCTGGTTTTCTATTCCACCAAGAGAGACCTTACGTTTCTCTGGTGGTAGGTAAAAACGATATCCTTATTGGAAAGGATATCTACCACCACACCACAAACTCACCCCTTGAGCGAGTCTTATTACATCCGCCGACCACCACGGTCGTGCCGCTCACGCTCTCCGTCGCGCGGCGGAGAAGCATAGGTCGCGTCGATAAAGAAGTGTTTCACGTGTTTAAAATTTATAAAAATCAATTTGATATTAAATATAAGTTTTAAGTGAAGTATAAAAACTCGAACATGTTTAATAATGGCTGAGAACAAAGTGGTTTTTATAAAGAGAATTATCCTTCACAATTTTAAAGAGAATAAAACGGAATAAACTAAATCAGTGTGTTTCCTTTACTCCCGGTTGTGGACAAACGTGGCGGCGTTTCGTTCTTTTGGTTCGGCGTTTTACGGTGGAACATTATGATGAAGGAGGAAGATGAACGGAGTGTCCGTGTTTGGCACAATACTTCCTCCCCACAGACTCATCTTACACGAATCTACTTCAACTCTCTAATCTCTTAGATTGTAAATGAATCATTGTCAATGTTCTATACTTCTTTGTCTTACGGGCCATTCCAACCAGCGCACACTATCTGCTGATCTAATATAAACGACCATTAACATGCATGCACCGCAATGCAGCTTTGTTTATGCAAGATTGGACGAATGTTAACGTTGTGTTCTCTAATTGATCGCCGGCACTTATTTCACTTATTTATTAGTTGAGATGTATGTGTTTTGATCCCAAGCAACGTGTGTTTACAAAAGAGTCCTTTTGTGGTCAAGCATATCATCTGCCACAAATCGAAGAGAAGTCAGTAAACAACACCAGCACTTTTGGTGGATGAATGTCAACTAAAGAATTGTTTCCCAAAACCGCCATAGTAACTAGCATCTAAATCAATGCCAAGCTAACATAGATTTAGCTTTTCTTAGGTTAGCGTAGAGTTAGGTGAGTTCCAAAAGAAAATTAGTCTAAGTTAATGATGTAAGTTTAAATTAGGTAAGAAAGAAAAAAAGCACAGCACAATATATATTGTGCATTCCAAATTTTCTTTGTTTTAATAAATAACTAATAAAAATATTAACTCCGAAGCGACAACATAAGACTAGCATATCACTCGGTTGTTCGCTCTGAGGGGACATGAACATTTTTTAGCGATTACGGAGAATGAGCTTATTACACCGAGATTTTTAAGATACACATATTTTCCTGGAGTCTTCTATTAAAATGGTGTGTCATTCACTACAAGTTTGTAAAAAGCCTTTAAATTAATTGAGCGGGTATTTTCGAGAACATCTAACACATCTTTTTCGGACAATAGAAAAAATAATAAGTTATAGCGTTTGGACAGAGATGAGCACTCTTCGGCTGGGGGAGAAGTCAGTAGTATGATTGAGGAGGTTATAGCGTTTTGCGACGATAGTGAAGAACGTGGGATTCGAACCGATGCTATGACGGTTGGAATCAGTAAAAGATTGAACCCAATGTTCAACACATCAGGCCACTGCCACGTGTACGAATTCGATTTCTAAACTCAAGTACACTCAGCTGATGTGGAATTGCTATGTTATTGTTTAGTATACGGCTGATGCTTTTGCTTATTCGATTGTCTTCTTTTTCTTCACTATTGTTGTGTTGTTCTTCACTATTGGGTTGTGTATTATGTCTGTATGTATTAGAAATGCCACAAAGCTACACACTTAAGATGGGGGAGAAGGAAAACGGGACTGAATTGTTTGATCTGTCCTGTTTTATCTGATACTAGATGAAAGACATCAAACAACACATTATTGTGAAACATGCAAAAATCAACCTGCTGTGCATACTCGGAATTGCTTCAGAATTTACCATACTGTAAAAAGTTATAACAAGTCAATTTTGACTTTTTCAAATATGTGTTTTGCTATATCTACCTATTCATATCAACTAAATTGCATTACACAGCCTTTCCTGACCTCAAAGTCATACACTATAATATTACGATTCCGGTGTGGTCGCGTTGTTAGTAGGTAATATCCGAAATGGTGCCAAGTGCAAAGGGTTAATATACGCAGGAAAAAGTCTGCGTAACAATAATTTATGACATTCATCATCATCATCATTGGCACTACAACCGGAAACCGGTCCTGGCCTTATTTAGCAAGTCCTGAGGCTTGTTAAATTTTCCATAATGATTTGTTTTTTCCGGACAAGGTCATTAAGTCTTGCGCCAGGGGCTCCCCGACGGGGAATCGAACCCGGGTCTTCCGCGTGACAGGCGGGTATACTAACCACTATACTATCGAGGAGCCATTTATGACATTAGTCGCCTTATATTTAGTTTAGAGTATCCGCTGGGCACCAATAAGTTAATTGTAAGAATTAATGTAGATAAGCTACACTTAAAGAATTTTGCCTAGCAAGTACGTTAAAAAATCAGGAGAAATAATAACATAACACGTGCACTCTTAGGTTTTGGATCTTGTAGGAAATTTTACGTGTTAATTACTTATGGCATACATGGGAAAATAATGCATTATGCTGTTTGATTTTAGGAAATTGAATCGAACAAATGCATTGAATTGAATAAATGAATTGAATTCAATAAATGAGAATTTGAACGTTTAGTTCGATTTGGTTTGACATTGAATTCAATGTTATATTGGGGATATGAAATGGATTTTGTTATAGGTAGGATTTGTGTATATGTGGGAGGAAAATGTAATGTGGGAGAAAAATGGTAGGGCTTCTTGGAGCACTACATAAACATATATATCAGCCCTGTGCGTAGGGCGTTAGAACATACTCACAACTACCCCGGCTTGTTGTAAGAGATGGTTGGTGGGGTTGGCTGTTACCCGGTGAAATATCACCACATCAAGCTATCATCATCGTCGGCACTACAACCGGGATTCGGTCTTGGCCTTATTTAAGAAGTCCCTCCACCTTATCCGAGAGTTGGTAAATTGTCTATAACTGTTTCTTTTTCCTGCGCCAACCTTTCTCATGGTGCCATCAAGCTATAGGCGCCGTGAAATGGTCGGCAGAAATCCCTGGCCATCTTTCGGAGCTTGGCTGATGGGCCGGTTCGAGAAAAGATTGGTTTGGGTGGTAGTCGGTCCCAAGGTGTGATACCACCTGGTCACACTGTGCATTTTGTGATACCTTCGACCATGCTTCGGAAGTATGGTTGATGGCCCGGACTGGCACAGAGATAAGTCATGATGGTAACTTCTAATATAAAGAATTCCGGAGGTAAACTAGTTTCGCATTCGGATCTACGGGGGGACTATGTCAGGGGGAACACTGTGGCGATTCCGCCAGATCCCACGGCTCGCCTCCCTGAAAAAACCCCCATAACCATAACCCGGGTCTGCTCCAGCTTTCGCTAATGCAATTCGCATTAGCATCTTAGATGCTTCACGCATCAAACAGACCCAATTATTATAACCCTAAAATCCCTATAAAGAAAACTTACCTTCATGCATCCCTTCGCATACAATTTTTCATAAGATTTCTTTGTTTTCCTATTTGGTATTCTGAACCAATTCGGTACCAGACAAATACCATAAATATCGCGCCGTCTATTTTCCTAGCCGCGTCATATACCTTTTCATACACATTGCCCGGCAATCTTTTTTGTTTGTCTTACCAACAAACAACCCAAGCAGCTGCATATAATTAGCGCAATAGACGCCGAAACCAAATTCTCCAGCATTTCCTAATGCAAATAAGAACCCGGTTTCTATTGCAGCCAGAGATGCCATAAACATTCAATTTGCTTTTAGCACCTTTTTCTCCTAACGTCGAAAATAGCGACGAGGCATCGTGTAAACAATGACCCGCATTACCAACGGGCATTTGGTCATTTTTCCCTATTGTCTTTGCCGCCTGCCTGTTTCGTCGTTCCACTGCACGTGTGAAACGCATCTATCTGAACGATCCCACACATACCACCATGACCTTTATTACGAGATCTGGTTTTCTTGTTCCCATAAGAGAGACTCTACGTTACACTTGTGGGAGATAAAACATATCCTTGGCAAGGATATATTCACACCCTTAAGAGAAGAGTTTTTCTCTCTCTTCATTCTTTTCCTTAGCGAAATCATCTCTGCATGAGATGACGATCGCTGAGTCTCATTCCATCACCAGACCAAGTCGGTCGGGTCTCCACTACGCTACCTTTGCGTTCGGTACGCGTAGATACGATGGGCCACCCTTTTACCATAGAGGGGTGCGTGGGAGTTCGCACCCCCGTGAGTCGTGTGTGTTTTATTTTTCAACTCTAGGAAGTTTTAGTTTATTTTTCCACGTAAATTTATCCGTGAATCTATGAAATAACGTAAATTTATTGATCCCAAATTGTTTATTATCGAAAACCTATAAATTTTAAATAAAAACAAACTTTGTGCAACAAATCCATAGCCGTGTGTTTTGCTTTCGTTGATGTTTCCACTGCTTCCTCGTAATCGTTTAGTGTTCGGCGGCATTATTAATGATGATGGAGGAGGAGGTATAACTCGCACCCATGCCGGTGCCACGACATCCTCCCCACATTGGTGACCCGCGACGGTTTTTTTTTATTAATATAAAAAAACTTGAACACGCGATCTCGGACAAAAGTTGACTCGATGTAGTGAATAAGCACGTAACCTGTTGTGCAGTGACTTTTTTAGTGAGCAATTGTGGCGGCAATTGCCGAAAAGCAATCTATGGGCAAAAACATCGCCCCAACACCAGCACCAGTTTCCATCACCGGAGCAGCCAACAACACCAAGGCAAGTAATAATTAATAATCATAGCCTGGTTAATTTCAGCTAAGGTATCGCTAAGTAACAAGCGGTCTAACAAATAACACAACGCCCACCACCGATGCGATCGAATTTTTCCAGCGGCCGCCTGCAGAAACTTTATCCTTTCTATTTTAATTTATGGAAGGATTCAAGGCTCAATACCTCACCGCTAAATCACAAAAAACCAAGGAAAGAACTACACCAAGTGATAAAGATCCTTCACCTGTTGTGAATTTTCTTAAAAGAATATATTATTATCAACCAAACAGCGATTCAGACAACACCACCAAATTATATCCGGAATTCTATCCAGCTTTCACACAATGGCTACCCCACGAGAAAGCAATCAAAAATGTGACATTGCGAGGAAATGTGCCAAAGTCATCGAAAACAAAGGAGAAGCAGTATCCTGTTGGTCCGTGGCTCTTGGCATGGTTTATCTTCGCCGTTGTGGGTCGGCTTTTTTCCAGATAATCCAGTCAATTTGTGTAGCGTAAAACCACCCTTCCTTCCAGTTGTTTATCTATTACCAATAATTAATAACGTCGTTAAAACTCAAAATCCTTTACAGTTATGTATGATGTATCAATATTAAAGTCCTCTTTTTTCTTTTACACTATTCGGTGTTTGTGAAACTGTCAAAAAAAAAAAGGCAAAAAAAGCAAATGTCATTTTCATTTTGATTAGTATATTAATAGCAATTTAGTAAGAAGGAATTAAAATATTCCGTCAGGGCAATTAAATATTACGAACAGCACAATGTACGAAAATAGTCCAAAATCAAAGAACCAAAGGGTAAACAAACCCAACAGCAAAATTTTGTCAAAAGTGAAATTTTCAATACTATTCAAGTAGGCTAATCATTAAGCTTGTGTTTTGTGTAAAATTAATTAGTGATTTGAAGTGCAAATTTCCTCGCACAGTTCTAATTTGGGAAAATGATTTTCTATTGTAAATGTAGACAACTGGTTAAAGGCAGTTATTCTATCAGTGTAGGAAAAGAGTATAACCGATTTATCTATTAAAAAACTATGCTTTCCAATTCAAATTCCGAAACATTGTTTTCGATAATTAAAATTCATAAAATATGCATAAAAGATATTGCCACTTATATGGATGGATATATGTCCGGAAATATATACATTTATATGGGTGCGTTTCTTTTGTGGTTTGTAACCTATTAACGTACAAAAAAAGACAATACTTTTATATTAAAAGTTACACATACTCAGTTTTGCTATTATCTTTCCTTTTTATACATTAAAACGCAAAAACAGAGACACCACAATCAAAATTATGTAGATTATTCATTTAATAAAAATAGATAAAAGAGGCACCACCAGAAAATCTAGGAAAAAAAAAAAAGTCAAACTATAAAGTAAACCGTACGCACATAATTTAAGAAGCAATCCTTTCAATTACTACGTATTGTAAAGCTACCATTCACAAACGAAAGATGAATTATTGTTTTTGTGAGAAGTGGAAACGATATTGTATATGTATCTAACTTCTTCACATAATATTTACTTTTACACGATAGCCTTCAATTGAGCGAATTTGTTTTGTTTAATGAAATTGAATTTTTTTTTTTAAATTAAAACATCTACCTGTGTAAAAAATTAAAAAAGAAAATATATTTGTATCCGCAAATAGCACGAGATTGAGGCATAAATAAAATAAATATTGTAAACCCCTTCTGGGTACAAACCGGTGTACAACCGCGTTCGCCTCACTTGTGACTCTAACCAATCCCACACGACTCGAACTCAACACACTCGACTTTTCGACTCCATCAACTTCACTCCTTTCAACTCGCTTGACTCTTTTTCGACTTCACATGACTTCACGTCAGCCACATTAGACGTCTTTTGACTCCGCTCAACTCCATTATTCGACTCCTCCTATTCGACGTCATCAAACACCTTTGACTTATTTTTAGCCTCATTGGCCACCTTTCGACTCCACTCGACAGCCTTCGGCTCCCTTTGCCCCCTTAGTCTCGCTTCGTCCCTTTACTCCACCCAACCTCACTCGACCCATTTCAACACCCGTCTGGCTTTTCTCTTACTATTGGCGCACAACGCCCCTAGTTAACTCCTTCAAACCGGCTCCTCATCACACTTTTGCTACTCCGCGTAGCACATAATCAATAGGACGCCTGGTTTTGTCCCGCTCGTAATACTTCAACCCCTTTCTGGCCCTCCTTAAATATTGGCATACAATGCCCTCTATTTCAACGTCTTCTTTTTCGGTCCTTTCCTAAATATTGGCGCCCACTCTCGCCATTGCTCAACGCCCATTTTTTGCAAACCGGCCCCTTAGCTAACAACAGCTACTACGCGTAGCATATAATCAATAGGACGCCCGGTTTTGACTCGCGCGAAACATCTCAACCTTTTCTGTCTTTTTTTCTGCATATTGGCGCTCATGCTCGCCAACCATAGCCTTCATGCAACCCTCCTTGACCTTCCACCCTATTTCAGCAAGCCACCTTCCCTCGTAACACAGCTACTACGCGTAGCAGCACCTAGCAGGACACCTGGCTTAGCTCCTTTATTTAAATTTCAGGACATTCGTCCTTAGATCTCCTACGTCTCCCAAATGTCTCAGCAACACCGGTCCACAAATCAAACCGATTCCACCGGGCTGAGACAACATACCTGGTTCCCCAATCTTTAGCCACCATGGCTCCCCTTTAGCGGCAACTAAAGGCTATACACGCCCCTCTACGCCGCCTCAAATACCTAGGTGCATAATACTTCGGAGCGCACATCTAATAACCCTAGGGCGCCCTGGGGTTGGACACAATCAACCACCCACCAGGAGCCCCCTAACCAAAATCCCCTATTTTTTTTTAAACAAGAGCGACGGCCGGCACCTCACAGCAAGTTTCCATTCGGTCGAGGTCGCAGCTACCGCTACATTGGCATCAATGTACCGGTCCTCCCTCGATAGGTAAAACGTGCAATTGAGGGCCCGCCCTCCTCTACCAGTCCCAGCGGCAAACAAATCGCCATACAAACGTATGGACAAAAGACACCCGCTCTGGAATTGGTCCCTTTCCATTCCGCACACGGCAACCCGTCACTGCGGATGGGAATTACCCTGGGATAAATTCCCCTCCATCTCGCACACGCCATTTCGTCACTGCGGATGTGAGCGGATTTCCGATGGGTTCCGACCTATTCGGACGATAAGCCTGTTGGTCCATGAGACCCATAACAGGCCGATGGACCACGCCGCACACATTTGCCCTTGATGGCATCAAGCGGCAACAACTGTGTCCATCTTATCGATAAAGGCCCAAACAATAACCAGGAACTGGTCACCACGACAGTCCCTTAACATTACCACAGCGCATTTCCGAAGCAACCTCCCTATCATCACAGCACCCACCATCGAGCATTCCCTCGCCCCTACCTTTTTTTCGTGACTACGTCACTGGGAGGGGAGTACTGTGGCGATTCCGCCAGATCCCACGGCTCGCCTCCCTGAAAAAACCCCCATAACCATAACCCGGGTCTGCTCCAGCTTTCGCTAATGCAATTCGCATTAGCATCTTAGATGCTTCACGCATCAAACAGACCCAATTATTATAACCCTAAAATCCCTATAAAGAAAACTTACCTTCATGCATCCCTTCGCATACAATTTTTCATAAGATTTCTTTGTTTTCCTATTTGGTATTCTGAACCAATTCGGTACCAGACAAATACCATAAATATCGCGCCGTCTATTTTCCTAGCCGCGTCATATACCTTTTCATACACATTGCCCGGCAATCTTTTTTGTTTGTCTTACCAACAAACAACCCAAGCAGCTGCATATAATTAGCGCAATAGACGCCGAAACCAAATTCTCCAGCATTTCCTAATGCAAATAAGAACCCGGTTTCTATTGCAGCCAGAGATGCCATAAACATTCAATTTGCTTTTAGCACCTTTTTCTCCTAACGTCGAAAATAGCGACGAGGCATCGTGTAAACAATGACCCGCATTACCAACGGGCATTTGGTCATTTTTCCCTATTGTCTTTGCCGCCTGCCTGTTTCGTCGTTCCACTGCACGTGTGAAACGCATCTATCTGAACGATCCCACACATACCACCATGACCTTTATTACGAGATCTGGTTTTCTTGTTCCCATAAGAGAGACTCTACGTTACACTTGTGGGAGATAAAACATATCCTTGGCAAGGATATATTCACACCCTTAAGAGAAGAGTTTTTCTCTCTCTTCATTCTTTTCCTTAGCGAAATCATCTCTGCATGAGATGACGATCGCTGAGTCTCATTCCATCACCAGACCAAGTCGGTCGGGTCTCCACTACGCTACCTTTGCGTTCGGTACGCGTAGATACGATGGGCCACCCTTTTACCATAGAGGGGTGCGTGGGAGTTCGCACCCCCGTGAGTCGTGTGTGTTTTATTTTTCAACTCTAAGAAGTTTTAGTTTATTTTTCCACGTAAATTTATCCGTGAATCTATGAAATAACGTAAATTTATTGATCCCAAATTGTTTATTATCGAAAACCTATAAATTTTAAATAAAAACAAACTTTGTGCAACAAATCCATAGCCGTGTGTTTTGCTTTCGTTGATGTTTCCACTGCTTCCTCGTAATCGTTTAGTGTTCGGCGGCATTATTAATGATGATGGAGGAGGAGGTATAACTCGCACCCATGCCGGTGCCACGACATCCTCCCCACATTGGTGACCCGCGACGGTTTTTTTTTATTAATATAAAAAAACTTGAACACGCGATCTCGGACAAAAGTTGACTCGATGTAGTGAATAAGCACGTAACCTGTTGTGCAGTGACTTTTTTAGTGAGCAATTGTGGCGGCAATTGCCGAAAAGCAATCTATGGGCAAAAACATCGCCCCAACACCAGCACCAGTTTCCATCACCGGAGCAGCCAACAACACCAAGGCAAGTAATAATTAATAATCATAGCCTGGTTAATTTCAGCTAAGGTATCGCTAAGTAACAAGCGGTCTAACAAATAACACAACGCCCACCACCGATGCGATCGAATTTTTCCAGCGGCCGCCTGCAGAAACTTTATCCTTTCTATTTTAATTTATGGAAGGATTCAAGGCTCAATACCTCACCGCTAAATCACAAAAAACCAAGGAAAGAACTACACCAAGTGATAAAGATCCTTCACCTGTTGTGAATTTTCTTAAAAGAATATATTATTATCAACCAAACAGCGATTCAGACAACACCACCAAATTATATCCGGAATTCTATCCAGCTTTCACACAATGGCTACCCCACGAGAAAGCAATCAAAAATGTGACATTGCGAGGAAATGTGCCAAAGTCATCGAAAACAAAGGAGAAGCAGTATCCTGTTGGTCCGTGGCTCTTGGCATGGTTTATCTTCGCCGTTGTGGGTCGGCTTTTTTCCAGATAATCCAGTCAATTTGTGTAGCGTAAAACCACCCTTCCTTCCAGTTGTTTATCTATTACCAATAATTAATAACGTCGTTAAAACTCAAAATCCTTTACAGTTATGTATGATGTATCAATATTAAAGTCCTCTTTTTTCTTTTACACTATTCGGTGTTTGTGAAACTGTCAAAAAAAAAAAGGCAAAAAAAGCAAATGTCATTTTCATTTTGATTAGTATATTAATAGCAATTTAGTAAGAAGGAATTAAAATATTCCGTCAGGGCAATTAAATATTACGAACAGCACAATGTACGAAAATAGTCCAAAATCAAAGAACCAAAGGGTAAACAAACCCAACAGCAAAATTTTGTCAAAAGTGAAATTTTCAATACTATTCAAGTAGGCTAATCATTAAGCTTGTGTTTTGTGTAAAATTAATTAGTGATTTGAAGTGCAAATTTCCTCGCACAGTTCTAATTTGGGAAAATGATTTTCTATTGTAAATGTAGACAACTGGTTAAAGGCAGTTATTCTATCAGTGTAGGAAAAGAGTATAACCGATTTATCTATTAAAAAACTATGCTTTCCAATTCAAATTCCGAAACATTGTTTTCGATAATTAAAATTCATAAAATATGCATAAAAGATATTGCCACTTATATGGATGGATATATGTCCGGAAATATATACATTTATATGGGTGCGTTTCTTTTGTGGTTTGTAACCTATTAACGTACAAAAAAAGACAATACTTTTATATTAAAAGTTACACATACTCAGTTTTGCTATTATCTTTCCTTTTTATACATTAAAACGCAAAAACAGAGACACCACAATCAAAATTATGTAGATTATTCATTTAATAAAAATAGATAAAAGAGGCACCACCAGAAAATCTAGGAAAAAAAAAAAAGTCAAACTATAAAGTAAACCGTACGCACATAATTTAAGAAGCAATCCTTTCAATTACTACGTATTGTAAAGCTACCATTCACAAACGAAAGATGAATTATTGTTTTTGTGAGAAGTGGAAACGATATTGTATATGTATCTAACTTCTTCACATAATATTTACTTTTACACGATAGCCTTCAATTGAGCGAATTTGTTTTGTTTAATGAAATTGAATTTTTTTTTTTAAATTAAAACATCTACCTGTGTAAAAAATTAAAAAAGAAAATATATTTGTATCCGCAAATAGCACGAGATTGAGGCATAAATAAAATAAATATTGTAAACCCCTTCTGGGTACAAACCGGTGTACAACCGCGTTCGCCTCACTTGTGACTCTAACCAATCCCACACGACTCGAACTCAACACACTCGACTTTTCGACTCCATCAACTTCACTCCTTTCAACTCGCTTGACTCTTTTTCGACTTCACATGACTTCACGTCAGCCACATTAGACGTCTTTTGACTCCGCTCAACTCCATTATTCGACTCCTCCTATTCGACGTCATCAAACACCTTTGACTTATTTTTAGCCTCATTGGCCACCTTTCGACTCCACTCGACAGCCTTCGGCTCCCTTTGCCCCCTTAGTCTCGCTTCGTCCCTTTACTCCACCCAACCTCACTCGACCCATTTCAACACCCGTCTGGCTTTTCTCTTACTATTGGCGCACAACGCCCCTAGTTAACTCCTTCAAACCGGCTCCTCATCACACTTTTGCTACTCCGCGTAGCACATAATCAATAGGACGCCTGGTTTTGTCCCGCTCGTAATACTTCAACCCCTTTCTGGCCCTCCTTAAATATTGGCATACAATGCCCTCTATTTCAACGTCTTCTTTTTCGGTCCTTTCCTAAATATTGGCGCCCACTCTCGCCATTGCTCAACGCCCATTTTTTGCAAACCGGCCCCTTAGCTAACAACAGCTACTACGCGTAGCATATAATCAATAGGACGCCCGGTTTTGACTCGCGCGAAACATCTCAACCTTTTCTGTCTTTTTTTCTGCATATTGGCGCTCATGCTCGCCAACCATAGCCTTCATGCAACCCTCCTTGACCTTCCACCCTATTTCAGCAAGCCACCTTCCCTCGTAACACAGCTACTACGCGTAGCAGCACCTAGCAGGACACCTGGCTTAGCTCCTTTATTTAAATTTCAGGACATTCGTCCTTAGATCTCCTACGTCTCCCAAATGTCTCAGCAACACCGGTCCACAAATCAAACCGATTCCACCGGGCTGAGACAACATACCTGGTTCCCCAATCTTTAGCCACCATGGCTCCCCTTTAGCGGCAACTAAAGGCTATACACGCCCCTCTACGCCGCCTCAAATACCTAGGTGCATAATACTTCGGAGCGCACATCTAATAACCCTAGGGCGCCCTGGGGTTGGACACAATCAACCACCCACCAGGAGCCCCCTAACCAAAATCCCCTATTTTTTTTTAAACAAGAGCGACGGCCGGCACCTCACAGCAAGTTTCCATTCGGTCGAGGTCGCAGCTACCGCTACATTGGCATCAATGTACCGGTCCTCCCTCGATAGGTAAAACGTGCAATTGAGGGCCCGCCCTCCTCTACCAGTCCCAGCGGCAAACAAATCGCCATACAAACGTATGGACAAAAGACACCCGCTCTGGAATTGGTCCCTTTCCATTCCGCACACGGCAACCCGTCACTGCGGATGGGAATTACCCTGGGATAAATTCCCCTCCATCTCGCACACGCCATTTCGTCACTGCGGATGTGAGCGGATTTCCGATGGGTTCCGACCTATTCGGACGATAAGCCTGTTGGTCCATGAGACCCATAACAGGCCGATGGACCACGCCGCACACATTTGCCCTTGATGGCATCAAGCGGCAACAACTGTGTCCATCTTATCGATAAAGGCCCAAACAATAACCAGGAACTGGTCACCACGACAGTCCCTTAACATTACCACAGCGCATTTCCGAAGCAACCTCCCTATCATCACAGCACCCACCATCGAGCATTCCCTCGCCCCTACCTTTTTTTCGTGACTACGTCACTGGGAGGGGAGTACTGTGGCGATTCCGCCAGATCCCACGGCTCGCCTCCCTGAAAAAACCCCCATAACCATAACCCGGGTCTGCTCCAGCTTTCGCTAATGCAATTCGCATTAGCATCTTAGATGCTTCACGCATCAAACAGACCCAATTATTATAACCCTAAAATCCCTATAAAGAAAACTTACCTTCATGCATCCCTTCGCATACAATTTTTCATAAGATTTCTTTGTTTTCCTATTTGGTATTCTGAACCAATTCGGTACCAGACAAATACCATAAATATCGCGCCGTCTATTTTCCTAGCCGCGTCATATACCTTTTCATACACATTGCCCGGCAATCTTTTTTGTTTGTCTTACCAACAAACAACCCAAGCAGCTGCATATAATTAGCGCAATAGACGCCGAAACCAAATTCTCCAGCATTTCCTAATGCAAATAAGAACCCGGTTTCTATTGCAGCCAGAGATGCCATAAACATTCAATTTGCTTTTAGCACCTTTTTCTCCTAACGTCGAAAATAGCGACGAGGCATCGTGTAAACAATGACCCGCATTACCAACGGGCATTTGGTCATTTTTCCCTATTGTCTTTGCCGCCTGCCTGTTTCGTCGTTCCACTGCACGTGTGAAACGCATCTATCTGAACGATCCCACACATACCACCATGACCTTTATTACGAGATCTGGTTTTCTTGTTCCCATAAGAGAGACTCTACGTTACACTTGTGGGAGATAAAACATATCCTTGGCAAGGATATATTCACACCCTTAAGAGAAGAGTTTTTCTCTCTCTTCATTCTTTTCCTTAGCGAAATCATCTCTGCATGAGATGACGATCGCTGAGTCTCATTCCATCACCAGACCAAGTCGGTCGGGTCTCCACCACGCTACCTTTGCGTTCGGTACGCGTAGATACGATGGGCCACCCTTTTACCATAGAGGGGTGCGTGGGAGTTCGCACCCCCGTGAGTCGTGTGTGTTTTATTTTTCAACTCTAGGAAGTTTTAGTTTATTTTTCCACGTAAATTTATCCGTGAATCTATGAAATAACGTAAATTTATTGATCCCAAATTGTTTATTATCGAAAACCTATAAATTTTAAATAAAAACAAACTTTGTGCAACAAATCCATAGCCGTGTGTTTTGCTTTCGTTGATGTTTCCACTGCTTCCTCGTAATCGTTTAGTGTTCGGCGGCATTATTAATGATGATGGAGGAGGAGGTATAACTCGCACCCATGCCGGTGCCACGACATCCTCCCCACAACACCATGCAAATATTTTGATAAATAACCGAACTTTAAGAAATTCGTCATCGCGTAATCGGTTTCCTTCTTGAGATTCTGTCGACCTTCGACTGATAACGGCATTTTGTAACATCAGGGGCATCGGTTTCACCAATACGAATGTAAACACCATCCACCAATATTTTCAAACAGCGAAACCTGATATTCATGTCCTAATTGAGAGCCAGGTCGATTCGTCAACTGATTCG
Organism: Microdon myrmicae; assembly: GCA_963931805.1. Taxonomy (NCBI): domain Eukaryota; kingdom Metazoa; phylum Arthropoda; class Insecta; order Diptera; family Syrphidae; genus Microdon; species Microdon myrmicae. The sequence goes on from OZ007496.1 coordinate 70,999,276, forward strand.
ACATATCCTCGTTGCTTAGGATACGACTTACATTCAAGATTCCGTTTTAAGGGTGCAGTCTGCGTCTTCACGCGCTCCGATCTGGCTTGCCAAAGGACGTTGCAACCCAATAACATGGACGTCATGTGGTTGAGGGTCGTGCAGAAGAATTATGTTAAATTTCTTTGTTGTCTTTATCGCTCCCCGAATGACGATCAACCAGCGACATTTGTTGAAGATCTATCACTTACCACCGACCGGATAAAGATCAATTACCCGGCTTCTGAAATTGTTGTTCTTGGCGATTTTAATGTACACAATTCCGGGTGGTTGGTACATTTTAACAGAACCGATGAGGCTGGGAGGCTAGCGGGGATGTTCGCTGTTAGCCACAATTTGACTCAACTTGTGGAGGAACCCATGCGAGTGCCGGCTGCCCGATGTGATTATGCGAACACCCTGGATTTCATTTTAACATCCGAGCCGAACATTTATACCATGAAGGTTGCTGCGCCACTGGGAAACTCAGATCACTGCTTGATATTGGTCGCGCAACCACTTGCATTTCAAGCGAATAATCGAACTAAGCAGCTTCGCCATGTATGGAGGTATGGTGCTGCCAATTGGGTCGAGATTTCTTTGCATCCTTTCCTTGGTCAGGGGTGTGTGGGGTAGGTAGTCGCGGCGTCAGCATGGACGCGAGTTCTACTACCAACCCACCATTCACTTAATGAAATGTTCCGCCAAAAAAAACTGCGCACGATTGAAGAATACGGAACGAACGACTACAAAAGAAGGATAAACGCACCAAATGTTTTTTTTATTTTTTTATTAATTTCATGTTTCTTAGGTTTATTGTTCTATTTTAATATTGTAACTACAGCAACTGAAACACGACCGGTTAAAAATAGCACACACTCGACTCCCGATATAAACGCATCTCCGTGTGCACCGGAGAGCGGAAGTCAGCGTGACCAGCGTGGTCGGCAGATGGAAAAGGACTCAGCGATAATCATCTCGTACAGAGCTGATTCGCTTACCAAGGGAAATTTTTGGGTGCAATTCCCCTTCACTAGAGAAAAGAATTTCCAACCGCATGAGAAAAGCAAAGCCTCTCTTGGTAGAACAGACAACCAGATCTCGTAATGGAGATCATGGTGGTGTGTGTGAGATCGTTCAGATCTGATGTTGTTTATGCGTGCTCGAAGGCAATGGAACAACGCAGCAGGCGGGCGGCAAAGACAAAGGAAGAAGCGACCAAATGCATCGTTCGGTAATGCGGGTCATTGTTTACGCGATGCGTTGTTGCTATTATCGACGTTGGGAAAAAGGTGCTAATGGGATTGGTGGCAGAAACGAATCCCTTGCCTGCATTTGTATATGCAGGGTAATTAGTTTGTGGCGACGTACGAAATGCATGATTGTTTGTCTATTGAACAATGCAAATGCATTGGCGGGAAACAATTGGAGTTGTGTTGTAATAATGGGGGTTTTGCCTGATAAGTTAAGAAAGAAATCTTACGGAGAATTGTATGCGAAGGGATGCGTGAAGGTTTCTTTTCCCAGCGGCTTTTTTAGATTACAGATTTGATCTCTTTAATGTGTGGAGCATTTAAGATGCTAATGCGATGGCATTAGTGAAGTTAGGAGATTGGGTGAAAGTTATGGGGGTTTTTCAGGAAAGCGAACCGTGGGGTTTGGCGGAACCGCCACAGGTGAGCTTCGGGGACTCCGATATTAACGCATTCGCGGAGTCGGTCACAGAGATAATTTTTCTCGGGATGGAGATCGACATTCCGCATTCCATTAAACGAAATGCATCTGATAAATCTTGGTTTGATAAAAAATGCGAGCAGAATACAGTGGAAAAAAATAGAGGTTTTACACGATGACGCTCCAATCCCATAAAGCTTAACAGAACGAATTTTGTTAGAATCAGAAACGCGTGCAGCCAGCGACTGATACCGCGAAAAAGGCTTACAATGACAGAGTGACCGATAAATTCCTTGAATGCCCAACTGGTTCGTGTCCCTTCTGGTCAATGGCAAGGGCTGTCAGCAGTAACCTGGCTTACTCTTCTTTTCCTCCGTTAGTGACCGGCAGCGGGACGTTAGTCACAAATTAAAAGATTTTCCGCGAATTCAAACCGCGCTGTCGGTCTTTTGGAGCCACCTGTGATCGCGCCGTTACAGTCTTCGATGCGGGAAAAATGTGTCTCTCACAAAATTATCGCCCGACAGCATTACTGTCTATGTGATCTAAGGTGATGGAGAAGGTCATCAACGCCGAGTTAATTAACTGGACTTCTAAATGATCCTCAATACGGATTCCGTGGCAGGCGGTGCACCGGAGAACTTTTGGCCCTTATAACCGATATATGGACACCGCGATTGAGGGACAAGGTGAGTAAAGGGCGGTCGCATCGCATATCTCCAAGGCGCGTCTGGCACAGTGCATTAGTGAGCAAACTTCGTTCATACGCACTTTCCCAGCAGCTTTGCGACTGGACGAAGAGCTTCCTCGAAAATCGATCGATCCAGGTTGTTGTAGGCGGCGAATGGTCGGAGCTGTATCTTGTTAATTCCGGGGTCCCACAAAGTTCTATTTTGTCTCCAACCGCAGCCGGGATAACTGCACCAACTGAGATGTGGTCAGATCGCCTGTCTGAATCGGGATATGGATAAGGTCCTGCAGTGGAGGAAGGCCAATCTTGTCGACTTCAATGCAGCGAAGATACAGTATACAACATTCGCAAAGAAAAGTGGATTATCGATTCCACAGCTGATGATGAATGGACAGGGCCTCGAATCTGAAGAAAGCTTGACATTGCTCGGCGTCACAGTCTGTGGGAATGTATCGTGACATAAACAAGTGTCGTACATTGCCAGGTCCACCTCTGGAAAACGGAATTGTTTTTTTAGAGCCAAGAAGTATTTTGCTCTGGAACTTCTTCCCCTGTATAAATATCAAATTAGACCAGCGCTCGAATAGTGCTTTCATGTTTGGAGATCCACTCCTAAGCATTCCCTCGAGAGCTACTTGAGAGCACACAAAGACGAGCGATGCATCTGATTCTTTGGAGATTCAGGGTATTGTGCCGCGCAATTCGGTTTATATGCGCTCCACAAGACAATCCAACGGATCGGATCAATTTGCGGTTCATCTCTCGATGGCGCGAACATCCCTGCATCAAAACTCGTTCCGTTAGAAAGTGGGAAAGCTGTGAAATTCTCTCCCCGCGCGAGTGTTTCCGGAACGATACAACCTGCAACCGTTCAAGAAGGTCTGCAACTGTTCAAGAAGAACTGATGGTGGTATCTCGATGCGCCATGTCGATGCTATAAGTTCGGCTCTCCTAAGAAGTGTATAGTATATAGATATATTGCATATTCTGGAGGATTGGCTTGGCCATTCACATGCTCATCATTACCAAAGCAAGGACCGACAAAGCTCCTCATTGATAAATGTGGACGCATTTTCCTGGTGATAAATGAAGAATATAAAATGTTATTGTATAGAGTGCAAACATAAGCTCGATTCGATGTATCAAAAAAAAAATCCACAAAATTTCCTTATTGCATAGAGAGGGACAATTTGACAAAAACTCCAAAATACAAAATCTCCCTATTGGGAAATTTTTTACAAATAATTGTACAGAGATTTTGAATGTTTTTTTTACTTTTCAACCTCCTCTATCGGTCTGCTCTCAGGGTTCACCAGTGAGATTTTTTTTTTTCGCTCTTCTACTATATAGGGAAGTCCAGAAAAAAATGGGAAAAAACATTGGGAAAAGCAATTCAGGAAAATAGCAAAACTATTTTATCACGATTAAAATAAATGGGAAATTAAGAATGATAGCCATGCTGGCGACTAAAATTGTAAAATCAATGCATCAAAGCTGGTAATCGTAAAAATGGTCATCTCCAAGCACTGCCCCCGAGAGAAATGGGAGGACTGTGTCATTTCTAAGAGGTGCACACACAATACACAAGCAATTAGTGAAGAACAACGCCGAAACACGATCGAATAAGCAAAGCATCAGAGCCATATATGTACCTTAGCAAAAACATAACAATCTTTGCTTTGATTCTATCTTTCAGTGATTCTAACCATCATAGCGTCGATTCAAATCACATGCTCTAGACTATCGTCGCAAACGCTGCTAAACTGCGTCCTTGAGGAGATCGGATCTGAGGGCGAAGTGTCGAAGGAGAGTGCACAGGACAGGGAACAATGGCGCAATCGCGTCAGTGAGGTCATGATCTTTCGACTTCCTACAGACCAATAAATAGTAATAGTAGTAATAGTGAAGATTATATCCGTATGTAATGGGTCTTGATTGTAAACCGTCATCATAAAATGACTTCAAATATTCCCATTAAGTCTCAATACTTAAAAACGAACGGAATCCTTCACAAACCTCTGGCAAAAAGGGTCATATTTTATCTCTGGTTGGATTTTCAAATAATAAATAAAAGAGAAGATATTGAACCATCCATCGGTATTTAAAGACAGTCCTCGATCAATTGTGTGTGGTAAGATGAGAAGACATATCCTAGTTCTTCAGAGACTCCTTTCGATCTCTCGTTGTCGTCACTGCAGTGCTTCATCTCTCCACAGGGAAGAATGACGACCAACGTTCGAGTTCAGAAAAGACTATCGATTTTGTTTTAAATATACTTATATTTTAATATGATTATTTTAATCTAATTATTTTAATCTGATTACCAAGCCATCGAGGGTGTAAATGAAAACCCAGAGTTTGGCCTAATTTAATTTATAAAAATGCTTTTAAATTTGTGTATAATTTTCTTGGCATCTTGCCTGTGAAACGCCAATCCAGAGACTCACCTCAAAACTGTAATGCATCACCCTTGTCGAAGTTGAACTTTAAAAATGTGTAATGCTTCTGCGATTCGTTAACAAAACTTTGTTAAAGCATTCACAGAAACAGGCTTCTGAGAAGTGAATTTTGTTAATATGACTTGTGGAAATGTGATTGAAGTTATGAACTTTGGGTATCTGGAAAGATAAGTGATTTGGGATCACTGGAAATAGATCATAAATTGTCAACGAAGATGGTCCATTTTTATAATAATATAAAAGCGACGGTTTCAAACCTTCGACAACTGCGATGTTATTTTTAAATAAATAATCAGACTATCGTGTGTTTTTATAAACAAAAAATAAATACGTCGCTGGTCGTATGTTGAGTGTCGTAATTTAGGAAAGTTTTACCGCCGCATTTTAGCGCCAAAAACTAAGAAGGAAATAAAACAACACGTAGTTGGGTTTGGTGGTTTGTTTAGTCGTGCCTTTATGTTAAAAAATCGCAGGGTTGGTGATCCCCGGTATTATTCTAGATTCATAACATGGACGTGTTATGTGCAACAATAATTATATAATAATAAATCGTCGTCGTCAGCGGCACTACAACCGGGCAAGGTCATTAGTCTTGCGCCAATAATAATAGATAATTGATTTAATTAAAGGGTGCAGATATCAATGTTAACTATAAAGGTTTTCGTTAAGTTAAATTAAACATCATAAATTAAATATCGTACATATAATATAAAATATGAGCATACCGTTTATAGAAACAAGATTTGTTCTTACATAGACTTAGTTTTTCGAGTATTAGGGTAGAATAAGGACTAAATTAAGTTTTCTATGAATAAAGAAATGAATTAGATGTAATTTTAATTTTAAGTTAAAAAACGCATGAACCGGCACAAAGTTTTACTTTAGTTTTTATTTGTCATAAAAATAAATATAATTAAATAGACAAATAAAGTCATGTGGCCGAAAGTTAAACTGCACAATAATCATATAATGTTTAGCTTAGAGCGTCTGCGTAGAATCAGTAAGTTATAATATAAGATAATTAAGCTAGAATTTAAGCATTTTTTGTCTAGCCTATAATTTAGAATCTATATCTAAGGATATAAAATGGAAATAAAAAATGTTGCAAAAATGAAAATGAAAATGAAATAATATTTGTTCTAAGCAAAAAAAAAAAACTCTAATACATGTACCAAAAATGTACGACATGTTTTTTTAGAATTAGTATTTATTTAGAGCAAAGTAGCTATAATATTTTTATTCGATTATTCGAATAACTAGAAATGACAGCAAATAATATGTAAATTTTTATGAAAAAGGTTTCGTTCAAAAATGCAGTAAGCTTTACATCCAATTCTTTGCATATTTTCGCATATTAATATTTCTCTAAACTCTCCTTACACTAGATTCAAGTGGCCTTGATAAAACTGGCATTTATTTAGTGCAATCAGCGTTATAATAAAAGAGGTTGCTATACATTTTTCCGGAAACATCACGAATATATCTTATACAACTGACTTAAGAGGGGAACCTCATGTAAATAGCCCGTTTTCAGGAATTTTTTTTGAAAAATGTAATGCGTAGATTAATTTGCAATTTAAGGCACAATTTTTTTACGTTATAATATTTAAAGAAAATATTTTTTCAAGACTAATCGTTAACAATAAAACGGTGCAATGGCGGCTTGAAAACAGCGTCTTGAAAATGCGCTGTGCAGCATACAGGTCACAAAAATGATCTGAAACAAAAAATACAAAATGGGTTCTTTAGTTTATGCAAAAACGCTCAGCACGACGTTCTCCTTTTATTAAAATTTGCAACTTTGCAAAAATGGCGAAGTTTTGAAAAAAAAGGATTTTCTTTTATAAACAATTGTTAATAAGAATGTTTTAAATAAAAAAATAAAAAATCAGAGCTCATCATGCTGAGGCCAAATATCTATAGAATTTCTATACCAAACTTCATAAAGATCGAATGATTAGTTTTTGAGCTACTTTGCACAGCGTGCGAAATTTTGCGTTTCGAGAAAAACGCGTTTAAAGTTTGTGTAATAGAAAAATCGTGAAAAAATTCGTAATTCGTTCTGCGATTCCAGAGCCATAGAGTAGGCCTTCCTCTTCTTCAAACTGTTCTAATTGAGCCGTTTTTTCCTATTGTCGAAAAGTACGACCCTCTTTGGTGGCTTCAAGCCCAATTAGACTGTTTACTTTCTTTTGAAAATAAAGTACAAGGGGGTCTCGAATCACTCTCTAACTTTTTTTCTCGTATTTTTGAGAAAATTTCCTGTCAATTTAGGCAAAAACAAAAAATGGCTAAAAAATTTCATTTTACATGAGGTTGCCCCACTTAAGAAAAGAATATTTAGTTGTCTCTGTATACCTCAAAGGCGATTTAGACCATTGCAAAAAAAAAAAAAAAAAAATGATTTGAGGATTTACTGAAAATTATCATTCACCGAAAATACCCCGCCCTCCACTAGTATGCAATTCTTTAACCCATTGGTCAATGCGAAATTCGTCACCTATAATACATCAAGAGATAATAAGTAAAGACTTATGTGTGTTTGAAAGTCAGCGAGATTGATCGTTTCGTGGAAGCCACATCCTACCAAACTTTAAGCTCGGTTTCCGTAGTAGTCACAGCACAATCCACCAAGTCTTGTGCATTAAAAACCACATAGCTGGTATATTCAACGACAAGGAGTCAACGGGACTGGTTCTTCTAGACCTTTGATACGGTATGGCACGATACCTTGATTTATAAGCTTCTAAAACTTAAGGTGCCAATACCGCTTATCAACATTATCCAGAGCTTTCTTCGTTCGAGATAATATGTTGTGAGTATAGGAACCGACAAATCTTCTACTCACCAAATCCACTATGGTGTACCCCAAGGCTCGGTCCTTGGTCCCATATTATTCACATTGTTTGTCGGAGATTTACCATGTCTAGGTGAAAACACTCAGGTAGCTATGTTTGCCGATGATACGGCCATTTTCTCTTCGGGTGCCTTATTCACTAATGTCTACAACTCTTTGCAAGCAGCTCTTGACAAACCAGCAGTATATTACAGGAAATGGAAAATAAAAATAAATGGTAATAAAACACAAGCTGTCTGGTTTTCGAGGTGTAGGAAACACTGCTACCTACCAAATGGCACTAAACTCAGTATGTGTGCAGTTGATATTGATTGGTTCGAAGACTGTAGATATCTAGGTATTATTCTAGATAAAAAACTTATCTTTCAAAAACACATCACTACCACAATTGACAAAATAAACAAAGTCGTAAGAGTTATGTATCCATTAGTGTGTAGAAAGTCAAAGCTTAGCATCGAAAATAAAATTATAATTTTTAAAACCATTTTTCAAGCTATACTCCTGTACGGGGCGCCTGTATGGTGTAATTGTCCTCGCACATACAAAATGAAATTGCAAAGGTGTCAAAATAAAATATTGAAAATGTTGCTGAATTTGCCATGGCATTATTCGACATATGAACTACATGAAAACGCTAACGTTAAACCAATAGAGTTCCTTATTGACAAAATCAATCGAAACTTCTTCGTCGATTGTTCTTTTTCTGGCAATGTTCTCGTTTCCCGTCTTGAGTTATCCTAAATCACTACATATGTACTCTGTCTATGAAAATTATATCGAGGTCATTATTACATAAAATAACCGGAAACCTGTGCAATATTAGTCTTTAGATTCAAATAAGGGTTTTTTCTTGTAGTTTTCCCTTAATTTATTATTTATTATTCATTAATTGTGCTATTGTCATTATATAGGTATTAGATTATAGTTGTAAAGGAATTGCTCTCCTAAGACTCTTAAATACTAGTTGTAAAATATAAATGTACCATATTATCTACCTAATAAAAATTTAATTGAATTGACTTATGTGTGGTTGAATTTTCGTGTTTGAAATTTCAAAATAACCAAACAAAAATTTTGCCATAACAATAGCAACTTTATCACATGGTAATTTATGGGCACAATCTGTCCTTGTGTGCGTGATTGAGGCTGTAGTTTTAGTTTCTTTCATTAGCCTAATCTTGTAAATTATGAACAACCAGTTTCCTTTTTTAGTTAATAATAAATAATACATTTATTCAGTCATGTGTACATCCATGTGCGCCTACATCTTCCAACCACAACATTCAGCACTGAAAAGCGAATCGGACAATTGGCATGTTTAGTCGTATGGTGGTAAAATCTACAGTAATTGTTTTTGTAACAGATCTACATAGAACATTCCTAAGAAAAACTAAAATTACTCACCGAAATGATGTTTGATCGATATCTATCCAATATGTTTTTAATTAATCAGCGCGCGCACAATTTCATTCAACTCTTCTATTCCCGCCTGTTCATTAATCTCCAGTTTGCACCTATCTTCAACGCGTTTTTTTAAGCAAACAACACGAGTGTAATTCACATGCACAGGTCCTTCTTGCTGCACACTACCTAAGGACAGCCGGCAAAACAGCAAAGAGTTCACCTGCAGAGACACAAATCCGTGACCACAAACAGACACATTTATTCAGTCATGAAGCGCCTGCTCTTTCAACAAGGATATCCAATTAATATGTTTACCCATAAATCAGTCCAATTGGCGGGATGCCACGCAAATATCTCTTAATCCACCTCTGTCAAGGATGGACCATCGTAACGGAACACCGCGAGGATGTATTTATGTAAATTTGCTCATTTTTTAAGCGCGAAGGTTTAACTTAATTGCCTAGAATGCGTGAACTTCTCCGAGACTACTCCTGTAACACGGACATATAAGTCTTTTGTGTAGGTTCAAAAACTGGCTACAAAACAGAAAAAAAAACAAAAAGCGATTGTGGTATCCACGTCTATAGTTGACTGATTAATCATCAGGTAGCCCGTAAACACAATAACAACACCAACAACAAAAATCACTGTAATTGCGGAATGAATCGATTTATGGGTATCCACGCCACGATCACTTAGGGCGCTTTAGCGCGTTTATTTTGCTTCTGATATCCCGCAAACCTGCAACCGCAAGAGCTGCCGGGATCAAGATCAATAGCTACAATAATCACAGTCCACCCAAGTTGGTACGCTGCAGAGACACAAACTTCGATAACAGTTCACAGTGCTCTCTCGCACTGATCGCCACCTAGTTCCGTGGTATTGAAAAAGACGAAGGAATAGCAAGAAACGAGCAACTTGCGTACACTATCGAAGCTCAATTCGGGCCGAAGAATCTCATCGAACTGACGGCGTTGATGCTGCTACAGCCACTTCAATGTTGAGGCAGGTTACAACCGCGGCCGGGTGCACATCTAGAGTGGAAAAACAACCAAACAAACAAACGAAGAACTGACAAACTGAACTGAAGAATTGAACCCGGTTTCAACGTGTGGTATGCACACAGTAGATAGATTTAAGCGGCTATCTAATGACGACAGGCAGAGCACACCAGCGAGTTCTTAACCCCACCAGGAAAGACCTGTCTACCGAGCCACGCTGATACCGGTGTTGGGATGATGTAGTTACCTGCGCATATCTACACTTCCCACTCGGCTATCGTCATTCGTATCCGTGCAACTTATTCTTCCGCGGCAGCGGCAACGAGAATCGTGAAGACGTAGACATTCCAGTTGGTCCAACCTGCCACAAACCTCACAGGTACACGCTATAATCGACTGCCCCGAACAACGCAAGAAGGAAACGAAATTAAAGCACTCACCTGAGAGATGAAATTGAGGTAAAAGTTAAGCGGACAATTACGTGTGTTCGATTGCGACGGTTGTTAGCGGACAGCCGAACAAAGGGTTGAGCCTCTAGAATGTTATACCAACCGTCGGCAAATGGAAATTTACAAATCCAAACGCAATTTACGGTTCGTTTTTAGCCTTTTGTCTTTTTGATTTCGTTTAGATAAATCTGCTCGTACGTGCGTAAGGCAGGCGGTGCACGTAAGACGGCGAAATTGTGCAAGTGCAGCGGCGATTGCGAGGAAAGTTAAATATTATATAGCGAATGGAATAGGACGTCAGTTAACAAATGTTATTTCATTTTTTGACACTATTCTTAAGGACAAGATAATTGAAAAGGTCTATGAAAATCTAAAGGTGGAAATGATAATAAAATTATTATTAAATGTGACATATAATTATGGATTCCCAAAAAACATGATAGTTACTTAATTACAAACTTTATTACAAATCAATTTAAACACAAAAAATCAATTCCATGACAAAACCCAAAAATAACGATTTTATATTTATTGTAATTAAAGTCAAGATAATTGAGGAAGGTCTAATCAGAATCCAAAGGTAGAGCATCTAATAAAAGTGCTACAAAAAAAAATGAATAAAATAAACAAACATAATTATGACGTTCTAGAGAGATTCGCCCCGTGCGAGCCACTGCTCGCCAACTCGCTACACCTCACCACAGCATTTTGGTCTGATGTATTTTTTTTCATATCATTCATATTTCGTTTTTAATAATCTCCATTCAATTTTTAAAACTTCCCCACTAAACTCCATTAATAGAAGTTTCAATGGGCCTGCAGTCTTTTCTTTATTTGGTTGCCACATATAGCTCAGTTCGATTGCTTTCTATTTTCCTGGAGAAAAATTTTTATAGAATAGATGGTAATATAACTTTGAGATTATATTTAGTAGAAAGACCCGAAAGTTTATTTAATTACAGAATTTTTTTTAAAACGTTCCAAACCCATGGAAGGTATTGAGAACCAGACTTTTGATAGTCTTGCCTTCGGAAATGTTTATGCATGACACAACACCATAATTCAACATGCCTAAGTAAGTGTGAGAGTGAAAATATCACACTGCTTTCTTTTTGTTGAGCAGTTTCTAGAAAGAAATGTTGACTGATCTGTGGCATCTCTAACAGATACACACAATTCACAAGCAAAATAATGAAGGACACCGAACGAAAATCAAATAAGAAAATACATCAGAACCGTATACCTAGCGATAACATAACAATTCACATCAGTGGCGTATAATCGAGTTTAAAAATCAAATTCTAAACACGGTCAAAAGTCTGATGCTTCACTGCTTCGCTTTTCAACCGTTTCATCGTGTGTTCAATTCACCTTCTTCACTATCCTTGCTTAACGCTATAAAATTGGTGACTACCACGTGATCTGTACACACAGCATACACTTTCCCATAGTAAGCAGAACTTCACACACGGTCACGACGTCCGCATAGAGCCCAGCCTCCGACGTTTTCTCGTTCTCTCGTTCTTCCGTCGTTCGCATACGAATCTGATCGTAACGAAGTTACTGCGGAGGGCGGGGTGTGGCATCTCTAACAGATACACACAATTCACAAGAAAATACATCAGAACCGTATACCTAGCGATAACATAACAATTCACATCAGTGGAGTATAATCGAGTTTAAAAATCAAATTCTAAACACGGTCAGTAGCCGGGTAACGCTTAGGTTCAATTTTTTTCGTGATTCAAACTGTCATAGCGTCAGTTCGAATCACACGATCTTCTTCACTATTATTTCAAACGCTAAAGATCTCTCAGCGAAGATCAACTTCTTGCCTCTTTCTTGTCATAATTTAACCATTATCAATATTTTCAATATGAAATCTATGAAATTATTGTTTAAGTATCAAACAAAACCGACAACGACCAAGCAAAGTCTTATGCTGACTCGACTTGTAAGTTTTTGGAGCGACGGACAACCACCCTATAGTCGCATTTTACGTGGATAGGCCACCCGAGTTGTAAGTATAAATTGTTATGAATGGTATTAAATTTATTCTGTCAATATATAACTGGAACTAAGTCAAAAAAAAAAAAAAACACCCAAATTAATCTTCTTTAAAATAGGCTCAAGTAAAGAGGTTCATTTGTTGGCACGAACAACTAGTCATACACATATTTTTCCATGCAAATTGCAAGACCGCCTTCAGTTCTCTAAGCGAAATTGCTTTTATCTAATCACTCGATTCAAAACAGAAAGTGGTAACTAGAGCTTCGGAAACAGGAGAAAGTCAGTAAATGTCAAAACTGGAGGATGCTCGATCGTGTGGGTAGAGCTTTTGGTCAAAAAGTTGCGATTTTGGGATGGTCCATTGGAAAAAAATTCAGCTGTGCTGCGACGCGTTTCAAGCAGGAAACATCACTTAAGACCTGGGGAACTAATTCATAACAGATGGACAGATGAAAGCTCTCTCAAGCAATGATGATGATTTCTAAACCCCATTTTGTTCACTTAGTCGATATTTTGCTCAATAACTGCCATGTCGGATGAGACGAGTTTTCATCTATTTCATAATCCTCTTCGAACGCTTTGCATCGCTCAAATTCTCTTGTTCTTGGTATCACAGAGCCTTGATAGGCTTTCTCCAACATTATCAGTCTAAAGAAGAAATTTTTTTTATATAAAATAAACTCTATTCTCTTCTTTTTTTCTCTAGTAAAAATCACTAGTAACACTTGAACCTTGGTTTATAGTTATACCAAACGATCTTTTAAAACTACTGTGTGCGCGAATTTATGTCACACACGATTCACAGAGTTGTAGAGTATCTATAAGTGTCAACACGTACTAAATACGCATTTGCATCCTTACTCTTCTCACCGGCGGACTGACTTGAATTTTCCTTCCTTAGAGTACAGATTGCAGTACAACACTCCTCTGACCGCATCATATAGTCTACAGTGTGCCTTGGCCGGGGAAAATTATTTCTCCATTGAACAGAAAAGGTACATATCTACATGACATCGAGCAGAAAAACTACATAGCTACATAACATCCTCTTCCCGCTCTTCGTATTATGAACAGAGAAGTGAACTGACGTGTCCACAACAGTATAGGTATGATTGGCCCGACAAGGACGAATCATAAGGTAGTAGTTGCCGCGTGAGCGCGTTATCCAAACTTCTACAGATGAGTTTAAATGTCTATCTACCTTTTAAGCTGTGTTCCATCCGACCTCTCATATAGCAACAACAATTTTTCTTTCTCCAACTTTAAGGTCGCTAAGCCCCCAGCACATCATTCCTAGTGGCTCACCTTTTATTTGGAGTAACCTGACAGCACAAAAACCTGTGTGTTACTATTGTGGCGTTTTTAACAGGCATACACACAATATGCAAGCAAATAGTGAAGAACACCGAAAGAAAATTCGGATAAGCAAAGCACAGAGCCGTATACATAGCAATAACATAACAATTCCACATCAGTTGAGTGTACTTGAGTTTAGAAATCAAATTCGTACAAGCGGGAGTGGCTTGATGTGTTGAGCATTGGTTACACATTTAGTAATTCGAACCCTCATAGCGTCAGTTCGAATCAAACGTTTTTCACGATCGTCGCAATACGCGATAACTGGTGACACCGGTGTCATCTGAACGACATAACACACACTCCCATATGCACACAGAACTTTACTACTTACAATCACACGACTTATCGGCTCACTCGCCTGCTCTGACATCCTCTCGATCGTTCTGTCGCTCGCTCCTCGCTCAGTCATTCGCATTTCAAAGTTGATCGTAACAAAAGTTACTAGGAAGGGAGTGGTGTAGCGTTTCTAGCAGATATATACGACCAATAGTGAAGAACAACACCACCAAAAGCATATCCATTAAATCCGTATATCATAGCAAAAAAATATGTGGTAGCATTTACACATCAGTCGAATGTACTTGAGTTTAGAAATCGAATTCGTACACCCGGCAGTGGCCTGATGTGTTGAGTATTGGTTCAATTTTTAGTAATTCTAACCGTGACGGCGTCAGTTCGAATCAAACGTTCTTCACTATCGCTCCAATACGCTATGCTATCATCATATTTTTTACCTGATTCAATTGTATAGATTCTGCCCCCATTGACGCGGTATAGGCTTGTATTGATGTGACTGCCCTTGATAGGATTCTCTTACTATATCCTGGCCCACCAAAGCCTGGCAATATTCCATATAGGGCCGCTTAACCCCCCCCCCCCCCCCCCCCCCCTTTCTAGCGTATCTCCACGACAAATAACATTCTGGTTGCTACGAAGGTAAAACCGAAAGCAAGGTTAAATTCCCTTTTCAACAAGAAGGTTTACCCACCGATGTTCCCAGTCTCCATAAACTCTTCGTAAAATTCCACAATATCTTCAATTTACCCCCATCATAAAGTGTCGAACGACCTCGCTGCATTTGGCCATTACGTTCACTCCAAAAGGTTATCACGTGTTCAACATAGTAAAGCCGATTTCAACAAGTTTATTCGTCCTACTTCAACAAAAGACTGCATTCCGGCAACGCTAGTTGCCACGCAGTCAGTAAACTGCTGAAATCCAAACTACTATCACGTAATATAAAGCTCCATGTTTATAGAACCATAATAATGTCGACTGTTATATACGGATCCGAAACATGGGCTCTCACAAAACGGGAAGAAAACAAATTCCGCGTATTCGAGAATAAAGTTTTAAGGAGTATCTTTGGCGGTAAATATAACGAAGAGGCAGTACAATGGAGGAAACTCCACAACCACGAATTGGATGAGCTATACCGCAAACCTTTGACACGATTACCTCAACCAATCCCCAAACTATTGCCAACCTATTTGCTACTTTCTTTAAAAAATCCTTCGCGGACATCTCTTTTGAGCCCAACCCGTCTTACTTCAAAGACCTGCCCGAATTCTTTATTGGCCCTTTCATCTTTCAATGTATTCAGCCTGGCCTAGTTGAAGAAAAGCTAAACCTTCTTAAGGGCGAGTCATGCCTCGGCCCCGAAGGACTACCAGCTGTCCTGTTAAATAAATGTTCATCTTCTCTTTCTCTCCCACTCATAAAGATTTTCAATCTGTCTCACGCGCAAGGCGTTTTCCCTAGCATTTGGAAATCCTCCTCTGTAACCCCTATACACAAAAGGGGACCCAAAAATGGTACTAGTAACTACCGTCCCATCGCCAAATGTCTCATATCCCAAACATGTTCGAAAGTTGTCTTTACAACGCGTTATCTTTTCAGTGTAAATCCATTATCTCACCCTATCAACAGGGTTTCCTTCCGGGAAGGTCGACCACCACCAATATGGTTTAGTTCTCATCCCGTACGCTCCTGGCCTTAGAGAATGGCTGCGAAGTCGATGTAATCACAACCGACTTCAACAAAGCGCTCGATAAAATCTCTCATAATCTCATCCTCTTTAAGCTATCCTCCCTTGGGAACGAATCCCTATTGATTAAGTGGATACGGTCCTATCTTAAAGCTCGAACCTATCGTGTCAGATTCAGATCTTGCCTTTCAAATCCTTTTCTGCCCACGTCAGGGATGCCCCAGGGCAGTCACTCGGGACCCCTCCCATTTATCCTTACCACTAACGACATTGATCCTAAGATCAAGTATTCATCTATCTCTCTCTACGGTGACGACACTAAACTTTACAAAACGATACGCTCTCCTCCCAACTCCTCACTTCTCCAATTGAATCTCGACAGTTTCTCAATTTGGTGCCATTACAACTGCCTCGAACTTAACGTTGTCCAATGTCATTTTATTACCTTCTCCTGCAAACGCCCCTCTTCCCCGCCACGTTCCCATTTCTTACTCAATCAACAGGTATCATCTGTACCTTCAATTCGCGACCTTGGTATCTTATGTGAAAAGGGAGCTTAATTTCATTCCACATTTCGATGACATTATCCTTAAGGCCAACTCCGCCCTTGGATTCATGAAACTCTGGTCGAAAGAATTCTCTAATCCCTACGTTTCCCGATCACTCTGCATAGCCTTTGTCTGCCGTCTTCTAGAGTACGCCAGTCAGGCGTGGTCTTCTCACTACTCGTCTCATATTCGCAGGATCGAAAACGTCCAATGTCGATTTTCGCGTTTTGGTCTTCGTGGCATAAACTGGAAAAACTCTTGTGCACTCCGCACATACACATCCGCCTCCATCTAATAAACCTCAACTCACTTGAAGAGCGCAGACGTCAGGCTGGCATCCTCTTCAACCACCGTTTTCTCACTGGTTCAGGCAACGGCCCAAGCTTGCTGTCCTCCATCACTCTCCACACTAAACTCCGTAACGTACGAAACCCTCGTCTCTTCGATCTACCCGCCCACCACACTTCTGACGGCTCTAACGAACCCCTTTCACAAATGCTGCGAAGGGCAAATTCGTACCCTTCCTCCTTCGATTTCAATCTCACCTCTCCTCCTCTTAGACTCCGTCTCCTCTCTTTCCCCTCCTGATCCCACCCAACCCGCCGACAACGCTTTTACTACCCGCACACATTCCTACTCCCGATCCTCCAATCCTACCACCCTATCCTTCCCCACCCTATCCTTCCCCACCCTACACTTCCCCACCCTACACTTCCCCTCCCTATCGTCCCCCCCCCTATCCTTCCCCTCCCTATCCTTCCCCACCCGACCTCTTACAATTTCACATATCCACCTTACCCTTCAATTAAGGCAATAAATGGGGTGGTAGCATTTCATCATCCAATTTTGTTTTTGAATTACCTTTTTACTAAATAAAAAAAAAAGATCTTGCAATTGCAATTTTTTTTTGTTAAGTGGAAAAGATGATATCCCCATTACACCAGTGTGCTGCTGGCTGTGTTGACACACATTTGTACCCTTTTTTCGCATTTTCCATGACTTTCCGCAAGATTTCCCCTGATAACTGAGTCTACCGAGCTTGATTTTTCTTACAACATTAGCCTCAAGGTAGATCGCGTACAACTCATGGTTGTAGAGCCTCCGTAATCGTCCTCCCTCACATACGGGACCAACAATTCTCCTTAAGAACTTCCTCTCGAACGCGGCTAATAGTTCAGAGTGCCTTTTATTGAGCACACAGGTCTCGGATCCATACATGAGTACTGGTAAGACAATACAATAGTAGCTTGAATGTTTTGTATAAATTACGGGATTTAAAGAGCCTTGATAGACCCTAGTAGGCTTTGTTGGATTTGATCAGCCGTTCGCGTATTTCTTCTTCCATATTGTTATCGGCTGATACTATTGACCCAAGGTAGTTAAAGGATTGCACCACTTCAAATTCGTGCTCCACTACCCTGATAGTTTGACCAACGTTAGGTCTTCTCTTCGCAGAAGTTGCCACCATGTACTTAGTTTTCTCCTCATTATTGTGCAGTCCCTGTTTTTGTGCCGCCTGCTCGATCTAGGTGAAGGAGTCCTGTACAGCCGAATCGGATCTACCGACTTGGTGATAATAGTCCCTCTAATTGTAACGACAGAGGCACGGATTGCTTTCTCCAAAGCCAGGTTGAAGAGGAGGCAGGCCAGACCGAAGTCCATTAAAGATGTGTATTGATTTGGACAGCAAACCCGCTGTTTTTACTTGACTAGTTACGTTTGTCATGGTCAGCCTACAAAGCCGTTTTAGCTTGTTTGGAATGCCGAACTCTCTCATGGCATTATATGCCCTGGCTACGCTGTCGTAGGCGGCCTGAAAGTCTATAAATAGATAATATAATGGAATCTTGAATTCCAGACATTTTTCCATCGCCTGCCTAAGGGTGAATATCTGATCAATCGCTGATTTGCCTGGGATGATGCCACACTGATATTGACCAATGATGACTTTAGCGTATGGGGCTATGCGATCTTGTATGGTAGAGGAAAGTATCTTATAGGCGGCACTCAGCAATGGTATACCCCTATAGTTGCTGCACAGTGTGATATCTCCCTTCTTATGTATGAGGCAAATTATTACATGACGCCAATCTTCCGGCATGTCCTCTTGCTCCTGCACGAACACCACGATCTCATGGATTGCGTGATGTAAGGCTCTCCCTCCTTGTTTGATCAGCTGAGTTGGTATGCCATCAGCTGCAGGGGCTTTATTTGATTTGAACTGTCTTATGGCTTTTAATGTTTCCTCTATGCTTGGTGGCGGCAGCATTTGGTCTTGATTTTTCATGGGTGGAGCCTCCAATTCTTCTGTGAGCTGATCATTAAACAATTCATTGAAGTGGACTTCTCTTCGCCCCACAATGCCTTCAGGGTCGGTGATCAGAATACCTCTTTATTCTTGCAGTAATGAGCAATGTGGTGTGTACCGCGTCATACTGCGCATTATTTGGTAGAACTTCCGCGCCTGGTGCAGACCTCGCTCTCTAGTCTTCTCTATTTCACAGACAAGGTTTTTTATCCAGGCACATTTCGTTTGTCTGTGAAGCCTTTTTTCAGATCTTCTGAGCCCTTTGTATTTCTCCTCGCGTACCCGCATCCGCAGCCGGTATTCAGCTGTCTTACGTTCAGTCGCTAGTTTGCACTCATGATCAAACCAGTCGCTCCGATCAATACGACTACTGCCTAAGATGGAGTTGGCAGTACTAATGACAGTGTTCTTAAGGCGTGTCCATTTCTCTTCTACGCCCGGCATTTTGGCCCCAGGACTTACTCTCCCTCTGTCGAGCTCTTCGAGGGCGAGTCTTAGCGCATGATCAATGGTGTTACTGGTATTCTCATTGCGTAAGACTGCCATGTCAATCCGAACCTGATCCGTGCATGCAATACGTCTCCGTTAGGCAATCCGCGCTCGGAAAACTGCACCCACAAGATAGTGATCCCACTCGGCGTTGGCACCTCAGTACGTTCGTACCGTCAGGTGATACTGAGGTGGCTTTGTGGATATCTTTACGCAGAAACCTGGTACTTACAACGACCCAGTTTTTTGCTGCTGCCAGTTCAATGACTCGTAATCCATTGTCATTGGTGTTCTCATGTAAACTATGGAAATCTGTGTAATGCCTGAAAACTGGCTCCCGACCTATTTTCGCATTCAAATTAGAAGAACAATTTTCACATCCTATCTTGTGCGGGCATTGAGCGCCCGTTGGACGTTCTCGTAGTATTCTTCTTTTTCGTCAGAGGACTCCTCTCTAGGTCCGTGAACGTTTATGAGGCTTATGTTCTTAAGCTTGCCTCGCACGCGAAGAGTACATAGCCTTTCATTTATTGCATTAAAGCCGATGGTGGCAAGCTTCAGTTTTTGGCTGACTAGAAAGCCTACCGCGCACATGGTGTTTTGCATGACAGCTGTAATAAATGTCATACTCGTTTCCATCCATCTTATTTCTTGTAATGCTGTTATGTCCGCCTTATGTTCGGACAGGGCATCGGCTGGCGTCGAGCTCTGTATAGTAAGCGGATGATCCATAAGAAAATTCTCATATCGTTTAGCCATTTTCGTTTCCGTGGTCGTCGTCGTGTATCCGATCCATATCCGAGGCTTGTTAAATTTTCCATAATAATTTGTTTTTACGGGCAAGGTTATTAGCCTTGCGCCAACCTTTCTCGGGATGTCGCTGCATGCATTGGTTCACTACTTGGCGGGTTCCAAAGTAGCTATCCAGAGGCGTCACGTGGAGACTGCATGTCAACTTTGGTTGAACAGGGACAAGGATCGTCCTGGCCTTCGCCGGGTTGAAAGCAATCAGAGACTTTGCCCTGTATGTTCGCTCCCATCCCCCCGACTACGAACTCCAAAGGGGGCAACAATCATGTGCAGTTTTTTTCAACCCAAACTAATCGGCCCGACAAACTATCATACAAGTTGTGTGTTTCGCGATACGGAAAAAATCTTCAGGCAAGGGCGGCGTCGCGTCGGGTTAAACGCAATATTTTTGGGTCACCGAAGGCAGGTGAAACCGAACGGCTGCTGCTAGAGCAGATGCAACGAATATCGGCAGCCTCCTTTAATCGTTTCGAACTGATTTTCCCTGAAACGACGCCTTAGTGAAAGCAGAGACGGGAGTGTCAAGTCCAATCATCAGCGAAAGCTCAATAGAGAACCAACACCATGAGTACGAGGAGAAGAGAACGCAACGCCAATCCGCGCCACTTGCATCCATTATGTGTGTCCTTCAGTGCACCTTATTAACGAAAGTAGATTCCGTGCCCTACAAAAATCCTACATCAACCTGGAGGTAGACATTACCGTCAATTCGTCGACATCCTTCTGTCTTCTGGCATCGGAAGGTTAGCGCGCATTCCCTGAGAATTTTTAATACATCAAAGTGATATTTGGTGTGGTGAACTTTATCTTGCCAAGAATTCACTCTGTTCTGCTGTTGTGGGGGTTGTTCCTCAGGAAGCGCGTTTTCTTGTCTTGAAAAGGGCGTTAGATCTCTTTGTCGATCGCTCCTGAAACAACACACTTCAGCAAGGGGTCGTTGGCGTGCTTCCTCTGACCCAGAGGGAAGAGCAACGTCCTGATTGTTCGTAAAACGTAACTTAGGGGATAGCGTCCCTATACTCTGCAACCTTAGTACCGGTTCCTGTACCAATTTTTGGAGTCGTCCTGGTACACGAAAGAATTATCCAACGTTGGCGACAACACACAATTTTCAAAATATTAAAAGAAGTTTCAATTTTTGTTTAAGTTTTATTGTTGATTTAATATTTGAGTATTACTGCAGATGTAAAACTTGAATTGGAACAATTACTGCTCTGTGGCATGGGGAGTTAGGTACTGCGGCCCGGAGATCATTTTACTATTCCTTTATAAAGGAAAGCAAATCGAAAATTGTATCCCAAAGATACACATTTCCGTACAACAATCTCGATTTTTGGATATTTCGAGTGAGATGTTGTGTTTACATAAGATAAGAATTCAATTTCTTGAATTCTTACGAAACTATTGCGCAGATATGGGAATGTATCTGCTTTTGGTTTTTTGTTTGTTTTCCTGAATGGAAAATTTTCAGATAGAGATAATGATCTCTGAATTTTGGGATTTCGGTGATGCCGTGAGGCAAATGTGAAACGTAAACGAATATTATATTCGTTTATTGTGACTTTTAATTTTAATTCGGTTTTTGGGTTACTAATGTCGTGGGGGCAAATGTTAGGCTATAAACGAATGTTTGATTCGTTTATTGCGAATTTTGGATCATGTGTGGGTTTTTGTGGGTTTTGATAGGTTTTTTGGTTTTAGCGTAAGATAGCTAGGATTTGGATGTAGGAATGGGGGAAAAGGGTAGTAGGGCTTTTTGGAGCACTACAACTCTACGCGGACGACATAAGGGAAGAGCTTACCGATCCGCCTCCACATCAGCCAAGTTGTTTCTTGTGTATCCAAACATTTTTATTGGTGTTGGTAAATCCCGTCGTCGCTGAACAGGGTCACGGCCAGGGTAGAATCGTAGTGTTGTAAGCGACGATCACGGAGAATGACTAACTAAGAACTAACAAAAAATATATATCTTGTACGACCCAGTCGAGCGTTTCCAACTCGGGAATATGAATGAATTGGCCATTGGAAAAAAATTATACTAAAAATAGAAAAATGTACATCTCGAAAACTAATTAATAAAAGAAGAACCCCCGTAATGTGATTTTCGAGTTTAGCCGAACAAAATATAGAAAATAGAGAAATAGAATACGCGGCGAAGTGTACTGCTTAATGCGGACACGATTTTAATACCAGCGAGGTGTACAAAATGCGACTCACATCTTTACCAAATGTAACATATTCCAAGACAAGTGTATTGTGCTTGCAGGTCAAATCAATGGAGCAGAAGAAGCAGATGACAGAAGAGGAATAATGTAGCACTCCAGCAGGAAGCCATCGGCTCTTGATCCGACAACGTCGGTCATAAATCCGCAGTCTACAGGATCACAATAAAAAATACACTGCCCCTGAAATATATGTCGAAACTCAACTCTTGGGGGAACACACGGGAATGTATTGTAAATTGAGAGTGGGTCTAGTCCCTGGCTACTTCCACAGCGTCGAGTGTGGAAAAAAAATCACCAATTCAAGCGAAATCGGCCTTCTTGTATATTTGAAGATCTTCATGTCCGAACAAAAACTCAAAAGAAGCACATGTACACAACATACATACCCCTCTCTCTGTCATAATATTTCGAGTTTCTAAATAGCTCCCATTTGTGTTTGCGGATTGAAAGAAATGTTCTCCACAGAACCCAACTAAGTAAAAAGACGATACTGATGAAAACTGTACCTTCACATCAAACTGGCAGCAGCCGATGTTTTTATGAAAACATCTTCAGACAATTCGTCACCGGATGTCTCTAAGAATTCTTGACATCTGACAAGTAAATGATCGTCGTCATCCATCTCGTCCTTATTCCTTGAAAAAGCATTTTGTGCACTACATTCGTGTCACCCCAAGCAATCGTTCGACATTATCAACCTAACCATTTCAACAGTGACATCCGGGCGCTTCCGAATCTGTCCAGTTTATCTGAAGAACAAGTCAAAATAGTTGTTGCTCATAATTAATGGAAATTAATTCGTTGACGATGTTGTGTCCACAAGAAGTGGACAACCTCGAAGTCGCTGTTTAGCTTCCGCGAAAATTACTAGTCTTACATGTGTCTCCTACATGAGCCAGCGGATCTCATCTGACTGGCATCCAGAGGTGGACTTGGACTACCTTTACTCCGCCATACATGGCAGCTGATACACATCAGGCCTTCGAGGTGCCATTGTATACACAATTTTATTGAGGATCACTGATGAACGTTAAGCTAATTAAAGAAAAAGACTGTTATGCTCGGGAACGAGATTATGTTGTGGTGATGTAGTTGGGGGTAATTAATGGGCTGTGCCTTTTAGTAGAAAGGCAGAGCAGATTAATAAAATATTGCGTTGGATGTAACAGTTGCGGTGGAGGCAATTTGTCAGAAAGTTTAACATTCACGCCAAACCGGTTTATGCCCAAAGCTGTCTGTGCATAATCGGGAACACATTTTGTTTGCAGTATTACTGGTGTCAATTAGATACGCGATTTTTGACCATAAGTCTGCGTCATCGAATGTGGCTGGACGTGACAAGCCACTTCCATTTGGTCAAAATGGATGAATCTTCTCATTATGTCGTATGAAATTTAATCAATTAAGAAAATGAATTCAATTGCTCTCCTGGCAAATGAGTGCATGGGACCGACAATCTTCGTTGAGTCAATGAATTGTCCACTTGAGAGTCCTTTGGTTTATTATCAATTACGTCGTAAAATCTTCATTTCAACACCCAGATTGACAAGAAGCACGGAACCATTTAACGCTTGACTACTTCATCAGCTCCGTGTATTCTGTTGTTCCACGCGTCGGTGCGCCTACTCGAAAAACTGCTTTGGTGAATTATTCGCCAGCATCCACGGCCTAATCAGTATAAGCGTAAATATTTTATTCTTCCCTTACTACAAATGATAAATTCAAATTATTGTAGATTATGCAAATCAGTTGACGGTTTTGTTGCATTAGACGAAGTTATTCGACGTATGGCCATCCGGTTGGGTTGCCTAGCCACGATGAAATATTTATGAGGTTCAAGTTTGGAATGTCATGTTTCCAATACAAGACTATGCATCTTTCTGATGTTGCCTTTTAAATTTTTTCTTCTCTTTCTTTCTTTTCTTTTACTTGTGTTTCTGTATAAATTATTGGTAATTATAAAATCGTTAAACTGTGCCGAAAATCAAAGAAGCGATTACACAATAAATTATTATACAAACAAACATCTTCTGCGGTGTTCATAAAGTAAATGCACACACAAAGCTATCAATTTGGTTGTATAGGCTGCCATAAATATAAATTTATCTTTTCGGCACAGCCGCCAACTTCTAGAACACCCTGTTAAGGGAGTGATCGTTCTTGCCTGGACCAAAATGATCCACTCGTGGAAGTCAAATTGTTTTTGGATATGGTTTATTGAACTGCAGTGCATTGGGGCTCTATCGAGGCGATTCCCTTCCATGAAACTGACTGATTGCATTTCGGGGGGCGGTTCCGGTGAAGCCTGCAATTAGAGTTGCTAGTGGACGCCGTAAATCTTGATCGATTCTGTGGCTAAGTTAATGGGCAGTGAACACTTTACTATGGGAATCATTATCAATGGTGTTAATCGGATTGTGGTGTAAATTGGATTTCTTTTTGATTACCTGAAGAATAAAGGTCGGAGAGGTAATTTGTGAAGTTAATTAGATGTTGTTCAGCGTAAGCCGATAAAATGTGGTTTTGAATTTAACCAATTGATGGTTATAGTTTATGTAATTGTTATCTGTGTATTATCGTAACTGGTTCTGAAGTACATTAAAACTGTCTCCAAGCATGATTAACGTCGTCGAAAAAAATACCTTTTAGCCATGGATGATCTACCACACAAAATTTAAAATTATGTTAAAGTATTTTCTCAGTTTCGTCGACGATACGACTGTGATAAGTTTGGGGAGTTATTATACGACGCATAAGTGATTTACTGGTGGAGCAGAAAAAATAACACTCCATCCTTTTGAGCAAAGATACCTCAAAATTAATTTGCAAAAGTTGAAGATAACTTCTTCTATCATCGTACTAGGTCATTTTTCTATCATTGTTCATTTTTCATTTTTCTTAGCTACAGTGTACTTGAACTGAAGTCAATTTCAATTTACTGGTTTTATACCACTGGAGCAGACATCAATAAAAAGTAAACTCACACTCTTTTTCTATTATTATAAAATAGTCTTTGATAGACCACAGAGAAAGGCAACTTGTGGCGCTGGTCACCTTTGTGTAATTGCCAATACAGAAAGCTGGTTAACAGTAACTAGACAACTACATCAGTTCTAGTCTAGACATAATATTTCGATTAGAAAACCATTGAAGTTTCTACCTCTTCTTTTGTCTTCAATTATAAGTTCGCTCGGTATATTTTATTACAATAATATCCTTGTATTGCTTTTATTTTTAAGTTTCAGGTCTAGATTAAACTATCATACTGTGTGGTACACAGACAGATAGTTTTTCTTATCAACCTTAGTGGCGCAGCTGATTGTGACATAGCTGATATCAATTTGAGCAATTGCGAATAAGTTCAGGTGATGACAGTTGTCATTTATAGTGGGCTGCCCATTAGTGTTATTATATAACGAATCCGAGAAGTTAAAAGCAAGTAGGCGGAAGTTCAAAGCATTTTCGTTTTGTTTTTTATCATCATCATCATCATCATCGGCACTACAACCGGGATCCGGTCTTGGCCTAATTTACCAAGTCTCTCCATCGCTATACGGTCCATATCCGGGACTTGTTAAATTGTCCATAATAATTTGTTTTATTAGCCTGTTTTTTTTAATACTTTTTATTAATTGAAGATTTTTTTGTATATTATCTTATTTTAAAGCAAAGGACTCGCTGTTCCTTGTCAAGGTTGCTACCATTTGCTTGGCTCCTTAACTGTGTTATCTTATTCACAGTAAAAGGCCCGCTGTTCCATCGCAACCCTGCGACCTTATACTCTGATTGATTAACTCTGAATCGAATTCCTTTGCAAACACTACAACCTGCAACTATTCAAAAAGAACTGCATCAGTTATTTGGTGGCATCTCGGGGCACCCACTCGGCGCTATAGGTTCACCTCTGCCGAGAGAAGTGTAATAAAAATATAAAAAAAATAAAAAATAAAACTCCTTTCATACTCAAAATATTGAGGCAGAATCTCAAACGATGCAGCTATATCTTCTGACCCCAAGCACAAGTCATATACCCTGCCACAGTTTCGGGTTTGACCCATATTGAGTGCAACTGCCTGGCACGAGTTTATCGCTTTGCTTAATTGATATTCGGGCTTGATTGATCCACTTAAAGTGCAGTGGCCCTCCCCCTTAATTGATATTCGCATTCGTTTAGTCGGACTACCACCCAATTTATTGGCTTAATTCAAGCCACATAGTTACCTATAACTGAAGTATATATAACTTACGCTCTAAATACCCTAAGAACTATCTTAACTAAGCTTCACTCAAGGTGAACAGGACGTATTATGACGCAGTGTTTCCGGAGCGTTACAGCCTGCAACTGTTCAAAAAGAACTGCAACAGTTATTTGATGGTATCTCGGGGCGCCCACTAGGCGCTATAGGTTCGCCTCTCCCGAGAGAAGTCTAATAAAAAAAAAATAAAAATAAAGTAGTAGAGGCAGGTTATAGTCAAGGGTAGAAGCGCCGCTTATAACTGGCGGTGAAAATTGCTTAGGGGCGCTGCTTGAGAGTATGAGTGGAGTGGCCAAATTCGAACAAACTGAAGTTGAAGTTGACATTTCTCAGCACCCGTGAGAGGCGTTTGTTGAGACCGTAAGGGGCGCGTTGGGGGGGTTGGGGGATGGGTGTAGATAAGGCGCGGATTACGCGTATATCGAGGGTTTGTGTTTAGAAGAATTAAGTTAAGTAGGTAGGCGTAGTCGACAGAGCTGAAGAGGACCCGATGAATGAACATTATATCAGCCAGAACCTTGCGCTGCTCAAGGGTTGAGGTTGATTAATTTGAGAGCGTTAATGTACAGGGGGGGGGGGGGGGGGGGGGATTAAGGGGTTTTCCCACCCTAGCCCTCGGAGAGCAAACCGAAGGAAGCGACGTTGAACACTTTCGACTCTATGGATATGGATCTTGTGATAAGGAGTCCATACCTGGTTACCATACTCAAGCAGTAGACGGACGAAGGTAAGGCGAAAAGGTCGGACTGCGTAGGGGTCGGAGAATTCCTTAGACCATCGTTTTACGAATCCGAGGACAGAGTTGTCTTTCCGGATCGTCTCATCAATGTGACATAGGAAGTTAAGCTCCCTGTTGCAAAGAATCCCAAGATCTCGAATACATTGGAAAATGGTCAGGGATTGGTTATGAAGGGAATAGGGATGCGGGGATGAGTGAATGCGCTTACGGGAAAAGCTTATAGATTGGCATTTAACGATGTTACGTACAAAGCTATTTTTTGTCACACCAAGTCGAAAAGTTTTCAAGGTTTGATTGCAGCAGTGCAGAATGAAGTGGTGACTCGATGAGCTTGTATATCTTGGTATCATCAGCGTATAGGGACAAGCTGGAATACTTAATGACCTTATCAATGTCATTAGTGGCACGTATGAATAGGAGACGGTCCAGGTGGTTTCCTTGAGGGACCCCAGCCATGGCCAGGAAGGGGTTAGATATCATGAACCTGAACCGAACGGAATAAAGTCTATCCTTTAAATAAAAAGAAATCCATTTCAGCAATCCAGGTTCGAAGCCGAGAGAGGATAATTTCAAGAGGATTAGAATGTTGGCAAGTGTAAATAGGAGAGGGTCCAGGTGGTTTACTCGAGGGACCCCAGAGACGACCAGGAAGGGGTTAGAGATCATGAACCTGTACCGAACGGAATAAAGTCTATCCCTTAGATAGAAAAAATCCATTTCAGCAATCCAGGTTCGAAGCCGAGAGCGGATAATTTAAAGAGGATTAGAATGTGGGGGATTTTGTCGAATGCTTTACTGAGGTCGGTCGAGACCATGTCGACCTGGTTACCGTGCTCTAGTGCTAAGAGTGTAATGGAAGTGAACTCAACAAGATTGGTTGTAGTTGACCGGCCATTGAGAACACCATGTTGCCTTGGTGAAATAAAATATTTGCAACAAAAACTAAGATATTCGTATAGAATGCTTTCGAGAATCTTGGGTAAGTGGGACAGTTTGGCCATGGGTAGTTCACGACATCATTTTTGATTTCCGCCGGAAATCTCAATGTTATATTGGTTAACAACAACCAAGTCTGACTAAACGACGCGGTTCCATCATCGTGCAACGGCAGGGGTAATTACCGAAATCCTTAGTTTGGTTTCCCTAGCCGATGTAGCGTCCCTTTGACTTCCCCCAGACACTCTATTCGCTTGTGATCAATGATCTCTTTAGTCAGGTAAATAGCTGCAACCAATTTCCATCCCATTTCATTTCGTCTTCTCAGAGCACATTGCACTCTGAAATCACCACGATATCCGAACTAGGTCGATGGTCATCATAGATTTTGCTTCAATGCATGGGAAGTAAAATCACCCCCGGGATGATTTCGCTTTTCGTTTCGGTTCTCGCATAATCTCTTGTCCATCGACACATTGAATTAACTAAGAGGATTCATTCACCTCGATGGGCGGGGAAAATGAGAGAGCACAGATGGGGTACAATTTTAATATAGACAGTTTCAAGTGTTCCTGTAGATGTACAATTTTAATAAAGTGTTCCTGTGGATGTACAATTTTAATGAAGGATACTGTTTAAACCTTAACTAAAGACAGTCCCATGTGTTCCTGTGAATGTTAAATATTAATATAGACGAACGGTTAGCAATCGTGTCAAAATAATTCCACATATATTTCGGTGAAGGTCACGTAATCGTTTATTTCTGTGGATGTTAAAACCATCTCAATGTATTTCAATGAATGTAAAGTTACCGATAGCTAACAATAAAGGGAACAATAAACAATAAAAATTAAACAGAACAACAACTCCTGCGTTTCTTTTATTTAATACATTCTTCGTGGCAACGATTCTTCGTGAACTAGCTGTGGTGTTTTTACGGAACCCGCGTCCTTGCCGATGCACCTGGTAAAAACCTCGCCCACAGATATGTCATCATCTAGGCATTTCTGCTCCGCGACTTGAAACATCTCTGGGTTCGTTCTAAACGCAGCTTTGATAGCTTTATTCAGGATCCTGTCTCCTGGATATTCCTTTGCAAACACTCTGTATCTCTTCTGACGAAGAGCGCAGGGAAGTCCTCGATGCCAGAGCTTATGACAACAATACACTCCATGTCGGATTTCTGAGGAAGGAGATGCTGTGAACCTTTAAGTTCATTTTCCCACAAATGTTTTTGAAGCACCTCATGTTACTGGTTTTCATGGTCATTTTTATGTTACAACTTGATTTTTGGAAGTATTAGGAAACTTTTAGAAGACACGTGTTCTTCTAGATCTTTGTATCATTGATAAGATTGTAAGAATCGTACTGTGTTTTGATTTCGTTCCTCCAGCGATAGCCTGGATGCCCTCCAACTGTGAATACATATATTTGCATTATGACGTCACGCACTGTATTCACGCACTGTATTCACCTTCCCCATTAACTTGCGACGCGATCGTATAGCGTTTGTGATAATATTGAAGAGCATGAGTTATGTCGGAGTCAGCGACCGACAACACAACGACCCCACCAGGCGATGTAATCCTGAGAAGCGATTTCCGGCCAGCAAGCAAACTACAACGTAGTCTTGCGAAATTGTAAAATGCACCTTTCCCAGACGCTGAACTTGATACGCCGTGAGATGCAATGTTTCCTCACCGTATCAAGGTCAACAGGTATAACAGAACTTTAATTTTAGATTTAAAGGCAGGCGTTAGCCAATTCACACCCAATATAGTTATAATACAAAATGAGTTTTGTTTGTTTTTTAGAAAGCCAACCGGCCAATAACTCAATTTAACTCGTGCGATTCGAACCGACACTATAACAATTAGAATCACTAAAAATAGAACCAAAGCCTCAACACACCAGTCCACTGCCGCATGTACGAATTCGCTCGTTATTCTTAAGTAGAACCAACTGATGTGGAATTGCTATGTTATTGCTGTTGTATACGGCTCTGACGGATAAGCTTGGAATTTTCTACTTCTCTTCACAATTTGTTTGCTTAGTGTCCATGGATCTGTTAGAAACGCGATGTAGTGCTCTAAAAAGCCCTACGACCTTTTTCCCCCATTCGTACATCCAAATCCTAGCTATAATACCTTGTACAACAGTAACGACAAACAACTAGGAGCACAACACCAGGACTAAGCAGCTAGATCCAGTGACGACAGGACACCCTACAAATCTGCAGTTAGATCCAGAAAACACAGGTACTAAATTTTTATTTATTAAAAAATGAAAAGTGATAAAAATGTAACTTCTTTGAAACAAAAAGTGAACTAAAATTAAATTCAGTTTTGTCATTTTTGTCTTGGAAATTGGCTCCCAAATAAATAAATTTTTAAAGTTTTGAAATTGTTAACAAAAAGGGGACGCCAAGAATAAATTGAATATTTATTTTAGTTGTTCTTTTTACATGGGGATAAAAAATAAACCCCCAAGCCGAATAAATTTTTTTTTTAAATTCAAATTTCTCAAATATATATATATACAGGCACAAGCGCCCAAAGTGACAAACAAGAAAAGAATTTTTTACAAAATTTTTACAAAATACAAGCACGCACCTATTTTTACAACTATTTCGGCTTGTAGAAAATTTTTAAATACATCTTTCTTAAACGCGTTTTTTAAAAACACATATTTTTAACAAATTTTCAAAATTTTTTACACCCACACATACATATACACATTTTCTAAAATTTCAACATTTTATTCTTCAAAAAGGGGACAAAATAAAAACCCCATACAAAAATAAACTATAAATTAGATTTTTATTTTTCGATTTTTGGTACACATACATATATACATATATTTCCTGAAATTATTTCAACTTTTTGGGGAAGATTTTTTTTATGTGATAAGCTGAACGAACAAAATTTAAATTCTTGGTCCTTGTCTTTAACGTCTTTTTGGAAAGTTTTCTTTGGGTCGAATATTTTCCTCTGAATCATCTGCGACTCTTTGAAAATCTATTCTGATATATTCTTTCTCTCTCGACGGTTTAGACACTTTTTCCATAGGGCGAAAGGGGCGATTCTCTCACTTTGAACAGAACAAACATCTTCATATAGGACAGAATTTAAACACCTGGATACCTTACGCAATGTTTGTGTATAATACTACACCCCACAGTAATACAGGCTACACGCCGAATGAATTACTATATGGTTTTCCAGCCAAAATACCCAGTTCTCTCAGACAAAACCCCGAAAGCTCTTATAACTACGACCATTACGCAAATCAATTTAAAATGCGACTACAACTTGGTTATCGTACAGCAAAGGGAATACTGATAGAGAAAAAACAAAAATCTAAGGTATACTACGACCAAAATGTAGGCCGTAAGAAATTTAATGTTGGCAACAAGGTTCTATTAAAGAACCACGCAAGGCCTAACAAACTAACCTCCCTGTGGAAAGGCCCCTATGAAATTGTCAAGATCCTATCCGAAGAAAATTCAGTTCTCAAAATAGGAAAAGGAACCCGAATAGTCCACAACAATAATATAAAACCATTTGTGGATTAGGCAATCACGAATGGGTCTCCAATGAAAAAAATAGAAGTTGAAGGAAAGTAAATGTATAAATGTATAAATAACCTTACAAAAAAATAAAAAAAATAAATGTATATACGTATAGAAAAACCTTAGAAAAAATCATAAAGTAACACTCTACCAAACTACTACGATAGTGTATTTAAAATTTGCCTCAAAATTTTCTATTCAAATAATTGTGTACGAATAAAATAATTTTGTAAATAATATACAACATTTTTGGGCTCCTCGATAGTATAGTGGTTAGTACACCTGCCTGTCACCCGGGAGACCGGGGTTCGATTCCCCGTCGGGGAGCCCCTGGCGCAAGACTAATGACCTTGCCCAGACAAAATAAATCATTATGGAAAATTTAACAAGCCTCAGGACTTGCTAAATAAGGCCAAGACCGGTTCCCGGTTGTAGTGCCGATGATGATGATGATACAACATTTTTAATACCGAGAAAACAAACAAAACAAAAATTTATATATGAAGACAGATTTAACGCACTTAATAAAATAAGTTTATATCATGTTTTAAATAACCACCATTAACTTAAATAAATAAACAACAACAAAAAATATTGGAATAATAAATAATCTTAAGTTATAAAAGAAAAAACACATTATATATATGAAAAAAAAAAACGAAAATACAAAAACGAAACTTACGAAACAATGTTAATAATAATAATAATAGTACTTTATAAAAACAAAAAAAAAACCCAAAGTTACAATAAGAAATAATGTTAATATAATGAATTCAGATACTCATGTAATTATAAAACATTCTACAATTAACCTTACACTCAGAAAATAAGAAAATACTTACTTTAAATCAAAACGAAAATTTTTGGAATTAAATGTTTCCTTCTAATACAATGTTTAACCAAAAAAAAAAAAAAAAAACAAATTATTTAAAACAATTAACCAAACGTCTATTGTACATACAACCAAAACCAAACTAAACGAATATACCCTTAACTCAAAATAAAATACTTTATGTAAGAAAACTTTATTTTTGGATAACCAACAACTACCATTAAACACAAATTATATGAAACCTTAAAAACTAAATTGTATTTGTACAAACTTTCAAAAGAAAATATCCAAATTTTATTATATAAATAACCATCGTGGAAACTTCGATACACGACCATACATACAGTATAAACACGATTATATTAATATTAAGAAAGAAACAAACTACAAAAATTACACATTTATAATAAATATTGTATACATAAAGCTACTATGTTAGAAAATACCAGGCCTATGTAACAATCACAATACAACCATCCTTTATTCCCAATCACACCACTTTCCAGAAAATGAATCTCATAAAGATCAATTTTCTTTTTTTTCAAGGAGGGGAGGATGTAGTGCTCTAAAAAGCCCTACGACCTTTTTCTCCCATTCCTACATCCAAATTCGCTCGTTATTCTTAAGTAGAACCAACTGATGTGGAATTGCTATGTTATTGCTGTTGTATACGGCTCTGACGGATAAGCTTGGATTTTTCTACTTCGGTGTTGCTCTTCACAATTTGTTTGTTTAGTGTGCATGAATCTGTTAGAAACGCGATGTAGTGCTCTAAAAAGCCCTACGACCTTTTTCCCCCATTCCTACATCCAAATCCTAGCTATAATACGCTAAAACGCCAAAATCTTATCAAAACCCACAATAACCCAAACATGAACCAAAATTCGCAATAAACGAATCAAACATTCGTTTATTGCCTAACATTTGCCCCCACGGCATTATTAACCCCAAAATCCAAATTAAAATTAAAAGTTACAATAAACGAATCTAATATTCGTTTACGTTTCACATTTGCCCCACAGCATCAACCAAATCCAAAATTCAGAGATCATTATCTCTATCTGAAAATTTTCCATTGAGGAAAACAAACAAAAACTCAAAAGCAGATACATTCCCACATCTGCGCAATAGTTTCATAAGAATTCAAGAAATTGAATTCTTATCTAAAGTAAACACAACATCTCACTCGAAATATCGAGATTGTTGTACGAAAATGTGTATCTTTGGGACACAATTTTCGATTTGTTATCCTTTATACAGGAATAGTATAGTGATCTCCGGGCCGCAGTCTAAATTCGTCTACAGTCCCTGGAGGAAGTACCCCAGGAAAATCCAGTAAGAAGATAATAAAAACAAATTCAAAAGGAAACAAGACGTTTTTTTCACTTTTACAGATAGCTAAGTATCACCTGGCCCCCACGGAAGACTAAGTGAAGACTAAGGACGGAGGCCGAATTCAAGGACGTTGCTCTTCCCTTTGAAGTCAAAGAAAAAAAAACAAAACAGCGACAGTCCTTTCAATTATAGTGTGGCAGGCCCTCATTAGTATTTCACGGAGTTTTCGTCGAATGCGTAGTCGTTCCAATTAGCACCTATTCATACCTAGTTATGATTCTCGTTATTTCCGACTAGTTTTACTATTATGCCTTCCTGGCAGCTCAAAGTATATTTTTCACAAACTTGTAACTTGAGTAAATGAGTGTGATATCTATTACTAACCCAATTCATGCTTTCCGATATGTATTCTTCTTCTCAGTGTTCGCTACGGTGACTTGTAACGACGAAAATGTTTCGAAAACCCATGACGTTTATGGCATTTTCAAAAACCTCTGCACACTATTAATGATAATAGCTTATATGCTGAGTTCACTCTCCTCATGAACAATTTATATTCGGCGAGTCCTGCCCATATGGAGTTATTGACCCTGGTTATCAGTTTCCTTATGTGGACCAGGGGGCCTCCAACAGTTAATAACAGTCTCGCCGAAGCATTGTATACTCTTGCCATTTTCTCGCTCGTTTTTCGCAGATGATCCTTGAAGGTCAAGCTGTTGTCAAGGGTAACACCAAGATATTTTATAGAGGGACTAGATCTGATAGTGTGCCCTCCTATTTCCAAACCATTGGATGGTTTGCAGCCATGGGTATATTATAACGGCGCCTCTCTGACGTCAGGTCCAATCAGAACGGTAACTAGACCTTACAATATTAAAACGGACCACTGATTGGCCTTTTTGACACCCCCAAACTCGTGGAAACAAAAATGAAGGACCAATATACACAAAACAAGCTCACGAAAAACCCGCTAGGCGTAGGTCTGTTGAGCCGACACGACCATAAGGGAATAAATCATCAAGAAAACCCCGGCTCAGCAACAAGAAGTCGTCGGGAAAAACGAATAATGTGGAATACACGCGTCGGCATGTGGAATGTCCGAACATTATATAAACCTGGCCCGATACAAACGGTCGTAGAGAATGCGAAATAATATAAAATTGACATCGTCGCATCCTAGGAAGTCCGACTCGCACATCAAATTATCGAAACCAACTGGTTCACACGGGCGTGTGTAGGTACCGATACACATAAGAATTAAGATTACGCCTCATTTGAAAGATATGAGATTTATTAATGACTGAGTAGCGGTGCTAAAAATACAGGGCCCATGGTACAATTATGTACTTATAAACGTACACACCTCAATAGAATATACCAACGAAGAAAGGAAGGGCACGCCGCCCCCAATGCGTAGAGGTCAGTCGTTATCTAACCGCGGCCGGGTCCGGACATAAAAGAATCGAATTTAATCTGCAAAGGGGGTCAGCGGTTGTCGCCCGAGTGCATCGGTTGCCTTTACGGAAATTAAAAAGACTACGCGCGTTAGGCTGATTAAAGTGATCGCTAAAACCGAAGTATTTGTGTTAGACTAAATGAACAAACCATTAAAAACTACATGTGTAAGCAAAATAAAAGAAAACCTATATCCGATTACCCAGTGCGTTTTATTTCCTTTTTCTCGTCCCCGTTGGTGAACATTGTCGGTTTTATTTTTCCAGTGACGTGTTGGGGGCGCAGTGGAGCGGCGTCCGTGCTGGCGCCTACCTAGCATCCCCACAATGGTACTGAAAAGCACGACGTTCAAGCGTAAAAGAATTCATAAGGTCATATGAATATCCCCCGGCGGAGTGACGCGTAGCCAAATACATCACTTCCTCATAGACAAAAGACACCATTTCAACATCCTTGACGTCAGATCATATAAAGGAGCAGATTGCGACTCCGATCATGTTATAGTGATCGGCATAATTAGGACTCGGCCCGCAGCAAACCTACGCTATATTATCTATTCGACCCTGTTTCCAGACGAACCCACACTTTAATCAGAACGTTCACTGCGACTGAATTAACATTAACAATTATTGCTGTGAATGTTAATTCACTAATCCGCATGGAAAGAAGGAATAATCTCAGCAATCTTCTGAAAGCTGAACACCCAGATGTGCTTTTGGCTAGAGAAACTAAGCAAAATCAAAGGCACAAATTGGGCTACCCAAATTATAAAGCAATTAGACGAGATCGTCCAAATTCCACTCAGGGGGGCGGGGTCGCTGTCTTAGTTAAAAATGGTCTACACCACAAAGTCGTCTACAGTAGAGATGTATACAAGTTCCAGGTACTAGAAGCCTGCGTTATAGATATTCCTTTGAAAAGTCAAAGGCATCTATATGTGATCTCTGCGTATGCTCCCGAAGCTCCACAGTGTCTACAGTTTATCAATGAACTTGATACCCTTTTTCGAAGTCTCAAGTTAGAATCGGGAAATAATTATTTCTTTATGGCGGGAGATCTCAATTCCAAGCACAGTGCTTGTGGTAACCGTATCACAAACACAATAGGCAATGTGTTGTTCGATTGGTGGCAAACAAACGCTACCGAACATAAACTAGAATTGTACGCTACAAGTACACCGTCATATCTAAGAGGTAATTGCTCCTTAGATTTACTGTTGCTGGACGAGCGATATTCGATTGTACATTATGCAGATAATGCATAATTGAGTTTAGCTACCTTTTTGCCATACGGTAACCCCATTTCGCTAACCCATGAGATTTCCACCGGAAATCGCATCATGTCGGTTAGCAACGGCATAGTCTGATCAAACGACGCGGTTGCTTAATATTGCAACCGCTGGGGAAATTATCAAAGCATTTAAGTTACTTCCCATGATCAGATTTCCCTAGCCAAGTCGGCGTCCTTTTTACTTTCTCCAGACACTCCATTCGCTGGGGATCAATGCTCTCTTTTCGCGGGCGAATAGCGCCAGCTTAATTTTCCTCTCCTTCACAGTTCTGTCTTCGTACAGATCAATGTACTCTGAGATCACCATATTCACCGAATTAGGTCAATGGGTTACGCTCAGAGCTGCATTGATTCATGCACACACAACCAAACCCACCCCGAGATCATAGACTTTGTGCGTCTTTTCTCTCGTTCTCCCATGTTCGTCCATTATCGAATTAACCGATGTAATTCACCACACATCGGGCGTGGCAATGAGAGAACAGAAGTATGTTCTCTGTTGGTTGTCAAGTTGGTGGATCTATCCCATTGGAGCGTAATTCTTTTTTATTATCCGATCAAAGCGCGACCAGTGTGCTTTTTCCAAATTAAAAAAATGTATCTGTTTGTACTGGTGAAGTAGTGAGTGTTCGTTTGGGACATGTGTGGGGCAGCCCAATTTGTGCCTTTGATTTAGCTTAGTTTCTCTAGCCAAAAGCACATCTGGGTGTTCAGCTTCCTTTTATTTTTTTATTTATTTATTTATTCCTTCTTTCCATGCGGATTAGTGAATTAACATTCACAGCAATAATTGTTAATGTTAATTCAGTCGCAGTGAACGTTCTGATAAGTGTGGGTTCGTCTGGAAACAGGGTCGAATAGATAATGTCCGTTCGAGCCACTTGTTCCGCCAGTTTTTTTTTCGATCATTTCGAATTTTTTATCAAACGCAGCAAACTGTTCTTGTATGGACAATAATATTGTTGTTATATCAGTTTGTGCCTCTGGAGCAGGCGTCTTAATGATATTGCGTGATTGTTCTAAGATTGGTGCATTTTTTACTCCACCTGCCATTTGAGCGTATGACACGCTTGGTGCCACGAAGTTGTTGTAAGAGCGGGTTTTCAGCCGTTTCTCTTCTTCAACTTGCTTCTTTCTGGCTTTCAACTTTGATTTTAGTTGTTGGTACTTAGGGCAACCTCTACAGTTAGCAGGATGACCTGTGTTGTTACAGAGGACATAGGATAGTTTATTTCTATCCGGGAGCTATTCTTTGCCCAATGGGCATTCTTCAATGACATGCTTATTTAGTCATTTGACGCATCTGAAGTGCGTATTGCAATTCGATGCCACATGGCCGAAGCGTTGACAAGCGCAATCGTTATAATGCGCGGTCGGGCTTCTTTATTTTATCCCAACTTATTGTTTGGTGATTAATATATTTAATATATCTAAGTCCATCAATTTTTCTATTGGGACTTAGCGACACAATGAAGAAAGGCAACTTACGGTGGCGATTTCTAGAATTTGCTGTAGGAAATGGTTTCAGATCCGTAAATTTCAAGGTATCGTTTTCGAAGCTTTTGATTTCTCGAGCACCTCTTTGGGAGTAAAGCAAGGATCAACTCCTTTGAGCAGCATGAAGACAGTTTTCTCCTATTTAGGGGTGTACGTGTAGTACTCTCTTTTCGATTTCCCCAGTGCCGATTTAATGTTGCTATTATTATTTACTGGCCTGTAGGAACCCGGAAGTTCATGACCTCACCGACTCGGCTCCGCCATTGTTCCCTGTCCTGTGCGCTCTCCTTCCACGTTCGATCATACCATCCGATCTCCTCGAGGTCCAATCTAACATTGTCCTCCCATCTCCGTTGCGGCCGTCCTGTCGGTCTCTTCCCCGTTAGTTTACCGTCAAGAATTCTATGCACAGTTGAGACTGGCCGAAGAATCAAGTCAATGTCTTATGTAGTCAGATGTCTACCACCACCTCGGTCGGTTTGAGTTTACGAGAGTTAAGTTCGCTTGCCTTTTTTTGAGTTTACGAGAGTTAAGTTCGTTTGTTATTCGTGGTCTTTTAGAGTCAATACGTTTCCCAACAAAAAGTTGAACGCGGAAATATTCCAGTTTCTGATGTAAAGTCAGTTTTGGTGACAGCAAAACAAAAAAAGATAAATATATTTAAAGCTCCCAATGTACAAAGACAATATATATACCTACACCCACGTCGTTTAACGTAGGAAATATTTTATAAAATAGAGCCAAAAAAACCAGTTCATTTATTTACTTGGTATAGAACGGTTTTTTTTTTTTATTTACTGGCCTGTAGGAACCCGGAAGTTCATGACCTCACCGACTCGGCTCCGCCATTGTTCCCTGTCCTGTGCGCTCTCCTTCCACGTTCGATCATCCGATCCGATCTCCTCGAGGTCCAATCTAACATTGTCCTCCCATCTCCGTCGCTGTTCTATGCACGGTCCTATCATCGCCCATTCGCGCTACGTGTCCGGCCCATCTTAATCTTCGGGACTTGATCACTCTCACTATTGTAGGTTTGCGGTATATTTTGCTATCTTTTGGTATAACTTTCTAAATCATCGTATGTTAAACTCATCTTAAAATTATTTATCCGTTTTGTTTTAAAAGGTTTGCAAGTTAACTCACCCAACTTTATGAGATCCTTTGTCTCCGTGTAACTAATGTAAATAGAAGGTACTTTCTCCTTTTTTTTTACTGGCAACTGCTGAGATGGTTCCTGCCTCTGATTTGATTCCTGGTGTTGATGTGGTTCCTGCTGTTGAGTTTCCTTAGCTTGTCGTGTTTTCTTTGTCTTTGTGGGTTGCTGTTGTCTTTGTTCTTGCTGTTGTTGTACCTTTTTCGTTTTCCGCTCATTCTAGCTCAGATTGTTTTTTAGTTTAAGAACATCTTCTGTTTGTTTATTCAGTTCTTGTTTTTTAAGACCAATCTCATGAATGAGTCTGTTGAGGACTGTGGGGTTATAAGTTGCATGGTCGATGTCTGCAGGGACAAAAGTTCACTTACTTCCCCAACACAAACCTCGTCACTATTTAAATACTGAGCTTATCGATTCACTAGTAGTCCTCCAAACTGCACTCCGTTGTACCGCTGTTCAAAACCATTTGTCCGTCGAGAAGAAAAATGAAACACTGCCTTGATATTGTTGTAGGATATATTTATTGATTTGACTTGATGTAGTAGATGTTATTACACAGCGATATTTTTGTAGTACATATTATTGATTTGAATTGAAGCAGTAGATGTTATTGCACAGCACAAATCTTAGTAAAGCAATTTTCGAATGAAGTATCGCACAAGATCGATTACTTCGTAACCTCAAGAATATGGTTATAGATGCAACACTACTCGAAACAAGCAGTCAATACTAATAACCCGTTAACGTAAGTCTCAAATGTAATTTAAAAGCGCGATGGTGAACGTAACTCACAGCTGACTCCTGGTGTAATTATAACTCGACGCGTGCGCACACTTGGGACGCTGAAATTGGACTCCCGTGAGCTGGGCGACGTTGACCCAGCCTCAGTGATTGAGATGGGTTTCCACGCATGTCATCGCAGGGGAAAACAATCTTTCCTTCGCCCCAACGACCAATGAGAAATCGGTTCGCATCACTATTGGCAGGTTCCTATAGACATCTTCCAGATAGGGTGAATGTCTTTACCTCAGCAAGAAAAACGAACGAAACATGCGTTGGGCGAAGGAAGGGACAAACAAACGCCGCTGGTCAAATATGAGAATCGCTGTACGGGGGCTGGGTATATTGCCATTATACACGGCTGGTCAAATAGATGACCCAATACAGAGGCTCGTTGCCTTGCCATCATGGCAATAGTGAATAAGATTTTAGGTTTCTGTTTACGTTGTGTCAACAGAGCATTGCTGCGGTGGCAAAGGCTACGACGCTTGGGTGTATGTTTATTTTAACGCTTCATTAATACGAAAGGAATGTTGCCGTGTAGGCCAAAACAGCTTCTTCTGTTTAAGTCGAATATACAGAAGCATTCCGTTTCAATGGCCAGCGTGAGAATCGTGGCTGCTTGTTGTTTAGACAACGAATCATGAGACATCGTTCCTCGGTAAAACAACGGATCATGCATTTGGTCCTGCATCTGTACAAATAAATGCGCGTACGAATGGCGGGAATGGGTTCTTCTGTGATGTTAGGTCAACAGAAGATTTGCTCGCCATGGCTAGGGTTAGGGCAAAGATTGTCTTGTTTTGCGACACATATATCGTAGTGCAAGTTAAATGGAAATCTGGCTTGCAGATGTGCTAGCAAGCAAGTAGCCCAGAATGTCTTTAAGAGGGTATTCTGGTCTAGAAGTTTGAAAAAATCATTTTTTGTTCATGTTTTCAAAGCTTAACCCTCTAAGAATATGTCTTTAAGAAGATTTTAGAAAATCCAAATTATTTTCGGACGTATGGCTGTTTTGCTGACGCGCCAACTAAACCGTCTAAACTTTACGTGAAACTTTAAACGCGTTTTTCTCGAAACTGTCTTTTTAAAACAATCCCACGATTTTTCAAGTTCTACTCAACCGATTTACTTCAAATTTAGTATATTTCTTCTTTCTAGCCTTTTCTATGGCATGAACTATCTTCATTCCCAAATTTCAATGTTAACTATTTTTAAAAATCGTGGGTATGGTCGCGTGCCAACTTTTTGAGATCCCCCACTTCATCAGCTGCTAACTTTTTGAATTTTGAATTTCTTACTTTCAATTTTTTTTTACTGTATTCTTGAAATATTAGTGAACATCCTATAAAAAAATGAATGGTAAAAATATTGATTGCATTTTTTTACTGCACTTCAAAAATTGCGTTAAATTCGTGCGTCTAGACCAGAATACCCCCTTAATGGACCAACGGATTGTTGGGGCGATAACACATACAGAAAGTGTGTGTTAGATGGGCATAAGGTCGACCGTAGGAACTGATTGGTTCAAGTCTGATGAACCGAGATGGTTCAGTTGGTGCCATTGGATTTGATGCCATGGCAAGATGGTAATCTTGCCGTGAACTTTTGTTACAGGTATGAATTGTCGAATAGAGCTTGTACCGCTTGGATACAGGTAAGCTGCTTATGATAGGTAATGAGATTTGCAGGTAGGGGAAAGGGAGTTGGGTTAGGCCGATGGGAGGTTCTTCGGGCGCCTTAAAGAACCCCCACAGGACCTCGACCTGATTGCTGGCGTCTGCATTTGTTTCCTTAACAGCCATTTCTTGAATGAGTACTGGTCACCATGGGCGTTGTCTTCGCCGTCGCTGTTGTCGCTCCACGTGTCTGTAT
Source organism: Microdon myrmicae (assembly GCA_963931805.1). Taxonomy (NCBI): domain Eukaryota; kingdom Metazoa; phylum Arthropoda; class Insecta; order Diptera; family Syrphidae; genus Microdon; species Microdon myrmicae. The sequence goes on from OZ007496.1 coordinate 71,041,284, forward strand.
GCTTTTTTTTATTGCCTTTATGACGTTTATGGCGTAAGGCTAATAACCTTGCCCGTAAAAATAAATTATTATGGAAAATTTAACAAGCCTCGAGACTTGCTAAATAAGGCCAAGGCCGGATCCCGGTTGTAGTGCCGATGATGATTAAGATGACGATTATGACGTTTAGCCTTTAGATTTGGATATTTTGCATTTTGCCTTCTCCGAAACACCATTTTCGGGGCTAGCTTAATAACCTTGTCCGTAAAAATAAGTTATTATGGAAAATTTGACAAGCCTCGAGACTTGCTAAAAAAGGCCAAGACCGGATCCCGGTTGTAGTGCCGATGATGAGGATGAAACACCATTTTGGCATCCATTTGATTTACGTCCATATTATGCACCACGTGTTCTCACTTTTTTGTTTTTTTTTTATTGCTCGAAGGACAAATAGATTGAGTTCTGTCGCACATACTCACATATGCTCGCACGCATGTCTTTTCTATAGGTATTAACCCGGTCGTTACCAACTGAACTTGCTGAATGTGTTCCGCTTCTTCAGACATTTTGCTGCGATACCCGTCAATCTGTGATTGCGCATCAGTTCACGTTGAAAGTCAACTTCAGGCACACAAATAAACATAGAGAGACTAGTCGTACCACGCGAATGAACATAGCTCGCCGTTGTGTTGTCCAGACATTCAAGACAAATATACAGCGACACCTCCATCTGCTCGCATAGTGCTCTGACAATTAATGGCACTTCAAAATCCCCTTTTGTGCGTGCGTTTGTGTAAAAAAAATCCATTCACCCGGAACACAAACTAAAAGATCATAATTAAAATTCTAGATTACAATTCCCACGATACAGTGTCGTACACGTGATTGAAAGAACATATGAGGAACGTATCATGCCTATTCCTTTTATGTAGGTATTGTCGTTGCTCAATTGAACTTTGTAAATATATTCCACGAATTAAAACTTTCTCTCCCTATACCCATCTGTACAATAGTGCGCATCAGTTCTCGTTGAATGTCAACATCAGGCGCAGGAATAAACACTGAGAACCCTTCTTTAAAGGAACAACATTAATGCAGAATGCCTTACTTGCCCTGAAGTTTCATCTTCATTATAATATCCATCGTAATGTATATTGATCTCAAATTCTTCTTCCTTACACGGTGCTTTGATATTTAAGGCTACCTCAATATTCCCGCTCGTGCCGCGTTAGTGAAAAAAAATCAAAATTATATGCATCTCTTATACTTCTCAGCTAATCTTCAGTAACATTTCAAATTCAATTTTTTTACAATTAGCATAACAGTCCCTTACAAATACGCTACCGTTCTTATATATGTGCAACATGTTTTATTACTGAAAACTGACCAATGGCATCACGTCCCTACCTAAAGCCAAATATAACCACCGAAACCCAACCTAGGTTAGGCGACCATATTCATAGAAGTTCTGAAAACTCTGCCGGGAGAAGTTTTCCTATTGACTACTCAGATTCTCAGGTATGTACAATTGTGTTCCAAGGTATTACATTCAAAGGGCGAACTGATAGCATAGCGTTTTTACAGAACATCGCGTTATCCACATATCACTTGTCGCGCACCAGCTATTGGGAAAGACGTGATGCTTGCTATACTACTCATTCAAAAACGAATATGTTCCAAAACCCTACTGATCAATTACTAATAAAAACAAAAGAGGTCCGAAACACCTCCTAAGTGATCCCGCCAAAGGCAACCCGTTCTGTGTATGGCGATGCTCGGAATGCGGTAAAAAGCAATCCTTTGTAAACTTGGCATTGTGTGGGATTCAAAAAGTCGTCTCCTTTAGGACTTCGTTGGGCAACAAACAGCGACGAATTCCCACATCAGTGAAACAATATTTCAATAATGTTAATTGCAGCCATTCTCAATATGTATCTCTCGGTCAGATGCCTGTAATCTAAATTTAATTTCCACTTTCCCAGAAGCTATTAGACCCTCCATATGTAGGCAATTCACTGTAATTTCGCGAATCATTCCCCAGCCCTGGCATGGTTGTCGTGCACCATCTCGTTTGCACGTACGTAACGATTAAACAGAAAAATCGCATTAGCAGCCTTTATAGCGCTGTGCCCCATGCCTCACCTGAGAGCGTAATCATTCATTTCTGACGCGCTCCTAATTCCGCCGTCTTGAGCATTTAATTTAATTACATTGCAAACAAGCCGGCCATTGCGTGATTTTCGAGCCTTGAAAAAACGTCCCAAATCCACTTGCTTGTGTGTGGGTTTTGAGGAGCCCATCGTTACGGGAATGCCGCAGAGCCTTTTATCAATGTTCGAAAGGGTAATTTTGGGTATCTATACTTTGGTTTGGCTTTCAGGTTGGGAATGCAATGCAGCCTAAACGGCTGATGGAGAATACTGTTGACGCAGATGGAATTCTGTCGCAGTGGCCAGAAGGAATTCGGTGATCTGGACTGAAGAAGAAAGGTGTATCTTTCACTGTATATCGAGCCCACACACATGAAGCTTCAATTAAGATAAGAAGCGAGATTGTCTAAGAATGAAGCAGTCTACGCAATACGCTGTGTAACACTTTTCTAGTCGGACGAGTTATTCGCGGAAGCAAATGTGCATTAGTGATTTTCCCCTAGTTAATGGACGGATAGGAGCAGCAGATACGCCTGCAGCAATAATATTATGATCCTTTGCAACTAACGGGAGCCACACTCAAATAGGTGTTAAAAACTGATAGTGGTTGTCGCAAACATTGATGGCTTGTTTATGTAGCAGGAAGTTGTCTACTTACAATCAAAAGTCTGATGAAAGTCGTGAGTAGGCGACGGCATTTTCATGCCACTTAATAGTACACCTAATTTAGAACACTTAAGCCTGGTAAAAAACGAGTTACGCAATTCATCCGTAAAATAATAAAATAGGGTAATCAAGATTAGATTTAACTACCTGATCCTAGTTCATTCTATGAATTTGGAATAAAGTCGTGGTAATTTTTACTTTATTCCTATATATAAAGTTTAATAAAAGAGATACGCGGACAAAAGGGAAAAAGGGTACGCGGACAAATAAAAGTATGAAAACTATGAATTGAACTTGATTCAATGTTTGTATCAATCATAAACACTTTAAGGGTAGTTTGAATATCCCCCCACATAAAACGAATTGGGTGGTATCCTTAATATTTCACACTGCCCGTGGAAGGAGAGATCGAAAATTTGAAAAGAAGATCTCGATTCACAGTGGTCTTGAACACGTGACCTAACAAAGTGCGCAACGGTCGGAACAACGGTTCCTGTTACGCCACCTCGCCGTGCTTTCCCAATAGCGAGAGAAGAGCGAGTTTTAGTGGGGCAACACCCCATTTATTGGCTTAGACCAAGCTTACAAGATTCTTCGGTCGAACTTATGAACAAACTTAGTAAATTTAAAATTAATAACTTATCTACGATGGTAACAGATAGGACTTATTTGACACTTCGTAGCATATGGAAGATGGGTTCGTTGAATCCGTAAGCGGTATGGTGGGGGGGATGTAGAACAGCGAGGATTACGTATCTTAATTGGGTTTGTGTTGAAAAAAGTTGAATTAAGAAGATTGGAACAGTCGATGGAGTCAGAGGGAAGTTTGTGAACGAATAGAATATCGGACAGAGTTATGGGTTATTTCACGGTTTTCAGGTTAATGAATTTGAGACGGTTGGTGAAAGGGGGGAGAATCCGTGGGTTTTCCAAGTGATGACATGATAGTCTTATAGAATTTTGTCTCGTCACCAAAGTGAGACACACAGGAGTGCTTGATCCTCCTATCGATGTCGTCTGCAGTTAGGATAAAAGTAGGGGACCTAGATGACTGCCTTGGGGAACCCCGGAAGTAGCCGGGGAGGGATTAGATATCATGGATCTAAAACGAACACTATAGAGTCGAGATTTCAAGTAGGAAAAAATTCATTTTAACAGAATGGGTTCAAAACCGAGGGCGCAGAATTTAAAACGTATAAGTTTATGAGAAATTTTCTCGAAAGTCTTGCTGAGATCGGTTGTAACCATTGACACTTGACACTCCCTAGGGCTGATAGAGTGAAAGAAATACAATTCGGTATTGTTGATCTGCCTGCAAGAAATCCGTGTTGTCTAGGAGAAATGGGAGAATGGCATCGAAAGGTTAACGTTTCCTGCAGAAAGCTTTCAAAAAGATTGGGTATATGGGAAAGCTTAGCAATAAGCGATAGCTCGCGACAGTGCATTTGGGGCTTTTTTCTGTGTATATCGGTGATATAGGAAGTTTTCCAACTCTTGGGGAATTTCCCCAGCGATGAGAGATAAATAGAATATGTTCGAAAGGCTAACTGAAAGAATACATGAACATTTTTTGAGATGTGAATTCGTCGTTGAATTGGGAGTAATTTGTTTTCAATCGAGTGCGGATCAATAGAATGGGGTAAAAGTGGGCCCATCAAGAAGTGAGGTAGATAGTCAAAATACGAAGAGTCGGGGACAAAGGGATCATTGGTGAAGGATTGTTTGAAGTGAGTGACAAAGAGATTAGCGATGGTACGTATGATAAGTAAGTTGTCAAAATAAGAAGAGTCGGAGACAAAGGAGTAATTGGTGGAGGATTGTTTAAAGTCAGTAACCAAGAGATTAGCGATAGTAAGTAGATCAGTTGAGGTTTCCAGTTTGTAGGTAAGTGAAGTGGGGTAGCCATCGGATAGTGCTTGTAATTGACGAATTGAAAAAAGGTTTTGGGGTCTTTCGTTAAGTAGTAGTAGTAGTTTTAAGTCTTATATGGTCTGTACAGTACATTTTACAATTCAATTGACAAATATCGACTATAATAATATCTATATAAGAAAACTAGAAGGCATTTAGTGTTCTTATACGATTAAAGTAACAAAACAGAGTTGAATGCCTGTTTACAATGGCAATCAAGTAAAATATCGCTTTTTTAAAGTGGAGTGAGTATTACCGTTTCAGGAATGGTTGTGTAGTACCTTCAAGAACCACAAAGCTTGCATAAATATTTTACGTTAATTCAAAACAAGATAAATTTAAGTATAATTTGTTAAGTCGGTTGAAGGCAAATAAAAGGATACAAACTATGATTGAACCAGAATACCAGAAATACAAGAATCTAAGGCAGCATAGCCCAGGCTGAAGAGTCACATCTTCACTCCTTTTAGAAATGCATCACATCTTGCTAGTGCCCTGACTGATGTAGGTAACTCATTGAACAATCGAAGTGACAACACAGTAAAGAAATCACGATATGCTGTAGTACGGAATTTGGGAACAGTTAACATAAATAAGTAATTACCCCTAAGGTTATATCGGGAGATTAAACAAAAATTAAGATTTCCAGACCTCAAGAAGAATATCTTTAACACTTTAAAACAATACAAGTGTCTTACAGGATAGTCATGAAAAGACTACACAACAACAGTGGTCAAATGCAAAACAGCAAAACTGACATGGCAAGAATCGTTGCTGTTCTCTTCCCACAGTGTGATGAGGTGTTGAGAGTGGAAGAGGAATGGAGTATCACTGAAGGAGAGATACCTCCCGTGACCCCCGAAGAGGTGCTCTTGGCTGCAAGGGTTGTCAAAAAAAAAACAAGACCCCGGGACTGGATGGTATCCCTAACTCTGTGGTGAAGAGTGCTTTAACAAAAAACCCGGAAGTCGTCAGCAATCTCTTCACAACCTGCTTTCAAACAGGACAATTTCCCAAACGATGGAAAAAACAGCGGCTTGTGCTTCTTCCAAAAGGAGTCAAGAATCCAGAGGCGCCGTCGTCTTATCGTCCGTTGTGCATGTTAGACACGACAGGAAAACTGCTTGAGTGAATAATTGCCACTCGCCTGGAACAATTCACTGAGGGGACATCGGGGCTCTCTGAATCGCAGTATGGATTCCGGAAAGGAAGATCAACCGGTAAGGCACTATCTGTGGTGTGCGACATCGCTCACAATGCGATAGCTGGAGCACGATGGCTAGGGGGTACAAAGAAATATTGCGCGGTGGTGACGCTAGATGTAAAAAATGCGTTTAACTCAGTGAATTGGAATCGGATTCTAGAAGCCTTGTGCGATCTACAAGTCTCACCCTACTTGGTGCGTATACTAGCAAACTATCTCTCGGATAGAAGACTGCTGTATGATACAGATGAGGTACCACAGGAATATCAAATAACAGCGGGTGTGCCTCAGGGATCTGTATTAGGTCCACTGTTATGGAATATAATGTATGATGGTGTGCTCAGGGTCAATGCACCGGAGGGGGTTAGAATCATTGGATACGCAGATGATTTGGCAATAGTGGCCGTAGCTAAATATCTAGATGACCTGGAGAATATTTGCTCCCAAGCAATCCAGAGCATTAAATGCTGGCTAGATATAGCCGGACTGAAACTAGCTGGGCATAAGACGGAGGCAGTTTTAATAAGCAGCCGCAAGAAAGTTGAACACCTTGATTTGGAAATAGAAGGACAAGTAATCAGATCCAGTTCTTATATTAAATATCTTAGTGTGATACTCGACAGCAGGTTGAACTTCAAGGAACACCTGAGGAAAACGAGTGAAAAAACGACAAGAATGTGCAAAGTTTTAGCGAGACTGCTACCCAATGTTGGAGGACCCCGGCTCCACACAAGGAAACTCATAACCAGTGTCAACACCTCCATTATAATGTATGCAGCTCACATATGGGCAGGAACCGCACAGTATAAGTCGTACATGAGGGGAGTGAACTCCGCACATAGACTGGCGTCACTAAGAGTATGTTGAGCACTCCGAACGGTATCCGAAGAAGCTATAAATATTCTGGCCGGGAGGACGCCACCTGACAAACGCTGCATTGCATAAGGTCTCTCAAGAGAATCGTTGGAGAATGCGGTCACAATTAGAGCTCTCAAGCCTAAGAGAATGGCAACGAAGGTGGGATTTTTCCACCAAAGGAAGATGGACCCACACCATGATACCTGATATAGAAACATGGGTGAAAAGAAAACATGGCGAACTGAATTACCACCAGACTCAGCTAATATCAGGACATAGATGCTTTCGGCAGTACTTGCACAAGTATAGGCATGTAAATCACCCATACTGCTTGTATTGTGAAGGCAAAATAGAAAATGCGGAACACGTACTCACAGAGTGCGTGAGATTCGAGACCGCACGAACGATTTTGGAGAGACATATGAGACGGACAGTTACTCCGGGAGGAGTAATAGAATACATGCTTAGTTCAAAACAGGCATGGTCCGTAACAAATGGTATTCTCTGTGAAATGATGTAGCTGTTGCGACGCGACGAGAGGAGTAACAGGTAAACTCCGTCCCGCCCCGCGATGGAATATCTAAAAGAAAGTTCCGCGGGGATCAACGGGAATATGAGCCTGGCGGGAGGTGGTTTTAGTCGGTAAAAATCCGGCATGCCTCTGGATAGGTCAAGAGGTATCTTTTGAAGATGCCCACCTTCATACGGAAACCAAAAAAAAAAAAAAAACAGGAAGAATATTCAGGACCCTGAACGAAAGAAAGGGTGGGTTAGTTTGTGTGACGGTTAAGTAGTTTTGGTGGAGCGTATTGTAAAGTTCGTTAACTGAAAATAACTTCCGAGAAAATTAGAATAATCATTAACAGTACGCTTCCGCAGGAAAGTGGCCCACATCAATTAAGCGAAACGAATGCTTGAACCAAGGCCACTTTAAGTGGATCACTTAAGTAGCAATATCAATTAAACGAAACGAATGCCTCAACCTAAGCCACTGCACTTTAAGCGGATCGATTAGGTGGCAGTTTCCATTAAGCAAAGCAAATGACTCGTGGCAGGCAATTGCACCCAATATGGGTCAAACCCAAAAGAGTGAAACTGTGGCAGGGTAAGTGACTTGCGCTTGAGGTCATGCTGAATGGAAAAGAATCATTTGCAATTCTTCCCCAATAATTTTGGTGTAAAAGGAGTGGTTGCATAAGGAATTAGGAGAGTTAATCGATCAGAGTAAGAGGTTGCAGTCTTTTATTGGAACAGCGGAACTTTTATTCTGAATAAATAAAGTAACATTAAGTAATCATGCAAAAGGGCGCGGCCTCGCATAAGTGCAATGGGCCTTTTGCTTAAGAATTAGGCACAGTTAATTTGTAACCAAAGTAGAAAGGTTACTTTAGTAAATAAATTGTAAGGGTAAAAGGTTCCGGCCACGCAATAGACAGGGGATCTTTATATATATATTAATCATAAAAGTGAATTAAAAGTATACATCTCGATTTATTTAACTCTCCGCCTACTCATACATACATAGATGGCCGTAGTTATTAAAATATAATGACTGGTAGATAGTACCTACCTTAGAATTAAGTTTCAAGTTTGAAGACGCTATGTTGTTTATTACTTCTTTGACAGCCATCAATAGTGAACGCTCTCAGGGAATGTGTAAACAAAGAAAAAATGCACACATCCGTTATTGCAGTTTACCATCCAGCCATTTCTTCAATTTTGAAAAGAGAAAATAGCCCGAAAGTGCTAAGGAAGTAATTCGTATTTCAAATCATTGATTTTGGCCACTGCAACAATAATCTGGAATTATTCCACTTCAAAAATATACCTGGAATTACTCTTCTCTTGTCACATTTTCTCGACACCTCTCCATCGTATACGCCCCCTAATAATCTCTACCACTACGACTTTCACAAAGCAAATTTCCGTCTTATAAATGATGACTTAAGTAGACTCTCATTCATCTACGATGAATCATCTCTAAAGGATGCTATTACACACTTACGGAGAAATTTGCAATTGTATCTCGCGCTACGTTCCTTACTCTCGGCATAAAACGGCAACTTCATCACCCTCTCCTTACGCAATAAAAGGGACATGATGTGGCCCACTTTCCTGCGGAAGCGTACTGTTAACGATTATTCTAATTTTCTCGGATGTTATTTCAGGTAATGAACTTTACAATACGCTCCACCAAAACTACTTAACCGTCACACAAACTAACCCACCCTTTCCTTCGTTCAGGGTCCTGAATATTCTTCCTGTAAGACACTTGTATTGTTTTAAAGTGTTAAAGATATTCTTCTTGAGGTCTGGAAATCTTAATTTTCGTTTAATCTTCCGATATAACCTTAGTGGTAATTACTTATTTATGTTAACTGTTCCCAAATTCCGTACTACAGCATATCGTGATTTCTTTACTGTGTTGTCACTTCGATTGTTCAATGAGTTACCTACATCAGTCAGGGCACTAGCAAGATGTGATGCATTTCAAAAAGGAGTGAAGATGTTACTCTTCACCCTGGGCTATGCTGCCTTAGATTCTTGTATTTCTGGTATTCTGGTTCAATCATAGTTTGTATCCTTTCATTTGCCTTCAACCGACTTAACAAATTATACTTAAATTTATCTTGTTTTGAATTAACGTAAAATGTTTATGCAAGCTTTGTGGTTCTTGAAGGTACTACACAACCATTCCACTTTAAAAAAGCGATATTTTACTTGATGGCCATTGTAAAGAGGCATTCAACTCTGTTTTGTTACTTTAATCGTATAAAAACACTAAATGCCTTCTAGTTTTCTTATATATCTATTATTATAGTCGATATTTGTCAATTGAATTGTAAAATGTACTGTACAGACCATATAAGATTTAAAACTACTACTACTACTACTACTTAACGAAAGACCCCAAAACCTTTTTTCAATTCGTCAATTACAAGCACTATCCGATGGCTACCCCACTTCACTTACCTACAAACTGGAAACCTCAACTGATCTACTTACTATCGCTAATCTCTTGGTTACTGACTTTAAACAATCCTCCACCAATTACTCCTTTGTCCCCGACTCTTCTTATTTTGACAACTTACTTATCATACGTACCATCGCTAATCTCTTTGTCACTCACTTCAAACAATCCTTCACCAATGATCCCTTTGTCCCCGACTCTTCGTATTTTGACTATCTACCTCACTTCTTGATGAGCCCACTTTTACCCCATTCTATTGATCCGCACTCGATTGAAAACAAATTACTCCCAATTCAACGACGAATTCACATCTCAAAAAATGTTCATCTATTCTTTCAGTTAGCCTTTCCAACATATTCTATTTATCTCTCATCGCAGTGGAAATTCCACAAGGTTTGGAATATACACCCATATACACAGAAAAAGGCCCAAATTGTTAAAGATATTTCAACAATTATATTTTATATTTCCTTCACCAAACTCACCCTTAATTTACTCCTTGAAGGAAAAGTCGCTGGTGTGTCTTCGTATCATAGGCACCTGCATCTGTCCTCCACTGTTCCCGAAGAACTCTTTCTGTGACTCGAATGCAGGTCGTCTGTTTCCTGTTGCTATTGTCTTTGTGGAATTCGAAACAGAATTTTATTCACTTATCACATATTTGCCTGTATCATCGGCCACATCAGAACTTCAGCGCACTCAAACAACAAAATGCAAATTCAATTTGAAAACTATTTTTTATTCTTATTTCAATTTCGAACCACAATTGGATTTATTCCTTTCTTTTAACTATTGGTTTTTAAAATTTGATTTATGCTTCCGTAGCACAACCCCACGCGTACACGAATTGATTCAGAAGAACGAAATCTCGTGTCATTTCATACAATATCCTTTTTTGTTCCGCTTCCTCAATACAGGTCGATTGTTATTTTGTGGAAACGGAATTAGGGAGAATATTAGGGAGACTATTAGGGAGACTATGGCTGTGTGCAGTATGTTAGTGATTTTGAAATAGGGGTTTTAATTTATATTAATTATTTATCTATTGTATGTGGGAATATTCTATTGTATTTGTATGTGATGTGTTGATATTGGTAAAGGATATTCATGTGCCGACACGAGATTGCAATAGGGGGGTGATAATTAAATGAACCTAATTATATAACAAAATGCACTATCTCGAACTGTCGCCTATTGCTAAGCTTTCCCATATTCCCAATCTTTTTGAAAGTTTTCTGCAGGAAACGTTAAGCTTTCGATGCCATTCTCCCATTTCTCCTAGACAATGCGGACTGCTTACAGGTAGATTAACAACATGTACTTCTTTCACTCTGTCAGCCCTAAAGAGTGTCAAGGAGCTAGACATGGTTACAACCGATCTCAGCAAGACATTCGAGAAAATTTCTCATAAACTTATACTTTTTAAATTGTCCGCCCTCGGACCCCTTCTGTTAAAATGAATTTTTTCTTACTTGAAAGCTCGACTCTATAGTGTTCGTTTTAGATCCGTGATATCTAATCCCTCCCCGGCTACGTTCGGGGTTCCCCAAGGTAGGCATCCTAACTGCAGACGACACCGATAGGGGGATCAAGCACTACTGTGTGTCTCTCTTCGGTGACGAGACAAAATTGTATATTCTATTCGTTCACAAACTTCCCTCTGACTCCATCGACTGTTTCAATCTTCTTAACTCAACTTTTTTACAACACAGACGCAATTAAGAAACGTAATCCTCGCCCGTTCTACATTCCCCCCACCATACCGCTTACGGCTTCAGCGAACCCATTCCCCGAATGCTACGAAGTGTCAACTCCAAGTCATCCATCTTTGACTTCAATATTAGCACCCTCACTCTAAAACATCGTCTCCTGAATGTCTCCCTCTAACTTACTTTCATCTGCCGTCCTATCTGTTACCATCGTAGATAAGTTATTAATTTTAAATTTATTAAGTTTGTTCATAGGTTCGACCGAGGAATCTTGTAAGCTTGATCTAAGCCAATAAATGGGGTGTTGCCCCACCAAAACTCGCTCTTCTCTCGCCATTGGGAAATCACGGCGAGGTGGCGTAACAGGAATCGTTGTTCCGACCGTTGCGCACTTTGTTAGGTCACGTGTTCAAGACCACTGTGAATCGAGATCTGCCTTTCAAATTTTCGATCTCTCCTTCCACGGGCAGTGTGAAATATTAAGGATACCACCAAATTCGTTTTATACGGGGGGATATTCAAACTACCCTTAAAATGTTTATGATTGATACAAAAATTGAATCAAGTTCAATTCGTAGTTTACATACTTTTATATGGCCGCGTACCCCTTTTCCCTTGTCCCGCTGCGCGAAACCCATTCAGGTCTTACGAACCATCACACGCACCACCACAGGATTTTCAACGACCAAACGGGACAAGGCCTGAAGGACCTGGAGTATGGTGGTGATTATTATCACCGTAACACGCCGGTTCAGGTCCAGAACGCACAACTACACCCGATAATTGAAGTTTTTGCCATAAAATGGGGCCGAAATATGCCCATATACACATCGTGTCAGTAGTACAAGCACGAGGTCTGGAACTGCCGGGTGTAAGTTGCACAGCCAGCACCACGCAATCCCGGACCGACAGCACCAAGGCCACGATATGAGCAGAGGGAGTCTCCGAAACAAACAAATCAGGGACAGGTCCAACACTCTACGTCCAAACAGCCACCAGCGACATCGAATTGAAGAATGTACAGCGTTCGATGTTGCTGTGACTATTGTGGCCGGAATGGTCACAAGTGGGAGCAGTGTAGATACAAGAAAAATTGGGAAAAAACCCATACATTTCCAACGTGTACGTACACTGCAACGGCTAGACCTGTACGTCGCCGTAAAAACTTACCAACCTGCATGGTGAACCTCGAATGGAGCGGGGCGACAAATAGTTCAAAACGCGAACCCAATAAAAGCGGGAAAAAACCTAAAAGGCAAAAAGAACCGACAATGGCAAGTGCAAATCTGGTCGAAGCCGCTCTAGGTCGGACAGTACAGAACAGAGCACCGATCGAAGCAATAACACCCAAGATAGCAGTCGACCAAAACAAACGGCGGCTGATGGTCCACAAAAAGCTAAGGGAAACAAGTCGCGAAACGCCAAGCGATCGGGTCGAACATTCCCAACCCAGCTAAATTAAACTCGTAATCTGCTCAAAGCTGTTCGCAATCTGCTCAAAGAAGTCCCAGTTGTCCTGTAGCGTTTCCGCCAAACCCTACGGTCTACTTACCTGAAAAACCCCCATAACTACTACCCAACTTTCTTTAGTTTGCTAATGTAACTGTATTAGTACCTAAAAATGCTGCACGCATTTAAAAGATCAAATCTATAATCTTTAAGTCCCTGTACAGAAAACTTACCTTCATGCAGTCTCTTCGCATACCATTGCTCCTTAAGATTTCTTTATTAACTTAACAGGCATTTCCAATCAATTTCGGCATCTACGTCGCGAGTCAAATTCCGTCCTTCGACCTGACAAGGTCGTGTCTCCTATCGCTACCCTGGTGCGCACAGGGAAGCGATAATCAGCGATAATAACTAGAGTCTTAATATAACCACTAATCACAGCGGTCGTCGTACACCCCGTTAAGCGTGTGCATCGGAGTGCACACGCCTCCAACGCGTATATATCCCGAAGTCGAGTCGTGTAGAAACTCCGCGCCACTATTTTAATCAAATCAAAAAAATAAAAATAAAAAACAAAACGATCGCAATTCTATTAGATTACATGTGAACAAGGATTTTAAATAAATTTCCGTAGATACAGTGCCTAGTGAAAATAATAAAGAACAACTCAAAATCAAACAGCTTGCAGTGCGTTTAACTATTCCTCCAGTGTTTATTTCCGCTCTCCTCCGGTGGACATTGTGTTGCGGAGGTTGTTTTGTTTCGCTCAGTGTTTATTGTCCAGTGAGCAATATATGATGGAGGAAGAAGAGAAACCGAGCGCCGTACGCCGGCGCAACATGCTTCTTCCACACAGTCCAACTACCATTGGCCGTAAACCAACTACGAGCCTAATTGTGGACACAGGCGCTGAGATCAGCCTCTTGGAGATATAAGCACTCCACCGAAAATATCCAGTGGATACCTAGAAGGCATCCTCCATATCCTCCAAACGCTTTTTGGCAAGGGCAAGTCTAAGGGGTAGTACCAGGGGAAGTTCAAATTACATCAAGAAATACCCTGTAGCTTCCAGGTAGTAGAATCCTTGCCGGGGTTGTTGGAAGACGGCCTGATGGGTAACGACTTTTTGTCGCATTATTGCAAAGTTAATGGACCGGGAGGAATTTTAGAATTTCCCCAAACAATTATTAATTCCGAAAGTTTTTCGATTGGCTTTGCAAATAAATGCACGGGAAGGTTTCGGCATAAGGTAGCCGGACGGGAAACCGGACCACAGGGACCTGAGAAGGTCGATACTGCGATCGGTAACCACCCATGCAGGGGAGGGGCAGCGAAAAACTGTCAGGCAACAGTTGCCCCAACAACAAGGCCAAGCCCCAAGAGCCGGAAGGTGACAAAGAAGGGGAAGCTTCGGTATAACGCCTATCAACAAATCCCTCGGAGGTAGAAATATTTCTGAGTAGACCGGTCATTATACCAGGGCGCTCAAGAAAGATGATTAGGCTCCCAATAAAAATCTTGGAGGAGATAATCTTGATACCTAGAGAAGTACAATCAGGAATTTTACTCCTTAATTGTATTTTAAATAAGGCAGAGAGTGCCCAAATTGAAGTACTCAATATCATACATTGACCGGATAAAGGTGGAGTTGCTTCCAACAAAGGACTTTGCCTTCCTTCCTTTGGAAAACCGGGAGAAAATACATACCGATAACTTTGATGATGAATTAAGTTATCCCACATCCGAGATAAACCCTTCGGAGGTAGAAAACCTCCAGTTTGTTAGACACCTTTTCTCGGAAGGTGAGTTGCCTCAAGAACCAATAAAAGATTCGAGGTTGGCGCAATTACACGAGGAACTCCACTTAGGGAAAAACCTAAGTCCTCAAGAGTGTCAATCGATAGTGGAAATATGTGAGGAGTTCAATATCGTATTCCACTTAGAAGGGGACTACCTGACGTATACAAGTGCGATATCGCATGAATTGCCTTTCGTACAGGACCAAGCGCCTATAAACCAAAGACCATACTGCCTGCCTGAGTGCAAGAAACAAGTAATGAACGAGCAAGTCCGGGAAATGCTAGAGAATGATATCATTCAACCTAGCAAAAGTCCGTAGAACTCTTTCCAAGAGCATTCCTGGTTCCATCCCATAGGGTCTACTGCTGACACATTACACACACGCGCACACAGTACAAGACGGTAAACATCCACATAAACACACAGATTATCAGACGCCAAAGACGTAATCTGCGTTTACTACCGCACTCAAGACCTACTGGTCTTGTATGATTTCTATCGTACCATCCCTCCATCCAAGTAGTTAGAGACCTTTGAACTAACCTTGTAGACACTATCCTTAGATAAAGCACTTTTTTCTCTTTAATAGCCCATTGTTAAATACCCATAAATCGAATGCAAGAGTATAATCATTTTTATTGTTTCGTCTGCAACAACTAAATAATGGAACCTTTCCCGCAGTTCATTGAATTTCTGGTTTTGTATGATTTAATGCCTGAAAGCCAACTGCAAGGACATAAAATTCAAAACAAACTTACACGACAGACGTGACTCTATTATTTGCCAACGATTTATATGCAAAACAATAAAAATGAACTCAGCCTTAAGTTATTGCCATGAACCCAGGACAATCTCATCAAATATGAGTTGCGGGCATAGAGTTCGTATCATATTTTATCAACAGCTTTCCGTTTCGTAGAGAATCCTTTTCCAATATCGAGAAACCAATGGTGACAATAATTCTCCCCGTAGCCAGAACACAGATCCTCAAAGCTAAGCGGAAAGTCGACAACTAAAAATAATAAAAAGAACCCATCGAGAGAAAGACGAGGAAACAAAGAAACTAGAGAACGTCTCGTACCCTCCCTTAGTTAAAAGACTGCGACAAGAAATATGCGGTGCCATATGCTTGGTTGCCAACATGGCCATAACGTTAAATCAAGCGTTCAAAAACGTCCCCATTGTGATGACACCACTTTTATGCTGAGTTTTAGTTTGATAGATGTGGGTCCTGTTATCCGAAGCTAGATTTGGTTCAGTGCTTTGTCCCTTCCGCCCACATTCTGTGTGCTGCATAATTCTCCAATTTAACTGATATTCCATTTGGGTACTCCTTGTATTCGAACTTGCGACTACCTTCTCTTGGTGTCATTATGTGAAGAGTGCCGGCGGCTGGGACTGGGACGTTGCCACCTTTTTGTAAACGGCGACATAAACATAAAATCCAACGAGAAACACACCGAACCAATTGAATGCTTATTTAGATTAGGACTGTGATTTGACTCTGATTTTCCAAAATGAAAATACTACTACCAGCAGGGAACATACTCGACATCCTGCTGCTCTAAGATCCCATCTATGCAACGTGAAACGGTGCTGTTGTCATGTAACATGTCTCTTATTGCGATAAGACCAACGAACTTAAGGGTTATACGGTAATGGCTCAGATAAACGGAAGAAGCTTTTAAGAATTTTCTAAAGTTTGGTCACGTCCTCGGTAATGTTTATGAGTTTCAAGAATCCTTAATTCCAATTGGCGGACCAGACCATATGGCACAAGTTAGGAGTATTGGGAATCAATTTTAGACAACAAAATGAAAATAACAACGGGTAACGTGCAGGAAGAGGATTGGAATATGTAGGAAGGTACAAAGGGTTTCACCTTCCCTCCTTATTTGTTTTGCTTGTGTTCCCAGCATGTGATCCCTTGAGTGGGGTGAATACCCCTTAGCAACGAATCCGTCATTAAGTTGCCAAAAAGAAAGGAACAAGAAAAATTCATCCTGCCTATCAAACAAGATACTAAGGATAAATATCTTTATAACTTCGGTTTCCAAATATCCTTTTTGAATATTTTCAGAAACTTCGTCCTACCCAAACGCTGCTACAAGAAGAATGAATCTGAAATATAAATATCCTCCAATTAAAGGAAGATTTTCCTTTCAAAAAGGACTTGTTAGCAAATAAATCCACAGTCCCTCCGGCTGGCATCATCTCATATTTTCTGCGCTACCCCATTTTCATTTCCTCCACATTCAAAAGTCCCCATCGCTCTCACGTTCACGTTATCCACTTCCTTGTTCTGATTTCGTTTAAATCGAAAATAGAACTTTTGTGTTGCGAACAATTTTAAGTATTCAAAGTTAGGATAATCGAAAATCAGAAGGAAAAAAGGATATAAATTCCAATCGATAGTATCTCCATCGATAATAATGCAATAAGCGTTAATTCACGTTTGCTCCTTGGGCAACATTGCCCTAAATAAACGAGAACTCTGCGATAATCCGAATTAAACGAAATCGTTTAACTTAAGGCAATGACTTATGGTAAAGCTGAAGTTGTGGGGCGGTATATGTGGTTCGTTTAGTCCTTGGACATGTCCCAGTCGTAAATGTCGACGTAGTTTACTGTATACGTTTGCTGCCAGTCCATCTTGGTCCTGTTTTTTATTCTGTCTCTGGAAACGAATACATGCTCTGCATAACAATCAAGCCTTCGATTTCTGTAGAGGCATGAGTCGGTTGGGATGGCTGGGCGAAGGATAACGCAAGAAGTGAATGTTATCATAATAAGGATTTCTTGCCAGACATATTTCATTTATCATTGTGAATACACGTCAAAGGATACGATTGAAATAAATGCGTTTTGTGGATTGGCAGTGAATATCTGCGGATATGAGTTTTACGTATCTCATTTGACTAAATGGCGAGCTTTTATTTGGGTTCGAATGCAATTAACACGCAGTCAGAGAATAAGTTTTGTGTAATTACATTCACCAGGCTTTGTCATTAAACTTCACATACGACCGTGAAAATGTAGCCCAATTAAGTGGGATAGACGCAGTTAAATTAATAAAATAAATCAAAGGATGATGGTGGGAAAAAAGGATCTCAGCAAAGGAACGGACTTGAGACAACAGCGAAATTCTTTTACAACCTGTGCGAGGAGGAAATGAAAATAAATAACGCTTACCCTAATGCTGTGATCGTATACAATACCTAACGGCCGCGTTCCATAGTTTCCGAATACGCCACTGATCTCACCGAATTAGTTCGAAATTGAAAAGAATCACGCCGAACGATGGATTCCTTTAGCACTCCCAATCGTTTATCACGTAGTCACAATAATCATTTAAATATAGAGGATTCTGTGAACACAGTCACAAATGCACTTGCTTGGCAATGATTGGATTGTTACTGCAGCCTTGAAACAATGCGACATCCACACTCATGGACGGACCCACTCGATGATTACAATTGATTCGTGTGCAATTTGATATACGAGGGCGGGTCAATAAGTACTTAGAAAATCTAATAGATGGAGCTCATAGTTCGCTAATGGTTGGTTTTTAGTATGCATAATTCCTCACTTGGTATCTGTCAATTACAATATATAAATACCATGTAGGTATCTGATAATATCGGTATGCACAAATATCTTCAAGATGGATGCCGCATTTGCCCTCAGCTAAGAAGAAACGCGACCGCGTGGTCTCTTCTAAGGACCTCTCGGAGATAATGCGTCCCAACCCAGATGAGTTTGTGGGGAGGAAGTATGGTGCGTCGGCGTACGACGCGGATTCACTTCCTTCCGCCATCGTCACAATAAGGATCCACCTGACGAAAACTCGAACTCAGACACTGTTCACGGATGGAACACTGGAGAGCCACCGAATTCAAAAGGCAATCACAAACACGATCACCAAGCAAAAGAGAAAACTCTAGGCACAGGAGGGTGTGAATATATCCTTGCCAAGGATATGTTTTATCTCCCACAAGTGTAACGTAGAGTCTCTCTTGTGGGAACAAGAAAACCAGATCTCGTAATAAAGGTCATGGTGGTATGTGTGGGATCGTTCAGATAGATGCGATTCACACGTGCAGTGGAACGACGAAACAGGCAGGCGGCAAAGACAATAGGGAAAAATTACCAAATGCGCCGTTGGTAATGCGGGTCATTGTTTACACGATGCCTCGTCGCCATTTTCGACGTTAGGAGAAAAAGGTGCTAAAGCAAATTGGATTTGTATGGCATCTCTGGGTGCAGTAGAAACCGGGTTCATATTTGCATTAGGAAATGCTGGAGAATTTGGTTTCGGCGTCTATTGCGCTAATTATATGCAGCTGCTTGGGTTGTTTATTGATAAGACAAACCAAAAAGGTTGCCAGGTACTGTGTATGAAAAGGCATATGACGCGGCTGAGAAAATAGACGGCGCGATATTTATGGTCCCTGTCATGACGGTTACATTGAATGCAATCCGAATTATTTTGTTTACAGGAATTCATCTAAGGGAATTTGACTGGCGACATAGATGCCGAAATTGATTGGAAATTCTTGGTAAGTTAATAAAGAAATCTTAAGGAGCAATGGTATGCGAAGAGAATGCATGAAGGTAAGTTTTCTTTACAGGAACTTAAAGATCATAGATTTGATCTCTTAAATGCGTGCAGCATTTTTAGGTGCCGAATGCGAATGCATTGGCGAGGACTTGAGCGTCTTGGGTGATGATTATGGGGGTTTTTTAGGAAGGTAAACCGTGGGATTTGACGGAACCGGCACAAGTTTCTACGAAGATTAGAACTGTAGATGAAACATGGATACACCACTACACTCCCGAAATGAGAGAACAGTCAAAACAGTAAATTGTTAAAGGCGAATGGGCTCCAAAGAAGACAAAGGCGGTGAAATCAGTTGGAAAGGTTATGGCTAGTGTGTTTTTGGAATACAGTGGTGGTTCTTTAAAGCCTTCCTAAAGAACTATCCGTTTCCTTAAAACAACCTACTTTTCCCTCACTCCATAAACCACTATACTTACCTGCATTCGAGCAGTGTAAGCTTTCTTTCAAATAACTTTGACCTGAAAGTAAAACCCCAGCAGGCATGCACATCAAACAAATTATTTCATTCATATTACATGAACCGTGCCAGACAATCGGCTCGGCTTGTCAGCAATTATAAACGATAAACACTCACTGGCCAGCGTAATTGTTGACACAGCTGTACCCGATATTCTTGCTATGGTTCATGAGTGAATTTCCTTTATCAGTTATCTACCGATCATGGGATTTGGGCACGAATATGATTGACGTTAGACAATCATATCCATAGTCACGTCTAATGATTCGTTGTCTAAACAACGACCAGCCACTATTCTTACGCTGGCTATTCTAAACGAAATGTTTCTGTGTACTCTACGTAAAGAGATGAAATTATTTTTGCCTGCATGCTAGCATTCCTGCGCATTATCCAATGCCTAAAATAAACATGCACCCAAATCTAGTAGCATTTGCCTTCGCAGCGAAGCTATGTTGACTTAACGTCAATCAAAAGTCGATCCCCTATCCTACGGTGGCGATACAGCCAGCCCGTACACCGATCATCATATTTGACCAGCATGTTTGATTTTCCTTTCCTGCCCCCAGCGATTGTTTCGTGTGTCTTTCTTGCAGAGGAAAAGACATTCACCCTACCTGGAAAGATTGCTTTCCCCTGCGATGACATGCGTGGAAACTCATCGCAATCACCAGAGGCTGCGTCCCTATCGGGTATACACGCGCTGTAAGTCGAGTTCGTTCCACAAACTGTGTATACTAGTACATTGAATCCGTAAAAAGCGCGACATAATTTAACGTTTATTTAAAGTATCGGTAGTAAGAAATATCGTGTCTATAAGTGTCCCCGAGTATAAAAGTAGTAAAAACTTCTGTGTGGAATTTTATCAGTTTACCAATTTTAATCTGGGAACAATATTCTATTGAATTCCGCATTCAACTAAGAGATAGTGAACTAAATTAAGCGCTGTGTATCTATATTAATGAACATAATAAAGGATTTATAAATGATTTCCGAAGTTTATTTGTTTGGTTTCTGTGTCCGCTCGTATTTTGAAACAACAGAGTTTTGTGAACAATTGTCTACGTAAAAGAACGGTGGGTTATTAAGTGAACCAGCACCCCTATTAAAACCCCACAACATGTGGCATTATCTTCATTGACTATTTGGAAAAGGGACAGACGATAATTGGACAGTATCATGCGTCATTATTAGGTTAGCTAAATGAGAAAATAAAATAAAATCGTCCTCATTTGAAGAAAGAATGGTCCTCTCTCTCCAGGGTAATGCACAAGTGCATGCATGCACAGTTTCAATGGCTGAAATTGAGGAATTGAAGTTTGAATTGATATACCATCCACCGTAGTCACCAGTTCTGACCCCGAGTGAATTCTTTTTAATATAAATTTTTTTAAAAATTGCTCATCAGACAACGGTTTGTGGCAGTTCCGCCAAACCCCATGGTCTACTTACCCGAAGAACCCCCATAACTACAACCCAACTTTCATAGTTTTCTGCTAAGGCAATCGCATTAGCACCTGTAAATGCTTCACGCATCAAGTATCTAATCTACTTATCTAAAAACTCCTGGAAGAGAATTCTTACCTTCATGCATTAATTCGCATTCAAAATTGCCTACAAGAATTCTGTCCAAACTTATCATAAATCCCAAGCCCACTTCGGCACCTTCGGTTTCCAGGTAAATCCCAATCTTACCATATGCATTTTCCCTAGATGAATTCCTGAAAACGAAACAATTTGGTTAACATATAATGCAACCATCATAACCAGGGATAATAAACATTGCGTCGGCTATTCCCAGCCTCGCCATGTGTACAATAAATTCCTTTACGTACACATTGGTTGGCGACCTTTACCCAAGGGACAAAAGCAAATATACGCATCTTGCGTCTTAAGCAAATGCAAATAGAAATTGTGTACTTACTCTTGGCAGCGATGCCATAAACACCAATCATCAGTGAATACGCTAAAACCAATTAGCACCATGTCCACGATGCATTGCGGTCTATCAATACAGCTGCAATGCACATCATAAACAATGGTCTACACGATCTCTTTGTCTTCCAATATTTCTGGATCCGCCTCTTGTGACCTCGCGGCATGAGCAAACAGAAATCCATTAACACCCAATGAGTACGGCTTGTTTACTTAGCCGGCCTCATATGTCATTAATGCGCATTATCCCTTTTAATTGTTCAGCTTGTTCTCATGACATTGTCCCATGAAAAAACCAATGTGCACACATACATGCATATCGCCATGATCTTCTCTATGAGATCCGGTTACCTACCCCAAAGAGAGACTTCACCTTTCTCTTGTAATAGGAAATGCATCCCTTAATCAAGAGTGCATGCACCACTGGCCGAAGTTCCTTTCCTAGCGAATTCACATCTCTGAGTCTTATTGCAACCGCCGATCCGGTCAGTTCACCTCCCGCTCTCCGTAGCGCTGCGGAGACGCGTACATACTGAAGTCATAATCCAACAGCGGAAGCTGTTTCAGTGCCAAAACCTTTAGTCGTGGTTACTGGTGCACAACGTAGTGAATTAAAAAGATAATATAGCAACAAAACAGGAGACGAACAACCGATTTACCGTAAATTAACTTAATTGTCAATGCTAAGTGCTCAGCCTTAATTATCCATAAAAACAAATAAAAATAAATTCCACTTGATCGTGAAATGTGTGTGTAAAGAGCGAATCCGAATTATAACAGTAATGTGTAGAATTCGACTTTACATAAAATAAAACATAAAATAAAAACAGTAAACAATAACCAACAATCTAGTGTGTTTTAATGTGTTTTTTTTCCCTCGGTGACGTGCAGAGTTTTATAGGCGAACTATTTGTGAGGACGAGGTAGAACCGTACGTCGGCACGATGACTTCGCCCCCTACAGATTTACATCAAATGAGGAGGTCAACACCCACACAAATGCTTGTTTTGAGGAACTACCCCAATCATACCTTTCTAAAGGCGTAAAAAAGTTGGAGAAACGTCTGTCAAAGTGTATTGAGCCAAAAGGAGATTATGTTGAAAATTTTTTTTAAAATGTACCCAAAAAGAATTGCTTTTCTATCTTCTTCTAAAGACTTATTGAGCTTAATAAATACATGGTTTTGATCACTATAACCGATTTCGACAGGCAAAACCGAAAAACTAACGAAAATTCGCATAGAACTCGACACTACACCAAAAGAACAATAATGTCGACTTCATCCACGACCAACGATTTGCCCGTCTACTGACACCAATACAACAAATGAAGAACTAAGCGAATCTGTCCAAACCTACGGTCGCATTGTTAATATATATAAACCAATTTCGCTGATAACGAGACGCAGAAACATATTCGCTAGCCGAGTCCTTTTTTCGTTAAAGCAAACCGTTGCCGGAATATACCATACTATTACTATTTATTGGCCTGTAGGAACCCGGAAGTTTATGACCTCGTTGGCTCGACTCTGCCATCGTTTCCTGTCCTGTGCACTCTTTTTCTACGCTTGGCCATCCGATCCGATCGCCTCAAGGTCAAACCTAACGCTGTCTCCCCATCTTCGTCGTAGCCGTCCTGTCAGTTTCTTTTCCGTTGGTCTACCGTCAAGAATTCTACGCACGGTCCTATCGCTGCCCATTTGGGGCACATATCCGGCCCATCTTAATCTTCGCGACCTGATTACTCTCACTATTGTAGTACAGCTCTTCCAATTCGTGGTTGTGCAGTTTTCTCCATTGTCGTCGTCATATTTACCGCCAAAGATACCCCATAAAACTTAATTCTCGAATACGTGGAATTTTGTTTTTTCTCCCCGTTTTGTGAGAGCCTTTGTTTCGCATGCTTATAGAACAATCGGGATTATTATGGTTCTATAAACATGGAGCTTTATATTACGTGGGAGCACTTTGGATTTCATCAGTTTACTGACTGCGTACTAACTACCATTAGCGGAGTGTAATATTTTGTTAAATTCTTCGACATTTCGTTACTGCCCGTCAGTGTTATTCTCAGATATTATAACTTTTTCAAATATCTTGCCCGTGATGTTTACGGATGTACCCCGAGGTCCACCTGCTCTCGTCATAATCACGTGTTTTGTTTTGTCTTCATTTATTTCCAGGCTCACCTCTTCTACCGCTGGCTATCACCCTGTTTTAGTCCGTCCCGGTTTTCAAATTGTCCTGACAGATAGTTTTCTATTCTAACTCGCTCTTTATTTTCGTTCATGCAGATTCGAATGAGTGCGGCATATTTTTTCGGGATTCCTAATTCAACTACAATATGGTAAAGCATTTGCCTTGCGACTGAGTCGTAGGCTTTTTTGAAGTCAACGAACAGTTGGTGAACCGTCTCTCCGTATTCCCACTTCTTTTCCAGCAATTGCCTCACTGAGAACATTTGGTCGCTTGTTGTATGGTTCATACGGAATCCGCACTGGTAGTCTTCCACTATTTCTTCTGCGTACGGTGTGATTCTCTTCAGTATGTAAGTGGATCACTCTAAGGCGTTTACGTTCTTCGATCTTCGCCATGCACTCATCGTCAACCCAAGGTTTGGACTGAATTGTTTTCTTAAATCCTAACACCTTTGGGCTGTTTGTTTGATTGTGTCTCTGGTCGATACCCGTTTAGTGTCCACATTATTGGCTTCCTCTTCCTCACTGGTCCCATTCTCTAGGGTGCTAAATATAGTCGTTAATTCATCTTGATATTCAGCCCTTTTGCGCAGGTCTTTTAGTTTATCAATGTCGAACTTCTTGCTCGCCTCCCGTGACAGCCCATGTGGGGTTGCTGCGAGCTGACGCCTAATTTTGCATATCACTAGAAGATGATCGAAGTCGCAATCTGCTCCTCTATATCATCTTACGTCAAGGATATTCGAGTGGTGGCTTTTGTCTATGAGAAAGTTGTTTATATGGTTTCGCGTTACGCCGTCAGGTGATATCCATGTGACTGTATTAATTTGTTTGTGTTTAAACATCCTACATTTCACTACCAGATCTTTTGACGCTGCCAATGTGATAATTCGCATTCCATTATCATTTGAAACATCGTATAGGTTTCCTATACCTATAATTGGTTGAAAGATGTCTTCCTTTCCAATTTTTGCGTTGAAATCGCTGAGGAGTATTTTAACATCGAAGAATGAGATCCCATCAAATACTTCCTCTAGGGCCTCGTAGAACGTGTCCTTCGTTCTTCGTCGGTAGATTCTTTTGGGGCGTGTACTTTCAAAAATATATAATGGTACCATGGGCCCGTGGGGGGGGGGGGGGTGAACAGGGCAATGTCTCTGCTCTCAACCCGACGAAAGCCAGGACGATCCTTGTCCCTGCTCAATCCAAGGTGACATGCAGTCTCCACGTGACACCCCTGGATGGCTACTTTGGCACCCACCAAGTAGTGAACCAATACATGCAGCGACATCCTGAGAAAAGTTGGCGCAAGGCTAATAACATTGCTCGAAAAAACAAATATTATGGACAATTTAACATGTCTCGGATATGGACCGGATACCGGTGAAGGGACTTGCTAAATAAGGCCAAGACCGGATCCCGGCGGTAGTGCCGATAATGATGATGATGACCATGGGGCCTGTATTTTTAGCACCAACATCCGGTAATATTTTATTGCTTATGATGAAGCCAGTTCCGAGGTTATATGTATCGGTACTTTCACATGCCATTGTAAACCCGTTGGTTTCGATTACTTGATGTGGGAGTCGGTCTTTCTGAAGCGCGACGATGTCCACTTTGTATTGTTTCGCGTTTTCTACAACCGTCTGTATCGTCCTGGTTTATATAACGTTCGAACATTCCACGTGCCGACGCGTATATCCCGCTTTTTCCGTTTTTCCCTACGTCTTCTTTTTGCATAGTCGGTGTTTTGTTGATGATTTGTTTCCTTATGGTAGTGTCGGCTCATCACACATACGCCTACCGAGTTGTTCGTGAGATTGTTTTGTGTATATTGGAATATACTATACTACCGATTTGTTATTGTTGTGCCCATGTTCAAGCGTTGCCGCTTATCCTGGGCACGATAAGAGGACAAAGGGGGCGCATGCGAACTGCCAGGTGGGAGTTCGATAATGTCTATTATTAACAGAGGCGCATGTGGTGGCAGGTTAAAGATCCCTGCATTTTCTCATCTAACACATACAATGAGGGATTTGAATTACTCTTGTATGTCTAAGCACAGTGGGTGCAGCAGAAGAGTGAGCATAGGGAAAGGATGTAACCATGTGTAATGGTTTTAAATGCCTGCATTAACACTAAAACAAATATTTGGAACCATTTACAGTGAACCTATTTGGGGTTACTAATATTAAATTAGTCAATAGATCAAACTAAAGATATATGGTGGCACCACTGCCAAAAAAACCGTAGAGCTCAGATACATAAAACGAAAACTCTATGGGGACATCGTTTTAATTAAATTCTGTTCCAGGAAGAATCCCTTACACGGAATTCAGTGCAACTCATGAACCTACAAACACCTGGCAACCGTATCATTATATTTGGCACCCTAGTCTATTGAAATTACGGTTATATATAAAACTCAGGGTAATACCGACATTTATTACTGGCAACCCCAAACGATGTTCGATAATGTATGGCAATTGACAATCCAAGGTATAATAAATGAACCAACAGATCAAATACTGTGTCTGTCGGATAAAAGGAAATTAAAAAAAAAATCTTCTGTTAAACCACGAAAGACGATCGTTAAAAAAAAGATCGGAGTCAAAATGTATCGGGCAAGTCGTGTTTCAGAGACATGAGTGGTGTGTCAAGCTTGGTAAGCCACCTGTGGTAAAGCAAGTATGGATCGAAACGGTGCGTGTAAATAAACGTGGCCCGTCAATTGTTATATAGAGACATGCTATTATATTTAAGTTTGAAGATAAAAGAATAATAGCAAAAATTTGAAAATTGTTTGTATACACAAAAGGAATTTAAAAATAAAAACTTTAACAAAGAAAGTTGTCATCGAAGCGATCACTGACCACTTCCGGGGGCTCTGTCGGTTCCTCTTAGGTGATTAACACGAGAGAAGTTGCCCTGTAACACTTAACGACACCCAGGGTATCTGGACACTGAGCCGTGACATGTCTCGGAATCATTTGGTCTTTAGTCAATGAATTACTGGCATTCCATCCAGAATAGGTACATCAAATCAAGTGGTGGTCATTGATATACATTAAGGCTCTTCGGTTGCATTATGTAGTCCCGACCCATCAAGGGCGACCCTCATTTCAGAAAACTCCGTTTGAGTGCCAATAGCAAGACAGCAACCCGAAAGACAAGCTACAACATGTAAAGAACAAAAAGCTGAATGCCCCACCGGTCCCGAGCCTAGAACAACTCCAGCTCCTTTATAAGAACAGAAATTAAACAGATGAGTTCGATAAAGATACATATCTCCTCAACACCTGGATACTACATTAGCGGGGAAACATATGATCGCGGAGCAATTCACGTTCATGGGGTTCGGCTGAACAACGACTGCTCGTATTTTTTCGCACGTCTGAAGTCAATTTTCATAGTTGACTGGTACGTGGCCTTTTTTTTTTTTTTTTTTTTTTTCTTTTTTTATTAGACTTCTCTCGGGAGAGGCGAACCTGGTCGAGGGTGTCACAGAAAAATGTTTGGAGGTGTGGAATGCTTTCACCAAATTCAGTTAAGCAACGACCATGTGAACCTCACAAATCACAGTGGGAACGCATTAGCTGTATAAATACAAGTGCCCCGGTTGGGCAGCGCCAGAGGCCAACATCCATAAAATAGCCCACGCGATAAGAATACGGCCAAAAAAAAATTGAACAATTGCAGGTTGTAACGTTCCGGGAACATTCGCGTGGGCAGTGAATTCCACAACTTCCTCGCTCTGTAACGGAACGAGTTCTGATCCAGGGATATTCGCGCCGTCGGGAGATGAACCGTAAACTGGTGCAATCTGTGCAGTGGAGAGACTTACTAGATAAGGCCAAGACCAGATCCCGGTTGTAGTGCCGATGATGATGATGATGATGATAATGCAAACAAGAGTTTACATGTACTTCAAATGGGAGCAAAGTCCATAGAATTGTATTGGAATCTGGATGGGACTTTGGGTTTATTTGCATACCATAAAACACCTGGTTACAGTGCATATGGAGATATAGTATTTGTGTTCGTTTCTATATACGATGCAAGTGAAGATATGCACTGTGATGTTTGGATTTTAGGAATTGAATTCAATGTTCGATAATTGAACGTTTGGGTCAATTTATTTGCCATTGAATTCATCGTTGATTTGGGGATATGGATGCTTTGTTCGACAGGATATAGTTTGTATATGGATTGGGGAGTAACATATATGTGGGGGAGAAATGGTAGGGCATCTTAGAGCACTACAACAACACAAATCTTCGAAGGAACAACGAATAAAATAAAATATACGAATTGAAACAGAGGGACGATCAACCCCGTTAGCATCACGCGTATCCACCATCAACCCTTTGGGGGTTCTTTAACCTTTAAGCGAGAACCACCCAGAATTCCAACCTCAACTCCATTGGAAAATCTGTTATTACCTGCAAGCATTCCCTTCATCAAGGACATTTCCTTCATTAAGGTATCATTCCAAGTCCCTGCAAAAATTCTTACCATTCCTGCATCCAATGCATTTTTGAAATTCCCTGAAAAACTATTTCGGCACCACTGTTTGCCAGGCAACTCTGCTGCACACGTGCACACCAATTTTCCTTACATGCACATTGGTTGGCGACCTTTTTGTCCAACGGCAAAAGCAACGGCGCGCAGCTTGTTTATTCAGCTGCAATATACCCGACCTACGATCCCTTGTCCAACCGACAAGCCATCGCCGGCATCTCGAGGTAACTGCCAAAAATCGAATTTGTTATGTTAAATCGAATTCTTCAGCATAAACAAATGCAAACAAAGCATCCGATTCTTCCCGCCGGCAATAGATACTATACACAATTTCTATGGTGTAAGTATTTAAAATCCATTAGCACCCAATGCTTCCCTAATGAGATACAGCTTGTTTACTCGGGTTCACTCTCATCACTGACGATACCCTTGGTCCATTCTCCCTTTTGTTCGATTTCGTTTATCCTTGGCCGCAATGCATCGGTAAACAATGCGATCTTTACGATCAACCGCACACACACCACTATGATCTACACGGAGAGAGCCGGTTCCCTATTCCACAAAGAGAGACTTCACGCGTTTCTGCTTATAAGTAAAACTCACTCTTAGCTGGGAGAATATTTCACCACTGAGCCGCATTTCAACCGCCAGCGGTGCACCATCCACCGTACCGTGCGCACGGTACGGTGCGTACACCCCGGAGTCGTGTTTGCTTTTTATTATATAAGTGTCTGAACCAGTCTAGCGAATTTTTGTACGGAGTTTCGAAGTAGATATACATATTTTTACACAAAATAGAACAATAAACAACAAAAACCATGTTCTAGTGACTGAGTGCATCGGTAAGGCTTATTTGGTGTGTTGATAAGTGAAGTTCTTCAAATCGTGACAATCAAGTGGAAAAGTGTGAACAATAAGGAAAAGACCCTTAAGAGTGGTTGGATAAATGTGCGGCGAGTGTGCTCATCTAATTCAGTGGAGTTGACGATTTGATTAGAATTAAAATTGTGGAATCTTGGTGAACCTGTGCCCATGTCGGCACATAACTAAGAAAACACCTACAACCTCATTTCAAAACTAAACATTTTTTGTATCAAAGGGGACTACTTGGAGCATATCCACCCCCACCTCAACCGAAGGAGAACTGAAAGGGAGGTACGGCCCCTAAGCCAAGGAAATATAAAAACCGTGAGTTCACCTTTCCAATACTATTTTATTTTATTGTGTTCACCCCCTTATTGGTGTAACAAGCCATCTATTGGAAAAATAATTTCTTTCTTTCTAATATTCCTAATATAATGGTCAAAGGATGATGTATCTAATTGATCATGAAAAAGTTAATCACCCGTTCTTCGTAATTAGTAGGCATCAGTGCCTTGCAGCGCTCCTCTGTGGTCATTTTCATTTTTTAAACATTTTTTTATTTTCTTTTTATATTCTTATTTTCTAAATTAAAGGCTAGACAAAAAATGCTTAAATTCTAGCTTAAATATCTTATATAATAACTTACTGGTCCTTCGCAGACGCTCTAAGCTAAACATTACTTAATATTTGTATAATTTGCCTTTCGGCGACAGAACTTTGTGGCATAACTTATAATTATTTGAAAGACAAAGAAAAATTTGAAAAACTTTGTAAATTTTTTTTTTTTTTTTTTTTCTTAAAATTTAACTTACTTAACTTACCTAAACTTATCTACTTTTTTTTTTTTTTTTTTTTTTTTTTTTTTTATGTAAAATCATTTAGCCTAACTTAACTTAAATCTTATACTACCCTAATTCTAGAAAAGCTAAGTCTATGTAAGCTAGCTGATGATAGTGTGATTCTATACCGACTTTGGTATCCAGGTCTTTATATGCCATTCAACCACCAGAACTGTTGACGCTGTCTAATACTATCGTCCCGGTCTCTGCGGGAGAGAGCCCTACTGAAGCGCAGGAGCTCTTCTTCGGTGCGCGCTACTTCCCGGTCATAGCACAATCGCCCGTCTACAGATGATCTACTTACATGATAGATCAGCGGAATTCCGGATCTATCCTGTATAAGCCCTTTCATATCCAAGTCAAGGAACGCCTCTGGTGGAACAAAGCCGTTGCGACGCACGCTCTCATAGTATAAGGTGTTTGGATAATAAGCCCCGAAAATTAGGTCATTGGACGAGCTTATTGCTCTCGCAATATGTCCTCTGATTAATTTAATCATAAAATTATCCACCCTATTTATGTACGCTTCATTATATAAAGTCTCATTTGAGTAATACTTTTTATAGTCCGATTCCGGTGTCCGATATAATCTGAGACAACTTCTGAGACACTTTCTTTCGAACACCCGAATCTTTTCTATCAAATTTGGACCTATGTTGAACCATACTGGGCAACCATATATGAGCATTGGCCTGATTAGCGTCATGTAGCATATGACTTTTACCCTGCTGTCAAGTTGGCTACTATGAAATAGCCTCCTTGTCATAGCAAAAGTTTTCCTCGCTTTGAGCAAAGCAGCCTCTACATGTCTGTTGAAATATAGATATTGGTCTAGCCAGATGCCCAGGTATTTAACTAAACTCTTGGTTTCCAGTTTATCTCCATGCGGTCCCACGATAACTAGCTTTCGCCAGTTTTTCCTTGTGTCGTACGTGGCTTTATATAATGGAGTTCTAAATAGGATGGCTTCACATTTCTGGAAGTTGATCTTAAGTTTCCAGTCATCGCAATAGCGCTGCACTTTGTTGAAGTCTCGCTGTATTAACCTATTTATGATCGCAACTTTCGGAGCTGTTCTGTAAATTATGAGATCGTCTGCGTACGCAATAGCCTGCGGAAGTGCATCTAATAAGTCGCTAATGTAAATGTTAAAAAGAATCGGAGAGAGTACCGCGCCCTGTTGCAAGCCATTCTTGATATTATACGTTTTATTAGAGGTCACATTACCACTTTTGACCACGAACCTCCTGTCCTTTGACATATCGTAAAGTACATATAGTAAAGGCTTATGTATGCCATATCTGACCAGTTTGTAATACAACCCTTCGATCCAGACGGTATCAAAGGCTTTTTCCAGGTCGATCAGACAGGCACCTGTGCATTGGTTCCTACATTTATTCCATTGTATATCGGAGACCAGTTTAGCTGCGGCATGTGTGGTTTCATGACCCGCCCTAAAGCCAAACTGGTTGTTTGGAATAATGCTATTGTCGTCTACCCATTTTAGCAGAGCTTTGTTAATGATTTTTTCAAATACTTTACTGATGCTTGGGAGTAAACTTATCGAACGCATGTTCATTGGGTTTGTACAGTCTTTGCCCTTTTTTGGGATGGGCTGAATGATAGCCGTTTTCCAACGCGCGGGATAATATGCATTATTCAACGCGTTGTTAAACAGGACCGTGTATATATCTATTGCCTTTGGGGGCAGGTTCTTGAGTACGATGTTAGGTACTCCATCTATTCCCACTGACTTTTTGCTTCTTAATGAGTCGAAGATACTCTGGATTCCTTCCCTTGTGATTAAAAGGCTATTAGCCCCACCATTGGCATTAATGTCGATTGACAGATTATCGTCACTGAATTCCGTAAAACCAGGATTCTCCGATTGCCAATGTGAAATTTCATTCCGGAGGTGCAGGTGATTCAGTCGAATTCTGTCCTCCAGGTCATTGTTTCGGCGAATGCTTTCATTCACCTTGTACATTTCCTGAAAGACAGCTCCCACAGCGTTCGCCCTCTCCAAAGGATCTTCGATCACGAAGAGCTCACTATTGAGGATAGCGTTCTCTGTATCTATGCCAATGTTGGTTAGCAGCTGCTTGTTTACCTCGGTACGTGTAATTTGGAGACACTGAATCTCGTTTTGATTATTTCTCCTGAATATTTTATTTATTTGTGGGAACATATTCGGGTTATTAGTTTTTATAGCTCGAATTCTGTTGTTCCAATACAAATTTGTTGCTAATCTATAATTAGCTTTAAGTAATTGTTGGAGGTTTTTTAATTGAGATTTCAGTGATATTATCTCCTGGTCTTGTCTGTCTGTAAACTGTCTGTGTAATTGTTTTAATTTCGATAGCAGTCTGCTCTTTTTCTTGTGGAGTGCGTTTATTGTTGCGTTTCTGTACATGTTAATGTGATCTGTAACTGTTGTTTTGGGAATTGTTTTGTCCATTGTTTGTTTTACGGCTTCGTCCATTTGTTGAATGTATTTGTCGATTTCGTCATTAGTCAGGTTTCTGTTTACTGGCAGATTAAAGTCATTCGAACGAAGTTCTCTTGTTAATGATCTGGTGAACCGCGGCCATCGCATTGCCCCGTAGTTATAGGGTTGCGGGGTCACGAATTCCTCCAGATCTGCGAGCTCGTTCGGAAGCTCTATTACTGCCGTGAATGCACAGTGGTCACTGTCGTATTCAATTGTCCGTAAACAGTTTGTGTTTCGTCTGTTGGTGTTAAGTAATCTCAGTCGTGAGTCGATTAGCAAGATATCTAAGAACGATCTACCTCTGGGGAACGATGGATATTTCGTAGCTAGCAGGTCAGTTCTATATTCAATATGATACTGATCTAACCAACCAGCCAACTGATTTCCTCTGGCATTAGATATATAATTTCCCCAATTTCTATGCTTGGCGTTCATATCTCCCCCTAGGATAAAGTAATTTTTGTCCAGGTGCAATTGTAAGCATCGAAAGAGTGTCTCGAGCTCCGCTATAAATAGGTTTTGTTGGTGCTCCTCAGGTGCGTAGACCGCAATCGCATACAAACCCCTTCCTTGCTGAAGGGGTATGCGGACGATACAGGCTTCCAGCACCCGGAACCTGCGCACTTCTCCACTATATATTACTTTATGATTGATCCCTTTTCTAATAAAGATTGCGACACCCCCCCCCTTGAGAGGAGTTAGGTCGATCTCTTCGTATAATATCGTAGTTTTTATGTCCTATCTTATGTCTCTGGTTTAACTTTGTTTCCCCCGCCAGAAGTACATCAGGTTGTTCCTCTTGCAACAGGTTAAAAAGATTGGCTCTTCTCTCAGTTCTTATTAGTGAATTTACATTCACGACAAGAGCTTTTATTGATGTTGTGGTTAGAGGGTTTATATCGACTTGTTATTTAGACTGGGCAAATGCGAGTAGATCTCGTTTATTTGGCTTTGTAGCTGTGTCATCTGTCTCTGCAGATTGAGCAGGATTGCGAACACGTCCGCTTGCGGTGTTGTTTCAGTCTGTGTGGGAGTATTTGTGGCTACCTGTGATGTAGCCTGATTTGGTGTTCTCCCACCCGAAGCAACTTGTGCGTACGACCGCTGCGATGTTACGGGCATTGTTGAAGTACGAGCTGGCTCTGTGTTTTTTTGCCGGGTCACACTTCTTGCCATTATTTCTCGGAATTTAGGACATCCTCGATAGTTAGCGGGGTGTCCCTCATTCCGACACACTGCGCACTTTAGAAGGGCTTTGTCTTCTACCCGTTCTTTTCCCAGAGGGCATTCTTCTGCCTTATGGTCCTTTCCGCACTTTACGCAACGGCGCTGCATTTCACAGTTAGCCGCCGAGTGACCAAACCTTTGGCAACGTAGACATTGCAGGATGTCTCTGCCTTTTTTTAATTTGTCCCATGTGACCATTTGATGATCCAAGACTGAAATTTTTCTTAGACCACCAATCCTACTGTTGGGTGTTAATTGCACCAAAAAGAAGGGTAGCTTGCGGTTTTCCCTTCTTGCCTTGGGTGTGGTGAATGGTTTTACCGCGGTAAACTCGAGATCTTCGTGCTTCAGGTTTTGAAGCATTTCGAGCAGAGCCCCCGGTTCCATTTCAGGGTCGACACCCTTTAATAGAACCGTTACGCTCTTCGTTTGTTTCGGCGTGAACGAGTAAAATTCCGCGGTGGCTCTTTTTAAGACCTCTTTAATTTTGTCGTGGTCTGCCACCGTATATGTTTGAATGGCGTGCCTGTTACCCGTCAGTCTTTTAACTGCAAAATTGTTACCTATGGCTAGCTTACAAAGACTTACCAATTCCTTACAGTCAACATCTATGGTGTTGATTGGTGGCATCTTTATTTTTCCGCTGTTATTGTTGCTTTGCTGCTGCTGTGTTGCTTGCTGGTTCGTTGATCGCTTTTGTGTTAATTGTTGCTGTTGCTGTTGCTGTTGATGGTGCTGATGTTGAAGTTGATGTTGCTGTTGATGGTGAGATTGTTGCTGTTGGCCGACTTTTGGCTTTAGCTTTTGTAGTTGTTGCTGGTTTTGTTCTTGTTCGAGCGCCGCTATTTTTTTCTTTCGGCGTCTCTCTTGTAATCGGGCTCTTGCCATCGCCAGTTTCGCCTCCAATTCACTTATCTCTTCCTCTTCATCCTCAGACTCTGAGGATGCAAGAGAAGCGAATGAATTATTTGCCCCATATATGTTAAAATTGGAGGGGAAGGGGAGCTCACTGTCGTCCGCCAATTGTTGATCTCCTTTATCCATCGTCAATTTCGCGGTTTTGCTTCGCGTCAAAATGGAGTTTTTCGGGGCGCCTTTTCGTTTGTGCGTTGTCGTGTTCTTATCGTCCTCCGTATTCATTCTGGTTCTTTCCAGTTTGTTTTCATTAAAAAAAAACAAAGGCGACCTTTTGAACCACGGCGACTTGATTTCTCCTGCAGGCTGAGTTGAACTCGCCTACCGCCTGCTAAGAGTCAGTAAGCTTGCACTCGCGCCAAACGATGATTTAAAAATTGCTTTCTTAACAAACAATATATTGTTTGTTTTAATTTTCGCGTTTGCGACCGCAGTGTTATCTTTTTATTGTTTTTGTTTTTATTGCCGCGAACACTTTTGCACCTCACTCAACTGTTTTTATATGCACTTATTTTGATTTTATTTAATGCATTTATACCGGTACACCTGGTAAATACCGATTGCTTAACGAGCAATCTATTTTAATTTTTGTTTTTTGCGCTTGCGACCGAGGTGATATATTATGTTTCTTATCGTTGATTATTATTTTCTTTTTCGCACTTCACTGCAATATGCACATTTGCTTTTAGGTTTTATTTTAATTTATGTGTTTTTAATTCACTTAGTATTTACAATTAAGTTTTTACGTTTATTATTTGTTTTGTTTGGTTTCTGAATTTCATTGTTTTGACTATCTTCACTGTTTTAATTTTGGTCACCACATGTCTATTGAATTTAAACTTTTGGCGTGAACTCGAGTATATTTATTGTTTGTCGCGCTTGTTACATTAATATTTAGTTTACTGGTGTGTCCTTGTTGTCTTTTGTTTGTGAATTCTTAGGAATTGTATTTGTTGTCAAAAATTGCTTTTGACATACTTTTACTTTTTAAATATGTAGTCACTTCACTTTTTAACTGGCGCACTGTTAAACTGGTGTTCTCTGTAAGAGAGTTCGCGGGTGACTGACTCCTCTGTGGTATACTGCCTTTGATGCCTATATTTGTCTTTGCGTGAAAGAGTTCAGTTTTAAAGTTCGATATATATTAACTTGAGTTAAAAGATCCATTCTTTTTACGCGTATGTCAAGATTTTATTCAACATAGTTTGGGTTGGCCGATTTGAGTCAAGTACGCATCATTCTATCCTATAATTTGGCGTTGTTAAAAATAACGGCATATTGCTTCTCATATGAAAGCCGGGTTCTATTGACGAAAAACTTTATGAAACTATTTTCAGAATCTTCTCCTTTCACCAATTCCACTAAACAAGTTTTGCAGTGATATAAATAGATGACAATCGGTTGATACTAGGTCCGGACTATAAGGAAATACTTCAAAACTTCTCAACCAAGTTCCCCGAGGAAATGAATTGTTGTTGTTCGGATGGAACAATACACCTCTCTTGTCGTCTAATTTTTGTCGCATCTTTTCTAATTTTCGTCAGCTTCAAACGGTCCAGTTGTTGGCAGTAGATGTCCGAATTTAGTGTTTTGTCATACGGAAATAGTACACAATAGACGATAAAGACATTGGACCACGAAGCTTTGGCAGAGCGGATGTGTCTATCGCTCGCCAATCCTGTATGGGTCGAAACGTCCATATTTGACAGGACGGCCCATTTGAACTGGCAACTTTTCAAAATGCTATCTTTTTTTTTTTATTTCTTAAGATAGCTTTCAAGAAACACACACGTATGACGAATGTTATGACCCCGAGTCTATCGAACGTCGGACATTTTGGAAACACTCAAGGAACTCAAAAATTGTGTGACGTTAATTAGGGTTAAGCCTTATTCTTCTGATAGAGATTCCTCCCCTTTTGCGGAACGCTATTTACGAGACACCCTGTCGGTTTTTTCTTACATTTTACCGATACAAATTGTTATAAAGTTCCAAGTTTTTTTCTTGGCCGACACTCAAACACTTTCATTATAATATTATGATACAATGTGGTCAATCAACATATATAGAAAGATGTTGCTTAAAGACACTTGTAGGCGTCAAGCGTCCATTGACCAATATTCGTTCGTGGGTTTCACCCAGTTCCACACATAAAATCATTTCTTTTCACATAAAAAGAATCCTCCTAAGAACACAATACGAGTATAAGTGTGCATCCTCTATCAAATCCATCGCATCATCAAATTAATGCCCCTTAACCTGAAATTTTACCTGCTGCTGCGGAAATGTTATGACCGTTTTATGTCCTATATCTCGCTGAGTTGCTTATCAATGGTGTCACTCATTTTTCTACATATTTATTCATTAAATGTTTTAGACACGTTTCGAAGACTCCTACACACAAGTGGAGTT
The DNA here is from genome assembly GCA_963931805.1 of Microdon myrmicae. Classification (NCBI taxonomy): domain Eukaryota; kingdom Metazoa; phylum Arthropoda; class Insecta; order Diptera; family Syrphidae; genus Microdon; species Microdon myrmicae. The sequence goes on from OZ007496.1 coordinate 71,078,457, forward strand.
CGTTTATTGAGCATTACTTACTTTTATGCCTTTGAAATGATATCTGTATCTCCTTCACACGGCCTACAAAATTCACAGTCTTCGCTAGGGAAACCGAAATTCATTTATAGCTGCTTTTGGAATAACGTTGGATATATAATACTGTTGGTTGAAAATACAACCATAATGAGTTCTAAAGATATATGATATGCACCTGTGAATGACTTGGGTTCTTTAAATCTCACCTGAACTTTAAGAGGCAATTACTTTCATAGATTTTCCTGGTATATACGCTAACTTCTTTTTGGCATGAGTCTTAGGAGGCTCATTGCTATCAAGTAATATTTTGTGGTACAATACAATACAATACGTTTTAACACAATCCAGCCATTGGCAAAAATGTGCACTTTTTATGACTACCATGGACTTTGGTATGTTGGCAAGCCTGCGCAATTGCTTTCGCAAATGGCAAGTGAAGAATATCCAGGATTATTGCTGTAGGGTATGCAGAACAGACTATTTAAGCTGAATCCTTTTGAGACTTTATCCAATTTTGTATGCTATTTGCAATTAAAGATGGAATGGATGAGTTAGTTAGAAGCAAAGGTGGGAGCTGCATAGCACATTCGCTGGGATAAACATGAGTTAATGTCTTTGAATTAACGAAATTACGTCCGTAGTTGTTCGTTCGTTTTTTTTTCTTATTTACAATTTTACCTCTGTGATAATACATTATATTATAATAATACTATTTCGAACTTTTAATTAAATCAGTTCATCATAGGTTAGGACTAGTACGTGTTAAGAGTTAAAAAAGATTAATTTTTAAGGACACTTTCTTCAACACCTTATTAAATACTCGTAATAACATACTGTGAACGCTTTTAAAACACTTTTACATTCCTTCAAAGTAGAAATTTTTCAATTTTTATTATTTCATTTTTATTCTTGTTTTATTCTATTTCAGTTCCTTCTGCAATCTGCAGAAGGCGCCTCAATCGAGTCCATGGAAAAGTCCTAGTCTCGCTGCGGATAGTTACTCTCAAGATGGGTCAGCCTGAAATAAATTAATTAAATGGAAAATTAAAAAGTGTACAAGTCCTTAGACAGTTTTTTATATTTCAAAGAACAGTTCAAAAAAGTGGCAAAGTTAAAAGAAGTCTAAAAAACCGTGTCCACATATTTTTTGCATTTCCAAAGTTTATTTTATTCCTTTAATGGTGCTTTACCATGCAGCACTATGTTAATGAACTAAACGTAGCAAGATAACCGACTCCAGATATTAAATGTCTAAGGTTTCGACACTCAGGAATAAGGTATTGAAAGTTTTTGTAGGTTTATTTTAGTCAAAGCTGTTTTTTTTTTTCATTTTTTTCGGCTCTACTGCCTCTTGTTAAATTGTAGGTAGTGTGGGTCTATTAGTAAGGTGCCAACAGGGGCACAGGTACAATAGATTTCCTACTTGGTGTCTAGTCGAAATGCCAACCTCGTTAAATGGTAAGAACATACTAATTCACATTTGTCCAATCAATCTTAATGTTCGTTCCCAGATGGAATTTATCCGTTAAACACTTGATGGAGGTTCGTCTATCCAATTTCAAGTCAGATTTACCGCGTGGGAGATGCACTATTAACTTGCTCACCACGATTGCAGAGATTCACTTAGCAACAGCTAAACACTTCTTATCGATGTCCTCAGATGTCCTGTTACTTGCGGCAAACTCAATCAATGCAAAAAACAAATTAAACACTGGTTTTGATGGCTGGTGATAAATGCTTTCTTTATTTAAAATTTCTCAAAAGTTAATTTCGACGCTAAATTAGTTGATTCTTATTCACTGGGTTAATTCTACGTGGCATATTGTACATTCTATGTAGCGTTTGTGCCTTCTAATTTCCTAATATACGACGTTACACCATTTGTTATTTTGACTAATGCGCGACACTGTCTAATTATTCTTATTATATGCCATGTTACACACTTCGTTATTTTGGCAACTGTGCGACACTGTCTAATTATTTTTAAAAATGTTCCACTTGATGCACCGTTTCAACGAGGGTGTTTTTGAATTTTTAACTTAAAGAAACTCTTTCGTTTTTGCCCAGCGACTCAACTCGATCCGGGGTGTGTGTACTACCGTGTATCAGACTCGACTTATGCCTGCTCACTCCTCGGGGGTTGAAATACAACTTCCTACTTTCTCTTCGGTTGGGGTGAGTTGGGCGCTATGGTGAGAAAGGCAATGAAATGTTCCTGCTGGCTCGACCAATAGGAGTGGATCTCCAGTACATAGATCCTATCGAGGGTGTGTCCATTTGCGCGCGGATCACTTTGTTTGCTCGTGATGCGAGCTCGTGGGTGGTCGAACCGTGGGAATGAAAATTCGTGAAAGAGCATCTTTGGGAAGAAGTGTTTGCAGCTATCTAAATATTGCGCTGGGGGTTAGGGTGCGTTTGGGATGATTACACAATGAAAGTTGTGTTTACATCCATGACGATTGCGTATTGCACTCCTAAAGAGTCACAGGTCGAAATTCCAGTGTGAGTATTTACACGGGCATTGAATTTGGTTCTTGGCAGCTTGGCGCGAATTGCGCTGGTGCTTTGTAGGTTGCATGAAAGCCGCCCTGGGTACAGATACAACATGAAAATCTTTCGCACACGTGTGGGACAGGAAACGCAGCCAGCAGGGATTCCGCTGGTTGTTTCTATTGTTCATTTCGGTTATCTAATTTTGTTTTTTTTTTTTTTTTTTTTTTTTTTTATTGGCCTGTAGGAACCCGAAGTTCATGACCTCACCGACTCGGCTTCGCCATCGTTCCCTGTCCTGGGCACTCTCCTTCCATGCTTGACCATTCGATCCGATCTCCTCAAGGTCAAACCTAACATTGTCCTCCCATCTCCGTCGCGGCCGTCCTGTCGGTCTCTTTCCCGTTGGTCTACCGTCAATAATTCTATGCACGGTCCTATCGTTCCCCATTCGCGCCACGTGTCCGGCCCATCTTAATCTTCGCGACTTGATTACTCTCGCTATTGTAGGTTTGCGATATAGCTCTTCCAATTCGTGGTTGTGGAGTTTCCTCCATTGTCCTGCCTCGTCGTCACATTTACCTCCAAAGATGCCCCTCAAAACTTTATTCTCGAATACGCGGAATTCGTTTTCTTCCCGTTTTGTGAGAGCCCATGTTCCGCATCCATATAGAACAATAGGCATGATTATGGTTCTATAGACACGGAGCTTTATGTTACGTGATAGCAGTCTGGATTTCAGCAGTTTACTGACTGCATGCCAACTAGCGTTGCCGGAATGCAGTCTCTTGTTAATTTCCTGCGACATTTCGTTACTGGCCGTCAGTATCGTTCCCAGATATTTAAATTCTTCAACTTTTTCAAATATCTTACCTCTGACGTTTATATGTGTTCTCTGAGGTCCACCTGCTCTCGCCGTAATCATGTATTTTGTTTTGTCTTCATTTATTTCTAGGCCCACCTCTGCCGCTTGCATGTTGATTTCACAGTTTTTACTAACAGTCTCTAGATTATCGCCCAGAACGGCGATGTCATCCGCATATGCGAGCACTTGTGTGACCCCGTTCAGGGATGATCCGGCCATGTTGTCGTCTTGTACCTTTCTGATGACATACTCGAGCACAAGGTTAAAGAGACACGGTGATAGACCATCTCCCTGCTTTAGTCCGTCCCGGATTTCAAATGGTTCTGAGAGGTGGTTTTCTATTCTGACTCGCCCTTTGTTTTCGTTCATGCAAATTTGAATGAGGGCGGCATATTTTTTTGGGACTCCCAGCTCAACTAGAATATAGTAGAGTCTCTGCCTTGCGACTGAGTCGTAGACTTTTTTGAAGTCAACGAACAGTTGGTGAACCGTCTCTCCGTATTCCCACTTCTTTTCCAGCAGTTGTCTTATTGTGAACATTTGGTCGCTTGTTGACCGGTTCCTACGGAATCCACATTGGTAGTCTCCCAGTATCTCTTCTGCGTACGGTGTGATTCTAGCCAGAATGACATTTGTTAATATTTTGTATGCGGTTGGGAGCAATGATATTCCTCTGTAGTTTTCACAGTCAGATCTGTCGCCTTTTTTGAAAATGGGGATGACTATTGAGGTTTTCCATTCTTCCGGAGTGACTTCCTTATCCCATATTGTTTGGATGAGCTGGTGGATCTTTCGAGCGGTTGCCTATCCTCCATGCTTCACAAGCTCTGCCGGTATGCAGTCGACTCCGGGAGCCTTGTTGTTTTTCAATCGTCGGTTATATAATATGGCAACCAAAATGTTTTCTTAAGGGCAATGCTGAGATGCATTGATGTATGCGGTACTAGTCTATCGAATTTTTCCAGGAAACGATATTACGCATTGAATGCGTAAATGTCCTTGGTGAGGAAAATTCTTTCGGTGTTGGGTGCGATTTGCATAATCGAAAGATGATGAAATCGGTGGGAGAATGCTTGGGGGAGTTAATGTGCTTGCATAAGCGACAAATGGTAAGATCACTAAAGGTTGTGTCTTGCGTTTGATTGTGCAAACCTAGGTTCAACTGACGACTCTTGCTGTTGTGCAGTTCGCCACAATTACTGAGTGGTAGGTACAGTCCAAAGCACAGCCTCCCGGTGAAATACTACCCCAGCTATAGGCTTCATGAAATGGTTGGGAGGAATCCTTGAGCATCCTTCGGAGCTTGTCTGATCGGACCGGTCGAGACAAAATAGCATCTCAGGGCACTGACTCAGCCCTATAGCTTCGCCTTTCCTGTAAATTATGGTGTGACGTTTCTAACAGATACACACACAATACACAAGCGAATAGTGAACTGAATAAGAAAATGCATCAGCCGTATACCAAGCGTCGCGAGAACACATCAAGCCAAACACCCCCTGATAAAAGACACTCGTTAATATAACGACCAGGGGTAGGCAACAGAAAGCTGTCTCTTGCAAAACATGAAGTCAGATTCGGATTTCATGAAATCGTATAAATGTAGTGATCCTAAATCACTACTCCCATCCAACTCCCCAATATTACCTATAATCCCAACCTAATTCCCATAGTGAATCATATGAGCGACAAGTTGAACTAAAAGTTAATTTGTCGCACATTGATTCAATTTCAAATTAACTTACATCCCAAACCAATTGAATCATATGCACGATAAATGTAAACCCAAGTCCATTTGTCATACATTGATTCAATTCCTAATAATCCTAACATCATGAAATGCTTAACTCTAAATGCATTTCATGATTTCTCCTTCCGGGAATTTATTTAAGTAAATTCCTATACACTTCCCAGAATCCTATTCCAATTGAAGCACACAAAATCTTGTTTGTGCTTGTTGGAATTTTTGAATAAAATTTTTAACAAATCTCTGTTGCCACAGAGTATAAAAGGGCGGCACATTTTGGATTCGTGATCAGTAAGGTTCCAGAGGCCAAGGCAACGGCCATAAGTGAATTACAAGAAACAAAGAAAATAAAATTAATAAATTATTAAATAAATAAAATCGTCTTTCACTATTGGACCCTGGAAACAACCGAATCTCCGAACCGTTTGTGAATAACAAATACCGGTCACGGACGATGACCTACTACGGCAATCAAGAAACGTAACAATCAACGGAGGACGGCTGTTACTGGTTTGCGGGGCTTTGCAGGATTAGTTGGTGTGCAAGAAGATGTGCGACTAAGGCAACGGGCGAGTGCTGTTACAAGCGGTGATCTTTTTGTAAAATATATAAAAGGAATTAATGAGTATATTTTTTCGAAAGTTCTACAAGGGTAATCTACCGAATAAATCAAATTTTGTACTATGAAGAGAAATTAGACCCTTTTGTCTTTTCTTTCCAATTATCGTGAAACGAACACCAAGCAATAACACAGCAATTCCTTATCAGTTGAATGTACTTAAGTTTAGAAATCGAATTCGTACCCGCGCAGTGGCCTGATGTGTGAAGCATTGGTAAATTTTTAGTGATTCGAACTGTCATAGCGTCAGTTCGAATCACACGTTTCTTCACTATCGTTGCATACGCTATAACTGGTGACCCCGACGTGATCTGTACGACATAACACACACTCCCATACGCACGCAGAGCTTTACTACCTACAATCACACGACTTCTACACAGAGCACCGGCTCACTCGCCTGCTCTGACATTCTTTCGATCGCCCTCTCGCTTAGTCGTTCGTATTTCAAAGTTGATCGTAACGAAAGTTACTGGGAATGGAGTGAAGTGGCGTTTCTAATAGATATACACACAATATACCAGCAAATAGTGAAGATCACTGAAAGGAAATTCGAATAAGCAAAGCATCAGAGCCGTATACCATAGCCATAACATAACAATTCCACATCAGTTGAGTGTACTTGAGTTTAGAAATCGAATTCATACACGCGGCAGTAGCCTGATGCTTCAATGCTTCGCTTTTCACTCGTTTCCTCGTATGTTCAAATCACCGTCTTCACTATTCTTGCTTAAGTAGTCGCTACCGACTTTAGCAAGGCCTTCGATAAAATCTCCCAATAAACTAATTCTTTTCAAGCTATCTTCCCTTGGCTTCGAACCCCTGCTGATTAAGTGGGTCTCAACCTATCTCAGTTATCGAACCTGCAGCGTGCGATTTTCCTTTTTTCCCAACCTCAGGTGTCCCCCAGGGCAGTCATCTCGGCCCTCTCCTATTTATCTTAACCATAAACGACATAGGCCCTTGCATTAAACACTCCTTCATCTCGCTTTACGCGGATGATTCCAAAATTTTCAAATCAATCCGCTCTCCCCTGGACTACTCACTTCTCCAATCGGATCTTGACAGCGTTTCGACTTGGTGCCAAAATAACTGCCTAGAAATGAATATCGCCAAGTGTCACACAATCACCTTCTCTCGGAAGAGTTCCCCCTCTCACCCACACTCCTATCTCTTACTGAACCAACCGATAACATCGGTAGAATTGATTCGCGATCTGGGCGTTCTATGCGACAAGGAGCTCAAATTTACCGCGCATATTGATCACATAATCCTCAAAGCCAACGCCGCCCTTGGGTTTGTCAAACTCTGATCGAAGGAATTCCTTAACCCCTGTGTCACCCGATCACTCTACACAACTTTTATCCGGCCACTACTCGAATACGCTAGTCAGGCCTGGTCCCCGTATCAAGTGACTCACATTCGCAGGATTGAGGGTGTTCAACGTCGTTTCTTGCGCCTTGCCCTCCGTGGTCTAAACTGGGAAAACCCGCTGATTCTACCACCATACATAAGCCGGCTCCCTCTAATCAATCTAAACACACTTGAAGAGCGCAGAGACCATGCCGACATCATATTTGTCCATCGCCTTCTGTCTGGCTCAATCAATTGCCCAAGCTTGCTCTCTACTTTACCATTGCATACAAACCCCCGTAACGTACGTAACCCTCGACTGTTTTACGTGCCCGCTCATCACACTTCTTATGGCACTAACGAACCCATCTTGCGTATGCTACGACAGGCCAACTCTTTCCCCACCTCCTTCGATTTCAGCATCTCCAGTCCCGCTCTTAAACGACGTCTCAGAATAAAACCGCCCTAAAGCCGCCCCCTCCCATCAATAACGCCTCTACCCTGCAATGATCTCCTCTCCCTCCAGCTCACTAGTTCTCCCCTACACCTTTTTGTTTTATCCCCACATTTTCTGACAATTCAATTTCAGATTTTACTAAAGACTAAATGTAAAATTCTATTTTACAAATATTGTTGAGTCCCGGTGCATTTACCGGGAGCGAGCAACGACGATATGAAAACTGCAAATGCACGAAAATGACGACACGTTTGAGCTATATTTTCTTCAATTGGCTAGATTGTTATTTAGTAGCGAATCGACGACAACTAGAACGAATTACTTCCAATAAAATAACGAAATACGATCAAACGACATTATTTATTCGATAACGAAAACTCACACTGACAACGAACGAATAACAACTAATTTGCATATTTCAAAATGACAATAAGAACTAAATAACCAAAATGGCAATAACAAACACAAACAGTGCTGCCAAATATGCAGGTATTTACAAAACTATAACGAATCAAGACTAACAATTAATAACAAAAATAAATTAAAAACTACAACAATTAATAATAGAAAAGCAATTAAACCATTCAATGGCTTGAACTAACTAGTTCAAGCACGCTGCTACAAATATCATTCTTACATAAGTTACTGGCTCTGCGCAAGCACTCTTAATTATACATTATCAATTTTGTTTTTCGTATGCCTTCCGGCGTACACGAATTGACGGCTCTAGTCATCTATGGATTCACGCTTGGGAAATGTTTGAAAAATTATTCTTGTCAGTGTACTTCCAACTCTCGCGAGTTGTGATACGTGGAGAAAAATGACTTGCTGTTGTGAAATTAACTTCTAGACTCCTCTGATACAGAGTTCATTTTTTCACATAATTCTTTCCATAATTAAATCGTTCATACTTATTTACACACACATGTAATTGATTTCGCGCGATGTTCACTCAAAGACCTCATTTTCAGAAAATCCTGATATCTCAGCGAAAGAATTCGTACATCGCACGACAATATCTGTTCGTGATCCGGCTCAAAAGACCAAAAATCTTAGTTATCCGGCCCAAAGGACCGCTTGTTTGTGCTGTTCTGGTTAGACATGAGCGGCTGGCTCTCAGCAGATCCGCAAAAACGTTAACAGCGTAGTTGACCGTATTTCTCCCAGCGCCGGCTGGTCAAAAGGATACCTGAAAAGAAACACCCCAAATGTAGAGGAACCCCCTCCCGTCAATTCCTAACGCCGATTCTACCGCATACCGTCGACTCGATATGCCATGGCAAAACGCATTTCGCTAAACCTACACGAAGAGGAATAACCCTCAAGTGCTCTGAGATATCTGTAAAATAAAGGAGTCTGGTTGAATATAAAATAGATTAGGCCTACTCTCCTTTACAATCTACATTTTCTGTAGCCTAGTCGTTACAAGTTTACATGTCCCTAAACTTTATCGGCCAATGCTAAAGGCAACCAATCAGCAGCTAACTTATGTGATTTCATGTTTTTATAGCTAGTGTCATTTAATGGATTTATCGTCTCCGACGTTTTTCGAAAATTTGCCATGCAGCAGACGTTCCATCACAATTGTCTCTATCAAAAAGACCCACAACCCAGGACTATTAAGGCAGTTAGCCTATAAATGATCATAGGTCATACATTTATTACAATTTTTTACAATTATGTGAATGGGGCAGTTTTGAGCTTTTAAACTACACAATTTATTTCAACGTAGCCATTAGGAACCTAACATATATAACCAGCAGTTGACTTATCGGATTCGGCGTTTTTATTAGGAGCCCACATGCGGTAAAACGGTACAAACAAATGCTATGGGAAAATAATCACCAGTTGACTTATCGGATTCGACGTTTTTACAGTTAATGCCATGGAGATTAAATATTTGAAAACTCTAAAACAAAATGCGTGTTCTATAGCAAAAAAAGATGAGGAAAAACAACACATTTTTCTTCTTACTCAAATTGTTTTACCTTTTCTAACCCCCTCCTTATGATTTCGTTTCTAGGAGGGGATTACATCCCCCCTATCGTTCAGATTATCTTAATGTTTCTCACTACTCCTTGGAATAGTCCTTAACAAAACGTATCTCAGGATAAATGAAAAACACATTTCTGGTTCGTCTGTCGGATTTATTTTCCACACACATTGCCAATGCAAACCTCGAATAACATTCCTCCATTTCTATGGTTGGGGGAAAGCACCCACAATCCTCGCAAAAGCTTAGCAAATCGTTTCATGAGAAAACTGTCATTTGTTTTATCTGTCTATCATTAAAGGGATTGTATCCATGTGAGGACGTAAACATAAACGATTGATGCGTAGAACTCCAAAGAATTTTGTAATCCAAGCTGGGAGGATTATGCACCCCATTTGGGGGATGAAGGATGGCAATCAGAGAGAATCTCACTCGCCCTTAAATTATGTGATTATTCTGAAAGTATTCGTCGCTAATTGATAGGCTTTCATTGAAGATTACAACATCGGCAAGGATCAAAACTGTCGAACCTATTGAAAAGGGGTCTGTTCAGCTCTACCAAACTGACTCAATGGTTTTAGGTTAATGGCCCACAAAGGAGATATAATTACGTCAAGCTCCAATAATCTTAATTGGCATTTTTAACGGCTCTTTCGAGAACATGGAATGTTGAATAGAAAGTACGATTTTTCTTTAAACTTTTCCGCTGTTTCCCAACGGTCACATAAGCAAAATAACTTCGTCGGAGGCCCATTAACTTCAATGCAATTAATTTTCCGGGAAGCACAAAAACACAAAAAATTGTCAGATTCAACGAATTCATTTAATTACGTAGTGGGTCTAATTGCTCTGGCCTCTTTTTATGCACCAGTTGTCGGATTCAGTGTCTTAAGAGCTGGCGATTTAAAGAAGACGCATGCCGGTGAAAAGGAAGTTGGATACAAAACGTACTTTTCACGGATGATAAAGGAATTCTTACTCGTACTTGGATACATTTATTTTTATTGCCAACGAATATTTGTCACTGTTTTCGCTGGAATACTGAGAGAAGGGTGAAAAGACTGGTGATTTGGCCGTTACTTTCATCAAGAAGTTGTTTTTCGGTCCTTTGTCAACGAATCAGTTTTCTTATTGATGGACATAGGGACTGCTTTAGCCCAAAAAAGTAAATTGAGTGGGGGAAGATAAAAACTTTTCTATGGTTATTCCTTTTTATCCCCAAGAATATTTGCTGGGCATTTTTAATGAAATCATCGTTCGTTTTAATTTAGAATTTTCCTACCCAAAGTTGTTTACCTTTTTTTTGGAAATATTTGTTTCTAAATGGCATTTCTTTTTAGAAGTACTGTTGACGAGCACCGAAGAAGGGTAGACATTATGGCAGATGACCTTACTTCGGTACCATAGAAAGCAGGGGAATTAATAAACAGCACCCTTTATGATTTCAATGAAAGAATCAGTGCTCCTTGATGAATGAAGCACCTCATTTGTTCTGATTTCTGTTGTTGGTATTATACTACTTCGATGATGCAAATAATCATCATAGGATTTCTTGATCTGTTGCTTAGCCTACTCCAATTCTTTATTGATATTATTTTTTAAGATTAGTCATTAGAAGTATATAGTGAATTACTTGTATATGGTAATTAAAATGTCCAGTTGACGTAACTGTTCATCACTAACGAAAAAGCAATGGCAGCTCTAAATCGGTGACCAGCGAATAAAAATGTATACAACCGCATCGTATTAACTTGCGACGAATATTGTCCACTATCACAAGAGTTATATTAACGTAAAGGTGGATCAATAATCCCTAATTTCTATACACTTTTTTCTATAATATTCTCACCCGAATAGGCTTAATATTTATTCTTGTATTAGGTGTACAGATTTGCTTCCGCCGTTTTGCAATAGATGGCTGTAGCGGTAAGAGGTAGTTGAAATAAATAGATCATAGATGTTATACAATAAGCTTAGGTATTTGTGAACGTAACGCCATCGAAATATTAGTCGATTTGTGTCTGCATCATAAAGTTATTCTCGATTAAACATGTCAGCTTACGAGCCAAATTCTCGTCATTTGCGGGAGGTTTTAATTTTCTGCTTTAATATGAAGAAATCTGCGGCTGAGACTCATTTCTGCATTTCTGCATCGCATTGTGACTGGGGACGAAAAATGGGTCCATTACGATAATCCCAAGCGCAGAAAATCATGGGGAAATCATGGGGATTTCGTCGACGGCCAAACCGAATATCCACGGTTCCAAGGTCATGCTCAGTATTTTGTGGGACCGGCTCGGCGTAGTGTATTATGAGTTGTTAAAACCGACTGAAACAATCACAGCCGGTTTTTTACAATAAAGCCTCGAGTTTCGGAAAAAAAACGGAAGCAAAGTTGTACACCTAATAATATAACAAAAAATTCCGGATGAGCAGGGAACTTGAGGAAGAATGCCTAGGATATAGAAGTTAGAAAAAATAGAAAGAGATGAGTAAGTGTCAGAAAGCTTAAGTTTTACCCATATGTTAATGCATCATTTTATTGCTTAAACTAACTGTTACCTACCATGTCTTGCCACTTAGACGAAAGAAAATGTTTGTTTCCGATGTCACATAGTTGACAATGATAATCCCCCCACCGCCAAGTAAACGCGAATTCGCGTCCTTCTCCCTTTATTACATACATCTTTAATACCAGAAAACGACATTTTCCCATGCCTCGACAGGCATTTCCATACCACATTTTCATTTTCCCTAACGAAACATAATCCTATTCCAACATAATCCTATAAAGCAGATTTTATGGTCAAACTTTTCATCATGTATAGTCTATTCAACCACGAATAGTCATAACTCAAACGGAAAATGTACATACAAATATTTTCCACCCTGCCCATCCCCTATCTCGCAATTGTCGTAATTCTTGCCCCAAAACGAATTACAAAAAAAATCTCTTAACGAGAACCTTCAATATTTTCACACAAATTTTTAAACACATTGACCCTTCCCAGCAAATTTGCCATTAGATTGCCATTATATACTTATACACCTGACGATTCATTTTTTTTTTTACACTAACGCGCGCACAAAGGGTGGTTTTGAAGTACCCTTAAATGTCAGAGCACAGTGCGAACGGATGGAGAGGAAGTGGATAAGAAAAGGAGGTGTCGATTTATATTGGTCTTGAATGCCCGGACATCACAACGATGAGGAAACACATGATCGGGTTCATTTTCATTTGGACGAATATACGCCTTGTAAATAGTGGCCAGGTTGGATGGAGTGAAGTATCTCTTGCATCTCTTAAGGAACCACACACATTTGACTGCACTTTTCGCAGCTTCAAATATGTGGTCATTCCAATTAAGAGTCGAATTAATTCCAATGCCAAGGCTTCGTCGATGCAAGTGCCGTTCATAGACAGTATATTTACTTTGGGGTTCCCAGGCATTGAATTCTACTCGGTTAGATAATCCCCACTGATATATCTTGTTGAGGTTTGAATTCAATGTACCAATCATAAGTTGCTGGTTGGTAGTGACGTTCGAATAGTTTGGACGGGGGTGTTCGTATGAGTATGAGAAACTTGTGGCGGTTCTTTCGAACGCCACTACGTACCTGCTCATTTACCACCAGGTAACCATTTCCACGCGCGTCCTACTTCATAAAAAGCGTGTACTTACCTGCCTTAGTCATACCATAACCACAGAAAAACCTGTGAAACATAATGCCTGCTGATATGAAATTTCATCAGCAAAAACGGACATTTATCACAAGGGCATAGTCGTACGAGAAGCACCATGTCACTTAAAGGCAATCCGGTTGCACATACAGCAATCAACATTGCCCAAACCGTGCCCAAGAAATACCTCCTAATGTGTCTGCCACATACTACGGGAGATATTTCCTATTTTGTGTTCCTTTCTTAATGCCCACATCGGTCGGTCACACGAACGACAGGTACATGGTGGCATACGGCGATCATCACCCCAGGAAGTCGAGCTTCTTGAAATGGAAATTTACCAGCAAGAATTCGTTTGCTGGGGGTTACCACCAATAAATACATGATCAGCAATATGCAGTACGGTGTCGCTGATCATGTAAACATTAAGTGTGATGCGACGAGGTGTGCGAATCAGCCGCAACCATGCCAACAACACACACACGATCAGCAACAATGTTTCGTATAGCCGCTGATCGTGTGAGCACATTTAACCCTTTTCAGGATGACTTGCCCCGGCTACGAATGTGTTTATCTTTATTTGATTTCATGTTCATGGTTCGCATGCTGGGCGACACAGGCCATGAGCAGCAAAAGGGATCATCGTGTGTGTGTTAAGTTGCAACCCTTTACTTTCAGAAGGAATTTATGACCAAATATAGTCATCGAAGCGATGATGGAATATGTGGTATTCTATCGCTTCGATGAACAGATTTAATCTTCAATTAGATTCCGTGGAGGCAAGTCAGGCCCTCCACGTAAAACGTCGAGTTAGGAGTCCGAATACATCTGGCATTGGAGTCAGTCACGTCTTGTAAAGTTGGACACAAACCTTTAAGTTTTAATCACCGATATAATTGTGAACAATTTAGTTATTTAATTCCATTTTCAATTACGTTAACTACAGTGCACCTCTACAATATAATTGTGAATAATCTAGTTATTTAATTCTATCATTAACTACGTTAACTACAGTGCACCTCTACAATATAATTGTGAACAATTTAGTTATTTAATTCCATTTTCAATTACATTAACTACAGTGCACCTCTACAATATAATTGTGAATAATCTAGTTATTTAAGTCAATTTTCAATTGCATTAACTACAGTGCACCTCTACCATATAAGTGTGAACAATTTAGTGACATAATTTTATGCAGAGGCACTGAACAGTGGAGTCCCATTACCCAGTATCAAGCGAAGAAGTATTGTGTTAGTTTAGTCAGAATTGTATTTTATGTTTTAAATAAAGAAAGGTGTTTTAATCACTCTCAACTGAATCTGGACTAACCCCAATCGGGAAGTGTGTTGCTCGCCGTGGAAACTCCTTGACATTTTCCCTTTTTGCTACTACTTCGCTCATCGATCCGCCTTTGGTAATAATGTGCCGCTCAATCGAACTACGATAGTCGCGATGTTAGTGGGAGAGGAGTAGACCCCGTGCAACGACGCACACATACTTACTCCCCCATAAACTCATCGTGCTATCATCAGCAAACGAGTGAATTGGGTTGTGAGTAATTGACAAGAGATCATTTATAAAGATAAGGAAGAGAGTGGGTGAGAGTACCGAACCCTGGGGAACACTTGCATTAATTTGATGGGAGACAGATTTGACACCATCAAGAACCGCTTGGATTGAACGCCCAGAAAGATAATGTTTTATCCATTGGATCAGGAAATTGCCCATTCCATTGGAATACAATTTTGGGCAAAGGGCTGGATGCCACACTCTGTTGAAGGGTTTGGAAAAACCCAATGCAACTTGCTTTCACCGAGGTAGTGGATGGAATGGCTCCACTTTTCGGTAAGGTACGCCATCAGATCTCCTGTGGACGTGTTGCTACGAAAACCATATTGGCGGTCATTGAGGGGGTCATTTGATTCCATATATTTCGAAAGTAGACGGTTGATCAGTGATTCCATTACCTTGGAAAGAATAGAAGTTAGTGCTATGGGTCGATAAGAAGAAAGGGGCGATTTGTCACCCTTTTTGGGAATTGGCTGACTTCCATCTATTTGGGCCAACGCCCAGTAGAATAAGACAAATGGCAGAGTTTCCGCAGTGATTTGGCGAGTGAAGAAGAACATCTCTTCAAGAGGATTGGGGGAATGGCATCCGGACCAGCGGATTTGTGTGCGTTTAGCTCTTTGAGTGCGCAGGCAACAGTACGCGTTCGGTAGCGAATCTGGTTCATGGTGTTGGCGTTGAGTTGGCTGCAAAATGTGCAGCAAGTAGATTCGCCTTCTCTATTGCAGTGGTGGCTGGTTTGTCATCGACTATAAGCGATGGAATGGATGAAGAGACTGAGTTTTGAATGTTTTTCACGAATGCACAGAAGTTTCTACTACCTGTGGGAGAGTGTAGACTTTTTGTCTCACCCTCTGGTCACGTAAGATCTTTACGCGTTTGTGCATTGCAGTCATTTCTAGCTTTCTTAAATCTTTTTTGGTTTTCCTCAGTATTGTGTGATTTATACAACCGGAAGCTCAACTCTTTAGCCTTAATGGCTTCCCTGCACCCGGTATCAACCACATATTTCTCTTGGGTTTGATACGCTTTCTGTGTGTAACATTGGTCCGCATTCCAAGTAGAATCGTGTCTGTCAATGTGTCCGCTATAGAGTCAACATCGTTATTGAGGAAAAATAACGACCAATTTAACCTGCCAAAAAAGTCGTTCAGACCTTCCCTGTTGGCTTTCTCGTAGAACCATACTGTTCTTTTGGAAGCTTTCTTATTAACGTTACTGTTGGTTAGAGGAAATTTAGCTTGTAGTGCTCTAAAAAGCCCTACCACATTTTTGTTTGAA
Organism: Microdon myrmicae; assembly: GCA_963931805.1. NCBI lineage: Eukaryota > Metazoa > Arthropoda > Insecta > Diptera > Syrphidae > Microdon > Microdon myrmicae. The sequence goes on from OZ007496.1 coordinate 71,094,534, forward strand.
TATCGAGAAGTAGTTTGAATATACGTGTTGTACGCTCTCTTTTCGGTTGTGAAGTTTTATTCTTTTTTTGAAGAACAACTAATTAACATCATTAAGGAAGTAAGCCCTTAGTCTCCCTTTACACGTTGTGAGAGAAGATTCTTGATATTGTTCCACGCAATTCGGTTTATATGCGCTCTACAAGACAATCCGACGGATCGCAACCGTTTGTGGTTCATCTCCCGACGGCGCGAACATCCCTGCATCAGAACTCGTTCCGTTACAGAGCGAGGAAGCTGTGGAACTCCCTTCCCACGCGAGTGTTCCCGGAGCGTTACAGCCTGGAAGTGTTCAAAAAAAACTGCAACAGTTATTTGATGGAATCTCGGGGCGCCCACCCGGCGCTATAGGTTCGCCTCTCCCGAGAGAAGTCAAATAAAAATAAAAATAAAAATAGAAAAAAAAATTGTTTCTGATGTATTTACAAAAAAAGTTCTTTACAACAACGAACAACATCGCTAATACATCTTTTTGTTCCAAACCATCCTTAGCTAAGATCCGAAAAAGTCATTGTTTCAAGCGATGCTTCTTTTATTTATTGTGGTGATTAATTATTTGCCTTACCAAAGGATAGAGGCGTGAGAGTTCAATAAGTTCACAAGTCGTGCTGAAGAATTCTATTAAATTTATTTGTTGTCTTTACCGCTCCCCGAATGACGATTGACCAGTGACATTTTTCGAACATCTCTCAAGTACCGTCGACTGGACATAGATCAATCAACCGGCTTTTGAAATTGTCGTTTCCGGCTGGTTGGTGCATTCTAACAGAACCGACTAGGCTGGATGGCTGACGGAGATTCAATTCAATTCAATTTTTATTTAGTAGATAATTACATTTATGGTATATTTTACAACTAGTACTTAAGAGATTTAGGATAGCAATTCCTTTACAACTATAATCTTAAATCTATATAACGACAATAGCACAATTTTAATGAATAACAAATAATAAATTAAGGGAAAACTACAATAAAAAACCCTTATTTGAATCTAAAGACTAATATTGCACGAGCTTCCGGTTATTTTATGTAGTAATGACCTCGATATAATTTTCATAGACAGAGTACATATGTAGTGACTTAGGATAACGCAAGACGGGAAACGAGAACATTGTCAGAAAAAGAACAATTGTCGAAGAAGTTTCGATTGATTTTGTCAATAAGGAACTCTACCGGTTTAACGTTGGCGTTTTCATGTAGTTCATGTGTCGAATAATGCCATGGCAAATTCAGCAACATTTTCAATATTTTATTTTGACACCTTTGCAATTTTATTTTGTGTGTGCGAGCACAATTACACCATACAGGCGCCCCGTACAGGAGTATAGCTTGAAAAATGGTTTTAAATATTATAATTTTATTTTCGATGCTAAGCTTTGATTTTCTACACACTAATGGATACATAACTCTTACGACTTTGTTTATTTTGTCAATTGTGGTAGTGATGTGTTTTTGAAAGATGAGTTTTTTATCTAGAATAATACCTAGATATCTACAGTCTTCGGACCAATCAATATCAACTGCACACATACTGAGTTTAGTGCCATTTGGTAGGTAACAGTGTTTCCTACATCTCGAAAACCAGACAGCTTGTGTTTTATTACCATTTATTTTTATTTTCCATTTCCTGTAATATACTGCTAGCTTGTCAAGAGCTGCTTGCAAAGAGTTGTAGACATTAGTGAATAAGGCACCCGAAGAGAAAATGGCCGTATCATCGGCAAACATAGCTACCTGAATGTTTTCACCTAGACATGGTAAATCTGCGACAAACAATGTAAATAATATGGGACCAAGGACCGAGCCCTGGGGTACACCATGGTGGATTTGGTGAGTAGAGGATATGTCGGTTCCTAAACTCACAAGATATTTTCTCGAACGAAGAAAGCTCTGGATAATTTTGATAAGCGGTATTGGCAGCTTAAGTTTTAGTAGCTTATAAATCAAGGCATCGTGCCATACCGTATCAAAAGCTTTTTCGATGTCTAGAAGAACTAGTCCCGTTGACTCCTTGTCGATGAATTTACCAGCTATGTGGTTTTTAATGCGCAAGACTTGGTGGATTGTGCTGTGACCACTACGGAAACCGAACTGAAAGTTTGGTAAGATGTTATTGTCTTCCACAAAACGATCAATCCTTTCCTTAATGATTTTTTCTAAGAGCTTACTTAGACAGCTAAGTAGACTAATAGGTCTGTAGCTTTCAGGGCTGTTCTTCGGTTTGTCGGGTTTCGGGATAGGTATTACTTTTGCTGTTTTCCAACAGTCCGGAAAATAACAATTCTTAAGACAAGCGTTGAAAATGAATGTTAAATAGTTACTTGCAGCAGGTGGAAGTGCTTTGATTAATTTGTTGTTAATATTATCGAGACCCGCGGCCTTTTTTGATTTCGATTTTTTTATCAATTCTTTAACTTTGCTGATATTAGTTGCGTAAGTACTTTCAGCTGGTGTTTGAGAAAGTACATAGATAGTGTTAGCAACTTCAGCTTCAGTATACGCGTCGCTTAGATGCATAGATATGGAGTGGTTCTTACTAAACGTGTTAGCAAGTAGGTTCGATTTCTCCACTGAAGAAATAAACAACTTGTCGTGAACTTTAAACGGTGGAATACTGCACCCTCTCTTTTTCATAATTTTTGATATTTTCCAGAACGCTTTGCTTGAAAAATGTGGAACGCTTCACGATTTTGCGTGTCATCCTTGCGCAGGGGCCATGCTAATCTTCTCTGTATCGTTCCAATTTTAGTATATGTTCTGCCGAAGCAAGAACATGGCTGACGGAGATGTTCACCTTTAGCCGCAATTTGTCACACGTGGAGGAACATACGCGAGTGCCGAAAACCCGAGGTTATTATACGAACACTCTGGATCTGTTTTTGACATCCGAGCCGAGCATTTATACCGGGGAAGTGACTGCGCCACTGGGAAACTCAGATCACTGCTTGGTATGATCCCGCAAGCGCTTACATTTCAAACGAATAACCGATGTAAGCAGCTTCGCCATGTATGGAGGTAACATATGAGGCTGCTAACTGGAACGATTTGCGAGATTTCTTCGCATCGTTTCCATGGCCGGAGTTATACTTTGGAAACTCCGATGTTAACGCATGCACGGAGTCGGTCATGGAAATAATTCTGCTCGAGGTGGAAATTTACATTCCGCATTCCATTAAACAAAGGTCATCAAATATTCCAGCAAACGAAGTTCATCTGATAAACCTTGGTATGATAAAAAATGCGAACCGATTACAGTAGCAAAAAATAGAGGTTTTAAGCAATGGCGCTGCAATCCCTCCAATCTCACCGATGTGAACTGAACGAATTTTGTTAAAATCAGAAACACGTGCAACCAGGCGATTGATGCCGCGAAAAAAAGACTACAACGACAGAGTGACCAATAAATTGAGTCCCCAACTGGTTCGGGTGCCTTCTGGCCAATGGCAAGGGCTGTCAGCAGTAACTTCGCTTCCTCGTCTTTTTCTCCGGACAGCGGGACGTTAGTCACAAACACAAAAGATAAAGCTAATGTGTTCGCGAATTTATTTTCCTCGAATTCAAACCTCGCTGCCGGTCTTTTGGGCCATTGCCCCGGTATGCTCTTCGATGCGGGATGTTAGAATCCGCCCGCACACTATTCAACGTATTTTACGTGGACTGGACTGTAGAAAGGCATCCGGTCTTTATGGAATACCGCCAATAGTCCTTAAGAACTGCGCTCCAGAACTATCGCCGGTTCTTGACAGACTCTTTCGCTTATCTTATGCACAAGGGCACTTTCCTACCTGCTGGAAAATCGCTCGAATACAGCCAACCCCAAAGAGGGAAAAAAAGTCACTCCCACAAATTTACTGACCGATAGCATTACTGTTGTTGTATTCCAGAATACTACCCTTATTAAATTTAACACTGAATCTCCTAACACATCCTTAAAAACTTCACTTAACATATATTACATTCTCACTTAATACATACCATTCATAAACATTCACAATATTACCAGTTACAGCACACTTAATAACCTGCACCTTTTTATTTATTGAAAACATAGCAACTTGGATTTTCGTCCGAATTGAATGTGAAAAGTCAAAAAGAAAAAATAGAATAGAGAAAAAATTCAGTTCAAAAAGTGCAGTTGGATTTAGCAGTTGTAGTTAGAAGTTTGATTTATAAGTGGAATATTGTAAGAAGAAGTTTTAATTAAGAATTGTAAAAGCAGTTAAGTTTTTAGTGTTTAAAATAAATACGTAACTAATATCAAGAGAGAAGGAAAAGTTTTTCTTTGACCATTGATTCTATCGGAGCTACTCAACAATGAAACGAGACTTGATGAAAGAAACAGAACTAAAGATAAAATAAAAGGTCCCCGCTCTTCCCTCAACCGAGGAAGCACGGCGCCGGACCTCAACACTGTCTATGTTGTCTAAGGAGATGAAAAAGGTCACCAATGGCGTTTTAATTAAGTACTTGGAGTGGAATGAACTTCTGAATGATCGTCAATACAGAATCCGTGACAGGCGGTCCACGGGAAACCTATTGACACTTATAAACGATATATGGACATTGAGGGCCTGGTGAGTCGAGGGCGATCGCATTGGATATCTGCAAAGCTTTCAACCGCACCTGGCACGGGGCATTGCTGAGCAAACTTCGTTCATATGGACTTTCCCAGCAGCTTTGCGACTGGACGAAGAGCTCCCTCGAAAATTGATGGATCCAGGTTGTTGTGGACGGCGAGTGTTCGAATCTGTATCCTGTTAATTCCGGAGTGCCTCATGGATCTATTTTGGCTCCAGTCTTGTTTTTGATTTACATAAATGATTTGTTACAGTCGACGGATAACTGAGTGTTCAGTTTTGCGGATGATAGTACGCTTGTTTCCTCTTTTTCAAGTGATCGTCTGATTAGTGCATCAATATCGCACCAGCTGAGATATAGCCAGATGGACTCTCTTAATCGGGATCTGGATAATGTCCTGCAGTGGGGAAATGCCAATCTTGTCGAGTTCAATGCAATTATGACACAATATACAAAATTCACAAAGAAAAGTAGATCATCGATTCCACAGCTAATGATGAATGGCCGGACACTCGAATCTGGGGAAAGCATGAAATTGGCGTCGCGGTCTGTGGGCATGTATCGTGGCATAAACACGTGTCGAACATCCCCAGGTGTCCCTCAGGAGAACTGAGTTATCTTTTTAGAGTCGAGAAATATTTTACTCCGGCTCAACTTTTTCTCCTATATAAATCCCAAATTAGACCCGCGCTCGAATATTGATCTCATGTTTAGAGCTCCGCTCCTAACCATAACTTCAACCTGCTTGAGAGAATACAGAGACGAGCGACCGGCCTGATGGGGGACATGGTACTGACGTCGCGACTACAGTCGCTATCACATCGAAAACGTAAAGCTGACCTCTGTCTGTTTTACAGATATTATCACGCGGACTTGTGGGGGTAGAAGTTATTATGCCAAACCCGGGCACTTGGTTCACTTTATCCCCAACACGTCACTGAGCAAATAAAAGGAGTTCCACCACAAACAGTTCACCAAGGAGAAAAAAAATGAAACACTAAAATGTTGTTTTGCTGTAAATCTGTTTTTATTGTTTTTTTTTATTTTGGAGTAATTTAATTTACCATTTGTTATCCATGAAGATGCACTGGTCCACCACGAAGGAAAAAGAATAAAACACTTGTGGGTGGCTAGTGATCACTGCTTTGTATTGTTTTGTTTTTTTTTACTTTGTTCTATTTATTATTTTACACAAGTTTTTTTGGAGTTTTCTTACACTAGGTTTGTCTTTCTCTTCGCCGCAATGTAAGACGATAAATTATACAATAATCAACGTTATTGAAAATGCACATGGCGAATTTGTTGTTATTTATTTTTATAAAACGGATTTTAACGAAAACACTAAGAAGGAATTATATTATATTAAACTTTCTTTAACAAAATTTCCCACCCACGACACCGACCGTATTTGCACTACAACTGTGTGGTAAAGACGTTGGTACTCTCGCAGAGACGTACTTCGAATGGAGGTGTGCGCGCCTCAAGGATTAAAACTCAACTGATGTGCACCGTATGGTGAATGAATCTCGTCTCGGTGTGGCGTGACCGACACCGATGGTGGATGTAAAGCGACTGTGTTGCAGCGTAATCACCCGCGGCAGTGATTGAACAATGACTGATCCCAATCAGGGATGAAAATTCGCATTTGGTATTTGCACAACGATCAACCAATCATCGTCGTGCTCTTTCACGCATTCCTCAAATTTCACGGCCCGTCGAGGTGAATAAACCATTTTAGTTAATTCGATGTGTCGATGGACAAGAGAGAATGCGAGAAACGAAACGAGAAGCGAAAGGATCCCGGGGGTGATTTTACTTCCCATGCATTGAACCAAAATCAATGGTGACCTGGTGACCTAGTTCGGTGACTGTGGTGTTCTCAGAGTGTAATGTACTCTGAGAAGATGAAATGAAATGGAATAGAAATTATTTGCAGCTATTCGCCTGGCTAAAGAGATCATTGATCCCAAGCGAATAGAGTGTCTGGGGGAAGTCAAAGGGACGCTAAATCGGCTACGGAAATATTACCGTGGGAAACAAATTAAATAAATCGATAATTTCCCCAGCGGTTGCACGATGATGCAACAGCGTCGCTTGCCTAGACTTTGCCGTTGCTAACCGACATGAATTGCGATTTCCGGTGAAAACCTCATGGGTTACGGTAATGGAGTTGCCGTATGGCAAAAAAGTTGTTAAATTCAATTATGCATTATCTGCATAGAATAATGAATTTAGCTATGCATCCTTTTGGGAAACATGATTTTCAGGTAAAATAGCTGGTAGAAGGAATTGGGGTTGAGCTGACGCGCTGTTAGCGGTCGAAATTAGGTTGGAATTGTGGGTTGGTTCTGCATGTAGTATAGAGAACCCCCGCAGACTATTCTTGGAGATTCATGGTATTCTTCCGCGCAATTCTGTTTCTATGCGCTCCACAAGACAATCCGACAGATCGCACCTATTAGTGGTTCATCTCCCGACGGCGCGATCATCCCTGCATCAAAACTCGTTCGGTTACAGAGCAGAAAAGGGGTAGAATTCCCTTCCCACGCGGGTATTTTCAGAGCTTTATAACCTGCAACTGTTCAAGAAGAACTGCTACGGTTGTTAAATGTCATCTTTGGGCGCCCTCTCGGCGCTACAAGTTCACCTCTCTTGAGAGAAGTACTAGCTGTATGCACAATTTATACCGCTTTAACTAAGAGATGGCGCCAGCGAAAAGTAAGCAGTGTATTGATTTGACATATACATAATTTTGTTCGTCTGAGATTTAACTACAAACACACATGTTGACTCCGCCAAAAACTAGCGTCTTTGTTTTATCGTGCAGTGATCATGTCGAGTTTTGTGCCTGAAAAACAGCATTTCCGACATGCATTGCTTTTCTTATTTAATCAAAAGAAAAAGGCTTGTTGAAAGTCATCCTTTGCCGGTAGAAACAGATAGTGAACACGCTCCATTAATTAGAACATGTGAGACATGGTTTCGGCAATTTAAAAGTGGTGATTTCAATGTGAAAGACAGTGGTCGTTCTGGTAAACCACAAAAATGTGAATAAGAGCAATTGATGGAGTTATTGGATGATGACCCAACTCAAACTCAACGGCAACTAGCAGAAATATTACATGTGTCACAAGAAACAATCAACAGACATTTACGAGCAATGTGGAAGATCAATACCAGATGGATGCATACGTTTTTTTTTTCGGTTTAACTAAGAGATGGCGCCAGCAAAGCTAGGAAAAGACGCCTTTATAACACTTGAATGGGATATCCTTCTGCATCCGCCGTGCTCGCCGACTTGGCGCCATCTGACTATCACCTCTTCGCATCAATGGAGCACGCGCTCGCAGAGCAGCACTTCAGCGATTTCGAGGAAGTAGGAAAATAGCTCGACGAATTGTTTGCAGTGAAAGTCAAGCAGTTTTTCTGTCATGCTATTCATTAATTACCTGAAAGATGGGTGAAATGTGTAGAAGCCCGTGGCCAATATTTTGAAAAAAAAAATTAATTTCCCTAGATAATTAGGTTTTTTTTTTTTACCAAAGAAACCGGGAAAAGTCCATACCACTAGTGTATACATGCATGAAAAAATCGATTGTAGTGATTAAATCAATTAATACAAAGAGCTACTGTGCATCACTTCTCTCTAAGATATATATAGTGTATAATTTTAAAAGATATTCTTCGCGATACCATCAGGGAATCTCAAACCACCCCTTTACACAATTCGCTGTTTAATTATACCAATAAATAACTTTAGTGTATCATTGAAAAGTTATTTAACAAAAGATGGCGGCACAACATACCTGTCCCTATATTCACATACTTCTTAATGCACACAAAACAAATCAGTCCATAGCCAAATAAAGACATAACAATCTGTCATCTATCATTAGCTACGAAACCAATTAAAATATTACGATTTCCTGTACCAACTGTCCGTTTAAATGTCTCAATCATTCGCAACCTGTCTCGCTGCAATCGCACATTTGCGGTCCGATATGAGAGTCTTCGAATCGCCACCACCGACAAAGTATCTGCCACGCCTATCCTCTCAACCAACTAATGGTTTTCGCATTACGAAAAGACTTATCTTGGGGCGACGAATTCAGAGTCGACTCGGCATACCTTGCAAATGACCATACTTATGACTACTCGGTAGACTGAGGTACTCCTGAATTTCGATGCCAATCATTGCCTATATTTATCTTAAGTGAATCTTGCAATTAAGAGTGTACTAAGTGAGATAGCCTGCGAATGAGGTGCATCAGCCATCAGGTGCGGTAGCCTCAGTTATGTTTTTGACACAAGCTTAAAACGTGAGGATCCGTCGCGTCAAGTTCTTGAGGAAGACGATTGATTAATGGGTATAACGTAGTAATGAGCCGCAATGTGCGAATAATTGTCGAATAATGGAAGACATTAGGATAGGTAAACCTTGAGTTTAATATAAAGAAAAATGTGAATCTGTAAGCGTGTTATACACATGGTTGTTGGTATTGCCATTCCCGAGGAAAACCCATATTATGTTTACTGCTAAGTTTCATTTATGATTTTAAATAAGAAATAGACTAAAGCTTGAATTTAGGACTCTTATACCACTATAATAGGTTATACTTTTGTACCACTATAATATGGTTTCCATTAAACTATCCTCCAAAAATTAGTTCGTAGAAAATGTGGGTGCTAGCCTTGGTCTCAGCGAAAAACAGTAAGAGAACATACAATCATGCTACAGGCTATATCAACGTCTTGGGATTTCTGTTCTCAAATGGAAAAAATGCTGCTCAAGCTATGGAATTGATTAATTCGACTTTGGGTGAACATCCTGTGAGTCATTCAACAGAAAAAAAAATGGTTTCCAAGATTCCGTGAAGGAAACTTTAGTCTTAAGGACGCTCCACGTCCAGCTGCAGTTAAAAAAATTTGACGACGAAGAACTTCAAGTTTTGCTGGATGGAAATCCATGTCAAACTCAAAACGAGCTTGCAATTCAGTTAGGAATTTTTTTTTTTTTATTTTTTTTTTTATTAGACTTCTCTCGGGAGAAACGAACCTATAGCGTCGAGTGGGCGCCCCGAGATTCCATCAAATAACGGTTGCAGTTCTTTTTGAATAGTTGCAGGTTGTAACGCTCCGGGAACACTTCCGTGGGAAGGGACTTCCACAGCTTCCCCGCTCTGTAACGGAACGAGTTCTGATACAGGGATGTTCGCGCCGTCGGGAGATGAACCACAAACGGGTGCGATCCGTCGGATTGTCTTGTGGAGCGCACATAAACCGAATTGCATGGAACAATGCCAAGAATCTCCGAAGAACAGCACCCGTGATAATATCTGTAAAGCAGACAGAGGTCGGCCACGCGCCTTCGATGTGATAGCGACTGTAGTCCCGACGTCAGCGCCGGGTCCCCGATCAGGCGTGTCGCTCGTCTTTGTACGCTCTCAAATAGGTTGAGGGTATGTTTAGGAGCCGAGCTCCAAACATGAGAACAATATTCGAGCGCCGGTCTAATTTGAGATTTATATAGGAGAAGAAGTTGGGCCGGAGTAAAATATTTCTTGGCTCTAAAAAAATAATTCAGTTTTCCTGAGGCTGATCTGCCGATACCCGATACATGTTTATGCCATGATACATTTCCACAGACCGTGACGCCGAGCAATTTCAAACTTTCCCCAGCCTCGAGGGCCCGGCCACTCATCATCAGCTGTGGAACCGATGATCCAGTTTTCTTTGTGAATGTTGGATACTGGGTCTTCGTTGCGTTGAAGTCGACAAGATTGGCCTTTCCCCACTGCAGGACTTTATCCAAATCCTCATTCAGAGAATCAGTCTGTCTACATCTCAGCTGGTGCGACGTTGATGCACCAATCGGCCAATCACTCGAAAAGGAGGCAACAAGCGTACTATCATCCGCAAAACTGAACACTTTGTTATCCGTTGTCTCCAACAAATCATTTATGTGAAGCAAAAACAAAGTTGGAGCCAAAATAGAACCTTGGGGTACCCCCGAATTAAAAGGATACAGATCCGAACACTCGCCGTCCACAACAACCCGGATCGATCGATTCTCGAGGAAGCTCCTCGTCCAGTCGCAAAGCTGTTGGGAAAGTCCATATGAACGAAGTTTGCTCAGCAATGTCCCGTGACAGACGCGGTCAAAAGCCTTGAAGATATCCAATGCGACCGCCCTTGACTCACCATGCCCCTCAATCGCAGATGTCCATATATCGGCTATAAGTGTCAAAAGGTCGCCCGTGGACCGCCTGCCACGTAATCCGTATTGACGATCATTCAGAAGTCCGTTGCACTCCAAATACTTAACCAACTCTGTATTGATGACTTTTTCCATTACCTTAGATAAAATAGACAGTAATGCTATCGGCCGCTAATTTTGTGGGAGACACTTTTTGCCCGTCTTTGGGATTGGCTGAACTCGAGCGATTTTCCAGCAGGCAGGAAAGGTCCTACGTGCATAAGATAAGCGGAAGAGTCTGGCAGGAACCGGCGATAGTTCTGGAGCACAGTTCTTAAGGACCATTGCTGGTATTCCGTCCGGTCCGGTTGCCTTCCTACAATCCAGTTCACGTAGAATGCGATGAATAGTGCGCGGACGAAATCTCACATCCTGCATCGAAGGCTGTACCGGCGAGATCACAGGTGGCTCCAAAAGGCCGGGATCGAGGTTTGAATTCGTGGAAAATAAATTCGCGAACACATTAACTTTATCCTTTGGATTCGTGACTAATGTCCCGCTGTCTGTCACCAACGGGGGGAAAGAGGAGGAAGCAAAGTTACTGCTGACAGCCTTTGCCATTGACCAGAAGGAGCGCGAACCAGTTGGGCACCGAAGGAGCTTATTGATCACCCTGTCGTTGTTAGCTTTCTTCGCGGTATCAATCGCCTGGTTGCACGCGTTTCTGATTCTGACAAAATTCGTTCTGTTAACATCGGTGGGATTGGAGTGCCACTGCTTAAAAGCTCTATTTTTTGCCGCTGTAATCAGCTCGCATTTTTTCTCAAACCAAGATTTATCAGACGAACTTCGTTTGATGGAATGTGGAATATACATCTCCATCCCCAGAAGAATAATCTCTGATACCGACTCCGCGCAAGCGTTAACATCGGAGTTTCCGAAGCACACCTCCGACCATGGAAAGGATGCGAAGAAATCTCGCATATCGTCCCAGTTAGCAGCTCCATACTTCCATACATGGCGAAGCCGCCTAGGCCGGTTATTCGCTTGGTATGCAAGTGCTTGTGCGACAGATACCAAGCAGTAATCTGAGTTTCCCAGTGGCGCAGAAACCTCCACGGTATAAATACTCGGTTCGGGTGTCAAGAACAAATCCGTGGTGTTCGCATAATCGCCTCGGGCACCCGCCACTCGTGTGGGCTCCCCCACGAGTTGAGTCAAGTTGTGGCTTACAACAAACATCTCCGCCAGCCTCCCAGCCTCGTCGGTCCTGTTAGAATGGAACAACCAGTCGGAATTGTGCACATTAAAATCGCCAAGGACAACAATTTCAGAAGCTGGGTGGTTGATCTGTATCCAGTCGACGGTATATGAAAGATGTTCGAAAAATGTCGCCGGTCGATCGTCATTCGGGGAGCGGTAAAGGCAACAAAGAAATTTAACGGAATTCCTCAGCACGACCCTCAACCACATGTTGTCTATATTATTGGGTTCCAACGCCTCCATCCGCTGGCAAGCCAGATTGGACCGCGCGAAGACGCAGACTCCGCCCTTAAAACGGAATCTCGAATGTAAGTCGTATCCTGAGCAACGAAGATATATCGAATCAGTTGACGAATCGACCTGAGTCTCAGTTAGGGCAAGGATATCAGGTTTCGTTGTTTGCAAATATTGGTGGACGGCGTTTACATTTCTCACCAAACAAAGTCACTTCGATTGCATGCAACAGGAAAGTTTAGTGGTGCTACCACCCTATATATTGGGTTAATTCAAGCAATATAAGTACTTATAAGCTAAGTATATATAACTTTACAAACTAAAAAACGTAAGAAATAACTTAACCAAACGTAACCTAAGGTTAACAGAACATATTAAGAACGCAAGAGTAGGAGCGGGGGTGGGGGCAGGTTAGAGAGGAATGTGTAGAAAGAGCCGCCTAAGATTAGTGGTGAAATGGTTTAGGAGGCGGTGCTTGAAAATGTGGATAGAGAGGTGGAGTTGCAGTTGACATTTCTCAGCATCCGCGAGAGGGGCTCATTAAAACCATAAGGGGGTTGGTGAGGGGGAATGTAGAGAAAGCGAGGATTACGCGTGTTTCAAGGGTTTGTGTTCAGAAGAATTAAATTAAGGAGGTAGGCGCAATCGACCGAGCCAGGGAGGACACGTTGAATGAACACTATGTCAGCCAGGTCCCTGCGCTCTTCTAGGGTCCTAAAGTTGATTAATTTGAACCGAAGAAAGCGATGTTGAATACTTTCGATTCTACGTATATGTGTGGGGGTTCTCTACATTGCGCTGAGAACCAACCCACAATTTCAACCCAATTTCGCCCGCTAACCGCGCACCATGCCTACCCCAATCCCTTCCATCGGCCAATTTCACCTGCAAAAGATATCTCCCCAAAGGACGTATGGGGGTAAAAGTATGGTGTGCGGGCGTACTGCGCTGGTTCACTTCTCTCGCACGATGTCATTGCCCGGAGATTGTCACAAATGTGGATTATTTTTACTTCACTGTCTTTCGTCATGTACCGTCAAGGGTACTGTTTCACGAAAATGTCCTCGCATACAACTTCACAGTCAATTGACTGCAAAACTACGCCACTCGCGGTTAACAATAAACAAAAAGGAAACCCACGGTCCAAATTAAATAAATTCTCTTTATTGTCATTAAAACGTATTAGCTTATAAAACTTATACACAAATGAACACAAAACTATTGATTATTGTTCTGACAATTAACTTAGAACGATTAATTGTCGTCTGCGGTAAAGTTACGTAAACTAGTAATTAAAAAGGTGGCGACACTTCTTGTCTTTAATTTAAGTTATAGTATAGAACATTTACACAGTTATAGTTATCTTAAAACGATTAATGAACATTTACACAATTATTCTAAAACAATTAAAAGTTACGTAAATTAGTAATTTAAATTGTGGCGACACCTCTTGTCTTTAATTTAAGTTATAGTATAGAACATTTACTTTGGCTATTCCGATTTGATGGCACAACCGTACGTTGTGGCTACTAAAACTCGACTCGACTCTGTATGTTTATTTAACGTGGAGGCCCGACTTGCCTCCACGGAATCCAGATCGCGATTAATTATTTTATCCGAAGCGACAGAATACCAAAAATTCCATCCATCGCTTCGGTGACCATATAAGGTATCATCCTCGCATTTGGTCCAGCAAAAAAGGGGTGAAACACACACACGATTATCGTCTCTGCAGCTTATGGCGTGTGTGTGTCCACAAGCATGCGGACCGGGGATCGATCAAATCTACAAGGTGAACATTAGCTGGCACGGTTGCAGCTGGTGCAAATATCTCTACATAGGGATTGAAGTATTTGCACGATCAGCGACTGCGTGAAGTATTTATGTCGATCGTGCACATGTTTGGTGGCATGTCCCGTAGTCGAATTCTCGATGGAGGTTTTCCATTTTGAGAACTCGACTTGCGTGGGCAATCAGCCATATGCCTTCATGTATTTGTTGATCGGATGACCGATCGATGTAGGCATGTATGCTAAAGGGAAGATAAAACATTTCCTGCATGTCTGCGGCTGGCGCGTAAGGGTATATCTCCTGGATATTGTTCTGACAATGTTGGTTGCTAGATGGTGCAACCAAATTGCTCTTACGTGTGGAAGATGCCTGTTATATGATGGAAATCGATCCGAGACATGTTCAATGGATTGGTTCAGTTCATGTTGGTTGCATGATGATAAGACACATGCCTCTTTGGTGCTGATGGATTTGCTTCAGCAAATATTGTGATTTTACAGCGTTTTAAGGCTTTATGGTTCAACTATATACAAGTAAGTACTTGCTTTACAGGTTTTTGTATGCCCTAGATGGGAGTTTTTACATGGTTAATGGGAAGATGATTGGTGGCGTTCAAGGGAAGCGCCACAGACGCATAACCTGAATTCATTCTTCTATGCAGATAATGCATAACTGAATTCAGCCCCTTTACGCCATATGGCATCAATATTCATAAATCACATGAGATTTCTACCGGAAATGAAAAATCTCATGGTTGGTTAGCAACAGCAAAATCTGGGCAAACGACGCTGTTGCTATATAGCGAAACCGCTTAGGTTTTATCGAATTCTTTTAGTTTTGTTTCCACGCTAATATTATCCGAAGGCATCGCGCGTCCTTTAACCTGCGCCAGACACGCTATTCGCTGGGGATCAATAAACTCAGTAGTCAGGTGATTAGCACGGAAAATATACTTTTTCATTCCACCCCATTTCCCCTTCTCGGAGTGCACTCTGAGAGCAATACAAATACCAAACTGGGGCATGCGGTCACCAGTGGTTTTGCTTTCGTTGCACGCGAAAGCAAATTCAACCCCGAGATCATCACGCTCTCCGTTTCAGTTCTCACATTCTCTCTAAGTCCGTTAACTATTCTGTAAATTCGCAAGAGTTTATTCACCTCGATGGGCGTGGAAATGAGAGAATGCGAACGAGTGTGCGATCGAGGTTGGTTGATCGTGTGGGTAGAGAGAGTCACCAGTTAAGCTGCCAAGTCAATTTTCATCCCTCGTTGAACCAGTCAATTTTTAAACACGGAGGTGGGCACACCCAAATTAAACACAGTCTCTACTTAATTCAAAATTTATTCGGACGGCCATATATTTACAGTTCCAAAAAGCAGTTTAATTTTTTTTGTACAAAGTGAATTCGAATATAGCTATTAGTTCTGAACGGACTGTCATTTGTACCATAGCTGATCATTGCGAAGCTGCAGACAAAAGCTAAAGAAATTATGTAAACATTCTTAGAGCAT
Source organism: Microdon myrmicae (assembly GCA_963931805.1). Lineage (NCBI taxonomy): Eukaryota > Metazoa > Arthropoda > Insecta > Diptera > Syrphidae > Microdon > Microdon myrmicae. Next base: position 71,110,146 of record OZ007496.1, read on the forward strand.
TTAAATATCGATTAAGATTCGTTGCTAAAAGTTGTCGAAGTGCTTGTAGTTAAATGTATACATTTATTGTGAAGTATTTAGTGAGATGTTTGGATTGTTAATTGAACGTACTTAAATATGCGAGACTCACCAGTGAATTTAACCAGTTTGTAAACAAAATAAAACACAATAAGAAAAATAAGAAAACTCGTTTCAACAAGAGAAATAAAAAAAAAAATGTTCAACAAAAAATAAAAAAACGATGTTCAACAAAGCTAGTGCGTTTTATTATTTTTTCCTTCCTTGTTGGTGAACGTTTAGCAGTTCTATTTGCCCAGTGACGTGTTGGCACACATCTAACTTTAACCCCCGCATATGGGTCTTGTCAAAAGGGGATCCTACAAGGGTAGCATATTCTAGCAGGGAGCGGACGAAGATAAAATAAAGGGATCGAGTTGTGTAGGCGTCGGTGAATTTCTTAGACCATCGTTTCACGAACCCGAGAGAGTTGACTTTCCGGATAGTCTCGTCAATGAGAGAGAGGAAGTTAAACTGCCTGTCGTAAAGGATACCGAGGTCTCGAATAAATTGGACAATGGTCAGGGATTAGTTATGAAGGGAATAGGGACGCGAGGATGAGTGAAATACGCTCACCGGAAAAGGTTATTGTTTGGCGATGTTAAGTACAAAGCAATTTTTGGCACACCAAGCCGAGAAGCTGTCATAGTCTGATTACAGCAGTGCAGAATCAAGTGGTGGCTCGATGATCTTGTATATCTTGGTGTCATCAGCATATAGGGAAGCAGGAATTCTTAATGACCTTATAGCGGCAAGTATAAATACGAGAGGGACCAGTTGGCTTTCTTGAGGGTCCCCAGAGGCGGCAAAGAAGGGGTTTGATATCATGAACCTGAACCGAACTGAATGAAGCCTATCCTTTATATAGGAAGAGATCAATTTCAGCAATCCAGGGTCGAAGCCGAGAGCGAATAATAAAAAGAAGTGATTAAAAGGCGGGCAAACGGTGGCGAGTGGATTGGAAAGAAGTTCACGAGAAGACAGGGCTGGTGGCCGTCTATAGATGTAAAGACGAAAAGGCTGGTTGAGACTGATGTATTGATAGGGCATGTGGTAAATAGGAGCTCCGGCTGCCTACCCAAGACGTTTCGCACGGATTCGGACAGATACCGGAAGAAAGAAAACGGCTACTTCACACTGCATAGACTATCGTTCCGGGATTTTTAATGAAAACAAGCGCCTTTTGGTCAAAGTTATATAGGGTGGGCCATACATTTTTCCAAATGGCAACACTTGATTTCTTAAAAACCGCTAGAGGGGAGGTGGGGGGGGGCGAGTGAGGGGGGGGGCGAGTGGCGGGGACGATGTCATTTAAAAAAATAATTCAGTAAACGTTTGTTTCGTTAAATATATGATCAACAAAATAACATTTGTAGTTTTATTTCTATTCATGTTTCAAATGTGCAAACATTTACAGCCCACCCTATATAACTTTGACCAAAAAGCGCTAGTTTTGATTAAAAATCCCGGAACGATAGTCTATGCAGTGAAAATTAGCCGTTTGCCTTCTTCCGGTATTCCTCAACAAAGTTACCTTCGAGAGCGATACACTTGGTATATCGATTTTCCAACATTTTGATGACGTTTCTGTAGTACGAAAGCCTTCGAAATGCTCCTCGCTTACATTTAATCTGAATCTCTTTCCCTGAAGCCATCGTTTGGGGTTTGGGAACAGATAATAGTTATTGGGGCCAAGTCTGGAGAATACGGTGGGTGTTCAACCAATTCAAATTGTAAGTCCAATTTGACTATCGCTTTCAAGAACGTGTGTGGCGGTGCGTTATCTTGATTGTACACAACTTTCTTTCATTAGGGGCCGTTCTTTCTTTATTTCGTCGTTTAGTTTATCCAATAACGCTACTTAGTAACTCTCTGTGACTGTTCTTACCTTCTGTCGGTAATCGATGAAGATTATGCCATGGGCATTCCCAAATAGGAGGTCATAACATTCCCGGTCAAGCTCTGCTCCTTTCGCCGTTTTGGTCGGTGTTTGTGGCTTCCCAACCACTCTCCACACTACCTAATGGATTCAGCCGGTAAAGAACCCGCGATGCATCCATCATCACAAAACGTCGAGAAAAGTCGGTTCGATTACGCTGCAACAACACCAAAAGGCGGTCGATTCATCAACACATTGCTGTTTTTGGTCGACGGTCAGCAAACGCGGCACCTATCGCGCCGATAGCTTTTTCATCTCCAAAAGATCGTGCAAAATGTATCTCGCCCGTTCTTTTGGGTTGCTCGTGGCCTTAGCAATCCTGCGCCACTGCACTTCACAAACGATTTGATGCACTTGCTTTACGATTCCCGCATTCGTAACCTCTTTTGGCCCTCCAGACCGAGGTGTATCTTCCGTGTTTATACGACCCATTTTAAATTCACTAAACCCCCGATAAACGGTTGTTCTCGAAGGAGTGAATGTAATATAACATTTCTGCAATCATGGCAATGATTGTTATGAAACTTTTCCTATTAAAAAACAACGATTGATCAACATGCGATATTCCTCTTTTTCCATTTTTCTACGAGGGCGTGACGAAATGTTACGAAACTTGATACATAAACTAGTGACAGATGGGGCTCTCGAAATGGGTTATTTCTAGTGGCGCCATCTGTTAAAAAAACCCAGGTACTTTTCAGCCCATATAGTAGACTAACGGAAGGAAACAAGAAACGAAGAGTCGACATCTGCATGAATTTCCTTTCTCGATATAAAGGAAATAATTTTTTGCAGAAAACCGTTACGAGTGACGAAAAGTGGATTTTGTACGACAATCCTAAACGCAGCATAGCATGGGTTGATCCAAGCCAGCCAACAACACCAGTTTCAAAACTGAATATTCATGCCAAGAAAGAGTTGCTCTGTGTCTGGTGGGATTGGAAAGGAGTCATTTACTACGAGCTTCTGGAACCTCGTCAAACTGTTACATCTGAACCTTGTCAGGCCCATTTGATCGAATTAAGTAATGCAATAGAAGCGAAATGACCTTTTACTTAGTCCGTAAAGTGATATTGCTGCACGACAATGCTCGTCCACACACAGCAAAATTAACTTCATTATTACTATTTATTATCTATTGGCCTGTAGGAACCCGGAAGTTTATGACCTCGCCGACTCGACTCCGCCATCGTTCCCTGTCCTGTGCACTCTCCTTCCACGCCTAACCAGCCGATCCGATCTCCTCATGTTCAAACGTTTTATGAGAGCCCATGTTTCGCATCCATATAGAACAATCGGCATGATGATGGTTCAATAGACACGAAGGTTTATGTTACGTGATAGCAGTTTACTGACTGCGTGGCAACTAGCGTTGCCGGAGTGTAGTCTTTTGTTAATTTCCACCGACATTTCGTTACTGACCGTCACCTCTTCTGCCGCTTGCATGTTGATTTCACAGTTTTTACTTACAGTTTCTAGATTATCGCCCAAAACGGCGATGTCATCCGCATATGCGAGCACTTGTGTGATCCCATTCAGGGATGATCCAACCATGTTGTCGTCTTGTACCTTTCTGATGACATACTCGAGCACAAGGTTAAAAAGAGACCGTGGTAGACCATCTCTCTGCTTTAGTCCGTCCGGATTTCAAATGGTTCTGAGAGGTGGTTTTCTATTCGAACTCGCCCTTTGTTTTCGTTCATGCAAATTTGAATCAGGGCAGCATATTTTTTCGGGATTCCCAGCTCAACTACAATATGGTAGAGTCTTTGTCTTGCGACTGGGTCGTAGGCTTTTTTGAAGTCAACGAAGAGTTGGTGAACCGTTTCTCCGTATTCCCACTTCTTTTCCAGCAGTTGTCAGTTGTTCATACGGAATCCGCATTGGTACTCTACCAGTATTTCTTCTGCGTACGGGGTTATTCTCGCCAGTATGGTAGTTGTTAATATTTTGTATGTGGTTGGCGGCAATGATATTCCTCTGTAGTTTTCGCAGTCAGATCTGTCACCTTTTTTGAAAATGGGGACGACTATTGAGGTTTTCCATTCTTCCGCAGTGACTTCCTTATCCCATATTGCTTTGATGAGCTGGTGGATCTTTCGAGCGGTTGCTTCTCCTCCATGCTTCACAAGCTCTGCCGGTATGCAGTCGAGTCCGGGAGCTTTGTTGTTTTTCAATCGATTTATTGCGTCTACAACTTCGTTGAAAGATGGCTCTGATATTTGAGGCTCGGCTGTTTGTACGTCTGGCCCGTTTATTTGTAGTTGATGGGTGCGCACATTGAGCAGGTTTTCAAAGTACTGCGTCCATCTTGTCACGATATTGTTTATTTCTGTGACCAGACAGCCGTTTACGTCTCGAATTATTTTAATTGAATTTATGCCGGAATACATACCTCTCATATTCTTTGCTCTGGCATTTGCTAGAATTTTTTCGATCCGAGTCTTCTCAAATTCGCGATTTTTGCGTTTGAAAAGTCTCGTTGTCTCTTTCCGAATTGTCGCGTATCTTTCTGCGTTAGCTTCATCATATGCTTCTAAGTGGATCATTCTGAGGCGTTTACGTTGTTCGATCTTTGCCCTGCACCCATCGTCAAACCAAGGTTTAGACTTAATTGTTTTCTTAAATCCTAATACCTTTTGGGCTATTCGTTTGATTGTGTCTCTGATCGATGTCCATTGAGTGTCCACATTATTGGCTTCCTCCTCCTCACTGCTCCCATTCTCTAGGATGCTAAATCCATTCGTTAGTTCGTCTTGATATTCAGGCCTTTTGCGCAGGTCTTTTAGTTTATCAATGTCGAACTTTTTGCTAATCTCCCTTGATTGCCCATGTGGGATTACTGTGAGGCAACTCCTGATTTTGCCCATCACTAGAAGATGGTCGGAGTCGCAATCTGCTCCTATATATGATCTTACGTCAAGGATATGCGAGTGGTGTCTTTTGTCTATGAGGAAGTGGTCTATTTGGTTACGCGTTACGCCGTCGGGTGATATCCACGTGGCTTTGGGAATTTGCTTGTACTTGAACAGCGTGCTTTTCACTAACAGATCTTTTGACGCAGCGAACGTGATAATTCGAATTCCATTAACATTTGAAACGTCATGTAGACTTTCTTTACCGATAGTTTATTGGAAGATATCTTCCTTTCCAATTTTTGCATTGAGGTCCCCGATGTGGATTTTAACATCGAATGATGAGATCCCATCAAATACTTCCTCTAGGGTCTCGTAGAATGTGTCCTTTGTTTCTTCGTCCGTAGATTCTGTTGGGGGGTGTACGTTTATAAATACATAATTGTACCATGTTCCCTGTATTTTTAGCACAGACATTCGGTCATTAATAAATTTCACATCTTTTACATGGGGCGTAATCTTCTTGCTTATGATGAAGCCGGTTCCGAGGTTATGTGTATCGGTACCTCCACACACCAGTGTATATCCGTTGGTTTCGATTAATTGATGTGGGAGTCGGACTTCCTGAAGCGCGATGATGTCCATTTTATACTGTTTCGCGTTTTCTACGACCGTATGTATCGCGCCTGGTTTATATAACGTTTGAACATTCCACGTGCCGACGCGTATATCCCGGTTTTTCCGTTTTTCCCTACGTCTTCTTTTTGTCGAGTCGATGTTTTCTTGATGATTTGTTCCCTTATGGTAGTGTCGGCTCATCACACCTACGCCTACCGGGTTTTTCGTGAGATTTTTTTTTTTTTTGTGTATTGATCATTCATTTCGTGTGAACACTATGGGGTTGCAGATCGTCCGCCATATCAGAGCCTCTATTCGATATGGTAAGGTCTACTTACTGCTCTGATTCGACTCGGTGTCAGAGAGGCGCCGTTATAATACAGCTGGCTGCAAACCATCCAATGGGCACGGTGACGCGTAACAACCTGGATTTGGGGTGGTAGATCTTTGTGTGTTACTCCTCGCTAGCCTGTCTGACATGGGTGGCCCTGCTGGAAGCGCATGCTTCCTTCAGCACAGCCTAAGTGATTCATCGTAGTTTAAGCCCCCACACCACGTCAAGATTTCTACCAAGCGGGGGACTGTTATAAACAATAAATAAATATATTAACGACTTACTCTTTCTACTGGGGTTGTCCTGGTGATCGTTGTTCTGAACGGCGTTGCTGAGGTCCTGATCTTCTACTCCTTTCTGTCTCCACCGGTGGCTAGTACATATATAATGTACCACAAGACACAAATTGTCGCAATTGGTGATACGTGAAGCGGTCACGACTGCTGGGACGAGGGATATACACAAACGCTTTTGTTTCTTTAGTGTTTAATTTCCTTTATTTGGCACTTCACCATATAAGTTCAACATTGACATTTTACTTTCACTTATTGATATTAGAGTTTGATTGTATAAATGACTGTCCTGGTCACACGCTCACGTTCCACACACACGTTATTAATTTATGAATATAAATAAATTTCTGATTGCTTTTTAAAAGCGCACACTTCAACTTTTACCAGTGATCTATTCTAGATACTTCTTACTAGAGACTCTTATTACACTCCCGCGGCCGTACTTAACAGCGAATCACAACCAACTCCCGCGTCCGTTCTGGACTACTATCAAAAACCAACTCAACTCCTTTTTCGAGCGTTTGATCGCAGGAAAACCTGTTTCCTTTTTCGTTAACACAAGGCAACGTGTTAGGTTCCTTGGGCGATGATCGCACTCAATATCCTTTGTATTAGGATCTCTTTTGTGAGCCCGCGCATCCTTTGTCTAATCCCTAGGTATTTTACCTTGGATCGGCAATCGTCTGGAATCCCTTTAGTATTACCTGGGATTTCTCACAGTGCCCAGACTTGGCAATTTCTTTTTTACTGAACATCGGAGCCAAAGATATTTTTGTATCTTATGGCTATTGTTATTCAGCGAGTGTTTTTACCATCGCCGTCCTTTGTTCCGTATAGAAAATGTTTCCTTGAATGGAATTTAAGGGAACGGTGTCGCCGTGCATTTTATGCTTTTTACCAACTTTACTAGAGAGTTGGTCATCTGGTCCGCAGATTTGGAACCAGGGGAATTTACGTGCTGAACATCTGATTCGTATATCACGTTTTGGATTCATATTGAATTCAATATGGACAAATTGAACGTTTAGTTCAATTTCTTTGATATTGAATTTGATATGGGCAAATTGAACGTTTAGTTCAATTTATTTGATATCAATTTTGGTATTGGTCCGTTTATTGTATGCGGCAATGCTAGGGCTTGGGAAATGCTTCATCCTTTTAGTGGATGATTTTGCGTGTACCGCAATTAATTGGTGGAGACTGGCTCCAAAGAGGTTTGTATTTATGGGTGGGTGGATTTGGACGTAACAGGACAGCAAAATTAACCCAGGAACTAATCTTCTCCTTAGGCTGGGAAGTAGTCCGGCATGCGGCCTATTCTCCAGACTTGGCTCCTTCTGCTTACCACTTATTCAGATCGATGTCGTCTTATTCGAAAGACCAGCGGTTTATGAAATTTGAAGATGTGCGAAAATGGCTTAATGACTGTTTTGCTTCAAAACCACCAAGTTTCTATGGCGAAGGTATTCATCATCTATCCGATAAACGACAACAGACTATAGATGGCATTGGCAAATATTTTGGTTATTAATCTTTGTGTAAATATCTTTCCCAATAAAGTAGAATTTCACAAAAAAGGCGAGCTTTTACTTGCACATCAATTAATTAAATAATACAGAACATTAAAACGAATAACTGCATAATTGCGTTTTCACGAGAATAATCAACACAAACTCTATTTAAGACTACATTAATTCTATTGAATTTGGCAATTGTAAGTAAGGACCTCCAAGTCTATTAACCAAGAGAGGGTATAGCGTTTGAAATAATAGTGAAGAAGAACGTGTGATTCGAACTGACGCTATGACAGTTTGAATCACCAAAAATTTTACCTAAGCGTTACCCATCAGGCTACTGGCCGATTTTAGAATTTGATTTTTAAACTCGACTATACTCCACTGATGTGAATTGTTATGTTATCGCTAAGGTATATGGCTCTGATGTAATTTCTTATTCGATTTTTCGTTCGGTGCTCTTCACTATTTTACTTCTGAATTGTGTGTGTGTATCTGTTAGAGTCGCCACAAGGGTATATGGAAGACTATTGTGTGATATACGTTCCAATGTTGGCGTTTTTTTTTAAGACAATGTCACACATAAAAGCAGAGCATCTCTAGCGTGATAACCCAGACTTCCTCCTCGATGGACATACGATATAAGGAGGGAGAATATTATGAAATTGGTACTGTATTGTCCTTGTTTATGTTGCTCAGATGAGAAGAAGAATTAATCAAGCAGGTGGACATTCTGCATTAGAACAACACATAATCGGTTCAAAAGAATCAGTAATCTTGTCTAGTTCTGCAGGAAAGATATCTTCCTGACTGGAAGCTAAAATTTTCAAAAGCGGCCCCATAAATGGTTCATGATATAAAAGTTGATGCCTCGAGTAACTAACTAATAGTTCATACAACTCCTGTTGTTCAAACAACCTGCATTCGAATACCGTCCGGTAGTTGTTCCCTATTCGTACAACTTTTCCAATAAATGTTCGCTTAATATAAACTCCAAACATGCCAGTGGATTTGCGCTGGGCAATGATATCTACCAATTAACCAAATAATCGAAATGGGACACAAACCCAAGAACATCATCGTGGCTCGGTACGTTCTGCACATGTACCGTCATTGATCTTCATGTTTCGTTAACATGGTAGCCTTTAGTTTTTCCTTTAATCCTTGATAATAGATGAAGCTGAGTGAAATCCTTTCGAGAGGATTCCATGTTACGGTATGGTGGTTCGAAATTTTCAGATATAACCTTGATATGTTTGCTCTTTCGATTTCTTTGACTCGAGATTTAAGTTTTGCTCTCTGAAACCTCATTTTTTTATATCACAACTCGAATTACATCACTGTAATAAAATGTCTCTGCCCAGTGAAAATCCACGGGCACCTTGTTTGCAATTTATCGTGAGCAAAAATATATTGGCCAAGCTGTACGAATGGAGAACAACAAGCGGACAGTATTCGAATGCAATAATGCGATAACGCATCATCGTCGCACCAAAGTGCATATAAATAAGACTCCCTTTATCCAGACAAAATCCAACATTGAAATAAAGCAAATCTCATTGACTTCTCCAATAGAGAAACACAGGTTGTGAATACAACAAGAAAAAAAATATATCGCCTTGTAATTAAACCTAAGGAATGCCGAAATTTCCTCGACATCGCAGTCAATTGAATTAAACTTTCCAGTTTATACATGTCGTACGACTTTTTCAACTTAAAAAAAAAAACTTCTTTAGCCGGGTTCACTAACCCAAGCATGTGTATCCCCATAATTAGTCCCAGTTCCTACTTCCAGCAATTTACATTGAATCTGAAACGATTTACCACAACCAATCCCTCCCATAGGGGAATTCCCAATTCAGACTTCAATCGACTATATCATCTGCCTATCTAGGGAACACCCAAAGCTCCCTCGAGCAATAAGCAATAAAATAAAAGAGTAAAAAGCAAAACCAAAAACATTAACAATGCTTGAATTTTAATCCGAGTAACCTCGAAAGTTCCCCAACCATCTAGCACCTCTTAACATCCTGCAATTGGCTAATAATCGCTCCAATAATCGTAAAAAAGTTGTACATCGCCTCCGAGTCCCCATCCACATGCCAAGCGGAAGGAGAAGATTCCTGACTTCCGCCTCCATCTGCTCCTAGTTACGAGCTGTCGAGTGCTTCCATTTGTTTGGTGGCAGGTGGGGATTATGCTGATGTCGGCAAGGATTCAATCCTCTCCAAAGAGGCGGTGTGTCCCCAAACAACAACAACAACAACAGCAACAGCAGCTAGAACTGTAACAACTGTTCATAATAACTGTAATAGACGATATAACTTTCGCTTACGATTGTTGGATTATCATTGGTGCGCCTTGTCCTGTTGGTCGCGTTATTAAAAGGCCGTCACGGTAAAGTTCAGCATTGGGTCCCTTATGGACCACTCAAGAGATTATCCCTGCATGCCAGAATCCTGTTTCTGTTCACTTTTTGAATGTTTGTGTGTGTTATTTTTTTCTGCTGTGTTTTGAGTCTTCATTGTATTCAATTTAGGAAGACTATGTGACCTTTTTGCCGCATACGACTCAAGTGGTCTGGACAATTGAACAATTCAGACTAGAAAATCCGTGATGATGTACCAATTCGGTGGAGACTGCTTTGATCGGCGATTACGGCTTTCGAGGACCCTTGAAGAGGATTCAGCTGTCTATATAATGGGGGAGCACTGAAGTGGGTGTAATTAAATTTTCCATTTTGCTTTCACTTTTACAAGGCTGCGAAATGGAAGGTGTCCATGTTACAAAGTAAATAAAATGAGAGTCTATTGATAGGTCCTTATGACATGTGATTTCCGTCCATCCAGTCAGACTTTCAATGGAATTTTTAATTTGAATTTAAGTAACAGCAAAGTTCCTGTGGAGTAGAGAGCGAGGGGGCACAAGTTCATTACAGACGCCAAATGGAACCCTTGGAAGGGCTGAATATTTGTTTATCGATATGGCGGAAATTTTAACATATCAACTTGGATATATCCTTCATGGGGATTTTGGTTGTGAATATTTACAATATGATGGAAAATAGCGAAAGAGAGAAAATTGCGTCTGGAATTTATTAATAAATGTTCCTCTGAGCCATGAATTATTTCTGAGAGAGAATATACGTACGAGGGTTGCCTTTTATATTTCGGGATTAGAGAACAAAAACAAATATTGATCATCGAAAATCACTTAATTGTTTTTCAAAATATTCCCCATGACGATCTATACACTTTTGCATGCGTTTGAACCAATTGTCGAAGCACTTTTGCCACTCTGATTGAGGTATCTCCAACACATGCATTCTGAATGCAGCAACCGCTTCTTCAGGTGTCGAAAAACGTTGACCTCTCAGTTTGTTTTTTACGTACGGGAATAAAAAAGAAGTCATTCGGTGCCAAGTCAGGACTATACGGCGGATGACCCATCAAATCGATGTTTTGGGTGCTCAAAAATGCAGTTGTCGCAGCCGAAGTGTGAGAGCTCGCATTGTCGTGGTGAAGAGTGATCCGTTTTCGGCGGTTGGTTTTCCTGATTTCTTGGAAGACGACTGGCAAACAAATGGTTGTGTACCACTCATAATTGACTGTTCTGCGTTGTTCTAGTGGTACGGTTGCGACATGTCCAGTTTTTCCGAAAAAACAGGCGACCATTTGCTTGCAAGTGCTTCGTGCGCGAACAACTTTTGTTGGATTTGGCTCATCTTGAAACACCCAGACAGTCGACTGCTGTTTACTTTCGGGCTCATACACGTAAATCCACGATTCATCACCTGTCACGATGTCATAGACGTGTTTTGAAGCACCGCGACCGTATTTTTTGAGCATATCTATCGAGCCTTTTTTTGGGCGATTGACAAATTGTGTGGGATCCAACGCGAACAAATTTTTTTGACAGTCAAATGTTTATGCAATATTGAATGTATGCTGGTCCCACTAACGCCTAAGGTTGTCTCAATCTCACGATAGGTCACATGACGATCTTCCAATATCAGTTCGCGCACAGCATCAATGGTTTTCGGAACAACAACTGATTTTGGACGACCTTCACGAAATTCATCTTGGAGTGAACTACGACCACGATTTAATTCACCATACCATCGATAAACATTGGTCCTTGATGGAGCTTCATCGCCAAAAATTGAATTAAGTTCATCCATGCACTGTTGCTGAGTTAATCCACGCCGAAATTTGAAAAAATAATCGCACGAAAATGTTGACGATTTAATTCCATTTTTAGGCCGAGATGAATCTTTTAAGTTACTGTAAACAACACAAATAGCGCTCGTATGTCAAAACGTTCTGAGTGCGTATAACCTATAAATGCCCAACTTTACGACAGAGCTGCCAATTGCCGGATTGCAACACTAGGGCTGCCAAATCCCGAAACATAAGAGGCAACCCTCGTATAAGGAGTATATTATGAAGATTTAATAATGGTGGGGATATTCGGATTAAATCCACACAATATGGATTTACATTATACATTAAACTTTCACTAAAAAAAAAATAAGAGGGTGTAATATCAGTGGGTTGATTTATGGTTGTAATTTTACATGTCACATTGTGAATAAATAAACTTAGGTAAAGTATTACTAATTCGTACCTTTTTAAAACCGAAACTTACTTAATTCCTTCCTGACTTGACTCAGCTCATGGAGGAACCCATGCGAGTGCCGGATGCCCGAGGTGATTATGCGAGCATCCTGGATCTGTTTTTGACTTCCGAATCGAGTACTTATACCACTTGCATTTCAAGCGAATAACCGCTCTAGACAGCTTCGCCATGTATGAAGGTACGGGGCTGCTAACTGGGACGATTTTCGAGATTTCTTTGCATCTCGCGATGGAGATCTACATTCCATATTCCAGCAAACGAAGTTCATCTGATAAACCTTGGTTTGATAAAAAAAACAGAATAGGGCTTTTAAACAATGGCGCTTCAATCCCACCGATGTGAACAGAACGAATTTTGTTAAAATCAGAGACGCGTGCAACCAGGCGATTAATACCGCGAAGAAGGCTTACGACGACAGACTGACCAATAAACTCCTTTGCGGTTCGCGCTCCTTCTGGTCAATGGCAAGGGATGTTAGCGATAACATCGCTTCCTTCTCTTTCCCTCTGTTGGTGATGGGCAGCGGGACGTTAGTCACAAATTCAAAGGATAAAGCTAATGTGTTCGCGAATTTATTGACCGTGAATTCAAACCTCGACGCCGGTCTTTTGGGGTGGACTGTGATCCTGCCGGTATGGTCTTCGATGCGGAATGTGAGGTTTCGCCCGCATACTATTCAACGTATTCTACGTGAACTGAATTGTAGGAAGGCAACCAGCCCGGACGGAATACCAGCCATAGTCCTTAAGAACTGTGCTCCAGAACTATCGCCGGCTCTTGACAGACTCTTTCGCTTATCTTATGCACGGAGGACATTTCTTGCCTGCTGTACAAACGCTCGAGTTCAGCTAACCCGAAAGAAGGTGAAAAAGTGTCTCCCACAAAACTACCGACCGATAGCATTACTGTGTATGTTATCTAAGGTGATGGAAAAAGTCATCAATACTGAGTTAATTAAGTTTTTGGAGTGCAACAGACATCTGAATGATCGTCAATACGAATTCCGTGACAGGCGGTCCACGGGAGACCTTTTGACACTTATAGCCGATATATGGACATTTGCGATTGAGGGGCATGGTGAGTCAAGGGCGATCGCATGGGATATCTCCAAGGCATTTGACCGCGACTGGCACGGGACATTGCTGAGCAAACTTCATTCATATGGACTTCCCCAGCAGCTTTACGACTGGAAGAAGAGCTTCCTCAAAAATCAATCGAGCCGGGTTGTTGTGGACGGCAAGTGTTCGGATCTATAACCTGTTGATTCGGGGGTGACTCAAAGTTCTATTTTGGCTCCAACCTTATTTTTAATTCACATAAATGATTTGTTAGAGACAACGGATAGCAAAGTGTTCATTTTTACGATGATAGTACTCTGGCGGTTCTACGAACCGGACAAACCACAGTAGGCTGAAACACATGTCGTTCCACCAAGGAACATACTCACCCTAGCATAAACCTCACGTGCCCACAGACGGGTGCCCCCCCCCCCCCCCCCCCCCCCCCCCTCCAGGGTCCATCCTTTCGCCTAGCCAAAGGTGACATTCATACTAGTGTCAACAACCCCACTTATCCACAGATACGTGGGCCCTAAGTCTCGAATAATTCATAACGCCTGCACGGTGATCGAAGGACACGACCCAGTATAGAAATTCTGTATCATTCCATTAGCTGGATAAACACAGCTGCGCCAGATGTCGACAAACATCAAATCCCCGGCGATAAGCAAATTGCCGTAAAACAATCCATTGGCTAAACCTTTGACCCTACCGCAATGCACTTCGCCTAAACAAAGGACTTTGCGGAGGAACAGCAATAAACTAGCAAACACTGTTCCCATAGGGCAAAATAAATACAATTATCATAACCGGCGATAATTACCACGATCCCAGAGATCGCCAAGGATAATAAACCACACACTGGAACATATACAAAAGCGATGCCGCAGAAGGTGTGAAAATGCCGGCGATCCTAGGAAGATCTCCGGCCACATGGGCAGCAGCATCCGCGTCGGAGAGATTTTTGATGAAGAGAGATTCTCGGTTAACGGAGAATCACCAAAAAGGAGAACAATCGGGTGATTCGTGACACCCCCTAAGGGAAATTTTATTCAGTTTAAGAAAATCCGCTAACGAAGGAGAGTTGCCATTCGCAGCGGAAGTATCGGCGAGTTTTTTTTAAAGAAACGAAGAAAGTAGTCCAGAGTGTGTCGGCGCGAGTTCTCCTTAAATAAATAAATACGAATAAGCGAGTGATAGTGTGGTGGTTAGTATACCCGCCTGTCACGCGGAAGACCGGGGTTCGATCCCCCCGTCGGGGAGCCTCTGGCCCAAGACTAATGACCTTGCCCGGAAAAATAAATCATTATGGAAAATTTAACAAGCCTCGGGACTTGCTAAATAAGGCCAAGACCGGTTCCCGGTTGTAGTGCCGATGATGATGATGAATAAGCGAGTGGAAGAGTAAGAACAAATAATAAAGAAACGAAATAAATCAGTCTAAAATTCATTGTTTGATTCGTGAACAGTGTTCGGCGGAACACCGCAGCCGTTTTGTTTTTAAAAAAAATCCGCCAAAGTACGCTTGTTTCCTCTTTTTTGAGTGTTCGGCCGATTGGTGCATCAACGTCGCACCAGCTGAGATATAGTCAGATCGACTCTTTCAATCGGGATCTGGATAGGGCCCTGCAGTGGGGAAAATCCAATCTCGTCAACTGCAATGCAAGGAAGACACAGTTTACAACATTCACAAAGAAAAGTAGATCAGCGGTTCCACAGCTCATGATGAATGGCCAAATCCTCGAATGTGGGGAAAGCTTGAAGTTACTCGGCATCACGGTCTGTGGGAATGTATCGTGGCATAAACACGTGTCGAACATCGCCAGGTCAGCCTCTGGAAAACTGACTTATCTTTTTATAGTGAAGAAATATTTTACTTCGGCCCAGCTTCTTCTTCTGTATAAATCTCAGATTAGGCCGGCGCTTGAATATTGCTCTCATATTTGGAGCTCGTCTCCTAAGAGGACCCACGGCCTACTTGAGAGTGTGGCGTTTCTAACAGATACACACGCAATACACAAGCAAATAGTGAAGAACACCGAACGAAAATCGAATAAGAAAATGCATCAGAGCCGTATACCATAGCGATAACATAACAATGCCACATCAGTTGAGTGTACTTGAGTTTAGAAATCGAATTCGTATGCGCGGCCAGTAACCTGATGGGTTGAGCATTGGTTCAATTTTTTGTGATTCTATCTGTCATAGCGTCAGTTCGAATCACACGTTCTTCATTATCATCGCAAACGCTTTAAGAGCATATAGATACGAGGGATCCGCCGACCTCTGTCTGTTTTACACATATTATCACGAGTACTGTTTGTGGCGGTTCCGCCAAACCCCACGGCCCACTTACCTAAAAAACCCCCCATACCCGCAACCTAACTCCCATTGTCTTCCGCCAATGCAATCGCATTGGCACCTGAAAATATTTTCTTTTCCAAGGACATTAATGCATACAAACATTAACTAAAGTTCCTAAAATGAATTTTTCCATGCATCAACGCATCGGCAAAAATGTTCCCAACAAAGAATTCTTAGCATTCATAATCCAATGCATCACTAGAATTCGCGGGAAAACTATTCCGGCACCATTGTTTGCCAAGCAATTTTGTCCCTCATGTGCACCCTAATCTTCCCACATGCACATATCTTGCAGAACCTTTGTCCAAGGGACGAAAGCAAATACACGTATCTAGCGTCTAGTGCCATAAACTAAATTCCTTATCATGTAAACCTGCATAAAAATTCGATCCCTTTTCACTCAGCAAGATACGGTACACGACCACCCATCGTATACCAAAATTGCTATAGCAACACGGCTATTTACCCAGCTGCAATAGATTCACCCATGATTTGTTTTCCTACGAACATACAATCACAACTTCGTGCTTAGCCACCAAACGAATTATCCAGCATATCCAAATGCAAACAAATTCGTTTTGACCACCGACCCAAGAGACGACATACAATTTTCATTGTATAAAGTATTGCAACCATTAGCACCTTTCCCAATGTCTATTGGTGTATTTACACAAGGGCATCACCCATCTAAGACTTTTATGATGCCCTCGTTTCATCTTATCTCTTTCCACATTTCTTCGATGTATCGTCGTCTATTTATTTAGACGCGATGCACTTCACGGTCAACCATCTTCTCGATCCCTTTGTCCTTGCCGCCTGCCCTTCTTGTTGTGCCATTGCCTCCACACACGTGTAAACAACACAGATCTGAACGATCACACGCATACCACCATGATCTGCATTACAAGATCTGGTTTTCTATTCCACAAAGAGAGACTTTACGTCTCTCTTGTGGTAGGTAAAACATATCCTTAGTGGAGAGGATATCCACCACCACCGAATCAAGGGTGAATCAAGAACCAGATTCTAACTCTCGATTGAGTCCATTTCCACCCACCGACTGAGCAGGTCGCATCACTCCCGCTCTCCGCCGGCTGTGCAGATGCGTAAACTCGCGAGTCGTCGATTTAAATCCCCGAGTGATAACTAAATAATTGTTACTTTTCTGTATAGACAGTAGTTATTTTCTTGAAGATTCAACCTTCCTGGTTCACATTTAATGTTTGAAAGTACTTTCGTAAAGTGGTGAACGTATAACAACTAGCAGACGTGTTGGCAATCGTGTTAAAATTACTGAAGGTCAAATAAATTAAAAACTAATTACGAACGACTGGTGTTTTCTTTACTTACTCCTGGTGTGGTCGTTGCGTCGTCGAGTTCGGTTTGTGCTTTTCCGCGGCTGAACATTCGATTAGTGGTGGGGAGTGAAGTGAATCGGCTGCCCGTGTCCGGCACAGTACTTCCTCCCCACATGTTCTTCGGAGATTCGTGGCATTGTTCCGCGCAATTCGATTTATATGCGCTCCACAAGACAATCCAACGGATTGCACCGATTTGCGGTTCATCTCCCGACGGCACGGACATCCCTGCAATAGAACTCGTTCCTTTACAGGTCGGAGAAGCTGTAGAATTCATGCGTGTGCATCAACTTTTTGGTGCCACCTCGAGGCGCCCACTTGGCGCTATACGTTCGCTTCTCCCTAGAGAACTATAAAAAAAAATTTGAGGTTGTAATTTACCATAGCGGTGTGAGGCACAAAAAAATCTCGTTAAAGCCCGAGGCAAGGAGAAAGAGTGGCATGATGGTCTTAACGTCTTCTTCTTCGTTTCGATAGTTCCTTATCATTATTATATTGCGTTGTACCGCATGAAATATTCGGTTTTCGCTCAGTCGAAAATATGAAGTTCTCGAGTGAACATCTGTGCCAGAACGTTAAATTTTCTTTTTATATAAAATAAAGTGGTACGTGTGCTTGACGTGTGAGAATTTTAGGGTTCGTTACAAGTACAGTTTTTTTTTCTAGGAATTGTTTACCATGCTGTCGGCAGTTCAAATTCGAACCCTCTTCCTTTATGAATTTAAAATGGGACATAATGCGTCATTGGCAATGACTCATTTGAGGACGTAGCGGTTAACGAACGTTGATTTGGAAAGTTGCGTTCGGGAGATTTCAGCCTCGAGAATGAACCACGTAAGAAGGCGGAAACGTTAGATGACGACGATATTTTAAGAGCAACGGTGGATGCGGACTCAACGAAATAGGTGCGGGAGATTTCACAAAGCTCGGGAGTATCCCCGATGACAGTAATTCGATACATTTCTTTCATAGGAAAGGTAAAGAAACTAGATAAATGGGTACCCCATGAACTGAAGGAGTCCCAAAAGCGACGGCGCTTGGAAATTTACGCATCGCTTCGATTAAGAAACCAAACTGAGCTGAACACAGCGCACAGCCGATTACCAAGTCACATGAGATTTTTCAAACGTTTGGGAATGTGTTTATTGGACTAAAACAGTTCAGCAGATTGTGGAATAGAGAAGGGATGTTGGGTGTGTAAGGTGTACACTGCTTTATCGCATCTGATTCATTTCCATCAATCTTTCTTTTACCATCCACTCGACGGTAGATGGCTGTGCCGGTTAGCTGTCATATCTATTTCACTTCCTTGATCTACTTTACTCCCTTTTACTCTTCGTACTGATAAGTAAACATGTGTTCTTCTGCTGTTCAATAAACAAACTTTTAATTTAAAATCAATCCCTTTTTTCACGCGCCTCTCAATAATAACACTGCTCCACATCGGAGAAAAATGTCACTTTTCTATGTCGAAATAACCTAAAGTACAGCGAGATTAACGAAAAACAAGTCCCTACGCAGTAACCTCGAAATGGGAATGTCAGAATCAATTAGTTTTAAATGTTTTGTTCATGAGTCATCTCTCTGTGTATTATTCGAAACAGTTTTGAAAATTATAAAATTTTTATTTATTCAAAATGACTGATATTCAAAATTTAGACCAGAAAATTGAAGCGATTTTCACTGAAAATGAAATGAACATACCGCTGCTGAAGAATGTCCTTCAAATCATTGCCTCCCAGAGGGAGCAGTCGATTCAAATCGAACAAATGGCGATGGAAGAAGAAGAAGAAAATCCAACGGATATTGCGTTAAACCGTCTGGAAACACTCATTCAAGAATGCGAGCAACGCCTTATGCGTCTAGCAAAGACACCTAAAACAAGAATCGTCATCCGTAACGAAGGAACTAAATTGCAAACAATTCAGGACACATTAGAGACTGTATTGTGTACAAATGATTGTCTACGGATGCAAATAACTCACCTCAAAGCCGAACAGAAAATACTGAAAGCTCTCGCTTGTGAAAAAAAGAAGGCCTGTCAAAAACCAATAGTTCGCCTATACAAGGATTCAGTGAATGCTGACATATGCAATCTACGTAGAACTTACTTCACTGTTGAAAACGAAATTGAACAGATACAAGTCTCAATCACTGAATTAAGGAAGAAAGTTTTGAATATTGAATATCGGATTAGACATGTTGAACGAATTCCTGTTCTTGAAGAATGCGTCCAATCACTTTTGGACTGGAGGGCATCGCTGAGGGATGAAATCGATATGATGTCCGAGAGGTATGAACACATAAAGACAGTAATGGCAACTAAATGTGAAGTTCAGGAATGGCTGAAGAAAAAGGTTAACTACTGCTACCTAAGTAGATTTGTTCGTAATGAGACGTTTAATGCCGCGAAGAAAGAATTCGCTCATGAGTTTGATCAACTCAAGCAACTTTTTTGTGAACTTCAGATATTTTTTTGTGGTAAACTGGCGGCTATGCAGAAGGAAGTACTTAAAGTGTTCGCTGTTCTGGCTACTAAACGTCGTTGTGGGGATTTAAGATATAAGTAATAAATTTTATGTTGAATTAAACAGAGTGAATTAATTCCAAGTTGGCAAACACAAGATTTTGTTTTGTAGTAGATTACAGAAATTGTTGATGTAATGGTGGTTATAATATTCTTCACCCGGATGACGGTGGGTAAACTAATGCCTCAGTTATATGATTTGAAGGACTCATTGTACTGGTACATATATCCAGCCTGTCAACCCCAATTAGCAAACGGGTCGTTACTTCTAAATGTTAGATTTCCTAAGTTTTATGGGAGGATTCAGAATTCATAATGAAATACGGGAATGAGGTAAGGTAATAAACCATTCAACCCTTGGTTCGAAATATTACGATAGTTATTTTGAATACTAGCTCAAACTTATGGCATCTATTATGTAGGAATCTAAGTTCTGATTTCAAGGGTTGAATCTGCGCATTATGCGTATTATTAGCAACAATGTTACATTTCTAGAGAAGCTAAACATCTTAATTAATTTTCTTAGATTCCGTTAAGGGATTAAATTATTGGAATACTGATTTTATTCGATTGAACAGCCAATTCCCCCTCATATCTCCAACTTAACGTTTAAGCAAATAATTACTTTAATACCGGTCACAATAAGAGATTATATCTGTTTGAGTTTCCTTTGCAATCTAGGGGAAAAAGAATTCCATTATTTATTATTTTCAGAACTTTATCTAACAATATTGTCGGATTCAAGTCTAATATGCGTTATTTTATTAATAGATCCTCATTGACGAAAAACTCAACTAAGCAATGTTTACGGTCTTCTCTTGGCACAAATTCTGTTGTGATAATATGTCTCACTCCAACTAGGAGTAATTCGTTCTGTGGTGGTAAGTAAACGCCAAGCGAATGCGTTTTCTTTTTCCTGATTTAATACGTGAAGGACTCGCATCACAAGTTTGGAAGTTTAGTGGGGCTAGTATCCCATTTCATAGCTTAGTACAAGCTTACAAAAAGATTCTTATGAACTAACTCACGAACTAATCTAATTAATCAGTTAATAACTTAACTTAACGGTGGTAAGGAGTACGAAGAGAAAGTTAAAAAAATTGATGGGAGACATTTAGGGGGTGGTACTGTGGGGGAGAAAGTGCATTGTGCCAGGCATGGACACTCGGTTCACCTTCCTCCTCCATCGTAAAACGTAAGTTCCACCGCAGTAGTCTGTTCATCGAACACGGAAGGATGAACGATAACATCCATTAAACTGCAGCACAGGAGAATAAAAAAAGTAAAACGCACTGTCTATTGGTGATCACCGTTTTTTTATTATTTTACTTAGAACTTGTTATTAATATTAAATTGATTTTTATAAATTTTATACAGGATGAAACACTTCTTTCTCGACACGACTACGGTATATCTACGCTCCTCCGTCGCGCGACGGAGAGCGGGAGATCGCGCGACCAGCGTGTTCGGTAGATGTAATTAGACTCAACGATATTTATTCGTTGTCAAAAGAAATTCGACCAGTGAAATTAAGGGGTGCATTTTCCTATTCCAAGAGAGACGTATAGTCTCTCTTTGGGGTAACCAAACAAATCTCATAGAGAAGATCGTCACCGTACACATGTATGTGTGTACGTTGGTTCTTTTATGGATCAAAGCCATGGGAACGAACCTAAAACAAAGAAAGGGACAGTGTACATACATGAGATGTGAGTTCGGCTAAGCAAACAAGCCAAATCTCATTGGATGCTGATTGGATTTGTGTTTGCTTATGTGAGAAGGTCAATGGTAAACAGATCTAGGAATATGTAAGACAAAGGGACAGTTGATGATCTTTGTCTACAATATTCATAACAACTGTATTGACACGCACTGCATCATGAACATTGTGCTAATTGGCTTTAGCTTGTTTATCGGGAAATGGGGTTTATGGCATCGCAGGTACGGGTAGGTATTCAATTCCTATTTGCATTTGCCTATGCTATAGGATTTAGTTGATGCCTTAAGACGCAAGATGTGTATATTTGTTTTTGACCCTGTTGTGATGGTTACATTCTATGTAAACTAAATCATTTTGTTCTCAGGAATTCGCCTAGGGGGAAATGCACCTGGTGAGATTGGGATTCCTAATAAGTTAGGAAAGAATTCTCACAGGGAATTTTGTATGCGAAGAGATGCATGCTAAAATTGCTCTATTTAATGCGTAAAGCATTTAAGGCGCTAAGGTGATTGCATTAGCGAACTTAAGGAAGTTGGGTAGCAGTTATGGGGGTTTTTCAGGTAAGTGTGCCGGGGGGTTTGGCGGAACCGACACAGTACTTTTGTAATGTACGTGTGACTGCTGTCGCCAAATATTATGTTTGCTTGTAATACTTAGACTTGTATTACTTGTGATATTATGAAGGATTGGTCTATAACCCTACTTCCCCACTGTTTGCTGTTTAAAGCGCAGCTCGCTGTAAATGTATGGCGCAAGCGCCGCAGTTAGGTGAATCAACAACTTGTGGTTAATGATTAATTTATTTCCAAAAATGCTGGGGTATTTATACTCCCAATCAATCGCTCAATTATTTACAATTCTTATTGTACACTCATATAAATATTGCTTAATACGCTATTCTGTTCTTAATAGTAACTTCACTCATACTTAAGTTTACTTAAGTTATTTCATTTTTAACAATCAATTAAGTGTGTAATGCAAGGACCACGATAGGAATTGACCCAATTAATTTATTAATTGCTTGCCAATGATAAATTTATAAACGTTTCTTCGTAACTGGAGCTGTTTGTTTGTTTATGAAAGCGAAATGAGTCGACCTTGAATTTATGGTCAACAACGAATGCTGGTTATTCGATATTCGGAAATTGTGACACGGGCAATTAAGGCATTTGATATTATTGTTTGTGGTCATGTCGTGCGTATGTTGTTACACTACACTTTACAGTAGGGGTGCTAATATTGATGACAAAAATAGAGGACTTGAAGTTGACACTTTACAGTATTCGGGAGTTGGTTTTTAACCGATATTGTCGCGCAGCGGCGCGGGGGGGGGGATGAATGTAGTGCTTGTGAGGAATATGTGTGTTGTGTTTTCATTTTCATTTTTACAACATTTTTTTTATTTTCTTTTTATATTCTTAGTTTCTAAATTGCACGCTAGACAAAAACATTACATAACAATTGTATAATTTGCCTTTCGGCGACAGAACTTTGTTTGTGGCTGCATTTATGATTACTTGTATGACAAAGAAAAATTGTGAAAACTTCGTGTCGAATTTTTTTTTCTTTAAATTTAACACTACAATTTTTTTTTTACTTTATTTAAAAGAACTTAACTTAAATCTTATACTACCCTAATTCTAGAAAAGCTAAGTCTATCTAAGCTGGCTGATGATAAAGTTATTCTACCGACACGGGTATCCAAGTCTTTATTTGCCATTCATCCACCAGGTTTGTTGATGCTGTCCAATACTATCGCCCCGGTCTCTGTGGAAGATAGCCCTACTGAAGCGCAAGAGTTCTTCTTCGGTGCACGTCACTTCCCGGTCGTAGCACAATCACCAGTCTACGGATGATCAGCGGAATTCCGGATCTATCCTGTATAAGGGCTTTTATGTCCAAATCAGGGAACACCTCTGGTGGAACAAAGCCGTTACGACGCACGCTCTCATAATACAGAGTGTTTGGATAATAAGCCCCAAAAATTAGGTAATTGGACGAGCTTATTGCTCTCGCAATATGTCCGCTGATTAATTTAATCATAAAATTATTCACTCTATTTCTGTACGCTTTATTATATAAAGTCTCATTTGAATAATACGTTTTATAGTCCGATTCCGGTGTCCGATATAATCTGAGACAACTTCTGAGACACTTCCTTTCGAACACCCGAACCTTTTCCACCAAATTTGGACCTATGTTAAGCCATACTGGACAACCATATATTGGCCTGATGAATATCATGTAGCATATGACTTTTACCCTGCTGTCAAGTTGGCTACTGTGAAATAGCCTCCTTGTCATTGTCGCGTCAGGCGCGAACAAAGCAGTTTTCTCGAAATAAGCAGTTAAAGTCATCATATTTGTTTTTATTGTTATTATGTTTTTAATTAGTATAGTTATATTTACTCGTATTGTCAGTTTTATTTATTGTTGTTATAATTTACAATTAATTTGCATGTTTGGCAGCACTTGCCTTTTTTGTTATCGTTTGTCATTAGTTTTGTTGTCGTTTGTCATTTTTTATTATATGTAGATTAGAGTTTTTCGTTTGTATGGATTCGTTCGTTTGTCAATCAACATTGTGTCGTGAAAATCTAGCTTTTTCGTTCGTTTTAATCGTTAACAATAAAGTGTCGTTTGTGCAATAAACCTTTCGTGTCTTATCTCGTTTTCGATAAATTATAATCGTATTGCACGGTAAACGCACCGTACCGAAACAGTCATAGCAAAAGTTTTCCTCGCTTTAAGCAAAGCAGCCTCTACATGTCTGTTGAAATACAGATATTGGTCTAGCCAGATGCGTAAACGCACCGTGCCGAAACAAGGTCCTTCGAGCCGGATCGATTTCAATTTAAAATCGTGCTCGTGAATCGGTCCTTAAACTTTGATTGTCTGGTCGTAGTTCGAAAACGACCAAAACTTTGAGTGGAGCACGGTTGCTCAATTAAATCAGTGTTCTTGCGTACCTTTGCAATGAAAATCTTGTGAATGAATTTTATCGAGGAAAATATCGCCGCTACATTACGCTCGTGACGACATTCGTTTTCTCGAAAAGCATACTTATTGCTAAGATAATGCAATTTAGCGAATTCCAATTCCCTATCAAGTGTCAAATGATAGGAAAGTTCTTTAGAAAATTTATCGAGTGAAGTGACGCGTTTAGAACATTCATATAATCGTCATCATCGATCTCGTAGTAGCTACATTAACATTATCGCCGCTATCGTTCTCGTCGTCGCCGCAGTTGCTGTCGATCATACAATCGTTTAATTTTCCCAATCATCCTTTGGGCGATGATTTATGAAATAAAGATAAATAGTTATACGACGTTTAACTATTTCGAACTTAACTAAATTTAAACGGGTTTGTGATATAAAATAAGAAGGAGATATAGAAAGAAGGAACAATAGAAGAAAAATACAAGAAAGCAAAACCAACCAGAGAAAAGGGGTGACGTTCATGCAGAGACACCCACTAGAAGGTTAGTGGTGATAACCAGCTCCAACGGGAGAGAGTGGTTAAGGGCAGTGGCAGCCAGCGGAGAACCCGGTAACTGCAGGTGAGTCGTGTTCTAGCTGTTAAGAAGTTAATTTGGTTACTCTTCCCGATTTCCCTACTGCATTCCTTTGAAGTTCCCATATATTTCAGCCCCGTCAATATCCTTCTAATTCGATAACATTGGTTGATTTTTTCGTTTAATATTGTCGATTCTTTCAAAATGGCCGAAGATCAAATCCGATCCCTGACCAATAAAAGAGCTGTCGCCAAACGCGCGTTGACCAAACATGTCAACTTTTTAACAAACTTTGATCCCTCGACTGATGATTTTTTCGGTCTTGAAAGGAGGTCGTCTGAAATCGAAAAGGTTCGGGCGAAATTTTTGCTCTTTCAGGAAGCTCTCGAGGAGTTGCTCGGGCCAACTGATGAGCTTGATGAGCATCGAACTGCCTTTGACGCCCAATATTTTATGGCTTGTGGCACCGCCGCTAGACTTTTAAGCGACCATGCCAAAAGTGTTGCTTCGGTAGCATCAAAGACAATTGAGCCGAAAGATGTTAGTGAAGTCGAAGGTAAGGCTCGTGATGCCGACCATAGTCTCCCTTCTAGCCCTTCAAAATTGTCTTCGTCCCTTCACGAGGCGTCCCAACCCGAAATTAACACCTCACCAAATGTTGAGAACTTAAACCTCAAGTACTCTCACAATTGTCGCAAACCATCTTAGACAACTTTCAGTCGTCTCAGTTGCCCACTATTTCGTTGCCGACTTTCGATGGTTCGACTGAATCCTGGCTAGGATTTCATGATTTATTCAATGCCTTAGTTCATCAAGATTTGAAGATTGCACCGATCAAAAAATTATTTTATTTGAAAGGCTGCTTGAAAGGTGCTGCAGCAGAAGTTATTTCTTCCATCGAATCCTCGGATGCAAATTACCAAGTCGCGTGGGATCTCTTGAAGGAGAGATATGACAATCGCAAAGTCATCCGTGATTGTCACATTAAGGCCATTGTCGATTTGCCGTCCATATCAAAAGAGATCTCGTTTAGAGCGTTCATAGACGCGTTACAAAAGCATCTGCGCGCGCTTCAAGCTCTAAAGGAACCCATCGAGTCCTGGGATTCCATTTTAATTGTAATACTGCGGGAAAAACTTAATTCCTCATCTCTTGAGCGGTGGGAGGACTGTAGTTGCAGCATAACGCAACCCACCATAAAAATGTTCATCGATTTCCTAAAAAGGCGTGCTCAAGTAGAAAGTACCCGAGCGCAACCTACTTCTAATCCACATTCGGAAAATCCCTTTACAAGTCGCGACCATCCGCCACAACAGGCATTTATGGCTTTCACTCAAACTTGTGTTTTTTGCGAGGACACTAGTCACCAGGTGTATTCCTGTGAAAAGTTCGCGCCCTTATCTCCTCAAGCTCGATTTGAGGCAAGCAAGGATGGCCATTGGTGCATTCAATGCTTAAGGAAAGGGCATCAAGTGTCAAGTTGTAAGGCACAAACATGTGCCAAGTGTAGACAACGTCATCATACCCTATTACATTTCGAAAGGGTAAATAGTTTAAATTCGGTTACGTCGCACTTCGCGACTAACATTACGAGCATGCAAGCTCAAACTACCTCCCACGGGGTTTTAGCCACTGCTTTAGTTGATATTGTCAACCGACAAGGCAGGAGCAAGCTGTGCCGCATATTCTTAGACGGAGGTTCACAAGTTCATTTCATGACTCAGGAAACAGCTGCGTTTCTGAATCTCGTCCAAAAACATGCCAACATTTGTGTTGCCGGAATTGACAATACCTCGACAATGGTTAGGCATTCAGCTCAAGCAACCCTGCGGTCTCGGTTCACATAGTATGAGAAGGCTGTTGAATTCTTAATCTTACCTCAGATCGGTCATCCAATGCCTTCGACTACGATTGATAGAAATAGTTTCGAACTACCAAAGGATATCTCATTAGCAGACCCTGAATTCTTTAGAGCTTCGAAAATGGACGCGTTAATCGGCGTCAATTTATTTTATAAATTGCTCTGTATAGGTCAAATATCATTGGGGAAACACCCCAATCTCGTACTGCAAAAACGCAATTAGGGTGGATTGTCGCGGGCGAGATGGATCCCAGTTTTCGGGCATTAAACGTGTCGTGCCACCTAACCATACAGTCCAACACTCCAAATGTTAATACAACTCGGTTCTGGGACTCTAAGGAGCTTTCCATTCGATCAGCTGAAGAAATAGATTGTGAGGATCACTACGCGCTTCACACCATTAAAGGCCCTGACATTAGGTTTGAGGAACAGCAACAACTAGCTGTTGAAAAGGATTGTGGAGAAAGTGTGGTTATTACAGTTCCAAATACCACAGACGAAATTAAGTCGCATCTACAATTCAAATGTGTTACACCAAAGATGCCGTTGGCCGCAGCGGAAATAGCTTGCGTTCCATTAGTGGGAATACCTGCATACGTATATCAGTCAGGAGATTCCATCGGAATTGTAGCGTCAAAAAGCGATGACGATGTCGAGCTGAAGTTGAAGTCGGATAATTTATCGCCATCCTCAGAGTACATAGGTAAAATCAGCTTCGAGCCTGGAACACCAAAACAGAAAGCACCTTCTCACATTCCGGCACGTGCATCAGCACGGACGATTCTTCGAGATTGCTTGGATTTGCAAAATATTCCCAAAGGGACTTTGCCTCGTGCATTGGCACAATACAAAAAAAAAATAGATGAAAGTAATTTCATAATATCGGTGGCCTTGAAACAAGGCCCACAACTATATATATATAATGAGCTAATTGTTCACAGATCGTTAATAACACTTTTCGTTGGATCTTCTTGTGAGAAACTTGCATTTCACAGAGATCAATTAATCCTTTATCGCCATAATTGTATTATCCAGGACAAGTACAATAGCTGTTCTAAAATTTCGTGTCGAACCTTCTATATTAAAGAAAGGCAACATCGCAACAAAGTTCGGTCGAAGGTTTACGCAGCGGAGTACGTTAGCCTTACGAAGACAGTTCATTTACAACTAGTCGGTGGATTCGCCACCGAGTATTTTATCGCAAGCCCAAAGCGCTTCTTTTCAGGACGGAAAAGGTCAGTCGAGATCCACTATGATAATGGAACTTTGTTCAAAGGGTATCAAAAACCCGTAGTTAGTTTTCTTATTGGTCAAGGAATTGATTAGCACATTATTCCGCCAAGAGCGCCTCCTTTGCTTACTTATGAGCAATTAGTAACTTATATTATCGAATTGAAAGCAATATTCAACTCCCTTCCCATATCACCCATGTCCTCCTCCCATCCAAATAATCTTGAACCTCTCACTCCTGCGCCCTTCCTAGTGAGTAGCCCTTTACCTTCTTTCCAGAAATTCGATTTCGCAGGTAAGCCAGTTAATCGTATGTTATATCCGATTGGCGTCACGCGCAACAATTGAAGCAACATATGTGGAAACGTAGGCGCAAGAAATCCCGACAGCAGCTGATTCGATTCGGACGCTCACGACCCCCTAGGGGTCCTACTCAAGGAAGGAGCATTGGTTCTCCTTTTCGAAATTGGTCCTGCTTATACGGCCCAATGGAAACTTTACAATCTACAGAAGATCATACTTATATGCAACGGTTTTCAATGGATACGTTCAACTCACTTAACGTATATATCATCGAATGAAATCACAACATTTTCCCGCTTAAGATCGAAACGATGTGAAATTCTAAGGAGCAGACCGGAAACGTTGCAGCTGTATTCTGAACCATGGATTTATTTAAGCTTAGTAGCTGCGAAAGATTGCAATTGCCTGCGTTGTCAAAGGCGATCGAGGCAAACAAAATTTACTCCCATCGAATATCCTGCCGAAGACAAGGCTCCACGATCAAGTTGAACCTGATGCTTCAGGCGGGCTATATGTCGCGTCAGGCGCGAACAAAGCAGTTTTCTCGAAATAAGCAGTTCAAGTCATCATATTTGTTTTTATTGTTATTATGTTTTTAATTAGTATAGTTATATTTATTCGTATTGTTAGTTTTATTCATTCTTGCTATAATTTACAATTAATTTGCATGTTTGGCAGCACTTGCCTTTTTTGTTATCGTTTGTCATTAGTTTTGTTGTCGTTTGTCATTTTTTATTATATGTAGATTAGAGTTTTTCGTTTGCATGGATTCGTTCGTTTGTCAACCAACATTGTGTCGTGAAAATCTAGCATTTTCGTTCGTTTTAATCGTTAACAATAAAGTGTCGTTTGTGCAATAAACCTTTCGTGTCTTATCTCGTTTTCGATAAATTATAATCGTATTGCACGGTAAACGCACCGTGCCGAAACAGTCATAGCAAACGTTTTCCTCGCTTTGAGCAAAGCAGCCTCTACATGTCTGTTGAAATACAGATATTGGTCTAGCCAGATGCCAAGGTATTTAACTAAACTCTTTGTTTCCAGTTTATCTCCATGTGGTCCCACGATAACTAACTTTCGCCAGTTTTTCCTTGTGTTGTTCGTGGCTTTATATAATGGGGTTCTAAATAGGAGGGCTTCACATTTCTAGAAATTGATCTTAAGTTTCCAGTCGTCGGAATAGCGCAGCACGTTGTTGTAGTCTCGCTATAGTATACTATTTATGATCTCAACCTTCGGACCTGTTCTGTCAATTATGAGATCGTCTGCGTACGCAATAGCCTGCGAAAGTGCATCCAACAAGTCGCTAATATAAATGTTAAAAAGAATCGGAGAAAGTAGCGCTGCCTGTTCCAAGCCATTCTTGATATTATACGTTATATTATAGGTCATATTACCACCTTTGACCACGAACCTCCTGTCCTTTAACATTTCGTAAAGTACATATAGTAAAGGCTTATGTATGCCGTGTCTGACCAGTTTGTAATATAACCCCTCGATCCAGAAGGTATCAAAGGCTTTTTCCAAGTCAATCAGTCAGGCACCTGTGCATTAGTTCTTACATTTATTCCATTGTATGTCGGAGACCAGTTTAGCTGCGGCATGTATGGTTTCATGACCCGTCTTTAAGCCAAAACTTTTATTCGGAATAATGTTGTTGTCGTCTACCCATTTTAGCAGAGCTTTATTAGTGGTCTTTTCGACTACTTTACTGATGTTTGGGAGTTAACCTATCGAACGCGTGTTCATTGGGTTTGTACAGTCTTTGCCCTTTTTTGGAATGAGCCGTATGATTTCCGTTTTCCAACGCGCAGGAATGAATGCATTATTCAACGCGTTGTTAAACAGGACCGTGTATATATCTATTACCATTGGGGGGAGATTCTTGAATACGATGTTAGGTAATCCACCTATTCCCATTGACTTGTTGCTTCTCAATGAGTCGAAACTACCCTGGATTCCTTCCCTCGTGATTAAAAGGCTATTAGCCCCACCATTGACATTAATGTTAATTGACAGATTATCGTCACTGAATTCGGTAAGACCCGGATTCTCCGATTGCCAAAGTGAAATTTCATTTCGGAGGTGCAGGTGATTCAGTAGAACTCTGTCCTCCAAGTCGTGATTTCGGCGAATGCTTTCATTCACCTTGTTGAGGTGCTATATTTTTAAATTGGGAATTGTACCTTACCTCCTTTGGTGTGCCTACGCAACTTCCTTCGGTGGACGTTGGGGCTTCCGGGTGGGGGACTCGGTGTACGTGGGTTCCTTGGATTCAATGCGGAGTTTCCTCCCAGGACATCCTTTGTTATTCCGTGTCACAGGGCGCTATTTTCCCTTGGTCACCGTGGGTTTGGGCGTCAAGTATCCTTTGCTTTATTCCACAGAGTTTCGAGTGACTAAATGACGCGTGGCGAGCGCAAGCTTTCCATCGGCCACCGCAGGTTGCTCCGTCAAACTAAAAAATGTCCGGTTTTAATTTGAA
Source organism: Microdon myrmicae (assembly GCA_963931805.1). Lineage (NCBI taxonomy): Eukaryota > Metazoa > Arthropoda > Insecta > Diptera > Syrphidae > Microdon > Microdon myrmicae. The sequence continues at coordinate 71,140,817 of OZ007496.1, forward strand.
ATTATACTATATTTTGTATTTGGCTTTATACGGCTTTCAATTCTACTTTAGAATATGGTCGGTTTGTGGCCAGGGGTTTAGCTTCTGGAATCGTTTTGATGTGCGGATGACCAGCGGTTCGCCCTTCAGAACCTTGACTGATCCCGAAATTGAAAATTATCGCCCTTTTATTCTTTTTCTCGTTGAGATTTGTCAACGATTTTAGTGTAAAAATTCCAAGAACCACGCACAAGATTTTGTGTGCTTCAATTGGAATTGTTTTCTGGGAATTGACTAAAGGTTTAGTTGGATAGGTTCCTGGAAGGGAAATCATGAAATGCGTTTTGAATTAAGCATTTCATGATGTCAGGATTTTAGGAATTGAATCAATGTGCGACGAATTAACTTTTGGTTTAATTTATCGCTCATATGATTCAATGTGGAATTTGGTTTGGGTTATGGGAGGTATTGGGGATTTGGATGGGGTTATTGGTAATATTGGTGATTTGGATGGGAGTTGCGATTTAGGATCGCTACAACCTTGTACGTTTGCTGAAAGACAGCTCCCACAGCGTCCGCCTTTTACAAAGGATCTTCGATCACGAAGAGCTGACTATTGAGGATCGCATTCTCTGTATCTATGCCAGTGTTGATTGGCAGCTGCTTGTTTACATCAGGACGTGCAATTTGGAGGCACTGAATCTCGTTTTGATTATTTCTCCTGAATATTTTATTTATTTGTGGGAACATATTCGGGTTATTAGTTTTTATAGCTCGAATTCTGTTGTTCCAATACAAATTTGTTGCTAATCTATAATTAGCTTTAATTAATTGTTGGAGGCTTTTTAATCGGGATTTCAGTGATATTATCTCCTGGCCTTGTCTGTCTGTAAACTGTCTGTGTAATTGTTTTAGTTTCAATAGCAGTCTGCTCTTTTCCTTGTGGAGTGCGTTTATTGTTGTGTTCCTGTACATGTTTATGTGATCTGTAACTGTTGTTTTGTCCATTGTTCGTTTTACGATTTCATGCATTTGTTGAATGTATTTGACGATTTCGTCATTTGTCAGGTTTCTGTTTACTGGCAAATTAAAGTCGTTCGAACGAAGTTCTCTTGTTAATGGCATAGTGAACCGTGGCCATAGCATTGCCCCGTAGTTGTAGGGTTGCGGGATCACGAATTCCTCCAGATCTGCGAGATCGTTCGGAAGCTCTATTAGTGTCGGGAATGCACAGTGGTCATTGTCGTATTCAATTGTCCGTAAACAGTTTCACCTGTTGGTGTTAAGTAGTCTCAGTCTAGATAGCTAAGAACGATCTATCTCTAAGGGCCGATGGATATTCCGTAGCTGGTAGCTCAGTTCTATATTCTATATGATACTGATCTAACCAATCAGCCAGCTGATTTTCTCCGGCATTAGATATATAATTTCCTCAATTTTTATGCTTGGCGTTCATATCTCCACCTAGGATAAAGTAGTTTTTGTCCAGGTGCAATTGTAAGCATCGAAAGACAGTCTCGAGCTCTGCTATAAAGAGGTTATGTTGGTGCTCCTCGCATACAAGCCCCTTCCTTTTTGAAGGAGTATGCGTACGATACAGGCTTTCAACACACGGAACCTGCGCACTTCTCCTCTATATATAACTTTATGATGAATTCCATTTTCTAATAAAGATTGCGACTTGTTAAGTTTACCATAATAATTTGCTTTTCCGGGCAAGGTTATTAGCCTTGCGCCGCGCGGGGTATAATTTTCATTAATTATCTTGAAAAAGGAAAACCATCAACGACGAGTATTATGTGAAATTATTGCAGCGTTTGAGTGATGAAATTAGGGAAAAAAGGACGCATTTAACGAAATAGAAGGTGTTGTGCCATCACGACAATTCGCCAGTTAACACATCCGTTATTACAGTGGCCAAAATCAATGATATGAGATACGAGTTACTTCCTCATGCACCCTATTCGCCAGTTTTAACACCCTCGAACTATTTTCTCTTTCCACACTTGAAGATATGGTTCAGTGGTAAAAAATTTGCCAACGAGGAAGAGGTGATGTATGCAGTAGATTGCTATTTTGAGGTGGTCAACGTTTCTTACTATAAACAAGGTATCGAAGCTATTAAACATCGCTGGGAAAAGTGTATCGAGCTATAAGGAGACTGTGTTAAGAAATTATTAAAGTTTACGCCAAATATTTTATGTTTTCTTTGTCAGACCGATTAATTCTGGCACTGCCCTCGTATATAGAAATGTTTCGTTTTCGATATGTGCATAATCTAACCTGAGTTATTATCTTATAAGGATAACTATTCACTATTTTCATTGTAGTACTTATCATTAATTTAATCTACCCACCAAAAAATTCGAATCTCATTTATGTTAGCTTCATTGGTTTTGCTTTACTCGTAAACTAGTAAATGTCACAGTAATATAACAGCCATGATCATCCAGACAGCATTATTAAATGATTAAACAATAAAAAATACAACTAAAATAATACTTTCATAAATAATAAAAAATAAAACAAAACGTATAACCCTATTTGACTCGCATTAAAATGCCAGGATGGCCCGTAAGAAACGCTTCCTGCCTAATGATGCTTCGACCCTTTCGCAAGCATAATTAAGAGTTCTGACTGAGTAATAGCACCACAGCCCATATCTGTCGAAAATTTAGTCTAACCCCCGGTAGTTCAACATTTTGGGTCTGTCAATTATGTTAAAACAGATGTGCACCAGACGAACGTACGTCTAACTTCCAGGGTAGCTGTCAATAAAACCCTCCCATTCCTAACTACATCCATTAATCAAGGGTAGAATATTAAATGTTCTCCCTCACTTCTTCCTGTTACACTAATATGAATTATGAAGGCTTTCGTAAAATATAGGAAATCAGTGTTTTGGATTAATGGGACTGTTGATTATTGTTCAAGCAATGAAAATATTTAACGGGTGTAGAGCAAAGCTGTGGTAGTTAATGGTAATGATGATTTCTTCCTGAATTATGATGGTAACATTTTGATTTGATAACGAATGATGTGAGTTTTGACGAAATCTGCATAGTATCAATAGTCCTTCACAGCCTATAAAATTGTATTCCTCATTTGCTTAACTTAATGTAAAATAAAACGGCAATTTGAATTAATCTTCCATTTATTTATTAGTAAGATTTCCAATGTATGTCACCTACAGTGATCTAAACTGTCCTCAGGAACACCGTCAAGGGATCAGAATGCTTTATATCCAACACTTAAATCTGGGATGTCTTCGTAAGTACTGATAGAACCAAGATGCCAAATTGGTCGTTGAGAATTTTCGGTATTTGAAGAGTGTTGACATTATTAGATAATTGATAATTAATGAAATAATTGATAGTGATGTTTGCATGTAACACGGCACGCGATTTTTTTACCCGAAGTTTTCTTTCGAACGTCGGTTTAAGGGTATTGTTCGTCAGGTACAATAATTAATATACATTTCATTAAATAATAAAATTCCAAAAATATGTATATGAACTAACTTTCTGTAAAGCGAGATCCAGTCTCCAATTTCGAAACATTTTTAGAATTAAAATTAACCTGCATTACATGTAATAAGAAAATGTGAAAAATATAGTAGTAGTGCAAGTTTTTTTAACGAAAACAGGGCCTTATTGTAAAAACGGAACATTCTCCAGTGTCTGGTAATACCGAAAAACGATCCCGGTTTTTGATGCGATCCAGGAATTGGCCCTTTTTCCCCTTCTTCGAAATTCACGAAATATTGTTCAGCTTGACCGTGCTCCATCGATCGGAAATAACAAACAGAAGAACAAACTTCGGGAGACACGGTGGGTGCGGTAAGACGTAAGGGCGAGCGTTATCGTTTGAAAGAATTACTCTGTCGTGTCTATCTTGTGGCTACTACCATTTTTCTTTTAACGCAACCCTTAGCCTTTAGCACCTTTTACAATAATTTGTCTCATCTGTGAGTTTAATCACGGGGCTACACATACGAGTATTATTTTCCATGTTTTTCGTTATATTATATTATAATTGGTAGGCTTTCTAGTAAGCCAAAAACTGAAGCCTGCCATCATCGGCTTTAATGCAATAAATGAAAGGCTATGCACTCTTCGCGTGCGAGGCAAATTTAAGAACATAAGCCTCATAAACGTTCACGGACCTACAGAGGAGTCCCCTGACGACGAAAAAGAAGAATACTATGAGAACGTCGAACGGGCTCTCAATGCCTGCCCAAGATACGATGTGAAAATCGTTCTTGGGGATTTGAATGCAAAAATAGGTCGGGAGCCGGTTTTCAGGCACTACGCAGGTTCCCATAGTTTGCATGAGAACACTAATGACAATGGACTACGAGTCATCGAATTGGCAGCATCGAAAAACTTGGTCGTTGCGAGTACCAGGTTTCCGCGTAAAGATATCCACAAAGCCACCTGGGTATCACCTGATGGAGCCACTCGCAACCAAATTGACCACGTGCTGATAGATCGCCGCCACTCTTCGAGCCTGATGACGGTACGAACGTACCGAGGTGCCAACGTCGACTCGGATCACTATCTTGTTGGTACAGTTTTCCGAGCGCGGATTGCCTTACGGAGACGTATTGCATCCGCGGATCAGGTTCGAATCAACACGGTTGCCTTACGCAATGAGAACACCAGCAACACCTTTGCTCATGCGTTAAGACTCGCCCTCGAAGAGCTCGATGGAGGGAGAGTAAGTCCTGGGGCCAGAATGCCGGGCGTAGAAGAGAAATGGACACGCCTTAAGAATACTGTCATTAGTACTGCCAACTTCACCTTAGGCAGTAGTCGTAGAGATCGGAACGACTGGTTTGATGATGAGTGCAAACTAGCGACTGAACGTAAGAATGCTGCATACCGGGCAATGCAGCAGTCTCATAGGACGCGGGTACGCGAGGAGAATTACAAAGAGCTCAGAAGATCTGAAAAAAGACTTCATAGACAAAAGAAAAGTGCCTGGGAAAAAAACCTTGTCTGTGAAATAGAGAAAAGTAGAGAGCAAGATCCGCACCAGGCGCGGAAATTCTACCAAATAATCCGCAGTATGGCGCGGTACACACCACGCTGCACTTACTGCAAGGATAAAGAGGGTAATCTGATCACCGATCCTGAAGGCATTCTGTAGCGATGGGAAGTGCACTTCAATGAATTGTTAAATGGTCAGCTCACAGAAGAATTGGAGGCTCCACCAATGCAAGACCAAGACCAAATGCTGCCGCCACCAAGCATTGAGGAAACATTAAAAGCCATTAGACAGCTAAAATCAAATAAAGCCCCTGGAGCTGATGGCATACCAGCTGAACTGACCAAACAAGGAGGGACAGCGTTACATCACGCAATTCACGAGATCGTGGTGCACGTATGGGAGCAAGAGGAGATGCCGGAAGATTGGCGTCGTGGTATAATTTGCCCCATACATAAGAAAGGAGATATCACACTGTGCAGTAACTATAGGGGTATAACATTGCTGAGTACCGCCTATAAGATACTCTCCACTATCCTACAAGACCGGATATCCCCATATGCTAAAGCCATCATTGGTCAATATCAGTGTGGCTTCATCCTAGGCAAATCAGCAATTGATCAGATATTCACCCTTAGAATTTAAGATTCCACTATATCATCTGTTTATAGACTTCAAGGCCGCCTACGACAGCATAGCCAGGGTATAACTATATAATGCCATGAGAGAGTTCGGCATTCCAAATAAATTGATACGACTTTGTAGGTTCACCATGACCAACGTAACTAGTCAAGTAAAAGTAGCGGGATTGCTGTCCAAACCAATAAACATCTACGAGTATAATGGACTCCGACAAGAGGAAGGTCTGGCCTGCCTCCTCTTCAACCTGGCGTTGGAGAAAGCAATCCGTGACTCTGGCGTTACAACAAGAGGGACTATTGTCACCAAGTCGAGCCAGATACTTGCCTACGCAGATGACATCGACATCATCGGTAGAACAGAATCGGCGGTACAGGAATCCTTCACCCAGATCGAGCAGGCGGCACAAAAACTGGGACTGCACATTAATGAGGGAAAAACCAAGTACATGGTGGCAACTTCTGCGAAGAGAAGACCTAACGTTGGTCAAACTATCACGGTAGTGGAGCACGAATTTGAAGTAGTGCAATCCTTTAACTACCTTGGGTCAATAGTATCAGCCGATAACAATATGGAAGAAGAAATGCGTGAACGGCTGATTAAATCCAACAAAGCCTCTAATGTCTATCAAGGCTCTTTAAATCCCGAAATTTATCCAGAACATCCAAGCTACTACTGTACAAGACCATGGTCTTACCAGTACTCATGTATGGATCCGAGACCCGGGTGCTTAATAAAAGGCACTCTGAACTCTTGGCCGCGTTCGAGAGAACGGTCTTAAGGAGAATTGTTGGCCCCGTATGTGAGGGAGGACGATTCCGGAGACGCTACAACCATGAGTTGTACGCAATCTACCTTGAAGCTAATATTGTAAGAAAAATCAAGCTCGGTAGACTCCGGTGGGCGGGAATGAGCGAAGAGGAGCCTGCCCGGAAAGTCCTTTGTGGCAGGATGTATGGAAGGAGACAGCGCGGCAGACCTTGTCTGCGATGGAGGGATGGCGTAGACCAGGACGCCCAGAGCCTGGGAGTGCTAAACTGGATGACATCGGCTCGAAATCGGGACGGGTGGAGAGATTTGTTAAATAAGGCCAAGACCGGATCCCGGTTGTAGTGCCGATGATAATGATGATGATAATTGTGCTCGTTCACTTAAAAATTCAGCTGTGGGTTAAGCCTTCTCCTTCTATATATATTTCCAAACGTTGCTCGCTCATGAACTCCGCCACTACGTAAACCTTGACTGACATTTCGACATGGGCAAATCCTGAAAAATAGTGTAAAGGTGCATTAGTATTAAACTACAAAATTGTTATGCACCTATTTAAAAACCCTTTATATTTAATGTTATAATCCTGAAAGGTTGTACGATTTGTTACATAATTAACAATTGATAATTCCAACCCCCTGCAAATTCGCGTCCTTATCCCCTAATTACCCACATATCATACCAAAAACAACAATACCCACGCTTCAATATCATATTTTTCATTTCCGATCCAAAATATTTTTCCTAACAAAATTAATATTTATGGCGAAATTTTCCGTTGTATATGGTATGTACAGTACTATTCAATTTTGAATAGTCACGATTTAAAGAGAAACTGTACATACAAACATTTTCCACCCCTTACATTTTCTATCTCATAAATGACGTAATTCTTATCCCAAAAGAATTACAAAATCCCATAAACGAGAGCCATGAATAACAAACACACACATATTTATGTACAATGACCCTTACCTTATGATTATATACTTATGCATCTGGCAATTCATTCAAAGGGGGTTTAGGACAGCGAGAGCCGGAACCAAATTCAATGAATCGGTAAATGATAATGTGGGGGTAAATATGTGTCCTCATATAAAAGGACGTGAATGGGCCACACGCACTAGGTTTTTCTAAGTTTGCGCGACGACTCCTGGTAGTTAAAAATTCGTCATGTGATTGAATCTAATCGGCAGCCGATATAATAATAAACAATACGAGAAAACGGAATAGTAATAAGAGATTTTTATATAAATCTAAGTGTGTGTGAATTGAAAGTGTTGAAGTAAAAAAAAACATTAAAGGTTAGTTTTATTTATTTATTTATTTTATTTATTTATTTATTTTATTTAATGTAATAATGTTAACAAACACTCTTATATATCTATTAATAATCCTGACGCTCACCAGCGGAAATAGAGAGACCGAGTGCCAACCACGGGCGCTTTTTATACTGGATACTCAATGAACAGTAAAATTAGCATTCGTTGGGTGCCCGAGAACACAAGTAGACGTCAGCCGCGCCAGAGTTGGGCAAAGTCTCTGATTACTTTCAACCCGGCGGAGGCCACGACGATCCTTGTCCCTGTACAATCCAAGTTGACATTCAGTCTCCACGTAACACCCCTGGATAGGTACTTTGGCAACCACCAAGTAGTGAACCAATGCATGCAGCGACATCGTGAGAAAGGTTGCCGCAAGGCTAATAACCTTGGTTGGAAAAGCAAACTATTACGCTAAATTTATCACGCCTCAGACTTGTTAAATTAGGCCAAGACCGGATCCCGGTTGTAGTGCCGATGATGATGATACTATTCAAAATCTGCAGTATTTAGTCTTAAGCTATGCACCCTTATGCTGTTTACTCTTATACCGTTCAGCTTTAAACTGATTACCTTTGTAATCGCGTACCACTCACTTTTCTACCATTAACTTCAATACTTTCACTCTTATACCATTCACAGTTATACTATCCTCCTTTATATTAAACGCTATTGCCGATGATGATGATGACATTTACTTGCTTATGAAAAGAACAACATTCAAAGCCCCGAGCGATTTTTTTTCTCTCAGTTACCACACCATTCACCCGTGTATTATGAAAACTTATACTCTTTGCTCTTGTGGCGACTCTAACAGATACACACACAATTCACAAGCAAAATAGTGAAGAGCACCGAACGAAAAATCGAACAAGAAAATATATCAGAGCCGTATACCATAGCGATAACAAAAATAATTCACATCAGTGGAGTATAGTCGAGTTTAAAAATCAAATTCAAAACCCGGCCAGTAGCCTGATGGGTAACGCTTAGGTACAATTTTTTGGGTGATTCAAACTGTCATAGAGTCAGTTCGAATCACACGTTCTTCTTCACTATTATTTCAAACGCTATACTCTTACACGACGAACTTATTTACTGTAAATGTTTATAGCGCAAATAAATGTGTATAGCATAAATTCTATGCGGCAAGCTCTTATACTGCAAACTCTTATACGGCGAAACTCTTATACTGCCAAGTCTTAATCTGCAAACTCGCATACTTCAAACTCTTATTCTGAAAACTTATACTACAAACTCGTGTACTACAAACTGTTACTCTGCATTCTGTGCATACTGTATGCTATATATGATTCTCTTACACGACTAATTCTTATACGTTTACTTCTTCTATTATATACATATATTTATTATGTGATATATACAGAATATATATCATATAACAAATATCGTATAGCATACACGACATACGATTAGGGATAAACAGCATAAGATATACGATACACAATATATGATATACTATATATCATTCACTTTGTTAGGAAGTAACGCCCCACGCATTTGTTCTGCTGAGAAACCAGTTAAAATAACAACAAATTACCAAAATAATACCCAAACACATATATATACAATTTCCATAAACTAAAATCCAATACTCTTATAACATATATCCACACGCATTTAGACGAAATCTTCAAATGAAAACATAAAGTACAATCGATTAACTGATAAACACGAAATCAGAAATCCAAACAAAAATAAAAATAAAAACTCAAAACCACATCTTGATATTTTTCAGTTGAGAACGCAAGCAGGAAAATACCGTGTTCCCGGCTAACATGCAATCCAATTTATACGGTAACAACCAAGGTCAATGAACTCACCGTTGACAAAACCTCTCACCATGTCCCCGTATGGTTAGAGATTTTACCCTAGAACCTGACAGGGTCCACTTATCATTGGTTTCTCAGGAGAGCAAATGCGGTAAATAAATAACATCGAATAAGTTTGAGGGCCGGTTGGTTTTGCATCAGGCGAAGAGTCGTAATCTGACATTCAAACAGAGTTAAACCTATGGCGTAAAAACTTGTATCTTTTTTTTTACACTAACGCGCGCACAAAAGGGGATTTTGAAGTACCCTTAAATGTCAGAGCACAGTGCGAGGGAATGGAGAGGAAGTGGATAAGAAAAGAAGTTACCGATGTACATTGGTCTTAAATGCACGGACATTACAACGACGAGGAAACACATAATCAGGTAGAACATTCCACATTCGTGTGGTTCGGATAAAGAATGACTCTCTATGTTTATTTGTGCGTAGAAAGTCCACTTTCAAGGTGAACTGATGCGCATTCACAGATTGACGGGTATCGCGGGAAAATGTCTATAGGGGCGCTACACATTCAGCAAGTTCAGTTGAGCAACGACCATGGTAATACCTATAGAATATAGATAGGCATGATACGTTGCGCCTGTGTTCTAACGACGGAATTGATCGACTTACGGCTGAGGCCCCAATATGTTTCACTACTCGTTTTTGCACCCTGTCGAGCAGGTGTAGTGCAGTTTTGGATGCGCTTGGCCAAATATAGGAGTTGAACCCCATTTTGGGACGAATATATGCCTTGTAAATAGTGGCCAAGTTGAATGGAATGAAGTATCTTTTGCATCTCTTAAGGAATCCCATACATTTGGCCGCACGTTTCACAGCTTCAAATATGTGGTCATTCCAATTAAGAGACGAATTAATTCGAGTGCCGAGGATTGATAGTTTCTTGACTTCATCGACAGTATATTTACTTTGGGGTTCACCTTTGACGACAGGAGACAGCACTGAGTTTTTTATTCATTGAACTCTACTCGGTTAGACAATCCCCATTGATATATCTTGTTGAGGTCTGAATTCGATGTATCAAGCATAAGTTGCTGGTTGGTAATGACGTTCGAAGAGTTGGGACGGGAGTGTTCATATGAGTATGAGAAACTCAACGTGCTATCATCAGCAAAAGAGTGAATTGAATTGTGAGTAATTGACAAGAAAAAATCAGGAAGAGAGTGGGTGAGAGCACCGAACCCTGGGGCACATCTCCATTAATTTGATAGGAGACCGATTTGACACCATCAAGAACCATTTGAATTGAACGGCCAGAAAGATAGTCTTGTGGTATGTCTTGTACCAACACCAACTTACAGTCAAAGGATATTCTTTATTGTTATAGTGTAATAAATAAAGCATAACCGGAACTAAAGAACACTTCTTAACCCTTGTCAATGACCGGGTACCCGGGTACCCATTTCGATTTTTTAAAATGTCAATTTGAAAGTAAAAACAAATTTGTTTTTCATTGAAATTTCGTAATTATCATTCAGAAACGTTTGAATGGAGTTGATCTAAGACATGGGACCGAAATTCGTCTACTAGGCCGAACAATCGTGAAATTGCGACGAAATGATTACTGTTGGTAAAGTTGGTCATTGACATAAGGGTTGATAAAAACGTTTGATATTGTTTTAGGAGATTAACATTAATTAAAACTATAGTCTGTACACTTTTATTTTTATAATAAACCGAATTAAACTTTTAATATACTTTTAGGTAATACAGCCTGAGTTAGAATTAACATTAATTAAAACTATAGTCTGTACACTTTTATTTTATTAATGAACAGAATTAAACTTTTATTTTATTAATGAACAGAATTAAACTTTCAAGATACTTTTAGGTAATACCGTCACAAAATACCGATGACCGGTACACTCACTGCAATGGTAGCTGTTTTCTGACTTTTATTATTTAACGTGGAGGCGCAACTTGCCTCCACGGAATCCGTATCGCGATTAACTATTGCCACCGAAGCGACAGAATACCAAAATTCCATCCATCGCTTCGGTGACCATATAAGGGATGATCTTTGAAGATGATCACGGAGAGGATTCCGCACACACACAGATGCAGTTACCTCGCACGCTCATGGTGTGCATGAGGAAGCGGACCGTGGATATAATAACTCCATAAGGGGAACATTAGCTGGCATGGTTGCAGCAGATGCCGTTATCTCGACATAGAGATTTAGGTGTTTACACGATCAGCGACTGCGTAAAGCATTTATGCTGATCGTGCACATCTTGGCGGCATCTCCAAGCAGTCGAATTCTCGATGGTAATTTTCCATTTAGGAGAACTCGACTTTCTTGGGCGGTCAGCCGTATGCCTTAATGTATTTGTCGGTCGGATGACCGACCGATGTGGGCATGCATAAAAAAGAAAAAAAGAAACATTTCCCGCACGTGTGCGGCTGACGCGCAAGGGAATGTCTCATTGATATGGTTCGAGCAATGTTGGTTGCTTGGTGTAAGCCGCATGTTATGCTTTCTTACTAGGAAATCCGATGATGCAACATACACCCGACGAATTACTTTCTAGTACACGATGCCCGTGAGGAAAATGTCGCTTGTGGTTCGTGCTAGGCAAGCAATCAGTACTTGTTTTATCGGTTTTCGGCCGCTCTTGGTGGAAGTTTTTACATGGTTAATGGAAAGACGAGTAGTGGCGTTCAAGGGGACCGCCACAGTCTCTTATCCATTGAATCAGAGAATTGTACATTCCATAGGAATGCAATAGTGACAAAAGGTCTGGATGCCAAACTCTGTCGAATGCTTTTGAAATATCCAATGCGACTACCTTGCTTTCACCAAGGTAGTGGATGGAATGGCTCCACTATTCGGTAAGCTACGCCATCAGATCTCCTTTGGACCTGTTGCTACGAAAGCCATATTGGCGGTCATTGAGGAGGTCATTTGATTCCAGGTATTAAGAAGATGGGAAGAGGGGATTATTTATTACCGTTTTGGGGAATTGGCTGATTGTTCGCAGACTTCCATCTATTTGGGAAACGGGCAGTAGAATAAGACAAATGGCAGAGTTTCCGCAGTGATTTAGGGAATGAAGAGGAACATCTCTTCAAGAGGATTAGAGGGAATGCAATCCGGACGAGCGAATTTGTTTGCGTTTAGCTCTTTGAGCGCGCGGACAACAGTATGCGTTCGGAACTAAATCTGGATTATGGTGTGCTGCTTATGCTCAAGTTGAGACGGAACTGATGTGGTATCAGACAGCGTTGAGTTGGCTGAAAAATGTGCAGCAAGTAGATTCGGCATCTCTATTGCATTGGTGACTGGTCGGTAATCAACAACAAGCGATCCAATGGATGAAGAGACTGAGTTTTGAATGTTTTTCATGAATGCCCAGATGCTTCTACTACCTATGGGAGAGTGTAGTATTTTTTGTCTCACTCTCTGGTCATGCAAGAACTTGGCTTCTAGCTCTCTTAAATCTTTTTCGGTTTTCATCAGCATTGTTTGATTTATACAACCGGAATCTGCAGTTGAAAGCAAATTTTTTGCTTTCTTGTTGCCTGGCCGAAGATCGTGTGCAAAGCAGATGGTATTTTTCGGTCGTGAGGAAATTCTGTCAAAGTTTTGCAACAATTTTAGTGCAATTCTTAATAATAATGTTTCAAATATTTCCGATGATGGCTTAAAATAAAAACACAGTAAAAGGTCGATAGTCGATCAAATAGAACTTTTTTTTTTTTTTATTACACTTCTCTCGGGAGAGGCGAACATATAGCGCCGAGTGGGCCCCCCGAGATGTCACCAAATAACTATTGCAGTTCTTTTTGAACAGTTGGAGGTTGTAATCCTCCAGGAACACTAGCGTGGGAAGGGAGTTCCACAGCTTCTCCGCTCTGTAACGGAAGTGACCAGAAAGTTCAAAAGCTTAATTTATCAACGATATCATGTCGAAGGAAGAAAGAAACAGAGATTGGGAGCAACAGTCGCAGCAGCAACAACAACAATCCGCTCAACTCACGGAGGTGAAACTAACTGAGGCATCTACTGGAAAGTAACAGTGGCAGCAACAAAACCGTGAGAAAGCCCTTCAGACTACTTTTTTGTGCAACACCGCATTTTAAGTGCAACAAATTTATGCTTGTCTAATGGCTCATAAACCAAAATGATTATGAAATCGTCGCAGAATAGTAGTTTACTAAGCTCGAACACAAACCCACACTGATCTCATGCGAAAGGCGCCAAGGCAACTAAAAACTAGACAAAATGGCGCACTATAACAACAGCGCTGGCACATCTGCACTCCAGCATATTTTTTAAAATATACAAAACAAACGAAACACAGCTAAGGCCTACCCTGAATTAATAACACAAAAATGGCTAATAATGCAACTTCACAAAAAAACTAATAACTTGTATAATGTTGGTAAGCTGTTAATGCATGTATCCGAAATTTGAACACCTGAACCGTTTATTTTGAAAGTGGTGTAAATCCATTTATTTTTCAACCGGGTTTGCCTTCAGCATTGCATGAACTTTCCGTTGGCTAATTAGTTTTCTTTTCACAAAATCTTAGTGCTCTTAAATGTCATTAATTACAAATTGTTTATTATTGTCAACATATAGCATAGAATTTAGCATACTTTCATAGCTTACTTGATTTCTTTTTTTGCAGATTGGCACACTTTGAAAATAAACAGTTGAAGTGTTGATGATTTTTAATACCAAACAAATATCGTTTCATTCAGGTCGAAGTCAAGTATTTCGCATTGAATGTTTAAATTAAGTTATTCTACTTGATTGTTTTACGAGAATATTAGAATTAATTTTTATTTGATATATATTTTTTTATTTCTGCCGCCTACTGGATTTTTGTCACAGTCCGTATTTTTGTTTACTTAAAAACTGAATGTGTTCTATATTGGGCGTAACAATAGGTTACCGCTGAAACAATTGTTTAATATAAGAAAATTAATGTAAACAGTCTCCTCTGTAATCCTATCAACCAGTTTGTTTTTTTCCATTACATTGCCTTTTGTAACACAAAACTTTTACCAAAGCATTGTTCGTTAACCATTGGGTTCTCAAACACTCACTGCTTTTCAAACCCTTGTTCGATTTGGAGAAATCAAAAACTCAAGTCACGTTTCCATTTAAACCGTAGTCCAGACGAGGAATAGTGTACACTTCGTAGGACTCTGTTTTCTTGTTTGGCTGGATCTGTGATAGATAAATTGATAAAAAAGCCATCGGAGCTGATGGTTCAATAGAAACACCCGTTTCTCCGGTTTATTTGCTCTGAGTTGTTCTTGTTGTTTTCAGGACTCAGTTTGGCATTCGAAATATTTTGTTCGCTTTTCCTTTTCATTTGTATTACGCTTGCCGCAGTATAGACGTGTCCTTATGAGAACATCAGACATGATTGTATGCCGGAACAACCTATGGGACATGGTCGTTTCTCTGATGTCTAGAAGATAGAAGAACGAGATGTGGCTGTTGCTCTACGATGAATCTATCATCTTGTGACAGGTGCACTTAATTTGCTAGAAGTTCGTGACGGCGCGTGGGTGAGTCGGAAAAGAACTTAGACGTAATTGAATTTGAAACTCATCTCCCAACATAAGCATGGAATTCTAAAGTGAATTCGACGTTTAATTAAACTTTGAAAAGTCCTAGATTCCATACAAGTTTATCAAGAACACAGATGTAATAGTACGTGATATAATCTCGGTACGTGAACATAGATATTCTGACTTCAGTTTAAAGTACAAACAAATTAATTAAAATAGAACTGGCAAAAAGAACGTGAAAATGTGAAACTGATCTCGTGTTCGACAGGTTTTTTAATTTACAGTTGAGAAGTACCTTAATTAAACTATATGCATAAACAATACGTGGAAATTTTACATAGAAATTTCTTTCAGTTGTTAAAGTACTGTGAAAGCCCTTTACGGGTAGTTTACAAAAAAGCGGACAATAGATTTGTTAGTAGTCGAATGCCAACCTACTATCGTTTCTTTGGAGGTTATGCTCTATTCATATTATACAATAACAAATATATAAGTCTCAGATGAATGAACAATTTGGAAACTGATATGGTACAAGCTGCGTTTTAGATGTATGGAAATAATTAAATCCGTCTATCTCGTTTTCATTTGGCGTTTATGACTGGACGACATATTACTATTTTTATTATTATTTATTGGCCTGTAGGAACCCGGAAGTTCATGACCTCACCGACTCGGCTCCGTCATTGTTCCCTGTCCTGTGCGCTCTCCTTCCACGTTCGACCATCCGATCCGATCTCCTCGAAGTCCAATCTAACATTGTCCTCCCATCTCCGTCGCGGCCGTCCTGTCGGTCTCCTTCCCGTTAGTAAACCGTCAAGAATTCTATGCACGGTCCTATCATCGCCGATTCGTGCTACGTGTCCGGCCCATCTTAATCTTCGCGACTTGATTACCCCCACTATTGTAGGTTTGCGGTGTAGCTCCTCCAATTCGTGGTTGTGGAGTTTCCTCCATTGTCCTGACTCCTCATCATATTTACCGCCAAATATACCCCTTAAAACTTTATTCTCGTATACACGGAATTTGTTTTCTTCCCGTTTTGTGAGAGCCCATGTTTCGCATCCATATAGAGCAATCGGCATGATTATGGTTCTATAGACACGGAGCTTTATATTACGTGATAGCAGTTTGGATTTCAACAGTTAACTGGCTGCATGCCAACTAGCGTTGCCGGAGTGTGATCTTTTGTTAATTTCCTTCGACGTTTCGTTTCTGGTCGTCAATATCGTTCCCAGATATTTAAATTCTTTGACATTTTCAAATATCTTGCCTCTGACGTTTATATGTGTTCTCTGAGGTCCACCTGCTCTCGCCGTAATCATGTATTTTGTTTTGTCTTCATTTATTTCTAGGCCCACCTCTTCTGCTGCTTGCATGATGATATCACAGTTTTTGCTTACAGTTTCGAGATTATCGCCCAGAATGGCGATGTCATCCGCATACGCGTGCATTTGTGTGACCCCGTTCAGGGATGATCCGGCCGTGTTGTCGTCTTGTACCTTCCTGATAACATATTCGAGGACAAGGTTAAAAAGACATGGTGAGAGGCCATCCCCCTGTTTTAGTCCGTCCCGGATTTCAAATGGTTCTGAGATATGGTTTTCTATTCTAACTCGACCTTTATTTTCGTTCATGCAAATTTGAATGAGGGCGGCATATTTTTACGGGGCCCCCAGCTCAATCACAATATGGTAGAGTCTTTGCCTTGCGACTGAGTCGTAGGCTTTTTTGAAGTCAGTTGGTAAACCGTCTCTCCGTATTGCCACTTCTTTTCCAGTAGTTGCCTTATTGTGAACATTTGGTCGCTCGTTGACCGGTTCCTACGGAATCCGCATTGGTAGTCTCCCAATATGTCTTCACCGTACGGTGTGATTCTCGCCAGTATGACATTTGTTAGTATTTTGTATGTGGTTGGGAGCAATGATATTCTTCTGTAATTTTCGCAGTCAGATCTGTGGGGGTACGAAGTCTGAGCGCCAACATGGTTCTACTTCGTCCCCCCAACTTTTCGTTAACACTCCGATTGTTCCACCGCAGGAACAAGGAGAACGGTTCACCAGGAGAAAACGGAAAGAAGTAAAACACATTAAAAACACCCAGGAACTGCAGCCGGGAAAAAAAACACTATTGTATATTGTTCGCAATTAGTTCTTTAATTTTATTGGTGAGCCGAAAGGTAAGCACAAATTTAATAGATGTACATCATCAGCATTTAGTTCCAGAAAAAAAAAGAAATGGATCGTGCTATGCGCACTACACTTTAATTGTTAATATATCCATGCACTATTCTAAATCTTCGTTGACGATCTACACTCCGGGGTGAAAACTCGCGAAACTTACAACTCGATGCACTCAACTCTGGCGTGTATTATCTTCGCGTCTCCGCAGCCGGTGGAGAGTGGGAGTGACGCGTGACCGTTCTGCCCTGCGGATGTAAAAGGACTCAACGATATTTCATCGTTTTGGGGTGAGTTTTCCGTAGAAAGAAAGACTTGGCAATGTATGTACACAAGGCCATGGAAATAAACCTGACACAAGGAAAGGGAAAATGTGCATTGCAGTTGAATAAATAACCCGCTAGTCACCCGGGAAATGGTGCTAAAAGCAAATTGGATGTCTATGGCATCTCTGTTTGCAGTAGAACCGGGATCGTGTTTGCATTAGGAAATGCTAGAAAATTTGGTTTCGTTAATAATGCCTTAGATGCGGTGATTGTTTGTCGATTGTGCAAAAGAATCGCGGGTCGGTTTATTACAGCTGTAAAAACAAGCTGTCCGACTTAGGATTTTAACACAGATAAAGGGCGCCGGCTGGCTTGGGATTCATGATGCCATATGCACTTTAAAGAATTATTTCCAGGAACCTTATCTAACGCGTTGTATGCATTAATTTGCTTGAGATTCTTGAAAAGGTAGAAAGAAATTCTTACAGGAAGTTATATACGAAGAGATGCATGAAGGTGTTTTCTTTCACAGGGACTTTTAAGATTATAGATTTGATCTATATAATGCGTGAAGCAGTTACAGGTGCTAATGCTGTTGCATTAGCGAAGTTAGGAGATTGGCTGAATGTTATGGGGGTTTTACGGTGAGTAGACAGTGGGGTTTGGCGGAACCCCCACAGATCTGTCACCTTTTCTGCCGGTATGCAATCGACTCCGGGAGTCTTGTTGTTTTTCAATCGATTTATCGCGTCTACAACTTCGTCGAAAGAAGGCTCTGGGATCTGGGGCTCGGCTGTATGTACGTCTGGTGCGTTTATTTGTGGTTGATGGGTGCGCACATTGAGCAGGTTTTCAAAGTACTGCTTCCAACTTGTCACGATATTTTTTGTTTCTGTCACTAGACAACCGTTTGTGTCTCGGATTATTTTGGTTCTCCCTCTGTAGCCATTTCTAATAGAATTTATGCCGGCATACATACCTCTGTTATTCTTTGCTCTGGCATTTTCGATTATTTTTTGATCCGAGTCTTCTCCCATTCGCGTTTTTTGCGTTTGAAACGTCTTGCTTGTTGTCGCGTATCTTACTGCGTTGTCTTCATCATATGCTTCTAAGTGGATCAATCTGAGGCGAAAACTTTGTTCGATCTTTGCCCTGCACTTATCGCCAAACCAAGGTTAGTTAGTTTTCTTAAATCCTAATACCTCTTGGGGTGTTTGTTTGATTGTGTCTCTGATCGATGCCCATTTAGTGTCCACACTATTGGCTTCCTCTTCCTCACTACTGTCATTCTCTAGGATGCCTCAACTATTCGTTAGTTCGTCTCGATATTCAGCCCTTTTGCGTAGGTCTTTTAGTTTATCAATCTCGAACTTTTTGCTCGTCTCCCGTGACTGTCCATGTGGGTTTGCTGAAATTCCTGAAGCACGACGATGTCCATTTTATATTGTTTCGCGTTTTCTACGGCCGTCTGTATCGCGCCTGGTTTATATAACGTTTGAACATTCCACGTGACGACGCGTATATCCCGCCTTTTCAGTTTTTCCCTACGTCTTCTTTTTGCAGAGTCGGTGTTTTCTTGATGATTTTTTCCCTTATGGTAGTGTCGGCTCATCACACCTACGCCTACCGGGTTTTTCGTGGGATTGTTTTTTGTATATTGGTTATTCATTTTTGATCCCACGAGTCTTGGGGTTTCAAATAGTCCGCCACATCAGAGCCCCGTTTTGATGTGGTAAGGTATGCTTACTGCTCTGATTCGACCAGGTGTCAGAGAGGCGCCGTTATAATACAGCCGGTATACCCCTGGCTGCAAACCATCCAATGGGCACGGTGACGCGTAACACCCTGGATTAGGGGTGGTAGATATTTGTGTGTTACTCCTCGCTAGCCTGTCTGGCATGGGTGACCCTACTGGAAGCATATGCTTCCGTCAGCATAGCCTGAATGATTCATTGTAGTTTAAGCCCCCGCACCACGTCAAGGTTTCTACCAAGCGGGGTACTGGACGACATATACTAAACATATTTCACAAGTAATCCAAAAATAACTGGTGTATCTATCCTAATCACTACGGTAGGGAAGAACATTGAGTTTTTGCAGAATATGATGACAATTTAATGCACTTGAATTGAAGTTTTAAATCAGTGGGCAAGTGCGGGGTGGCGAGGGTGAGTTATGACGAAGAAATGACGTTTTCCAAATCAACATTCTCAGATTCATATTACGGACTGCAAATAACAAGTTTTGGATTATAATTAATTGTCTATACCTCCACCAATATAGCGGAATTTTTTGCTTGAGGATGAATGGTAGATAAATAATGATTTGAAAATTCCAACCACTTTGAATATTGTGTGTTTTGACTTACACCTTTCGAGTAACCTAGTTCATTAAATAAAATTATTCTAAAAATAATTACCTTCTTCGTCTTCAAACCCGAAATTATTCCTCGTACAGCTATTGGTAACTATATTGTATACGAACTATTAAAAATTCAAATTCAAAGAGGAATTTGTGTAATTTTTTCAAAAAATATATTTTTTCGTTGGCTTAATCAATGGATAAACTATTAAAAAAAATCTTGTTTTATAACATAGGCAAAATTTTTTCAGTTCATTTAAACCACCTTTTTAAACATTGTCACGACGTATGACCTATGACCTAAATTTCCGGCCTAACGTCTCAAATGTATACTAACAAAACAATCGACCTGAAAATGTATATACAAGCTAATGAGACATAGTACTATAATACAAGTCAAAAATTAGACCTGTCGGCGCCATCTATAGATCAGGCCGGAAACATTTCACCCCACCCTCGAATGAAATAAACAGAACTTAAACCTAGACTGGGTGGATGGATTTTTTGGTATACGAAGGTATATGAAGATAATGGAGTTGCCGATATGGTTGACTTGTTACAATTATTGCATAGAAAACAATGAAACCAGAATCAGTCCCCGCTAGTCTCAGCATACTTCAACAAGTGGAAAATTCGCCTCAACCCAACCAAAACGGGCAAAAACGCTCACTGCTCAAACAACACTAAACGTTGCCACAGCAAAATTAAACTCAAGCTGAATAACACCCTCATAAAACCTTCCAAAACTCTAAAATATTTGGGAGTAACCCTTTCCAACGACTGGTCATTCTCAACCCACATCAAAAATACCCTTCATAAAGCTTCAATACAGCTTAACCTCTGCAGACGAGTGTTGTGGAAACCTAAATGCCTCTCTCTCAAGGTCAAACAGCTCATCTACAAACAGATAATCAGACCCACTCTTACATACGCCTGCCCATTATGGTACCACATCTCACCCTCCCAAATGGAGAAAATACGAGTGTTTGATCGAAAATGTTTCCGGTTTATCACTGACTTACACCGCAAAACCAACTCATATAGATACCATTGTAACAACGACCTTTACAACACCGCAGGCATCGAACGACCGGATAGACGGATCCTAGAACTGTCCATAAATTTCATAGAAAACCTTCCTAACAATCCCAACCCGATAATAACAGACCTACTATCACCCTCCTCCAATATGGGAACTCACTACCGTAATTGTCTCCAAATCAGGACTCTCTTCACCTCAGGCTGACTGGTTAACGATCTAAACGAGGTCGTGTACCACAACACCGAACTGGCACCCAATAATTTCAAATACAGCAACATCCAACCATTCTCCAAGATTCTTACCTTTAACACAGCACCGAATGGCTCCCCCCTCCTTCAAGAACATACCTGATCCTATCCCTTACAACCCCCAATCACAACAAAAAATTCCACATCCATAATTCAAAATTGTAAATATTATTTTTAAGTCAAATTCGAATTGTCACTATCATTGCAATATCAAATATTGTAAATTGTAAATAAGATTAGATTAAATTAGATTAAGTTATGTTAAGTAATTTTAAGTAGGCTAAGTTAAAATAAAGAGAGTTCCTGGTTTTTTCTGACCTTTTCCAGGAAAAACATAATTACCAATATATATATATATATATATCCCATAAATCTTAAGCACATAAAAAATAATTGTTTGAAAAATGTTAACAAATAACAAGTAAACACTTATTATGTCACCAATCTATTATAAGTTAGCTGTATTACTTATTGTAACTATTAATTTTTGGTCAAATAAAAACAGTTTTGAAAAAATAAAAAAGAGAATCAGTCAAGTCGAGTCGTCGTTGATGGATGCCGCAAAAACAGCGCCCTCGGCCTCTAGATTGCCGAAAAAATTGGGATATGGAGCAAATATACACTTGTAGGGCAATTTGGTATGGTTCTGGTTTTGCTGACTAACGGTAAAAAAATGTCTTTTATATAAATGTTCAAGTTTAAAGCATAGAAATCAGAACTTAAAACTTTAAAGGCCATTATCTCAAAACAATGTTTTTCAAATTGGTTTAATAAAATGTCCTGGTGCATCACCGTGCTTCCTGTTCTCCGGGAAGAGTGGGCTACCGTTGTCGTCTTTCGTTTTAAATAAAAGGTCCTTTGATTTTCTCACTTGGTTTTTTTGTTGTTTAATACTTTTATTTTACATACACAGAACTGAAACTTTTTGATTTACAAAACTGTTACTTTGAAGTACCAACTCTCTTCTTTTTAATTTTTCATTTTAAGTTTAAACTATAATATCGAAATGGTGATATATCTTGCCTCGCTTGGCACCCCATCACGACTCGTCTGGGTCTAGCGTTGCCCAACACCAAATCTAGACTCACACCAAATCTAGACTGCCTCAATTGCCACCCACCATTCATTTTGTTTTGTTTCAATCATATTTGAGATTTGTGAACTAGACAGCTGCAGTCATCTTTTAAGTTAACAGAAAAAATTGTAAAGGTCCAAATAGAGATTTCCATCACTCAAAATCATTTTTTTATTTAGTAAAGAATTAATTCAAAAACAAAATGGATGATTAATTTTGCGGCACCCTATATTAAAAATTATAAAAATTATTAATGCGAAAAACTCGACTTTTTTCAAAAGCTTGCAATTTTTTCAAAAATCCAAATTTTCCAATTTTCATACGGATTTCTCTAGATAGTTTCATGTAGTTTAAGAAGATTTATTTTTTATTTTTGCAGGATCAAAATTCTTCAAGATATTTGTCCGGCGCCGGACCAACTGTTTAAAAACACTCCTTTTTTTTTCAACGGCCGTGTGTGTGTTTTTTGAAAAAAAAAAATCACCTTAATGCATATATAAACATGTGGTAAATTTCGTGTTATTAATAATATTTTTCTTCTCATCTAAAAAAAGAATATCAAAGAAGTAGTCGGTTTTCTGGTCTATACAGTGACACCCCTTAATCTAGTAGAATATACAAGGCATACTAGTATAGGCGTATGTAACATTGCATGTAACACTTATAATTAAGTAAATTACATATGTTAAATTTTGCTTTTTTTTATTCGACGGCAAACTTGTGCCTATCGGTACCTCCATACCTTGCCAACCTTGTCAATGATTTCAATTGATTATGATTACCTGTCGATGAACAATATTATGAGAACATAATAACATTAAGATGAACTGATACTAGCTCAGAATAGTAGGCACTTGCATATGTTCATATACTATGCATTATTTTCTCTAGTCGCATGATAGCAAACGATTACATCTGAAAATCATCAACCACCTGATATCAGAGAAAGTATATTTTGAATAAATGAAATTGATATAAAAAAAAATGTACACTATCCAAAGATTCTTAAAAAGCAGGTTATATTAAAATTAAAACGGTTTCTATCTCATAAGACAATTTGATATAAAGCAGTAACATTCAATAAAAAAAAACCCCTTAACTGAAGACAACCAAAGACAGATCCCGACCGTTGGAATAAAAGGATAGTGCTAAAAATATACTTATAACTTCAAACTTCGAAAGTTTCAACACAGACAATAAAAAAATAAATTGAAACTCAGTATCATCATGTTTACACCAAATAAAATATTCACTATCAAATCTGACAAAGGGAATTGAAAGCTGTTTTTTTTTAAGCGGCGTTACATTGTACTTTGCATATTCAAGCTCTTTCAACTGCAGACACTTGTCATGGTGCAGTATCATCAAATTCATGCACGACCATCGTTTTCAAAGTTCGGATTGTTTTTTTACCTTTTTTATGTGTATATATAAATTACACACTTTATGTGGACTTATCCTTATCTAGAAGCGCTTACCGCATTCTCTATTCAGACAACGAGCACAATTTTCCTAGTATATGTCATATTTCATCTTCCAATAGGATATAACGGGGAGAAATTTCCATATTGTGTTAGAAGCTTACATCCTTCTAGACAGGGATTCAAGGAGAAAAGCGAAAAGCTATGAAATCACAGAAAACACATGCAGGACACACTTGTCATCTTGACACTAATCCTTTTGGACTGTTACGTTTGATTTGCTGTAACGTTTAATCCTCTTTAAACCTTCCATCTGCCTCTGTCGGAAGAAGGAAGACATTAATTTAAGGGAACAGATTTTGAAAATACTCATATTCATAGCAATATATATTACAAAGGATCAAGGAGTTTTTTGAAATTTATTGTAGTGTGCTCTGATATGATGACAATTCACCCGAACAGTTTGATTTATGATTTAATAAATATTAATTCACAGAAATTGTTTTTTATAGAAATGGGTTGTTTAAAAAAAAGAAAGAAGCTGTACAACTGAATAAACATGAAGAAAAGGGTTATGTGTCATTATAAACTGCCTTTATATGGGGGACTTTGGTAATGGTGGAAAATTTTTCAGAAACCTTATTGTGTCAGTTGTCACAAATCTACCTTTTTCGTTGATTACACAGAGGAAAGGATATTTTATGGCATCTAGTTTTACATATGATTTAAGGTCAGTATTGTATCCTAGATAGAAGAAACTATCAGATATGTCGAATTCTCTCTAATTCTTGAGGTAAAAAAATAGACACTTTGTGCGATGACTTTTATAGATTTTCTTTGTTAAAGACATTAATTTCAAGTATTGTGTTGTACCACATGAAATGTCAGATTTTCGTTCAGTCGGAAATAAGAAGTTCTCGAGTGTGCCAGAACGTTAAAATTCCTTTTTATATAAAATAAGTGGTACGTGTGCTTGACGTGTGAGAATTTTAGGGTTCGTTACAAGTACAGTTTTTTTTTTTTCTAGGAATTGTTTACCATGCTGTCGGCAATTCAAATTCGAACCCTCTTCCTTTATGAATTTAAAATGGAACATAATGCGTCATTGGCAATATAAAACATTAATGAAGTATTTGAGGATGTGGCGGTAAACGAACGCACTATACGACGTTGGTTTGGAAAGTTCCGTTCGGCATTTTTCAGCCTCGTAAATGAACCACGTGGGAAGCCGGAAACGTTAGTTGACCACGATGTTTTAAGAGCAACGGTGAATGCGGACGCAACGAAACTCGATAAGTGGGTACCCCATGAACTGAACCAAAAACTACAGCGTCTGGAAATCTGCGTATCGCTTAGATTAAGAAACCAAATTGAACAGTTTTTGAACTGTATAGTCACCGGTAATGAAAAGTGAATTCTGTATTATAACCGTAAGAGACCTGGACGCAGGTGAAAAACCAAAATACAGCCCCAAGCCCGATCTTAAACCAAAAAAAAATTAAGGTGACAATTTGGTGGACATCGAAAGGACCTGTGGCGGTTCCATCGAACGCCACTACTTACCTTCCCATCAATTATTCGAAACTTCCACATAGAGCATCCAAAAATCCTATAAAACAAGTATTGTGGCAGTTCCATGGAACGCCACTACTTACCTTCCAACCTATTATGAAGAAACTGCTTCCTAACGCACTAAAAACCCTGGAATACATTTACTTACCTTTCCATTGTATGCTCAAACCTTCGCCTAAAGTATCTAAACCTATAACTTGCGCTGATGCAAAATCCATCAGCACCAAACGGGTATTTTCCTAAGGGCATGGTTGCATGAAACGCACCATGTTTCTTAAAAGCAATTCAGTTGCACCACTAAGCAACCGACATAACCCGAACAATATCGATGAAATATCTCCTAATGAGTCTGCCACACACGTGCAGGATATATTTCTTCTTTTCCTTTTTTTACCTATGCCCACATCGGTCGGTCTGTTGTATAATAAGCGTGGCCCCTAAAATAAGGAAAATCCTAGCATCTGAATATCCTTACCCATTGTTAAAATATCACATCAATCTTACAATAGAATGTTCACACCATACAGTTTATAAATACGTAAATTAAATTAACATCCCTTTTTTCAAATTCCCATCCCAGTGTATAATATTTGTTTTGACCTTTACAGTCGCGAATGTTATATACTGAACACAGCCAGTAGTTTTTCCCGAATAACTCCGCCTGTGTGTCCTTCCGGTAAAAAGGAAGCGAAGCGAGGAAGAGGGACAAAATAGGATATGTGGCGGTTCCCTTGAACGCTACCAATCATCTTCCCATTAACCATGTAAAAACTCCCACCCAGGGCATACAAAAACCTGGAAAGCAAGTATTTACCTGTATATAGTTGGACCATAAAGCCTTAAAACGCTGTAACATCACAATATTTGCTGATGCTAAATCCATCAGCACCAAGCAGGCGTGTGTCTTATGGGCAATTTGGTTGCATCACCATGCAACCAACATGAACCGAACCAATCCATTGAACACGTCTCGGATCGATTTCCATCATATAGCAGGCATCTTCCACACATAAAGGCAATTTGGTTGCATCACCTAGCAACCAACACTGCCCGAACTATATCAATGAGATATACCCTTACACGCCAGCCGCACACATGCAGGAAATGTTTTATCTTTCCCTTTTGCATACATGCCTACATCGATCGGTCATTCGACTGACAAATACATGAAGGCATATGACTGATCGCCCAAGCAAGTCGACTTCTCAAAATGGAAAATTACCATCAAGAATTCGACTACGTGGAGATGCCACCAATATGTGCACGATCAGCATAAATACTTTACGCAGTCGCTGATCGTGCAAACACATCAATCCCTACGTAGAGATATTTAGATGTGTCCGCCTGCTTGTGGACATACACACGCCATGAGCTGCAGAGACGATCAGCGTGTGTGTGTTTCACCCCTTTCTTGCTGGACCAAATGCGAGGATGATACCTAAAATGGTCACCGAAGTGATGGATGGAATTGTTGGTATTCTGTCGCTTCGGATA
Source organism: Microdon myrmicae (assembly GCA_963931805.1). Taxonomy (NCBI): domain Eukaryota; kingdom Metazoa; phylum Arthropoda; class Insecta; order Diptera; family Syrphidae; genus Microdon; species Microdon myrmicae. Next base: position 71,167,552 of record OZ007496.1, read on the forward strand.
AAATAATTAATCGCGTTCTGGATTTCGTGGAGGCAAGTCGGGCCTCCACGTTAAATAAACCAATATAAAAGTCGAGTTTAAGTAACCACATCGTACGGTCATGCCATCAAATCGGAATAGCTTAAGTAAATGTTCTATGCTATAACTTAAATTAAAGACAAGAAGTGTCGCCACATTTTAATACTAGTACGTTAACTTTACCGCAGAGCAGCAATTAATCGTTTTTAGAAAATTGTGTAAATGTTCATTAATCGTTTTACGATAATTGTGTAAATTTTCATTAATCGTTTTAAGATACTTGTGTAAATGTTCTATGCTATAACTTAAATTAAAGACAAGAAGTGTCGCCACATTTTAAGTACTTGTTAATGTTAACTTTACAGCAGACCAATAATCAATGATTTTGCGTTAATTTCTGTATACGTTTTTATAATCTATTAGTAGTTAATGACAATAAAGAGCATCCTTTCAATTGGGACTGTTGTGTTTCACTTCTTTTTTGTTTATTGCTAACTGCGAGTGGCGTAGTTTTGCAGTCAGTTGATTGTGAACTTGTTTCCGAGGACATTTTCGTGAAACAGTACCCTTGCCGGTACATAACGACAGACAGGGAGAAGATTAAAACCCACAGATATCCAGACTGCGACTCTAGTGGAGAGGTTGTAGCGGTTCCGCCAAACCCTACGGTCTACTTACCTGAAAAACCCCCATAACTATTACCCAAATCCCTTAAGTTTGCTAATGCAACAGTATTAGTACCTGTAAATGCTTCACGCATCAAATAAATCAAATTTATTTACCTAAAGATCCCTGTAAAGAATCCTTACCTTTTCTTGCATTTTATTTCGCTTACAATTCCTGTAAAGAAATTGCATTCAATGTGACCGTCATGGCAGGGACCATAAATATTGTGCCGTCTATTTTCCCAGCCGCGTCATGTACCTTTTCATACACATTGCCTGGCAACCTTTTTTGTTTTTCTTATCAATAAACAACCCAAGCAGCTGCATATAATTAGCGCAATAGACGCTGAAACCAAATTTTCCAGCATTTCCTAATTCAAACATGAACCCGGTTTCTACTGCAGCCAGAGATGCCATAAACATCCAATTTGCTTTTAGCACCTTTTTCTCCCAACGTCGAAAATAGCGACGAGGCATCGCGTAAACAATGACCCACATTACCAAGCCTGCCTGTTTCGTCGTTCCACTACTGTCGGGCACGTGTGAATAGCGTCGATCTGAACGATCCCACACATACCACCATGACCTTTATTACAAGATCTGGTTTCCTATACCACCAAGAGAGACTTTACGTTTCCCTGCTGGTAGGTAAAAACGATATCCTTATTGGAGAGGATATCGGTGAGTCTTAATCCAACCATCCCAGGAGTCGGTCGGGTCGTCTTCACCTCCGCCGTACCGTGCAAACGGTACGGCGCTCTACACACGCGATTTTATACGTGCGCACGTTAGTGAAAATCGTTTCATTTCAAGTGAAAGTAGTGGACACAATAAATCCTAACAGTTTTTTTCCTTTTTTTTAAGTTTTGATTAAATAACAATTGTTACTTCTCTTACCGAATTAAAAAGAACATTTGTGACAAAATGACACAGGGTGTTTAATTTTCCGACTGCAGTTCCTGTGTGTTTTTAACGTGTTTCTGTTTCGTGCCTCGATGTTCGACTTGTTGCCTTTACAGCGGGAATTTATAGTGACGATGGCGGAAGGAAGTGAATCAGCGTCGTACGCCGGCGCACCATACTTCCCCGCCACAAGGTCTTATGAAGTGAGTCCTCAACGTGTGCGGTTGATTCTTCGGAAAATTATACAACGTAAATTAAAGAAAAGAAAATTTAGCTGTTGTTCGAGATGTGGTCGACGCGTGTGGTGTTAAAAAGAATAATGAATCAAAAGAATTGATTCAGTTTATTTCAGTAAACCGTTTTAAAAACCATTATCAGTTAAAAGGATAATTCGTTTTATTTCCTTCAAAGTTTTACAAACAATACTCAGTTAAAAGAATTAATAAATCAGAAGCTAATACAGTTTCTTTCATTCAAAAGTTGTACAATCAAGTCTAAGTGAAAATTAATAAATCGAAAAGGACCATTGAGATAATTCATTTTATTTTATTCAAAAAGTTATACAAGCAATACGACAATAAAAGTTGGGCCGTACGCTTCGGAGAGGCGTGAAAAGTTAACTGCAGTGAAGTTATTCAGCCCAGGAGAGTCTACAAAATTCCAATTACAGCGGAAGCTACCACCCACGACACCCCGCCGAGGCAATCCTGGGGTAAGTAGTTCTTTGTTGTTAAAATAAACATGTACAACAATTGTTATAACAAAGAAATATAACTGGTCATGCGATCGACAAAGACGTAATGGCATACGGCCGACCGCCCAAGGAAGTCAAGTTCTCCTAAATGGAAATATACCAGCGAGAGTTCGACTACTTGGAGATGGATGTACACGATCAGCATAAATGCTGTACGCAGTTGCTGATCGTGTAAACACCCTAATATCTACTTCGAAATAGTTGCACTAGCTGCAACCATGCCATTTAATGTTTCCCTTACGAAATTCGTATATCCACGGTTCGCAGACACATGGACACACATCACAAGCAACCAAAAGGATCATCGTGTGTGTGTCTCGCGGTCTTTACTGAGGCCAATGTGGAGAATCTCCCCCTAATTGGTCGACGTGCGAAAATCAAAATTCAATGTATAGCAACCTTCAGTCTTAAATCAGGTTCCGTGGAGATAAGTCGGGCCTCCACGTTAAACGTAAAACGAAAACGAGACCAGTCAGAATACAGCTACCGTCGACGGAAGAGTGCCTGAACTTATTATTTTAAAATCGCCACAATTCATAGCTAACCGGAGTTATAGTAAAGTATGTCTAACAAACCACGCGATTGCGAAGTCTTTGCCGGCTACTACCTTTCTAGTATTTATTAGCGTTTGTATTAAAACCATAAGACAATACCTTTCTAGTATTTATTACCCTTTGTCTTAAGATTCAAATAAGGGTTTTTTATTGTAGTTTTCCCTTAATTTATTATTTGTTATTCATTAAAATTGTGCTATTGTCGTTATATAGATTTAAGATTATAGTTGTAAAGGAATTGCTATCCTAAATCTCTTAAGTACTAGTTGTAAAATATACCATAAATGTAATTATCTACTAAATAAAAATTGAATTGAATTGAATATTACCCTTTGCGTTAAAACCATAAGACAATACCATTCTAGTATTTGTTACCGTTTAAGTTAAACCACAAGACAGTGCTTCCAGATAATTAATTATATAGATTAAAAACCTTTCTATTAATTAGTTTATTCAAATTAAAACCAGAAGACAGTGATACCGGACAATTAATTCTACATTTTAAAAACCTTTCTATTAACTAGTTTTGTTCAACGTAAAACCTTAAGACAGTGATGCTGGACAGTAAATTCACTTTAATTACTATGCTTCAAGCCATAATTGTACATCGTTGAAGTTGTATTGTTAAATCTGTGTTATTGTAATTCTTAACGATTAGACGGACACGGTATACCCGAAGTTTATAGTAGTGCTCCAGCTGGACATTGGAGTCACCGTAGTCCCTTAAGTCAAGAAGAAGTTACGCAAATCTTTGTTGTTCATTTAGTTTATGTTATGTTTGTTTAAATTAATAAATAAAGAAGTGATCAAAAATAGATGGAAAGTGTTTTTATTATTGAAAAAGAAGACTTTCGGAGACAATAGTGAATACATATAACCACAGACCAATTCACTTTTCATTTCTTCAACCAGGAGAGACGATAAACGATATCAAATATTGTGAGGAAATCAACATATTGCATGCCAAATTGGCTGAAAAGCAACCTGCATTGGTCAATAGGCACGGCCCGATCCTTTTGGATGACAATGCTAGACCCCATACCTCACAAGCAACCGTGCAAAAACGGTTGCAGTTGGGATTTGAAATTCTTCCGCATCCATCGTACTCTTCTGATATTTTACTAACGGACTACCAACTTTTCCCCAATCTGGATTCATTTTGCCGGCTGAACGTCTTCCGGAACCAAACAGAGGTCATAGAAGCCTTTGCCTCAAAAAGTCAGCACTTCTTCAAAAAAGGATTATTTGACCTTGTATAACGTTGGAAGAATGTCATAGATGCCAACGGATCCTATTTTGATTGAAAAAAAATTTTGAAAAACAATATTGGCTTTCAAATTTTTACTATAAAATCGGACATTTCATGTGGTACAAACTCAAAATATATCGATTACTGTTATATCTCCAGTACTTTGTTTGGATCCATATTCTTTTACGGTTATATGATCGGGCAAATACCGATTTGAATTATTTGTAAACAACTCCAAACTCTCAAAAATGTCACTCGATTGACCGCACGAGATGACATTAATCGACTGCTGTTAATGAGAATCAGCGGACAGTGCTGACATATCCCATGAAAAAAACCCCAAAGTCAAACCCGTGGAGAAATATTGTGTATCTTACTAAACGGTAACAAACGAAATGTGTTGTGTGTGATCCGCCCGTGAAAAAACATTGTCTGAATTATATATAGTTAACTCGCGTCCATGGGCTATGAGAAAAGACAGAGACATTATATGATAAATAATGTACTAGTTACGGAGTTTATTTGGATACTACCAGGTTCCAGAACAGCCACAACAACGAGCACTACCGCAACATCCACAAAACCGTGAGTACGTTTGATAACATTTTATTTGTTTATTTTGTGTATAAATAATATAATAAAAATTGGCAATTGTTCCAACGTAAAAGCGGGTGCAACAAATTTCATAAACTAAATCATTTTATTGGGATCACAGAAAGACAATTTCTTTCAATCGTTCAGAAAAACCGGCACTATATCTATTATACGAGTTTCCGACCTAACAAAGATACAAGACATTTTTTCTTAAAATGTATTTTTATTTTTCTACATAGTCTCCTTGTAACTCTACATACTTTTCCCAGCGATGCTCCCATCTCTCTAACCCGTCCAAATAGTACTCGGCGTTTTTCTCTGCAAAATAACTGTTCACGAAGGTGATTGCCTCATCATTTGACGAAAATCTCTGTCCTCCGAGCGCAATTTTTAAATCAGGGAACAAAACGAAGTAGCTTGAGGGTAGATCTGGTGAGTAAGGCGGATGGTCAAGCAGTTCAAACCGTAGTTCGTGGATTTTCGCTATGGCAACCGCTGAAATGTGAAACGGCGAGTTGTCTTGGTGAAATAGGATTTTCTTTTTCTGCAAATGTGGCCGTTTTTTCCGCAATTTCTGCCTTCAGTTGGTCAAGTAATGATGCGTAATATGCTCCTGTAATGGTTTTTTCTTTTTGAAGATAATCGATTAGATAACTCCATAACTATACCAAAAAACAGTCGCCATCGCTTTCCCAGCCGAAAAAACAGTTTTTGTTTTTTTTGAAGCCGATTCCCCCTTTGCAGTCCACTGTTTTGACTGTATTTTTGGTTTGGGTGTATGATGGTGTATCCAAGTTTCATCGACAGTAATTAATCGACGGCAAAACTCGGATTTATTGCACCTAAACTGCGCCACCAGAGCGTTCGAAATGTTCATTCGAACACGTTTTTGGTCTAACGTGAGCAAACGCTGCACCCAACGCGCGGACAGGTTTTGATGTCCAAATCTTGATTTAATATGTGACAAACACGTTCTTTGGAAATTTTCATAACCTTTGATATGTCTTTCCCTTTAATTCGGCGGTTGTCTAGCACCATTTGGTGAACTTTAGCGATGCTATCGTCAGTTGTTGCAGTTTCTGGACGTCCCGAACGTTCATCGTCTCCCAAGCTCTCACGGCCACATTTAAATTCAGCTGCCCAGAATATCACGGTGGTAAATTATGGCGCAAAGTCCCCATACACAAAACTAACTCATCTTGGATTTGCGTAGGCGTATTACCTTTCGAAAACAAAATTTAATGACAGCCCGATACTCAAGTTTGTCCATTTTCACAAAAACACTCACATCGACTCACTCAAACGACTGTCAAATAAAAACGGTGTGTCCAAAATGGCTGAAATTTTGGTGAGTAACTGTCAAAAGCTGCACAACTACATTCACTAGCTTTTATTGACAAGTGCTGTTAACTTCACGTTGAGGTCGGAAACTTTTCAGGCCACCCATGTAAATCACTAGCACTATAATCGAAATCAGTAACTTTTTTTTTTTTTTTATTTACTGGCCTGTAGGAACCCGGAAGCTCATGACCTCACCGACTCGGCTCCGCCATTGTTCCCTGTCCTGTGCGCTCTCCTTCCACGTTCGATTATCCGATCCGATCTCCTCGAGGTCCAATCTAACATTGTCCTCCCATCTCCGTCGCGGCCGTCCTGTCGGTCTCTTCCCCGTTAGTTTACCATCAAAAATTCTATGCACGGTCCTATCATCGCCCATTCGCGCTACGTGTCCGGCCCATCTTAATCTTCCCGACTTGATTACTCTCACTATTGTAGGTTTGCGGTATAGCTCTTCCAATTCGTGGTTGTGGAGTTTCCTCCATTGTCCTGACTCCTCGTCATATTTACCGCCAAAGATACCCCTCAAAACATTATTCTCGAATACGCGGAATTTGTTCTCTTCCCGTTTTGTGAGAGCCCATGTTTCGCATCCGTATAGAACAATCGGCATGATTATGGTTCTATAGACACGAAGCTTGATATTACGTGATAGCAGTTTGGATTTTAATAGTTTACTGGCTGCATGCCAACTAGCGTTGCCGGAATGTAGTCTTTTGTTAATTTCCTTTGACGTTTCGTTTCTGGTCGTCAGTATCGTTCCCAGATATTTAAATTCTTTGACATTTTCAAATATCTTGCCCCTGACGTTTATATGTGTTCTCTGAAGTCCACCTGCTCTCGTCGTAATCATGTATTTCGTTTTGTCTTCGTTTATTTCTAGGCCCATCTCTTCTGCTGCTTGCATGATGATTTCACAGTTTTTACTTATAGTTTCGAGATTATCGCCCAGAATGGCGATGTCATCCGCATACGCGAGCACTTGTGTGACCCCGTTCAGGGATGATCCGGCCGTGTTGTCGTCTTGTACCTTTCTGATAACATACTCGAGGACAAGGTTAAAAAGGCATGGTGAGAGGCCATCCCCTTGTTTTAGTCCGTCCCGGATTTCAAATGGTCCTGAGAGGTGGTTTTCTATTCGAACTCGCCCTTTGTTTTCGTTCATGCAGATTTGAATGAGGGCGGCATATTTTTTCGGGATCCCCAGCTCAACCACAATATGGTAGAGTCTTTGCCTTGCGACTGAATCGTAGGCTTTTTTGAAGTCCACGAACAGTTGGTAAACCGTCTCTCCGTATTGCCACTTCTTTTTCAGCAGTTGCCTTATTGTGAACATCTGGTAGCTTGTTGACCGGTTCCGACGGAATCCGCATTGGTACTCTCCCAATATTTCTTCTCCGTACGGTGTAATTCTTGCCAGTATGACATTTGTTAATATTTTGTATGTGATTGGGAGCAATGATATTCCTCTGTAATTTTCGCAGTCAGATCTGTCGCCTTTTTTGAAAATGGGGATGACTATTGCGGTTTTCCATTCTTCCGGAATGACTTCCTTGTCCCATATTATTTTAACCAGTTGGTGGATCTTTCGAGTGGTTGCCTCTCCTCCATGCTTCACAAGCTCTGCCGGTATGCAATCGATTCAGGGGGCCTTGTTGTTTTTCAGTCGATTTATCGCGTCTACAACTTCATCGAAAGAGGGCTCTGGGATCTGGGGCTCGGCTGTATGTACGTCTGGTGCGTTTTTTTGTGGTTGATGGGTGCGTACATTGAGCAAGTTTTCAAAGTACTGCTTCCATCTTGTCACGATATTTTTTGTTTCTGTCACCAGATAGCCGTTTGTGTCTCGGATTATTTTGGCTCTCCCTCGGTAGCCATTTCTAATTGAAGTTATGCCGGCATACATACCTCTGCTGTTCTTTGCTCTGGCATTTTCTATGACTTTTTCGATCCGAGTCTTTTCCCATTCTCGTTTTTTGCGTTTGAAAAGTCTAGTTGTTTCTTAACGAATTGTCGCGTATCCTACTGCGTTGACTTCATCATATGCTTCTAAGTGGATCATTCTAAGGCGTTTACGTTCTTCGATCTTTGCCCTGCACTCATCGTCAAACCAAGGTTTGGACTTAGTTGTTCTCTTAAATCCTAATACCTCTTGGGCTGTTTGTTTGATTGTGTCTCTGATCGATGCCCATTTAGTGTCCACACTATTGGCTTCCTCTTCCTCACTACTGTCATTCTCTAGGATGCTAAATCTATTCGTTAGTTCGTCTTGGTATTCAGCCCTTTTACGTAGGTCTTTTAGTTTATCAATCTCGAACTTTTTGCACGTCTCCCGTGACTGTCCATGTGGGTTTGCTGCAAGCCGACTTCTAATTTTGCCTATCACTAGAAGGTGATCGGAGTCGCAATCTGCTCCTCTATATGATCTTATGTCAAGGATATTCGAGTGGTGTCTTTTGTCTATGAGGAAAGAAAAAAAAGGTCTATTTGGTTACGCGTTACGCCGTCGGGTTTATGGATTTGCTTGTGCTTGAACATCGTGCTTTTCACTACCAGATCTTTTGGCGCTGCGAACGTGATAATTCGAATACCATTATCATTTGAAACGTCATGTAGGCATTCTTCACCAATTGTTGGTTGGAAGATATCTTCCTTTCCAATTTTCACATTGAGGTCGCCGTGGAGGATTTTAACATCGAATGATGAGATCCCATCAAATATTTCCTCTAGGGTCTCGTAGAATGTGTCCTTCGTTTGTTCGTCGGTAGATTCTGTTGGGGCGTGTACGTTTATAAATACATAATTGTACCGTGGGTCTTGTATTTTTAGCACCGACGTTCGGTCATTAATAAATTGCACATCTTTTACATGGGACGTAATCTTCTTGCTTATGATGAAGCCAGTTCCGAAGTTATGTGTATCGGTACCTCCACACACCAGTGTAAACCCGTTGGTTTCGATTACTTGATGTGGGAGTCGAAATTCCTGAAGCGCGACGATGTCCATTTTATATTGTTTCGCGTTTTCTACGGCCGTCTGTATCGCGCCTGGTTTATATAACGTTTGAACATTCCACGTGACGACGCGTATATCCCGCCTTTTCAGTTTTTCCCTACGTCTTCTTTTTGCAGAGTCGGTGTTTTCTTGATGATTTTTTCCCTTATGGTAGTGTCGGCTCATCACACCTACGCCTACCGGGTTTTTCGTGGGATTGTTTTTTGTATATTGATTATTCATTTTTGATCCCACGAGATTTGGGGTTTCAAATAGTCCGTCACATCAGAGCCCCGTTTTGATGTGATAAGGTCTGCTTACTGCTCTGATTCGACCCGGTGTCAGAGAGGCGCCGTTATAATACAGCCGGTATACCCCTGGCTGCAAACCATCCAATGGGCACGGTGACGCGTAACACCATGGATTACGGGTGGTAGATCTTTGTGTGTTACTCCTCGCTAGCCTGTCTGGCATGGGTGACCCTACTGGAAGCATATGCTTCCGTCAGCATAGCCTGAGTGATTCCTTGTAGTTTAAGCCCCCGCACCACGTCAAGGTTTCTACCAAGCGGGAGATAATCGAAATCACTAACACTATATCTAATCGAAATTACTTGAGCTTTTCGCTACGAATAACTGTTTTTTCTTTTTTTTCGCTTTCACTGTTTGTCTTAAAATTGTTTTCCCTTTTTAAAGTATTTTGATGGTTTTTTTTCAGTTAAGATATATCACTAAAATCTACATTTTATTTAGGTTTTATTAAAAAGATGTTGTGCCACCAAAACTCTGCGTTAATTTAAATATTTAATGACTTTTTTACGTGAGTTTTAAAAAAAAAAGTACTTTATTCAATTTAAAATGTTTTTAAAGTCGTAAGTGTGTTTATTTAATTTTACCTTTGATAAAATACTCTTCTCATCAACAAATTAAGTCAATTCTTTCAAGAACGTTTGCTTTTTCAACCACGATCGCTGGGACTTTCGACTGTTATGAGCGTCAGATGAATTTGTTGTGAGCGTCAGATGAATTTGGAATTTGTAGATCTATAGGTAATTATTAATTTTCTGTTACCTGTCATTTACGACTCATTCATAACTCGTACGACTCATGAGTTATGTTATCTAATGATAACGAGGAAGCATTATGTACATGTTAACTTACGAGATATGATGAATAATGTTAACTAACGAGGATGCACCATGTAGCGTTAACTAGCGCCAAGCCGGTTCCCCTCTTCTTCATAAACCAAACAACAACCACGCACAAGATTACCTAGCTCGCAACTTGTTGCTAAGCAAAAACGTAAAATTACCGTTTATATTTGTGTAATTACCATTCCTTTTAATATGTCTTTTATTGTTTATGTATAAAATTACGACGATATAACTCGATATCCCGATTTCAGGTTGCTGTAATTACTCCATTTGAAATTATGTAATAGAGATGTTAAGTAGAAATCATGACTTTAAAATTTCTATATACAACATAACACCATTGAATACAATCACGACTCAACTGGATAATCTGAAGTTCCAAGGAACGGCGAAGTAAATTTACGATTGCAATGCAATAAATTTGATATCCCGATAAGGATACGCAGATAAATCGACTCATACAAAGTAGATCTTCTTCAAAGCAGAGTACACCCTCACTTCAAGAGAATCACCAAAAACCTATCAAGTGAAGAGCATCATCAATAATTGCTATCATGCGAACACATTCCCAGTCAGGATTCTGGCACATGTCCTGTGACAGGGCATTAATTAAGTATTCCATTTTGGTTTTGATAATTAAAGCCAACTCCCGTATAATGTAGTGGACGAAATTAATTCCCTATGCATAAAGGATTAGAAGACAAAACGAACGTAGGTTGGCGCTCTGCTCTGTTGTCCTTTAGTCGCCAATGTAGCCTGTTGTTCAGATGGATAATCCTTCGGTGGTCAGGTGAATTACCATATCCTTAATGAAATGGAAAACCATAGAAACTGATAAATATTTTATCTGCTGGTCGTAACCAACGATGTGGCATTCTGCAGCCATAGATGTGCCTTGTCAGCACATGTGAAAGTATGGGAAAGATGGACAGAAAAAAGGATTCCACAATACGAATAGGTATCCTCATATTGTGGCTGTTTTTTCTAGAGATAAGAATGAAATACACACAAATCGAACAAAAGAGTTTAGGAGATCGTTCAGCAGTAGTGTCTCGCAAATCCTTTTTGCACAAATAAATTGCGGAGATTTCTTTTAGACGCCAGATTTGATGCGGTCGGGCGTTAAAGGGATGCGAAACTGCTTTAATTTATCGGCCCGTCACCCTCCTTCTGTTGCGGAATAAATTTCTTCAAGTATTTCCGGGAGCGGATTAGATGCTTGGGTCGGATTTAAATCCTTTGCTTTCTATTCAATTTTTTTATGTTCAAAAATAGTAAGTGTGAGGATACTTCGAATTCACCTGTGATTCAGTTTTTTTGAGGGTTGGAATCGAGTTTTTGAGAATATGCTTTTGTATGCTAGTATGACATACGTACTCTATTAATAAAAATTTTTTTTTTTTTTTGGTTTGCATTTCATGCATGTTCTGATGGGGGACAATAATGTGGTTCAGTAAGATTCATGGGCCTAGCGGCTGTGAGATGCGAATTTGGGGTCAACAGTAATCTTCTTCGGAATTCCTTTATTTCTTATGAACTCTTATTAAACTGTTTTTAACTGAACGGAGATAGTGACCCGTAAGGATATATTCCTCTTATGATATCGTTCGTTTTTGTTCGTAAGTTAAGTACCTTTGGTTTTCTCAATACTGAAGTGTGCTTAAGCTCATGCTTTGTTTGGCTATCTTGATGATTGATGGAGGCTAGTTCTATGCACCATTCAAATTAGTATTTTTTAATTTATTTTAGTTGTAGACAAAAAGTAATGGAACTATGTGACCGATGTGTACTTTTCTTTCTTCGGTAGATTGTAAGCTGATACAAATTTCGTGACATTTGCTTCGGAATTTTAGAAATTACAGCATATTTTGTATTTGAAAAAAAAAAATTGTCGGCGATTTTTAAAAATGCATTAATTGGTTCAACAGCACGAAATTCACTAGATTATTGAGATGTGTCCAAATAATAAGCATAAATCAAAGTCTCATCGTCAGTAATTTTGAATTGTAATCAGATTGTGATCAATCATAAAAAGTATCCCTTCAGCTACGTAAGCACGACATTGTTCTTAAAAACAGATTCAAACCAAGACGAGGAAGCGAAACAAACTTTATTGGTTTCGAGTGGTTAGCGCAAATACAAATATTTGTCTTGTTTATTTCAATAAATCGCCTTTTATTTTGTAACTTGAAACATTATAATACACAACCAGCATACCTAAAGTAAAATTACAAAGAAGCGACCGTTGTTAGTTCCAATTTCAAATTCGCTCCTTAATTCGAGAGCTGATTCGAAATTAGCACAGAGACATGGCTTGGGAAATTTTAATAAGTAATTATTTATGGAGGGTTTGTAAAGTCGACACACAATTCCTCTTGCAGTGATAACATAATCACGAAAACGACTTCTAATTCAGATAACATAATCACGAAAACGACTTATAATTCAGATCGAAGGAATAACCTTATTATATAGGGCGCGTGAAATAGTCCTGTAGCGTTCTACGAACGCACAATTCCACCCAGGTAAGGTTCCTACCCTTCAAGGAAATACCTACCCTGAAAACGTTGCACGCGCCCCACAGACGCGTGTCCCAATACCCCACCTTAGGGCACTGAAACATTTGGTCAACGTTGAGCCCGACACGAAAAAGCAAGGAACTGAACGTCCCAAAGCTTTCAATGTCAAGCTGAACAGTTCGAATAAAGCATACCTGAAACAAAGGAAAACATTCATGCATCCGATCCTCAAAGACCGAAATGCGCCGCACTCCAGCACTGCACAATCGAAAATCCTGAACATCTACACGATGTTACAAGGATTTGTTATCGCCAGCAATTTAGTCGAACAACGGATGCACGTGCGGGTGGTCTGCCACAAAGAACAACAAATCCATCGGCAAACAAAAGAAACGGCAACCGTAATTATCTCAACGAGATAATTCGAAAAATGTATGAGGTTTAAAACCTACAAAAGAACTACTCCTATCCCACGGTTCCTTTTTTTTATATTTCACACCCATTAGAAGGATCTAATGGATTTCGGTGTATGTTTACAAAAGGCAAATAACCACGGACTGTACGCCCGAACAACCATCTCCGTTCTGCGCGCCAGATGTTTTGTGCAAATAAAGGCGGCACAAAATCGACAGCCGTCGAACCAAATTTCGATCACCACCACGGATGGTGATAATGACGTGTAAGGATGTATGCGTCGATTGACTTTTTCCTTTTCAGGCACCGAAATTACGCCTGGGACTTAATAACATGCTGCTAACAGAGATTCGGAAATTCTATTAGCAGAGCAAATAGGGACATTTTTCCGTATAGATACAGATACCAGTTTTGAATCTGGATATCTGTGTGGGCAGACAGTCAGTCTAATTTTGATAGTCAAAGCGACCAGGGGTCTACATCGAACGGTGGAGATGAAGTGTATTTTGTGAGGTAGGACAAGAAAAGAAATGTCGAGGAGGAAGGCAGCCTGCGGTTTCATTAACTTTTAAATATTATCGTGTGTTTGAGGATCTATCCGTTTTGTGCAACAACTATTTTAGTGTTTCGAGTTAAATTGTTCAATGTGTGTAAAGATTCTCTCTGTAAAGAACAGAGTATTAGTTTCACGTTGCGGCTTATAAACAGTCAAGTTTAATAAATAAAAATAAAAGTTCAATTAAAACAACCCTTTCTGTGTTTGTATTTTGCATTGTATGCACTCCGTGGGTGTTTTTCTCTCCTCTGCCCCAGGTGTGGCATCTCTAACAGATACACACAATTCACAAGCAAAATAGTGAAGAACACACTTTTCGAAAATCGAATAAGAAAATACATCAGAACCGTATACCTTGCGATAACTTAACAATTCACATCAGTGGAGTATAGTCGAGTTTAAAAATCAAATTCTAAACACGATCAGTAGCCTGATGGGTAACGCTTAGGTTCAATTTTTTTCGTAATTCAAACTGTCACAGCGTCAGTTCGAATCACATGATCTTCTTCACTATTATTTCAAACGCTATAATTGGTGACTACGACGTGATCTGTACACGCAGCACACACTCCCCGTAGTAAACAGAACTTCACACACGATCATGACTTCCGTATAGAGCACAGACACACTCGTCTGCTCCGATGTTCTCTCATTCTCTCCGTCGTTCGCAGCGAAACTGATCGTAACGCAGTTCCTGAGGAGGGAGTGGTGTGGCATCTCTAACAGATACACACAATTCACAAGCAAAATAGTGAAGGACACCGAACGAAAATCGAATAAGAAAATGCATCAGAACCGTATACCTAGCGATAACATAACAATTCACATCAGTGGAGTATAGTCGAGTTTAAAAATCAAATTCTAAACACGGTCAGTTGCCTGATGGGTAACACTTAGGTTCAATTTTTTTCGTAATTCAAACTGTCATAGCGTCAGTTCGAATCACACGATCTTCTTCACTATTATTTCAAACGCCATAACCCCGCTAGTGTACGATGCGTGGGGAAGTGTAAAGGCTTACACATTGGGACATCCGATTCGATGTTCCTTTGCTTGAATCGTGCAGAATCTTCCTGTAAGTGGGACTAGCTCTAGCTACGTTCGAATGGTTAAGCACATGTGAAATCGGCTCATGTTGTTATCGAGAGAAGGGAGTTTGAGGTGTGGGGAAGAAGCATAGTGCACCGGCATACGGCACTGATTCTCTTCTTTCCTCCATCATAAATTAGAGTTCTCCGGGCACCAAAAGAAACCGAGTTCATCCGCGAATCGAAGAATGGGGAACAATGGACACCATCGATCCTTCCGCAAACTGTTCACCAACACAAGGAGTAAAACTCCGCCACAAGACAGCTAAACGAAAACAATCAGGTTTGTTTACTAGTTAAATGGTTCTTTTATTTATTAATTCATTTCTTAACACAAACTATTGTTTCCCTATCGTTGGCTAGCACTATTCATACATTGTTTGGACAGGTGACTGGGATTAAACGGCATGTCCCATAAAAATTTATTTTTGTCGAGTAAAGTCGGACGTTAACATACATTAGAACGCTGATGGTTGTCTCTCGGCTTGGTAAAGGCGCACACAGGAAAAAGGTAATTAATCGTTAAAACTGATTTACGAACGCAACTGCACTCCGACACGTTAAATGGAGACTTCTGAATGTACGCGTCCCCGTGCGCACCGGGGAGCGGGAGTGACACGACCGGCTCGGTCGGTGGGTGGAAAAGGACTCAGCGATATCAAATCGCTGGCAAAGGAAATTCGGCCAGTGGTACTGGCTCTCTTAATTTAGGGATGCATTTTCTATTCCAAGAGAAACGTAAAGTGAAAGATCGAAGTGGTACACATATATGTGTGCACATTGGTTCTTTCATGGAACAAGGCCATGAGAACGAATCTGAAAACAAAGAAAGGGAATAATGTGCATCAATGAGATGTGAGTTCGGCTAAGTAAACAAGCCGTATCTCATTGTTTAGTAATGGATTTCTGTTTACTCATACCACGAGGTCATGAGAAGCAGATCCAGAAATATTGTAGGACAAAGGAATCGTATAGATCACTGTCTATGAAATGCCTTGCAGCTGTGTTGATAGACCGCAATGCTGGTGGACATGGTGCTAATTGGTTTTAGCATATTCACACGGAATTGGTGTTTATGGCATCGCTACCAAGGGTAAGTATACAATTCCTGTTTGCATTTGCCTATGCTATAGGTTTTGGTTTCAGCGTCGTTTGCGTCAATTGTGTGCAGCTGCGTTGGATTGTTTATAGTAGGGAGAAAAGGTCGCCAGCCAATGTGTATGTAAAGGGATTTATTGTACACATGATGAGGCTGGGAATAGGCGACGCGATGTTTGTTATCCCTGATATGATGGTTACATTATATGTAAACCAAATTGTTTTGTTTTCACGAATTCGTCTAGGGAAAATGCGTATGATAATATTGGGATTTGCTTGGCAAGCGAAGGTGCCGAATTGGACTAGCGATTTATGAAGTTTGGACAGAATTCTTATAGGTAATTATTAATTCGAATTAATGAATGAAAGTAAGAATTCTCTTCCAGGAGCTTTTAGCTAAATACATTAGACTTGATGAGTGAAGCATTTACAGGTGCTAAAGCGATTGCATTTACGGAAAACTATAAAGGTTGGGTTGTAGTTACGGGGGTTCTTCGGGTAAGTAGACAGTGCAGTTTTGGTGGAACCGCCACAGAGGTACTATTTGGCCCTGTCCACTTTTCCAACCAAATAAAATTGTCGTTATTGCTAAGTATTCGCACTCCGACCTTATGGTTCTTATCTATGGCAACCCCATTTTATTCCTGTTATTTTCCACCGATTTCATGGTTTTTATATTTTGCTACTATAAAATTACACTTTAAGTGAAAATGAAAGTTTGTTTTATGACTCAATCAAGGAAAGTAACTTGTAAGCACCCGTCATACTCGATTTCTATTTCCTGGATCAATAAGTTAAAAGTTCGTCCCTGCTTTCGGTGATTGCTCGAGTTGCTAATTATCAACTCAGAAAGATTGTGTCAAATTTTGCTTCAATATCGAGAGCAAGTGGAAGAGAAATTAAGCCTCCGAGAAACAGGCCGGAACCATTTGTTTATGCAAAGTTCAAAAACTATTATGAAATATAACAATAATAGAAACGCATTCGATCAATTTCTAACAATGCATTACTAGTAACGACGTTTACGAGTGCGTTCTACATACACACACTAAGCATTTCGGCTCACACAACGATCTTGTTATCTTGTTATCTACCGGCAGTTGTGTAGTTATATTGTATAACATTACATCACTCTCCACTCAATTAAAATAATAACATCTGACCAGACCATGTGAAAGATTTTGTATGCACTTAATCTCTCACTAAATATTTCATTTTGGTTATGGATCGAGTTAGTTCGAGTGTCCAATATTGACTTGGATGCTTTCTACATCATCGAAAGCATTCGTGGGTATTGGATCAATGTCAGCCTTGTGAGTATGGCGTTAGAATATACTCACAGCTAGACCGGCTTATCGTAAGAGGTGACTAAAGGCCGAGTAGTAGGTTGGGGCCCAACGCCCTGTCGCCCAGTGAAATACCACCTCGTCAAGCTATAGGTCGAGAGAATCCCTGGCCATCTTTCGGAGCTTGGCTCATGGACCGGTTCGAGAGAAGGTTGGGTTAGATGGTAAGTTGATCCCAAGGTGAAATAAGACCCCGTCACACTGTACATTCCGCGGTATCGTCGGGAGAAATCTTCGACTATGTTTCGGATGTATGGCTGACCGCCCGGACTGACACGGAGATATGTCACGATGGCGCCCTCTGAGATAAAGAATTCCGGAGGTAAACTAGTTTCCCATTTGGATCTCCGGGGAGGACTATGTCAGAGAACACATCATGCAAACATAACCAAACTTTAAGAAATTCGTCATCGCGTAATCGGGTTCGTTCTTGAAACTCGGTCAATGTTCGACTGATAACGGTATTTTATAAAATCGGGGGCATCGGCTCGACCAATACGGAGGTAAACTCCGTCCACCAATATTTGCAAACAGCGAAACGTGATATCCTTGCCTTAACTGAGACCCAGGTCGATTCGTCGTCTGATTCGACATATCTTCGTTGCTCATGATACAAATTGTATTCGGCATTCCGTTTAAAGGGTGGAGTCTGTGTCTTCGCGCGGTCCAATCTGGCTTGCCAAAGGATGGAGTCGTTCAAACTAAGTAATTTGCACATTAGGTGGTTGAAGGTCGTGCTGAGGAATTCTGTTAAATTCTTTTGTTGTCCTTGCCGCTCCCCGATGACGATCGACCGGTGACACTTTTCGAACATTTTTCACGTACCGTCGACTGAATACAGATCAACCAATCGTCTTCTGAAATTCTCGGCCTTGGGAATTTTAATGTACACAATTCCGGCTGGTTGGTACGGGCACTCCATTCACTCCTATCCCCATCCGGCTGTCAGTAATTGTTCCTACGCGCACTACATGATACCGCCGAAGCACAGGAAACACCAAACACCAACATAGGTTACGTAAAAATAGATAATACACTGAACAGCGCAGCAAAATGTTCGCCAAGAGAAAAACGCCGCGCTCAGGAGAAATTAATTGAAACACGCTATTCCTTTGTTAAGTTTTATTTTTTTATTTTTAAAAGGAAAAAAAAACACTATTATGGTGATAACTAGTTGGAATCCACCGATTAACGTTCCGTTTCATTTACTTATTGCGTACTAACATTTTACGGTGGCACTGTTTGAAATGTAAGAACTAATTCGAACACGAACACAACTCGAAATATATATGTGCGTCTCCGCAGTGACGGTGGAGAGCGGGAGTGACGCGTGTGACCAGCGTGGTCAACGGATGAAATTCGACTCACCGATATCCTCTCCAATAAGGATATCGTTTTTACCTACCACCAGAGAAACGTAAAGTCTCTCTTGGTGGTATGTGTGCGATCGTTCAGATCTGTGTGGTTTACACGTGCTCGAGGGCAATGGGTAAACGAAGCAAACAGGCGGTAAAGACAAAGGGATCGAAAACATCGCCGTCTATGGAGTGTATCGCGTCTAAATACTTATACGACGATACAGCGAAGAAATGTGGCAAAAGTGGATTTATGATCCGTGTCTATGCTCTGGTGCGGATGCGTAAGTAAATGTATCGCCATTAGGAAGAAGTGCTAATGGTTTTTCTATTTACACAATGGGAAATGTGTTAATGGCATCGCTAGTAAAGGTAGGTATTGAGTTCCTATTTGCGTTTGTATATGCTGTAGGATTTAATTGATGCAAGAGACGCGGAATGCGTATTTGCTTTGGTCCCTGGGGTGTAAGTCGCCAGCCAATGCGTATGTAAGGAACATTGTTGTACACATGGCGCGGCTGGGAAAATAGACGGCGTAATATTTATGATCCCTGTCATGATGGTTACATTGTATGCAAACCGAATCATTTTGTTTACAGGAATTTGTCTGGTACCGAAGGTGCCGAATAGGTTTGAAATTCCAGATAAGTAAAGCAAGAAATCTTACGGAAAATTGTATGCGAATAGATGCATGAAAAGGTAAGTTTTCTTTACAGGGACTTTTTAAAATCATAGATTTGATCTATATGATACGTGAAGCATTTTCAGGTGCTAAAGCTGTTGCATTAACAGAAACTAATGTAGATTGGGTTGTAATAATGGGGGTTTTCTCAGGTGAGTGGACCATGGGGTTTGGCGGAAACGCCACAGGTAAATTCTAACAGAACCGACGAGGCTGGGAGGCTGGCGGGGATGTTCGCCGTTAGCCGCAATTTGCCTCAACTCGTACAGGAACCTACGAGAGTGCCGAATACCCGAGGAAGGTATGCGAGCATCCCGGATCTGTTTTAGAAGTTGTTGCGCTGCTGGGAAACTCAGATCACTGCTTGGTATTGGTCTCGTAGTTGATTGCATTTCAAGCGAATAACCGATGTTAGCAGCTTCGCCATGTATTGAGGTATGAGGGTGTGGGGGGTTTCTCTATTCTACATGAGAAACAACCCACAATTCCAACCAACATTTCCACCTAATTTCGAATTTGCTTTCAGCGCGTCATACTTACCAATTTCCATTATATGTATTCCCCTGTAAAACATTTCAAACGGACGTATAGCTAAACTCATCATCCTTTGCAGATAATGCATAATTGAGTTTAACTACATAAATGTCATACGGCAACTCCATTCTTGCTAACCATGAGTTTCCCATCGGAAATCTCATAATGTCGGTTAGCAACAACAAGTCTAAAAGAACGACGCTGTTGCATCATAGCAAAATAGCTGGGGTAATTTCAGCATCTTAGAGTCTGGTTCTCACGCGAATTATTTCCCAAACATCAGCGGCGTCCTATCGACTTTCCCTCAGATCACCCATTCGCTTGGGATCAATGATCTCTCTTTGCAGGGGAGTAACATCCGCTAGGGTTCCCTCTCATTCGTATTTCTTTCCACGGTTCAATGCGCTTTAACTACACCATAGCCGTACCACTGGGTCAGTAGGTCGTGTCAGTAGCTGCATCTGATACCAACACACACAACCAAAGCTACCCCGAGATCACAGCATATCATGTTTTCTGTTCTCTCATTCTTCGTGTCCGTCAATTACCCTATTAACAAAAGTTACTCATACTTTGACGGGCGTGAGGTTGAGAGAGCAGAGGCGTGGTCTCTTTTGGTTGTCCTGTGTGTAGAAAGAAATATGAATTTCAACCCTAATTCACACCAGTCACTATTCAATCACCATCGCGTGTAGTCACGCTGCCGCAGTTAGTCGCTATTTGTATCTGAACCTGGTTGTATCTGCGGATGAGATAGTTCGTTTAGTTCACGGGAAAAAAGCCCAAGGAGTCGTTCGATAGAGTTAGTGTACAGTTAAAGTTCTTTAGTTCCCGAAGCCCGTTTTGACGGTTCACCTATATTCGCGATTTGCGTACGACCGACCAGCTGAACAGTCTGGCGTTCCCGTCGCGTACTGCATTCCCTGCTTGACAGAAGTGAAATAGTAAATTATAGATATTCTGATTAATCCAGTGAGGCTGTGATTCATGTTGGCAAATACAATTAAGACCCAATTTTTAGCTGTGTAATTAAGTTCAATCTATATTGTGCCATTCACCACAATTTGCGTGTTTTCACCAATAAATAAATAGAAATAAATTTAAATAAATAAGAACGTGTTTTTTTTTCATTTCTTTGTGCGGATCATCGTTGGGGGATTACAGTGAATCCTGTGCCATACGTTGGCATTATACTTTTTACCCCCACAAGGGTGCTAACTGGGAGGATTTGCGAGATTTTGTCCCATCCTCTCCGTGGTCGGAGGTGTGCTTAGGAGACTCCGAAGCTAACGCATGCTCGGAGTCTGTCATGGAAATTATTCTGCTCGGGATGGAAATTTACATTCCACATTCCATTAAACGAAGTTCATCTGATAAACCTTGGTTTGATAAAACATGCGAACAGATTACAGCGACAAAAAATAGAGTTTTTACACCATGGCGCTCCAATCCCCCAGAAGTTAACAAAACGAATTTTGTTAGAATCAGAAACGCGGGCAACCAGGCGACTGATACCGCAAAGAAGATTTACAACAGCAGAGTTGCCGATAAACTCCTTGAATGCTCAACTGGTTCGCTTCCTCCTGGTCAATAGCAACGGTTGTCAGCAATAACTTCGCTTCCTCCTCCCGTTGTAAAGGACAGCGGACACTAGACAAATTACAAATAGAACGCTTATATTTTCACAAATTTCTTTTCTGCGAATTCAAACATCGATGCCGGTCTTTGAAGCCACCTGTGGTCGCGCCGTGCGGTCTTCGATTCGCGATGTGAGGTTCCGTCCGTGTACTATTCAGCGCATTCTACGTGGACTGGACTGTAAGAAGGCAACTGGCCCGCACGGAATACCAGCAGTAGTGCTTAACAAGTGTAATCTAGAACTGTCGCCGGTTCTTGGTGGCCTCTTTCGCTTATCTTATACGCAGAGGACATTTCCTATCTGCTGAAACGTGGCTCAGGTTAAACCAATCCCAAACAAGGGGAAAAATGTCTCCCATAACACTACCGGCCGATGATGGAAAAAATCATCAATGCCGAGTTAATTAGGTATTTGGAGTGCAACGGACTTCTGAATGATCGTAAACCAACAGCGGTCGCATTGGGTAATTTCAAGGCTTTTGACCGCGTCTGGCACAGAACATTGCTGAGCAAGCTTCGTTCGTATGGACTTTCCCAGGAGCTTTGCGACTAGACGAAGAACTTCCTCGAAAATCGGTACATCCTGGTTGTTGTGGACAGTGAGTCTTCAGATCTATATCCTGTAAATTTAGGAGTGCTTCAAGGTTTTATTTTGGCACGCTTATTTCCTCTCCTTCGAGTCATCGGCCAATTAGTGCATCGATGTCGCACCAGCTGAAATGTGGCCAGACCGATTTTCTGAATTGGGATCTGGACAAGGCCCTGCAGTGGTGAAAAGCCAATCTCGTCGACTTCAATGTAACGAAGACACAACATGCAGCACTCAGAAAGAAAAGTGGATCATCGGTTCCACAGCTAATGATAAATGGCCAGGCTATCAAATCTGGGGAAAGCATGAAATTGCTCGGCGTCACGGTGTGTGGGAATGTACCGTAACATAAACGCGTGTGGAATACCGCCAGATCAGAAACAGACTTACTTTCTAGAACCAAGTAATATCTTACTCCGGCCCAACTTCTACTCCTGTATAAATCCCAAATTAGACTGGCGCTCGAATTTTACTCTCATGTTTGGAGCTCTGCTCGTCTCTGTATACCCTCAACCTACTTGAGAGTATACTGAGACGAGCGATCCGCTTGATCGGGGACACGGCGCTAACGTCGGGACTGCAGTCGCTGTCACATCGAAGGCGCGTAGCTAACATCTGTCGGTTTTACAGATAATATCACGGGTGCTGTTCTTCGGTGATTCGTAGTATTGTTCCGCGTATTTCAGTTTATATGCGCGCCATGAGACAACCCGACTGATCGCACCGCTTTGGGTTTCATCTCCCGGTGTCGGGTTCATCTCTGCATCAGAATTTGTCTCGTTATAGAGCAGGAAAGCTGTGGAATTCCCTCCCCATGCGTGTGGTTCCGCAACGTTATAATCTGCAACTGTTCAAAAAGAACTGCAACAGTTATTTGACGGCATCTCAAGGCGCTGATGCGGTGCCATAGGTTGACCAAGTAGCAGGAGACGCCTGTGGTCAATTATGCAATTACCTCCATCTCCTGCATGGTGGTCACGGTAAATCGAAACGGATGTCAAAGCAGTGCCTCGCTTATACAACTGTCCGTTGTCTGGGACATATCGGAGGTTCATGAAGTAAAGAAAAGTGGCGTGAATATTTGTACAGATCGTGTATTTACTTGAAAATAATTTTAGAGGGATGCGACAAATACATCTGCTGTGTGAGGGGCGAGACCGCGATCATAGAGGAGTAGGTAGCAAAAGGACAAACCCTAATCGTTCCAAAGGTCCGCATCGCATTGCATTCTTTGTTTACTTAATGTTAGATGAATATTTACATTGCGATTCATGACTGGTTGCCGGCACTTATTTATTGCCGATTAACTGTGCACCATAATAAAACGATTGCGGTAAAACTATCGATTTCTATGCTGATGATTTATACCTACAATCCGAGCATAAGTAATAACAAAATAAAAAATTTACAATAATTTCGGATAAGAAATTTTATATATGTGTGGGTTTCTAAGGAAGAATACAAGTCATTCGATAAGTATTAGCCTCAAGAGTCACATAACAAATAACTTTTCTTATTTGGGATTTCAGGAACACGTAGCTGTTTCCCTCCACCCGTGGTAAGGGGCAATTTTAAAGGACTAATTATTTTTTTCTTTAATTTTCAGACATTGTCGATCATCTACGTCAACATGGATCCGGGCATGATATGGCAGCAGCGAAAACAGTTAAGGCACCCAATTCCAACCACAGTACACCAAGAAACCGGGCTTAACGATGCCACCGTTGAACAAAGCCGGCGCAAAAGTCCCACCCACCCGAGCCCTGAAGACCCAACCTTCCGTCCCAAAACTGAAAAAAAACCCTCTGAGTTTTGCAACAGGTGAAATCACACAATGACAGAATGCCGTCAAAAGCAAAAATGAAAGAAGAATTCAGGAAATTCCTTACTGTCGGACAGAAATCCCCCAACCCGACCGAATTAAAATCACATGAAACAAGCTATCCTCAGCACTTACTCGAGTCCAGATAGTCCAACTTCCATTGGACATAGGGTAACAAAAAGAAACAAATTAGTAGTGAGATGGGCATAACAAAGAAAAAGGCACTCAAATCCAAATGCTCAATTAACTGCCAAAATGCATCTACCTTGTTGGCAACCTTAGGAACGGGAAAAACCAAAGGAAGTTGCCAGCGTCATTTAGCACAGAGCATTCCACCTTTATTCCAGGTAAAACGTACTCTGCTACGGTTCTAAGGAGATAGTTACTTCGGCAATAATTTTCTGCCCAGGAATTGCAAATAGGATGGATCAGTGCAGTGTATAGAATTTCTTCGGATGGGTACCAACGCCATTGAAAATAGGACTAATGACGAAATGGGACCCAAAAGAGGTTCAATCCATTATCAGTACATCTTCCAATAGCTTTCCTATACAAAGAGCTGACTGTAAAATCGCATCGCTGCTAACATTTCCAACCTCACGAAAAAATCACATTAATAGAGTGCAGACACTTACTTCCCTAACTCGTAAGGATTGGCAAGCACCTTATTCTGCGAATTACCTCAGATGAACGAATGACCAATATCACTTTTCCCATTTCTTCTCCACATGCACCTTCTATTTTCTTCCCCAGAACGAATCTTTCCCGGAAATCTTAGACGACTCCCTGGGAGAACAGAAATAAATTATGTGTCTAAACAAATAAGTAAATTAATAAGTTTTTAAAATTAAAGTTAATAAGTTTTTAAAAGTAAAGTTAAGAGAAATGGAAACAAAATACAAATTATTGCATTTTCCCCTGATTGAATTTCAGCAATTATTATCAAAAAATAAAAAAACAAACTGAAACTGAAATTTTAAATACGAGACAAAAGAATAACATAAATTGTATAAACAAATTTGTAAACTCGCGCACGCAAACACTTTATCATTTTTTACACGCAACAAAACTCTTTCCTGCACGCACCGACTCTAATGCCCTTTCAAGAGTGTTATTCCTCTTCCAAGAATATCACTCGTTTTGTAAATGTGGGAGGATTGTTACATGCAAAACGTAGTACGTACGTATTAATACTTACCCTTTTAGGGCCACCACCACTATTAATTGGATTCTCCTTCATATGAATACCCATATATTGTTTAACCTACATGTCCAATATGTGTGAACATGTGGGGGTTGTAGTATTGTGCCAAGGCACGGGCACTCATTTCACTAAACTCCCACTCAATCTAAATGTTCCGCCGAAAGAAAATAATAACCAAAAATACCAAGAAGGTCCGAAGGTAAAGAAATGAAACGCACTGCTTTCGTATTAAATGCTTTATTTTTGTCTTTAACTTGCACCGGGTGATTTGGTATTATATTTAATATTTAACATGAACTGATAGTGTATATAGTTTTGTGATTAACATGAACTGGGGATGTTTCTTTAGTTTGGATATTTAACATGAACTGCTAGTGTTTTTAGTTTGTAATTAACATGAACTGGAAACGTTTATTTAGTTCGGTATTTAACATGATCTGCTAGCATTTTTAGTTTGTAATTAACATGAACCGGAAACGATTGAGTTTTGAATTTGACACGAGCTGTGACGATTGAGTTCTGAATTTAACACGAACTGTGACGATTGAGTTGTGGGGGTTCTCTATATTACATGGAGAACTAACCCACAATTCCAACCACAATTTTCACCTTATTTCGACCGCTTGCAGCGTGTCATATTATCCCCTATTCCACCGTTCATGCTATTCACCTGAAATATCATGTTTTCCCAAAGGACGCATAGCTAAACTCATTATCCTATGCAGATAATGTATAATTGAGTTTAGCTACCCTTTTTGCCATACGGCAACTCCATTCCACTAATCCATGAGATTTCCACCGGAAATTCCATTCATGTTGGTTAGCAACAACCAAATCGTATCAAACGACGCGGTTGCTTCATCATCCAATGGCTTGGGTAATTACCGCATTCCTTAGCGTTTTTCCCACGGTAATATTTCCCTAGCCGATGTAGCGTCCTATCGATTTTCCACAGATCAACCATTCGCTTGGGATCAATGATCTCTTTTCGCAGGTGAATAGCACCAGAGGCGTGATCTCTTTTGGTTGCCCTGTGTGCAAAAATAGAGCACAGAATTTCAGCCCTAATTAGATCAGTCGCTTTTCGTTCATCATCGCGGGTAGTCATTTGGCGTAGTTGTCGATTCGGTCGTAAGTGTTCCGCCGAACACTGTACGCACACAAGGAAGAACACACTGAGCGGAAACGGCACAAATAAAACACGAAAAACTGTTTTTCTATTTGTACGGTGACTTTTATTAATCCAAAAAGCTTATTTTGCACTTATCGTCTAGAATACACAAGTTAATTATTTTTGAAATTAAGCACACGTACGACTCGACGTTCTCGAACAATTCTATTCACGACCTCATTCGGTTATCTCTTCGTTAGAGATCCTCGCGGTTCGATGATCAAAATCTCTGTCTCCTCCTTGACGATTCAAATCTCTCTGCGACGGATTGTATCTGTAACACTATCCAAAAATTTTCCTAGTTCCCCTGCTAACAGAATTTCCGGATTCCTGTTAGCAGCATGTTACCGTATCCCCGGGGATATTTCATAGTTTTTTTTTGAGAAAGGGAAAGTCATCCTGCATACATTCTTCGTTGAAATAGCATTTCCTTTTTCACGGCCTTCTGTTTGCACAGAACATCTGGCGCGAAGGCCGAGATGATTTTTCGGGCGTACAGCCCGTGGTTGTTTGCCTTTTGTAAACACAACCGAAATCCATTAGATCCTTCTAATGGGTGTGAACTTTTTACAAAGGAATCGTGGGACCGGAGTATTTCCTTTGTTGTCGTTGGATTTGTAAATCTTCCGAATTATCTTGTTGCGATAATTTCGGTTGTTTACAATTTTGGCCGCGGATAGGCGATATGCTTTCTTGCGTTTAGCTGCCGGCGTATGCATCCGTTGTTATTTATTTATCGAAAATGCAATTCCTGGTACATCGTGCAGATGCTTTGGATGGAAGATTTATGGCCTGTAATCTGGAATTGTTTTGCATACTATGAATGGATGCGTTGACTCGATGCTGAAAGTTTTTGAACGTTAAGTTCCTTGTTTTTTGATGTCGGTTTCGACATTGTTTCAGCTTCCTATGCCCTTGTTACAGGCCTGATTAATGAGCTTTGAGGACACGTGTCTGTGGGCAAGTGTACTGGATAAGGTAAGTCAGTTCCTTGAGGGTTTGGAACCTTACCTGGGAGGAATTGTGCGTTCGTAGGACGCTACAGTCACGCCGCCGCTCGGGCTCAAATTTAAATTCGCAGATTATTAACCAGTCGCTAATCATCCACCATACGGTGCACAAGTGAGCAGGAGTCGCATCTCAACCGACGCAGTGATCAGTCACGACACCGCGCTCCAGAAAACGGTTAAGTTTTATCACTTTACTTGTGCACGTGGAATCTTTGAATGATAAAATAAGAACAAATCCAAATGTGTAAATTCTAAATCAAGTGAGAACAATAAAAAAAAATAAACCAACCTCTGGGTGTTTTCTTTAATTGCATTTTCCTGGATTTTTGTGGATATTCGTCGGAGCAACATCGTGGAGAAGAAAGTGAACCGCGCGCCCGTGTCTAGCGCAAATGCCGTCTTCTACCCCCACACAGTTTTTGAATTTAACAAGAACTGTGTACGTTTTAGTTTCGACTTTAACACTAACGGTGTACGTTTTAGTTTTGAATTTAACAAGAACTGTGTACGTTTTAGTTTCGAATTTAACAACAACTGTGTACGATCCCGATCGACTCCATGGCACATGTGCACTCTTTGGATGATGAAATTTGACTCTCCATGAGACATTGACTCGATCCTTCGGCCAGTCTCAACTGGTGGTGAATTTCCACCGATGTGGGAGGAGCGAATCGGATCGTTTCTTTGGTGATGACCAATGAACGATCGATTGGGGTTTTTTTGGAAGAATTTCCCTATGGTGACCGTACAGGTGGGGATGAAAACCCCTTCGCTGGAAGCCAAGACAAAGAAGATGCGATGGGTGCGCAAAAGGAAATTAAAATATCCGGCTGATCAAATAGATGATCGCGAACGGAGGCTGGCTGTATTGCCCTGGTGAACGATGGAGGATAGATATTTTTGTTGATGTTAAGTCATGTCGATGATCGTTCGTCGCTTGGGTGACCGATCATGAGGAATTTGACTTGCAGATGTGCAAGCATACGACTTACCGAAGGTGTCCATGGACCAACAGATGGCAGGTAAAATAAACACAGTGAGGTTACTGTGTGTTTGGTTTGGGAAAACCGATCGTGGGACACGGCCGTTGATTGGATTGTTTAAACAACAATTATGATCGTGTCCAACACGATGATCGGATATCGGTTTAGGCGATCATCGTCGGAAATTTGGCTTGCAGATGTGCAAGCTAGCAAGTTGCCCGGCATGTCTTTTTTATGGACCAACGGATTGTTGGAACAAGAGTACGCTGAAAGATTGGCGTGTGTTTACCAATCATGCTAGCAGACGAGCTGAGCCGATCGGGTTGGCAAATGTTTCATGTATTATGGAATACTACGTGTATAAAATAATACTGTTCATGTATAACGGAATAATTTAATTGATATGCATGCCTTGCTGAAAGTTTACTTTCCAGGTGTAGGATAATGAAGGGTAGCTTACGCTGCTCGCTTGCAGGTAAGTGAAATGGCTTTGTTGAGTGCGGGGAAGGCAGGTTGATTTAAGGGAAATGGGTGGTTCTTTGGGAATGCTTTAAAGAACCCCCACAAATACAAGTTGCTAAGAATATGTACTGCACCCCTAAAGTAAAAAATACGGCAGTGGTCACTCGGACATCGCAGTGGATATATTGGTCACATGTGTCTTGAGTAAACAATGAATATACTACGAAGTATACATCTATATATGTGCCCTGATTGATCCAGAAACAAAGGGTAAGTAAAACCGGTAATGAATCCTGTGATCTGGATGAACTAAGAAAAAGGGGAGTCCCTTTTGAACCACTACCCAGAACAGATGTCAGAGCCCAAGTTAAAATCCGTCGCGATTTAAATTTATAATTAAAGAGTATTTTATACAGCCCGTCATCAACAAGGCGGACGTATCAAAAGTCGTGTGATTGGTCGTCGTATGTGATAGAATTGTTCGTGGTGTGTTATTGTAACGTTTGAAACTTTACATTACATTACATGGTGTACGTTAAATGTTACACCCACACACACACAACGAGTAAAAAGGTGATCAATCGCAAAAAAAGACAGAAAGTTTTATTTTAAACTAACTCAGCTATCTTAACGCGGAGAGGATTAGATGTTAAAATCAACGAGCAAGAGTGGATCAATAAATGATTCACACGATCATCCTCGTAACATATACTGCAAACATTACTTACAATACAACTTGAGTAATCCAAGGACGCACGTTATTACCGTATGTTTGTAGCATCATAAACACCGACTCTACAGCCATCGACAACTGCCGGATACATCACAGCTGTCGACAACCACGAGCACAACAAACGACTCATCTTCATGAACCACAGATGCTAACGATCATGAGGTTCCAGTGGAGGACTCATGCCATTAACTGCGTGCGTGCAGCCAAACAAACGAGCTTACGGCCAGGAGTGCACCGCAATAAGACGATTGCTGTGAAACAATGCTATTGTATGCTGATGATTTTTGGCTTTAACGTGATCATAGGTAATTTTACATAAAGGTACGGTAAGAAATTTTTGTTTATATAAGTCTGTAAGGAACATTAAAAACTACTCGCTAAGCAACATTCCTCGAGTCATTTCCTTTTGAATTTCAGCTATTTACAGGTACACTTCCCACCCACAGTAACGGTGAACTCAAAGGGACTAATTTTATTTTTCTTTTATTTGCCGGCATTGCGAATAATCTCCCCCCACTAATGGTAATGAACGGTTCCCAAAAATGTAAAACCTAGGTGGATTGGTAAAGATGCTGCGATACACTGAACTGGCATCTTTCGGCTAAACGTTCTCTGTCGCACGCTATCCATAAGACTGACTTATTATATTTTTTAATTTTAATTCATAGTTTAATTTTAATTTGTTGGCGTTCATACATTCGGATGCCAATAAAGAGGCTGACCTCGAAATCACAATTCATCAACTTTTTATACTTAAAAATTTGCGAAATGCCGTCAAACTATTTTGTCGTGTGCTTTTGATCGAATTTTTAGGAGATGAAACAAGGAATTCAGTTAAACGAATTCTTTGAACGCGTCAAATGATCTTCTGACTTTGGAAATTTTAATTTAATACGTGATATGTTTAAGTTTATAGTGGATTTAGTTTTATTGGGGGTGTTGAATTGATTTGGATATGGATATGGAACATGGATTATATGTATGGTTTGGGTGGAGAAATAGTATAGGTTTGCAAAATACTATACTGGATAGAATTCAAAAACGAGCAGTGAAATCCAGGCCTAAACCTATATCTTTCAATTCCAAAATTAGATCACTAGTACAACGAGTCCTGCCTGTCTCATTTTTATATGCATTACCACGATCGCCGAGCGACTGAGCGTGGTAAATGCATTAAATCATTCTAAAAATTTCCCGTAACCCCCATTAATCAGAAAATAGCCAGATCGCGCGGAAACATGTCAAATAAGTAGAGTGAATCGTTCTTTTGCCGAATGACATGAGTTTCATTTCAATAACATCCAGGCACTCGAAATCAATATACTCTTTCACCACCACCTCATGTCCATCATATACGCTTACCTTTTAATCCTTCCCGTGCAGAACTCTCCTTCAACACCTGAGCCGTCGTTTAGTTTCGTTGAATTGCTTCGCGAAGCTTAAGCGTGGTTTTTAACACATCTGCACACACATTCCTCCAGTTGCGTTGTTAAGTCAGATCTTTGTCGATAATTTGTTTGAGAGGAAATCACGGGACCGACTGTGTAGTCTCCGTCCATTGAGTTCATCGAGCATGTGTCTACATTAGGTGCACAGACATGGATTATGGTCCAAGGGCCAAAGGCATTCCGTAATGAATTGTGGGCCGAATGTGTACAAATATTTTACCCTTTAAACAGAGGCTTCAACCTCGACAAGCTGGTAGTAACTCCTTTAGTCACTCCTCCATTGTGGCGCTCAGCGATGGTCATATTTCCGTTTCGTCCTCCTCTTTTGGTGTTGGACCATTAGGGCACCTTGGATGCTTCAATACATTTTAATGTCCACACATCATTATGTTGAATAAGAAAAGAAGTACACAACGCATAGCACAATCCGGTGGTGTGCCTTCTCCAACTCGTCGTGGTGCAGATGCAATTTCAGTTATTTTAGGAGGGACTAGTGCTTTGCCTAGAAGCCAAGGGACCTGAATCTAGCCTGTGCTCATTCGATCTTCCTGGGTGTTATCGCAGTTATTTGGATGCACGGATAATACTGGCGCACACGGGTCAATGGAACGAGACCGGGTTAGCATTCAATTAGATTTCAGATACGATTATGACTTCACGGTTTCGCTTAGAATGCACGGCATAGGGCTTAGTGGGGCGGGATAGATTGCTATTCAAGGATATAAAGCAATGGGTCTTAACTTAGTTGAAATGGATTCGTTGTAAGGAATGTTATTTGTGTTGTCGGTTGTTTGTATAAGAGGTCGCGAGTTCTTTGAAAAAGGTACTGGTATAGAAAGTAATTATTCAGATACATTGACGGTGATAGATATTGGAGCACGATGTGACCAGGTGGTCATGTTTTACAGGACAAATTATTCGCAAGAGCACGATTTACACTGTGTT
This sequence comes from Microdon myrmicae, assembly GCA_963931805.1. Lineage (NCBI taxonomy): Eukaryota > Metazoa > Arthropoda > Insecta > Diptera > Syrphidae > Microdon > Microdon myrmicae. Next base: position 71,199,371 of record OZ007496.1, read on the forward strand.
TTGTTGGTTGTCAAGAGCACTGGAGGTGCAGATGTACTGCATTAAGACTCGAGATTATTAAGATTAGGAATGTTTTTTTATAGGTGTAGGTATAGGTGCTCTGTTTGCTGCACGCATAGCCTAATAATAAAAAACAGTAGTTTGTCACTATTAACGACTTTGCTGTTTTTCAAAAATACTCTGCCTTATGATCTTTATACTCTTGGATGCATTGATGTTCTGCTTTATGATCTTTATACTTTTGCATGCATTGATGTTCTGCTGTATGATCTTTATACTTTTGCATGCATTGAAACCATTTCTCCAAGCAAATAGTCATCGAGATTTTTGAGGGCTTCTAATATTAAAAAAAATTATATGAGATCTAACGAAAACAAACCTTTTTTCATAGCCAAATGGTCATGCAATATTTTATCTTTTTATTCTGAATGGTAGATTAAGTCTCTAGCCGCCCGGTGAAATACCACCCCATTAAGCTATAGCCTCTGTGAAATGGTTGGGCGAAATCGTTGACCAGTTTTCGGATGCTTATGCAGCTGGTGGGAAAAATATCATCTTAGCGCTATGGTTTCGCCTTTCCCGAGGAAGTAAAATAAATAAATACAATAAAAATAATACCCTGGGGATACCTCAATTTTAATGCATCACTAAATCAGTTATGATCTTTCTTTATTACCTTATGGGGGTTCTCTATATCACATGGAGAACCAACCCACAATCCCTACCTAACTTCGACCGCTAACAGCGCGTCGCCATAACCCAACCTGTAATAAATTCGCAAACATGCAAAGAACACATCTCAATATGCAACAGCATCCGTCCCCAAATCTGCAATTGCATACATCCCCAAACCTACCAAGAATCCATTTCCCAAGCTGTAATAAATGCGGAATATTAATCATCTCCCTCAACTACGTCAAACCGTGTATAATTTTTCACAAAAACCACTTCGGTTAATTTCCTATTTAAATTATATTCCTCGCTTGCAACCAAGCAGCTCTAATTTCCCCCGAAAAGCATTCCGGCTCACTTTCTGCTTAAACTATTTCCTCGCTTGTAACCAAGCAACATTTAGTTTCCCCGAAAATCATTTCGGCTCCCATCCTCCCAATACCAATTCTCCTTACCGGCAAGTCACCAGCACGATGCGTTGCATTTCCGCGAAACAACCATCGCAACGAGCAAGAACCACATTCCTTTGTCTAACCGAAAACTCATGCCCATACTTGGTCGTGTTTCCAAACCAATTTCCTCGTATACATAACGCCAGAGGAATTTAACTCAGCCTGTACGGCAATGATTCTCTGGAAATAAATTCACTATCCACATATAGCAACCCTTCTCGAGTTCCCAGTAAGCGGCAGTGAGCTTACCTCGCTACGACTCAGCCGCCACGACACGACGAATGATTTCTTACCCTTTCACAGTCAGTCGAGCTACAGTCACCATCGAGCGCACATCGCCCTTCAACCCAAAGGCAGTCGAGTTCTTACTCTACGAGAGTGTACAGCGGGGAGTAGAGTGTCTACCACGAGTCGGGATTCGCACAGTCGGTACAAGCGAGTGGATAGTAGTCTGAGCCGCGTGTCTTATTAGTCGGTCGATTAACCCATTAAGTATGAAAACATCAACCGAAATTATAGCTTAGACGAGATACTAACAAAGTAACGTCGAATAATACACAACGTTCCGCTGTGATTAATTAAGTGTAAAATCCTCTTATAAAATAAGCGAGTGATAAATGATATCAGCGTCGGTTAGCAAGTGTCTACTGAACTAGGATTTAATCAAGGAAGCCACAATTGTAAATAAACACATTTTAATACTTTATATGCAACTGTTGCGGATTCACTGGATGCAACCAGCGAAGTCGCAATGGAATGCTGCCCTTGGCAACAATATAGCAACTAGCTGGCATAATCCAATTTGGTTGTCAAGGAAACGACATAAACAAACTTTTGCTGACACTTCTTCGTAAAACCTTCATTGAATCGACATATTGTTTTTATCTCTAAAATCTAAATCATTGGAAAGTTCATCTGTAAAAATCTGAATCATCAATTAAACTTAAACCTATCTTTGAGTACCAATCCACACGAATTGTTTTATGGTTGTGTGAAGGATAATTCTTTAGTTTGCAACAGGATTCTCGTCAGGAGTGCGCCAGCAATTTATAGGTATTCGGCTTGGTTTCTTTATATTGAATTCACCTTAGTTTCAGACATCAGTGTGATTGGCGCCATTGCGGTGGATAAACAAGTCTGGAGACCACGTAATCAACGTGCACGTCAGGAGACCGAATTGTTCCTGACGCCAGCCCACAACACAACAAGAACCCGGTATTAGTGGAAGGTGGGTTCAACGCTTGTTGTGCACACAGCAACAATAAATTTGTGATCAGCGAGATATCACCGGAAAACAAACTGCCTTTTTCTTTCAACAAATTGTGTTCATCCTTTCCCCCTCTTTTCGACAAAAGGATTTAATATAGTTTAAATGGGACTTGGACGAATAAACATATCATTTTGAAGACAGTAGATCATGTCAAGTTAACAAAGATTCTTATAATTTGTCATAAAACGATAAGGACTAAGGAAAGTAAATAAAGTTGTCTTTCAACCCAATTGTGACGTTCGGTGGTCAACTGCATCCCCACGTGAATCGGTGGAATATTAGTAAACACGTGCCCGTGCTGGCACAACTACCTAATATTACCCACAACCTTTTACACATTAATATTTTCTGATACAACAACTATTTTTTAAATAAACTCGTTATAATAAATCACTGCACGAACATTTTCATGAGTTAATTTCACTTTTTGCTAAAACAATGATTAAGGCTCTCAACTGTGTGGCAATTCCAACATATGTCTACTGAGAAAGGTTATTCTATTTACTTTTGCTTTTTGTTTTATGTTTGTTTAAGTTGAGTGTGGCACATCGGTGTGTGTGTAGATTTTAACAGGTTCCGGATGGGAAATTTACCTGTCTCCTTATTTTTCATTTCTTTCTCCCGTATGTTAGTTTTCTTTTTTTTCATTTGAGAGTTTTTGTTCGTATGTATCTGTTTTTGTACAGCTTCAGTTTTTCTTTATTTCCCATTTCCTTCTTCTTATTATATAAGTTGAGTGTATGTAATCGTTTTTAAACAAATCGAGCGAGACGTAATACTTTGTGTGATGTTTATTCCTCATTTCTTTCTCTTGTTGTCTATTTCTCATTTCTTTCTCCTTTTTCTGTTTTGGTTTCCATGTCCTTTTTCCTTTAAATTTTCATTTAATTTGTGTTTTCATTTGAGGTTTTTTATTTGTGCGTAGTTGTTTCTTTTTTTTTTTATTGTTGCTCATTTCTTTTTCCTTTTACTATTCAACTTGACTCATTTTATTATTTAACTTGGGTCATTTTTATACAAATTGAGTGTGACATATTACTCACTTCTCTCTTGTTGTCTATTTCTCATGTCTCTTTTTTCTTATTTATTTTTCTTGCTGTTTTCATTTGTTTTTGTTCTTATTTAAGGAGTTTGCTTATGTACGTTGTTGTTTTTGTAGTGTACGTAATTGTTCCTACAAAAAAAACAATAAATTTATCTGCTTTAGACAGATTGCACGAAGTTATTATAAAGCGTATTTTCATCGCCTTATTCAGCTGAATTTCTTGGTGGCGATAAAAAGCAACATGAAGATATCACTATACAGTATTGACTGGGGATCAAACAGCAAACATAGTGAATACTTCTAGAATTGCTTTAGATTCCAAAGGAGATCTACGCATGTCATTGGTATTGAAAAGGCTACAATTTCCAATACGATTGTATATCCCCATCACATCGATTGACATTTACTGATGTATGTAGTGCTAGCTAGATGTAAAAGTAGAGCTGAAATAAAGATTCAGAATTATTTAGCTAAAAATATTATTCACCACCATCATCATCATCGGCACTACAATCGGGATCCGGTCTTGGCCTTATTTAGCACGTCTCTCCACCGGTATCCGGTCCATGTCCGAGACTAGTTAAATTGTCCATAATAAAATTGTTTTCCCGAGCAAGGTTATTAGCCTTGCGCCAAAAAAAAATTATTAAGAGTATTATTCTTAAAGAAGCATTAATGTAAAGACGATATGTAGGGATTTGGTTTACTCTTTAAGATATATAGTGTAATAACATATTAATTGACTGAAAGCAAAAGTTTACTTCGGATTTTTTTTTTTTTACATTTCTGTATTTATTGACCATCAATAATTTTTACAATAAGCAATACAGATAACTTATGATACTTTAGATATAATTGTTTACATATACTTCCTAGTACATTTTTCAAACAATATGATAGAAGTTATATATTGATTATGGATTAAGATTATAGTGGGTAGAGCTTCCTGGAAAAGGTCAGAAAACCAGGATATAGTTATTTACTTAACCTATGCTAATTTGCTTAACTTAACTTAGCTTATCTTAACTTAGTCTAGTTACTTAATTATTATTGAAATAAGTTAGTGTGGTGTGGGAGGGGGAAGCATAGCGATCAATAGGTAGGTTATGGGTTAGTGAGGATATTGTCAGTCAGGGATGTGGGTTGGGGAACTACTTTCCGTTTGTTCGTTGAAACGCAAAATATTGGAGAGGGGTTGAATATTACTATATTTAAATTGGTGAGGTGAAAGCTCTGTATTGTGGTATACAATCTCATTAGAGTTATTAACCAACCTGCCAGAGGTGAAGAACGTTCTGATCTGGAGACAGTTCGGGAAGGCAGTTCGGTTATCTGACTGAGTCGATGTGAGCGCGTTTATTATCGGGTTGGGATTATTGGGAAGATTTTCGATAAATTTGATGGACAGCTCGAGGAAGCGTCGATCTATACGTTCAATATTAGCGGCATAGTAGAGCGAACTACTGTTGTAATATTTGTGGGAGTTGGGATGTCGATTGAGGCCAGTGATAAGTCTGAAGCATTTCCTTTCGAAAATGCGTAGCTTCTCCATTTGGGCGGATGTGTTATGGTACCATATCGGGCATGCATATGCGAGAATGGGATTTACTTCGAAAGTTTTCAAGTTTGAATTAAGATAGTTAGAAATGAAATATGCATGATATTTTTGAGAAAAGGCATTTGACTAAGCCATTCGGGAGCGAAGCTTAACCCAATGTAAACAGAAATAGGGCACAGCCGTCGGAGAAGATGAACCTATGATTTTTCTTTTACACTAACGCGCGCACAAAAGCGGATTTTGAAATACCCTTAACTGTCAGAGCACAGTGTGAATGGAAGGAGAGGAAGTGGATAAGGAAAGAAGGTGTCGACGTACATTGGTCTTAAATGCAGGGACATTACAACGACGAGGAAACACATGATCAGGTAGAGAATAACCTCTCGACTTGCTCGGACGCTGTACATACCAACTTGCTTGGACACACGATGGTTAACCTCTCGACTTGGTCGGACGTTCTGTGGCGGCTCTACGAACCACACAACCCACTATAGAATGAGATGCCCTTTCCGCCAAGTAACATACTTACCTTTATCCATTACACGTGCCCACAGACACGTGTCCCAAAAGTCCTTGCTCCCACCTGAAATGGAAGGTAACATTTCACACACCAACATTGAATTCAATAGTAAAAATCAATCGAACTTAACGTTCAAAATTCCCTAATATTGAATCCAATGCATCCATCCAATGTATCCATTAAACTCATTTTTCTGAAAACAAACAGAATAATCTCCTCGTGTAGCTAATAGCAATTAGCACCATAAATTCCTCGCAAGATCCCAAACCGACAAGCGCACGTGCCCAAACAAAGGCCTAGCGATTCGCCTGCCGACCAACAATTCTTGCGATCATAAACATCGTAAACGCCTATCCCACGCTAGATGTTTATGATTAGGAAATGCGAAGCACATTAGCACCCATCGTTAGCCAGATGGGTAACGTAAACAAAGCCCCTGATAGGATCAAGAAAGAAGTGGCGGCACGCTTGATCCTTCGAAACAAGATTCCGATAAAAAGTTGGAATCGAAAACCAAAAATGGAAATTTTCTCTTGAAGAGAAGAGACAGATAGGATGGATAGGGAAATTTAGATAGGGCAGTCGTTTTAGGAAAAATTAATTCAAACAGATGGTCGAACAGAGAGGAGCCCTACAAGGAGGTCGGTTCGCGCGGCGGAATTTAAGAAAACATAAAGTAACGGTTCAATGAAGAAAATACTCGCCGACACGGTTGCAATAAACGACGTAAAGCGTGAGCGCGATTTCCGTTTATAAAAATACTTATATTAATTTATTCACCCGTGCATTCTAATTCTAATAAAAGCTTACCGTGCTTCCAAGTGTTTACCGTAAAGTGTAGTATCCGAAAAGGGGAGAATCACAAGTAAGCAAAGATGAAATTGTAAACCTCTTTAACAACATTTAAAACAATCAGTGTATTAATAAAGTTAGAATTGTGTCCTACGAGTATCTACCATTGTCAACTAAATTAGAAAAAAAAAATAACCACAGGTTAAAAACAAACTCAACTCCTTGTTTTATTGGTGACAGCATTCGCTTCTTGTGTAGTTTAGTTCGTGTACAGTGTTCAGCGGAACACTGCGACTAAAGACAAAAATCCGCTAAAGTTCTACACCTTCACTTGCTTGCACAGGGTGGATAACCTCACCTCTCGTTCGGACGCTCCGAACCACGGACTCTTGCTTCCCGGTGATTCGATTAGGGGCACATAAAAGCCATTATGTCTAAAGAGTTAAGCTTCCGGTTGTATAAATCAAACAATACTGAGGAAAACAAGAAAAGATTCAAGAGAGCTAGAAATGACTGCAATCCATATATTCAATGCGCAAAGTTCTTGCATGACCAGAGAGTGAGACAAAAAAATACTACACTCTTCCACAGGTAGTAGAAACTTCTGGGCATTCGTGAAAAACATCCAAAACTCGGTCTCCTCATCCATTCCTTCGCTAATAGTCAATGACAGAACAGTCACCAGTGCAATAGAGAAAGCGAACCTACTGTTCGGATGGCATTCCCCCAATTCTCTTGAAGAAATGTTCCTCCTCACTCGCTAACCCACTACGGAATCTATGGCCGTTTCCCAAATAGATGGAAGTCAGCGAACTTTCAGCCAATTCCTAAAAAGGGTGAAAAAACATCCCTCTCTTCTTATCGACCCATAGCACTAACTTCGATTCTCATGAAAGTAATGGAATCACCGATTAACCGTTCGAAATATCTGGAATCAAATGATCTCCTCAATGACCGGTAATATGGCTTTCGTAGCAACAGGTCCAAAGGAGATTTGATGGAGTCGAGCTATTCCATTCACTAATTCGGTGAAAGCAAGGTTGTTACATTGGATATTTCGAAAGCCTTCGACAGAGTTTGGCATTCAGCCCTTTTGTCAAAAGAACATTCATATGGAGTAGACAATTCCCTGATCCAATGGATGAGAGACTATCTTTCTAACCGTTTCATTCAAGTGGTTTTTGATGGTATCAAATCTGTCTCCCATCAAATTAATGCAGGTATTCTCCAGGGTTCGGTAATCTCACCCAGTCTCTGTCATCTTTATAAATGATCTCTTGTGTATTACCCACAATCCACTCGTTTGCTGATGATATCACATTGAGTTTATCATACTGATACAAACATTCCCGACTAAACTCTTTGAACGTCAATACCAATTAGCAGGTTATGCTCAATACACTGAATCCCGACCTCAACGAGATATATCAATGGGGATTATCCAACCGAGTAGAGTTCAACGCCTAAAAAACTCAGTGTCGCCTCTTGTGGTAAAAGGCAAACCCCAAAGTAAATATACTGTCGATGAACGACACTTGTATCGACGAAGCCAAGGATCTATCAATATTCGGCCCTCGAATTAATTCGACTCTTAATATCCAGTGTGTCCCCAAGCAAGTTGGTATGTAGAGCGTCCGAGCAAGTCGAGAGGTTATCCAACGTGTGTCCAAGCAAGTTAGTATGTAGAGCGTCCGAGCAAGTCGAGAGGTTATCCAGAGTGTATCCAAGCAAGTTGGTAAGTAGAGCGTCCGAACAAGTCGAGAGGTTATCCAGAGTGTGTCCAAGCAAGTTGGTATATAGTGCTCCCGATCAAGTCGAGAGGTTATCCAACGTGTGCCCAAGCAAGTTGGTATGGAGAGCGTCCGAGCATGTTGAAAGGTTATCCAGAGTGTGTCCAAGCAAGTTGGTATGTAGTGCCTCCGATCAAGTCGAGAGGTTATCGAGCGTGTGCCCAAGCAAGTTGGTAAGTAGAGCATCCGAGCAAGTCGAGAGGTTATCTAGCGTGTGACCAAGCAAGTTGGTATATAGAGCGTTCGAGCAAGTCGAGAGGTTATCTAGCGTGTGTCCAAGCAAGGTGATTAGGCTGTGTCCAAAACGAACCATTGAGCCAATTTAAATTTGACATTTAAGTGGCGTCCCTTTTCTGTCACCGACGCTGGTGGATAACAGTAGGCAGATGACAGTTGGCAAATGCGAAAATACTAGAACTCGTTACTATAGTACAATTGCGAATCCGCAACACAGATAGAACATCGAATTCGTTAAAGGACACGTTTCTAGTTTCTATCCAAATTTGGGCTTCTATAAAGAAAGCAGTATAAGATGATATGCCTACGAACGTGAAGTTTTAACCACGAGAAATTAAATTATGTATTGAAGCAGAACCCATATCGTGGCAGAAGCTGATACGCAATATCACTTCGTATGTATGTGGCTAGACCACGATGTGAAAAGAACAGAGGCACTAAGCTATAACCGAGTATACTAAAATCAGAAATATATGTATATATATATATATATATATATATATATATATATATATATATATATATATATATATATATATATATATATATATATATCAGTTATTACCTGGGTCTCGCTAAGTGCAAGGATTACTAGTTTCTGGGCAAACACGGAGGAAAAACGCATTTTAGCCCGCGAATGTTACAAAGTTCGACGTGAAATTCCCGATCCATTGACATGGCCTGACACAGTAAGCCAATACCATTCAAACACCGAAAGCTCACCTAGGATTGTAATCGTGGTTGTGGAGTTTCCTCCATTGTCCTGCCTCCTCGTTATATTTACCGCCAAAGATACCCCTTAAAACTTTATTCTCGAATACGCGGAATTTGTTCTCTTCCCGTTTTGTGAGAGCCCATGTTTTGCATCCGTATAGAGCAATCGGCATGATTATGGTTCTATAGACACGGAGCTTTATGTTACGCAGTTTGGATTTCAGCAGTTTAATGACTGCGTGCCAACTAGCGTTGCCGGAGTGTAGTCTTTTGTTAATTTCCTTCGACAATTCGTTACTGGCCGTCAGTATCGTCCCCAGATATTTAAATTCTTTAACTTTTTTCAAATATCTTGCCTCTGACGTTTATATATGTTCCCTGAGCTCCAGCTGCTCTCGCCGTAATCATGTATTTTGTTTTGTCTTCATTTATTTCTAGGCCCACCTCTTCTGCCGCTTGCATGATGATTTCATTGTTTTTCTCTACAGTTTCTAGATTATCGCCCAAAACGGCGATGTCATCCGTATATGCGAGCACTCATGTGACCCCGTTCAGGGATGATCCGACCATGTTGTCGTCTTGCATCTTTCTGATGACATACTCGAGCACAAGGTTAAAAAGACATGGTGAGAAGCCATCCCCTTGTTTTAGTCCGTCCCGGATTTCAAATGGTTCTGAGAAGTGGTTTTCTATTCTAACTCGCCCTTTGGCGAGGGTAGGAAATTCCCGCACTGCACTACACTCGCGTGTATATTCTCACCCTTTGCCCACACTCGGAGATCCGTTTGTTTATGTTGGATTCACAAATAAGTCAGCACTGCACTCGGATGCATGTGTGGAGCTCCGTTTGTCTACTTCCGATCCCAAAGAAAATTTCACCCCCGAACCGATAGTGCAATTGGGTATCATGTGTTTACTTAAAATACCCTAAACGCGTTGGACAATTGATCCGATGGTATGGGTCACGAGGCAGAAGCACAGGTGCTGACTCGTTGGCAGTTGAACTACCACATGAAAATGAAATGATACCAAATATCAAAGAACGGACGAATAGACTTCAAGCCGAAGCACATTTTCGCATGCTCCAATGTCAGACAGAACACGGGTGTTTTAGACAATATCTACACAATTCAAGTACAAGGAAGACTCACAATGCCGGCCCAGCAAGAGATATATAGAAAACGTGAAACACATCACTTATTACAGTTATTAAATGGCAGAGCACAATGCATCACATCTTATATGTATACAATAGATTCTAGGAGAAGCGCAGCAAATCAACGGGAGAGTAGATGCAGCGGAGGGAAATTCATTAACGTATGGCACATTAAGAAAAATATGTCGACCCTGTTTTTGGAATAAATATATATTTACCAGCTTTTACCCGGCATGCGTTGCGATGCCATTTAGGCGAGGGAGTGTGTTTGCGTTATAATGTCTTTTCATCCCAGTGCCACAATATTTTTTGATTTTCCATCTGTTGCATACAAATATAAAACAAAGGTTTACTGACACGTGAGCAGGTTGGGGGGGTTCTTTGAAGCTACGCAAAGAGCCACCCACAATTCCAACCCCAACCCCCTCCCTAGGCCATCGTTCGTGCATTTAATGCATCACCAAATTCCTTGAAAATAATTCGTTAACATACATGCAATCATCATAAATTAGGAAACCTTATCGGCGTCCCTGTCAGCAAACGTATCCTGCCACATACGTTCGTAGCAAATTTTCCTGGCTTATCCACATTCACGGCAGCCTTTTGTCCCGCCGACAAAAGCAGTTTACGCATCTCGCGTCTAGCCGCCAAAAACCGAATTCTCCAGCGTGTAAATATACACACAAAGAATTCGACCCCTTGCGCCGGCATTAGATACCGTGCACAATCGCCATTGTGTAAGTATCTAATTTGCTTTTAGCACCAGTTTCCCTAATAGCATGCATCCTATTTACACAGCTGCATGCACATCATCACACGATGCCCTTTGTTGCATTTCCTTTTCTCGGTTTCGCTTACCGATGACCTCGCCGCATGGATAAACAATGTAATCTCACCAGGACCTTCCCAGAGAGAACCTCTCACCATGGTCACCAAAAGAGAAACTTCGCTTTCTCTCAAAGAAGAAAACTCACCCCAGCCGAGAGTCGACTCTCGGTCACGAGTCACGTACAGTTTTAACCGAAGTCGAGTGCGCACCGGAGTGAAACCTTAATTTCGTTTCGTTATTTGACAGTCGTTTAGGTGATTCGATGTTTTTTGCTTTTTTTGGAGCCGATTCCCGGTTTCTAGTCCACTGTTTTGTTTTTTTAGCAATGTTATCATCAGTTGCAGTTTTTGGACGTCCCGGACGTTCATCGTCCCCCAAGCTCTCATGGCCACGTTTAAATTCAGGTGCCCAAAATTTCACTGTCGTAAGTGATGGTGCAGAGTCCCCATACACAGAGTCCAACTCATCTTTGATTTGCGTAGGTGTATTGTCTTTCAAAAAAAAAAAATTTAATGACAGCTTGATACCCAATTTTGTCCATTTTCACAAAAACACTCACATCGACTCACTCAACGACTGTCAAATAATAACTACGCTTCCAAAATAGCTCAAATTTTGGTGAGTAACTCTTAAAAGATGCAGAACTACATTCATTTTTATTAACGAGTGCTGCTATCTTCACGTTGAGGTCGGAAACTTTTCAGCCCACCCTCGTAAATAAAACGTTCCGCGGAAGATCACGGAAAAATAAAAAGAAACAAGTGTTTTTATTTTAACTTCTAGTCTCAGTGAACAAATAATTTTTCTTTCTCATATAACGGTAAACCTTAACTTACGGGAAGGGAGTTCCACAGCTTCCCCGCTCTGTAACGGAACGAGTTCTGATGCAGGGCTGTTCACGCCGTCGGGAGATGAACCGCAAACTGGTGCGATCCGTCAGCGCCGAGTCCCCGATCAGGCGGATCGCTCGTCTCTGTATGCTCTGAAATAGATCGAGGGTATGTTTAGGAGCCGAGCACCAAACATGAGAGCAATATTCAAGCGCGGGTCTTATTTGGGATTTACATAGGAGAAGAAGTTGGGCCGGAGTAAAATATTTCTTGGCTCTAAAAATATAGCTCCGTTTTCCGGAGGCTGACCTGGCGATACTAGACAGGTGTTTATGCCAGGATAGATTCCCACAGACCGTGACGCCGAGCAATTTCAAACTTTCCCCAGCTTCGAGGGCCCGGCCATTCATCATCAGCTGTGGAACCGATGATCCACTTTTCTTTGTGAATCTTGTATATTGTGTCTTCGCTGCATTGAAGTCGACGAGATTGGCCTTTCCCCACTGCAAGACCCTATCCAGATCCTGATTCAGAGAGTCAATCTTTCTACATCTCAGCTGATGCGACGCAGATGCACCAATCGGCCGAACACTTGAAAAGGAGGAAACAAGCGTACTATCATCCGCAAAACTGAACACTATGTTATCCGTTGTCTCCAACAAATCATGTATGTGAAGCAAGAACATGGTTGGAGCCAAAATAGAACCTTGGGGCATCCCCGAATTAACAGGATACATATCCGAACACTCGGCGTCCACAACAACCCGGATCGATCGATTCTCGAGGAAGGTCCTCGTCCAGTCGCAAAGCTGTTGGGAAAGTCCATATGAACGAAGTTTGCTAAGCAATGCCCCGTGCCAGACGCGGTCAAAAACCTTGGAGACATCCAATGCGACTGCCCTTGACTCACCATGCTGTTCAATCGCAGATGTCCATATATCGGTTAGAAGTGTCAAAAGGTCTCCCGTGGACCGCCTGCCACGGAATCTGTATTGACGGTCATTCAGAAGTCCGTTGCCCTCCAAATACTTAACTAACTCTGTACTGATGACTTTTTCCATCACCTTAGATAAAATAGACAGTGATGCTATCGGACGGTAATTTTGTGGGAGACACTTTTTTCTCGTCTTTAGGATTGGCTGAACTCGAGCGATTTTCCAGCAGTCAGGAAAGGTCCCCCGTGCATAAGATAAGCGGAAGAGTCTGCCAAGAACCGGCGATAGTTCTTAAAGACTATTGCTGGTATTCCGTCCGGGCCGGCTGCCTTCCTACAATCCAGTTCACGTAGAATGCATTGAATAGTGCGAGAACGAAATCTCACATCCCGCATGAAAGATCGTACCGGCGCGATTACAGGTGGCTCCAAAAGGCCGGGATCGAGGTTTGAATTGGTGGAAAATAAATGCGCCAACACATCAGCTTTATCCTTTGAATTCGTGACTAACGTTCCGCTGTCTGTCACCAATGGAGGGAAGAGGGAGGATGCGAAATTGCTGCTGACAGCTCTTGCCATTGACCAGAAAGAGCGCGAACCAGTTGAGCACCGAAGGAGCTTATTGATCACCCAGTCGTTGTGAGCTTTCTTCGCGGTATCAATCGCCTGGTTGCACGCGTTTCTGATTCTAACAAAATTCGTTCTGTTAACATCGGTGGGATTGGAGCGCCATTGCTTAAAAGCTCTATTTTTTGCCGCTGTAATCAGCTCGCATTGTTTATCAAGCCAAGGTTTATCAGACGAACTTCGTTTGATGGAATGTGGAATATACATCTCCATCCCCACAAGAATAATCTCTGATACCGACTCCGCGCAAGCGTTAACATCGGAGTTTCGGAAGCACACCTCCGACCATGGAAAGGATGCGAAGAAATCTCGCATATGGTCCCAGTTAGCAGCCCCATACTTCCATACATGGCGAAGCTGCCTAGGTCGGTTATTCGCTTGATATCCAAGTGCTTGCGCGACAGATACCAAGCACTGATCTCAGTTTCCCAGTGGCGCAGAAACCTCTACGGTATAAATACTCGGTTTGGATGTCAAAAACAGATCCACGGTTTTCGCACTAACGCCTCGGGCATCCGGCACTTACGTTGGTTCCTCCACGAGTTGAGTCAAGTTGTGGCTAATAGCAAAAATCGCCGCCAGCCTCCCAGTCTCGTCGGTTTTGTTAGAATCTACCAACCAGCCGGAATTGTGCACATTAAATTCGCCAAGGACAACAATTTCAGAAGCTGGGTGGTTGATCTGTATCCAGTCGACGGTACGTGAAAGATGTTCGAAAAATGTCACCGATCGATCGTCATTCGGGCAGCGGTAAAGACAACAAAGAAATTTAACCATAGGATGTCCATATTATTGGGTTCCAACGCCTCCATCCTCTGGCAAGCCAGATCGGACCGCGCGAAGACGCAGACTCCGCCCTTAAAACGGAATCTCGAATGTAAGTCGTATTCTGAGAAACGAAGATATGTCGAATCAGTTAACGAATCGACCTGGGTCTCAGTTAGGGCAAGGATATCGGGTTTCGTTGTTTGCAAATATTGGTGGGCGGCGTTTACATTCGTATTGGTAAAACTGATGCCCCTGATGTTACAAAATGCCGTCACCAGTCGAGCGTGGGCAGAGCCTCGAGAGCGAGGCCAGTTATGCGATGACGAACCTCTTAAAGTTTCATTATTTATCATGATATCTGCATGATGTTCCCCCTGACATAGTCCCCCCGGAGATCCGAATGGGAGACTAGTTTACCTCCGGAATTCTTTATATCAGAAGGCACATCATGACTTATCTCCGTGTCAGTCCGGGCCATCAGCCCCACACCCGAAACACAGTCGAAGACTTCTCTCGGCGATATCGCGGAATGTACAGCGTGACGGGGTGGTATCTCACCTTGGGACCGACTACCACCTAACCAACCTTTTCTCGAACCGGTCCATCAGCCAAGCTGCGAAAGACGGCCAGGGATTTCTCCCGACCATTTCACGGAGCCTAAAGCTTGATGGGGTGGTATTTCACCGGACCCACAGGGCGTTGGGACCCCGGCTACCACTCGACCTTTAGTCGCCTCTTACGACAAGCCGGCCTAGCTGTGAGTATATTCTAACGCCCTACTCACAGTGGCTACTCTTCCCGGTTAACTTCGGAAGCACGGCGGCGACCGCAACGAACCTTCTCAAGAGAGGTCTATTAAAAAGACCCTCGTCCTTTTAAGGACAAGGAGACGCGCTCCCTGAGAACAAGGCTTTCTACAACAGGACTACCTTAACGTTGATTTCTTATCTGCGGTTAGAATACAGGAAATAACTTGAAAGGTTCTACATTTTTGTCGATTCCCATGACTTAGGCTCAGTTTAAACAAAGCCATAAACGCTTAGTAATCAGATCATCCGATGTTCTGATAATCTAGACCAATCAAAGCATTATACAAAATTAAAACAAGTATAAATGTAGATCCAAACTCGTAGGTCATCATGTTTATTTACCTCAACTACTTTTCCTCTTGATTCAACAAAGAAGTAGCACTCATAGTTGGGATCGACTTAAAAGTGTGCCGTCTATTAGCTTCCCACTCCTCGCGGTGCTTTTTCTTTCGATGCGCATGCATATTAGCTTTCGAGTTGAAAGTCTTTGGACAATGTGGGCAAGTGTATAATATCTCACCCGTGTGTGTCGTCAAGTGTTCCTACGAATCGAAAAAGATTGAGCGTGAAGTCCTATTGCACAAAGAAAGCACATCAAAACTTACCCTTAAATTCACAGATTTCTTAAAAGATTTCTCACAGAAGGAGCATTTAAAACTCCTGTCAGTTTGGTGTACATACCGCCGATGGCTCTGTAGTGCGCTCTTGGAAGGGGCAACCTTACCACATACATTGCACGTATATGACTTACCGTCATGCTTGTACATATGTTTGCGCAGACTATTTTTGTCCTTTAACCATGAACCGCAAACCTCGCATTGAACTTGCGGCCGCACAATGCCCTCATGGTCTTCCATGTGACGTTCAAATGCCGCATTTCCTCGGACTAACTTGGCGCATATTTCGCACATTTTATCGTAAATGGTGGAATGGATTTGGTTCAAATGCTTCGTCAGGGTCGTTTTCGTGGGAAACCTAAAATAATTTATCTCAGATTAATTGCTATTTGGATTAGTACCGAATTCTTACCCTCTACCGCATTCGACACAGAAAAAGGAACATTCCTCTTGGGGAATGTGTTTCACCTGGTGATGATCTAGTAAGTACTGTTTGGCAAACTTCTTCGGGCAGTAGGCGCATTTGAAGACTTTATCTTCTTCATTCTGATGCATTAGCAGCATGTGATTCCGTAGGCACATCCTGTCAGCCATAACTTTACCACAATCTGAACACCTACGAATGCAGTCGAAGCCAATGAATCAGATACTAATGTACTCATCAACAAGATACGCACTTGAAATATTCTGGATTATTATGGGTATTGATGTGGTCTACCACAAGTCCTCGCTTGTACAGTCTCTTGTTGCAACACACAGCGTACCCCTTGCGTTTGTGAATTGCCCGGAAGTGGCGCTTGAGTTCAGCAAAGTTCTCTAGATTCGCTCCACAAAGACTACATGTTAAATCCATATTGTTCCGAATGATCTCATCGAACTCTTTGGCCGTCTCCAATATCCTTTCACTTTTCTCCGATCGGACTTTTTCTACTTTTGGTCTCTCTTCACCTTTTCTTGGCCTGCCACGTCTTCGTTTCGTGTTTGGCTCTTGATTGAGAGCTAGATCTTCTTTAATACCATCTTGTTGGGCAGTTTCATCACTTTTCAGTTGAATCTGAAGATGTTCTGCTACATTAATCTCTATATTGCTAGCGTCTTTGGCCTCTGTTAAATTTTGTGAATCGATACATTTTGTAGTACCTTGTGACCGTTTTAGAGTCCGTCGTTTGATCACCGGGCCCGTTCGTGAATCGGTGTTTAATGTTCGAAGGCATCTCCGGAGGCGGTTCCTGGTATTCGATAGAGGATCAACTGACTCAGATGTAGTTGCTTTGTCTTCTAATTTAGCAGCATCTATTATTGGATCCACAGAATCCGTCTCAGGTGTATCTAAATCTCTCTCATTTACCTCATTAGATGAAGAGTCCTCATTTCCATGATCTGCTTCGTCTAAACAAATCAATGCAGTCAAAACTAAAGAAAAACAATTAATTGCGTACCTTCCAATTTCATTTCCACATCCCTCTTCAAAGGCAGAGTACAACCTTGGACAACCAGATCAATTAGGAATTCCAAATGTTATCACAATCTCTACTCACCAGAGCTGACAGATGCTCCCTGGGCTTCAGTAGTTACTGTACTAATGGCATTTTTAACAATGTTCTGTCGCAGTTCCAATTGTACAGCTAAATCCTTCTGTGCTGCATCGACCCGATTGTAAAATTCCTGAAAGTTCTCCAATTGCCGCCAACACAAAAGACACATCACGTTAGAAACAGGATCATCTGGAGAAAGCTGGAATGCAGAAAAGAACAAGTGGATCTATGTGAATCTCGACAGGAATCATGGACTTACCTCCAATTGTAGGAACTTGGTGATGCACTTTTGAATATTCTCATTATTGAATATTGAAATACTATCCTGGGCATCTGTCAAGCATAAACGACATTTCATTTTCACATCCTTATGACTTACAAAATCTGACTATAAACTTCCTTTTAAGCTTCTACTCAATTTGTTTTGTTTATAGAATTAGTAGGTTAGCACAACTAAATTGTGGTGGAAACACATGACAAAATGACAGCTCCTCAAGAACGTAAATACGATAAACCGTCATTATTAAATTAAAGAAATCGACAGTTTACCGTAAAAGTAATATTTTTATTATTTATAATTAGTTTAGCAACATCTTTTACTTGAATTAAAATAAATTGCAGAATGGTGTCGAAAGTCTCAATGGTTACCTGTTCTCTCCCTGCCATATTAATTTTATAATATTCTTATTCCCTATTTACGAGTTTTCAGGTTACACAACGAATAAATAACATAGAACACAAATTGGATGCTTGGCTTTATAAAATAATGATTTAAAGGTGTTGCGGATTGGCAATTGAATGTGCTGGAGAAATCTAGTACATTCGCAGTGTATACCAGTTGCGCGGCAGCTGTCACGGGCCAGCTGGCCGATTGTCACCAACGATGAGGTCAGTAGCGTCCCTTTCTTGAATTGGCAGTTATGCCCACTGAGTCAGTCTGCTACCAGCTATTATCGCGCGCACACGCTCCGAGCCCTTGTTGCTGATCCAATATAAATTATGAAATAAATTAACTCAATCTCATGTAAAGAAATTGAATTGTTGTGCGTTGTTAATAAATTGTAAACCAAGTCGCATCCAACTTAAACAATAAAAACCTAAAGATCCACCTCGAGTTCAGTTTTGGTTTTCTTGTGCTTCCGTTTCGCTGCCAGTTTCATCGGGTTCCTCTCTACAAGGGAACAGTGGGCGACTTGAAACATTCCCGTCACATTTTCTAGTCCTTCGAGCTGGATCCAGTGCTTATTGGATCCACTCATCGCCGCCCAGTTCGCAACGAACAACAATAACGCAAACATTAGTACCATTGGTAATCAATGAAATTCTGAGTGTAATACGGCAAATGATGTCGAAGCGGAGTTCACAAATGAAACATTTCACCTCATCGAAACATCACAACTAGTGCTTGAATCAAGACAGGAGGACGTAAACAAAATATCTCCTCAACCGGCGGCTTAGGGTGAAAGTATCGCCATCGATAATAAGAGTTCAACTCAAGGAACCGAATCAGCCATTGAAAGCCACCGTACAGAGTTGGAATACTCAATCACAAACCCAAAGTCCGACTAGAATAATGATGATATCGCAAAGCAAAGTGGCTACGATAACATAATACAACAGAGATTCAACATATCAGACAGGAATCAGGCAACAGAAACCAGCCACCCACGTACCACCAGTTCGATGACTTCCTGAAGACAAGGATCGAAGCATTGGAGTTCGTCGAGCTGCCCCGGGCCGCCATCGATCAACCCCAGCGTAACAGATCCGGCCAGACGGAGCACAACGCCAAAGCGCGCCTCTCAGTGCACACGGCCTCACCACCTGCCCAGAAGCCCCCTGCCCGCTGCTCGGTCTGCATATCAGATCATTACATCGGATCTTGTGAGGGATTCCGTGCCCTCAGCCCGGAAGAGCGAAGGTCGTACGTCACCAAACAGGGCCTTTGTTTTAACTGCCAAGGAAGGCATTTACACCGTGACTGCCCATCGACATCCAAATGCCGACAGTGCCAAGGGCGGCACCACGCCCTGCTGCATACTACAATGACCACGACCAACCTGGATTCGGAAAGGGGCACAAGCCCCAAGCTTCAATGCGGCCAGATCCCCGGGGTGTCATCTCACACACTCAACGGCCCGCCCGCCCGGGCGATCCTCATGGTCACTGCACGCGTCCTCGTCCAGTCGGGCTCCCAAAGCCGACTGGAGGCTCGGGCCCTACTGGACCCCTGTTCAGAGGCCACCTTTATCTCGGAATCACTCGCCCAGCGACTGCGTCTCCGCCGGCGCGCATCATTCGTCCCAGTCCATGGATTCGGGGGCGCCCGCTGCCAGACGGCGAAGGCCCTATCCTCGGTCACCATACTGCCCCGGACCAAGGGCTCGCAAGGCTGGTCAGTCATACTGCCCCGTCTGTCGGACTATGTGCCACCGCCACGACTCCTGCCAAGCGATCTCTCTATTGTGGCGGCCTGGAGTTGGCAGACCCAGACGTCTCATCAACGGTAAAGGTGGATTTGATCATTGGCGCTGATGCATACCCGGCGATGATTACAACCGGACTGAGGAAGTCCAAAAACTCCAACGTGGTCGCACAGTCTACGCACCTTGGGTGGATACTAACGGGTGCATCGTCCCGCGGCCCGCAGCACACCAACACCAGCCGCCCTCGGACCAGCCACAGCTCCCATCAGAGAACCAAAAGGAGGTCTCGTCGGCATCGGCCCCAGGGGCCACCTACGAAGCCCATTCAACTACCAGCCCCGACCACTTCCGTGGCCCAACTACGAGACCCCCCCTCACCCGCTGAACCACCGCAAGGGCGAGAGGCAATCGAAGAGCCAGCAGCCGGCCCACCCAAAGGCTTCAAGGCACCACACCACAATAGGGATAGAAGCGCGCAATGCCCCACCCGGCGCTCCCCATCATCCAGGGATCAACCAAATCCCAGCGAGCCAGCACGCCTCTCAGTGCATCCACAGAGGCTGCATTCTGACGACACCGGGAGGCACTTGGCCCGCGACTACCATTCCGCCAGGACAAGCGGACAGTGCCAGGGACGACACCGCACCCCACTCCACGCTAAAGCCTCGAGCAGCAAAGGCCGCATTCCGCCGGCCACTTACTCCAGACGGGCGCCAACGTGCGCAGTACCTGTAACCACCACCGGTCTCGATGCAGCGAGACCCATCACAAGCCATCACGTGGTCATTGATCGTGGGTTGGCCAGTGCCGTGACCACAAAAGTTACTGGACTCCAGCGATGGAAAATACCATCCCGTCGTTATCGACCCTCCAGCCGTCAGCGCTCCTCAGGGCGGGCCAGAAGTTTCTACTACCTGTGGGAGATTGTAGTATTTTTTGTCTCACGCTTTGGCTTCTCTGCACCTGGACTCGAACCACATATTTCTCTTGGGTTTAATACTCTTTATTCTGTGTGGAATAAAGGTGTGCATGCCAAGTAGAATCGTGTCTGTCAATGTGTCCGCTATAGAGTCAACATCGTTATTGAGGAAATATAACGACAATTTAGCCTCCCAAAAAAGTCGTCCAGACCTTAACAGTTGGCTTTCTCGTAGAACCATACTCTTCTTTTGGGAGCTGGAAGAACGCTAGACCTCAGGCTTGCGCATGCGTATTAAGAGAAATGCTACTTCCATTTGCCACCAGGCGCGCTTCTAAATGCAATTTCATTCGTGTACTGAAAGAACGTATTCATTACTTTTCAATCTATCTTCGATGTAAATCCAGTAAATTCACCGGTTTACGCAAATTTAGCCTGTGGAAAAAAATGCTACAGTCCACAATGCGGCGGACGGGTATTACACAAAACGCAGTCCATATCATCAATACAACTCCATTTAATTGTAGGCTATCTGAAATGGTCGGGAGAAATTCTGAACTATTTTTCAGAATCTTGCTAATGAAACGATCGAAAAAGTTCAAGCAGGTGAGAGATCAGTCCCAACTCTGGTCTGCAGGAGATCGTTGTATATAGCAATACAACATTTATTATTTGATTATAGTTTGCGACGATAGTGAAGAGCGAGTGATTCGAACCGACGCTATCACGGTTAGAATCACTAAAAAATAGAACCAAAGCTCAACCCATCAGGCCACTGGCGGTTATGTGAATTCGATTTCTAAACTCAAATACATTCGACTATTGTGGAAATGGTATATTATTGCTATGGTATACGGCTTTTTAATGGATGTGCTTTTGGTGGTGTTGTTCTTTACTAGTCGTGTGTGTATCTGCTAGAAACGCCACAGTTATATGGTGTTACTTACCTAGTTGACAGCGTCCTTGGAGAATTTATAGTTCCTGCTCGGGAGCCAACGTAACACCGTATTTTTAAGGTGTTAGCATAAAAGTAGCTTTACCTGTTTGTTTTGAGTCGATCCTTTGGCCGTTGTTGAGTATTCGCTGTTCTTCGGATGGCTGAGCTCCTTTTCTTTTTGTTTATTAAATAAACAAGACTTTTTCTTTTTTTTACTTTAACTGTAACTTTTTTGGTTTGAGTTTAAAAGACTGGGAATAACCATCCCGGAACACTTTTACTTGACAATTCTATTCTAATTCAATCAATGCAAAGGGCCCGCTGTACCGTTGCAAGACTGCAACCCTTTGCCTGATTGATTAGTTCTGCATCGCTTGTCCATTTGCAACCACTCTTTTATACCTGAATTATTGGCGAGGAAGTGCAAACGATGCGTTTACCTCAGCCAGAATGTATGACCCATATTGAGGCTAAATGCCTGGCACGAGTCATTCGCACTTCCCAATGATCATTTCCACTTAATTGCCTTGCTTAAGGTACAACGGTATTGGATTGAGCAATTACTTAATTGATTTCTGCATAAACCGAACGAATTAAAGTACATTGGCCCACGTTTAAAATGTATCGTTCGATCGGTTTTCGTTTCGTTGCTGTGTCTGTCCTTCCGCAGATCTCAGCATTTTGATCGACGCTCAAACAAATCGTTGCTAATAGCCTTTGAAGGCGCTGACCGTGTCATATGACTTGTACGGCACTAGTTTTCGGGCATGAAGCAAAAAATGCATTCGAAATACGAACCCGTTTGCATAGATCCGAGAACAGGTGTTTGCTTGGTGAGACAAAATGCATTTAGCGTGTGGCCTTGGGAAGTGTGAATGTGATACAACCGTATAATGTATGTCAATTGTTTGTTTGCAGTGATACACGATAAGCGTTTAGCTTTGGAAGGTGGGTATGAATGAATAAATATCGCAACGCATGCGATATGAATATTAATTGTCGGTGGGAAAAGGCGGCAGTTAATTGATTATGCATTGCTTTGTGTGCAATATGAATATTAATTGTGAGGATGATTGCTAATTGAGAGGGGTTCTCTGGCGAGGTGTAACAAGAGATACAACTCCATGACGCAATACATATTGCGACATCGATGGGAGAAATTTTTGACTACGTTTCGGACTTTGGAGGATTTCCCAGACTAAAGTTTAGAAAACAACATGACGGTACTATCGGAAAGGGATATGTTTACACGACGATCCAACAAATCACTCTGTTAGTTCCCCTATCAGTTATATAATACCGAACTCGTTGCGTCCATGTAACGCCAGTTTAAAGTTCGTTGTAGTCAGCTGACGGCCAATGTAGTTTTTTGGGGTTTTGATCCCCAAATCGTCCTAGTTGTATGAAGTCTGGTCGTTGAAGAGGCTGCAGTCGATGGAGTGCCTGGTGGCGGTCGATCTGCACGTTGGTGGGCGTCCGGTCACGGCGACGGTTGATGGCGAAGTGCTTGTATTCGCGCTAATTGTCCACACATATGGTATATGTCAATTGAAATTGGCAGGAAAGATCCGGCGTCGGTTCTCGTTCTAGGTGTGAGCGAGACCAACGTAGTACCGCGTCGACTCCGCGCCAATTCAGCCGTGACTCTCCTTTGTGTGTGAGGGTGACCGAGAGTGTGCTTGACTTAATTAGTTGAAAGCTACTCTCGGTGTGAGTCTTTGCTTACGGCGATTGCGCGGAGGTTGTGGATTGTGCTGATCCGCCACAGTTTGACATTTCTGTTTGTTGTACATGTCAATTTAAAAATTCAATTTTTACATCCGACATCCGAACAGACGTTTGCTCTTGGCATAGGTGAAACTCGTGTTTGTGAAACACGTGTTTGTGAAAGTCTGTAAAACGCACGTGTGTGAAGTGCACGTGTAAAAATACTTTTAAAATACTTTTAGTAATAAAACAGCGAAAACCAACAGTAACGCATGCTGGGCGACGGCCCCGGTGATAACCAACAATTCATCATAGAGCGTAAAAGAAGAGCCACGGACGAGTTAATGAGTGCAACAAAGAAAACAACAACCATGGAGACACAAGCTATGGACTACCAAAAAAAGTATCTGGAAGCAGTGGAATACATCAATACACTTCGATTCCAGATGAAACAACTTCACGAAGAAATTCACTCGCTAAAAACAACCAATAAAAACAGAGATGACATCTGCATGGAAGAAACGCCTGATCAACACCCCGGACTAGCCCCATCATCTCCAAAGCAGCAATTATCGCCCCCCGAAGCAGCATCTTCCCAAGAAAAGAAGACAGCAGGGAATCAAATGCCTAACGCACACGCCAAAAATACAAGACCGCCACCCATCCATATTAAAAATATAACAAATATCAAAGAGCTAATTAGAATGCTCGAAAGTAACTTAGGCCACCGCAATTTCACCACAACACACAAGAGGAGCTTCGACTTCCATCACAACAACAGCTTTAACGGATTACAACAAGGCGGTAGAAAAACTTGCGCAACATAAGCTTGAATTTTTCACTTTTCAACATGGACAGTTGAAACCAGCGACTTTCATCTTAAGACACATTGATCCCGCATGGACCAATGAGGAACTTGCAGCAGAAATATTCAGGATCTGTCCGGAACTGAAAATAAACAGGTTGGACTACTTCCAAACGCCATACATGCGGACTAGCAAGACTCTGCATTTACGTATCATATAAATTCCTCAAACTGATGTCATCCGGCTCAAACAAATAAAATATCTGTTCACGCATAAAATTGCGATTGAGGAACCCCATAAACAAAACGTCCTTCATTGCAAAAGATGCCAAGGCTCAGGACAATTGGCGGCCGCATGTAATCTAAGCGTGCGATGCGTAAAGTGTGCAGAACAACATAAACCTGGAGAATGTAAGGTCAGCCCGCCTGGAATGGAATCAGGAACAATCCAAACAACAAACCTCGATGGATCCATTACAACGAAGAAAATCACAGTGACATGCTGTAATTGTGGAGGACCCCACCCTGCCAACTTCTCACAATGTCGTCATAAGCTGAGGATTCTCCAAAGGCGAACAACACCTGTGGGAACGAGCAAACCTTCACCAACCAAAACAACATCACCTCAACCAATAAATCCTACAAGTCCAGGAATGTCATACGCTAGGGTTGTCAAGGATTCCCATAACATGACAAAAAATCACCAATCCAACAGTAACGATCTCAATCTGGACATCACAGGATACATAAGTAGCTTACAGAAGATGCTGCCCACGCTGAAGCACAGCTCAGAAATAGAAAAAAAGGTCAGATTTGATCTCTTATAACCAGAAACGTGGCTTAAGCCAACTCCCGAGTATCTATCCCGAATTATACACTTGTTTCTAATGCACGAACCACTGGACCTCGTGGTGGTACTGGAATTCTAATACACAAGAAATTCCAATTTTCCGAAATTAGGTTCACCATTATAAATAATATTGAATACACATCAATTAATATCTTTTGCATAAGCAACAAAGTGCTTGTACTGTCGTCCGTATACATTCACCCTTTTCGGGAACCAAACTTCCCTAGTTCCGTCATCACTGAGATAATCCAACAGTCTCTACCTGCACCTTTCATAATAGGAGGAGACTGGAATGTTCGGCATACTTCATTTAACGACACTAAGTGCAATAAATACGGTTGCCAACTCCTAGCACTCCTTCAACTCCATCCATATATCTATGCGGACTGTCCATTACAGCCAACACGTACCTCCAATACTACTAAATCAACAATAGATTTTTTCCTAAAATCCGTAGACGTCTACTCACCTAAACTCCCTACAGTATCCTTCGAATTCCCTTCCGATCATCGATCCGTCCACACCACTGTCAAAGTCCCAGCCCTCGAACCATTTTACTCATTCAATCCGTTCCCGAATTTCTCCAGGACAAACTGCAAAAGAGTCAATAGGGGCATTGCTGCCAGTTTTACAGACTATACTTTGCCAGAGACATTAAATCTACTCCCTGCTGAAATTGATCAAGCAGCCTTAAGAATAGAGCAAATACTAAAAAATGCCCTCTTCAGCCACACACCTACATCCATCCCTCATAATCACCTAGGAAAACCTTTACCCAACATCCTTACAAAACTGTTACGCGTAAAAAAACAGTTTAGACGAAAACTACATAACAGTTACTCCCCTTTTATTAAAAATCAAATCCAACTCTTGACCAGCCTGATAAATGAACAACTAAAACAATTTGCCGACCAGGCGTACACGTCTATACTTAAAAATATTAAACCCAATCGTGATTTATTCAAAAATATCAACAGACTAACGGGTCGTAAATACAAACCCCGAATCGATTATATTATCAACCCTACTAACAATCACCCAGTCCAATCAGATGTTGACATAGCAAACTGTCTAGCTAATCACTTTTATAAAATTAACAAAACGACTCCCTCTCAGTCTCCAATTTTCAAGATACTGTAAACGACTACATCTCATGCACAATGATCCCATCCTTCACCCCTTTCATCGCGGAATTCAACGAAACAAACAAAGACCTTCCTAGCATCAGGCGAATTATCTGAATTTATAACATCACGCAACAACAAGAAGTCGACAGGCTTAGATGGAATTCCAAACCTTCTTTACAAAAGACCTCTCCCGTCAAATCTAGTCCCTATTCTCGTTGTTCTCAACCACATAATTAACGGATCACATTTCCCAGATAACTGGAAAACCACGGTTATAGTCCCTATCAATAAGTCCAGTCCTTCCAACAACCCCAGCAACTATCGTCCGATATCGTTATTAAACACATTAAGCAAGATATTGGAATGCAAGATATATCGAAATCTCCTTTCATTTGCTAATGACAACGCTATTATCCCAAATTCCCAGTTTGGCTTTCCCTCACAACACTCCACCTGTCATGCTCTGTTAAAACTAACGCACGATGTCACAACTAATCTTCAAAGCCAAAGCTCGACGGTCTGTATCTCTCTCGACATATCTAAAGCATTCGACTGTGTTTGGATCTCAGGAATGCTTTACAAGCTGCACTACGTATTTGGATTAAACACCCATACTACCAAACTTCTTACTTCCTAACTCTCTGGCAGAAAATTCATGGTCAAAATAAATTCTTCTATCTCCCAATCATATAATATAACCGCAGGGGTTCCGCAGGGTTCACTTCTTGGACCACTATTATACCTCCTCTATACTTCAGACATGCCGCAGCCTCAATTACCCAATGCTGTAATGTTGAATTACGCTGATGACACCATAGTTTACTCCAGCAGCAAGTTTGTAAAAGAAGCAAGAAACCGCATTAACAACTTCCTCCAAAATCTATCAACATACTTCAATAAATGGAAAATTCGCCTAAATCCTGATAAAACCCAACTTATAGTGTTTAAGGGTAAAAATGAACATTGCACAAACAACACAGGGCGCTCCCACAACTAAATTAGACTTAATCTAAATAACATCCAGATAAAACCTTCCAAAACTTTAAAATATCTGGGAATAACCTTTTCCAATGACCTTTCATTCTCCACCCACATTAAAAATACTTTACGTAAAGCCACAATACAACTGAATCTCTGTAGAAGAGTGATGTGGAAACCCAACGGTCTCTCTCACAAATTCAAACTGCTCATCTATAAACAGATAATCAGACCCACACTGACATATGCGTGTCCACTGTGGTATCATATAACACCAGCCCAAATGGAGAAGCTACGCACTTTCGAAAGGAAATGCTTCAGACTGGTCACTGGCCTCAACCGACAACCCAACTCTTACAAGTATTACAATAACAGATTGCTATACAATGCCGCTAATATTGACCGTCTCGATAGACGCTTCCTAGAGCTGTCTATCAAATTTATTGAAAACCTCCCAAATAATCCCAACCCCATAATAACTTCACTACTACCAACTCCTCTAGATAACAGGACTCACTATCTGAATGGTCTCCATACCAGAAGTCTCTTCACCTCTGGAAGATTGGTTAATGACTTCAACGAGGTAGTGTACCATAACACCGAGCTGGCACCCAATCAGTTCAAATACTGTAACATTCAACCATTCTCCAACATTCTGCGTTTTAACGAACAACTGGAAAGTGTTACCACACCCGAGACCACTAACTGACCATATCCCACACCAACCTACTTCCTTAACCATCAATCCCTATATTCCCCAATTCACATTACATATTTAACTTATTATAGTATTAATTAGGTTAAGCTAGAATAAGTTAGAGTTAAGTTAAGTGTTAGATTAGATTAAATTAAAAAATAAAAATCCTGGTTTTCTGACCTTTTCCAGGAAAACTGTTAATATTAAAACCTATAATACTCGAATAGTTATTCACACATTCAGTTATGTTTGAAAAATGTGTAATGTATCCATGTAAACAATTGTATCACTAGAATTATAAGTTAGCTGTAGTACTTAATGTAAACATTGATTATTGGTCAAATAAATACAGTATGTTAAACAAAAAAACCCCACGACTATGAACCTGCAACCTAATTTCAATGAACTGCTGATTTAGTACAAAATGTCCGTCTTATTCTGTGCCACACAGCTGCATAGAAACAGATACATTGTCTTTACAAACGGACTGTTGGTGTTGGGTGGACATCACCATAAGCAGGCACATTCGCTTGACATACTCCGTCGTTGATCCGCGGACCAAAGAGCGCTCCAAGGCGCCGCAAGATTTGTTATTGACTCAACACGCACGTTTTCCTTGAATTCGTGTGCAGCTCAAGTGAGAAACCAACTCGGCAAGGAAGAAACGTTTGGCCAGATACTGAGTTCATTCTGATAAAACAGTTGCGTAGATACAGATGGCATTACAGTTTCAGTTCGATTGAGTTCCAGTTGTCCCGTAAAGTGCGCGTATCGAATTGTGAAGATTTTGTTGAAATATCCAAAGTGGTTGCTTACTTAACGTGGTGGGCTGCTATTCTGTTGCTCTCCCCGATCACCATACACTAAACAAAATAGAAACATCCTTTTGTGCTGTCACACATAGTCCACCACACTGATCACTGATCAGTTGAAATCTTTGTTCGAATCCAGACATTAAGACTCTCAAATCCCGGTTGGGAAACTTGGACATAGCAATTTGAGTTGAATGCTGATTGATAAAAGGTGCGATTCGGTCTTTAGTGTTATGTGAATATCAGTTAATTATTAGTTATGGGAGTAAGCGGTTTAACAACTTACATTAAAATTTGGACACATCAGTATTTGCGTCCTTACGAACAGCATGATCGTCATCGATGGATACAATGTGGCAAGTAATTTGTACAAATCTATGCAGGATATTCTTCTTTCGGTGCGAATAACGATTTATATTACCGTTGTAGTTGGATTCTTTCAAATGGTCAAGGATTGTAATATCACACCGTTTCTTATTCTGGATGGAACTATCAAGAAGCAGAAATTAGAAATTATGAAGAAGCGTGTTTCCTTTGTCATTAAAGATGTGAAGAATTTTACTTGGGAAAATTCCGAACAAATTTTACCACCACAGTTCAGTTCAGACATGTGTTTATGGATGCTCTGAAGACAAAGCTTAATTGTCCAGTTCTGAGTGATGATTCAGATTTTACAATTATGGTGTTAAGGTTATACTTTTTTCAATTTTATCTACAAGGGCTTACAAAAGGAACCATACATTTCGTCTACGGAATGACACGAAAATCAAGAGAGGCATCAGCTCAGGACAATGGCGATGATATGGGTTCCTCATCCAGCGAACCACTGAATGCAATTTAGAGTCTTGCGGACGGAGGATTGTGGCGGTTCCGCCAAACCCCACGGTTCGCTTTCCTGAAAAACCCCCATAACTTTCACCCTATCTCCTAATTTCACTAATGCAATCGCATTAGCATCTTAAATGCTTCACGCATTAAGGAGATCAAATCTGTGATCTAAAAATCCCCTGGAAAAGAAAACTTACCTTTTCATGCATCTCTTCACATACAATTCTCCGTAAGATTTCTTTCTTAACATTATCAGGCAGAACCCCATTATTACAACCCAACTCCCATTGTTTCCCGCCAATGCAATCGCATTGGCACCTGAAAACATTCCCTTCCCAAGGATAGTTAATGTTTTCAATCCATTACCTGGAAATGCTGCAAAGAATTTTTCCTACATGGGCATTCATACATTATCAATGCATCTCTGCATTAGCGACCCAAAAACTGAATTTCCAATTAGTGTAGATATTCACACTATAATTCAATCGTGCCGTCGCCATAGATGCCAAGCATAATTGACACAGATGGTATACACAACCGTCATTCTGTATCCATCTAAATTAATTTCCAAAGACTTGCAACTATTGATTCAGTTGCAAGCTCTTCTCGCGGAAATATTTCTTTGTTTGAATCTTCAAACAATCACCGACGTCACGCTTTGCCGTCGGATTGGATTCAATAGCATAAACATATGCAAACAAAAGAATCCGATTCTCCCAGTCGGCAGAGAGACGATATACGATATCTATTGTATAAATTATCGCAATCCCTTTTAGCATCTAATGAGTGGCTGCTATTTACTCAGCCGACCCTCATTACCGGACGATGCATTAGGTCGCTTCTTTCTTTGTTTGTATCCCCTGTCTAGGTTTCGTTTCGCTTTTGACCTGCAAGCGTTATGTAAGCAACACAGACCTGAACGATGACACACATACCACTATGATCTCCATTACGAGATCTGCTTCCTATTCCACCAAGAGAGACTTTACGTTTCTCTGGTGGTAAGTAAACACATATCCTTAGTGGAGAGGATATCTACCACCACACCACAAACTCACCCCAAACGAAGGTTGTATCACTGAGTCTTTTAACATCCGCAGACCAGCACGGTCATTGCCGCTCCCGCTCTCCGTCGCGCGGTGGAGGAACATTGATAATTAAGTCGAGTGGAGTAAGCGCGCTAAAATTAAAAAGCCCTTTCCCGTTCAACTCGCGTGTCCTACAGTGCAGTGAATTCGCAACCATAATTAAGCTAACACGGCCGTCCAACATAAACAATAAACCTTTGCTAATCGGGACAATAAATCCAACCAAATAGCATTAAGTTATGTAAAATTGTGCGAACTTGTGTAAAGTTAATAATTCATACAAAGTTATCAATCAACGAACATTAAATAAAGTTTAGACTCCGAAAACCCTGTGCGTTTCATTAACCTTCGCTGCGGTGTAGTGTGTTTCCTTTTCCTGTTGTGGAGATTCGTTTGTTTTACTCTCCTGTGCTGCAGTTTCCGGGATGTTGTCGTTATCCTTCTGCGTTTGATGAACAGTTTCCTTTCAGTGTTTGGCGGAACAGTTTTTGGAACCTTAGTGACAGTCGGATGGGGATAGGAGCGAACCGAGTGTCCGTGTTTGGCACAATACACCTAATCCCCGCAGTGACATTCGGTGACCCTCACCGCAGATATTACACTCGTGCTTGTATTGTTTCAGGTAATTATTCGGGCGAGCAAGCCACAAACCTCAGGACATCGCTCAAGGTGTATGGGACGCCCAGTCAGCGGTGGATCTCACATGCCTACAGTGTAGGAATCCAAGAGGCACTCCACAGCCCACCTCTCTTCCCTAAACTCAGCTTTAAAATGAATGATCGGGAAGCAATCTTCCCTCTTCAGTGCATTCTTCTGACATCCAGATAGGATGTCGCCTACCTCGGTACTGGACGTCTCTGTGTTCCACAGTTCAGGTAAGCGATGTTGTATGCTGTTATGTGGTTGTATAACAATATTATAATATAGTAAATATTTAATAGGGTATATTAAAGTATGAAGGGGACTTACGGTGATTAAACTTGGGCGACCGTTGAGCGGTGGCTGTGTTGTTGTTGGTTGTCCGCTGACTCGTTGCAGGGGGCGTTGAGAGGTTGCTCCCCTGTTAAGGTTCTTGTTAATTCTTTCTTCTGTAGGACTTCTATTGTTAATAGACGACTTCTATTGTTATTTCCATTGTTAATAGACGACTTCTATTGTTATTTCTATTGTTAATTGTCGACTTCTATTGTTATTTCTATTATTAATTGTCGACTTCTATTGTTATTTCTATTATTAATTGTCGACTGTGTCGTTCGAAGATTTACGTCGAATTGAATTATATTTTTTTTTGTCGGTTATTACCATGGGCATACGTATGTTCGGTGAAGATTTCATGGTTTGACATGTTTTACATACTTTGATGTATTGTTTAATGTCGCGCATCATGTCCTTCCACCAAAAATGTCCACGTATTTTGTGATACGTTTTACTCACTCCTTGGTGTCCACCCAAAGGAGGATCATGGTATTCCCGGAGTAGGAACTGAATGTCTTCAGGATTGGTTATCTCCATTCTTTTTTCCGTGCAGGTCGGAATGGGATCCTCGTTAAGAGAGGACTTATCGTCATTTGGACTATCCTGAGTTCGTTCGCTTGCCCTTAACTTTTTAGCTTGGGCGCGTGTTAGTACATTGCACCTTGGTAGTGTGGGAGTCTCATCACAACTTTGCGGGATACGACTCAAGGTATCCGCATTAGTGTTGTATTTACCGGGTTTATACTCGATTTGGTAGTCGTACTCCAGAAGTTTGCGATGGAACCTTAGTAAACGTGACGTCTTTCACGTTGAATACTCCCTTTAGCGGTTTGTGGTCCGTGTATATATTAAATTTTCTCCCTTGTAAATAACAACGGAATTTCTTAGCCGCCCAAACAATGGCTAGTAACTCTTTCTCGATTGTAGAGTAGTTCTTTTCCGCCTTATTCAAGGTTCGACTGGCATATGCGACTGGCTGACCAATAACTCCTTTATGTTATCAAATGCTTGTTGGCATTTGTCTGACCAGGTGAATTTGACGTCCTTCCTTAACAAATTTGTTAAGCGGCGTACTATCTTCGAAAAATGTTGAACAAATTTTCGATAGTAGTTCGCCAAGCCTAGAAATGATTGGACGTGCTTTACCGTTTTGGGAATGGGGAAATCCCTGACACTAGCTGTCGTGTCTGGATTTGGCATTGCCCCCTTTCGGAACAAACATGTCCCAGATATACTATTTCCTTCTGGAGGAACTTGCATTTCTCTGGTGGCAACTTGAGGTTGTGGTAACTAATTTGGTCCAATACTTTCCGGAGTTTGTCATTATGGTGTTCTAGGTTTTTCCCATATATGACAACGTCTTTTAAGACATGGTTCATGAGCCTCTGAAACATAGCTGGTGCTCCCTTCAGACCAAATGGCATACGTTTGAACTCATAGTGCCCGTAATTAGTGCTGAACGCTGTCTTACTTTGATCCTTCGGATCTACTAAGACTTGTTGGTAGCCGCTGGCTAAATCGAGTGTGGAAAAATAGCGTGAGTGACCGAGCTGGTCTAAAATGTCCTCTATTCGAGGGAGGGGGTACGCATCACCGATGGTTTTGTCGTTCAGTTTACTGAAATCGACCACAACTCTCCATCGGGTTTTTCCATCGGGCCCGCTTTCTTAGGAACAACCAAGAGTGGTGAGTTCCACGGACTTTTGCTTGGTTGAATGATATCATTCTCCAGCATATCCCGTACTTGCTCGTTGATCACCTCTTTCTTGCACTCAGGCAGACGGTACATTCGTTGATTTATCGGTGCTTGATCCTGTATCACCGGTATCTCATGCGTTATTGCACTGGTATATGTTAGGAGGTCAGCTTTAAGGTGGAAAATATCGTTGAACTCCTCACATATTTCCACTATGGATTGACACTCTTGAGGACTTAGGTTTTTACTTAAGTGAAGTTCCTCGTGCAATTGTGTCAACCTTGGATCTTTTGGTAATTCCTCCTCTGAGAATAAATGTCGGATATATTGGAGGTTTTCTTCCTCCGAAGGTTTTTTATCCGCATTGTATTCCGTAGAACGGTTGTCCTCATTTTCCAGCGGAAAGGTGGAAAAGTCCTTCATTGGATGTAACTCCACCATGATTCGGTCTATTGTTTGGAGGTAGTTTGCGATATTGAATACCTCTACTTGGGCACTCTTCGTTATCCCTACAATACAATTGGATATGAAAATCCTTGATTGCATTGGTTTAGGTACTAGAATTACCTCTTCCCGAATTTCCATGGGAAGTCTCAGCATTTTTCGTGAACGTGCCGATATTATTGCCGGTTTGTTCAGAAAAATTTCTACCTCCGAAGCGTTTGGCAGTGAGCGTTCCACCACTGTTGCTTCTTTGTTAGCTTTCTTTGGTTTGTCAGCTATTAATGTGGGGTTGGGATGTTTGGGGCCAGACAAAATTTAGCCCCCTTTCCCCTGTTTGGGTAGGGTATCCGTGGTACTTCCGGCCGCGGTCTGGACCTCTATGGATCCCCTTGGCACGGGTTCCCGACTGGTTGCCTTATGTCTTGGCGTCCGCTTCCTATCTTTTGTAAATTCAACGGAAAATCTTACCGGATTTAAATTGGTTTGGGAAAATTCCAAACAATTCCCGGGTCCGTTGATTTTACAATTCCTAGCTAGGAAGTCGTTTCCTAATAACCCATCTTCTGACAATACCGGTAGGGAGTCCATTACCTGAAAGCTACAGGAGATTGGTTGGGGCAGTTTGAATATTCCCTTACAAAAGCCCCTAGACTTTCCCTTTCCAAAAAGCGTTTGGAAAGTAGTTGCCTTTTTGGTATCCAATGCTATTCCATTCTGGAGTGCCTTCAGCTTAAGAAGGCTGATCTCCGCACCTGTGTCCACTATTAGACATGTAGTGTTTCTACATCCGATGTCTAATGGGAGCTGGACTATTGGAACTTTTGTTGGTGGTTGAGGACAGTTTCCTTTATTTGGTGGCTTTAACTCGGTCGGGTTGGGGAATTCCGGCCCGACCCCTGGGAGTTTTCCGAGTTCTCCCATTTTGCTTTTAGCCGACACACTGTCGCCGTGTGGTTATGTCGCTTGCAAAATGTGCACCATTCACCGTTCTTCTGTCGCCGATGCCTCTTTTTTCTCATCTCTGACGCGCCCGTAGCGGTTGAATTCGACTGGCTACTGTTCGATTCGGGTCAATGGTGCTGTAATCGGTGTTGGCGTTGTTTTATTTTTCGAGCCTCCGAGTGTTCAGTACTGTTCGTACTAGTACTACTCTTGGCTCGAGTCTGTTTAACCGCCTTTGTCGCGTGGCTGTTTGTTGTCCTTTGAATTTTTCCTTTTTTGGACTGTTTGTTATTGGCCGTGCAGGTCTGTGGGATGTGGTCGCTAAGTACAGACTTAACCACATTGGGTGTGTCTGTTGGCTTTTGTGGTTTTATCCACTTTGCCTTGATACGACACTCGTCGCCTGTGTGACCCTTTCGGCCACAAAACTCACAAAAACATCGAATGCTGTACACTCTACGATTCGATGCCGTTGCTTGTTTCGTTGTGGATGGTCGTTCCTGCCGGTTTGAGGTATTCCCAGGTGACTTCCTTTGGTTCTGTGACCTTGGTGTGGGTTCGGGATTGTCCGCCTTCCTTTGTGTACTTAGTGTCCGACAATCCTGGACATCGTGTCCATATCGATCACACTTTGTACACTTTGGAGTGTTTCGGCGTCGAAGGCATTCGTCGTTTACATGCCCTTTCCTATTGCAGAAGCTGCAAGTCATGCGTGTTACCCATGGGTTTGGTGTACGCTTGTCCTTACCTTGACTAGAGGAGTCACTAAGATAGTCACCTCCGCCTCTTTGAAGGTGTCGTGGTACTTCGGGCTTCTTTGTTTTAGACTCTGTTGGTCTACTACTAGAAGTGTGTGGTGGTGTATCCGACCTAAACGAGTTTTTCCCAGGTTGTGGGCGTGTAACGGGGTGAGATCGTCCTGGGAATCTAGTATTAGAGTTCCTGTTCTGTGTCTCTACTACCCGAGACGCATCGTGTCTAGGCCTATTCTGCCTTTGTCTCGATTCCTGGGGGTTTGGTCGAGTATCCCTGTAGGTCCTATCTAAAACCCTATTTGTTTGTTTCGGGGGATCTTGTTCATCATCCCAATTGTACAATGGATTATTCCTTAACATTGGTTGTCTATTTGGTGAGATGGGGGCATGGTATTCGTCGTTCCTTTCTGGTGAAGGTGACTGTTCATGATACCTCGTTGGTATTTCGAAGCATCCACTTTCGCTCCTCATCTCATTCTCGGGTTTCTTTAACTCGAGAATCCTAGCAATAATCCTATCCAAAGGGTCCTTTTCTGATTGTACTATCAGATGTCGTTTCTGATTCCTACCATCAGAACCGATTTAGCTAATCTCTCGGTCTGGAAGGTGAACCCTAGGCTATTGGTAGTCCCATACTTACGTGTTGCCGCTTCATTGCAGTCCTTTACTGCTTGCGTTATGCGGTGGGTGAATTCGGCGACATCCTCTTCGCGGGATTGTCGCATACGAGAAAGCTTCGAGTGTAACAGATCGAGTAGTCCGTACTATTCAATTCAAAATTGCTCCTCCTGGGCGACTCTTATAGCAATATTTTCTGACGTTTCTGCGCACAGGAAAATCGCTTTCATGAAGATTCAAAACTTCAACAGAATTATGAGTATTTTGATTTTTTGGGGGAATATCCGGAATTGCAGCATATTTCCTTATCTAAACAGTGTAGCGACTCTTCTACGGAGTTCTACCTGCCATACCCTGTCGTGACTAAACGGGATAGCTTGACCACAAAAACTCAGGTGGTCTTCAATATTCTTGTGAAAACATCAACCGATATTTCTCTGAACGCGACCGTAATGTGTGATCGGAAGTTGCAGAACGACTTGTTTGTGCACTAGAATCATTTTTGCCCGTATGTACATGCTCTCATCATCACATCACCATCGGCTCTACAACCGAGATCCCGTCTTGGCCTTATGTAGCAAGTCTCTCCACCGGTATCGGGTACTTCTCCGAAACTTGTTAAATTGTCCATAACAATTTGTTTTTCCGGACAAGGTCATTGCGTCATTACTTGCGCTCAGAGCTGACAAAAAAAAGTATCGCATTGGTTTATGCATAGGGTTTTATCCAATTTGGTGTTGTTTTTTTTTTTTGTTGTTGTTAATTTCTGTGTATTTTTATGCAGTGTACTGCACTGAACTAAATTAGGAGAGAGCCAGTCATCCGCGAACTCTCTTACAGAGAACACCATTTTTTAACAGTGCGATAGTTAAAAAAGGGAAGTGAATTGTCCTAGAGTAAAAGTATTTAAAAATCGTAAATTCCCTTGAACTCACAAACAAAACACAACAAGGATACACCAGGTAAGAAACAAAAAAAAAAAAAAACATGGCCCTAGGGCCAAGCCATCATTCCGGCAATAGGTTCGTAGAACTGGGAGAATGCTCACTCTCAGGCTCTACAGCCAACGTGCCAACAAAAAAGAAAAGACAATCCCGCAGCCCATTGTCTTTCAATTTCCCTCCTCTCCCGAACAAAACCGCAATAAAAAACCCACGGTTCGTTCAAATCTACCCAACCGAAGCATCAATGCCACTTACATCCGTCAACGTCTTTGTACTAAAAAGAATCATTGATTCTATCAGTACGCAGTACGAAAAAATTACACTTCTTAGGGATGGTTCTATCCTAATTTTAGCTAAAGACCAAGAAATCGCTGATAGATTCATCCAGTCTACGCGTTTTGACACAATCTGTCCGGTCAATAATAGACTACACCCCAAACTAAATACTTCCAAAGGGGTTGTGTATGCCCCTTGCCTAATTAACGTCCCAGAAGCCGACATTATATCAGAAATGGGTTCCCAAGGTGTGGTAAATGTCTTCAAATTCACAAAAATTAACAACGAAGAACGATTACCCACAGGATTGATGCTGTTTTCTTTTGATCGGCTACAACCACCAACAACAATAGAAATCGGCTGGTACAACGCCAAGGTCAAGGAATACATTCCAAGGCCAATGCGGTGCAGGCAATGCCAATTACTCGGCCATACGGCAAAATGGTGTAAACGCACAACAGCATGTAATACATGTAATCTGCCACCACATCCAGAAACTGAATGCACTAGAACAATGTGTGCTAACTGTCTAGGTCCGCACCCGGCCTCTTCCTCTACCTGCCCTAAATATATTGAGTACCAAAAAGTACTAGAAATTCAAACAAAAAACAAAACAACCCTAGCTGACGCTAAACGCATATATAGGGAACAGAATACAATACAAACAACAAATAACGACCTTTACTCCGATCAAATTAGAAAACACACGTCTGCGCCTATAACTCCAGCCAGTTCCAATACACTTCTACCAAAAGTAATTCAAAATCCAATAGCCGTAAACAAATCTCCCAACAAAGAAACAAATATATTTCCCTCCTCTTCCTATACAGCTCTAAAAGAAATTGAAAAGAGAAAATGTCCCATCTCTCAACGAATAAATATAACCAAAACTAAAAATCAATCTTCCTCCTCCCTAGAAACTCAAACACATACAAGCAAAGCCAAACCTACCACCACACAAACACAAAAATCCCAGTTAGATCAAATCGGGAATATCCCTCTACCTGAATATGGAAATATATAATTCTAACCTCTCTCAACAGCCTATTGACTCCGCGGCACGGAGCTCTTCTCACTCAAATCAATTCGAGTGGATTGGAAAACTGAGTGGGACGAGCTGTGTGGCGCGGAGTCAAGAAAAGAACCACCGTTATACCCCCACCTCGAACTCTATAGCAACATCCAA
The DNA here is from genome assembly GCA_963931805.1 of Microdon myrmicae. Lineage (NCBI taxonomy): Eukaryota > Metazoa > Arthropoda > Insecta > Diptera > Syrphidae > Microdon > Microdon myrmicae. The sequence continues at coordinate 71,237,536 of OZ007496.1, forward strand.
TTATAACCCCGCAGACTGCTTAATACTTCAATGGAACCTGAATGGGTTTCATAACAATTATCACGAGTTACAGCTCCTTATAAAAGAACTCAAACCGTCCATCATAGCACTGCAAGAAACGCACTTACCCCACTCTTCAAATGCGAGAGTGCCTCGGGAATACATAGCATACTTTAACAATCTTAAAGAAAATAACTCCTGTAAACAAGGGTCCGGGATATTAATACATCGGGCACTAACCCATAAGCATATCAGTCTTAATACCCCTTTCGCGGCCACGGCAGTCGAACTAACGGGCAAACTAAAGCTAACCGTGATCTCAATCTACATTCCTCCTACCCAACCATATACCCTGTCTGACTTGCATAAAATAATTCAACACATACACACCCCCATTCTTCTAATGGGAGACTTCAACGCTTGGAGTACAATATGGGGTTCACAAACAACAAATAAAAGAGGGAAAACCGTGGAACAATTTTTACTACAATCACAATTGGTAATATTGAATAACGGCAATCACACTCATTTTTCCACACACAAGACGTTTACAAATGTAGACCTTTCCCTCGTATCATCCCAACTGTCCCCTAATACAAACTGGGAAATACTAGATAATCTACATGGAAGTGATCACTTTCCAATAAAAATCTGTATTTCAACCGGCAACAATAAAAAGGGAAAATCAAACTCCTACCTAAATTCAAATCTGACCGAGCAAATTGGAACAAATTTCAAACTATCACCACACAATTCCTTAATCTACATAATACAAAAGCCAACATAAATCAAGAAGCTGCCGTTATCACAAAAGCTATTCGAACAGCCGCCAATGGCTCCATTCCACAGACAACGAAAAGGTATCACAAAACCGCCGTACCATGGTGGAATCCAGATCTGGCAAAGCTACGGGCAGAAAAGCAACTGGCATGGAAAATTTTTAAGAAGCACCCAACCGATCAACATCTCTTAAGGTACAAAAGGCTTAACGCCATGTTCCGAAGAACAGCCAAAATCGAAAAAGCAAAATCCTTTCAGTCCTTCACGGAAAAACTAAACCCAACATACACCCCCAAAAAGATATGGGCCAACATAAAAACGCTAACAGGCAACTATAACCCATCTACTATCAATTTAATACATACAGGATCCGACGCCCTCACATGTCCGGACAAAATAGCCAAATACTTCGCCGAGACTTGGGCAAATACGCCCTCCAACTTCAACTTCCACCCAGATTTCCATACTGCCAAAAACCAAATAGAGGCGCATCCAACGCCCCCAAGCAACCCAAGTAATTCCTATAATATCGTTATCCAACTTCCCATAACACAGATAGAACTAGAATCTGGTCTTCATACCGCAAAAGGTAAGACGCCAGGCTTTGATAGAATTGACTACCAAATGGTAAAAAACGGGCCAACGATTTTGAAACAACGCCTTCTAAATCTGTTTAATGCCATATATACAACTGGCACCATTCCTCAAATGTGGAAAGTATCCACAATTATCCCTCTACCAAAGCATAATAACAAAACTGATACAATCCACGGCTACCGCCCCATTTCTTTACTGCCTTGTTTAGGAAAAGTATTGGAAAAAATTGTTGCTAAGAGACTAAACTGGTACCTAGAAAAATATAATCTGATAAGTACCAAACAAGTCGGTTTCAAACAAAGCAGGGGAACAATGGATGCGCTTCTTCATATAGATAACCATATTGTTGGTGCCCTTTCCTGCAAGAAACATACATCCATTTTATCAATAGACTTCGAAAAAGCATTCGACCGCATCGGTCCACACGTCATCCTCCACAAATTACAAAAATGGAAAATAGGACATCATATGTATAACTTTGTTAGATCCTTTCTGAATAATAGAAAATTCAGGATCAAATGTAACGGCGTGTTCTCTGGCGTCCATAATACAAATACTGGAATCCCCCAAGGATCACCGTTATCAGTAGTATTATTTAAGATAGCGTTTGAAGAGTTAAATAGCATTATCTCTAAACATAAAAATGTAAAACATTGTCTCTACGCCGACGATCTTATATTATTCACAAATGTAAACGACCTAGAAGTAGCTAGCAAAACTTTCGAAAATATCCTATCAGACATACAAAAATGGTGTAACTATTCAGGCTCAAAAATTTCGAGCGTGAAATCTAAAATATTACATATATGCAAAAAGAAACATTGTAACAAATCTTTATTAGTAAATTTTGAAAACACTTACATTAGGAATGTAGATACACTAAAAATTCTCGGCCTACAATTCGATTGTAAATATAATTTTAAGAATCATTGTCTAGCCCTTAAGAAAAATCTAGTGTTAAGGTTAAACATACTGAAATATTTGTCATCTAAAAACGGCTCAGCCCATACTAACACACTAATAAACATTACTAGAGCTCTCCTACTGTCAAAAATAGACTATGGCCTACTAATATACGGTAATTGCAGCAAAACAACGTTACAGGCAATTAAATCTCCCTACCACGCAGCAGCCCGCATAAGTACAAGGGCTTTTCGGACCACCCCAATTACGAACATCCTAACAGAAAGTGGACTCCCGGCCATAGAAAATAGGATAAAAACTCTGTCGTCAAAACTAGCCGCAAAGTTTCCCGCAATGGCCTCAACACCCATTTTAGAGGACATTAAACGAATACTTAAGAGAAAACGCCCTCAAAAATATAATTCGGCCTTAGGACACTCAATAGAACTGGCAAAAGAACTGCTCGCCACACCTACGCCACAAAGACAACGAGCACATTCTCCCCCGTGGCTAATACCAACAGATTGTGTAATAGAAGACCTATCACAGCTCCCCAAAAGCACGACTAACCAAGAAGTATACCAACAACACTTCCAATTATTACGAAACAAACACCGGGAATGGGACCTACTCTTTACCGACGGTTCCAAAACAAAAGAAGGTACAGCTTTCGCCGTAGTAAACAGAACAAATACAGTCATCAGAAAAGGACTTTTACCCGAATTCTGCTCCATCTTTTCAACCGAAGCAACAGCAGTGCTGGAAGCAATCAAATTAGTTGAGAAAAATAAAACACTAATTTGCACCGACAGCCTGTCCGCCATACAAGCAATACAGAACCCGAATAACAAAAACCAAATAATCCACATGATTCAGGACAACTTAATCCGGAAGCAATCCAAAGTAAAACTGCTCTGGGTCCCTGGTCATAGTGGTATAAGGGGAAATGAAGCAGCTGATATCGCAGCCAAATTGGCTATAAAGGAACCATTAACAACTTTCTACGTGTACAACAATAAGGACATAGACAAGTACTTTGAAAGGGAACTACGAAAGTTAGAACAATTGAAATGGTTAAATTACAACCATACATATGTAGCAATAAACCCTAATAGACAACCCGTCATCTACCCGACAACATCGCCCGTGCAACAGATCAAATGCTTTCTCCGCCTGCGCCTTGGACATACACGTATAACCAACCAGTATCTCATCAATAAAACCAACCCGCCCACATGTCACATCTGCAGATCTAACTCCACATTGTCATCCAAACACATCCTCTTGGAATGCGAAGGCATAAAAGCCCTCGCTCACCGACATCTTCAAGACGACATCAGAAACATCATCTCCGACCCAACCGCAACCAACATAGCCAAGCTCTACCACCTACTAACCCTAGTTAAGCTTCAAAACGTAATTTAACAAAAAAAAAAAAAAAAAAAAATTTCCCATAAATATTTAATGCCAAACTAGCCGAAAGCCTTAGTTGCTAGCGCTATTAGATTTAAGTTATTATGTAATTTACTTACATGGTAATAAATAAATAAATAAAAATAAAAAAAAATTAGGAGACGTGACGTAATACGTTTATTGTTACATGGAGTAACCACACAATAAAGAGTAAATAATTTAACTGAGCATTTCAGGTCGATATTGATCATTTTAGTTTTTTTTTTATTACCCTTTTTTCGGAATACTCGTAGGCCAACCTTTAGCGCATAGTCAGTGCCTCAAGATGCCACCAAATAACCGTTGCAGTTCTTTTTGAACAGGTGCAGGTTGTAACGTGCCGGAGACACTTGCGCCGGTAGGGAATATCACAACTTTCCCGCTCTGTAGCGGAACGCGTTCTGATGCAGAGATGTTCTCGCCGTCGAGAGATGAACGGCAAAGTGGTGCGATCCGTTGGATTGACTCATGGAATGCATATAAACCGAATTGCACGGAACAATACCACGAATCACCGAAGAACAGTACGCGTCATAATACCAGGGGTACCGGTATGAAGTGAGCGTTTTTTTTTTTTTTTTTTTTTTTTTTAAATGGAAAAAATATTTTAAATGGGAAAGTAAAAAACATTTTATTCGAAGTATTGGCCATTGCTTTCTACACATTTTGAACCCCTTTCTGGCAATTTGTGCATACCACTCCAATAAAACCGATCGTCTTTTGGGGCAAACCATTCGGAGACCCAATTTCCGACTTCTTCGTAGGAATTGAAATGTCGCTCAGCCAATGTGTAATCGATGAAAATAAATGGTAGTCGGAAGGAGCCAAGTCTGGTGAATGCGGCGAGTGGGGTAACACTTCTCAGCCGAGAGCTTTTATTGTTTCTTTGACGGGATTTGCTGTATGACTCGGAGCATTATCATGCAACAAAATTACCTTTTCGTGTCTTGTGGCCCATTCTGGTCGTTTTTCGATCAATACAAGGTTCAAATTGATCATTTGTTGTCGGTAGCGTTGCGCATCAACAGTTTCGCCAGCTTTTAGAAGTTCACGATACACCACCCCTTTCTGGTCTCACCAAACATAGAGCATTGTCTTTTCTCCGAACCGATCAGGCTTTGCAGTCGATGTTGACGCTTCTCCTGGATGTACCCATGATTTTTTGCATTTAGGATTTTTAAAATAAATCCATTTTTCATCACCAGTCACAATTCGATGCTATACTGACTTCCTTTCGTGTCGTAGAAGCAACGTTTCACATGTGGTGTTTCGCTTTTCCATCTGCCTGTCATTCAATTCATGTGGCACCCAGTTTCCACACTTTTGGACCTTTCCCATAGCTTTTAAACTGCCAGAAAATGTTTGTTTTACAACATTTAACATTTGTGCCATTTATTTTTGACTTAAAGTGCCATCTTGATCCAATATTGCTTGCAATTCGGCGTCTTCAAATTTTTTTGGTGGCCTTCCACGTTCTTAATTTCGCACATCAAAATCATTATCTCTGAACCGCTTAAACCATCTTTTGCATGTTGCTTCCGATAGAGTATGATCACCATAACCCCCGACAAGCATTCGATGCGACTCTGCAGCACTTTTCTTCAAATGAAAACAAAAAATTAATACCACCCGCAAATCATCATTTTCTGGTACAAAATTCGACATTTTTAACAGGATTAAAAAAATGATGTTTGTACAATGACTTGATGTATACTGAATATGTTTGACAGATGTCATAGCAACCAAATAAAAAAAATATATGGCTTGTTCACAACAAACGTTCCGTATGGATACATTTGTATCTTGACGCTCACCTCACAGCGGTACACCTGGTATCTGTAAAACAGACAGAGGTCAGCTACGCGCCTTCGATGTGATAGTGACTGTACTCTCGACGTTAGCGCCGTGTCCGCGATCAGGCGGATCGCTTGTCTCTGTATGCTCTCAAGTAGGTTGAAGGTATGCTTACGAGCGGAGCTCCAAACATGAGACCAATATTCGAGCGCGGGTATAAAATATTTTCTGGCTCAAAAAAAAAAAAACTCAATTTCCCAGAGGCTGACCTGGCGATGTTCGACACGTGTTTATGCCAAAACACATTCCCGCAGGCCAAGACGCTTTCCCCAGAGTCGAGGCCCGGCCATTCATCATCAGCTGTAGAACCGATGATCCACGTTTCTTTGTGAATGTTGTATATTGCGTGTTCGTTGAAGTCGACGAGATTGGCCTTTCCCCACTGCAGGACTTTATCCAGATCCCGATTCAGGGAGTCGGTCTGGCTGCATCTCAGCTGGTCGCGGTTGATACACTAATCGGTCGGTCACTCGAAAAAGAGGAAACAAGCGTACTATCATCCACAAACTTGAACATTCGATTATCCGTTGAGTCCAAAAGATAATTTATGTGAAGCAAAAACAAGTTTGGTACCAAAGTAGAACCTTGCGGTACCCCCAAATTAACAGGATACAGATGCGAACACTCGTCATCTACAACAACCCGGATTCATCGATTTTCGAGGAAGCTGTTGGACCAGTCGCAAATCTGCTGGGAAAGTCCGTATGAACGCAGTTTGCTCAGCAATGCCCCGTGCCAGACACTGTCAAAGGCCTTGGAGATATCCAATGCGACCCCGCTTGACTAACCATGCCCCTCAATCGCAGATGTCCATATATCGGTTATAAGGGTCAAGAGGTTTCCCGTGGACCTATCGCGTATTGCGACGATAGTGAAGAACGTGTGATTCGAACTGGCGCTATGACGGTTAGAATCACTAAAAATGTAACCAATCCTTAACACATCAGGCCACTGCTGCATGTGGTGAATTCGATTTCTAAACTCAAGTACACTCAACTGATGTGGAATTGTTATGTTATCGCTATGGTATACGGCTCTGATGCATTGCTTATTCAAATTTCCTTTCGGTGTTCTTCACTATTTGCTTGTGTATTGTGTGTATCTGTTAGAAACGCCACAGACCCCCTGCCACGGAATCCATATTGACGATCATTCAGAAGTCCGTTGCACTCCAAATACTTAGTTATCTCGGTATTTTCGACCTTTTCCATTACCTTCGATAACATAGACAGTAAAGTTATCGGCCGGTAATTTTGTGGGAGACACTTTTTCCCCTCTTTGGGATTGTCTGAACTCGAGCCACCTTCCAGCAAATAGGAAATGTCCTCCGTACATAAGATAAGCGAAAGAGTCTGCTAAGGACCAGTGACAGTTCTGGAGCACAGTTCTTAAGAACTACTGCTGGTATTCCGGGGCGGTTGCCTCCTTACAGTCCAGTCCACGTAGAATGCGGAACTCCACAGCCCGCACCGAATACCATACCGGCGCGATCACCAAGGGGCCCCAAAAGATCGGCATCCAGGTTTGAATTCGCGGAAAATAAATTCGTGAACACATTAGCTTTATCTTTTGAATCTGTGACTAGTATTCCGCTGTCCGTCACTAAGGGGGGAAAAGAGGAGGAAGCGAAGTTTTTGCTGACAGCCCTTTGCCATTGACAGAAGGGACACGAACCAGTTGGGCACCTAAGTTTATTGGTCACTCTGTCGTTGTAAGCCTTCTTCGTGGTATCAATCGCCTGGATACACGCGTTTCTGATTCTAACAAAATTCATTCTGTTAACTTCGGTAGGATTGGAGCATCATTGCTTAAAAGGTCTATTTCTTACCGCAGAATATGTTCGCATTTGTTATCAAACCAAGGTTTATCAGATGAACTTCCTTTTATGGAATGCGGAATGTAAATCTATATCCCGAGAAGTATAATCCCCGTGACCGACTCCGCGCATGCGTTAACATCGGAGTCCGCAAAGCACACTTCCGAACGCAGAAAGGATGCGAAGAAATCTCGCAAATCGTCCCAGTTAGTTACCTCCACACATGGCGAAGCTGCTTAGGTCGGTTATTCGTTTAAAATGCAACTGGTTGCGCTACCAATATCAAGCAGTGATCTGAGTTTTCCAGTGGCGCAGCAACTTTTACGGTATATATGCTCGGCTGGGATGTTAAAAACAGATCCAGGGTGCCCGCATACTCACCTCGGGTATTCGACACTCGCGTATGTTCCTTCATGAATTGAATCAAAGTTGGGCTAACAACGAACATCCGTGCCAGCCTCCCAGCCTCGGCGGTTCTGTGAGAATGTACCAACCACCCGGAATTGTGTACATTAAAATTGCCAAGGGCGACAATTTCAGAAGCTAGGTGGTTGATCTGTATCCAGCAGACGGTATGTGAAAGATGTTCGAAAAGTGTCGCCGGTCGATCGCCATTCGGGGAGTGGTAAAGACAACAAACAAATTTAACAGAATTCCTCAGCACGACCTTCGACTACATGTTGTTCTAACGCATCCATCCTTTGACGAGCCACATCGGACGGTGTGAAGACGTAGACTCCACCCATAAAACGGAATCGCGGATGCAACTCGTGTCCGGAGCAACGAAGATGTGTCAAATCAGTTGATGAATCGACCTGGGACTCAGTTAGGGCAAGGATATCGATATATTCGTTGGTTGCAAATATTGGTGGACGGCGTTTGCATTCGTGATGGTGAAACGAATGCCCCTGATCTTACAAAATGCCGTTATCAGTCGAACATCGACGGAATTTCGAGAACGAACCCGATTACGCGATGACGAATTTCTTACAGTTCGGTTATTTATCAAAATATGTACATGATGTTCCCCCTGACATAATCCCGCCTGGAGATCCGAATGGGAAACTAATTTACCTCCGGAATTCTTCATCTCGGAAGGCAGTATTTTGGCGGATTTTGCAATTGTCGATTGGGTAATGGCTGAGGTCTTCCGCCGAACACTGTTCACAAACAGAAACAACCCAGAACACGTAGAACACTGTCCCAAATGAAACACAAATTCTTTTTTTTTTTAAAGGCTCTTTTATTTTATTGTTTTTTTTAGTTTTTACATTTACTTTTGGTACATTGTCTATAGTCTTTCTGTGACGGGAATGTTTGGAGTTGTCCACTGTTCCCTTGTAGAGAGGAACCCGATGAAACTGGCAGCGAAACGGAAGCACAAGAAAACCAAAACTGAACTCGAGGTGGATCTTTATTTTTTTATTGTTTAAGTCGAATGCGACTTGGTTTACAATTTAGTAACAGCGCACAACAATTCAATTGCTTTACATGAGATTGAGTTAATTTATTTGATAATTTATAGTGAATCAGCAACAATGACTCGGAAGGTGTGTGCGCGATGAAAGCTGGTAGCAGACTGACTGGTGGGCATAACTGCCAATTCAAAAAAGGACGCTGCTGACCTCATAGTTGATGACAATCGGCCAGCTGATCCGCGACAGCTGCCGCGCAACTGGTATACACTGCGAATGTACTAGATTTCTCCAGTACATCCCAGCACATTCAACTGCCAATCCGCAACATTCCGCCCGCCTTCGTCAATCATTGGCGAACCATTTTGTTCCAGGGAACGGTGGCTAGGGGCCGGGAGTGTGCGGTCTGCTGGTGGTGGTTGTTGCTGTCCACCTTCACGTGGATTGTCGGTTGGGACGGGGCCGCCCGCCCTGAGGGGCGCTGAAGGCTTGGCAGTCTGGGATGGCCCGTAGGGTAGATGGCGACAGGATGATCTTTTCCACTGAAGGTGGTCTAACTTTTGTGGTCTCGGAACCGGCCAATTGATCTGGGTCGGATTTGTAAGGTCGCAACCCACGATCAATGACCACGTGATGACTGGCGATGGGTCTCGCTATGTCGAGGCCAGTAGTGGTGAAAGGTGATGCGCCCGTCCGAAGTTAGTAGCCGGCGGTATGCGGCCGCTGGTGTGTGAGGCTGTCGCGTGGAGTGTGGTGCGATGTCGTCCCTGGCACTGTCCGCGTGGTTTGGCGGAATGGCAGTCACGGGCCAAATGCCTTCCGGAGTCGTTGGAGTGCACCCTCTGTTGATGCACTGAGAGGCGTGCTTTCTTGTTGGAGTTCGGGAGACCGCTGGTTGCTGGAGAGCGCCGCCCGCCAAGCGGGGCATTGCGCGCCCCTGGTTCTGTTGTGGTGGCTGCACGTGGCAGCGGTTGGCATGGATAGTTTTGGAGCCGAGCAAGAGCTTGACCACGTGGTGTCCTGGGTGTGGTAGGATGCCTTGAAGTGTTCGAGTGGCGACCCCACTGTTCACCGATGTTGCGTTTTTGGGGTGGGCAGGTGCGTTGGTGAATTTCCTGAGTGGTTGGCTTGGAGCTTCCTTGGGATTTGGTGGTCTGCCTTGAGACCTTCGGGTGGGTAAGCTCCTGGTTCCTCGATTGCCTCTTGCCCCTGCAGTGGTTCAGCAGGCGGGGGTATATCTGGCAGTTGGATCGCGCAAGTGGTCGGTGGCTGGTAGTTGCATGGGGCTCGTAGGTGGCCCCTGGGGCCGATGCCAGCAAGACCTCCTCGGTCGACCAGTTCCTCTGGGTCGGAGTTGTAAATTCGCAACCCACGAGAAATGGCCATATGATGGCTGGTGACAGTCCTTGTCACCTTTAGGCTGGATGATATGGTGCTTGCTGCGCCTGTTAGCACCCATCCCAGTTCAGTGGCCTGTACGACGAGACCGGGACGTTGGTCCGTACTTAGACTTTCGAGGATGATGGTGGGGTACATGTCTGCCCCAAGGATGATGTCCACCTTGTCGGCGGAGGCGATGTTTGGATCGGCAGGCTCCAGATCCCCCATGAACGAGAGATCCCTCGTCGCCGATTGTGATGGTGGTACATACACTGATAGCCCTGATAGGATGAAGGGCCTCAGTGTCCATTGTTTCGAAACGTGGAGGCGAGGAGTGATGCTGATGGCGGCTTGAGTCCTGGTGGCAAGGCCAGGACTGCCCCCAACACCGTAGGTGTGGACGGATGATGCATGGCGTCGGAGATGCAACCTTCGGGCGAGTGATGATGAAATGAAGGTGTCGCTGGAGCAGGGGTCCAGCAGAGCACGGACTTCAATCCTCCGTTGGTTCTCCGACTTCACGATGACTTTGGCTGTTGGTAGCAACGCGGAATGCTGTGAAGGGGTGCTGACTGTGTGTGCACAGGGCCCCTCATGGCGGTCGATCCGGGGGGCGGATCCTTTGGCCCGGGGCGCCGGTGAGATTGCCCCGTCGATGGCGGTTGTCCGGACATGCAACAAGGTGTGATGTCTCCGCTGGCATCGACGGCACGCCTTGCTGGAGTGGCAGTCGCGTAGGCGGTGGCGACCCAAACAGTTGATGCATAAGTTCCTTTGGTGTGTGAAGGACTTCCGACTACCATGTGTGAGTGATCGGAAACCCTCGAAAGCGTAGATCGCGTGTGGGGCCCTGCAGAATGTGCAAGCCTGTTGCCTTAGAGGTGCCGGCGGTGTTCTGTGTCTCGGTACACGGGGCTGGTTGGTGATTGGGCCGGCTGCTGAACAGTCGAAGGCGTGTTCGTGGAAGGCACTGGCGCTGAATCTGACACGGATCCTATGTGCGCCGTGCCCACTGCTTGCTCTGGAATCCGGGTGAAGGGAACCAGTTCCTCTGGGTCGGAGTTGTAAGTTCGCAACTTGAAGTACGCTTGTTGTTGATCTTCCGGTGCCGCCGCGTAGAAGATGTCGTGATGCCGCCTGGAGATGACCTCCCATTCGGCGCGGAGTGCGCGTTTGGTTGTCTCAATCCTGGTCATGGTTGGTTGTCCCTTGTCCTGCATGTTGAGGAAGGTGTGAGCGATGGTGTCCTGTGCCGCGAACTAGGCGGCAATAAGCTCCCCGACCATGGTCACCTGTTCACTTGTAAGTTGTTCTTCTTCCTTTACTTCAGAGTGATCTGGTCGGCGATTCGCTCTTTTGGCTGGTTGTAGCGGTTCGTCATTTTCTGCATCGGTGTCCAGATCCGACATATCGACTAGGTTAGTCGGTGGGCCCGGTGGCACACCAGGCGTTTCCACTTTCTTTGCTTTTTCCTCAGCTTTCTTGCGTTTAGGCCTTTCTTCCTGGTTGCGCCGACTTACTTCCTCAATGGCTTGGCGCAGACGTTCCTCTTCAGCTTCTTGATGTTTGCGTTCAGTCAGGCGTTCTGCTTTGGCGAGTCTTCGGCGTTTGGCCAATGCAGCCTTTGTTGCTTCCCACTCAACTGTCATTGGTGCCGGCATTTCGTTTGTGTTCGCTTCCTGTTTCTCTAGAACTAAATATTTTCACTGAACTATCTTCACTGTTCTCGTGTTGTTCTTCAGGTGTTGATTGTTTTTCAGTTGGGCGCACGTGGTGAAGAAGCAGAACTGTTATAGTAGGTGTGCGTTTTTCGTTGGCCGCCGATGGACGGTCACAACGAGCAATGGATTGATTCGTGTCCTTCCTTAATGGGGTTGGTCTTTTCACTAGACGCACGTGATGGTGTTGAAGTGGTTATTCTTCACAGGTATCCTTTGCCGCGAGCTGGGCGGCGATGGTGCGGATCCACACGTCGCTGGATCCGGCTCAAAGGACCAGAAAGTGGAGTTGTCCACTGTTCCCTTGTAGAGAGGAACCCGATGAAACTGGCAGCGAAACGGAAGCACAACAAAACCAAAACTGAACTCGAGGTGGATCTTTAGGTTTTCATTGTTTAAGTCGAATGCGACTTGGTTTACAATTTAGTAACAGCGCACAACAATTCAATTGCTTTACATGAGATTGAGTTAATTTATTTGATAATTTATAGTGAATCAGCAACAATGACTCGGAAGGTGTGCGCGCGATGAAAGCTGGTAGCAGACTGACTGGTGGGCATAACTGCCAATTCAAAAAAGGACGCTGCTGACCTCATAGTTGGTGACAATCGGCCAGCTAATCCGCGACAGCTGCCGCGCAACTGGTATACACTGCGAATGTAGTAGATTTCTCCAGTACATCCCAGCACATTCAACTGCCAATCCGCAACACTTTCACTTAGTGTTGTTAGCACAAAATAAAAATTGTGAATTAAAATTGACAATAGCAAACTGCACACGTTAGGATACAGCGAAAGTGTCACGACGAAGATAACCATGTCAGTCACCGTATTGACTGTCCGCATTTAATTTAATTATTTTAGAGAGCAGAGGAATTAACTGTTAAATAAATATCCGAGTATGCAAAGTTTTGGCGAGACTGCTACCCGATGTTGGTGAAACTGATAACCAGTGTCAACACCTCCATTATAATGTATGCAGCCTATATATGGGCAGGAGCAGCACAGTATAAGTCGTACATGAGGGGAGTGAACTCAGCACATAGGCTGGCATCACTAAGAGTATGCTGTGCATTCCGAACGATATCCGAAGATGCCATAAATGTTTTGGCCGGGAGGACACCACCTGACATCGTAGCTAAAGAAACCACTGCTTTGTATAAGGTCTGCCAAGAGAATTGTAGGAGAATGCGGCCACAATTAGTGCTCTCAAGCCTAAGAGAATGGTAACGAAGGTGGGATTCTTCCACTAAAGGAAGATGGACCCACACCATAATACCTGATATAGAAACATGGGTGAAAAGAAATCATGGCGAGCTGAATTACCACTTGATTCAGTTAATATCAGGACATGGATGTGTGGGGAGGAAGTATAGCGCGCCGGCGTACGGCGCTGATTCCCTTCCACTCCCATCGTCACTAAGAGAATGTTCCGCTGAGCCCCAAAAGCAAATTTCATAACACACGGAGCAAGTCAAAGGAAACACACTGTTTAATCGTTTACAATAAAAGGTTCTTTTTATTCACAATAAATCTTAACGCATTTAATTAGATTACAGGACACCGGTGATGAACTAACGTACAACATATTATGATGAGGCACAAGAAAAATTACGTTTTAAATTAAATTCGCGCTTACTCGAACCGTTCGCATCGGGGAGCGGGAGTGGCACGACCGGCTCGGTCGGCGGATGAAAAAGGGCTCAACGATATTAATTCGCTGAATAAGGAAATTTGGCCAGTGGTACTGGCTCTTTTAATTGAAGGCTGCATTTTCCATCCCAAGAGAAACGTGAAGTCTCTCTTTGGGGGTAGGTAATCTGATCTCACAGAGGAGATCATAGAGATACACATGTATGTGTGCACATTGGTTCTTTCATGGAACAAAGGCATGAGAACGAATCTGAAAACAAAGAAAAGGGAATAATGTGCATCAATGAGATGTGAGTTCGGCTAAGTAAACAGGCCGAATCTCATTGGGTGCTAATTGGGGTTTCTGTTTGTTCATGCCGCTAGTCATGAGAAGCAGATCCAGAAATATGGGAAGGCAAAGAGATCGGGTAGATCATTGTCTAAGCTATACATTGCAGCTGTAACGATAGCCGCTATGCACCATGCACATGGTGCTAATTGATTCTAGCTTATTTACAGAGAATTGGTGTTTATTGCATCGCTGCCAAGGGTAAGTATACCATACCTATTTGCATTTGCCTATGCTGTAGGATTTACTTTATGGTTTAAGACGCAAGATGCGTATATTTGCTCTTGTCCCCTGGGTATAGGTCGCCAGCCAATGTGCATGGAAATGAATTTATTATACACATGGCGAGACTGTGGATAGGCGACGCAATGTTTATGATCCTTGTTATGATGGTTACTTGTATGTAAACCAAATTGTTTTGTTTTCAGGAATTCAACTAGGGAAAATGCGTGTGTAAGATCGAGATTTGCCCGGCAACGGAAGGTACCGACTTGGGCTTGAGATTTATGATGTTTGGAACAGAATTCCTAAACGGATTTTTGAATTCGAATAAATGAATGAAAGGTAAGAATTCTCTTCCAGCAGCTTTTAGCTAAATACGTTTGATAAACTTAAAGCGTGAAGCATTTACATGTGCTAATGCGATTGCATTGAATCACCCATGCTGCTTGTGTTGCGAAGGCAAAATAGAGAATGCGGAACACGTACTCACAGGGTGCATGAGATTCGAGACCGCACGTACGATTTTAGAGAGATGTATGAGACGGACAGTTACTCCGGCAGGAGTAATAGAATACATGCTGAGTTCCAAACTGTGAAATGATGCAGCAGTTGCTACGCGACGAGCAGAGTAACAGGTAAACTCCGTCCCGCCCCGCGAAGGAATATCTAAAAGAAAGTCCGCGGGGATCAACGGGAATATGTGCCTGGCAGGAGGTGGTTTTAGTCGGTAAAAACCCGGCATGCCTCTGGATCGGTCCAGAGGTATCTTTTGAAGATTTCCACCTTCCTACCGAAACCAAAAACAAAAAAAAAAAAAATAAAAAAAACCGAAATAAATTTGAATAAGCAAAGCATCAGAGCCGTATACATAGCGATAACATAGCAATTCCACATCAGTTGAGTATACTTGAGTTTAGAAATCGAATTCGTGCGCGCGGCAGTGTCCTGATGTGTTGAGCATTGATTCAATTTTTAGTGATTCTAATCGTCTAATCTATTCGAATTACGAGTTCTTCACTATCGTCGCAAACGGTATAGATCATCCTGTGACGTTTGGGTTGCTTGGTCTTCAACGATCATGCTTTCACAAATCTTAATACCTTTTGTGCTGTTTGTTTGATCTCGTTTCTGATTGATGGTCATTCGATCTACACATTCGTTTCCTCTTCATCACCACTCCCATTATTTTGAATGCTAAATCTATTTGACGGCTCGAATTGATATTCAGCCCTTTTGTGGGCCTCCTAATATGGCCCATCACCGGAAGATGATCGGAGTCACAATCTGCTCGATATGTACGATCTTACGTCGATGATGTTCGAATGGAGTCTAAGCAAGAGGTCGGCGGTAAAATGCATGGTTATGCATTGTACTGTCGATTGATATCCATGTGACCTTGTGAGGAGGAAGTATTGTGCCAATACACGGGCATTCCGTTCACTTCCTCCTCCATCATAAAACACCGGACAAGTAAAAATATGAAACACACCATTTCTTTGTTTAGTTTTATTTTTATTTTAAAGAAAAAACACCATTATTGGAATAACTTGTTTGAATCCATGGATTATTGTTCCGTTTCATTTTCTTATTGGATACTAACATTTTACGGTGGCACCGCGTGAAAGTTACAATGTGAAGTCAATAAAAACACAATCTTCGAAGACTGCAGCAAATATAATATTCGACATGGCGGTTGCAAACACTATACTGTAGATAACCGACTTTTTACTTTCTTTAGCGCGCTTACTCCACTCGCGGTTGGTTCGCGTCTCCGTGTGCGCCGGCGGAGAGCAGGAGCGACAACGACCATGGCGGCCGGCGGATGGAAATAGACTCCGAGGATAGAACTCTGACATGAATTCCATCCTAGGTTAGGGTTAAGAACAAAATAAGAGAGAGAAAAACTTTTCTCTTAAGGGTGCGGCCGCCAAGGAAATGCACTCTTTCAGTGCAATGGTATGCGTGTGTGACCGTACAGATCGATGTTATTTACACGTGCTCGAAAGCAGTGGAACAACGGAACAGGCAAGCGGCAAAGACAAAGGAGATTTATGATCCGTGTCTATGCTGTGCATTGCAGCTATCATGGACGGCAGTTCATCGGAGAAATGTGGTAAAAGCAAATAAGGGCATCATACAGACATGGATGAGTGGTGCGGATGCGTAAGTAAATGTATCGCCATTAGGAAGAAGTGCTAATGGTTTTTCTATTTACACAATGGGAAATGTGTATCGCTGGTGATGCTATAGGGATCGAATTGTATACATGATTACATGCGAAGGAATTCGTTTTATGACTCTAGGGTAAGATGAGATTATTTCCTTTTGGCCGATGGTGAAAGAGCTGCCGCGGCTGTGGAAATGCCAGGGACATGTGGTATACACATGTGCGGCGGAATTGCATTGGTGGAACAAGGGTGCCTAATGGTCGGAAATCTATGGTGCATATGCACGTTAAAGAATTGTTTTTAGGAATTTCAGATAATGCGTTGTATGCATCAAATGTCCTTGGAGAATGAAATGTTTTCAGGTGCCAATGCAGATGCATTGGCGGGAAACAATGTGAGTTGTGGAATTCCTAAAAAGGTAATGAAGAATTCTTACAGAGAATTGTATGCGAAGAGATGCATTATGGTAAGTTTTCTTTTACAGAAGTTTTGAAATAAATAAATTCGGTAAGCTTGATGTGTGCAGCATTTACAGGTGCTAATGCAATTGCATTAGCGAAGTTAAGAGATTGAATTGGAGTTATGGGGGGTTTTTTAGATGAGTGTACGGTGGGGTTTGGCGGGACCGCCACAGACCTGTCACCACGTCTTTTTAATCTTGTCCTCGAGTATGTCATCAGAAAGGTACAAGACGACAACATGGCCGGATCACTTGTGAATGGGGTCACACAAGTGCTCGCATATGCGGATGACATCGCCGTTTTGAGCGATAATCTAGAAACTGTAAATAAAAAGAGTGAAATCATCATGCAAGCAGCAGAAGAGGCGGGCCTAGAAATAAATGAAGACAAAACAAAATATATGATTACGGTGAGACCAGGTTGACCTCAGGGAAGACACATAAGCGTCGGGGGCAAGAGGTTTGAAAAAGTTAAAGAATTTAAATATCTGGGAACAATACTAATGGCCAGTAACGAAATGTCGAATGAAATTAAGAAAAAACTACATTCCGGCAAAGCTAGTTGGCACGCAGTCAGTAAACTGCTGAAATCTACTAAACTACTATCACGTCATATAAAGCCTCGTGTTTATAGAACCATAATCATGCTGATTGTTCTATACGGATGCGAAACATGGGCTCTCGAAAAACGGGAAGAAAACAAATTCCACGTATTTGAGAATAAAGTTTTTTGTCGGTAAATATGACGAAGAAGCAGGACAATGGAGGAAGCAGGAATTGGAAGAGCTATACCGCAAACTTACAATAGTGAGAGTAATCTTGATGAATGATCTTCCAGGTTCCTATAGGCCAATAAATAGTAAAAGTAGTAAATAATACTGTCGACGATTGAATAATTTAATCCTATCTGTAATCCGTAGATTGTCGATTGTAAAGGAGTTGTGTTCCACCACAACAACGAAAGACCCCACACATCTTTTGCGGCCAAATTATTGGAGATTGGATGGAATGTGATTTTGCCGTCAGACTTCCGCTTGTTCCGCTCTCTTCAAAACACTTTGTATAGAATAACACTACATTCACCATCATGAATGCACTACAACCGGGATCTGGTCTTTGCCTTATTTAGCAAGTCTCTCCACCGGTATCCGGTATATATCCGAGACTTGTTAAATTGTCCATAATAATTCGTTTTTCCGGGCAAGGTTTTAGCCTTGCGCCAACCTTTCTCAGGATGACACTACATTCATATTAGGTGGTAAATCAGTACCTTATTCAATTCTTCGCCAATAAAGACAAGCATAGCTGCGAACGGGGAATTTTGAAGCTCAACGAAAGATGGCAACGATAGGACCGTGCATAGAATTCTTGACGGTAAGCCAACGGGAAAGATACCGACAGGCAGCCAAGACACCTCACCTTGCCGTTCAATCGCAGATGTCCATATATCGGTTATAAGTGTCAAAAGGTCTCCCGTGGACCGTCTGCCACGGAATCCGTATTAACGATCATTCAGAAGTGGCATAGCTGAACAAACTTCGTTCATATGGACTTTCCCAACAGCTTTGCGACTGGACGAGGAGCTTCCTTGAGAATCGATCGATCCGGGTTGTTGTGGACGGCGAGTGTTCGGACCTGTATCCTGTTAATTCGAGGGTGACCCAAGGTTCTATTCTGGCTTCAACCCTGTTCTTCCTTCACATAAATGATAACAAAGTGTTCAGTTCTGCGGATGATAGTACCCTTCTTTCCGACTTTTCGAGTGTTCGGCCGATTGGTGCATCTGCGTCGCATCCGCTGAGATGTAGACAGATTGACTCTCTGAATCAGGATCTAGATAGGGTCCTGCAGTGGGGAAGGGCCAATCTCGTCGACTTTAATGCAACGAAGACACAAAATACAACATTCACAAAGAAAAGTGGATCATCGGTTCCACAGCTGGTAATGAATGACCAGACCCTCGAGGCTGCGGAAAGTTTGAAAATGCTCGGCGTCACGGTCTGTGGGAATGTATCATGGCATAAACATGTGTCGAGTATCGCCAGGTCAGCCTCAGGAAAACTGAGCTATCTTCTTAGAGCCAAGAAATATTTTACTCCGGTCCAACTTCTTCTCCTATATAAATCCCAAATTAGACCCGCGCTCGAATATTGCTTTCATGTTTGGAGCTAAACATACCCTCGACCTACTTGAGACGTGCGATCCGCCTGATCGGGGACTCGGTGCTGACGTCGGGACTACAGTCGCTATCACATCGAATGCGCGTAGCCGACCTCTGTCTGTTTTACAGATATTATCACGGGTACTGTTCTTCGGAGGTTCGCGGTATTGTTCCACGCAATTCGGCTTATATTCGCTGGACAAGACAATCCGGCGGATCCCACCCGTTTGTAGTTCATCTCCCGACGGCGCGAACATCCCTGCATTAGAACTCGTTCCGTTACAGAGCGGGGAAGGTGTGGAACTCCCTTCCCACGCGAGTGTTCCCGGAGCGTTACAACCTGCAACTGTTCAAAAAGAACTGCAACAGTTATTTGATGGCATCTCGGGGCGCCCATTCGGCGCCATAGGTTCGTCTCTCCCGAAAGAAGTCTAGTAAAAAAAATAATAAAAAGAAAACCTCACTTGACGGTAAGTGTACCGTGGGGTTTGGCGGAACCGCCACAACCTTATGAATTCATTTGTGTTCGGGCTTCGTAGTTTTCATTACCAAACCTTTTCTTTTTTTTTTTGTTTTTAGCGGCACGTAGGCTTTTGTTTTCTGTAGATAGTTGGAAGATACATATCTCCCTTTCCAATTTTCGCGTTGAGATCCCCAAGTAAAATTTTAACATCGAATGATGATATTCTGTCAAAATCCTCCCTCTTTAAGATTGCATAGAACACGTATCCCATTTTTTCATGGGTAGCTTCGATTAGCGTGTACTTTTAAGTACATACAATAATTGCCCGCCGGATTCTGTATTTTATGCAATGACATTCGGTCATTTACAAAGGGCGTGATCTTCGAGGTTATATGTAGGAACCAGGCCTCCTGAAGCGCGGACATTTTATACAGCTTAGCGTTCTCTATAACCGTTTGTATCACACCTAGTTTATATACCGTTCAGACAGTCTATGTGTCGACGCCTATATACACCCTCGCTTACAAAAAGGGTGGATACACCTAGTATAAGGACTCCAACAAAAAATTTAAAAAAACAAACATCAAACGAAATTAGGTTTAACCAAAGTTTTACTACAGAAACGAATGCCACTAAGTTTAGTCTTAATTTTATACAAATTAAACTAGAGTGTTCCTATAAATTCACTCGCACAAGAAAATAAATGAACTATGTATACTTTTGTTTTTAAATAAATGCGTGGAGAAAAGATCACGCCAAATTTGTTCTAAACATTCCGACGGTTTGTTGTTTTCATATTGTTTTATCATAGTTTAATATTATAAAAAATTTTCAATAAATAATTGTCTGTGTATCTGGTGGATGTTTATGTATAGAATATTTTTTTTCCTCTCTATTTTTGTTTTGATTTTTTTATACATTTTTTTTTTCTTAATTTTAAATGTACGCATTTCAATAAGTAACTTACAGAATATATGTATTATATAAACACTAATTAATGATAAACTACAGTAACTACAAATATATGTATACTGGTACGGATCGAACCGTTAACCAATAAGTATGAAACTATTTTAACGTACATAGAAACATAGGAAAAATATGTATATTTTATATAATGACATATATACGTATTTATAATGTATTCACTAGCATTTATTTAACATAGAATTATGTATTTATTTGATATGAACGAGAGAATAACTGTTTAAATAATTAATATTTATCCAAAATAGTATATGAACACAAATTCTATGTAGAAATATTATAACCTAAAGCGTCGATAGAAAACTGGGATTCTTGTTTCTAGATTGTCTGATAGTCCAATGGGGACGGGATGGTAATGGAATTCTATCTTAAATTAGTCGATTCATTGTTATTAAAAAAAAAGAAGGAAACAAATTAAGAAAAAAAGAAAAGAAAGACGAAGAAAACGCCTTGAACCAGTCTATTGTAGGTTTCGGTTAAATATATCACATTTTGCTTGTACTTGTTTACCGTGAAAAAAGTTATTCTCCACATTCCTATTTAAGTCTGTCTCCCCAACAATTATACACACTCACACTCCAGAAAAAGCGATGACCGATAAGATGTTGTGTTTCTTAATCTTTCGATTACATCCCTAATAAATAAGTATTTATACACAAATTACTTTCTTAAACGAAACATTAGTACAAATTGCCCTTTTGTTGATGGCCATCTCTTGTAAATGTTGTTAAAGCGGCTCTTGTTGAAAGTACTCGTGATCTAAACACGCCAGAGCCGATGGACGACGACGATGGTCAAAACTTAACATTTTCTGCATATAAAAAAATAACAACAAGAATAATTATCAAACTTATTCGGATTTCCATTTGTATGACTTACGTTTAACAGGTCATTTGAATATTCACAAAGTAGGGGACATAAATCTCTAGGCTGCTTAGGAAGTCTTGGTGGAAAATGATCTCTTGACAAAGATATATCCTTCGGCCATTGCTGTGAAGTAGGCCTCCCAGTCAGCCTACAGAAAAATAAAAATCATCTCTATTTATACCCAAACTTTAAATGAAGAAAACAATTTTTATATACTCGAATATTCTATCTAGTTGGTTTCCTTCTGACGTGCCAGGAAATAGAGCCTTCCTTGCAAACATTTCCGCAATTATACAAGCAGAACTCCATATATCAACTGCACTGTTGTATGGTTGACCAAGCAGAACCTCTGGTGCCCGGTACCACAGTGTCACAACCACAGATGTCAATTTCATTTCAAAGTCATAAGTTTTTGCCAAGCCAAAATCGGCAATCTTTAGATGTCCTTGTGAAGAGATTAGAAGATTTTGTGGCTTCAGATCTCGATGAATGATACGATGAGAATGGAGAAAATCTACTCCTGTTAATAGTTCTCGAGATAGTCTCTGCAATTCGTCATAAAGTCTTTTAGAATATGATATTTAAAAACGACCAGAATCAATTTCCAATTACCTGTATCGTTGTTGGAGGCATTCCGGACTTTGGTAAATTCCCGATTAAATCGGACAAATCTTGTTCTAAATGCTCAAAAACCAAAAAGAGAACAAGGTGTCCTTCTCGTTCTAGTAACTGGCAGACTTCGATTAATCTGAAAGAAATTTCTAAAATGAGTTCAAGAATTTAATTTTAGTCCCTGCAATTTTATTTTTTATTGAAACTCCTACAAGCGATACTTTTTAAAGTAAATTTAAAATCGTCTAACTTTGCTTGAAGGCAAATTAAATAACACCTTATTCTGCTTAAATCACCAAATTTCATTAAGCGAGATATACAATTGGACAGTTTGAAAAAAACACTTTTACATTTTTTTTCATATAGAAATTTGTATTCAATTGTAACGAAAATTTGTAGGAACAGGGCACGATGGCGGAGTCGAGTCGGCGAGGTCATGAACTTCCGAGTTCCTACAGGCCAATAAATAGTAAAGACGAGTTCAGCCCTGGACGTGATGACCTTCTGGTTGTCCTTTTTAAAAAAAATCCTCTTCTCTTTCTCTCCCGCTCTCAAAGATCTTCGATCTATCCCTTACAGAAGGTGTCTTCCCAAGTATCTGGGAATCCCCTTTTGTCAACCCCACACATAAAAAGGGCCCTGAAAACAATATTGGTAACTACCGTCCAATCGCCAGACAGTCACATATTCTAAAAGTGTTCGAAGTCATTCTTTACAACGCGTTATCTTTCCGCTGCAAATACTTCATCTCACCCAAGTAGCATGGTTTCCTTATGGGTAGATCGACCACCACCAATCTAGTTGAGTTCTCATCCCACACTTTTCGTGCCTTAGAAAATGGGAAGAAAGTCGATCTAATCACAACCGATTACAGAAGGGCCTTCGACAAAAATCTCCCACAATCTCATCCTGTTAAGCTATCCTCCCTTGGTTTCGAGCCCCTACTGATGAAGTGGATTTCTTCCTATCTTAACGATCGAACCTACCGTGTCAGACTTAGATCCACCCTCTCCAATCGTTTTCTTCCCATACCAGGGGTTCCCCAGGGCGGTCATCTTGAATCCCTCCTATTCATTCTTACTATGAACGATATAGATTCCAGTACTAAGCGCTCCTCCATCTCTCTATATGCGGACGACACTAAACTCTTCAACACGATCCGCTCTTCTCTCGACTCCTCACTTCAAGCGACAGCTTTTCAACTTTGTTTTTTTTTTTTTTTTTTTTTTAAATACACTGACGCGTGCACAGAAGGGGATATTGAAGTACCCTTAAATGTCAGAGCACAGTGCGAGCGGCTGGAGAGGAAGCGGAAAAGGGAATGGGGTGTCGATCTACATTGGTCTTGAATGCCTGGACATCACAACGACGAGGAAACACATGAACAGGTGGAGCATTCCACATTCGTGTGGTTCGGCTAAAGAATGACTCCTTATGTTTATTTGTGGGTCTGAGGTTCACTTTCAATGTGAATTCATGCGCATTTACAGACTGGTACCGCGGGAAAATGTTTGAAGGGGCGGAACACATTCAGCAAGTTCAGTTGAGCAACGACCTATAGAAAAGAGATAGGCATGATACGTTGCGCCTATGTTCTAATGACGGAATTAAACGACTTACAGCTGAGTCCCCATTAAGTTTCAGTGCTCGTTTTTGCATTCTGTCGAGCACGTGTAGTGCAGTTTTGGATGCGCCTCACCAAATATGGGAGTTGAACTCTGTTTGCGTTCGAGCAAGTGTCGAACGCAACTTCCACGAACAATGGAGATTGTTGTGGGCAAGAGTGATGACTTCTGACGTCGAGAACCAGGTGGTCTCTCCGCTGGAATTAACTGTTCTACGGAAATTCCCAATACCACGAGAGAGGAATGTTGGGGCAAAGCAATGGCGTCGGCAACATTGATTCCTGAATCCAATTGTTAATTAAAGGGGAAAGTGGAACCGAATACCTTCGACGAATTCCAACAGAACGTCCAGGATGCTTCCTCCTTAAAACTCGGTTTATTGAGGTTTACTAAATATGAACTTTATTTATTTGATTCTTTAGATTTTAAGCGATTATCAGTTAAGGTGAACTGTCTCAGCCGAATGTTTTACGAAGAAGCGAATGATGTCAACAATGACAGCAAACAAATTAAATATTCATGTCAGCTGTTGGCTGACAGTTGTTATTGTGTGACTGGCTGCATTCCATTGCGAATTCGCTGGTTGTATCAAGTGAATCCGCAACAAACTCCATTTTGGGAAGAATATACGCCTTGTAAATAGTGGGCAGGTTGGATGGAGTGAAGTATATTTTGCATCTCTTAAGGAACCCCATACATTTGGCTACACTTTTCGCAGCTTCAAATATGTGGTCATTCCAATTAAGAGTCGAATTAATTCGTGTGCCGAGGATTGATAGTACCTTGGCTTCGTCGATGCAATTGCCGTTCATCGACAATATATTTACTTTGGGGTTAGCCTTTGACGACATGAGGCAGCACTGGGTTTTTAAGGCATTGAATTCTACTCGGTTAGATAACCCCCATTTATATATCAAGTTCCGCCGAACACCTTTTAAAAACTGAGTTCCAACCACGGTCACCAGGGGAACAACAATGAAAGAAACACACCCAGGAACTGCAGCACGGAAAATTAAACACCAAATGTTATTTGTATTAAATGTTATTTTATTTAAATCTTAGTTTTTACTGGATGCTTGGTTAAACAAATCTAACGATAAAAGTGTACACTCGACCCTGGATTCTAAAACATTTACAGTGAACTTTTGTTTTCTTATGATTTTTATTCACGACAACAAATTAATCGACTAAAAGTTTTATTATGAAAACGACCCGATCACAACTCTCTACACGATACGCATACCCGCAGCGCTACGGGTAGCGGGAGGAGAACCGACCGGCTCGGTCGGTGGGTGGAAGAAGACTCAACTGAGGCTAGGATCTGACTCTTGATCAAGCCCCCAGTTCAATGGTGAGATCAGATGAAGATAGAGAAAATTTCTCTTTAGGGTGTGGCACCAAAGGAAATGAAATCTTTCCTTTAATCCAGTGACCAATGGAAGGCGATCTCTGGTATGCACTGGAGTGTGTGGGTCATCGTATAGATCATATTGTTTAACTCATGCACGAGGGCCATGGAAAAACAAAGCTAAACAATTGAAGGGAATACTGGGCATTGATGGGATGTGAGTTCAGCTAAGTAAATAAGCTGTAACTCATTAGGGGCTTGTAGCGTTTCCGCCAAACCCTACGGTCTACTTACCTGAAAAACCCCCATAACTACTACCCAACTCCCTTAAGTTTGCTAATGCAACGGTATTAGTACCTGTAAATGCTTCACGCATTATATAGATCACCATCTGTAATCATAAAATCCCTATAAAGAAAACTTACCTTCATGCATCCCTTCGCATACAATTTTCCGTAAGATTTCTTTGTTTGCTTATTTGGTATTCTGAACCAATTCGGTACCAGACAAATTCCTGTAAACAAAATAATTCGGATTGCATTCAATGTAACCGTCATGACAGGGACCATAAATATCGCGCCGTCTATTTTCCCAGCCGCGTCATATACCTTTTCATACACATTGCCTGGCAACCTTTTTTGTTTGTCTTACCAACAAACAACCCAAGCAGCTGCATATAATTAGCGCAATAGACGCTGAAACCAAATTCTCCAGCATTTCCTAATGCAAATATGAACCCGGTTTCTATTGCAGCCAGAGATGCCATAAACATCCAATTTGCTTTTAGCACCTTTTTCTCCTAACGTCGAAAATAGCGACGAGGCATCGTGTAAACAATGACCCGCATTACCAGCGGCGCATGTGGTCATTTTTCCCTATTGTCCTTGCCGCCTGCCTGTTTTTGAACACATGCAACAACATTGAATCTGTTCGATCGTGCACATATACCACTGCGCCACTAGTTACACCCTTAAGAGAAAAGTTTTTCTCTCTCTTCCTTTTTTTTTCCTTAGCGAAATCATCTCTGCATGAGATGACGATCGCTGAGTCTTCTTCCATCCTTCAGTGCGCGCACATCGTTATTTTTTTAGTATTTATCATCTCCCGTAGGGTGTGCATCGGAGTCTGCACCCCTGCGGGACGTATCCCTTTTATCCAACTAATTATGTATTCCGCGAATGTTTGTACCGGGTTTGAACCAAATGGAAATAATTTAACATAAAGTGAACGTTTTAACAGTCACCACAACTTTCATTACACCACCTTAAAAATAAAAAACGAACCTTTTATATAAATCAAAACAAGTGTCTTATTTTCCTCTTCTTGGTGGATAGTTGCAGTACTACGGTAATCAGATGATGGGGATGGAAGTGAAACGAGTACCCATGCTGGTACATACTTCCTCTCCACAGGCTAAATACATTTGGGATACTTCAAACAATTTCGATTGTTTATGGTATCGCCAGAATGCCTGCGGACGAACCGAATTATTTTGTTTTGCGCATGACGCATGCTGAAGAATTCGGTTTTAGCGGCTATTGCGCTGATTGTATGCAGCTGCGTCAACAAGCTGCTTTGGTGTTACTTTATGTCGTTAGACAAATAAGTCGCCAAGCAATGCGCATGCAGGGAAAAGTGATGAGATTACCGGTTGCTTTAAATGGGAACCATAATGTTTCCGGGGAAACGTAATGATGCGTTGATGCAAGATATGATGATGGCCTTAGTGGTGGAAATGTGGTGTACACGTGTGTAGCAGGATTGCTTGGCATACAAAGGGTGCCGAATTGGTGAATTCAGGATGCCTGTAAAATGCAAGGGATTCTTTTCAGGAATTTTGAATGCGAATTGATGCATGAAAGTAAGAATTCCTTTACAGGAATCACCAAGGTTATGCATTAGATAACCTTAATGCTTGAAGCTTTTGCGGATGCTAATGCAATTGCATTAGGGGGAGAAAACGGGATTTTAGGCGCTTCAGGGCTGGAAGCTTGGGGAATTGGGCAAGTAGGTGGTGACGTTTAGTGGAACCGCCACAAAGCCACTGAGAGTTATGCACATTAAAATCACCCACAATAACGATGTCAGTGTGGATGCATTTCTATCCAAGTTCGTGCTTCTGTAAAGAAAGCATTAATGTATAAAATGTTTACGAACGTGAAGTTTTCGCCACGAAAAATTAAATTCTGGATTGGACCAGATCCCATATTGTGGCAGAAGCTGATAAGCGATATTATTTCGTATGTATGTGGCTAGACCATGACGTGAGAAGAACAGAGGCACTAAGTTATATCCAGGTAGATTAAAATCGAAAATATCTGTATTAGTTACTACCTGGGTTTCACTAAGTGCAAGAATAGTTGGTTTCTAGTTAGAAGCGTGGACAGACACAGAAGAAAAATTGCATCTCAAGCCGCCATTGAAATGGCCCTACACAGAAAGCCAATACCGCCTCGGGAAAGGATGCAAGTCGGGACCAGCAACAGATAAGCGAAAGCAACCACTACAGGTATTATGCCCGTGTTGTAGGTGCCCACTAGATCTGTGGCGAAATCCAGGCAACACCCCTTCCATGACGAACATTATGCTACTCAGACACCAAAAACTCTCCAAAGGTTATAAATCAATCGAGAGTAATTTTGTCGAATGCTTTAGTAAAATCCGTAGTTACAACGTCGACCTCGTTGCCGTTCTCTAGAGGTAAGAGTGTTTGGGAAGTAAAGTTCGACTAAGTTAGTGGTGGTAGATCTCCCACCAAGAAAGCCATGTTGCCTGGGTAAAATTAGGGATTTGCAGTGGAAGGAAACGTGTGGCGGTTCCGCCAGATCTCACGGTACGCTTTCCTTAAACACCCCATAACACCCATCCTCCCATATAATTTCGCCAATGCAAATCGCATTAGGCACCTGAAAACGCTACACGCATTAATTGGAGCAAAGCTATAGTCGTAAAGCTTCTGCAAGAGAATTCTTACCTTTTCAAGCATTCCTTCGCTTACAAATCCCCTGTAAGAGTTCTTACTTTCCTTATCATAAATTATCCTGAAAAGAAAAATCCCGGTTCACATATCATGTAACCATTCCAGCCAGAGATAATTATCATGGCGTCGCCTATTCCCAGCTTCATTCATGTATACGATAAATTTCTTTATGTATACATTTAGCTGGCGACGTTTTTCTCCCAGCACAATGTGCAACCCAAAGGAAATACGCATTTCGCGTCCCTTGGCATCAATCGAAATCCAAGCATAATCAATGCAAATGGGTATTCAATACGTATCCTTTCTAGCGATGCCATAAACACCATTTCCCAGTAACTTCGCTAAAACCAATTAGCACATTTTCACATCGGAACATCGTCTCTTTGTTTAGCCGCACATGTTCCAACAAAGATTCCATTGGCATCCGACGATTACGGTTTTATTTGCTTTACCGAAATCGTATCCTAGGAATGCAGTTTATGTCTTTCTTTGTTCTAGGCACACATACCATCATGACCACGATGAGCGAGTGAGCTCTGAACGAGCAAAATATCGTTGAGTCAAATTCCATCCTTCGACCGAACCAGGTCGTGTCTCCTATTGCTACCCTGGTGCGCACAGGGAAGCGATAACCAGCAATAATCGCGTGAGTCGAGAGTCGCGTTCGGTAACCACGAAATGTATTCAGTGTTTTCCCGAACAGAGTAACATTAAAATAAAATCAAAGAAAATGTAGTGACCACAGTGTGTTTAACTTTTCCTGTGTTGATGTCGCGGAGTTTCGCTTTGTGTTTGCCTCTCAGTGCGCCGGTTTTCCCCTCAGAGACATTTTGCTGTTTGTCCTGTCGTTGTGTCCGGAGAACTGTTTTCAGCGGAATTATGATGGAGGAGGAAGTGAATCATGTACCCATGCTGGTACATACTTCCTCCCCACAAACCCATTAGTAGAGAATCCTTTCAAACACTTTAATAGAGGATCTGGGAGAGTTTGGCGATGGGACAATAGTTTGAGAAATCACCGTTGGGCCCCTTTTTATGCACGGGGGTGATAAACGATGTTTTCCAAATATTAGGGAACTCACCTTGAGAGAGCGACAGATTGAAAATAGTCGAAAGAGGGGAAGAGAGAACGGAGGAGCATTTTCTAAGAATTATAGTGGGGAGACCGTCAGGCCCGGCGGTGAATTCGTCCATGAGCAGGGTTAGTTTGTTTTCAATCTTGGGTGGATCAATAAATTGAGAAAGAAATTTGGTAGGTAATTGAAATAGGTGAGGTCGGGAAGGAAAAAGTCGTCTGTGAAGGATTGTCTGAAAAAGGAGGCGAAGAGGTTCGCAATGATATGTTAATCCGTTGAGGTTTCCAAGTTAAAGAAGAGGGAGGTGAGATAATTATCGGATTTGCTAAATAAGGGCGTCAATTTCATGCGAAAATAATCCACGTGCTCTTCATATCTCCAGGGTGGTCTGTAATCCTATTCCCTACTTCATGCGAGGGCAGTTTGATAAGTCAGTGACTTTTTGAATTCCCAGCGCAGTAACTTTAAGGGGAGGTTCTCATCAAGATATTTTAAAGAAAATCGATTTTTTCATGTTTTGATAGCTTATAGCGTGTAGAATACGTTCCCAAAGACGTTATTGCAAAAATAATTTTATAAAAAAGTTACAGCATAAAAAGTTGATCCACCTTTTTACTTGAAAATAAAATTTGCGCGCTAGCGTGAACATTAAGTCAACAGATTTGAATTTCTCACCTGTATGGCCATACTAAGGTAAAAATAATTAGTGTATTTGTCACTAGAGGTCGGAAATATGTTATGATTCAGTCATTTTTGGGGCAAACGCCCCTACATACACGAATAATCATGATACCGACCATAAGCTTACCATGTGACCACTTCAAAGGAATGTTTGGCGTTGTTGAATCGCAATCCAAACGAGTTTCTGCGCCGTTTCGTTACCGTGGGCGAAACTTAAATCCATCACAACACACCAAAGACCAAGAAACAATCAAAAGATTAGGTTTTTTCGGGTGAACATGCACCGAAGAAGGCCAAGGTGGGTCTATCGGCCATCAAGATCATGGCCACAGTTTTTTGGATACACGCGATGTTAGTCACATCGATTACCTTGAAAGAGGAAAAACGATCACCGACGAATATTATTCAGAGCTTTTGAACAGATTCGATATAGATTTGAAGCAGAAGCGAACGCATTTGTCGAAGAAAAAACTGCTGTTTCATCAGGATAATGCACGGGCGCACACGGGTGCACTTGCCATGGCAAATATCCATAAATTGGGATATGAACTGCTACCCCATCCAGCCTTTTCTCCAGATTTAGCCCCTGTAACTATTTTCTCTTTCCAAACCTGAAGAAATGGCTGGACAGTAAGGTCATCACAGAAACGAATTTCTATTTGGAGGGCCTTGAGGAAATCTATTATTTGGAAGGAATAAAAAAATTGGAAAAACGCTGGACTGCGTGTATCGAGCCAAAAGGAGACTATGTTGAGAAATAAAATGCTTATTTGCCGGAAAAGATATCTTTTATTCAAAAAGTCTCTGACTTATCAAACTGCCCTCGTAAATAGAGCAAAAAAAGGAAAATGGTAAAAAGAGTCAATAAGTTGATGTAAGAATGATATTTGTAAAATAGAATTTAATATTTACTCTTAAGTAAAATCTGTAATTGAATTGTTAATAAATGAGGAGATAAGAAAAAACAAACTAACCAAAATGGTATGATTTAAAAAACTCGTGATGATTCAGTAATTTAGATAGGAAGATTTGCCCTTTAATCAAAAAATGTCTTGTGAAATATTATATTTGCCTTCCTTTTTTTTAAATATAAGCGTTTTACAATTCTATTCAAAAAGTGCCTACATGAAGTCTGTATATTTGAATTCAACAGCCAGCGATGCAACGCGTGAGTGTGCTTGTATATAAATAGCGTCAGGTATGTACAATTGATCGCATAGCTGAATTCATTATTCTATGCAGATAATGCAAGATTGAATTTAGCTCCCTTTTGCCACACGGCAACTCCATTTCACTAACCCCATGAGATTTCCACCGGAAATCGCAATTTCATGTCGGTTAGCAACGGCAAAGTCTGGGCAAACGATGCTGTTTCATCATCGCAAAACCGCTGGGGTAATTATCTAATTCATTAGTTTGGCTCCCACGGTCATAATTCCCAAGCCGTTGCAGCGCCCCTTCGACTTCCCCCAGACACGCTATTCGCTGGGGATCAATAATCTCTTCAGTCGGATGAATAGCGACAAACAATTTTCATCTCCTTTCATTTTTCCCTTCTCAGAATACATTGCACTCTGAGATCAATCCAATCTCCAAACTAGGTCACTTGGTCACCATTGATTTTGTATTGAGCATGCAATAAGCAAAATCATCCCCGGGATCATTTCGCTTTTCTCTCTTTCTCTCTAGTCCATCGACACATTGAATTAACTAAAAGGGTTAATTCACCTCGATGGACGGGGAGAATGAGAGAGCACACATGAGTGTGATTTCGATTGGTTGACCGCGTGGCTAAAGTCAATTATCATCCTCCGAATTGTGCGGACACACAACGCAGTAGAGTCAAGATTTAACCACCACCGTGTTCGGTCGCGCTTCACTTGGTCGATTAACATGCCTCAGGGAGTGTGCACGCGTTTTGCCTTTAATGGAGTCAGAGCAGGACGCTCGTGAAACAACTTAGTTCCTTAGATCAGTCTAATTTAACGTTCATTAAATAAAATACCGACTTAGTTGTGCCAAAGTGTCAATTACCATCATTTAAATTAAACTGTTGACTGCTATATGTTAAACTATTAAATTAAGTACCCACTTAGTTGTGCCAAAGTGCTGATTACCATCAATTGAATTAAACTGTTGACTGTTATATGTTAAACTATTAAATTAAATACATCAAACAATAAAAAAACAATTTTCAACAAAAACCATTCTCTAGTGTTTTACTTTGGTGTTGTATCCACTCTGTTTCGGAGATCAACTATAAATCATATCTGGGCTTTGACTATTTTTTGCCGTTTCGTCAACATTCCGCAGCAGTTTTACGTTGGGGATATAAGTGAATCAATTGCCCGTGCAGGCACACATACGTCTACCCCCAAACCATCACTCGGCTTCATCTCCTTGTACTCTGACTCCATCGTTTCGCTTCATCCTTTTGAGCGCTGATCCCATCGTTTCACTCCATCTTCTTAAACGCCGATTCCATCGTTTCGCTTCATCTTCTTAGACGCTGATTCCATCGTTTCACTTTACACTATTGAACCCTGATTATACCGTTTGGCTTCATCTTCTTGGACGCTAATTCCATCATTTCACTTCATTTTCTTGGACGCTGATTCCATCGTTTCACTTCATCCGGTTGAACGCTGATTCCATCGTTTCACTCCATCTTCTTAAACGCGGATACCATCGTTTCACTTTACCCTCTTGAACGCTGATTCTATCGTTCGGCTTCATCTTCTTGGACCGTGACTCCATCGTTTGACTTCATTGTCTTGGACACTGATTCCATCGTTTGATTTTATCTTCTTGGGCGATGATTCTACCGATTTTACTTCATCTTCTTGGACGCTGATTCCATCGTTTCACTTCATCCTCTTGAACGCTGATTCTATCGTTTCACTTCCTCTTCTTGGACGCTGATTCCATCACATGGCTTCATCTTCTTGGACCCTGACTCCATCGGTTCGCTTCATCCTCTTGAACGCTGATCCCATCGTTTCACTCCATCTTCTTAAACGCTGATTCCATCGTTTCACCTCATCTTTTTGGACGCTGTTTCCATCGTTTCACTTCATCCTTTTGGACGCTGATACCATCGTTTGACTTCATCTTCTTGGACGCTAATTCCATCATTTCACTTCATTTTCTTGGACGCTGATTCCATCGTTTCACTTCATCCTCTTGAACGGTGATTCCATCGTTTCACTCCATCTTCTTAAACGCCGATTCCATCGTTTCGCTTCATCTTCTTAGACGCTGATTCCATCGTTTCACATTACACTATTTTTTCGTTTCACTTCATCTTCTTGGACTCTGACTCCATCGTTTGACTTTATCTTCTTGGGCGATGATTCTACCGATTTGACTTCATCTTCTTGGACGCGGATTACATCGTTTCACTTCATCCTCTTGAACGCTGATTCTATCGTTTTACTTCTTCCTCTTGGACGCTGATTTCATCACTTGGCTTCATCTTCTTGGACGCTGTTTCCATCGTTTCACTTCATCCTTTTGGACGCTGATACCATCGTTTGACGTGATCTTCTTGGACGCTAATTCCATCATTTCACTTCATTTTCTTGGACGCTGATTCCATCGTTTCACTTCATCCTCTTGAACGGTGATTCCATCGTTTCACTCCATCTTCTTAAACGCCGATTCCATCGTTTCGCTTCATCTTCTTAGACGCTGATTCCATCGTTTCACATTACACTATTTTTTCGTTTCACTTCATCTTCTTGGACCCTGACTCCATCGTTTGACTTTATCTTCTTGGGCGATGATTCTACCGATTTGACTTCATCTTCTTGGACGCGGATTACATCGTTTCACTTCATCCTCTTGAACGCTGATTCTATCGTTTTACTTCTTCCTCTTGGACGCTGATTTCATCACTTGGCTTCATCTTCTTGGACCCTGACTCCATCGGTTCACTTCATCCACTTGAACGCTGATCCCATCGTTTCACTCCATCTTCTTAAACGCGGATACCATCGTTTCACTTTACACTCTTGAACGCTGATTCTATCGTTCGGCTTCATCTTCTTGGACCGTGACTCCATCGTTTGACTTCATTGTCTTGGACACTGATTCCATCGTTTGACTTTATCTTCTTGGGCGATGATTCTACCGATTTGACTTCATCTTCTTGGGCGCTGATTCCATCGTTTCACTTCATCCTCTAGAACGCTGATTCTATCCTTTCACTTCCTCTTCTTGGACGCTGATTCCATCACTTGGCTTCATCTTCTTGGACCCTGACTCCATCGGTTCACTTCACCCTCTTGAACGCTGATCCCATCGTTTCACTCCATCTTCTTAAACGCTGATTCCATCGGTTCACTTTACACACTTGAACGCTGATTCTATCGTTCGGCTTCATTTTCTTGGACCGTGACTCCATCGTTTGACTTCATTGTCTTGGACACTGATTCCATCGTTTGACTTTATATTCTTGGGCGATGATTCTACCGATTTGACTTCATCTTCTTGGACGCTGATTCCATCGTTTCACGTCATCTTCTTGGGCGCTGATTCCACCGTTTCACTTCATCTTCTTGGACGCTGATTCCATCGTTTCACTTCATCCGCTTGAACGCTGATACCATCGTTTCACTTTATCTCGTTAGACGCTGATTCCATCGTTTCACTTTATCTTCTTAGGCGCTGACTCTACTGTTTGACTTCATCTTCTTGGACCGTGACTTCATCGTTTGACTTAATCTTCTTGGACGCTGATTCCACCGCTTCACTTCATCTTCTTGGGCGTCGATTCCATCGTTTCACTTCATCTTCTTGGACGCTGATTCCATCGTTTCACTTCATCCGGTTGAACGCTGATACCATCGTTTCACTTTATCTCGTTAGACGCTGATTCCATCGTTTCACTTTATCTTCTTAGACGCTGATTCCATCGTTTCACTTCATCTTCTTAGACGCTGACTCTACCGTTTGACTTCATCTTCTTGGACGCTGATTCCATCGTTTCACTTCATCTTCTTGGACGCTGATTCCATCGTTTCACTTCATCTTCTTGGGCGCTGATTCTACCGTTTGATTTCATCTTCTTGGACGCTGATTCCATCGTTTCACTTCATCTTCTTGGACGCTGATTCCATCGTTTCACTTCATCTTCTTGGATGCTGATTCCGTCGTTTGACTTAATCTTCTTGAGCGCTAATTCCATCGTTTCACTTCATCCTCCGGACGCTTTATTCTCCTGGACGCAACCTCAGCGCGAAGGTCTCGTCCCCCACCACACTGATTGAAAATATTCGAATTCAGGTTAGACAATTTAATATATTTGGATGTGAAACTTAATAATAATGATGAATTAGAACAATGTGCACAAGATTTTACCAACCATGTTCACTTGGCTGCTAGATCAACGGCTCTAACACCGGGAGTTTAACCAGAATATGAAGTCAAGTACCCGGCTGAGATTAGAGATCTAATCAAGGAAAGGCGCAAAACAATATGTATAGGCCACCGATCTACACATCCCGATGACAAAAAACACTTCAGAGAATACAAACAGAATTTCGTCGATGAAGATATAAGTAGAATAGGTCCGGACGCAGACAAGGATTTGCTCAATCTGGAAGGCAATCGACTATCCAAACGTCCATATGTCGCCAAGCAAGGGAGCACAGAGGCATTGGATTAGAAAAGGTGAAGAAAAGGTCGAACATCTATCAGAAGCGTTTAAATCGCATGATATCACTGCAAACATTGATGCTACTCCTGAGTATCAACCTGAAGTAGGAATCAAATCGGTCACAGCATTGGAGGTAGCTCAAGAAATTGACAAAAACCTCAACCATAAGGAAGCATCTGGCATTGATGAACTTTCACCTGGTCTATTCAAAAAATTGTCACCCAAAGCGAATATAATGATCACATATTTATTCAAAGCCTATTTTAGACTGAAATGTGAACCTAACTGCTTCAAAACAGCGCAGGTAATTTATACTGAAAACCCCGATAAGTCAGCATAACGAGTAACATAATATAGACATATTTCACTGCTGCCATCATTATCCAAACTGTTTGAGGAGCTATTACTAAAGAGACTATAACCACTCGTCAATATTCCCGACTTCCAATTCGATTTCAGGAATAAGCACTCCATAGCCAATCAAATTCATAGAGTAACAACTGAGATCGAGAAAGCATTCGAAGAAAAGAAATACTGTTAGGTAATATACCTCGACCTTTGACAAGTACTCGACATAATATGGCACGAACGACTCATACATAAAATGAGTAAACGGATGAACTCTCGTCAACTGCTTGAGTCATACTTATCTGATAGAAGGTTCAGAGTATCACACGAGGTAACGTAATCAAGCTTCTATCCAATCATAGTAGATGCACCACAAGTAAGGGTTTTAGGAGCACTCCTGTACCCTCTCTATACCAATCACAGAAGAAACATTCACGGGCACTTTTGTTGGTCAAAAAACTGTAGATTAACAAATTACAGCAACTAAAAAATTGCCGCAGGCAATAAATAATATAAACCAATGGACTACTGACTGGAAGATGAAGAGTTATGAAATCAAACCTCTCCACGAAAGATATTGCATAACATAACATAATATTGTAAACATTATATAATATATTGATAACGTTACATATTTTCCATACTACACAGTAGCATTGTGCTACATGACCGAGTTTATCGATTCAGCTGACGTTACGTTTCGCACGGACCTTTGCAGCGCACATGCGATGAGGCTGGAGATGCAAGATCAGCGTTTTGCCGATCACAAACTGGTTTTCAACAACCCCTGATTTAGTTCGCATACCCACATCGAATGCCCGGATCATGTTTGGCATTTTCGGCCATTTCCTTTTGTTGGTTCAATTTTCTCTTTATTGTTGTATACATTTTTAATTCAATACGTAAACTAGTTTAGGTTAGAAATTATGATTTAAAAGCATGTACTCTAGCTATTAAGAGATTCTGAGGCGGCAAGGGTCGCTCGTTAAAAAGGAAAATAAATTTGTTCCGCGGAAGATCGCGGGAGATAAAAAAGAAACCGTTTTTTTCTTTTTCATCGTTTGTTCCACCCACACGAAAGATCGTATAACTATTAAGCTCAGTGAAATGAAACCCGATCATGATACATTTGTATTGCGAAAAACAAATATCAATCACCAAACTTATCTCAACGGAATTCCGATTCCGCAAGCAGAGTCTGGAAAATACCTTGAATTACATCTAGACAACCGTCTAATGTGGAAATATCAGGTGAAACAAAAAGATCGGTGTGGGATGTCTCATTTGTGGTGAATCTGAACCTAGCAAATCCGACCATTGAATCTGGCGACAAGGTGGATCTCATCATCGAAGTTGCCCCCTACCCTGCCCTTATCCTCGAAGGGTTGGGTTGAGGAAAAACTAGAGCTCCGACCTCATTGCTCGACAGCCCGCTTGGTATCTAACATGGGGCAGCACCCTCGAAATCAGTCGGTTCCGGTGTAACGAAATTCTGAATCTCAACCACCTTGCCCGGTCGAACCTCCAGGTTCGAAACATTCTGATTCCAGTGTGCACATACCATTTTCCGTCCTCAGAGTCACATTACGTATCAATCCATCGCTACAGGGATGGACTTCGACCACCCAGTCCAACCGCCAGTACGTTGGTGGTAAATTTTCATGACGAACGATCACAATTTCTCCCACCTTAACATCCTCTATACTTCGCTTGTTGTGTGTTTGTAAAGTTGACAGATATTCGTCGATCCATCGGTACCAGAGGGTTAAATCTCAGACGAACAAAATGACGTATGTGTCAAATTAATACGCTGTGTACTTTTTGCCGACGCCATCTCTTAGTTAAACCGGAAAAAACGTATGCATAAACCTGGTAATCAAACTCCAAGTGCAGACCAAATTGAGTTGTTGCTGCTGTTTCTATCACCGTCGCTCAACTGACTGACAAAATTTGCTACCCAAGAATCGCTGATCAATAAGTTTTACTGGATCACCAGGTAAGCGTCTTTGAATTAAAAGTTAATTTGTCATCTCATCAGACCCTTCTGGTCGTTTGCGTCGGACGTACATCATTTTCTATTTCGTTTACAGTAATAATAAACAAATCTTATGATAATCATTGTCGTAATACAAGCGTATTATTATCCGCAAAACTGAGCACTTTGTTTGCGATGCATGTATGGGGTTTCTTCATAGATGCGAAAACTACTTCACTCCATTTAAACCTTTCCAGCTGATTTTACCGTCTTTGCCTTCTTTGGATCCCGTTCGTCTTTAACAATCCATTGTTTTTACTGTTCTTTCGTCTCGGCCTTACTATTACCGGCATCCCCAAAAACGCTGATGCTTCCTTGGGTATCCACCTTCTTCTTTGACAACTTCACGATTCCCATCAAGAATGTCAAAAAGATCCCGAAAGCCAACTCATTCCGTTTCCAGATCCCATCTCCCTATGAATGGCTCTTCATCAGCCAAGATGGAGCCGCTCTAAAAATGGCCAAATATGCCGTTACCAAAGAGCGTATCAGTGACGATAAGACAACCCACCCTAAGCATAACGCCACTAAAAACCATCCCAACCCTAACAACAAATCCCTCAAATTCTCTACCGATCCCTCATCAAGACACTTCCATCCTTCCCGCTCTTCCAAATATCCATTAGCGATGCTACGAGCGCCATCGTAGGTGTTTCTAAGGACTTATTGACCTACTCCCGTATATACCACTATTTATTGGCATGACCCGGAAGTTCATGACCTCATCGACTCGCCTTCGCCATCGTTCCCTGTCTTGTCCACTCTCCTTCACACTTGACAGGCCGATCCGATCTCCTCATGGTCAAATCTTTATTTATTTGATATTGCGCAGTGGTTATGTATTGAAGTCCAACCGATTTGCTCCGAACTACGGGAGGAGTGGTAGAAACAGTGAGGAGGCAGGAACAAAACTACTGGTCGCGATGATTTTGATCTTCACATGTGTCGGCTTTTGGTGACAGACTCACCAAAAAACGTTGGTCACATTTGAATCTGGGTGTCCCTAGGCGGGTGACAAGCGTGGTGAGTATTCTAGTTGAGGAGTGTACTAGACGGTGAACGTACTAGATTCTCCCCGCTGTATTTAGTTTCGAATCTGCAACATTCCACCCGCCTTCGCCAATAATTGGCGAACCGTTTCGTTCCAGGGGGAGGAGGCCCGGAGCCGGGGGTATACTTGGTGCCGGTGGTGTATAGGTTGTTGCTGGTCGTTGAGAGGGTGGTTGAGTCTCTGGTGTTCGGATGTTGCTCTTTGCTTTCATGTGGATGGGAGGTTGAGAGGAGGTCGCCCTCTCCGAGGAGCGCTGAAGGCGTGATGACGACGGGAACTTCCTTCCCATCGCTGGGGTCCGTTGCTGTTTGTGGTCGCGGAACCGGCCAATTGGTCTGGGTTGGAGTTGGAAAGTCGTAACCCACGATCACTGGCCACGTGATGGGTCTCGCTACATCGGAATCGGATGACGTGATAGGTGCTGCACCCGTTGGTAGAGGAATGCGGCCCACTTGTCTGTGGATACGTGGGACAGAGGACACCAGTATGTATAGCTCCTTTAGCTGGGCGAAAAGGTACTTAACCCCACCGTGATTTGTGAGGTTCGCAGGACCGCCACAGTATTAACATGGACAATACCCATTTGAACTTAGTGGGTGCCATCTACCTATTTAAATAATTCACCGTGATATCCGTCATGGCGCAAGACTAATAACCTTGCCCGGAAAATCAAATTATTATGGACAATTTAACAAGTCTCGGATAAGTACCGGATACATACGGAGAGACTTGCTAAATAAGGCCAAGACCGGATCCCGGTTGTAGTGCAGATGATTATGATGATGATATCCGTCAATAAGAGAGTACGGAGAGTACGCATTTGTTCACGATAAAAGTTTAGACCTACGGTAATTAATTTTAACAACCCTTCGCCCTGCGGTCTGACATTTAAGGGTACTCCAGAATCCCTTTCTATGCGCGCATTAGCCATATACTACTGTGTGGGTAATGTATATAGTGTGTGTCGACACGGAAACTGTTTCACATACATTCCACGTAATTGTTCCAATAACTCCGAAAGAAATTGTTCACACGAGATAAAGAGGTACAATAAAACACGTTGTTATTAGTTGCTCGATGTTGATTTTTATTGCAAACATTGTGTGACTACTCCAATTGATAACAAGAACACTAGCACGTAATTCTACGTTAATTTCGATGCACTACAAGTCAGTGATTCAGATGCGGTCTTTACATTCTTAGTTATACACCGTTCCTTTGTTTTTCTTCTCTGTTCATACGAATTTAAGTTTGGATAGGTACTGTAGGCTGACTTAGGATAATTTAAAACAGTCAACAGACTAACTTTTCACGACTCGATATTCATCTAATTCAAAACCGGCCTCCTCGACTGTGTATCCCGATTCTTGCCATAGACATTCAAAAACGCGACCATTTACACTACGCCTACTATACGTGTCTCTGGCTCAGCAGCTCGAATCTTACTCCACGATGACCGTTTCACTCCACATCCGCTAGCGGCCATCGTGATGGTATTTTCTATCGATCACGTGATAGCCAATCCGATCTTCTCCTTGGTAATCACCAATGGGCGATCGAATTGGAGTTTTTACCAACGGAATTTTCCATGCCGTGGTGGTCAGGTACAATACCCTTTGCTAGAAGTGCAGATATCGATCGATCCTGCACTTTTTCAAACAAAGGAACAAGCATTAGGGCTGCCAGCATCGTCGTTGTAAATAAATCATGACGATTGCCAAAGGAAGAAATAGGTTTCAGTGTCTTAAGTAAACAGAAACACAATTTCCGGGTTCGTCGCTGGGATGCGCATTGTTTAGTTTAACCAATGCGACATGGGAACATGTTGGTGTTCACCCAATCGCTCACGATCATGCCATTGTAGCCTATAGGATTTTCGGTGACGATAGGTCGACCGGAGATTTGTTTGCCAAGGCAATGGCTAGGGTGGCTATTGTTAGGGTTCATGTGGTGGTACATGTGGCATGGTCGTGAGTGCGATTGTTTAAATAACAATCTTATTCATGTTTAATCCTATACTCGGTTGATGGCTGATAATTAGCAATTGGTTGCTCTGTTAGCAACCTGATGGATATGGGTGCAATGTTTGATAAGGAATTGGTAGAAGGGACTCGATCATGGGTATGGTTGTTGGAATAGCAATCATAATCGCGTCCGATTCAATGGTAGGAAAATTATCGGCTGCAGCTGTGTCAACAAGTACGCTGGTCGGCGTGTCTTCTTGGACCAACGGATTGTTGGAACAAGAACACGCTGAAAGATTGGCGTATGTTTGGTGATTATGATTGCTGACGAGCTGAGCCGATAGGGGATATGGTGGTTTGTATATTATGAACTGAATAGTCTAATAAGGTGTGTGCATGCTAGGGTTTTGCTTCTAGTGGAAGATGATGCAGAGTAGCTTACGCTGCTCATTTGCAGGTAAGTAGCATGGCTTTACACGGTAAGTGGAAGACAGGTTAATTTAAAGGGAATGGGTGGTTCTTTGTGAATGCTTTAAAGAACCCCCACAACTGTATCAACAAATCCTGAATCGTGAAAGAAGTATAGGCGTATTGTGTACAACTCTGGGACTGTACCAGTCAGAGCAACAGAATGATCATAACGATTCTAGAAAAGTGCTTCGAAGTATTGTCGATGGTTCTTGGTACATATGTATTGACGAGTTACATAACATCATCAAGAAATATGCTCAAAGGCATGAACAGCGACTTCAGCACATCAACATCGAAACCTCCAGCTCCTGGATAACTATGGCCTGGTCAGAAATGTTAAACAAGTGAAGCCATCCGAATTAATGTAGTTTAACTACAGATAGTTAATAGGAAATACTTGTACAGAATAAACTAGTGACAAACATGTTTGGAATCATATGATAATTACTCTATAATGTTACCCCGTAGTCAAATAAGTCAGGAAAAATAGTTTATTAATATTTAGTTACTAGATTGCTATTAAATAAATTCACCAAGAGGTGTTTATATAAAAAATAACAATACATGCATACCTCGCTATACGGCCGCTCTTTATACGGCATTTCGCTATAACGGCTCTCTTCAATTAAGGCACGTTTTCGATTTATGGCCTAAAATTTTTCGCTATAACGGCCAAAAAAATTTTTTTTCGATGTCGATATATCTACATGTTGCCAATCTTGCACAAGCGCAATTTCGATACACACTCTTTTCTATTTCCTCTTGTTTACGAGCGTTATTCAGTGTGTGCTCATAAAGCGGATGGTTTAGACTTGTTTGTGAGTGTCCTATGTACATATATATTACAGATTGTTTAACATTAACTGGAAAAATTGGAAACAATTAGGGACATTTTTGGTACGCAAGTACATATGTATGTATGTACAATTTAAAAAATTTTTGTTGCGGATTCGCACTGAATGCAACCAGCGAATTCGCAACTGAATACAGTCCAAAACGAATCTATAACAAATGTCAGCAAACAGCTGTCATAACAAACAAAATTACAAAACGAACTGTCAGAAAATCAAAACTGCTTCTTCGTTAAATACTTGGCGACACAGATCGCAATCAAGATAAAATGCTACCGAAACGATTATCGACTTCGGAGACTGATAAAAAGAGATGCCGAAAATCAGTCACGCTAGGAACTAAACTAGAACTAGCTTGAGGGAAAATTGTTGAAATTTGCAAGGCAATGGGACTTGCGAAATCTACCATTCAAACTATTCGCCATAAAAAAGAAGACATTAAA
Organism: Microdon myrmicae; assembly: GCA_963931805.1. Lineage (NCBI taxonomy): Eukaryota > Metazoa > Arthropoda > Insecta > Diptera > Syrphidae > Microdon > Microdon myrmicae. The sequence goes on from OZ007496.1 coordinate 71,279,903, forward strand.
ACATATTTGCAATCTGCTGCACCTTTAAATGTCTCGAGATTAACACCCCAAAGAAACTGGATTATGGAAAAAATGGAAAAACTATTGATTATACGGATTGAGGACAATAACAAACGGAGAATGCCAATGAGTCAAATGATTATCCAGGAAAAAGCTGTAAGTATTTTCGAAAATTTGAAGAATGGAGATACCGATGAATCTGCTGAAGATGTCACATTCCAAGCAAGCCGAGGATGGTTTGAAAAATTTAAAAATAGATTTAATTTGCATAATTTGAAAATGAAAGGTGAAGCAGCTAGCACCGATGAGGCCGCATCTAAGGAATATCCCAACATTTTAAAGGGAATTATTGAAAGAGGTGGTTATAAACCTGAACAAGTGTTTAACGTAGGAGAAACAGGGCTTTATTGGAAGCGGATGTCTGATCGCACGTACATTTCAAAAACCGAAAAATCTGCGCCTGGTTATAAGGTGTCTAAAGAACGATTAACTTTGCTACTTGGTGCAAATGCCGCGGGTGATTTTAAGCTAAAACCACTTTTAATATATTTGTCCGAAAATCCAAGGCCTCTTAAAGGACTAAATAAAAATCAATTACCCGTCATATGGAGATCCAACAAGAAAGCTTGGATGACTAAAGCTACTTTTGAGGATTGGTTCAAAATCAAAATATTTGCGAGACAATAACCTAAGCAACAAGGCTTTACTAATTTTGGATAATGCACCAGGGCATCCTATTAATTTATCCGAACTATCTGAAGATGTCATGATTGAGTGCCTTCCGAAAAATACAACAGCTCTGATCCAACCAATGGATCACGGTGCAATAGCCACTTTTAAGGCATATTACATATGCCGAACTTTCCGACAACTTATAAGGGAAACCGATGGCAAATGTTCAATTAAAACATTTTGGAAAAACTATAACATCCAGGATGCATCATCAGTGAATCATGAAAGGAATTAAAATTAACAACAATGAACCATGTTTGGAAAAAAATATGGCCAGAATGTGTAAAAAGTACTGACGCAGAAGTTGATTCCCCTCCTGAAATTAGGCAAAACATTTTGGATCTTGCACATGATCTCGGCTTTGAAGGTTTGAACGAACGTGATGTGCTTGATCTACTTGAAGCTGATAGGGGACCCCTTTCATATGAGGAACTCATTCAGTTGCAAACAGAACCGGCACTTGATGAAGCGACAGAGCCTGTTGTATCCAAACAGCTAATATCAAAAAATTTGTTGAAGGCTTTTTCCTATTTCGAACAAAGAATAAACATCCTCCTTGAAAACGATCCTGACGCCGAACGTAGCGCTAACGTTTCTCGAGGAATTAACTCAGCCATTAGCTGTTATAAATCACTGAAGAACGAAATAGATAAGAAAGCAAGACAAACAACGTTGGACAATTTTTTTAAGCCAGACCGATCCTTACCAGCGAAAAATGATGACGACAGTGATCTGCAGGTTACCATTTCTTCATCGTCTTCAGATTAAAGCCATTTAAAAAAAATTATGTATGTATACATAAACATATTTTATTTAACATGAAGTAGTTTCATTTTTGTTTATAAATTATTGTTGGTTTTTGGAAACTGTTATTATTTTATGTACAAATGTATGCACTTGTTATGTATTGTGACGCATATGACAGTCAGTACTGGAATATTCGGGAAAGTCCAAAAACAAGTACTGGAATATTCTATAAAGTACTGGAACGGACGGAAACGAAATGAGAATGTGAGAAACGATAAAAAGACGTTGAGACAGCTGATGGTGAGAGACAAAAGGGAAGAGAAAGCGAAGCAGGCGACAAGAAAGGAAATCGTTGAGTGTACGGGAGAAGTAACGGGTTATGAACGAATTAATAAAGTGTTATATTAATTAAAAATCGATTTAACGGCTCTTATTCACTAAAAATAATTAATCCAGCGAACCGTAAGCTCGCTACAATTGGTGTCAGAAGTGGGATTAATTATTAGTGAAGTAAATAAGCTGTGAAAGCGTGTTGTGACGATGTCAGATCGACATTTGGAGGATCTTCGCGTTCCTGAGTTGAAGAAGGAACTTGAGGACTGGAATCTGGATAGCAGAGGACAGAAGCAAATTCTTCGACAGCGCCTACAAGCAGCAATGGAGGAAGAGGGTATTAATGTTGACACATATGCTTTTGCGATTGGGCCAGACTGTCCGGATGGAGAAGAAACAGCGAGTCAAGATGGTGCCAATGTAACGGAGAAGAGTTCGCCACAGTTGGACATTTCGGAGAAGCTCAGGATGATGATGATAAAATTGGAAGCACAAGCTACAGACATTAACACAAAATTGGACGCGCAAGCTGCAGATGTTAATACAAAGTTGGATGCCCAAAATTCAAAATTCGACGCACAAAATTCAAAATTCGACGCCGTAAATTCAAAATTGGACGCGCAAGCTGCAGATGTGAATGAAAAATTGGATGCCCAAACGCAGTGGATGAAATGTAATTTTCAACACTTTAAGGAAGAAATTCAGTCAAAAATTCGAAACGAAGTGGAAAATCTAGATCTAAAAAACGAAGCTGAATTTAAGAAGGTCACCGATGAAATAACGCGAATCGAAAAGAGACTTGAGTGTGTTGAGAGAAATAAGACATCGCCTAGCAATCAACACGACTACAAAGATACAAGGATGCAACCGCCAACCTTCGATGGAACGGGACCCTTCTCCGTATTTATACGGCAGTTTGACGCCGCGGCCAATTATAATAAGTGGTCGGATGAGCAAAAGTCAACATCGCTAATCTTGTCACTCCGCGGGGCGGCTGCAGAATTGCTACAAACCATACCAGCAGAGAAGCAAACAGATTTCCAAGCGGTAAGAGACGGCCTTGAAGCTAGGTATGGAGACAACCACATGCAGCAGGTCTACCGCATGCAACTGAGGAGCAGAACGCAGAAACCTGGAGAAAATCTTCAACAGTTGCAGGCAGACATTGAGCGATTGGCAAACTTGGCTTATACAAATATGACTAAGGAATTTCTGAACGAGGTAGCAATGGATGCATTTATAAACGCACTCCAAGATCGGGACTTGCAACAGGCCGTTCGTTTGGCGGGAAAGAAGACGACTAATGAAATACTGGCGTTCGCATTGGCATATGAATCTGCTAAACTGGCTATCAGGAGTACATATAGAGTCCGAGAAATGTCCGTCCAGGAACGTTCCTGCCAAAGAATCGGGCATGTACAACGGAGAACCCCGAGACCTGTTATGAAGTGCTGGACATGCGGCGGAGTCGGCCACATCTCTGTTGGCTCTAGGAAACGTCGACGAATGAATGAAACATCGAGTGAGAATTGTAGTTCATGCGCTTGTCATAGGAGGAGACTATCAACGGAACAACCTGAGGTGAAGAAACACATTGTACCTGTCAGAGTACTAAATGCGTCCGAAGAGCCGGTCGCAATAAGAAAGGGAGAGTTAACCGCAGAATGTGCACCCGTATCAATGATAAGCTCAATTCAGCAAGGGAAGGTGCATAATAACGCTGATGTTCTATCAAGAAGACGATGTAAGCCAGATTTTAAACATTGTCATAAAGCGGAAGAGAAAGAAGAGGCGTACGACCTGCGAAATGTACAAGTAGAAGTACTAGATGGGTGGACGAATGAGGCTATACGCGCAGCTCAACTTCAGGATGAAGATATTTCGCTAATCCTGGAACACAAAGAAAAGAACGAGCGGCCAACTTGGAACGATATTTCCGACAAGAGTGGAACATTTAAAGCATATTGGGCACTATGGAATTCCTTGCTGGTGGAAGATGGTATTCTTAAGCGTAAATGGGAAGCCGCGGACGGAAAATCCCATCGAATGCAGATTCTAGTCCCACCATCAAAAGTGAAAGATGTTCTAACAGAAATGCACGACGGGGCCTCCGGTGGACATCTGGGAGTTAATAAGACACTTTCAAAATTACGATCTCGATTTTACTGGCTTCACGTGAGAGATGACGTCGAGTCTTGGTGTAGGGAGTGCACAACTTGCACCGCGACCAAAGGACCAACAGCAAAACCAAGGAGCGCTATGAAGCAGTACGACGTGGGTGCCCCTTTCGAGCGAATTGCGATTGATATCTCAGGACCATTTCCAAAAACCAACGACAACAACAAATACATGTTGGTCATCATGGATTACTTTAGCAAGTGGGTGGAAGCCCTTCCAATCCCAAACCAAGAAGCAACAACCGTCATTGAGCAGCTTATCAATAATTGGATCAGCAGATATGGAGTTCCCTGTGAGCTGCATTCCGATCAAGGCCGAAATTTCGAATCACAGATATTTCAAGGCATCTGTGCGGCACTGGGCGTAAGGAACCATCCGCAGTCAGGCGGAATGGTCGAATGGTTCAACCGAACAATGAAAGAGCACTTATCGAAGGTCGTTAGTGATCCCCAACGAGATTGGGACAAATATGTACAAACCTTTCTCATGAGTTATAGATCGGCTAATCACGAGACGACAGCCCATTCTCCAACATGAATTATATTTGGTCGAGAGATACGATTACCAGCCGATCTGCGATTCGGAATACCTCCAGACGCCATAGATAAGACCGAAGACTACGTACCCGAATGGAGAAATCGCCTCGACGAGATTCATCACTTGGTTCGAAAGCAAATCAAGGTATCAAGTGACAGGATGAAAACAAGGTACGACGTTCGAGCCAACGCATTCGGATTTAATGCAGGCGATAACGTGTGGCTCTACAACCCGCACCGGCAAAGAGGAAGATCCCCGAAGTTGCAGCAACATTGAGAAGGACCGTATAAGGTCCTCACAAGAATTAACGACGTTGTCTATAGGATTCAGCGAAGACCGAACGCCAAAATGATAGTGGTACATCGTGACCGACTGGCGACTTTTGTTAACCCAGAAGACCAGTGAACTTAGTTCGGGACGAACTAATCTAGGTGGAGGGTAGTGTGACGCATATGACAGTCAGTACTGGAATATTCGGGAAAGTCCAAAACAAGTACTGGAATATTCTATAAAGTACTGGAAAACTGGAGACTAGAACATCCAAGATTATGGAACGGACGGAAACGAAATGAGAATGTGAGAAACGATAAAAGACGTTGAGACAGCTGATGGTGACAGACAAAAGGGAAGAGAAAGTGAAGCAAGCGACAAGAAAGGAAATCGTTGAGTGTACGGGAGAAGTAACGGGTTATGAACGAATTAATAAAGAGTTATATTAATTAAAAATCGATTTAACGGCTCTTATTCACTAAACAAAATTAATCCAGCGAACCCTAAGCTCCCTACAGTATGTATTTTTGATTTAAATGAAATAAAAAGTTAAAATGCATTTTGAATGATAAACTATGTTACATATTTAACAAATTTGGAACCGACCCCATTGAATTTGTATGAATTTGTATTACAATAATTGATTCCTTATACGGCTTTTCGCTTTGCGGCCAAGTTTCGTGGAACGTATCCAGGCCGTAAAGCGAGGTATGGGTGTAATAATAATCCTGACAATAGCAACTCAGTTAAAATATTTCATATATTTTTGCCAAGTCATGCCATATACTCAAATGTTTATCGCCGTTTAAGAATAAATTTTAACTATATTTCTATTCTTCTGCAAAAAGCTTCTTCAAAATATAAATCTATAATTTGAAAATCTTTACGGCAAATAGAATTGTACATCCCTGGAGCCTCTCCCAACACATCTAGGCAAAGGTTTCAATTTCAATCCAACATTTCCCCACCCACAAACCAGAGTTAAACACACAAACAAAATACTGCTCCGTAAATTGCGAACACTTTTCTCCGCATGTGTTCTCTGGATTCCGAACTTTCCTTCCAGCGCCCATACATTCGCGAAAACTTTTTTTTTGCCAACCCCTTCCAATCCAACACTACGATCGTTATTTGATTGTGTTAGTTGATCGTAAGACGACGACTCCTTACTTTTTCCAATTCAAACCGTTCGCTCGTTGGGTTACTCTCTTATTTTTATTCAAGCACTTCCCCTTATTTCGCACTCGTTCTCTTCAACTGATACCTCAAACAGCTGACTATTGGCGTAGTCGCCACCTACATGGAATTTTTCGTCGCCGGCCGGTAACCCACACTCCGACACCCTCTCTGGAATATCCACGCACACACTTGCGCCTGGGCAAGCATCTGTTCGATCGGTAGACTGAATCACACATTCACACATGGCGTATAAATTAATTTTTGCCATTTCTCCGATTCTTCATTCCGTTTTGAACTTTGTTTCACTTTTGACGTACCATTTTGCAAGCAATCGCAAATTTCTATTTCTGACACAGACGCAATGCACACAAACAAACCGATGCCGCACACACTGTCAATATACTCACTTTACGATGTTGGGATGTTTGGATGCATCCAACTGCTTCAGTAGCGATATCTCGCGCAATGTGGACATTGGGACCCCGTCATCTGTGAGCTTGACATGCACTTTCTTGAGGGCGACTATATTCCCCGAATTTCGCAAATCTCGAGCCCGGTACACCGTCCCGTAAGCACCTGGAAATAAATAAATAAAGACCCAAATGTGAGTGGGACAGCATCACTGATAAGCATAAAAATTCAATATAAAAAAAACTAATGAAGAAGAGAACAAAAACTAGCCGTGACGATGAATAAGAGAGAGAACATTATTAAATCCACAATCCAAGAATAGGAAAGGAAAGAAAACCGAAACCGGCGAAGCGGAGTGTCGAGGTCACTGGCCTCTCTTATGCGTCCCACTTCTTTCCAATCTGCTTTTTTTCTAGCAACTGCTGTGAGCACCTCATTTAATTCCACTGTCGAGAAACGCTGCGCCGAGACGTCACGATCAACAGGTGTTTTAGTCGCCGCTGAGCTGTGTTTTTCAAAGTTTTGTTTTCCTCTGTGTAATCATTCTTCGGTCCCCGTTTTGTTCCGTTTACATTTCCCGGGGCGAAGACGCCATCATCCGAGACGAGGCGCTTCACTAAACAACAGTGCGTTCCACATATGTCCAACACACCGGCACACTACTTTCCCACCGCTAGACGATCAGTTGTGGAAAATTAAGATCGGTAAACAAATCCAAATTTCCATACGAGGGTGACCGCTGCTTTTATGTGCTCCCGATCGATCTCGTTGTTTACATCGGGGAGCTGCTGGGGTTAGGGAACTTGAGCGGTGATTGCTTCACCTAGGTCAGGACAGAGAACACAACGCAGCACACAAATCCAGAAACTAGGCCAACGTGCAACTAGCTGAATAGTTTGTGATAATGGGCAAGTGGAAGTTTGTTTGCACAAGGCACGAAAGGTGGATCAGAAAAGATTCTGTGCAACGAGGCAATCGTGGCCACAGCAACACTAATCCATTCGCCGTTGAGGTAGGTCGCCAGCCAGTTCGCTGTAGAAATGAGATGCTAGTTTTTGTCCCTTTCGCTCTTGTTCAATCGCTAGCAGTGGGTTGTACTTTCACTGTTTTCAGTTTACATCGAAATTCGTCTCGGCGCCCGCTGCAAATGTAAACGCGGCTCGTTTCCATGCCGAGGCTCCAACGACAGAAACAAGTGTGTGTTGCTACATCATGAGACAGGTGCCCATCGGATGGGGCACAAGAAAGATCGACGAGGATCATACCTTAATGGTGGACAGATTCGGTGGAGTATTTGCTTTGGAGTGTGGATACATTTGTTGCAGGCAAATCCAAAAAGAAAGGATGAGATGGAGCGATCTGCAGTTGGGGAGTTATAAAATGATCGCTTATTTTCGGATCGTACTTCGTGGAAACTACATGTGTACAAGGATCTTCGTGCAAACATCGGATTCAAGTGGAATGAGTGGTGTTAAAGGGCTTTTCCGAAACATTTCTGGCTGGAAAAAAAAACAATTATCCGTTTCTATGTTTCTGACTGAAAAACAGAACTACACCAGTTTCTTGTCGAGTTCGGGTCAAGCAAGTTGTTTTATTTTACATAAACGTACAATCTAGTTACTGTTTAATTTTGTACTTTTCAGCAGTTAAGCCCAGATATGCCTGCGTACGTATTCACAATTAATAATGGTGGTCTCACAAAATTTTACAAGTGCCCCTGTCTGGTTCCAAACCTGTCACATAAAGAAGTTCCAAGAACTTCTACTGTAGATATGTTTGCAAATTTGTACAGAAATATTAATAATTTGGGTTTACAACACCTTGTTAAAACCCTGTCCCCTCAAGCCTAAAACCGCTTAAGGTAAATCGCGCCGATCATAATAATAAATTATTCAGTGGTAATAAATTCTTAGAGTCAAGATACACACATGGGGAGAAAGCTTTATAATGGCACCGTTGCCATTTAGTCCTGTTCCGGGAAAAATGCCTTTCACGGGACAAATGGTAACTGGAAATAACCAAATGCCGGTGCCATTAAGAGCCCGAACTACATAATTATGCTACAGATAATCAGAAATTATTGCATGGAGTTTTGATAACATACCGGCAGCCTATTAAATCGGATCACATAGGTGGCGAGAAGACAACGAGAACTAACTAAACTAGACTACAATAACTGACTAACTCAAAAACAAACATTGTACCACTAATTTTCATCATCGTCATCGGCACTACAACCGGGATCCGGTCCTGGCCTTATTTAACAAATCTCTCCACCGGTCCCGATTACGAGCCGATGTCATCCAGTTTGGCACTCCTATGCTCTGGGCAACCTGATCTACGCCATCCCTCCATCGCAGACAAGGTCTGCCGCGCTGTCTCCTTTCATACATCCTGCCACAAACGACTTTCCGGGTAGGCTCCTCTTCGCTCATTCGAGCTAGGTGTCCCGCCCACCGGAGTCTACCGAGCTTGATTTTTCTTACAATATTAGCTTCAAGGTAGATTGCGTACAACTTATGGTTGTAGCGTCTCCGGAATCGTCCTCCCTCACATACGGGGCCAACAATTCTCCTCAGGAAATTTCTCTCGAACGCGGCCAAGAGTTCAGAGTGCCTTTTATTAAGCACCCAGGTCTCGGATCCATACATGAGTACTGGTAAGACAATGGTCTTGTACAGTAGTAGCTTGGATGTTCTGGATAAATTTCGGGATTTAAAGAGCCTTGATAGGCCATAGTAGGCTTTGTTGGATTTGATAAGCCGTTCGCGTATTTCTTCTTCCATATTGTTATCGGCTGATACTATTGACCTAAGGTAGTTAAAGGATTGCACTACTTCAAATTCGTGCTCTACTACCCTGATAGTTTGACCAACGTTAGGTCTTCTCTTCGCAGAAGTTGCCACCATGTACTTAGTTTTTCCCTCATTAATGTGCAGTCCCAGTTTTTGTACCGCCTGCTCGATCTGGGTGAAGGATTCCTGTACTGCCGATTCGGTTCTACCGATGATGTCGATGTCATCTGCGTAGGCAAGTATCTGGCTGGACTTGGTGACAATAGTCCCTCTTGTTGTAACGCCAGAGTCACGGATTGCTTTCTCCAACGCCAGGTTGAAGAGGAGGGAGGCCAGACCGTCCCCTTGTCGGAGTCCATTATAGATGTTTATTGGTTTGGACAGCAATCCCGCTATTTTTACTTGACAAGTTACGCTGGTCATGGTCAACCTACAAAGTCGTATCAATTTGTTTGGAATGCCGAACTCTCTCATGGCATTATATAGTACTACCCTGGCTATGCTGTCAGATGATATAATGGAATCTTAAATACCTGACATTTTTCCACCGCCTGCCTAAGGGTGAATATCTGATCAATTGCTGATTTGCCTGGGATGAAGCCACACTGACTATCCGGTCTTGTAGGATAGTGGAGAGTATCTCTTGGTCTTGCATTGGTGGAGCCTCCAATTCTTCTGTGAGCTGACCATTTAGCAATTCATTGAAATGCACTTCTCATCGCTCCAGAATGCCTTCAGGATCGGTGATCAGATTACCCTCTTTATCCTTGCAGTAAGTGCAGCGTGGTGTGTACCGCGTCATGCTGCGGATTATTTGGTAGAACTTCCGCGCCTGGTGCAGACCTCGCTCTCTACTCTTCTCTATTTCATAGACTAATTTTCAGTGTACCGAAAAAGTCTGGGTATAAGTTAATTTGATAAAGACTCGTGGTAAATTGAATTCACTTTATTTCCAGATTTTTCTTTCGAAAAATAAAAGTCGTAATTAAAAAAAATATACATTACAGAAATGATCAAGAAAAAAGGCCAACATAATAACAAGATTCGCCCCAAAAATTGGTATACATTCCTATTTTTATATAGCAACGGTTTGAAACGCCAGCATTACCATCAAATGTGTTTCTGTCTTTGCCTTATTAATTGAAAGAAGTGTTTTTATTTATTTATTTTTTATTACACTTCTCTCAGGAGAGGCGAACCTATAGCGTCGAGTGAGCGAGATGCCACCAAATAACTGTTGCAGTTATTTTTGAACGGTTCCAGGTTGTAACGCTCTGGGAACACTCGCGTGGGAAGGGAGTTCCACAGCTTCCCCGCTCTATAACGGAACGAGTTCCGATGCGGGGATGTTCGTGCCACCGGGAGATGAACTGCAAACTGGTGCGATCCGTCGGATTGTCTTGTGGAGCTTGTAGCGGTTCTACGAACCACCACAACCAACTATAGGTCACGATGTCTTTTCCGCCAAGGAACATACTTACCTCTATCCATTACACGTGCCCACAGACACGTGTCCCAATAGCCGGTGATCATACCTGTAACAAAGGTTATACGAAATGGTAACAACGTTGAACCCAATATCGAAAACCAAGGAATTTAACGTTCGAAAACTTCCAATATCGAGTTCAACGCATCCATACATCGTATGCAAAACCAATCCAAAAAGGCAGCAAGCATCGCATCTAAACAATGCGCTAATGCAAGAAATCATCGCATGTAAATCGATCACCCAGCCTGAGCAGCAACGCGATGTTTTCCCACGAAATACCATTGTCGGTAAGTAAACCGAACATGGGCTGCATTCTCGGGTAGCTAAATGCAATTAGCACCTAAATCCCTCGCATGATCTAATGCTAAGGCACACTTGCGCAAACAAACGATGCGTTGCGCCGCTGATTAGCAGGCGAACAATCATAAACCCGTAACACTATCCCCGATAGATGTTTATGATGAAAAGGGCAAACAAAGCCTTACATCCCATAGTCCGTGTACACATCCGAAATGCAGGCGATCCTTGCCGCATGCCAGATGTGCAGTTCAAATAAACCACGGAAAGATCGGAGAATAAGCGGCGGCATCCGATCCGTAAACAGAAGAAAAAAAAAGATTCCGACCACCAGCAACGAATGTTAATGATAATGATCATGAGGAAGATTTCTCCTTTTTCAGATCCGATGGGAAATTCTCCTTTTGAGATGCAAAGGAAAATTGTATGCTGTTAACAGATATGATGGGATAACCTGTTAGCAGACAGGATGAAAGATTTTCTTTTGCATATGCGAGGAAGTAACTAGAATGGGATATTTTTTGGATAGGGACAATCAGTCTGGAGGAAATAGTCGCACCGGAAGGTCTACTGGAAGCATCCATCTATTAAAAAGTCATCCGTCTATTAGAAAGTGAGTCGAACGGAGGGAAACCCGACGAAGTGTAACAAACGACGTAAAGCGTGTGCGCGATTTTTGTTTGTAAAGAAAATAGTTTACTATTTTATTCATCCGAGAATTCAAATTCTAATAAAGTTTAATGTGCTTTCAAATGTTTAGCATAAAGTGTACGAAGGAGGAGAATCGCAAGTAACAAATAAATAGAATTGTAAAACTCTTAAACACATTTTAAACAATCCGTGTATTAATAAACTAAACCTCCTTAACAATATTCAAAACAATCCGTGTATTAATAAACTTAGCATAGTGACCTATGAGAATCCAACAGTGCCATCTAAATGGGAAAAATAAAAATTAACCACAAGTTAAAAACAACCTCAACTCTTTGTTTTATTGGTGACAGCATTCGTTGCTGGTGCAGTTTTGTTCGTGTACTGTGTTCGGCGAAACACAGCGTCCAAAGACAATTAAATCGCCAAAAGCTCATATAAGCCGAATTGCGTGGAACAATACCACGAATCTCCGAAGAACAGTACCCGTGATAATATCTGTAAAACAGACAGAGGTCGGCTACGCGCCTTCGAAGGGATAGTGGCTGTAGTCCCGATGATAGCACCGAGTCCCCGTTCAGGCGGATCGCTCGTCTCTGTATGCGCTCAAGTAAGCCGGGGGTATGTTTAAGGGCAGAGCTCCAAACATGAGAAGAATATTCGAGCGCGGGTCTAATTTGGGATTTATACAGGAGAACAAGTTGGGCCGGAGTAAAATATTTCTTGGCTCTAAAAAGATAACTCAGTTTTCCTGAGGCGCACCTGGCGATGTTCGACATGTCTTTATGCCACGATACATTTCCACAGACCGTGGCGACGACCAATTTCATGCTTTCCCCAGATTCGAAGACACGGCTGTGGAACCGATGATCCAGTTTTCTTTGTGAATGTTGTATACTGGGTCTTCGTTGCATTGAAGTCGACAAGATTGCCCTTTCCTCACTGCAGGACCATATCCAAATCCCGATTCAGAGAGCCGATCTGGCTTCATCTCAGCTAGTGTGACGTTAATGGAGGAAACAAGCGTACTATTATCCGCAAAACTGAACACTTTGTTTGCGAGGCATGCATGGGGTTTCTTAAGAGATGCGAAAACTACTTCACTCCATCCAAACCTTTCCAGCTGATTTCACCGTCTTTGCCTTCTTTGGAGCCCATTCGCCTTTAACAATCCACTGTTATTACTGTTCTCTCGTCTCGGGGTGTAGCGGTGTATCCATGTGTCTATCCATCCAATAACGTGTCCGACCTTACTATTATCGGCATCCCCAAAAACGCTGATACTTCTTGGGTATCCAGCTTCGAGGGCCTGGCCATTCATCATCAGCTGTGGAACCGATGTTCCACTTTTTTTTTGTGAATGTTGTATATCGTGTCTTCGCTGCATTGAAGTCGACGAGATTGGCCTTTCCCCACTGCAGGACCTTATCTAGATCTCAGCTGGTGCGGCGAAGATGCACCAACGGCCGAACCCGCGAAAAGGAGGAAACAAGCGCATTATCATCCGCAAAACTGAACACTTTGTTACCCGTTGTCTCCAACAAATCATTTATCAATTGTGTATCAATTGTGAGTCACAAAAGTAGTGGAAGATCTGTGAACATTAAATCCAATTTATATTTTTTCGAAAAGTTGAGTCAAAATTTTATTACCACATTGAACTTAAAATAATTGTATAGTTCCACAAGATGAGTGTTTGGGATCATGTCAATACAAAACTTTTTAATTGTTTAAATTGGTCATTAATTTATTTTAAGGACGACACTGACACTATACCACCTTGATCAAAAAGGTTCCGAGATTTATTCAGAAAAGGTAAAATACAATTTTATTCCTGCAAATTGATACTGTCCACTTCCGACCGCCCTCCATAGGCTGCAAAGAACTTATGCCACCGCTTGACCCAGTCTCGAAACAATTTTATACTAGATATTCGGTTTAGCCATCACAGCCATCTTCGATTTTTCTATTACCTCTTCCCGGTTGCTGAAACGGGTTGGCGGGAGTGGCTTTTTGCACCGATTGATCAGAGAGAAGCCGCAGGGAACCAAATCTGGTGAATCCGGCGATTTTTGGATGGTATTCGTTCCGTTATTGGCCAAAAAGCCACAAATAATGAAAATATTGTGTGACTGTATGTTACCATGGTGCAAAATTCACGAGTTGTTTGCCCAGAAATTCGAACTTTTTTGACGAGCCGTTCTTGCAACCGTCTCATACCCCCCAAATAATACTCCTTGTCCACTGTCCAATCTTGTGATAAGAATTCATGATACACAAAACTACGAGGGTTGCATGACAACCATGAGTATCCCCATATATTTTGATTTGAAAGGGCAGAGCTTCTTCAGCCAAGGGTCTCTAGGAGCACGACTTTCAGTCGCCTGATATTTGGATTGAATCTCGTTCTCATAAACGTTTCTTTTCCAGTAATGATGCGTTTGATGAATTTGGATTCAGCCTTGGAAATCATGTCTTTGGCGATCAGTTTTGCAAGAACTTCCAGTCGCTCGGTACTAACTCTTTTGGGACACTGCCGAAATCCAAATCATTAACTAAAACGTCTTGAACGAATTTATAAACAATGTTCAAGTTCTTTGCCAGCTTTTTGATAATTAGTTTGCCTTTATTGACCAATGTTTCTTTCTTTTTATTGACATCTTCGTCCATTTTCGAAGTCGACGGCCCGCCACTGGGTTTGCCATCCTAAACGGACTAACGAGATCTTCTGAAACGTTTACGCCACTGGCAAATGAGTGTTTTCTTAGAGTAACGCTGTCGAAACACTTTGCTAACATTTCCAAGGTTCTCGCACCGTTCAATCCATTTTAAACATACAATTAAGACAAAGTTGTTATTGCATACTCGATGACATTTATAACCTTGTAACAATCAAAAAGTCGCCCAGGGGCAAATGATTTCAAGAAGGCGCAATTTTTACAAATGTCAAGCTGCTACGCTGAAATTGTGGCAATGTCTGTACGCCGAAAGGCATAAGAAAAAAAAATTGATACTATATAATTTAGAGTGTTTACGAAGTAAGGTAATGTAAGAATGATATGTATAAAATAGAATTTAAGATTTAGTTTTAGGTAAAATGTGTATTGGAAATAAATGTGGAGTTAAAACCAAACCAAAAAAAAATGGTGGCAGTGTCAACGACAGATCTTTCAAGCCAGAAAAAGAAAGAGAACTCGGGTGACTAAAATTACTACACAGCGGCAGTTTCAGGAAGTTTTTGATCAAGGTGTACGACAATAGCTCTATTACTATACACATGGATTCATCATCATCATCATTATCGGCACTACAGCTGGGATCTGGTCTTGGCCTTATTTAGCAAGTCCCGAGGCTTGATAAATTTTCCATAATAGTTTGTTTTTCCGGGCAAGGTTATTAGCCTTGCGCCAATATACACATATATTAAACAGTTTAAAACCAGAATCCAATACATGGTTCGTTTCCAGGTGCAGGGAATTTATGAGGGAAAAACAGCTACGTTTCCAGTTACATAAACCGAACGGAACATTTCGAAAATTGGAGGGAATTCAATATGGCAGGTGATGCTTGCAACGTGCAAATTCAAGTTTTTCCATGTCCACAAAATGAAATAAATTTAAGAAAAACATCAAAAACTTCTTTACGTCATCGATAGTATCGCTGGTAGCTGATGTCAGTCCAGCTATCAAGAAAATTGTTAAAACAAATATACTTGCTGTCGAGTCTGCCTCCCGTCAAATGTATTCAGGTGTTTCAGAGCGTTCTGTACTCTCACTTCACTTTTTCTTCATCTCTAGAAATGATCTCTTGTCCATTACCTACAACCCAATTCCCTTATTGCACGTTGAGTTCCTCATACTCATACGAACATTCCCAACCAAACTCTTCGAACTTCATTACCAATCTGCTGGATATGGGTAATGCCTTAATTCCGACCACAACAATATATATTAATGAGGATTATCTAACCGAGTAGAATTCAATCCTTAAACACTCAGTGCTGCCTCTTGTCGTCAAAGGCGAAGCTCAAAATGAATATACTGTCGGCGAATAGCATTTGTATAGGCGAAGCCATGGAACTATCAATCCTCGGCACTCGAATTAATTCGACTCTTAATTGGAACGGCCACATACTTCATGAACCACACTGAGTGAATTCATTCCCAAGAAGGGACATCATAAAAGTAAAAATTTCCGAATGATCCTCATCGCATCCTTATACACCCAGACAGCGTTTTGTGGCCTGTGAGTGTGTGATGTTTTAGCGTTCTAGGAAAGCACAATTCCACCCAGGTAGGGTTCCTACCCTTCAAGGAACATACCTAACCTGAAAACGTTACACGCGCCCACAGACGGGTGCCGCTAAGTCCGCTAGGGCCCTGAAACATTCACCACAACGTTGAGCCCGACACAAAAAGCAAGGAACTGAACATCCCAAAGCTTTCAAAGGTAAAAACCATATATTCATCCGGCTCCCTAGAGAAATTCCGAAAGATTGAAATGCATCGCATCCCAGCTCTGCACAACAGGAAATCCTGAACATCTACACGATGTTACAAGGAATCGCTATCGTCGGTAAATTAGCCGACCAGCGGCTGCACGTGCGGGTAGCTGCCATAAAGACCACCCAAATCCGTCAAGCAAACAAAGGCAGCGACAACCTGTCCGCTACCAAATTGCAGGAAACCGTAATTATCTCAACGAGATAATTCGGAAAATTTATGAGGCTAAAAACCTACAAAGGATCTATTCCGATCCCACGATTCTTTTCGATTTTCACGCCCATTAGAAAGGTCTAATGGATTGTTAGTTAACCGAAAGAAGTTAAACAAAACCATGGACCGTACGTCCATTCAAACTGCACGATATCCGTCGGCCGCGCGCCAGATGTTTTGTGCAAATAAAGGCGGCACAAAATCGACAGCCGTCGAACCAAATTTCGATCACCACCACGGATGGTGATAATGACGTTTAAGGATGTATGCGTCGATTGACTTTTTCCTTTTCAGGCACCGAAATAACCCCTGGGACTTGATAACATGCTGCTAACAGAGATTCGGAAATTCTGTTAGCAGAGCGAATAGGAAATTTCTCTGTGCAGATATAGATCTGTAGCAGGATATTTTTGGGGTTGAGATAGATAGTATAATTTGGACCGTCAACGGGACGACAATTCGTACGGAGAGGGAGATGTAAAAAAGCAAATGATTAATTGTATCCTAATTTCTTTTAATTTAATCTAAGGGAGTAACGTGTGTTTCGTTCATGTGGTTCGCTGCGTTTTTAATTAAAATATTGTGGAGACATTTATTTAAGTTGAATCCGGCATAGTGCGCAATTTATGAACAATTAGTTGTATGAAATAAGATTAAATCCGTAAACGATCTGCGTGTTTTATTTGTGCTTTTCGCTCGGTGGATTTGTTGTGTGCTACCAGTGTTCGGCGGAACACTTCATCGACATTCGACCAAGACATTAAAATCCGCCAAAATGTCTCTGCATCCTATCACCGAAGGAAACTATAATGTAATTAAAAAAGTGAGAATTTTTCGCGGACGTGGGAAAAACAAAAAAACTTCGGCCGGATTTAAGATCTTATAGCAGGAAGTCCTTGTTTATTATTATAAAAAAAAAAAAAAAAAAAAAAAAAAAAAAGTGTTTTATTCTATTACCAAAGTGTGTCGGGCGATACGGAACCGATACACGCCAAGATAGTTCATCAATTGGTATTGTCATCTTATCACTGAGAAATCCATGTTGGTATCAGCTAGCAGAAGAAATAAAGCATCACAACATCTTTGTAGCTGAAAGTTACCCTCGTCCTAACGGACGTATGCCGACGTAATTCCATCAACAACTTAAGCACAAGGTGTATCTCGAAAACCCAGCAAAACAAAACTCGAAAATCGCCAAGTTACTGACTCTAACGAGTTCAAACACACGACCTTTTGATCTGGCGTCGGAATCGCCACAGTTACACCACTAACGCCTAGTGCATTAGAATATACTCACAGCTATGCCGGCTTGTCGTAAGAGGCGACTAAAAGCCGAGTGCGACAATAATTAAGAACGTGTGATTCAAACCGACGCTATGACGGTTAGAATCACTAAAAATTCAACCAATGCTCAACACAGGGCCATTGCCGCGTATCTGTTAGAAACGGCACAGGACTATGTCAAGGGAAACATCATACAAATGTGAGAAATTCGTCATCGGGTAATCGGATTCGTCCTCGGTGGTATGTCGACGCTCGACGGATAACGACTCTAGAACTGTCCTCGGTTCTTGCCAGATCCTTCCGCATATCCTATTCACGGAGGACATTTCCTATCTGCTGGAAGGTGGCTCGAGTTCAGCCAAGCCCAAAGGGGAAAAAGTGTCTTCCACAAAATTAACAGCTGATTGCCCCATAGTCTATGTTGTCTAAGGTGATCGAAAAGGTCATCAATTCCAAGTTAATTAAATATGTGGAGTCCAACGGACTTCTAAACTATCGTCAATACGGATTCTGTGGCAGGTGGTCGACGGGAGACCTTTTGATCTTTATAATCAATATATGGGCATCTGCGATTGAGGGGCATCGTGTATTAAGAGCGGTCGGATTGGTTATCACCAAGGCTTTTGACGGCACTTGCACGGGATTCAATGACCTGTCAACCGGTGAAACACCACCCCATCAAGCTATAGGCTCCGTGAAATGGTCGGGAGAAATCCTTGGCCATCTTTCGGAGTTTGGTTGATGGACTGGTTCAAGAAATGATGGTTTAGGCGGTAAGTCGGTACATACTACCCCGACACGATGTACATCCCGCGATAACATCGGGAGAAATCTCAGACTATGTTTCGGATGTATGGCTGATGGCCCGGACTGAGACGGTAATAAGTAATGATGTTACCTTCTGATATAAACAATTCCGGAGATAAACTAGTTTCCCGTTCGGACCCCAAAACACAGCATTTGCGGCAATAATTGCGGTTAGAATCACTAAAAATTGAACCAATGCTTAACACAAGGCCATTGCCGGGTGTTCTGTATTGTTCTTCACTATTTGCTTGCGTATTGTGTGTGTATCTGTTAGAAACGGTACACGACTATGTCAAGGGAAAGATCATGCAAATGTGAGAAATTCGTCATCGCGTAATCGGATTCGTTCTCGGTGGTCTGTCGGCGTTCGACGAATAACAGCATATTCTAACATCGGGAGCATCGGATTCACCAACAGCGGAACCTGATATCCTTGCCCTAACTGAGACCCGGGTTGATTCGTCAACTGATTCGACATATCTTCGTTGCTCAGGATACGACTTACATACGAGATTCCGTTTTAAGGATGGAGTCTGCGTCTTCATCGGGTCCGACCTGGCGTGCCAAAGGATAGAGACGTTGGATCCCAATAACATGGACATCATGTGGTTGAGCGTCGTACTGGGGAATTCTGTTAAATTTCTTTGTTGTCTTTACCGCTTCACGAATGACGATCGACCGGCGACACCTTTCGAATATATTTCACGTTTCGTCAACTGGATACAGATCAACCACCCGGCTTCTTAAATTGTCGTCCTTGGGGATTTTAATATACACAATTCGGGCTGGTTGGTATATTCTAACAGAACTGACGAGGCTGGGAGGCTGGCGGAGATCGTCGCTGTTAGCCGCAATTTGACTCAATTCGTGGAGGAATCTACACGAGTGCCGGACACCCGAGGTGATTATGCGAACAACCTGGATCTGTTTTTGACATCTGTGCCGAACATTTATATCGTGGAGGTTGCTGCGCCACTGGGAAACTCAGATTACTGCTTGGTATCGATCGCGTAACCACTTGCATTTCAAGCGAATAACCATCCTATACAGCTTCGCTAAGTATGGAGGTATGGGACTGCTAACTGGGACGAATTGCGAGATCTCTTCGCATCTTTTCCATGTTCACAGATGTGCTTTGCGGACTCCGATTTTAACGCAAGCGCGGAGTCGGTCATATGTACGTAAGTAAGTAGGCAAACGGCCTGAACGGATTACCAGCAATAGCCCTTAAGAACTGTGCTCCAGAACTGTCCTCGGTTCTTGCCAGACTCTTCCGCGTATCTTATGCACGGAGGACATTTCCTATCTGCTGGAAGGTGGCTCGAGTTCAGCCAAGTCCAAAGAGGAAAAAGTGTCTCTCACAAAATTACCAGCTGATTGCCTTACAGTCTATGTTGTCTAAGGTGATGGAAAAGGTCATCGATTCCGAGTTTATTAAATATGTGGAGTGCAACGGACTTCTGAACGATCGTCAATACAGATTCCGTGGCAGGTGGTCCATGGGAGACCTTTTGACTCTTATAACCAATATATGGGCCCCTGCGATTGAGGGGCATAGTGTGTTAAGAGCAGTCAGGTTGGATACCACCAAGGCTTTTGACCGCGCTTACACGGGACATTGCTGAGAACACCTCGTTCATGTGGACTTTTCCAGAAGCTTTGCAACTAGATGAAGAGCTTCCTCGAAAATCGATCGATATGGGTTGTTGGGGAGGACGACTGTTCGGATCTGTATCCTATTAATTCAAGGTTCTATTTTTGTTTCACGTAATTGATTTGTTGGAGTGAACTGATAACAAAGAGTCAACGCGCAAGTGTTTGCGGAACGTAAAAACCTGCAACCGTTCAAAAAGAGCTACAACAGTTATCTGGTTGCATCTCAGGGTGCCGACCATCGTCGGTTTATGGATGACATTGACATTACTGTTTATTTTTATGAATTTTGGATCACAATAACTGGATTATTACAATAGAATAGAAATTTAGTAGGCGCAATTGCAGCGGTTAAATATTTAGCTCCTTTTGAATTTCAGTCTTCAGCTGCAATGCTGGCAGGTAAAACATTTTATTCAAGTTATTTGAATTTTAAACTTAATCGCAAAAGTATAAGATGAAAAAATCATGACCAAGAGAACTAATAATCACTAAAAGATAAAGAGAAAGGACAAGTTAAACTGTAAAAAGATGATCTTTAAAACTCATAAAAAAAAACTTTTTTTTCCTACAAATTAATATTTTTATTAAAAATGTATTCATAAAATTCTCTAAAAAGGTACACACTTTGTTGTCGTTGAGATTATTCGTACTTAGATATATCTACCCGTTTCCAACCTTAAAATTTCCTTTTGATATTGAGATAACGCTTTGTATGCATTTTTAAGGGGACATTCCGGTTTGTCGGGTCAAAAAATAGGTTATTTTCATGATTTTTTGTAAGAGAAAGTATTAACGATCTAACAATTTTTTTTTTAACATTTTAACATTAACATCTTTCGATTACGTTTGTAAATTTTGTCGAGTCACTCCGGAACCGGAAACCGGAAAAAATACGAAAAATGCAAAAAGTTTATTGAACTTAAATACATTTACCCCAATGTGAGTGAAACCCCAAATTTTAAAATTGATAAAAAACAACAAAATGGCGGACTATTGAAAAAAAAATTGGTTTTTCGGCCCTTTTTTACTCTATTTTTTAGTTATAACTAAAAAAATAAATAAATAAATAAAAAAGTAATTCACTCACAATGTGCTTGTTAAAAATATGTGCGAACTTTCATAAGAATCGCATGCACCGTTTTCATATTATAGCTTACACCGCACTCAAAAAAGTCGTTTCGAGAAAAACGCATTCAAAGTTTGGAGATAAACTCGAAAAAAGATAAAAATGATTTTTTTCATGAAATCATCGGGATTTTTTATACTAACAGCTAGACATCTATTCCTGGACCATAAACAATTCCTTCCACGACTTCGGATTAGTCCTCCAGTTGCATTTTCGCCTTTTTCCTCGCTGTTCGTGCCTCGTGCGAGTTGTATACTAGGCTGCGGTCAGCATCTTGCAGCCGATCGCCGTCCCTCTCGTTCGCAAACGCTCTCGCAGCGTACCCAATTTTGATGTCCATGACTTGCATTATTAGCAATACGGGTAAAAACCCCTCATTAAACATACAAGCTGCGATAAGAGCCGCAACTTCAATGATTTTCTTACCACTGTATGTGTGTTTTGACGCCATTTGCCAGATAGTAGCATTGAAACTTTCGTTGTTATTTTGCGTGAAACCTTCCTCGCATTTTTTTAACAAATCGGGATCTGTCAGTTTTACGTAAACTGGGTAAATAGCTGTTCGTACTTTAGGATCCAAGGGAGGTTTGTCGTGGTGGAACTTTGACAGCTCATTAGCAGCTTCCTCGCGTTTCCATTTGCACCATGACTCCGGGCCCTCTGGACAGTTTTGATGTTGCAGATTTTCATCGGTTGATATTTTGTGGTAGTATGTTGCCCAAATTTCTTTCGCCATTTCGTCAGCAGAGTTAGCATTGCGTCTAATCGCAAGTTCGTAATAAGTCGTCAGTTCTGTTATCATGTTTCCCGTAAGTTTGCCAGGACCAGCTCCTCCTAATTGGTCTGTTTTTTTTTGCTTTTTTTATGACACCGCGTAATTGCGAACCGATTCGCTTTCCCACGTAATTGATACACTCGGCCTTTACAACATTTGGAAATGATTTCTGCAACGCATTCATTATTTATTAAACATTATGTTAGAAAAATTTACCGTTGAAAAACGTATGAAACGGACGCCTAAACGCGAGCACTGCACGCTCTGAGACCAGGTTTACGCTAAATACTTTTTCCTCATCATGAAAAAGAAACAAAGAAACATCAAAAATACCTACCCCGCGACATCACCGGTAGGAACATCTTCCATAGTCACCAAACAAGAAAAAACCACCAGCACCATGCAACGGGCAAGTTAGTTTCATATATATGAAACTAACTAAAACTCAGGCAATCGCAGGTCACCGGCAGTACGCCCGAATGTAAAAACAACATACACAGGAGCGACTATCCATTACCGCTTATGAACATGTTGTTCAGTCGCACAAGATTGCGACATATTCAAAGAGGCAGTTGGCCGAAGCCAACAGCGAAGCAAATTATTGCCCATAAATGGATAGTCTGCATTTTTCTAAATACACGGTAGTTGCCACCTATGATACGAATTTGTATCCGCGGGAGACCCGACCCTTTAATGACCTATAACTTTGGAAGAGCCTAAGATTTCGTTTCCAAATTTTAACATATTATTTTTGAAGGATAAAACTATCGATTAAGCAAAAACAAAATTGATTTTTTTGAACCGAACAAACCGGAATGTCCCCTTAATGAACATACCTATATCAATTTTTATTACGCTAAGCTTGTAATTGCACAAACATAATTTTGGCATTCACTTTTTGCTTAGAATTTCTTTCCACTATACTCTTCTGACTGCATCTTTTCGTCTTTCCCCACGTTCCCATCGACGATGTGACTTTCTAGACTGTAGGGACAATAACCACCCCTAAGAATGTCCTTGTTTTTTTAAAAAACAAAACAAAAAAACCACCGGGAATATTTAAAAAAGAAGGAAAAACACAATTTAAATAAAACATGTTTATTTCGAACATGAAGTATTCGTGTTATCACCCAATTAGTCGTTTTGTCGATCTCCAATCAAGTTTATCCACTTTACTAATGTCCTTTTAAATAAAGATGAAAAAAACTTGAACTTGGTTGAACTCCAATGACTACCCTTTCTAATTCAAATAGTGTTAAGAGTGTACTACACAGCTTTTAGCATAAGTGATTCTGTTTTAAAAACCTGATATTCCCACTAATTGTAGAAAATTAAATAAAATGGTTTTTTTATCAAGCACTGCTCCTCCCAGAATTTTCTATAAAAATGAGACTACATATTTTTCAATGTTTAATGTATTGTACAACCACGAACGTGCAGCACACATGGTACGAGTAACAATCGAACCCGTGCATCTTAGCAAGTATGTCCAATAAAACCACATTGCATACACATCGCTATAAGAAGCCGTACCGCATATATAAGTGCAAGACTGTTCAATGAAATCATTCTTCACCCCATCACCCAGTTCAGTAAAACTTATTTTGCCAAATAATACCCTTCGGATAATTACGAATTTTTCTTAACTCGACAGTTTCGTTGCCAATCAACGCCATCTAAATCCGCATACATATTCACCATAACTAAAAACTGCAACTTGAACATATTTGATTTCGAAGTGCCACGAATACAAGCTCCTAAATTCTGTTTAACCAACCCAAATGTCTACAGAGCGTTCTTTCCAATATCGCATTTCTGTTAATTGAAAAGCAATTAGTCTTTGTTGTGAAATAAGAATCGGAAAAATATACCTGTATAACGACGCCGGTGAGTCACGAGGTTCACCGAATCAACTTGTAATCAGAATTATTAATTGCATTTCATTTTTCGCTCAAAACTGTTGGCAGAATTTGCACGAAGCAAAATAGGGGCCTTAGTTGCACGTTTCCGAACGGTTATCATTGAATATGAATGAATAAAGAGCGACACGAGCGAGATAAGGCAAGCGCCCTAATTTGGAGGCGGCCAGTGATATGTACCCAGCGGTTATAGTTGGGAACGTCCTTGGGAATCAAATATTGGACAAGACCGCTATATATCACACATTTCCAGTTCAAACGTCGTTCCATATTTGTTTTTCGATTTTATGTATACGCATTTCGGGTGGAGTATTAATTTTTGTTATTAGAAACTGATAGAAATATCCGCGATTCAATCAGGAGCACAAGTCACCATAATGAAGAAGAGATACTCGCAAAATCGGAAACATCTTACGAGAGATAACTGGTTACGAGTACGAAACTTGGACTGCACAAGTCGGAATGTTGTTTCAGCATCGCAAACAATGTCATCATCTCGATCGTGACGAAATTCTTCTATTGATTGTACAACGAAGCGCCACATCAAATGAATTTAGGCGATAAGGTCGTGAAATAACTCAAATAGTTTTGAATGACCAGAAATAACATATTGAACATTCATTAATAAGCCTACACGCATAATTTTGTTTCTCATATAACCCCAATTAATTATCATATCAGAGATATTCTTAGATCTGTAGATGACAACGACAAATGTACCGGTTTTGCTTTTGATTTACCTTCTTATTGAAGAAATATTTTAAATACCGATTTTCTTTAATCAAACCTATGCACCTCAACAACAAACAGTTACCGGGCATTAAGTACAGATTTTTCTTTTCGTACATTTTAATAAATTTTAAGCCTGATTAACCCATTACTAATTATATTTTGGGAAATGTACCAGGTGTAGTAAAAAGAAATCCATTATTTTTGCATGAAATTGAAAGCTATCACAGTTAGAACGCTCCGATTTAGGTCAAACATGCACCGTTTTATACGATGACTTGTTGCCATTTTGAAAGTCATTTTATGTTGCCTCTCTCATAGAAACCCTCGTCCCTATTGGCAAAAAGTTGGGACAGTCGATTTTCGCAAGCTTCTCTTGGGGCGAATTTTTCACCAGCAAAATCATTCGCCGTAACCAAGAACTTGGCGCCATGTCCGGACTAAAATGTGGATGCATGAAAACCACCCAACATGTTGATGGAACACAATTCTTCTCCTATTGGTCAAAGCTCACCGTTCTGCGAGATTGCTTTAGATGCTCCAATTGTTAACAGTATGAGTCTGAATGTAGAGTTTGGCCGCAGATAATTCCCTGCCAATCCCACCAAACACACAAAAAAACTTTTCTGATGATCAATTCTGGCTAGGCCACCGTTTGCGTCGGCTCACCCCGATTCGACCGCGACTGTTTTCGCTGCCGTAAATGACCCACTTTTCATCACCCGTCACCATCCGCTACAGAAATGGGTCGATTTTGTTGTGATTCAGCAGTAATTCGCGGATGGAATTTCGGTCCAAGAGGTTTATCTGCGTTAACTCGTGTGGCTCCTGTTCAACGCGAGATACAGATAACTAAAGTCATCTATTGGAAAAATAATGGATTTCTTTTAACTACAACTTACATAATCAACAGCGCAGAACTCATGCCGATATCCTTTTCATCCACCATCACCTTTCGGGCACAATCAACTGCCCAAGCTTGCTCTCCATCATTGCACTTCACACTAACTCCCGTAACCTGCGAAACCCTCATCTCTTCTATCTGCCCACCCACCACACGTCTTACGGCTCTTATGAACCCATTTCGCGAATGCTGAGGTGGGCAAACTCTTACCCTACCTACTTCGATTTCCACCTTACATCTGTGGCGGTTCCGCCAAACCCCACTGACTACTTATCTAAAGTACCCCCTTCCCCACAACCCAGTTTGCATAAGCTTTCGCTAATGCAATCGCATTAGCATCCTAAATGCTTCACGCATTAAATAGATCAATCTTTAATCTAAAAAGTCCCTGACGTACCTTTCATGCATCCCTTCGCATACAAATTCCCTGTAAGAATTTCTTTCTGCCTTTTCAGGAACCCCAGACAAATTTCAACTTCCCCACACCTGCACCGCAATCTCCACCCAGCATACCTGAAACATTTCCTTTTACAAGGACATTTAATGCATACAGCGCATTATCTAAAATTCCAAGAATAATTCTTTAAAGTGCATATGGCATCATGAATCCCAAGCAGCTGCATTCAATTAACTAACTAACTCGCACCAAGTGCAAACAAAGAACGCTGTTCCTCCATAGGCTTCCTGGCGATACCATAAACAATCCATATCGTTTGTGGTATCCTAAACGCAGTTTTCATTTAATGAGTGGGTCCTATTTATCCAGCTGACCGCCATTATCGAACGATACATAGGTCGCTTTTCCCTTTGTATTGTAATTGCCCCGAATCCCTCATGACATCGACGCATAATCAAACACAAACCATTAGCATCCTAAGAAATTCGATTTGATTGTTTCAACGAGCACACATCTCCTGGATGTATATTATGCCCCTTCTTGTTGTTTCAGATTCGTCATCATGGCTTCGGCCCATGAAAAGAACCGACGCACACATATACATGTGTACCATGACGATCTCCTTTATGAGATCCGGTTATCACCACAGTGAAGGCGAATGCACCCAGAATTTCCTTAGCCAGCGGATTGAATATCGTGGAGTCAAATTCCATTCGCTGACCGCAATCCGGTGTGCACGGAAACGCGAAAATACCCGAATACGTGTTGGCAATCGTGTTAAAGTTAAAGTTGGTAAAAGTATTGATTAAAATCTGTCATTTTTATGTGTTGTTCGATTTGGATATACATTCGAAACTAAAAAAAATAATCCCCACAAGTCCTAAGTGAAATATAAGATCCTTTTATCGTTAAATAAAGAAACATCAACAACCAACAATCGAGTATTTTATTTTTACTTGTGTGATCGTGTTTGTGCTTTTCCTTCGGTGTTTTACTTGGCGGAACTTTAGTGACAATTTATGATGGAGGAGGAAGTGAACGGAGTGCCCATGCACGGCACAATACTCTCCACCCCACACATCTACTGGACTCAAACTCCGTCTCCTCTCGTTCCCCTCCTGGCTTTGCCCCGCCCACCGTCTATCCCACCACAATCCGTACAGATTCCAACACATATGCTGTTTACTGTTCGCTGTCTCACATATACCACCCCCACATACACTCGCTCTTCTCCAGCCTCCTACCTCCCCTACCCCGAAGTCTTCTCCTTCCTTGTTTTTTTTTAATTACACGTTTTTTTTAAATTATATATATATATATATATATATATATATATATATATATATATATATATATATATAATTTTCTTTTTGTTTTTTTTTACTTTTTTAATTACTACTTTAGTATTAAGTTAGTTTATAAGGTATTATATTTATTGTAACTAAGCTTGAATTAAGCCGAATAAATATTATACAAAAACATTTTTGTTACAGCAAGGAATGTTCATCACGTTCACAAGTTTTTTGGTGAGAGTTGAAGAAAATCCTAGTTCAGGGAGACCATCAATTTTAGCTACCGAGAAAAACATTAACGAAATTAAGTAGCCCTTGCTTTTCAATCGCCGATTGATTCAAAGATACCCTGTACACATTGTTACTATATCAAACAGATCAATATAAAAATGTTATATAATGCATTGAGCTTGCGGCGGCTTTATGGGGCCCACCGTAACTAATTACTTATTAACACTTCGCGACAAGTGACATCTCTGTGCTAATTTCGAATTATGAAAAATGTTTATCGAGATCACAATTTTTAAAGTATTATACATCATTTGGTGGCGGTCGTGAAGCAGTTGAACCAAAACCAAAAAAAAAAAAAACACGTCAAAAAAATTAAAACCACCACAAAGCCGTGTTGACAGCTTTCTTCGACTATCGTCGCGTTGTCCACAAAGAGTTCCTTGCAATTGATCAAATAGCCAAGAAAAAATATTATTATACAAATATGTTTCTTTTAATTCAAAATTATTAAGTTTATAAAGTTTTCAAGAAAGATTAATATTTCTTTTCGCAATCTCCAGAGTCCTGGAGTAGGACTTTCAAAATTACTCCAAACCATTCTGTGGAAGGTTTTAATTCACTGATTAATCGACGATTTATGAAATATTTGATAATTCCTAAGGGGGGCGGGGGTACTTTAAAGGAGACAATAAATTTAGTTGCAACAATATGATGTTTGTTTATTTGATCTTGTCAGTCTCATTACTTTTTGTCCACATCAGTACATAACCTATGTTCAACATGTTTTATAATAAGGACAACTCAGATGTGAAATTGTTATGGATAAGTTATGGTTGATTTACATTCCGTTCTTGGAGCGCTCGCCCGAGGCAAATCATTAATTTGTTATATTATTATTATTAAAGCTTTATACCATTCATACAGTTGTGTTTTCGATAGAACTGAGTCGCCATTGGTCTTAACCAATATTTTCAACGATTCCGCACAAGAAATTCTGTTGGAAATACAAAATTTAATGCAAACTGTTTGTTGGTCAAACAAATTATCCATTATAAATGTCGAAAAACGTACGGAGGTGAACTGAAAAGTTTCCGACCTCAACGTGAAGATAGCGGTAGTCGTCAATAAAAGCAAAGTAATGTAGTTGTGCATCTTTTGACAGTTATTCAACAAAATTTCTGCCATTTTACGCAGGTAGTTTTTATTTGACCGTCGTTTGAGTGAGTCGATGTTTTTTGCTTTTTTTGGAGCCGATTCCCCTTTGCAGTCCACTGTTTGGACTATATTTTTGTTTCGGCCATATAATAGTTTATCCAAGTTTCATCGACAGTAATTAATCGGCGTCAAAACTCGGATTTATTGCGCCTAAACTGCGCCAACAGAGCCCGTTGGAAATGTTCACTCGAACACGTTTTTGGTCTAACGTGAGCAAACGCAGCACCCAACGCGCGGACAGCTTTCTCATGGCCAAATCTTGATTTAATATGTGACAAACCCGTTCTTTAGTCATTTTCATAGCGTCTGATATCTCTCTCACTTTAATTCGGCGGTCCACTAGCACAATTTGGTGAACTTTAGCGATGTTATCTCAGTTGTTGCAGTTTTTTGACGTCCCGAACGTTCATCGTTTCCCAAGCTCTCACGGCCACGTTTAAATTCAGCTGCCCAAAATTTCACTGTGGTAAATGATGGTCCAGAGTCCCCACACACAAAGTCCAGCTCATCTTTGATTTGCGTAGGCGTACTGCCTTTCAAAAACAACAATTTAATGACAGCTCGATACTCAATTTTGTCCATTTTCACAAAAACACTCACATCGACTCACTCAAACGACTGTCAAATAAAAACTACGCGTCCAAAATGGCTGAAATGTTGGTGAGTAACTGTCAAAAGATGCACAACTACATTCACTAGCTTTTATTGACGAGTGCTGCTATCTTCACGTTGAAGTCGGAAACTTTTTAGTGCATCCATGTACTTGAGGTTAAATGTCTACACGGAACTTCTCAATAATATAATACATTTGAATTAATCATCAACATTTATTTTATCGCCTTCAAAGTAGACCCCTTCCGAGGCAATACACTTATGCCAACGATTAATCCAATCATCCATACACATTTTATAAATCGCGGTCGGGATCGATTTTAGCTCCTTCTTCGATTTCTCTTTTATGGCTTCAATCGACTCGGAACCCGTTCCTCGAAGTAGCAATTTGACTTAGGGAAACAGGAATTAGTCATAGGCGACCATATCTGGCCATGTTAGTTGAGTTTTTGTTCAAAAACTCGCTCACAATGGTAGCTTTGTAAGATGGTGCATTAACGCGGTGCAAAATCCAAGATGTGTATTTCTAAAAATCCGGCATCTTTTGATGAACACTCTCGCGCAAAAGCTACATAACGCCTAAGTGATTATCATCATCGGCACTACAACTGGGAACCGGTCTTGGCCTTATTTAGCAAGTACTGAGGCATTTTAAATTTTCCATGATAATTCGTTTTTCCGGGCAAGGTCATAGGTCTTCCGCCAGAGGCTCCCCGACGGGGAATCGAACCGCGGTCTCCCGCGTGACAGGCGGGGATACTAACCACTATACTATTGAGGAGCCTAGGTAGTATTCCTTATTCACCTTGCGGAAGGTATTCATAGTGCACCATACCATAATCATCGAAGAAAACAGTGAGCATGATCTTAATTTTTGATAGACTTTGTAGTGATTTCTTCGGTTTCAGACCGTTTTGATGGCGCAATTCAGATAAGTGTTAAGTTGTTTGCATGTCATAGTCACAGACCCATGTCTCGTCACCAGTTATGAGGCGTTGCATGAATGTAGAGTCCTTGGCAATTCGAGAAAGCATGTCTTCAACAACCACTTTTTGATGCTCTCTCTGTAAAAAATTGTGTACCATTCATGCGGTTGTATTTTTAATAGAATTGACTCACCATAGACCTAACCAACATTACATTACATTACTCAACCAACAGAAATTTGTTGGAGATGCAAAATTTAATGCAAACTGTTTGTTCAACCAAATTATTCATTATAAAAATCGAAGAACCTAGTTGAGGTGATCCAACAAAATCAACAGTGACAGATAGCGCTCAACTTGACATCATTATCTCTCGCAGGGTGCCAACATAATGGCAAAAAGAAATTTGACAATAGGCTCACACGAGAATTTTAAATGAGAAATTCCGGGTAGATATTTGACAGAATGTATTGTAACGATTCAAAGCCGCACCTTTTTTTTGTTTACTCCTCCCGCCCCGAGATGCTATTTTTTCTTGGCCGGGTCATCAGCCAACCTCCAAAAGATACTCAAAGATTTCTCCCAACCAATTCACGAAGCCTATAACTTAATAGGGTGGTATTTCATCGGGCCGCTAGGCTTTGGGACCCTATCTCCCATTCAGTAATTGTGCCGAACTTCACAATAGCAAGGGCCGTCAGTTGAACCTAGGTTTGTACAATTAAAGGCAAGACACAACCTCCTTACCAACTCACCCATTGCCATAAGGGCCGCTATTGAGCCAATATAAAGGTTGGTTTCCTCTTTTGTAGAGGAAAAAACACGGCAATCCTATTTTGGACCAAGTCGTTGCAAAACTCCATAATCCAAAGTAGTATTGGTACGAATATTTTGTACTGAGTCGTTGTAATAATACAAGTTTCGCGCCGAGAAACTGCAACATCCTTTTCTTAAAAAGCAATTTTTTGGAGAGTGTCATATCATTTATTACAAATAATCAGTCACGCCATCACGCAGAGATTCTGTGTTATGTTGTGGCGTTTCTAACAGATACATACACAGTACACAAGGAAATAGTAAAGAACACCGAAAGAAATTCGAATAAGCAAAACATCAGACCAGTATCATCATCATCGCCATTACAACGGGATCCGGTCTTGGCCTATTTTGGCAAGTCTTTCCGCCGGTATCCGGTCTTTATCTGAGACTTGTTTAATTTTCCATAAAATTTGTTTTTCCGGGCAAGGTTATTAGCCTTGCGCCAACCTTTCTCAGGATGACCAAACCAGTACACCGTACAGATAACATAACAATTCCACATCCGTTGAGTGTACTTGAGCTTAGAAATCGAATTCGTACAAGCGGCAGTGGTCTGATGTGTTGAGCATTAGTTCAATTTTTAATGATTCTAATAGTCTAAACGTCAGTTCGAACCATACGTTCTTCACTGTCATCGCAAACGCTATAACATCTCTAAGTGAGTCCATAAAGCATATAGAGATTACATTCGCTCGTTCATTATGACCCCAAGCTTCATATTATTCGGTATTTTTTTTCAAACGAATGTAATGACTGAATTCCATGTCGATGTTGTCACACGTTAAATATTAGAAGCCGAAGCATTATAGTAAACAGCTGCAGATGATGTGGCCCAGATTTCCGCCGATAGTTTCAACAATCATACAATATGTACAATATGTGTTTAGTAAACAAACGCCAATCATTTAACCATCTCCAGCCGATGCCACGAAGATTGTCGCCCATATGTCCACCTATCACAAAATAAATGTCTAATAAAAAAACAAGCTGCCTATCAATATGATAATGTAACACTAAATATAAGAATAGAGGTTTAAGAAATAGTTATATCTAGATTTAGCAGTCATCAACAAAGTAGGTCGATTGTCTGAAAGATTTAATTTTTGTACCAATTTAAGAATAAAGTTGTTAACTTCGACCAATGCTATATTCGCGTCGTTTGAGCTACAACTTCTCGTCCGGGCCCATCAGCCAAGGTCCGAAAGATTTCTCCCAGCAATTTCACGGAATCTTTAATAATAATAGGGTGGTATTTCACCGGGCGGCTTTTAATTGTGATCCAACCTATACCATAGTAATTATGCCGAATTGCCACAATAGGAAGAATCGTCAGTTGAACCTACATATGTACAATCAAATGTGTGACGCAATCTCTTTACTAACGCAGCTATGGAGGCAGCAGTCTCGTACCTAACTCCGTCACCCATCTTACCTCTTTTCGAGAAATGAGTCGTTTTGTTACAGTGTATTTGCAATTTTATTGCGTGAGATAGAGGTGTATATTCAATCCATTGATGTTGGCATGTGTCTTCGAAGCTAACTAAATATTTGATACAATACTTGTCCACCAATCTAACACTTGACGGTACAATCCAAATACTTGATAATGCAAAACATTTCTGGATAAAATCTTCTTGACTTCATGCATCTCTACCTCTTTTTAAATGCAGGGTGTCCCAATTTTTTTTTTAACAAACCTTTAATGAATAATATATATTTCTTAGAAAAGGCGAATTCATAGCGTTAAGCCAACATCCTGAGGTGCTAATAATATTATGCCTAAATTGTAATATGTGAAAGCTTATCGGATCCCAAATACGATGTGATAGCATAACAGCTCTGAGTTTATGGACAGTCTTTTGTGATTAATTCCGATATCCAACGAGATTACTACTACTATTTATTTCTAATGTTTTTTCCCCAACCATTTCAAGGAGTCTTTTGTTATTCGACATCTCTCAGGAAAGACGTATCTATAGCACTAAATTACAAAATATTAAATTGATGGTTACAGAATTAGAGTTCTAAAATTTAGTTTTTGTTTTTGCACAAACGCGCGCACAAAGGGGGATTTTGGAATACCCTTAAATTTCAGAGCACAGTGCGAGCGGAAGGACAGGAAGGGGATAGGGAAAGGATTTATCGATGTACATTGGCCTTAAATGCCTGGACATTACAACGACGAGGAAACACATGATTCCACATTCATGTGGTTCGGCTAAAGAATGACTCTCTATGTTTATGTGTGTGCCTGAAGTGGACTTTCAACGTGAATTGATGCGCATTCTCAGATTGACGGGTATCGCGGGAAATGTTTGAAAAGGCGGAACACATTCAGCAAGTTCAGTTGAACAACGACGGTGATTATACCTATAGAAAAGAGACAGGCTTGATAAGTTGCGCCTACGTTCTAATGGTGGAATTGATCGTTTGAGTATGCTTACTGGTTGTAGGTCGCATTGTTACACATTAGAGCTACCTACATCAACACATTTATCTACTTGGGCCAAGCCTTTCCAAGTTTAGAATCACTTAACGTGAATTGTTGTGGTGAATCCACTAAACGGAAGTTTAATTGATTAATTCACTAGACGGAAGCACAATGGTGACTTCGCTACCAATACCAGACTTCGAAACACTCACCCCTACCTGTGTAGGGGTGGGTGTTTCTAGTATGTAACATCATTATCAGAACACACGATTCTTGTACAAACAATTTACTCTAGCGGTAATGGGATTGAAAAACAGCAGATATACAACACCGTTAGATAACCCTGGCTGCATGAGCACTACAATGAAAATAACAACTTGTATTTCCTAAGGTCAGAGGTCAAGGTGAACCAGTGCATCACTTTCCTGCTTGGAATTATTAATTGAAACTATTTATATACATGAAATTCTCAGTGAATCATTGACTCGTGTTGATTTCGCCCATTGATATACATCACTCTTCGCTACGACCATTGGAATCAATTAGCGAACTCTCCGAACGTGATCACTGTGACGTTATGATTGCTTCCCAGATGTGGATAGAACTTGATTACTTAAACGAAATCAAAGTCTATTCGATTCTAGGATCGTTTACGTGTGTGAATTTAATGTGCATAACATTTAGCGTGTTAGCTATTCTGGACAGGCAATACGGTAAGTAATATGATCAGCTCTTCAGGGAATTACATGATCTAGGTCAGTTCGTAAATAAGCCAACACATACCAAACATAGGTGGGTCATTCCCCCAACTCGTTAGATCTGATACTAACATTACAGATCCATAAATATCTGCATGAAGTTTCGTCGACTTTGAACTCGTCAGATCATTGGATTATGTCAGCTAAATTTCTGTTAACCGAGAACAGTGTTAAATATAAAATTTTGAAATGAAGAGTATAGGTCTACAAGGAAACAAAAGGGAATGGGAGAAATACTTTTTTGATACTTGTGAAAGTTAAATTGGTCGTGATATTTTCCCGGTAATGTGTTAACAAAAAGGTTAAGAATTGGGAATATATCCAGATTCAACGCACACTATCCTTCCATTATCACCAAATAAGACAAGAAACACTTCTCCTCTGGAAATTTGTGACGAACATCAAAAACTCCCTCTCCTCTAATGACAATCCACTCGTCAATGTGAAAGATTGAGGGAATCTACCTGCTGCATATCTCACTGGCAGCTCCAGACTCTATGAAAACACCAGACATTCACCTCTACGCGAACACCAGCAGTATTCCATACACCACATTATCTTCCATTAAACATTCAGAAATCCGCTGATCCAAACAGTAGTTATCCTGTTCTTTTAACACTGCTGCATTTCCAACAGATACGCACGAACACACAATCATACTGAAGAACACAGCAGACAAGAAAATCAAAAAAAAAAAAATTCATTGGAGCCAGCGTAATTAATGCAGCAATCGCACACACTTGAAGTAACGAGCTGATAGATCCTTGTGAATACGCGGCTGCAATTTGGTTCTAACCTATGCATCGTGTGGTTTCGAATCACCTTCTTCACTACTATCGGTACAAGCTATAACATATTTTTCTTTACTCATTGAACCACGATAATAGCTCTTCCACCTGTCGTATTGGTCAATTCACAAATAAGTGAAAACACTGAATGTACAACCAATTACTAGAAAGAGCGACCAATTGGCTTTTTTTTTTTTTTTTTTTTTTTTATTAGACTTCTCTCGGGAGAGGCGAACCTATAGCGCCGAGTGGGCGCCCCGAGATACCATCAAATAACTGTTGCAGTTCTTTTTGAACAGTTGCAGGTTGTAACGTTCCGGGAACACTCGCGTGGGAAGGGAGTTCCACAGCTTCCCCACTCTGTAGCGGAACGAATTCTGATGTAGGGATGTTCGCGCCGTCGGGAGATGAACCACAAACGGGTGCGATCCGTTGGATTGTCTTGTGGAGCGCATAAAAATAAAATATTATATTCCTATCAAGCCAAAGCGCTAATTCCATTGTAACGATTATGTATTAAAGATACAGCCAAATGTCTTTCTTTTTTTTCGTAGATTTACATTTACCCAAAATGTGTATTAGCAAGTCTTGAAGTTTGCTTGCTATTTGAGTTTTAGCTATAAAGCGTACCTAACGAGAAAGAGAAAAGAATGAAGACATTCATAATTCGTCCCTCAAGCTTTGCAAGAAGATCAATTCAAACACAAAAAACCTTTTAAGAAGCCTTATAATTGTAAAAGACCTAAGAAAGTTGAACTCAAGATATATTCAAAATATAAATATGTTTCTTTCAATTCAAAATTATTAAATTTATAAGGTTTTCAAGAAAGATTAATATTTCTTTTCGCCATCTCCAGAGTCCTGGAGTATGACTTTCAAAATTACTCCAAACCATTGTGAGGGTGGTTTTAATTCACTGATTAACCGACGATTTATGAAATATTTGATAATTCCTAATTAGATGGAAAGCAGTGCTGTTTTAACCAGTCCTCGGAAAAGCCATCCATTGACAGTCGCTTGCTATAGATCCAAAGAAAGAAGGAGTGATATTTCCATTTTGACAATAGTTATGTTTCATCTAATAACCATCATGTTTCCAAAATTCTCAAACAGATAGATGGCAGTACTGGATTAATAAATTAGAAAAGAGCGTACCATCATCTCCCTAGTCCTATCGGCGGACAGCACCAATCTGATTTTGTTGAAAATTATATGGCCACTGAACCGTCAATTGTCGAAATAAACATTTTTAACATTCTAACTAATCATCATTTTATTTCCTTGCTTTGTAAAACTTAATTCTTTCTTAGTACTCGCCCTAAAAGTATAAGAGCTCTGCGTATATCCGCCAGCCATTAATAGCCCAAAATGGCCAACTTTGCCGAAAGTTGAAAATCATTAGTTGTTATTCAACCACTAGAACTGTTAGCACTGTTTATTGGCGCCACCCTGTGTGCTACATCCTTGCTGAAGCTGAGGTTATCTTTCTTACTGAGCGCAATTTCCCGGTTGTAAAGTTGTGGCTTGAATATAGCCGTTTAGTATGTATTGAAAACCAGCGTAATGCCGCATTTATTTGGAAGCGTACTACACCTCACCCTAGTCATTCCCAACGAAGCTTTTCCAACAACATCATAGCAAATGCGTCGACATGGCCTACCGAAAGAATTAGTTGATGATCTACTTTGGTGAAAGGGAATTAATGCCGGTATTCCCCGAGATTCCGCCTTGTTACTCTGTTCTGATTTCTCGTCCATTACTGTCAACCAGTTCTTATCCTTGCACCTTGAGTTTTCCTTACTCGAGGGAATGTGTTCGACCAAACTCTTCGTACTGCATTATCATTGAATTGCAAATTCAACAAAATATTCAAATGGTGATTATCTGAATGTGTGGAATTCAATACTTTTAAAACTTTTAAAAATTCCAACGTAGACCAAGTATAGAGAAACAACACTTGCTCCACCACAGCCAAAGACCCTTAAATTCTCAGAATTGGAATGAACCTCACTGCTTACCGAACTGACCACTTAATTGAAGCTGCAAAAGGTTTAGACTTCTTAAAAGATGTAAAAAAAACTTCATCAATCCATTCTGCCCACAACCTATAAGGTGTATATTTGTCCCAAATTGGAATTTAAAATACATTGGGGATACAGTCCTAAGCTTTGCAATGTATTCTGCAATCTTTCCTATTACTATTATTGTGGTTACTGCTCTACTAAAGTTGGTGAAGACTTTCCACCTCGCCAAAAACGAGTATTTTTCCGGGACAACCCTTAACCAAGGAACGGATAAATATTGAAAATCCTTCTTGAGTCGAGCCACATTTTTCATGCCGCCACAGGCGTACTGCGGGGCTCAATTTTAAGCGTCATCCAATATACCTCCGATATTTCCCGCGCCATGGATACGGGAGTAAAGCGAATGTGCTACGTCAACGACGTCCATATGTTCACGTTATTTATAAGCCTTAAACTCGTAACAAATCGTCTCAACCGTCATCTGAACAAATAGTATCAATACCACAGTTGGTGGAAACTCGACTCAATCCAACTAAAGCAGTCGTCGTAATCCTGAGTAATAAACACTCCCAACCTCTTTCTCGATATTCATAGAATATTCGAATACAAATAGGAGGTACATAAGTACTGATGTAGTGCTCCAAGAAGCCCCACCATTTCCCCCCACATTTTCTTTTCCCTCGTATCCATAATGGATACAAATCCAATTCCCATCCAATATCATATATTGACATCCCTAAATCTACGTTGAATTCAATGTCAAGCAAATTGAACCAGAACGATTAATTGTCATCTGGACAAATAGAATTCAATTCCAAAAATCCAAACATCACAATGCATATTTTCAGATGCATTGCATGTTTAATCAAACACGTATCCAAACAAACCCATGTCCATTTGACCCGCCGACAAACAATTCCGTCTATCAACATCACAATGCATACGCATTGTAACCTGATGGCATACAAAAATAGACGCAAATCCCTATCCATATTCTCATCCACTTTCCATGGACTCTGACCCCATTTAAAGTGCAATATAAGCTCTTGTTTGCATTAGCCATGCACGCTAATGGATAACAAAAGACCTCAAAAAGATATGCGATATGGGGCGATGTGTCCGAGACTTCGAGGAGGAAGAAAAGTAAAATAGAAAGTAGTCAGTTGGTAGCGCGAAGGAAAGGAATGATCTAAGAATAAAGAGTACACAAATATAATTAGTCTGTGTCTTGCTACGACTACGGCTGTGAACAGAGTTCCTTGCAAAGTTGCGGTACAGTGTGTTAAATGACATTATAGAATGGAAAATAGCGTTTGCAGTGTCTTGTTTTTTAGTTGTTCTCGGTGTTTGAAAAACTCTTTTAGTGTGTGTGCTTTGACACTAGCGGCCATAGTGGTATAATCCTGTACTTCACCTGTACATTGGCGGCGTATCCCATGGTGGCTACCTAAAGAAACCAAGGACGTGGCCGGTCTCCCACGTATCCATAGTGGGACTATGGGGTAGGATGTATGTGTCGTCGTTGGTGCTGGTTCTACTTCCATCCCACGATCGGGTTGCCTGGAGATTGTCAGCACTGTGGGTCTTATCAACGATAAAACCTTAACAACATCCCGGTTTTGAATTGTCTGACGAATATTAATTAAAACTCCGCGGTTCAATTACTCTTTCTCTTTCAACAAAGTGGACCATTTATATGATTAGAAGGATCAGATGGCTTCTTATCGAAAGTACCTGTGATTTTAAATGGGTTTTCCGAGAGAAGAGGTCTAAGATTTACCAAAACATGTCACGAAAATTATCAATTCAATGCTTCCACACATGAAGGTCAAATCGTACCAAATGATAATCAACATTTTTATGCTCTAAGCAAAAAAGGTTTGAAAACCTCATTCTATCGACCCGTCACTCATTTTTGTGATATGAGTACTCTACTATTCCTAGCTAAGTTCCAATTTTTTTAGTAATTTAATTGCCGGGATATTTTTAAAATAAATATCATATATGAGTCTAACATTCTCATAGATACTGGTGATTCCGATGATCATAAAACAGTTAGAAGACAGACAATGGTGAAGGACGTACTCGTCCTTGTCTTCACGATCATTCTTCTCAGAAATTCCTTTTTTTTTAATACATAAATTCTAAACAAATCCATGTTTTTATTTTTCTTTATATTAACGTCTTTGTTTTGGGAATATACGACAAAAATTCCAGGACACTATGTTCCAGGAATTCAACACCAACGACCTCAATATGCAGCAACTACCTAAATGATTTGCGACTTAGAATTATGAAAATGTACAATCATGGGAGTTATAATCCTTGTACGGGGTTGCAATTGACATTCTATCACAATTGACAAACGGGAAGTGGGGACGATCATCGCAAATTATTTAATTTAAAGTAAACAAATTTCAGATTCTCAGACCCAGCAGTCTGTGCAATATGCGTTCCCACGTTTCAGCGTTTTCAGTTGTACAGTCGAAGTCCATTGTTCCTGTTTGTCTATTTTGAAGACTTCCATTGTTTGCCTTTGGTGCCTTTCGCATTGAGCAAACTTTAACTACACATACACTTTTCTTAGAAAACCCTTGTAGGTTTGAGATTTTTTTTTTAAATTATAATTGAGCGAAAACAACGACGAACTTAACTACATCATATGGACGAGGAATGAGCAAAGGAACACCCATCAGGGTCCAATGAAATTTTTTAAGCACCAATAGACTGTTTCACATCTGGTGTGGACTGAAGAGCTGAGTACAAAGTACGCATTTGTGTTTCAAATTCCTTAGAAAGGTAAAGACGTACAGCTAATACAATCAGGATTTCTCATAAATCGAATAGTAAGGCTGACTAAGAGACATTAAACAAGTGTCTCATTTTACTAACAATCTACAATCATCATCATCATCGGTACCGGTCTGGGCCTTATTTAGCAAGTCTCTCCGCCGATATCCGAGACTTGTTAAATTGTCCATAATAATTTGTTTTTCGGGGCAAGGTTATTAGCTTTGCGCCAGTAACAATCTACAATAGTACTTTGTAAATATAAATGGAAATCTAGTCTCCAATTTGTTTTTATAAAATATTATTTTAATTACTTGTATAATACACACATTTTTTAAATATATAATCTGTTTGAATTCATGTCGCGATTAGTTCGCCAACAAGTTTAACATACGACGCGACTTATTTACCACTTTAACTTAAACTTCGAATATTTCGAACCTGCGAGGAAGAGCTTACTTAATACCATGGTAACAACTCTATACGTCCGTTGTGGATGATAACTAAATTTCAAAAAACAACCCTCTTCACTGACAGATGAATTTGACTTTCGACGCCCGTTGTTGTCGGCGAGTAAAATTCGACTCTCTTGCGCC
The DNA here is from genome assembly GCA_963931805.1 of Microdon myrmicae. NCBI lineage: Eukaryota > Metazoa > Arthropoda > Insecta > Diptera > Syrphidae > Microdon > Microdon myrmicae. Next base: position 71,320,316 of record OZ007496.1, read on the forward strand.
TTAAAATTCTTTGATCATCTGTTGTGAAAAAATATCGCAATTACCTGAAAACTTGATTAATTCACCGAAAGAAAAAATGCTATACCACGGAGCTCAGTCAAACATTTGGAAAAAAAAACGACGTGGTAGCACCGCTTCTATTATGTTTTGTCCCAGGAAATATGTCTTGCTTGGAGGAAACGGTGCAGCCCATGAATAATTAAGATTGCGAAAACAAGGCCCTTACGATATATAAAAAATACCTTGGCATTCCTGACTAGAAAAAAGAAAATAATTATCCAGAAATCTAGGATAACAACAGCCTATGGGTGGAACCATGTGATGTTTTATAATTTGCAGCACTTATGATCAAAGGTAAAAGGAACAAACCTTTGGTTTGAGGTATTAAACTCAAAGACGATATTTATTTATTTTAAATGTCTGGAGCAGTTTAACGCACCGGGAAGTGCATAAAAGCATACACTGCGAGCGGTCCATGAGACCGATTAGAAGAACAATACCAGGCTGGGGCCAGCAAGAAAAACTGATCGGGGGATCGGGTTTAACGACCGAGAAGAAGTGTCGAGTTTCGAATAATTTTCTGTGGTTCGTTACTAGAGTCAAGTCACGATTGTGAGTATGGCTTGGCGAGTAGGTTTTGGCAGGTCGTGTCGTAAGTCGTAATAATAGAACATGTATGTGTACACAAGACAATTGTAGTTAAGTCCAAAATGAATATAAAGAATTTTACATTTACGTGGGTAAGCTGAAATGTAATCCACATGTGCTTCCAGAATGCGAATGAAATGACCCTCAGAAGCGCGCTTGGCGGCAGATGGAAGTAACATTCCCTCTTAATATCCATGCACAGACCCGAGATCAAGCGTTCATCCAGTGTCTTTCGAGAACGGGAAGTATGTGAGTGTGTTCTAGTGCTATGTCAAAATGACTTAAACTGCGTGCTGTTATCGAATTTTTAACTGCTGAAAAAGTGACTTCTACTGAAATTTATCACCGTTTAAAGTCTGCTTATGGTGACGATTATATTGAGAAGTCTTCTACAAATCGATGGACAACAAAATTTCGTGGTTGCGAGCCAGGAAAAGCCATAATTGTTGATGAAACAAGCGGTGGAAGTTTGATCACTGTCACAGACGATAACCACAGCAAACTCGTCATGATTTCATTCATTATACGAGCGTGAATCAAATATAAACGGTAATTTATTTTTATACATTTATTGAATAATGTTACACACTAACTGTACTATCAACATTTTTCAATACAGTCTCCTATGTGATCTATACAATTTTGCCACCGATTTGGAAGCTTTAATATCCTTTGTTCCTAGAAAGATTTAGGGCGAGTTGTTTACTAATTGCTCCTTTACTTTTGATTTTTTTTCCTCCAAGTGATTCCTCCAATGGTGCGAACAAAAATTAGTCACGGGGAGGCAAGTCTGGGCAATAAGGAAGGTGTTCGAGGGTTTCCCACCCCATTCCTTCCAATGTATCCATTGTCAAGTATGGCGCAAAGCTAATAACTTTGCCCATAAAAATAAATTATTATGGAAAATTTAACAAGCTCGAGACTTGCTAAATGAGGTCAAGACCAGATCCCGGTTGTAGTGTCGATGATAATGATCCATTGTCAAGGACACGGTGTGAGGCCTGGCATTGTCATGAAGAAGGATAATATCTCGAATGGATATACCTCCTCTTTGGTTTCGATATCTGGCTTTTGCCGACTGTAACAACTGACAGTAGTGAGCTACGTTTACTTTCAATAAGAGCGACACGGATGTTGTTACCTGTACGACTTGTTCTTGGGCCTCGATGATGACTTTCGTTTTCGATACGTGCTCGCTCACTTTTAAATTCTCTGGCCCACGTAGACGCACGTTTCTGAGACAGTGTATCATCACCAAACTGTGCCTTCAACCGAGAAAAAATATCCAAAGGCTTGACGCCTTCATTTGTTAAAAGTTTTATAATAATCCGTTGCGCAACAGATGTATGTACCTCTTGCTCGCTCATGGCTGTACTGACTACAAGGTCGACCGCGAGCACTAGCCAAGCCGATTCCCATACTCTCCATAAACCAAACAATAGCCACGCACACGATTATCCAGTTCGCAACTTGTTGCTAAGCAAAAAAGTAAGATTTCCGTTTATATTTGATTCCCCTCGTTTTCGGCGATTTCCACAAAACCGTATCGTAAACCATTTTGGAATACGAGAGGAACGTGTTGGCTTTATTATTGCACAATTGGCATACCGTAAAGTCTGCACACAATAGGTTCCGCGCCGTCTCACAGACGAGGACAAATGGGGTTTATTGGAATGCCGCGACCAACTTTTGCAGCGCTATCGTGACGAAAGAGAGGACCTCGTTTGCAAATTGTTACAGGGGATGAGTTATGCGTCCTTCATTACGATCCAGAAGAGAAAAGACAGAGCTCGGAATATCGGCGTCCGTTTTCTTAACAGCCGATAAAGTTCAAAACACAACCATCCGCAAAAGGAAAAAAAAACCTTTTTTTGGGATGCTCATCGAGTTTATGTGACGAATATTCTGGAACGAGAGGCAATGGTAAATTCTTCTCAGTACATACACACTCTTGGCGCGTGGCTACTAACCTTGCCCGGAAAAACAAATTATTATGGACAATTTAGCAAGTCTCGGATAAGGACCCGATACCGGTGGAGAGACTTGCTAAATAAGGCCAAGACCGAATCCCGGTTGTAGTGCCGATGATGATGATGACATACAGATTCTGAAATACCTCCGATGTCAAGTTGGTTGTGTTAAAAGCAGCCTGGCGTCAATTATCTTGCAACATGTCAACGCTCGTCCACGCAGCTCGCACACAACTGAAGAGACACCTTCGAACCCTGAAGTTTGAATCGATTCCACATCCTCTTTATTCGCCTGAACTCGCGCAATCTGATTTTCATTTTTTTTTTCCTCTACTCAAGAGAGACCTCAAGAATAATTATTATATCTCGGGCGATGAGATGAGGGCCGCTATCAAGTTCTGGATTCGAAAAAGTTCGAACTTTTCAGTAACGGAATAAAAAAACTTGTTACACGTTGGGAGAGATGTATCGCCCTCAATGGTAACTGTGTTGCAAATAAAATAAATATATGATTTTAAAGCTTAAGAAATGTACTGTAATATACTCCTTGCCCGAACTTGCTATTTTGTTTTGGTTCGCGCTCCACAAGGATGTATGCATTACTTTCCAGCCTACCCTTGTAGTTATTATAGTACTTTGGTTGTGGTATTAAAAAAAAAAAAAAACTATATATATATTATATATATTAAATAAAAATAAATCAGAGATAATAACTAAGATCGGCTTTTTGGTTAGCACATTGGAACCTTATTAATTGAAACCTTGTTATTATCCTGAACTGTGACAAAGGAGTGTTAGTTAACTTACAAAAAGAATCCATAATTACTGGCCGAAAACAAATTCGCGAACGAGTGAATTATTTAAACTCCATATATAGAATGATATTATTTAAATTCCATATATATAAACCATATTATTTATATTCCGTATTATTTAAATCCTGTATATACGTTACTATACGAGAATTTATCACGGAAAATTTCGTTTATGGATGGCACAATATTTTCCATGAAGGATTTTTAATGCTGGACGAGGAGTTTATGGAACATAGTGCCATCAAGGATTATTGCCGCCGGTCGACGTTTCTATTTTATTTTATTATCGGCTTATGTTTGTAGGCTTTAAAAATTGAATAGCTGATTGCGCCGATCAATGTAAAATGTGTAGGCATGTGAGAATGTCCCAACAAGTCGATTTTTAAAAATGAGGGTTTTAGTGTCTAACGGAATATAATCTTAACGAAATATGTGCTTAATCACTGAAGTCCTAGCAAATGAAGTATACAATGTTTTGAACAACTTGGGGGTGATAGTAGGGGCTGGTCCATTAATAATGTGGCAGATATGAAAAGCTCCAGCCAAATTTCATTCTTCCTAGATTTACTCCGTACAAACACCTGTCTATAAATTTTTCCTAGCACATCTTGACATTCGTCAACGTCAAAGAAACAATACAACGAAATTTTAAAAATTCCAAACGGAACTTAAATAGTTGGCGGACAGGACAATAAGGAAAAGTTACAACTAAAAATAGAAATCACGAACAGAAATGAAATAATTCACGGATAGTAAGATAATAAGAAATGGCTGAAGCGAAAAAAAATGAAAGGTCAATAGAAACATTTATAATGTTTATAAAATACGTGTTTTGGATTGACGGTTAAGTTTCGGTGAGCATTGACCACAGTCAATTCTGCATTTTTAATTACTCCAAAATAGTGGATGGATGAAATTTGTGGGGAAATATTGCTTCATCATTCGAACATAATCTTGATTTCAGAAACTTGTTTTCAGAATATTTCTCCGATCTGGTATTGGTCGTTAGCGTCGAGTAGTTACAATGAGGCAACATTTTCGATTGCTCTGTTTCCATTGCTATACAAGCACAGATTAGCAATGTTTTTGATTAAGTAAACCCAGTGTAGTTGCTATTACTGCAATCTGCCTAAATATAACTTAGCACGTGTCTTCTTTCCAGTAGCACGATCACAAAACAAAAAACTCCTCATGTGAGACGATATGGACTTTTTTCCGCTCGGGAATCCAACTTTCGTTTACTAAAACTTCTCGTTGGCAGACATTTTTTAATAATGTGCACTTCCCAAAACGTCTATTGATTTCCATATTGTGTCAAAAGATACTGTACATATCTTTCGTTAATTCTCATTTAGAGAATCGCAGTACCTATAATATTAAGGGATCGCTAAACGAAACGAATTCGATGCTGGTTTTCATTCTGTTGATAACACCTAAATGTTTTACCCCTAAGCTGAGCTCTTTATTGAAGATGATTTTAATGTGCATGTTGTTTGGGGATTGTGTCGTTGTGGTCGCTCAACGCCCGAAAAACGGTACGTTCAGCTCTCTGCGAAGCCAATTTTTAACACAGAATGTCCCAAAAGGCGTTTTCAATGTGCTTGTTTTTTTTTTTTTGATATAAATAACACGGAATTTATTTTATTTTTTTATGAATATTCTCGCGAAATATTCGCAATCTACAGCTCGTTATAGATCCGGTTAATTGGGGCTTGTTCCAGAATATCTTTAATTGCTTTCTTCATAGCTTCTTCAAAGTCCTGTTTAGGGAACTTCACATCGAATGTCCCGTACAAATTGCCATGTAGGTTGTTATTATCATAGTTCGGCATACCTTCACCCTTCTTTCGGATACGAGCACCAGGCCAAGTAACCTTTTCAATCGTAACCGTTACCTTATGTCCATCCAAATGTTCAATTTCCAAAGTGAATCCCATTAGAGCATCATGTAAACTGACTGTTACATTTGTGTACAAGTCATTATCCGTTCGATGGAATCTCTTATGGAGTGTTTGATTGATTACAATAACTAAATCTCCCGGATCGCCATCAATATGAGGTTCGCCTCTGGCCACAAACTTCTGCTGCCGCCCATCCACCATACCCGCTTCAATTTCAATCTCAAGAGTTCGCTCCTCATTCCCCAATTTAACATTTGGACACTCATCACAAACAGTTTGTTGTTGAAGCATTTGAAATCTACCAGGACCCATACTTCTTGTCACCATCTCTTGACGACAATTGCATTTTCTAGTTCCATGATCTGGCTTTAAAGTCGGTTTATTCCGAATAATCTCCACGAAATTACCAGAGTATAACTCTTACAGTGTGACTAACATTTTCATAATAATGTTTACTCTACGTGGTGTGTCATGGTGATGCGAATCTCCGTTTCCAAAATGAAACCCAAAATCTCCAAAGAAGCTTGCAAAAGGATCTGAATTATCCATGGAACCGTCCTTCTTTAAGCACTCTTCTCCACATCTGTCGTAAGTTTTTCTCTTATCCGGATCTGAGAGAGCCTCATACGCCGCACTGAGGTCCTGGAATTTTGTCGAAGCATCTGGTTCTCTGTACTAATACAATCACTGCGAAAGATGCAAGGCATTGGCCAAAATCTAAATTCGACGTTGGGAATTCAATCGCTATGGCACGTTTCACGGGAGTGGGTGATAGTTGTGTGAGTTTTAAAAAACACAGTAATGTTTCTTTTATTGTTATTATATTAACAACCAAGGAGACCAACGTACACGGCTTTCCTTGGTTCAAAAGCACGTTGGGGATCCTGGCGCTGAAATTGAATAAGATCGTTGGGTAGGAATTTGGGATCTCATGATTATGCATATAAGAGACCGTCCATATATCAGGAACTTTTTTTTGCAATACTTTATCCCTCCACGTGGCTCTACGTCGACGAAATCAGCCTTACCCATCCCGATCACACTCGTAATCAGCATATCAAAATATGTAACTACATGTAGGTTAAAAAACCGGAGGTAAGTTGTAGCAAAGCTTTTATCCAGCTTTTTGAACTCAAGTCTGCTTCTTCATTCTATTGTTGCCCTATTTTCAGGTCACTCTTGGAGTATTGAGTGTCAATTTAAACTATTCAACAGGTATTACCTATGACCGAATACCATCATTTGTATGATCAAGATATGCATTTTTTTAAGGATGTTACGTCCTTGATTATTATGGCAAGTTTGAGTGAAATCTGCCAACCAGTATGTTAACAACAGCTGAATACTATGTGTCTATATTTTTACAATGAGTGAAAATATTGAACAAACAATTAGTACCAAAATTTTGTGATTCGAAGGAAATTTCGTGATTTATTGAATACATTACAAAAGGCTTATGGTAATTCAACACTAACAAAAACCCATGCGCATGAGCCCCACAGCCTCCAAGGTGAGTAGTAAAGTCGTCGAAGTCTAACACCATTATGAACTTCTGACGACAAGCTTAGGAGAAGATAACATAGAAAAACTGAGGGAAACTGTATTCGAAAACTATCATTCCCGCTTGAGAGAGCTGGCACATGATTTTTGCAAGTCCCATGAATCCGTTTCGGCGCAAGGCTAATAACCTTGCCCGTAAAAATAAATTATTATAGAAAATTTAACAAGCCTCTAGACTTGCTAAATAAGGTCAAGACCGGATCCCGGTTGTAGTGCCGATGATGATGATGAATCCTCTCGTTCGTTTTTGATCAAGAATTTGGGCATGAGACGTATCACCACGAGGCTCATTTCAAAACGCCTGAATTTTCTTCAAAAACGCAGTATATTTATATATATTTTCTTGGCGAAACAGGATTTTCTTTTTCTGCAAATGTGGTCGTTTTTCCGCAACTTCTGCCTTCAGTTGGTCAAGTAATGATGCGTAGTATGCTCCTGTAATGGGTTTTCCTTTTTGAAGATAATCGATTAAGACAATTCTATGACTATCCCAAAAAACAGCTGAAAAAACTTTCACTTTCCCAGCTGAAAAAAAAGTTTTTGCTTTTTTTGGAGCCGATTCCCTCTTTGCAGCCCACTGTTTTGACTGTATTTTTGTTTCGGTCGTAGTATAATGGTGTATTCAAGTTCCATCGACAGTAATTAATCGGCGCCAAAACTCGGATTTATTGCGCCTAAATTGCACCAACAGAGCCTGTTGAAAATGTTCACTCGAACACGTTTTTGGTCTAACGTGAGCAAACTCGGCGCGGACAGCTTTCTCATGCCTAAATCTTGATTTTATATTTGACAAACACGTTCTTTGGACGTTTTCATAGTCTCTGCTATCTCTCGCACTTTAATTCGGCGGTCGTCTAGCACCATTTGGTGAACTTTCGCGATGTTATCACCAGTTGTTGCAGTTTTTGGGCGTAAGGAACGTTCATCGTCTCCCAAGCTCTTACGGCCACGTTTAAATTTAGCTGCCCAAAATTTCACGGTGGTAAATGATGGTGCAGAGTCCCCATACACAGAGTCAAACTCATCTTTGTTTTGCGTAGGCGTATTGCATTTCAAAAAGAACAATTTAATGACAGCTCGATACTCAATTTTATCCATTTTCACAAAAACACACATCGACTCACTCAAACGACTGTGAAATAAAAACTACGCGCCCAGAATGATTGAAATTTTGGCAAATAACTGGCAAAAGATGGACAACTACATTCACTACCTTTTATTGACGCGTGCCGGTATTTTCACGTTGAGGTCGGAAACTTTTCTGCCCACCTCGTATATAGGAGAAGAAGTTGGGCAGGAGTAAAGTATTTCTCGGCTCTAAAAAGATAGTTCTGTTTTCTTGGGGCAGATCTGGCGATGTTCAACAAGTGTTTATGCCACGATACATTTCTCACAGACCGTGACGCCGAGCAATTTCAAGCTTTCCCCAAATTCGGGGGCCTGGCCATTCATCGTCAGTTGTGGAACCGATGATCCACTTTCCGTTAGTGACCGACAGCGAGACACTAGTCACAAATTCAAAGGATAAAGCTAATGTGTTCGCGAATTCAAACCTCGATGCCAGTCTTTTGGAGCCACTTGTGATTGCACCAGTACAGTCTTCGATACGGGTTGTGCAGTTTCACCCGCGTACTATTCAACGCATTCTACGTGGACTGGACTGTAGGAAGGCAACCGGGCCGGATGGAATGCCAGCAATAGTCCTTAAGAACTGTGTTCAAGAACTATCGCTGGTTCTTGACCGACTCTTTCGCTCATCTTATGCACTGAGAACATTTCATACCAGCTGGAAAATCGTTCGAGTTCAGCCAATCCCAAAGAGGGGAAAAAAGAAAAAAGTGTCTCCGCAAAATTACCGACCGATATCATTACTGTCTATGTTATCTAAGCTGATGGAAAAGGTCATCAATTTTTGTTTTATTACACTTCTTGCGGGAGAGGTGAACCTTTAGAAAGAAGAACTGCAACAGTTATTTGGTGGCATCTCGGAGCGCTCTGTCGGCGCTATAGGCTCGCCTCTTCCGAGAGAAGTATTATAAAAAAAAAGATGAAAATTATCGCCCTGCCAATTAAGTTCATTATAGAGCCATGTTGGAAGACTATTTTTGAGGATCTCAGAATTAATATCGAACATGCAATTGTCGACATTCCGGACGGTATGTTTGGACGAGAAGGGCAAAATCGACTCCAAAGAATTGATCGGTGCAAACGTTCTTAACACCTTGTGTTCACTAAATTTCAAGTGATCTTCTGAGACGTACCATGCACGATAGGAAAGAGATAGAGATATGAGGTGTTGTGCATATGACTAGTACTAGTCTTGAACTACAAAAGAACATGTTTTATTTTAATTTTACGATACAAAATGGCGGCACAGCAGCACATGCAAGGAAAAAAAAACATTTCGGACGGACGACATGGCCGCACCGCTACAGGTCTCAATTTTTAATCTGGATCAAAAAACCAAAAAGTTTCTTAAAATATAGTCCAAAATCTAGTAAACATGGTAGGGTTTTTTTCGAAAAATTGATTTAAAAAAAAAGATGTTAATTTGACTTTTTGTTTTTTTTTTGTTTTTTGAAATTGATCGAAAATCGGTTATAAAATCTATACAAATCAATTTAACCAAAAAATCCTACGATGCCCACTAGGAAATATTGTTTTAAAGTTGCAGTTAAAATTTCAAGTCATTCGGATAAAAATTGAAGGAGCCCATTTTGAAAAGCATGGAGTCGAGATATTTGAAGTTAAACTTTTGTAGTTTTAACGGTAGTAGTAGTTTCAACGGACTTTCTACAAACTACTGTTTGCTCGGGATTGAAATTGGGGTAGGAGAGACGTCTATTAGTCTAAATTAAAATCTGGAAACTGATATGTGTCGGAATAATTCATATAAAGAATAATAAATACTCCGAGCACTCAAAAAACCGCTCAATTTACTTCATGGCTACGCTCAAAAAAACGACTTTGCCCCACTTCAAGTATCTCCCCCTCAGAACCGATTGAAGTTTACTTTCAACGTAAATTGATGCGCATTCTCAGATTGACAGGTATCGCGCAGGGGAACACCTGCATTAATTTGATGGGAGACAGATATGACACCATCAAGAACCACTTGGATTGAAGGGCCAAAAAGATAGTCTCTTATCCATTAGATCAGGGAATTGTCCACTCCATATGAATACAATATTGACAAAAGGACTGGATGCCAAACTCTGTCGAAGGCTTTCGAGATATCCAGTGCAATAATCTTGCTTTCGGCGAAGAAGTGGATGGAAAGACTCCACTTTTCGGTAAGGTACGCCATCAAATCTCCTGTGGACCTGTTGCTACGAAAGCTATACTGCCGGTCATTTGATTCCAGATATTTCGAAAGTTGACGGTTAATCAGTGATTCCATTACCTTCGAGAGAATAGAAGTTAGTGCTATGGGTCGATAAGAAGAGAAGGATGATTTGTCGGCGGTTTGGGAATTCGCTGAATGTTCATTGACTTCTACCTATTTGGGAAACGGCCAGTAGAGTAAGGCAAATGGAAGAGGTTCCGCAGGGGTTTAGAGAGTGAAGAGGAACATCTCTTCAAGAGAATTGGGGGAATGCCACCCGGACCAGTGGATTTGTTTGCGTTTAGCTCCTTGAGTGCTCGGGCAACAGTACGCGTTCGGAAGCGACTCTGGCTCATGGTGTCCTGCTTGTCCTCAAGTTGAGCCGGAACTGATGTAGTACCACGTAGCGTTAAGTTGGCTGCAAAACGTACAGCAAGTAGATTCGCCTTCCTATTGCACTGGTGACTGGTCTGTCATCCACTATTAGCGAAGGAATGGATGAGGAGCCCGAGTTTTGGATGTTCTTCACCAATGCCCAGAAGTTTCTACTACATGTGGGAGAGTATAGATTTTTTGTCTCAGTCAACATCGTTATTGAGGAAGAATAACGACCAATTTAACTTCCCAAAAAAGTCGTTAAGACCTTCCCAGTTGGATTTCTCGTAGAACCATACTATTCTTTTGGGAGCTTTGTCATTAACGTTACTGTTGGTTAGAGCAAATTTAACTGACACGACACAGTGGTCTAAAGTGCCCAAGGGCGAACAAAACTTCAATCGTGTATTTGTTTGGGTGAGGTGAGAAACAGGTCCAATGTGTTGGCGAAATGACCATCTATGTCTGGTACCCGAGTCGCCGCACTGACGAGTTGAGTTAAACTATTTGAATCAGCAAAGAGCTGCACCCTTCAGGTGTTATGTGTCCGGAGTGATGAAGCCACTGAGAGTTATGCACATTAAAACCACCCGCAATAACGATTTCAGTGTGTGGTATAGCGTCAAATTCCTATCGATAGAATCAGACAGAGCATCAAATTTGTTAAAGGATGCGTTTCTATCCAAGTTTGGAATTCTGTATAGAAACCAGTAATGTATGATATGCTTACGAACGTGAAGTTTTAGCCACGAGTAATTAAATTCTGGATTGGAGCAGAGCCCATATTGTGACAGAATCTGATAACCAATATCACTTCGTGTGTATGTGGCTAGACCACGATGTGGAAAGAACAAAGTTACTAAGTTATAACGGGGTATAATCAAATCAGAAATATCTGTATCAGTTATTACCTGAGTCTCGCTAAGTGCAAGGATTACTGGTTTCTGGTTACAGACGTGGGCAGACACAGAGGACAAATTGCATCTTAGGCCACGGATGTTGCAAAGATCGACGTGAAATTCCCGTTCTATTGAAATGGCGCCTCAGAAAACCCATAATGCCTCAGAAAAGGATGCAAGTTGGACCAGGGGATAGATAAGCGAAAGCAACCACCACAGGTGTTATGCCCTTGTAGTAGGTGCCCCACTATAACCGTGCCGAAATCCAGATCATATCCTTTTCGTGACGAATATTAGGCATTCAAAACACCAAAAACCCTCCAAAGATTATAAATCAAGCGAGAGCGTCGATGCCCGAGGGACGAAAAAGAGGAAAAACCGACACAAGGATAGGAAAGGGTATGATCCTGATGTGGAAGACCAAAAACGCCGATTTTAACGATTTTTTTTTTTAAAAAAGAATGTAATATATATTTTTGCAAATTTGAGCATTTATTGTGCATACATGGGGGGTTGGGAGGGAACAAACAGGGCTAAGTCTCTGCTTTCAACCTGGCGAAGGCCAGGACGATCCTTGTCCCTGTTCAATTCAAGTTGACATGCAGTCTCCACGTGACACCCCTGGATAGCTACTTCGACACCGGTCAAGTAGTGAACCAATGCATGCAGCGACATCCTGAGAAAGGTTGGCGAAAGGCTAATAACCTTGCCCGGAAAAACGAATTATTATGGACAATTTAACAAGTCGCGGATATGGACCGGCTGATTCGTTTACTAGGAATTTTGCTAGATTGGGATAATGTATTTCTGGATTAATTGGATGATTATGGGGAGTTGGGTGCAGGGACGATAAGCGAACATTTGATTCGTTTATCGCGAATATTCAATTTAGATTATTGTTTTTTGAATTTTAGTTAAGGATTATGGTATTTGGATGTATGTGTGGGGGAAGGAGATGGTAGGGCTTTTCATGGATACCGGTGGAGAGACTTGCTATATAGGGCCAAGACCGAATGCTGCCTGTAGTGCCGACGATGATGATGATTATGCATATATAGAAGTGTTTAAATTAATTTTTCTTTAAATTGTATGCATAAACAAGCAAGTTGTAAGTAAAAGACATCAGCGTAATAAAAATATATATAAATATATGAAAGATATGATGAAGTCAACGCAGAAAGATACGCGACAATTCGGAAACAGACAACGAGACTTTTCAAACGCAAAAAACGCGAATGAGAGAAGACTCGGATCGAATAAATCCTAGAAAATGCCAGAGCAAAGAATATTAGAGGGATATATGCCGGCATAAATTCTATTAGAAATAGCTACCGAGGGAGAGCCAAAATAATCCGAGACACAAACGGCTGTCTTGTGACAGAAATAAACAATACCGTGACAAGATGGAAGCAGTATTTTGAAAACCTGTTCAATGTACGCACTCATCACACACAAATAAACGCACCAGACGTACATATAGCCGATCCCCAGATTCCTCTTTCAACGAAGTTAGGCGCAATAAACGGATTGAAAAACAAGAAGGCTCTCGGAGTCGACTGCATACCGGCAGAGCTTGTGATGCATGGAGGAGAGGCAACCGCTCGAAAGATCTTCCAACTGATTAAAACAATATGGGATAAGGAAGTCATTTCGGAAGAATGGAAAATCTCAATAGTCGTCCCCATTTTCAAAAAAGGTGACAGATCTGACTGCGAAAACTACAGAGCAATATCATTGCTCCCAACCACATACAAAATACTAACAAATGTCATACTGGCGAAAATCACACCGTACGCTGAAGACATATTGGGAGACTACCAATGCGGATTCCGTAGGAACCGGTCAACAAGCGTCCAAATGTTCACAATAAGGCAACTACTGGAAAAGAAGTGGGAATACGGAGAGATGGTTTACCAACTGTTCGTTGACTTCAAAAAAGCCTACGACTCAGTCGACTCAGTATTGTAGTTGAGCTGGGAATCCCGAAAAAATATGCTCTTCTCATTCAAATTTGCATGTATGAAAACAAAGGGCGAGTTAGAATAGACCAGATAGAAACCACCTCATAGAACCATTTAAAATCCGGGACGGACTAAAACAGAGCGATGGCCTCTCACCATGTCTCTTTAACCTTGTCCTCGAGTATATCATCAGAAAGGTACAAGACGACAACATGGGCGGATTATCCCTGAACGGGGTTACACAAAAGCTCGCATATGCGGATGACATCGCCGTTTTGGGCGATAATCTAGAAACTGTAAGTAAAACAGTGAAATCATCAAGCAAGTGGCGGAAGAGGCGGGCCTAGAAATAAATGAAGACAAAACGAAATACATGATTATGGCGAGAGCAGGTGGAACTCAGGGAATACATATAACCGTCAGAGGCAAGATATTTGAAAAAGTTATAGAATTTAAATATCTGGGAACGATACTGACGGCCAGTAACGAAATGTCGAAGGAAATTAACAAAAGACTACACTCCGGCAACGCTAATTGGCATGCAGTTAGTAAAGTGTTAACATCCAAACTGCTAGCACGGAATATAAAGTTCCGGGTCTATAGAACCATAATCATGCCGATTGTTCTATACGGATGCGAAACATGGGCTCGCACAAAACGGGAAGAAAACAAAATCCGCGTCTTCGAGAATAAAGTCCTAAGGGGTATCTTTGGAGGTAAATATGACGAGGAGGCAGGACAATGGAGGAAACTCCACAACAACGAATTGGAAGAGCTATACCGCAAACCTCCAATAGTGAGAGTAATCAAGTCGCGAAGATTAAGATGGGTCGGACACGTAGCGCGAATGGGCAACGATAGGGCCGTGCGTCGGATTCTTGACGGTAGACCAACGAGAAAGAGACCGACAGGGCGGCCGCGACGGAGATCGGAGGACAATGTTAGGTTGGACCTCGAGGAGATCGGGTCGGATGGTCGAACGTGGAAGGAGAGCGCACGGGACAGGGAACGATGGCGTAGTCGAGTCGGTGAGGTCATGAACTTCCGGGTTCCTACAGGCCAATAAATAGTATAGTATAGGTCGGGTGAAACCAAGATTAATTTGTTTGGTCCCGATATGGAAAAATGTACGTCAGACGACCAATGAACGCAGAATTCGATCCAAAGTATACGAAAAAGACAGTGAAACATGGTGGAGGCAATTTAATGATTTGGGGGTGCTTTTCCGCATGTGGTGTTGGTCCAATTTTTCTTATAAAGGACAAAATGAGTTCTAAAGGTTATGTAGAAATCTTAAACACCGTTAGGCTACCATTTTCTGAAGAGGACATGCCTATTAAATGGGAGTTTATGCAGGATAATGACCTCAAGCACACCTTAAAATTGGCTAAAGAATGGTTTCTTTAAAACAAAGTCGATGTTATGAAGTGCCCATCGCAGTCCCCTGATCTTAACCCAATAGAACACCTATGGGACATTCTTAAGCGCAAGATCGGAGACTGCAAAGCCAAGGTTCCATTAAGGAAGAACTTTGGTCCAAAATAAAAGATTAATGGTACTAAATTGTGAATAACTACTCCCCAGTGAACTACAATCCCCAGTGAATATATAAATAAGGCTCTTAGTGATACTAGAAACTGCCAGGGCCGAAACAGAAAAACCCTTGAAAGTTACATCCCGAAGTGGCCGAAATCTATTTTCATCAGAAATACGATGATTTATTGACCTGCCCAAACCAGTGATAGGAACGTGAACTGTTTCTATTTGTTTCCAGTCACACAAAGCTGTTTATTAGCCTATAATTATTCAGATGCCAGCGAAAGGAGTGAACTTTTGCAGCAGCGTTTGATCGTCAATGGAATACCATCCATGCACGGTGGCCCTGATTGACAGAGTAGTAAGAAAATCAAAGTAAATACTATTAAATCGAAGTAAATAGCAATCACTCGGATAGGTAACTTACATCACAATACCGTCGTCCACCAAGTACCCAGACCTCTTTGATTGAAACAAGCAATCATTTCAGGGTCATCAGAAGCAACTCCCACCTCGTCCCTTGGTACTTTGTGCTCGCAACCATTCAAGCGATCACCGGTTGGCCGCCACAGTGAGGCGCTCGGTCCTCACACCAGACAAATACCAAAATCGAAAGCACACCTATAAATTCCCCAGTTGATAAGAAATTTGCAACATACGCACATGGGGCCTCAACAAATTCGGAACGTTCGGGAATACACAGATTTTGAACGTTGCCGAAACGGCCCCCGCACTCTTGTACAAGGTGCTACATTTCAACACCAACAAAACGAATACTTTCTTTGTCGTTGTCGTTGTCGTCTTGCTGTCATACAGATCTGAGGTTGAAATTAAAAACAATGTAGATAATCGAATCTAGACGCCGCATACTTGTTCCCATTTAGCGCTCATTCCTCTTTAACTCGCTCCACTATTTCCACTAACCACTCTTTTTATGGAGCAAAGAGGGCAAAGCCAAGTCACAAACTGAACACAGAAAAGTGATTTGTGTCGTTACTCTTTTTTTTGTTGTCTACTTGTTTAACTTTTTTGTTTTAATTGTTTTTTGTCATCCATGGCACTTTGTTTTTGTTGTTTGGATTTGACATTCCTACAATTACCTGTTCCTATGACGTTGAGCTCCTCGTAGTTAGATTGCACTCTGAGGAAAGGAGTTGGTGCCATTTTTTTGGACGACGACATTTTCCGCATATAAAAAGAACGTATCTCACTATCCACCCCACACACGCACACAACACTCACTCACCGCACGACGGATAACAGCGATCAGACAAGTATGAATTTCGGTTCTAGATACACAATGATTGTCTGTTGATGGAGAGGAGGACGCTATGCAAAATATCTATCACACGACGCGGCGAATATAAATTTTGCGAAAAAAAAAAACGAAACAACAAAAAACCCGGCAACAACAACAAACTATGATTCAAACAAATAATAGACCTGTCGCGATGTAAAGTCAATGAAACAGAAAAGAAAATAACAACAATTACTATTATCCGGATACACAGTACACACTCTCGCAGCGAAGATCACGACGGCGTAGGCATGGAACGGAGAGAGTACTTTCCCGGAAGTACATATATACCGATACAGCAGCAGAAGCAGTAGAATCAGTAGCAAGACGTTCTCGACTTCGCGTCACTTTCTATCAACTAAAAAAAACTCAAAAAAAAAATTCGCTTTTTTCGGCAAATCGAGACGTTGATCATATGAGACGTCGCTCGTATATATAAACATATTATATACACAATATCATACATATATGTGCAACCATTAACTGCAGGAGAGCGTATATACAGCAACAACAAAAAATAATAATAAATATCAACAAAAAAAAAAAACAATTTCTTATATATGTATGTAAATTTTCGAGATGGAGGAGCACTTGTGATTCCACTGTGTCGGCTTTGAATTAAATAAAATAACGAAAAAATTAACAAACAATATGTGCACAAAAATTGTCTCTATTTTCTTTGCCGTTTGCTTCGTATTTGGTCGACTTATTTTTTGTTTCTCCTTGAATCGTTATTTTTTCTTAATTCCTTTTTTTTTTTGGTAAGTTTGTAACACGTTTTTTTCCAGTTGGCGTACGCGTTGCTGTGCCTATCATGGGCCGCGATTTTAATTTTCGCAATGCGGCTCGGATCGAATAAGAAATCGATGGTAATATTGTTGGTAATCAAGTTTTGTTAGATGCCACAACAATTTGAACACAAATGCACAAATTTAACGTTCGGGGAATGAAAATTTTATAGAAATGTTCGGAGCTCTATTATTTACAGAACATGCAAGTTGGATCTTTTTCACTCAGGCCTTCCTGCTGCTGCTGTCACACACCAACACACAGTAGCGAGTGTGGTTTCACATATGATCGTAGTGTATGAACGTCCCCAACTCGACAAACACATTGGTGAGTTGAAAAGATGCAAGATTCTCCGAATTCTCTCTTATTTTGTGCGCTGAATTGATAACCTGGAGACGTTTTGGTTGCTGCCAATGGTTGTATTTCGAATGCGGCGAATTCAGTGGTTGGTTGACGGATGTGGTTTTGAAACGAATGTGTGCGGCATTTCCCCTCTCGTGGAGCAGTTTCTTGTGTATTTAACAGAAATCCAAACGCTATAGGCAGTGAGTGGGAGCGCAATACGCTCCGGCGAAATAGCAACGCCAAGCCACATCTTGCAACGGCGGTGATCATGTGTGCCGGCGAATGCTATCAACTACACAGCCAAGCGACATGCTGCTTTATTCGTGGGTATCTGAAAACAATTTCGTTGTTTGAATCTGACGGTTGATTGCGAACATGTTGAATATTATTTGTATCCAGCCGCATTGGCATTTTGGTGAAATTTCGATTTACTCGATGGATTTGGAAGCTGTGGCATTAAAGGCAAAGAAATCTATAACAAATTGGTGAGGAGGCGATAGATATTCAATCAAAAACCACTAAAATTGTTGAACAACGTTATTTTATAAATTCTTAGGGATTGGCTTCGATTCTATTTGTCACTCAGTCCTCTTGCATTTGTCACTCATCTTAACACTTCGGAGGAGAAATTTCCTTAGTTTTCGAAAATCGAATCTACTGGTTTGTAAATGGGATAGCCGGCGTTTTCGAAAATGATGAGTGATCATGTTTTCGAAAATACCCCAGGTAGATTATTCGAAAAACACTCAAGGGGAAGAGTGTCTCTAGCACAATTAGAACTCGAATGGCATCCATTTCTCTTGGCGAATTTTGAAATGGAGCTATTTTGATTCTCGTTATGTTCGTTGTTTTAGTTCAAAGTCTAAAGAGAGCAAGTGCTTCGTAATTGCAAGAGTACTTCTTGAATATCTCAAAAGAGTTTATTTTGCGAATCGTTCAAGAGTTTTTTAAGTACCGATAAGTTCTTCCTCTCTTTGTCCTAATCAGATCTTTCATTGCGATCCACTTAGGGGAACAATTAAATACTTACGAGATTTTTATATTTCGTTATTTTAAAGTTATACGGCTGTAGATTAAATCTGTATCGGCTAATATTATTGCACAATATGTTAATTAACTAGTTAACACATCTGCAATCAATGAACATCGCAAAACAAAGAAAAATAACAATTTAGAGTGCCAGTGAATTAATTGATGACATTATGGGCGGGGCGGGTACTAAGCTCGTGAACTACCGCCAATCAGTGGTGTGGGTATTTGCACTAATTTCGAGGCGGTTAGTTTAATGGGGCTGTGGGGAGCGAGGTCATTGTGCCGGCGCACGACACGGGGTTCTACCTCGTCTCCACCAGTTCTAAAAGTTTCCGCCAAACCGAATTGTTACTGCGCTAAGGAATGCACACCAAGTAGACCATTCGCACCGTCACGAGCCATTAAGGAACAAGGAAAATGAATGAAACACCGGAAGTTTTATTCTCTAAATAAAAGCTGTGGGGGTTCTTAAAGCTCACCTGAAGAACCCCCCATATTCGCAACCCATATTTGCATCCCAATCACCAGCATACCTGAAACATTTCCTTTCTCAAGGACATTTAATGCATCCAACGCATTATCTGAAAATCCCTACAGAGACTTCTCACAGCATTCACGCATTTAATGCGTTATTCAAATTTCCTGTAAAGAATCCTTCACATCATACGGCATCATAAATCCCAAACCATTTGGCACCCCTGTCATCGTAAAATGCTATGTCGGACAGCTTGTTTATACAGCTGCAATAAACCGACCCGCGATTCGTTTGTCCAATCGACAAACAATTACCGCATCCCAAGCATTATCATCGAAACCGAATCCTCTAGCATTTCCTAGTATAAACAAGAACTCGGTTCCTACTGCAGTCTGAGTTTTTGTCTTTGTTTTTTTTTTCCTCGTTTCAGATTTCGTTTATCCTTTGCTAAATGCATCGATAAACACGGTGAGGGGTACAATCACATACACGCCACTGGACCAAAAAGATCGCTTTTCCTTAGTGGCCACACCCTTAAGAGAAAATTTTCTCTTCCTCCACCATATCTCACCCGTAATTGAGGATGGAATTCAAGTCAGAGTTCTATCCTCGTGGAGTCTTATTACAACCATCGTTCGCGGCGGTCGCGTCATCATCCGCCGTACCGAGTGCACCAGTACGCTGTGAGGCACAAAGGTTGTATCCCTTTGCAGAGTCGATTGGGTTTACTTTATTTTAAATTCATATCGATAAATAAGTATAAGCTCCCTTCGTTCCGTTTAATGTGAATATTTCCATTGGTCTAAAATTTACATTAACGAATAAAATTAAAGTGAAATAAAAGAATATTTAGTTACCACAGTGTGTTTTAAATTCTCGGACTTACAGCGTCTACTTCTTTTGACTGTGAACATTTTGCCGCGGCGTTCGGTGTGTGACAATTTCCAATTTGTTAATCGGTGGAACCTTGTTTTATTGACGGTGGGACGGAGTAGAACCCCGTGTCGTACGCCGGCACACGACTTCGCACCCCACAAAACCACTACTGTTGTTGACAATGTTGAACTTGATGCACATTAATATTAACACTAATTTAGATAACGTATTTCCTTTAGAGTGGCGCAAGGCTAATGACCTTGCCCAGAAAAAATAAATCATTATGGAAAATTTAACAAGCCTCAGGACTCGCTAAATAAGGCCAAGACCGGTTCCCGGGTGTAGTGCCGATGATGATGATGATGATTTCCTTTAGAGTATCGTCTATGAAATGTATGTTTAAACAATATCCTCCGTAATCAACTAAACGACAAACCACCACTCGACTTAATGGATAATGAACAAAATTACGTACAGCGATTTCCGAGTAATTCGGATTTATTTCGCCCACGACTCCGAATATATATATCGCGTCCCCGTGTGCACCGGGGAGCGGGAGATAGCACGACCAGCGTGGTCGGCGGATGGTAAACGACTCAGCGATAAACGGCTCGTGCAGAGCCGACTCGCTAATGGGGTGAGTTTCCCCGAGAGAGAAAGTGTTCCTCTCCACTAAGGAAACGTTTTACCTACCACAAGAGAGGCGTAAAGTCTCTCTTTGTGGAACAGAAAACCAGATCTCGTAATGGGGATCACGGTAGTATGTGTGCATGGGTGTTTGGCGGATTTGTCGTTGGTCGAAGGTTGATGTTGGAGTGTTCCAGCGAACACTATTTACCGCAGAAAAACAAAACGAAACCAGAGCGAATGATGTGCTCTGCCAGCACTGTCGACAAATGAAACACCAGTTTTTCTTTTATCAAGCACTCCTTTAATTTATTGTTTTTTTATTTACTTTTACACACGTCTTATTATTTTCTTTCATTTGCCTTATGTTTTGTCTATTTTCGCACACATCACGTTTATCTATTTCAATCAATAATTTCTAGTCTGTGGTTACTCCTAACACACGCGACGTACTGTCGTTTCCTTTTGGGGTACTCCCGCGAGATTCTGAATGACGACTATTTGCTTGGCGCGGACTACCTCCCCGTTTGGGTTCTCTATATCGACTCCTCAATTCGACTGTTCCCCAAAGATCTTCCGGTTCGACTCTTTATTCCAGACTAATTGTCCCTATCCAAAAAATATCCCATTCTAAGTCATTCCTCGCCTCTGCAAAAGAAAATCTTTCATCCTGTCTGCTAAGAGATTTTCCCATCGTATCTGTTAGCAGCATAAAATTTCCCTTTGCATCTCAAAAGGAGAATTTCCCATCGGATCTGAAAAAGGAGAAAACTTCCTCGTGATCATTATCATTACATTCGTTGCTGGTGGTCGGTATCTTTTTTTTTCTTTTATTTGCAGATCAGATGCCGCCGCTTATTCTCCGATCTTTCACTGGTTTTGTTTAACCAACACATCTGACATGAAGAAAAGGGTGCCATGCAATTCAGATGGGATAGGAACCATGGAATGTAATTCTTTTGCTTGTCTTTCACTCATAAACATCTATCTGGGATAGTGTTTGGAGTTTATGGCTCTATGGCTGCTAATCAGCGGCGCAACGAATCGTTTTGTTTGCGTAAGTGTGCCTTCGCATTAGATCATGCGAGGGATTTAGGTGCTAATTGCATTTAGCTACCCGAGAATGTATCCCTTGTTCGGTTTACTTACCGACATTGTATTTCGTGGAAACATCGTGCAGATGTTCAGGATTGAAGATTGTGCATTGCTGGGATGGGATACATTTCTGCCTTTTCAATTGTTTTTGAATATGATGGATGAATGCGTTGCAATCCTCACTTAACCTTTGTTTCAGGTATGATGTATGAAACGTTGAACTCAATATTGGAAGCTTTTGGAACGTTAAGTTCCTTGCTTTTTGGTATCGGGTTCAACGTTGTTGCTTGTTTCAGGAATGGCCATGACTCTTGGGACACGTGTAATGAATACAGGTAAGTATGTTCCTTGGCGGAAGGGCATCTCAACCTATAGCTGGTTGTGGTGGTTCGTGGAACCGGTACAGGTGATCGTGAGTATCATAATATTCACCACACGGGCGAAGGCGATGGATAAACGAAGTAGACAGGCGGTAAGGACAAAGGGACCATGTAGATCGTTGGTAGTACACATGTATGTGTGTACATGGGTTCTTTCATGGCACAAACCATGAGAACGAACCAGAAACGACGAAAAGGACATAGGGTGAATCCACGAGATGTGAGTTCGGTAAAGCAAACAAACCGAATCTCCTTGGATGCTAATTG
Organism: Microdon myrmicae; assembly: GCA_963931805.1. Classification (NCBI taxonomy): domain Eukaryota; kingdom Metazoa; phylum Arthropoda; class Insecta; order Diptera; family Syrphidae; genus Microdon; species Microdon myrmicae. The sequence continues at coordinate 71,342,489 of OZ007496.1, forward strand.
GGTTTCTGTTTGCTCATGCCGCTGCTGATGAGAAGCAAATCCCGAAATATGAGAAGACAAAGGGAACGCTTAGGTCTTTGTCTAAGATGTGCATTGCGGCTAAATAAATAGGCGGCAATGCAATGTGGAAATGCGCTAATTGGTTTTAGCTTGATTACCCGGAAATGGTGTTTATGGCATCGATGGTAAGGGTAGGTATTCAATTCCTATTTGCATTTGCCTGTGCTGTAGGATTTAATTGATGCCTTAAGACGCGAGATGCTTATATTTGTTTTGGTCCCTTGGGTATAGGTCGACAGCCAATGTGTATGTATGCTGATTTATTACACACTTGGTGAGGACGGGCAATAGGCGACGCAATGTTTATGATCCCTGTTATGATGGTTACATTGTATGTAAACGAAATCATTTTGTTTTCAGGAATTCGTCTAGGGGAATTTGGCTGGCACTGAAGGTGCCGAATTGGTTTTGGGATTCCAGATAAGTTAGAAATATTTATACAGGGAATTTGTATGTGAAGAGATGCATGAAAGGTAAGGATTCTTTTACAGGGACTTTTAGATTATAAAATTGATCTATTTATAAGAGCCGTGAAATCAATTTGCTATTTCAAATTTTATTTTTTCACGAATGACAACCGTTCCTTCACTTCTCCCCTGACTTTTCGTTTTTCATTCCCGGTGACACTTCTCTCACTAGCGACTTATCGTTTTTACGATTAGTTCGTCCCGAACTAAGTTCACTGGTCCTCTGGGTTAACAAAAGTTGCCAGTCGGTCACGATGTACCACTTTCATCTTGGTGTACGGTCTTCGCTGAATCCTATGTCGGTCAGTGTTCGATGGTGGAAGTTCTTGACCTTCTTCCAAATTTTCTAATGCTCTCCTTCTCGCGTCAGCTCTACCCTGCCGCAATTCTTCCCCTTCCCCACGACGGAATTCCTCTTGCATTTTAGGGATCTCATGGAATAGTATAAGAGAAAATGCATGTGCACATCCTTCTGGAGTTTGCACAATACGTAAGCGATCTAGGTCTTCATCTTTAATTACTCGCATAGTACCCAACTGGTAGTTCTGCATCGTTTCAAATAACTGGAGAAGTTTGTTCTTTCGAGCTGACAGTAAACACCAGCGTGCGTCGTAGTAATAGATTTTCCATAGATCGTCGCATGTTAATTCTGGTTTCCCATATTCTTTTCCATAGAACACAATGAACGGCACCTCTAGCTGTTGATTACGCATAAAATCTAGAGCTTGCTTGATCTTTCCCACTGTATGTGGTGGCTTACGATAGCTGTATCGACCGCCAGCATCAGCTGATTTGTTCGGAAACAGTTGATTTACAAAATGCCTGTTTGTAAATCCATTCAGCTTCAGCTTGTAGTTCCTTGGATCCCTCTGGAACAGGCGTAACCGGAACTTCGCGCAATTGCATTCCCTCAGGAATGTGCGTTTTATGGATTTCATTGTCTAAATCCTTAAAGTGACCTCTTTTCAATTCACTAGGTTCGTATATTTCAAAAATAGTCTTTCGGGTAGATATCTTTTTGGTTGATGTCTTGGGTCGTTTTTCACGTCGCCCAATACCGTCTTCCTCTTCGTAGTCATCACCTTCCGATTCGGGTTTACATCCGTCCTCGTCATAGTTAGTGAAATCTTTATAGTTGAAATCTACACCGAGAATGTTCTGACCTTTTTGCAATGACGCATCAGTGAATAGAAGTGGTCTTTTCTTCTTCTTCTCAGCAATTGGCCTTCCTTTGTCGTCTACAATACAATCATCAGCATTAGATTCCGATTCCTCATCATCATCGAATGCGGTTTAGGAATATTTCAATGTTATTGTACGTATCGTTTGGAATGATGCTTGTTGTTTATCTATACGGAAATGATTTAGAGTACAATGGTTCATGTTATCTTTTGTTTTTGGTTTAGGAATATTTCAATGTTTGTTTGGTGTACAATGGGTCATCTTAGGATTGTTAACTATCTTATCTTTTAGGAGTGTTAACTCGTGCAAGGAGAGTACACAGGGCAGGGAACAACGGCGCAGCCGGGTCGGTGAGGTAATGAACTTCCGGGTTCCTATAGACCTGTGCGGGTTCTCTATATCACACGGAGAACCAACCCACAATTCTAACCAACCTCGACCGCTAACAGCGCGTCACCCTACCCTAACCTGTAAACATGCAAAAACAAATCCCGATCTGCAAGCGCACCCACCCCGAAGTTGCAAGAATCCATCTCCCAATCTGCAATGAAAGGCATTTCCCAACACTCCCAACAGAATACAATTCAATAGAATATATTCTAAATCATCTCTTACATCATCCCACATATAATTTTTCCCAAAATTGCTTCGGTCAATTTTTCATCTAAACCATATTCCCTCCTTGCCATCAGCAATCTTAATTTCCCCGAAATTCATATGCCGTAATGAAACGCATATTCAAATCCATAACGGAACATTAACCATCACCACCAACGATACCGAGTCGCATACGTTTCCCCGAAATTACTTCGGTTAATGCCTTTCCATAACGGAAATGTGTGCCTGTATTTATGTTCTACAAGCATGGGTTCGAAGAGAAAAAGGTATAAAATTTATTAATAAACGCACTATGCTACCTCAATAGTTAACAATTTTTTTTATTACTCAAGCTTTTCTTACGCCGTAAGTTTAAAATTCTAATTATTATTTCTAGAATGTTATTGTAAGCTATAGTAAACGAATAAAACACATCTGCTGACTGCTGTTAACCGTAGAAATTTCCATTAAAAGGACACGCAGATAGTGACAGATGAGCCTGTCGAAATGAGTCATGTTCATTTTCTAGTGGCGTCACCTATTGAATAATACCGCGGCGTTTCAGCCCATGTGGATCTTCCCACATTCCCATTCCCCTTTAACATGCTTCTGGTGAAACAAACAGACGACGAACTTCGATGCTTAATTTCATTGACTTGACAAATATTCCTGGTTAACCCGGTGGTCTGATGTCCCCTGATACTGTTTTATGACGAGTCTATAGCGTTTGCAACCATATTGAAGAATGTGTGATTCGAACCGATGCCATGATGGTTAGAATTACTTATCGATTGAACCAATGCTCAACACATCAGGCCACTGCCGCGTGTACGAGTTCGATTTCTAAACTGAAGTATTTGAGATAATAAGACTGAAAATTGATGAATTAACGGTGGTTTTGCGTTTCAATCGTGTCTACCTTAATCTTTTCGATCCCCACATGTGAGACAGGTTATCATTTTAACTTTTCGTTGGACACTATAGAAAATTCCAGTGGATTAATTTATGTAATGTAAATTTGTTTTGTTGGCCATAACATGTTTGTCTCAATGTTCGAGGAGAAAATTCAAAAATACATTCCAATTGGACAATTCTTCTGCGACCTGTAGAGAGTAACGATGATTTTGAAGGTGTATCTGACGAACCAATATTACAACCGAAGATAAATAAAACAAGCGTCACCCTCATGACTGTTCCAAGACATATGACAACGGTCCGATTATTCTGAATACAGATCTATGATAATGGTTCTGTAACCCCCGCTCAGATCACCGAGGTCCTTTGACGCTGCCGGTATTTCCGTATTTCCTGTTGTATGTTGTTGCACAAACGCGGCGCTTCCTCGCGACCGAGGAAAGAGCGTGGAACGCTGAGTTTCGTGAATAATACAGCCTAGATAACCTTTTAAATTTTCACTTTATTTATTTATTTATAACATACATTTATAATATCCGCTCGTTGGAACGTTCTTCACAAAACGAATTATCTAATCCAGGGATGAGCAAAACGCGGCCCGCGGAACATGTTTATGCGGCCCGCCAAGCCTTTCTAAAATTGAATTTATTTTATCTACTTTCTCCCATTCTTGTTCTTAAATATCATAATTTTATTATTAACTATTAATTCGTTATAGTTTTATAGTTTTGTAATTATCTGCATGTTGGGCAGCACTGTTTGTTTTCGTTACTGCCAGTTTTCGTTCGTTGTCGTTTGACAGTTCGTTGTTGAGTTTACAAAACTGTGTTTATCCTTTCGTTTGCTCTCGGTAAATTAAATTATTCGAATATTGAATCTTGTCGGTTTATTAAACATATCCAATAAAAGGAATTGTGAAAAATAAACATTTCGTGTATTTGTTTTATTTGTCGTCGCTCGTGTCCGGTAAATGCACCGGGCGTAAAAAAATTAATTATAATAAAGTGGTAGTACATGATAAACAGGAGCAATTTTTTGTGACGAGTTACTTACTTGTCAGCGACTTGTGTGCTTGTTTGTGTTTGCTTCTGTCACACAATCAGTCAGACTGGTGATTCTTAAAAGGCGTGAGCGCAATATTATTGTAAAAAGGTAATATTAGAGTTTTTTCATTAAAAATGTTGTTTTATTACATTTTTTTTTAACTTCCAAATTTTCAACCCATACTAGCATGTCGGAAAAGCAAACAAAAAAAAACGAAAGGTTGGGGCTGAGAACAGACATTTCCAAGAAAAGTGGAAATTTGATTATTTTTTCACTTTCTTTAGAGATAAAGCTGTATGCTTAATATGCTCAGAGGCTGTGTCGGCATTAAAAGAATATAACATAAAAAGACATTACGACACAAAACATGAACAACAATATAAAAACTTAACAGGACAACTAAGGATGGATAAGTTTAATTAAATGGAGAAAGCCGCGTGAAAACAACGGGATACTTTTAAAAATCAGGGTATTTTATCAAATACGGCAGTAAAGGCTAGTTTTGTTGTCAATCAAATACTAGCAAAAAAATTGAAACCCTTTGCGGATGGAGAGATGATAAAGGAATGTCTGACTGCTGTTGCAGAAATTGCATTTCCTGATAAAATAAATATTATTTCAAACATTAGATTTTCAAGATTCACCATTGCAAGGAGAATTGAAGACTTGTCCGAGAGCATAGCAACAACGCTTCGTGAACGAATTGCAAAATTCGAATACTGTTCTTTGGCACTTGATGAGAGTTGTGATATTAGCGATACAGCACAACTGGCTATATTTGTACGTGGTATTGACACTAAATTTAATATCACGGAAGAATTGTGCTCACTAATTCCAATGCAAGGGACTACAACCGGCAAAGACCTGTACGATGAACTGAAGTCTGTGTTGGAAAAATTATCAATTTTATTCGAAAAGATTATTGGTATATCGACAGATGGAGCACGAGCAATGTCGAGCATGGAGGTAAGAGCATCGGGAAGGCTATTTCAAGACATTAAGAAGGTCACAGGACGGGAAATATTCGTTAACCACTGCATAATTCACCAGGAAAATGTGTGTGCGAAATGATTGAGTTTGCCAAATGTCACAGTACCAATAATTAAACTAATCAATTTTATAAAGTCGCGCGCGTTAAATCACCGTGAATTTAAAGAATTTCTGAAAGATTTAGAAACTGAATATGGAGACGTAGTTTTTAATACCGAAGTACGTTGGCTTAGTAGAGGTGCAATGCTAAAAAGAGTATACAACTTAAAAAGCGAAATACAATTGTTCCTGGATATGAAGGGATTTTGGTAATAAAGAATGGATGAGTGATTTTGGGTTTCTTATCGACATGACTCAGCATCTCAATGATCTTAATGTGGAACTTCAAGGCAAAGGACGGTTTATTAACAATTTGTATGATAAAATTCAGGGCTTTGAGCGCAAACTAAAATTATGGAAACAACATCTTTTGCAGAATAATGTGTCTCACTTTCCACATTTAGAAAAAGAAAACGTTACTACTTCTCAAAAATACGCAGCATGGTTTCAAAAGCATGGAATTAAACTTTTACGATGGCCAACTATGAGTTCAGACATAAACCCCAACCTGGCAAGGGCGGTTTACGATCAGGAAAAGCAAGAAATTGAAAACTTGGACCAACTCCCCTCCCACTGTGCTCTGACATTTAAGGGTACTCCAAAATCCCTTATTGTGCGCGCGTTTGTGTAAAAAAAAAGGAACCCAACGAGGAGGAGAACCAGCATCTGACACAAGACTCTGCAATTGGGCAGGAAATACCGAAGACAAGGATCGCAGCCAAGAATCTCAATCCAGTGCAGCGCTAACAAACCTATTACTATTTATAACTATTTATTGGCCTATAGAAACCCGGACGTCCATGACGTCACTGAGTCCTGTGCACTCTCCTTCCACGCTTGACCATCTAATCCGATCTCAAGGTCAAACCTTGCATTCTCCTCCCATCTCCGTCCGTTCGCCCTACCGGCCTCTTTCCCGTTGGTATTCCATCAAGAATTCTACGCCCGGTCCTATCGTTGCCCATTCTCGCCGCATGTCCGGTCCATCTTAATCTTCGCGACTTGACTACTCTCACTATTGTAGGTTTGCGGTATAGCTCTTCTAATTCGTGGCTATGGAGTTTCCTCCATTGAAATTGAATGGTTAAAATGTGACGGTGTTAAAGATTCTTGCTTTTTTGAATGTCATCCATATTTGAGTTTAATAGTAAAAATTGATTAAGAGAAAACTAAGTACCAAGTCATCCTGAGAAAGGATGGCACAAGGCTAATAACCTTGTCCGGAAAAAACGAATTATTATGGACATTTAAGATGTCTAGGATATGGATTGGATACCGGTGCAGAGACTTTGCTTATTGACGTAACCGTTTAAGTGGGAATGCACCTCGTCGCTCATGATGATCTTCGACACAAAATCGTCCTCTTCGTCCTCGACACAATTATTCCACGCTCTTGTCGAGTATAGCGCTCCATTGCTTGTCTGTTTGTATACTGCAGCTGTCTAGTTCACAAATGTCGAATATGATGGACATACGACGAATGAATTATAACATCTTCCGATAGGGTGATTCATTTTGCGCCACCCTGTACATACAATGTAATAATATTTCATTCTGTCATAATATAAGCTCTGCTTCAACCTGTTACTTAAATTCTCTTGGTTAAACTGCACTTTCCCAAAAATATCGTCATTTCCTTCGTCAGACTTCTGAACTTGGAGTGAAACGCATCCTTTAATAGATTTGATGTTCTATCCGATTCTACTGATGCGATCTTGAATCTAAACCTGCACACTGAGATCGTTATTATGGGTGATTTTATTGTGCATAATTATTAATTCTTGAAGGGCAATATGTCCAGCCATTTGCACTCAACTTACAAATGAGTCAGCACGGACCCTAGACGTAAGCAGTCATTCCGTCGACTTGTTTCTCCTATTATACCCAATCGAAGCTTCTTCGCTTTTGGCCACTGCAGAGTAATCAATCAAATTGGTTTTTGATGGTGTCAAATCTGCCTCTCGTTGAAGTAATGATGGTATTCCTCAAGGCTCCGCCACTCATCCACTCTCTTCCTCATTTTTTATATGATCTCATGTCCCATATCCGCAACCTAACACACACATTGCTGATGGTAGCAATTTAAGTTTATTTATTCGAACATATCCGATCAACCTCTTCGAATTATATTATAAATCAGCATGATATATTGAAATGTAGTATGTAGTATACTCGAATTTATGATGGTGTTCCCCAGAGCTTCGTACCCTTGTGGGGGTTCTCTATATTACATGGAGAACCAACCCACAATCCCTACCTAATTTTGACCGCTACCATCCCGTCACCTTAACCCTTATGCCAATGACCAACTTTACCGACAGTAATCATTTCGTCGCAATTTTACGATTGCTCGGCCTAATAGACGGATTTCGGTCCCATGTCTTAGATCATCTCCATTCAAACGTTTCTGAATGATAATTACGAAATTTCAATGAAAAAAAATTTTTTTTTTACTTTCAAATTGACATTTTAAAAAATCGAAATGGGTACCCGGTCATTGACATAAGGGTTAACCCAACCCCACATTCAAAACTTGCAAAGAATTCATTTCCCAATTCGCAATAGCAGATATTTCCAAATCTGTAATAGAATACATTTTCAAAATCTGCAATAGAATTCATTTCTAAACCTGCATAAAATACATTTTTGACCGGCTCCCATTCTACTTAAACTATTTTTCTCGCTTGCAACCAAACAGCATTTATTTTTCCCCGAAAACCATTCCGGCTCACTTCCTACTTAAACTATTTTTCTCACTTGCAACCAAACAGCATTTAGTTTTCCCAAAAACCATTTCAGTTCCCATTCTACTAAAACCATTTAAAATCATATCAATTTTTCTTACTGGCAAGTCACCAGCACGATGCGTTGTCTTTCCACGGAACAACCATCGCAACGGTCAAGACCCATGTTCTATTGTCTGACCGACAACCCATGACCATACTTGGCTATTCCCCCGAAACCGATTTGTCCGAATACACAGCAACAGAAGAATCTAATTCAGCCCGTACGGCAGAAATTTCCTGAAACAAACGTTTCTATGCAGGTATAGCAACACTTCTCCATGTTCCTAGTAAGTGGCAGTGAGTTTACTTAGCTATGACTCCACTGACACGACACGGTGAATGGATTTTCGCCTCCGTTCAGTCAGTCGAGTTTCATACACGGTAGAGTGCGCACCAGTCCGTGTTAAATATAAAGGTTATACAATCACCAGTTCATGCTAAATATAAAGGTAAAGCAAATTTTCCAACAATATCCGTGCGTTTTACTTCTCGTTTGACAAACAGTGTACGGTGGAACAATCGGTGGGTTTAAGTGAACCCGTGTCTTGCGAGACACACTACTTACACCCCCAAACACTCACCCACTATATTTCTCATATTTGGAAACCCCACCATGGTCTTCGAACCTCATTGTTAATCAGCAGGATGTAACCGAGTACTAGCCAATGCCGTGAAAACCCAGTACTGCCTTTTGTCGTCAAAGGCGAAACCTAATTCGTCTATAAACGGCGCTTGCACTGGCGAAGTCAAGGAAATGTCAATTCTCCGCATTCGCTTTTATTTGGCTCCTAATTGGAAAAAAGCGAGGCGAGGCGTAGTCTGTCAGGTCCTTTAGTCCCGTTTACATTTGACATTAGTTGTAAAGTGGAAACGATTGTTAGAGTCGCTTCTTTGACTGGATAGCGCACGTTTTGTTTAGCTCAGGGATCGATTCCCTTACGTGTCTGCTAATACGTAAACGAATTAGCTCTACTTTTACACAACTCTGGTACTTTCTTGGCCACTTTCCGATTTATCGATTGATTCATTGATTCGATATATTGCAGAATTCCGAGAGCGTTTTTGTAACGATTGCTATATCTTGCGCATAGCTTACAATCTTTATTCCTGGTGGTTTGTCATATATTATGCTCCACAGAAGCGATCCTATGGTACTCTACTGTGCCACTTAAACTTTCGGCATCTATCAACTCTGCAGCTTTCACATCTGTTTTCAGATTGCATATATTAAAAAAGGGAGTAGAAAAAAATTGGGAGGTTAAATTTAAACGAAATATAAGTTCACAGGACATAATTTGTGTGTTTTTTAAATTATTAGCAAAAAACATCCCGACGGTTCAAATGGTCCGCCCGTTATATTTTTGAAGCTCCAACAGTGATTTTCGGTATGTATGTGTATATTCGCTTTATGTTGCACTACTCGTGTGTGTTGTATTGTGAATAGTAGGCTTTATGAGATAAGTCTAACAGTCGACTAATATAGAGAGAAATATTTTCGAAAACTGTGGCTTCCTCAGCATTGCACTTGGTGGGAATATTTCGGTGATGGAATCCGAACAGTACGGGGAAGGAAGACTATAAAATCCAGGATTACTTGTCCACGGCGTTCTAGGTACTTTCAACGTATTTGTACGCCAATTGAAACAAGTACGTAATGTTGGCTATCAGATCTCGAGTAGGTGATGCCACTGCTGATGAGTTTACTCTCTAATATTTGAAGTTTTTACATCAAATTATAATAAGCCCAAAATATTCTCGACATTGGATGTACTGAGTTGTAAAAGACCTAAATAAAGGAAAAAATGAAGTAGGCGGTGATATTGAAAAATAATAAAAGATAAATAAAAAAAAGGGGAGAGTTCAGTGGAAAATGTCAACACAGTAGATGTTTAAAAATAAACAAAATGAAAAAATTGTATTTAAGTTTGACGGCGATTCGTAATTAGAGCACCACTGACACTTACCAGGCGTAATTGGAATATCGTAATCTTTTGTAAGTGAACCGTAATCCAGTCGCAATTGGGAAATCTTAAAAGTCAGTTGTACGTGAATTATAAGTCAGTTGTTTTCGGAAAATCATAACAGTCAATCGTAAGTAAAACGTAAGCCGGTCCCATTAAAAAAAATGTAACTTTTAGACCTAGGTGAATCGTAATAATGTAAAGTAAGAAGCCAGTTTACTATGGCAGGATCGCCATGTAGGAAAAAAAATTAAAATGTGCCTGATTCTTTTGGGTTAATTGTCCAGGATCGCAGGGGGTAGAGAGTGGAGAGTCCTAAAAGAGGGAGACAGTGAGAGAGAGAGAGAGAGACGTTTGCTCTTGACAGGTTAATGCAGAATCGCCACGTGAAGATAGCAGCGGATTAATGTTAAGTAAATGCAATCTTTCAAAGCTGGGGTTCAATAGGTCCACAAGTGTTAACTGGGATAGAATCTGTTAGAATAGAGATCACTGCTCGATTATTGGGCAGGGCATGAATGCCTTAAGTATATGATAAAAGTTAATGAGAGCCAAATCAATTGACAGGCCACGAATGCCAAAAACGAGATCCAAACAGTTTGTAGTCTGCTTGAATCTGATTTATTCTTCAAAAATGTTGTCCTCAAATACTATTTCTCCCATCAGCATTTCTGATGCATATCAATACTAAGTACCTCATATTTCGGGCTTTCAGCTTCAAAGCCTAATGCACATTGCAAAGCAAATCCACAATGAGTCACTTCTCAGATGACACGTTAATAGGTGAGTCTCATGCCTAGCGATATCGTATACCATACCTGACACATATCCATCGGAACACCCGGGAAATGAGTATTGTTATGTCACACTTTTCGTCTTTGCTTTGGCGTGTGCCGTCCGGTATTTTGTTTCAAGATCGTGGAAATTGAATTATCCGGTGTATAATATGGGAAAATGTGTTCCTGTTTTAATGAGTACACTGCAATAAATCGTGTTTATAATATTGTAAGAGTTAGTCGTAATTGGAATAACATAATGAGCGTAATTCAGCCGTAATTAGAATATCCAAACTGTCAGTTGTACGTGAATCGTAAGTCAATCGTAGCTGGAATATCGTGTCAGTTGTAAATGTATCGTAAGTCCTTCGTAATTGTGTGACGGCTCAGCACAGACCACATTCCTCCAAGCAGTCACCGCGAGTAAATGCTCACACCGAGAACGCTTTTTGACTAGTTAAGTCAAGCGCACTCTCGGCCACCCTCCAAAACAGGCGGAAGTCACGGGTGAATTGGCGTGGAGTCAACGCGGCACTACCTGGGTCTCGCTCACATGTAAAACAAAATGGACACCGGATTTTTCCCGCCAATTTCGTGTGACACAACCAAATTTGAGGACATTTGGCGGAATGACACTTCACTCGGAAATCACTCGCCTCCGAGACCGGATAACTTTACGAAGCCCGACATCTGGGCGCCTGCAGCCTATTAGACGCCAACAACGATTTCATGATCAAAACTCCATAATTGTATCGTAAGAGTCAGTTGAGATACTCGTTCACGAGATGATGAAAGAAATATTAATTTAAAAGCATTCCTGATGAAGGTATGTACTAGTTTGATCGGAAAAAGGATGACTAAAAGTAAACTAAATGGAAAAAAAGGGAGAAAGACAAAAGAAAATCTAGAAAAAAAGAAAGGAAATAAATTAAATAAAACACATGTAATATCCGTAATTTTATATGCTGAGGAACAATTCTGTTCAGTGTAACCCCGACTCTGGTGCGGCTGACGTCTACTTGCTCTCGGGCACCGAACAAACGCTTACTTCACTCTTCGTTGGGCAGTTGGTCTCTCTTTTTCCGGTGGTGAGCGTCAGGATTATTAATAGATATATAAGACCTTTTGTTAACATTATTATAATAAATAAAGATAAATAACCTTTTCATCATCATCATCGGCACTACAACCGGGATCCGGTCTTGGACTTATTTAGCAAATCTCGAGGCTTGTCTAATTTTCCAGAATAATTTATTTTTACGGGCAAGTTTATTAGTCTTGCGCCAATAAATAACTTTTTACACACTTAAAATTAGGTCGGATCAAATCGAAAGAAAAAGTAAATCAAGAAAGGGGAGAAAAAATGAATGAATAAATGAGAAACAAAGTAATTAAAGTGGAAACTCGTTTAGACATATCAAAATGAGTATTTTTTTTTCAGTGTTTTTGAAGGTAATTAAATAATCGTATCATTTTTAACTTTTAACATAATTTTATTTGAACTTTGAGTACAAAGACACATAATTTATTTATTTTTTTCGTTTTACAAAATGGCGGCTCAGTAACATTTTTCTTCAGGCAATTTTGGGACGAGGTCCAAAAGTACTGCACACAATATGCACACGAAGAATAAACCTATAAAATGATAAAAAAGTGTAAAATTCAAAACTAAGTTCGTTCTTTAATAAATTGTTCATATTTTATACTATTCTTTGAACAGTGTTCCTCCCAAAAAACTAGTTTATTTACACGAAATCTTTAAAACTTTAGGTACATGCTTCCGATAATGATATAGGAGATTTAAGCTGCCAATACAACTTATCAAAATTATCCGGAGCTTTTTTCGTTCGAGAAAATATGTTGTGAGTATAGCAACCGACAAATCCTCTACTCACCATATCCACTAGGGTGTACCCCAAGGCTTAGTCCTTGGTCCCATATTATTCACATTGTTTGTCGCAGATTTACCGTGTCTAGGTGAAAACATTCAGGTAGCTATGTTTGCCGATGATACGGCCATTTTCTCTTCGGGTGCCTTATTCACTAACGTCTACAGCTCTTTGCCTGCAGCTCTTGACAAACTAGCAGTAGATTACAGGAAATGGAAAATAAAAATAAATGGTAATAAAATACAAGCTGTCTGGTTTTCGAGATGTAGGAAACTCTGCTACCTACCAATAGGTTGCAAGTGTGGGGGTGGAAACGTGTAGGGGAGAACTAGTTTGAGAGCGGGAGAGGAGAGGTAGGATTGCTGGGTAGAGGGGTTATTGAAGGGAGGGGGCGAGGTTAGGACGGGTTTCTTCTGGGACGTCGTTTGAGAGCGGGAATGAAGAGGTTGAAATCGAAGGCGGTGGGGAAAGAGTTTTCCTGTCGTAACATACGCGAGATGGGTTCGTTAGCGCCATTAGAAGTGTGATGAGCGGGCAAGTAAAACAGTCGAGGGTTACGTACGTTACGGGGGTTTGTGTGAAATATTAAAGTGGGGAGCAGGCTTGGGCAATTGATTGAGCCTGACAGAAGCCGACGGACAAAGATGGTGTCGGCATGGGGTCTGCGCCCTTCAAGTGTGTTGAGATTGAATAAGGGAGCCGGCTTGTGTATGATGGTAGAGTCAGCGGATTTTCCCAGTTTAGTCCACGGAGGGCAAAGCGCAAGAAACGACGTTGAACGCCATCGATCCTGCGAATGTGAGACAATTGATACGGGGACCAGACCTGACTAGCATATTCGAGTAGAGGGCGGACAAAACTTGTGCAGATTGATCGGGCGACGTAGGGGTTTAGGAATTCCTTTGACCAGCGTTTGACATAGCCAAGGGCGGCGTTGGCCCTAAGGATTATGTCATCAATATGTGCCGTAAATTTGAGCTCCTCGCATAGGACGCCTAGGTCGCGAATCGACTCAACTTATGTTATCGGTTGGTTCAGTAAGAGATAGGAGCGTGGCTGGGTGGGGGAGTGCTTCCGAGAGAAGATGATTGTGTGACATTTGGCGATATTCAGTTCTAGGCAATTATTTTGGCACCAAGTCGAAAAGCTGTAAGGATCCAATTGGAAAAGTGAGGAGTCTAAGGGAGGGCGGACTGTCTTGAAAATTTTGGTATCATCCGCGTAAAGCGAGATGAAGGAGTGATTGATGTTTGAGCCTATGTCGTTTTTGGTTAGGATGAATAGGAAGGGACCGAGATGGCTGCCTTTGGGACACGAGGTTGGAAAAAAAGGATCGGAGAGGATGGATCTAAATCGCAGGCGGCAGGTTCGATAATTGAGATAGGATGAGATCCACTTAATCAACAGGCGTTCAAAACCGAGGAAAGATAACTTAAAGAGAATGAGATGGTGGGAGATTTTGTCGAAGGCCTTGCTAAAGTCGGTAGTGATTACATCGACCTCATCGCCGTTTTCTAGGACAAGGAGTGTGTGGGGTGTGAATTCAACAAGGTTGGTAGTGGTGGACCTGCCGGAGAGGAAGCCGTGCTGGTTGGGAGAGATGATGGATGTGCAGCGAAAACATAACGCATCATATAGAAAGCCTTCGAACAGTTTAGGAATGTGCGAAAGCTTAGCAATGGGACGATAATTGGATATATCGTTTTTTGGCCCTTGTTTATGTATGGGGGTTATGTAAGAGGATTTCCAAATGTCAGGGAATAGACCTTGTGCACGGGATAGATTGAAGATTGAAGCGAGCGGGAAAGAGAGAGAAGAGTTACATTTTTTTAAAAGGAAAGCGGGGAATCCGTCTGGGCCGAGACTGAAATCGTCTTTCAGTTGTTCAAGTTTTTCTATACCTTGGTGTTGTTGAATGTGTAGAGGGATGAGGGGGCCGAGGGTAAATTCAGGCATGCCAGTAAAGTAGGAGGGGTTAGGCTCGAAAGAGTCGTCCGTGAAGGATAGTTTGAAGCAGGACGCGAAAAGATTGGGTATGGTATGGGAGGCAGTTGTAGTAGTTGATACTTAGAAAAGAGAGGTGGGATCGGCACCAGATTTCCGTTTGTAGTTGATGAAGTGGGAGAAAGATTTGGGGTCATTGATCAGGTTGAATTCAGCTTTGGTGAGGTAATTGTGGTAGAGGGAGCTATAAAGCTCGGTGAATTGATAAAAGTAACCGAGATAGTTGGAGTAGTTCAGGGGAGAACGCGTATTTAGGACAGTGTTCCGCAACTTATTCCTCTTGTTATGAAGTGTGCGGAGTTTGTGGTTATACTAAGGCGGCGATGAGATTGATAACCTGTGTCGGGAATATGGGACATATAGGGATATGGCGTTGTAGATTTCTGTGTAGAGCGAAGCTGTAGCGACCTCTACACTTATATCGTTTAAGCGGAGTGTGATATTGCTGAGGTACTCATTTAAGAGGCGGTAATTGGCTTTTCGGAAGTTGAAAGAAAATTGGTAGGGGGGAGGTGTGGAGTGGGCTGAGCAGTAGTGGTATAAGGATAAGAGAAGCGGGGGGTGGTGGTTGTCAATAGTTGAGAGGTTGTGGGGACTAAAGGCAACTGAGGAATTAAAGGGGTCTGTCGTGAACATAAGGTCAAGTTGTCTGCCCAGATAGTTTGGGACATTGCTTACTTGGCAAAGGCTAGAGTCGGCGAGGCTGTTTCCAAGAGACATTCTTTGGTAGTAGTGGAGTTTGAGATGTAGTGGGACTTATCGTCAGACAGCGTCCATTGGAGATGGGGGAGGTTAAAATCCTCAAGGACTACAATGTCGTCTTTGGGAGAACTCAGCACAGTTAAGCGGTCGACTGTAGCAATTGCGAGTTCGTATGACTCGATAGTTTGCGAAGGTGGTATGTAGAAGCATATGATGTACAAGGACTTTATGCAATGTTCAATTTTTATAGCCACATAGTCGAGGTTGGGAGAAGAAGAGATGGTCATAAGAGAAGCTGTTAGTCCGTTTTGGATGGCAAGCAGCACGCCTCGTCAGGGGGTGTCAGGATAGGAACAATGAACATCGTCGTCGCAAAAACTGTGAAGGAGGGGCGGAATAGTTCTAGGCTATTGATACTTGGGGTGTGGTTACTTTCGGTCAGAGCGTATATATCAAAGGGAAGGGAGTGAGTATTTTGTAAGATCGAATGGGTTTTGGACCAAAGTCCTCAGACATTCTGATAGTAAATGGTGGGGGGAAGAGTATTGAGAGACCCCATAGAGAGTGGGGTGGGCAGCCGATTAGGGCCAAAAAAACTTATTTTTGACGGATTCACTGCGTTGGGGACCAGATGCCAATGCATTGATATTGATAGGTGCCAATAATTATATCGAGCTTATTCATAACTCTAAGAATGGATGTGTATCTTTCATTGAATATCCCAGCAGCGATGTATGCCGAGATTTCAGCAATTTTCAAAGCAGAATGTTGTTTTTTCGGAGACAACCGCCAAATTGTTGCATTAAAACTTTCGTTAGCCTTCTGGGTATGGCCACCAAGCATCTTTGAAGTAAATCATCTCTAAATCATCATCATCATCGGCACTACAACCGGGATCCGGTCTTGGCCTTATTTAGTAAGTAAAATATATAATAATTTGTTTTTCTGGGCAAGGTTATTAGCCTTGCGCCACATCTCTAGATAAATCTTCATAAATAGATAGGAGATGATCTTTTACCTCTTTAGCACTTAAGGGAGCAAGATCTTGACTTTTTGGCCCTTCGTTCAAAGCGAGAGTTTTTTACCCGTTGCACCAGCTCGACTATATGTCCGATAACTACGTATATATTTAATAGTACATAAGACCTTCAATAATTGTCATGGGTCTCTGTGTGGCTCCAACCGTTGGCGTAGATCAATGGGTGATACAGACTATTTGTCATAGTTCTCTGTGTAGATCCGACCGTTGGCGTACATCGTTAAGCGATCCAGACCGTTGTCGTAGGTGTCTAGTGTTGCTCCGACCGTTGATGTTAGTCTGTGAGCGATCCAGACCAATTATCGTAGGTCTCTAATGTTGTAAGATGAACCTGAATAATGTACTTACTGAGTGCGTGAAACTATAATCGGGTAGTATGGTGTTTGGAGTGCTTAAATCTAAGGACTGGGCAACCAGAATTCAGAACAAGGAGCTCCATTAGTGCATCGATCAGTTGTCAGTCATTTACTTCCAAAGATAATCCAATAGTCAGGTTGAGATGATGAGATATCTCAGATGGTTAAGTGGGTGTCATGCACGCTGTACTCAACATTTGGAGAATTGGTACGGACCTAGATGGGGCGAACCGCAGGTGGTAGGGCAAAGTGCTGATTCCTTCCAGCAGATGATTTCTACCCTATTGACGCCGACTAATCAGTAATATCACAAGCAGTCACCTAACACAAGGGCACAAGTCCCACAATTCAACGACCACAAAAAGACAATAGAATCACAACACTTTTATGACATAAGGAACAACAAGGTTACAACCGCTCACGCAACACCAGGGAACAAATACCACAATTCACGGAGAACAAGGAAAAATAGAGAAACAACAGTTCTGTAACACAAAGGAACAATAAATTCATCACCAGTCATGTAACACCACAAAACAATCAAGAAACACCAAATTGTTGAAGGTAGGCTAACAACTAATGACTCGTGCACCCAATACATCACACAACAAAAACTGATTATGTCGTTATAACACTGAAAGTCGTACACCAGATTGATAACATCAAAAATAGATTAAATCCTATCTGTTGACGGAGTTAGACTGAAGCACCACCAACCGACCACCACAGCCGCTCGTCGTGAGAGTCAACTTGCCCCAATTAAGACTGGGAATCGTTGTTGCGTTCGGACCGATCGAATCGGGTGTGATGGATGCGACAAGTGTAAACAAAAGTGTGGGAGAAGTTTCCTCTGCTATAAACAAGGGATTCTTTGCGTTATAATGGACATACGTTTGCATTGAGTGTATGGGCCAATGATCGAGCCGTTGCAGGTGGTTTGAAAAACATAAACATGAACAGCCTGGAGAGGGTTGTTCGAATCTTGCATGTGGATGACTCTGGTGATTGTAAACAACCAATATTTTAGATGATTTATTTTCGTCAGGCGACACATTTATAAGAACGTGGAAAATGGAAGATAACCCTCCATTCACCTAAATTTGAAAAGTCCTCCTTTTATTATTAAATAAAAAAAGATAGACAAATGGGATTTTAGGGTAACCTTAAATATCAGAGCATAGGGGGGCGATGGAAGAGGTACACGATGAGGAAAGAAGGTATTTATGTACATTGGTTTTAAATACCTGGATATTGCGAGTATAAGACGGGGAAACACATGATCAGGCAAAGCATTCTACATTCGGGTGATTCGCCTAAAAAATTATTTTCTGTGTATGTTTGTGCGTCTGAAGTTGACTGACATCGTGAAGTGATGTGCACTTTCTGATTGACGTATATATTATTATAATGTTTGGAGAGATGGAATCCATACACCAAGTTCAGTTGAACGGGAGATGCTACTGCACTGCGTTTTGCTGAGATCAATGTTCAAGGGTTTTGTGCATAAGACCTTCAATCCAAATCATATTAAATGCCATTTCGATACTCGGGCTCACCGAGATAGTAAAGAGTCGTTCAATAACGCAGTTTTCATAAATAAAAGACAACAAAGCGGAGTGTAGGCTTTGTGTACAAAGATGGGTTGGTTTGTTAACTTTTGTTTTTGCAGGAACAATGGCCTGCGTCTAAAATGAGTATTCCAAGCATGGCTGAATAGGATGGAAACCTTTAGAAAGGACATAGTTGAAAACTAAGAGCGATATGACATATTATTGATACCAGATTTGGTATCATTCACATTCAATTCCTTTGGTTTTCGAAACTTGATCTTTTTGAAGTGGATTTGCTGTAGAGAAATGAAATATGCTGTACTGTCGGGCTTAAGGATAACAACTCGCTCGTTCATATTGTCCAGTGTCTTTTACACATCTGTACTAATAATGTCATTAATATTTCGGTCCTATATTCATTTCCAAAAGTCTCTCTGATTAAGTCGGTTTTGTAAATTTTTGAAGATGTTGTTGTTGCGTATAACTAGTGAGAGGAACAGCGCTTTTTCACATTTTTATAAATAATCTGATCAAATTTAAAACCCTTCAGTTTGTTCTCCAATTGTGCAAATACGAGGGCAGGCCAATAAGTTCTTAGAAAATCTAAGACATGGCGCTCGTAGCATCGCTAATGGTCTGTTTTTAGTAAGCTTCATTCATCACTAGGTATATAAATTGGGTATGAAAAAAATATCTGTGAGATGGGTGCCGCATTTGCTCTCAGAACAAACGCAACCGGATGGTCTCTTTTAAGGCTCTTTTGGAGTGCATGCCTCGCAACCCAGATGAGTTTCTCCACAGATTAATAACTGTAGATGAAACATGGATACACCACTACACTCCCGACATGAAAAAACAGTAAAAACAGTGGATTGTTAAAGGCGAATGGGCTCCAAAGAACGCAAAGACGGTGAAATCCGCTGAAAAAGTTATGGCTATTGGGATGCGCGTAGTATTATCTTCATTGACTATTTGAAAAAAGGACAGACGATAAGTGGACAGTATTATGCATCATTATTAGGTCAGCTAAATGAGAATTATTAAAAGAAAAGCGTCCTTATTGGAAGAAAAAAAAGTCCTGTTTCTCCAGGATTATGCAGGAGGGCATATGTGCGCAGTTTCAATGCCAAAAATTGAGAAATCGACGTTTGAATTGATAGACCACCCACCGTATTCACCAGATCTGGCGCCGACTGACTTATTTTTCTTTTCAAATTTAAAAAAATGGTTCAGCGGTTTACGGTTTACGTCAAATGAGGAGGTCATCCCACACTGAAATGCTTATTTTGAGGAACAACCACAATCATATTTTTCTAAAGGCTTAAAAAAGTTGGAGGGACATCTGTCAAAGTGCATTGAACTAGAAGGAGATTATATTAAAAAAAAAATTGCCCAAAAAAAATGTTTTTCTATCCATTTCTACGGACTTATTGACCTGCCTTCGCAGTATATGGCAATATCGGTTGCTTTTGTCTATAGCGGTCCCGATATCTCATCTTGCAAAGCCAAACTCATGAGACGAACCTCAAACAACGCTGCAGGGTTCGACGTATTTTCTCAAGTTTCTAAAAGTTTTACTGGAGGGTTGGCGCTTGAATGAATTTATGTTTTTATAAGGATATTGACAGGCTGTTTTGTTTAGTCTGTGTTTCCAATTATATTATAAATGGGCAATTGTAAGTAAATTTTTGGGTAGGTACTAAATTTATTGACTGGCAGTTTTGGGATTAGCGCATTAGGAAACACATCAACGGAACATGGACGATCTTTATCAAAAAACCTGGTACGGCCGCGTTTGAATTTAGCAATATTTTATGGTTGATAGCGAAGGTGATGAGCTCTGATACACCATAAAATAGTGGACATTCTTAATTCAAGAGGGGCCGTATATGCATTTTTTAAGATCGGCTATTTTCCGTGTTGTAAAATCACGAAAGTTATATCTAGATATTAAATTAAACCGCGCGCCAACTTGATAGTCTGACACACTTGTTGTGAAAGATTATGTCTACAAAAAGTGTCACTTTTTAAATACCAACAACACAATGTCTGGCCTTTGTTGGGAGGAAAAAGAAAGAAAATGATAAGCGCTTCCAAAGAGATATGAAGACGCTTATCGAAAGAAAACAACAACCAACAGTAAGTGTCTGAGACTTACAGAAGCCGAAGGGAAGAAAGTTGAATAATATTTTTTATTTTACTTCTCCCAGGAAAGGCGAAGATTTAGCGTCGAGTTATCGTCCTGAGATGCTATTTTGTCTCGGCCGGGTCCATCAGCCAAGCTCCGAAGGATGCTCAAGGATTTCTCCCAATCATTTCACGATACATATAACTTAATGGGGTGGTATTTAATCGGGCGGCTGGGCTATGGGACCCTACCTATCACCCAGTAATTGTGCCGAACTGCACAATAGTAACAGTCATCAGTTGAATCTAGGTTTGCGCAATCAAACGTAAGACACAACCGCTTTACCAACGCAGCAATTGAGGCGGAATATGAAGATTCTATGGTAGTTTGTCATTAGATGCTGAAGATATGGGAGAATTACGACTACTAAACGGTGAGTGGGGGCAAAATTCTGCTGTTTCCGTCAATCTGTTTTCCATTTTTACGAAAAATCGATCCTTTTCATTCGCTAAGCTTAGCATTCATGTCTCTATATATCTAACATTTATAACCGTTGAGGTACGTTGACTTAAAAAGGGTAGAAAAGTGGGTGTCGTACTTTTGCCACAAGATGTCGTGGAGTGTCTTAAGTTGCTTAGTGCGTTTAAGTGCTCGAACTTTAATCACCCATTTGCCATTAATTAAAGTTTATTTCCCTTTCATATAAAATTAAATATTAAAGATAAATAACTATTAAAAACTGTGACTTAAAATTTGATATTAAAGATGAATAACAAAAGTTTTTGAAGGAACCTTTAATAAAAAATTAAATAGTTTGTATGCAAAACTCTCTGGAGATGTCATCGCCGTTGTCATCATTGGGTACCCAATGTCGCACAAGTGCACCCGTAATCAATATTTAATAATAAACATTATGATGTCATTACATATTGTTGCACCCACAACGTTCATGAACGACCATATCTAATTGCGGCCATTCTTCCTAAAAGGTTGGCAACACCAGCCACATACAGGAGTTAGTGCTTTTCAATTCTCCAAAGCTTTTCCTGAGACCACCGAGAATTCGAGTGATTTGTATTTGTCCACGCTTTTACCCGATACACGAACCTTCGACATCCAGTGTTTCTGATATTCAAAACGAGTTACGATTTCAAGGAGGTTGCTTATATTTTTAGTTTAGAGCGTTGTTTATAATTTAGTTTATAGCGTCAGCGACGATTGTGAAAAGCGTGTGTTTCCGTAACCGACGTTATCACGGTTAGAAACACTAAAGGATAGAACCAAAGCTTAACGCGTCAGACCATTGCCGCGTGTACGAATTTGATTTCTAAACTCTAGTAGACGCTATGTTATTGCTATGGCATACGGCGTTTAACGGATGTGCTTTGATTTATAGAGTTGTCTTTTGGAAGTATTGTTCTTCACTATTGGTCGTGTGTATCTGCTAGAAGCGCCACAAGTTGCCTTTTCGGAACTGGTAAATATTGCTTCAGTATATCAATATTTTCGCCCTTGTTTTCCTACATACAATCGATCGTTTAATATCCTTATTTCAAAGTATTAATAGCTATTTGCGAAGTAGGGAATAACATGATTTGAACCCACGTCATGAAAAGTTTAGATCCAAAGCACCGACGCATCGGACCACATTCGCGCGTATACGAGAATTCCCCAATTTGTTACATAAGCTGTAATTGCTACAGTAATGCTTTGATATACAAGGCTGATGATATTTTCGATTCTCATTTGGTGCTATATTTTTCAATATAGGTGTGTATGCGTAACCTTTTGGAATCGCCACAGATCCACATTGATGTGTGCTCTGACATTTAAAGGTACTCCAAAATCCCCTTTTGTGCGTGCGTTAGTGTAAAAAAATAATTGATACCCAATCGAATGAATGAACACATAGTACCGATGATCTGTTTTTACGTGCACAGTATTCAACTGATATGGCTTTGACAGACTTATTTCTCTTTCCAAAACTCAAATTACCGCTTTGTGGTATCCGTTTTCAGTCGATAGAAGACATAAAACAGAATTCGTACCGAGAACTGAAGTCGATTCCGGAAAGGCGCCCAGTAACAAACTAAATAAAAGATCACACGCAAATTCTAGTTTAAATTAGAGGACAGTTATGCCAACTTAGCGACGAATAGAATTTTGACAATCCCTGTAAGCGGACTTTTTAGGTGATCATTTCATTTTTTACCAGAGTATAAAGTAGATTCTTCAACAACACGACTTTTGTTCGTGGCTTAAATGTTTCGGTCTGCTGGGATTGCCTTCTGGGTATCGATTTCCGAATCGCTCATAAATACAAACACTTTTTATAATAATAATAATTTCTATCTCTTGCCACATCGTCTGACTTCACAGTTGGATGGAGGACATTACCCCATTTGAATTATACACCTACTAATTTTTTTTTTCTTTGCATCCCCTTTTTGAAGTTTATTTATTTCACATAAACTTTATTACAATATTCTTTGTCTAAATAAACGTAAAAAAATAAACATGTTTGCCTTTTTTTATGGTTAAAACTATTCTGCCATGTAATACATGGTTTATCAATTTTCCTTGGCTGAACTACAAAAAAGGAAACCCAGCCGGCATTGCAATGCAATAAGGATCGCAATATTTGCGTATGCTTAATACTTTCTTCGTCTAGTGATTCGCCCAAACACTGCTACTTCCAAACACGTACCCATTGGGGTCACTCATCGCAATGATGGATTTCACTTAACGTTAATTGTACTTAATCAGCACCTAAATTATTTATGGGGAAATTAGTAAAAGCAGTTGAAATCTGAAATGCATAAATAGGTAAAAAATCGGACACCAGGGAGAAACATCTAGAGAAACTGTATGGTGGCACAAAATAAGTGCCCCTCACGGGACAAATAGAGTTAGCCATAAAATAACCAAATGCCTGGAACGTTGACAGTAAGATATACAAAAATACCCCGGATGGACACTTGTATAAACACAAGTTGCTTGAGATCGTGATGTACAAATACGAAAGAAATAAACGGTGATCAATTAGAAATCGCTTGTAAACATTCACCCTAAAATCTGAATAAACAAAAGATGTTGCTAGGGCGACGGTTGTATATCAAAGCCTGTGGCTCAATTGGAATAAATCATAAAACAAAGAAAAAAGCGGTGTTTAAATTGATCTAGCGAACTACACAAAAATGAAGAGATATAAAGCCATCGAATAAAACAAAGTTTCTTGTTTTATTTCCTATAAGGTTCAAATTATAACTGGGCCGTCATTTAAAATATTTCATAAGATTGTAAGTGAACTAACTCTAATTAAAAAAAATAAATTTAAAGCAATATGGAGAGAAAGTAAAACCAAAAGTCGAAAACAAGACTCTGGATAAATAACTAAGTCAAAAACAGTGGTTACGGTTTAATAATATACTTAACAATAAAGAGTTCTAACTTCAATCAACAGTGCATAATCTCTATTTTGCAAATAAGGCGTGTGGGGTGTGTTACGGTTTGTAACAAACTACGGACGTTAAAAAAAATAATGAGATCAGCAACATTGTGGCCGAACTGGCAACGCTGTCGTGGTCCTCTTCGCCCGGCATGTAGATTGAATCGAGTCCCGGATTCGGTACAGGTGTCAAGTTGCTGCAGTCACTACATGAGTATTGAGATCGTGTGAAGTGAAGTAGAATTTATAGTTTTTTTGGACGACGAAACGTATGAGCAACACCAATGTATCCTGTCATACGGCAATCTTCATGAATCAATTTTTGGCAAGAAATAGCATTCCTGTGGTTCCACAGTCCTTTATTCTTTGGACCCCAATCCCTGCGATTTCTTTTTACTTCCTCAACTCAAAAATTATTTGAGAGGATGTCACTTTGAGACTTGGATAATACTCGAAATACTGTAATCGACGAGCTGAAAGGTTTTTCTGAATAAGTTTTCTGGATAAGTTATGAAGACTGGAAACAATGCTTCCGTCGCCATGTAACCACGGAAGGAAACAATCTTGATGTGTAAAAACAGTAAAACTCGTGGTTACCTTTCTAATGTTCCATGTAGAAGTTTTAATTCAGTATGTTACGCACATAAGTATAATATTCGGAAATATCGAGATAGCCACATATCGCGACAGTGAATCTAGCCATCATCATCATCATCATCATTGGCACTACAACCGGGAACCGGTCTTGGCCTTATTTAGCAAGTCCTGAGGCTTGTTAAATTTTCCATAATGATTTGTTTTTTCCGGGCAAGGTCATTAGTTTTGCGCCATAGGCTCCCCGACGGGGAATCGAACTCCAGTTTCCCACGTGACAGGCGGGTATACTAACCACTATACTATCGAGGAGCGCGTTACCCATCACTTTCGGTTAATTATGTTTATCCAGCATTTACGTCGCTAGACTTTACAAACGAACTTTATGAATCATGAGGTAACCATGCAGTCGGTAAATATCTGGGGGTATAGTCCCTTTGCTGGGAGAAGAGCTTAGTAATTCTCTGAGCTTCTGGGTCATTCGTAGGGGCGATGTGTAGTGCTCCCGAAGCCCTACCATCCTCCCACAATCCCAATATACCCATTTCCACATTAAATAGCTATTACATATATTAGCCTATACCCACTTCCATATTATATATATATTTTCTATATTGGATTTATCTACATATTAAACAAAACCCAACTATATTATAAATATGTTTCATCATTACTTAATAACTTCATCAGTCAATTAATAACAATATGCAAAGATCCATGTCCCCATATAACGTATATATTTCCCATATAATAAACACATATCCATTATCCCATTTTCCAATACAATATACATATCCCATTTTCCTAAACGAATTGCCTAAAATCGTCATCTTACATAGATAGCAGCTGCAACTGCGGTTGTCTAATATAACGATCCCAGAATCGTTACCAAGCAAAAATAACAAATACTCGACGTGACGATTCTGAGATCAAATCAAGCAACCAGCACCTGCTAAAAAGAATAAATTCTTGTCGCACAAGCCATAAACCAAAATCGAGCAACCATAGCAGCAGCTCGATTGTGATTGGCGAAAACACACTCACGCGTTGCTGGCTTTCAGGTACCTGGAGAGCAAGATGACCCTTTTTCCCCAGGTTCGACTTCGTTCATTAAAACTTAACGAAAGAATAATGTACAAAGAGAGAATTTGTACTTTTGTAGTCAGTCGAGTTTTACCATCCAAGAAGTGCGGTCCACTTAGAGCCTTCGGAAGAAAAAGCTTTTTGTTGTTTTCATGAAATAAATCGGCAATTTAATTAAAAACAAATGAATCGGCGTTTTGGTTTGCGAGCACCAAAGTGGCACTTTAGCTCATTAAAGGAAAGTTTCATTAATAATTTAAACAAAAGGAAAAGGATTAGTCCTCGCTCTTCCCTCGGACGAGACGAGGAAGCACGGCCGGCGGACGTTACGACAGATGTAAAACAAATCACATTTTTCGCCTTACATCTCATAACTTCATACATAGTATACCGACATAGTAATCCGACTTCCATGATGATAAAACATCTAAAGTCGACGGAACTTGAAAATGTAAAATATTCCCTTTAAAATATATTTACCTGCCAATAAGTAACAATGGCGAATTCGATTTGTAAATTCAAGTACACTCAACTATACTATTACTATTTATTGGACTGTAGGAACCCGGAAGTTCATGCCCTCACCGACTCGACTCCGCCATCGTGACCTGTCCTGTGCACTCTCCTTCCACGATTAACCGGCCGATCCGATCTCCTCAAGGTCAAACCTAACATTGTCCTCCCATCTCCGTCGTACTGTCGGTCTCTTTCCCGTTGGTCTACCGTCAAGAATTCTACGCACGGTCCTATCGTCACCCATTCGCGCTACATGTCAGGCCCATCTTAATCTTCGCGACTTGATTACTCTCACTATTGTCGGTTTGCGGTATAGTTCTTCCAATTCGTGGTTGTGGAATTTCCACCATTGCCCTGCCTTCTCGTCATATTTACCGCCAAAGATGCTGCGGTATCCGCATATGTGAACCGTCTCTCCGTATTCCCACCTCTTTTCCAGCAGTTGCCTTATTGTGAACATTTGATCGCTTGTTGACCGGTTCCTACGGAATCCGTACTGGTAGTTCCCAGTATTTCTTCTGCGTACGGTGTGATTCTCGCCAGTATTACATTTGTTAGTGTTTTGTATGTGGTTGGGGTCAATGATAGTCCTCTTTAATTTTCGCAGTCAGATCTGTCTGAAAATGGGGACGACTATTGAGGTTTTCCATTCTTCGAAGTGACTTCCTTATCACATATTGTCTTGATGAGTTGGGGGATCTTTCGAGCGGTTGCCTCTTCTCCATGCCTCACAAGCTCTGCCGGTATGCAGTCGACTCTGGGAGCTTTGTTGTTTTTCAATCGATTTATTGCGTCTAGAACTTCTTTGAAAGAGGGCTCTGGGATCTGAGGCTCGGCTGTATGTACGTCTGGTGCGTTTATTTGTCGTTGATGGGTGCGCATATTGAGCAGGCTTTCAAAGTACTACCTCTATCTTTTGGCTCTCCCTCGGTAGCCATTTCTATTTGAATTTATGTCGGTATACATACCTCTGATGTTCTTTGCTCTGGAATTTTCTAGGATCTCGGTGGCGTTGTTCTTCGCTATTAATCGTGTGTATTTGCTAGAAACTCCACAGATCTATTATACAATAAGCGAAAATTAAGTAAGAAGCATTTCTTCTTTAAAATTTCACGGGTTTCGTTATATTCATTCTTCTAAAGAATAAAATGAATTTTTTGAATCTGAGCGCTTTGAAAACTTCGTCAAGTTTGTAGAAATCAATGAGAATTGGCAAAAGCTCTTACTCTCAATGCCCCAAGAAAGAGATTTGAGTGCATTAGTTCTCTTCAATGAGCTTTTGCAACGTATAAACTCGGGAGTATATTATCTCTCTAAAGATGTGTTGAGTTTCGCCATTTTGTATACATTGGAGAGATTGCTCAGCTACTTGACTTGAGTGATTTGCATTGATTTGAATTCTAAGAGGACTAGCGCTTGACTTGGTATTATTCGTTTTTAGTGATAAATCTTATTGTCTAATTTATCTTATAATTAATAACAAATAACAAAAGGCAATTAGATGAATAAAAAAGAATTAAACGAAAAAATGGGAAATAAGATGATTGATTGATAACTCTCTCATTCTGGTCCAGTACATGTAGCTATACATTTCAAGATAATAACATTGTAGATAATACTCACTAGTAATAATTTACTCCAGATCTTAGTGCTAATGAGCATAAAACATGGCAGTAAAGAAACATCTTGCTAGGGACATCACTAGAATCATTTGGTTACTCCCTGAATGATGACATTTGGCGGAGGTATATGCAAGTGAATACACCACATATACAGAGTTAACAAACGAAATTGATTTACGAATTGGTTTTATCTGAGAACAAGGATACTGCATACGGAAGCATGGAACTTACACTAGAGACTCCGTAGCATGGAAATACATGGGTGGACTGAAAAGTTTCCGACCTCAACGTGAAGATAGCAGCAGTCGTCAATGAAAGCTAGTGAGTGTAGTCGTGCATCTGTTGACAGTTATTCACCTAAATTTCAGCCGTTTCGGATGCGTAGTTTTTATTTGACAGTCGCTTGAGTGAGTCGATGCGAATGTTTTTGTGAAAATGGACAAAATTAAGTATCGAGCTGTCATTAAATTTTTGTTTTTGAAAGGCAATACGCCTACGCAAATCAAAGATGAGTTGGACTCTGTGTATAGGGACTCTGCACCATCATTTTACCACTGTGAAATTTTGGGCGGCTGAATTTAAACGTGGCCGTGAGAGTTTGGGAGACGATGAACGTTCGGGGGGTCCAAAAACTGTAACAACGGATGATAACATCGCTAAAGTTCACCAAATGGTGCTAGACGAACGCCGAATTAAAGAAAGAGAGATAGCAGAGGTTATTAAAATGTCCAAAGAACGTGTTTGTCACATATTAAATCAAGAATTATGCATGAGAAATCTGTCCGCGCGTTTGGCGCTGCGTTTGCTCACGTCAGGACAAAAACGCTGTCTCACACTTCATTGATTGCCATGGAGAAAATCCACAAATTACGGTTTGAACTGCTTGACCATTACTTTCGATGAAACTTGGATACACCATTATAAGCCCCAAACAAAAATACAGTCAAAACATTGGACTGCAAAGGGGGAATCGCCTCCAAAGACAGCAAAAACTGTTTTTTTGGCTGGGAAAGTGATGGCCACTGTTTTTGGGATAGTCATGGAGTTATCTTAATCGATTATCTTCAAAATGAAAAAAACCATTACAGGAGCATACTACGCAGCATTACTTGACCAACTGAAGGCAGAAATTGCGGTAAAACGGCCAAAAAACGGGTAAAAAGAAAATCCTGTTTCACCAAGACAACGCGCCGTCACACTTCAGTGGTTGCCATGGCGAAAATCCACGAATTACGGTTGTAGCCCCAAGCGACTTTTTTTTTGTTCCGTGATCTAAAATTGCGCTCGGAGGACAGAGATTTTCATCAAATGAGGAGGAAATCACCTTCGTGAACACTTATTTTGCAGAGAAAAACGCCGAGGATTATTTGGACGGGTTAGACAGATGGGGGCATCGCTGGGAGAAGTGTGTAGAGTTACAAGGAGACTATATAGAAAAATAAAAATAAATTTTAAGAAAAAATGTCTTGTATCTTTGTTAGGTCGGAAACTTTTCAGTCTACGAATATACAACCGAATCAAAAAAAAGAGTGTGGCGGGACGCTGATGTAAACAAGTCTAGGGCAAATGTGGCCTTCATCTTGTCTCTGTCTTCTGGTCATCTTGCGACAACCAAAATCAAGTTATCTGAAAAATAGAAAGAAGGGAGCAATTATTTAACTATAGTGTCTAGAAGGTTAGTTCATATACAACCGATTCTCAAAAAAAGTGACCCTTTATAACCCGCTATCTATCGATCCATAGCACTAACCTACATTCTATCGACCGCTACGTATTACTAAATCATCAACTCACGAAATTTTTTGAAACATTTGATCTAGAGCTAGAGGCGACCAAAGGTTGAGTGGTAGGTGGGGTTCCAACGCCCCGTCGCCCGGTGAAATACCACACCAACAAGTTATAGGCTCCATGAAATGGTCGGGAGTAATCCCTCGCCATCTTTCGGACTTGGCTGATGGACTTGTGGCGGTTCGACGAACCACTCAATCCACTTAAGGTTGAGATATCGTCGTTCCACCAAGGCACATACTCACCTATACCCAAATTATACGTATACCACGGGCTTGTAGCGGTTTTACGAACCACACAATCCACTATAGGTTGAGATATCGTCGTTCCACCAAGGAACATACTCACCTATACCCAGATTATACGTATACTTCAAAAGTCCTTCTTTCCGCCTGAAACAAAAGGTAACATTCCATATACCCAACATTGAATTCAATGGTCAAAACCAAACGAACTAAACGTTCAAAATTTCCTAATATTGAATTCAATGCATCCATTCAATTCATCCATTCAATTCAATTCAATGCGATACCCCCATTTACTCAATTCATCCAATTAAACGCATTTTTCTAAAAGCAAACAGAATAATGCATATCTCCTCATATAGCTAATAGCTATTAGCACCCTAAATTCCTTGCAAGATTCCAAAACCAAGAAGCGCAAGTGTGCAGGCAAAAGGCATATAGATTCGCGGCCGACACACAATTCTTGCAACCATAAACATCTTAACGCTTATCTCACGCCAGATGTTTTACGATCTAGAGACCGGCATCTAAATTCCTCGGTTCTTTTGTTACCCATCTGAAGCGTACGAAAACTCTTGTTGTCTTAAGCCAGATGGGTAACGCAAACAAATCCCATGAAAGGATCGAGAAATAAATTGCGGTACGCTCGATCCTACGAACAAAGATACAGATAAGGAATTGACAATCGAAATGGAAATTTTCTCTTACAGATAAGAAAACGAGAATGATGATGATGAGAAAAAAATTGTTTTACAGATGAGGGGTTTAGAATTGTAAAGGGATACAAAAATAGTCAGTCTACTTAGAGAAGAGTTAGAGAAACCCTACGAGGAGGTCGGTCACGCGCACGTAATTTTTGTATTGAAAAAGAAAGTCTTCACAGAGAATTCCGACGAGTAGGTCAGGCCGCGCAACGACTTGTGTAAATTAAAAGGTAACGTCGAGTGTGTAACGAACCGGTGGTTGATATTTTAAAGAACGCGCCCAGTGTTGTTTAAGAATGGTAATGCCCATCAGTGGTTCGGCGTGAAAGCTTAAGTAAAACAATTCACACGTGAAAAGTATTTGTGCCAAAACATTGTGTAACATTCAATTAAATAATGTAATTTATACGTCCAGATCATTTGTGCCAAAACATTGACGTAACATAAAAGAAAAATAAATCGTAAATACAATCGGCCAGTAGCCTGATGTGTTACGCAATGGTTCAATTTTTGGTGATTCTAACGGTCATAGCGTCAGTTCGAATCACACGTTCGTCACTATCACCCCAAACGCTATAGACTGGTTCGAGAAAAGGTTGGTTTGGTGGCATGTCGGTCCTAAGGTGTGATACCACCTCGTCACACTGTACATTCCGGGATATCGTCGGGAGAAATTTTCGAATCCGTTTCGGATGTATGGTTGATAGCCGGGACTGAGACAGAGATTTGTCATGCAGGTACCTTCTGAAAAAAAGGATCCTGGAGGTATACTGGTTTCCCATTCGGATATCCCGGGGGACTATGTCATGCAAATATTATGATAAATAACCGAACTTTAAGAAATACGTCACGCGAGTAATCGGTTTTGTTCTCGAAACTTTGTCGATGTTCGACTGATAAAAGCACTTTATAACATCAGGGGCGTCGGTTTCACTGATACCAATGTAAACGCCGTCCACCAATATTTGCAAACAGCGACTGAGACCCGGTGGATTCGTCAACTGATTCCACATATCTTCATTGCTCATGAAATGACTTACATTCGAAATTCCGTTTTAAGGGTGGAATTTGCATCTTCACGCGGTCGCATCTGGCTTGCCAAAGGAAGGAAGCGTTAACACCCAATAACTTGGACATCATGTGGTTGAAGGTCGTGCTGAGGAATTCTGTTTAATTTCTTTGTTGCCTTTACCGCTCGCCGAAAAACGATTGACCGGCGACACTTTGGAACATCTTTCGGGTACCGTCGACTCGATACAGATCAACCACCCGGCTTCTGAAATTTTCGTCCTTGGCGTGTATAACGTGCCGGATGTATGGCTTATGGCACGGACTGAAATGTAGATAAGTCATGATGGTCCCTTCTGAGATAAAGAATTCCGGAGGTAAACTAGTTTCCCATACGGAACTCCGGGGCGACTATATCAGGGGGAACCTCATGGAAATATATGATAAATACTCGTTCTTGAAACTCTGTCGTCGTTCGACAAATAACGGCATTTTTTAACATCAGGAGAATCGGTTTCACCAATACGAATGTAAGAGCCGTCCACCAATATTTGCAAATAGCAAACCTGATATCATTACCTCAACTGAGACCCAGGTCTATTCGTCAACTGATTCGACATATCTTCATTGCTCAGGATACGACTTGGCGATTTTAATGTACACAACTCCGGCTGGTTGGTACATTCTAACATAGCCAACAGCGCTGGGAGGCTGGCGGAAATGTTCGCTGTTAGCCGCAATTTGACTCAACTCGTGGGGGAACCTACGGAAATGTCGGATACCCGAGGTGATTATGCGAACACCATGGATCTGTTTTTGTCACCTGAGTCGAGCATTTATACCATGGAAGTTGCTGCGCCACTGGGAAACTCAGATCACCGCTTGGTATTGGTCGCGCATCCACTTGCATTTCAAACGAATAACCGATCTAGGAAGATTCGCCATCTCAATGTGCACAATTCCGGCTGGTTGGAACATTCTAACAGAACCGACGAGGCGGGGAGGCTGGCGGAGATGTTTGCTGTGAGCCACAGCTTGACTCAACTTGTAGAGAAACCGACGCGAGTGCCGGATGTCCGAGGTGATTATGGGAACACCGTGGATGCGTTTTTGACATCCGAACCGAGTATTTATACCGTAGAGGCTTCTGCGCTACTCGGAAACTCAGATCACTGCTTCGTATCTGTCGCGCAACTACTTGCATTTCAAGCGAATAACCGACCTAGTTAGCTTCGCCATGTATGGAGGTATGGGAACGCTAACTGGGACGATTTGCGAGATTTGGGGACCCCGATGTTAACACTTGCGTGGAGTCGGTCATGGAGATTATTCTTCTCAAATTCAAAAGATAAAGCTAATGTGTTCACGAGTTTTTTTTCGCGAAATCAAAGCTCGATGCCAGTGTTTTGGAGCCACATGTGATTGCCCCCGTACGGTCTTCGATGCGGAATGTGAGGTTCTGTCCCCGTACTATTCAACTCATTCGTTTTGGACTGAGCTGTAAGGAGGCAACCGGCCCGAACGGTATATCGGCAGTAGTCCTTAAGAACTGTGCTTGACAAACACTTCCGCTTATCTTAAGCACGGAGGGTATTTCCAACCTGTTGTACGGAGAATGAACGGGAAAGGAAGAACAAAGAAGCCGTGTTGACAGCTTTTTTTTACTATGTGTAAGGAGAGGTTGTGATAAGAACGGTTATAGTTAGTTGGAGTTGAGGAAGGAAATGGGCAGAGGTTAATGAAACCAGAGTAAAAGAGGAATGTTACCGGTTTGATAAGCGATGTTTTAAAGGAACTCTTAAGAAAAATTCGTTAATGTGATTGTTAGTTCAAATATTAAAATAGTGCAAATGTTATCTGTAACGATTGTGTGTGTAGTCCAATTAATATGAACAAATAAAGCCAAAGCAATTAGAGTAATCGATCGATGTTACCAAACACAAAATAAAATGTTTGATTGATGACACTGAAATGGAAACCTTGGTGTAAACGTCAGCGATCATTTTGGAGGGGTTAACTCACACAATTAATATATCGTCGTAGGCATTTCAGTAACTGTTGTATTGCCTCGATAGTATAGTGGTGAGTATACCCGCCTGTCAGGCGGGAGACCGGGGTTGGATTCCCCGTCGGGGAGCCTCTGGCGCAAGACTAATGACTTTGCCCGGAAAAAATAAATGGTTATGGAAAATTTAACAAGCCTCAGGACTTGCTAAAATAAGGCCAAGACCGGTTCCCGGTTGTGATGTATTGCCAATATTGTATAATTTACGTCTAGAGCCACGACGCGGCTACAATAATTATAACATTTTTCTTTTATATTTATTTCTGACTTTTTATTTTAACTGTTTCGCGCTTCTTTTTACACTAACTATTTCATTTACACGTTTTGTTTTACAACTATTTCATGTTTGTTTTTACAATAACTG
Organism: Microdon myrmicae; assembly: GCA_963931805.1. Taxonomy (NCBI): domain Eukaryota; kingdom Metazoa; phylum Arthropoda; class Insecta; order Diptera; family Syrphidae; genus Microdon; species Microdon myrmicae. The sequence goes on from OZ007496.1 coordinate 71,376,471, forward strand.
TTTCATGTTTCTTTTTACAATAACTGATTCAACACCACTCACGACACGCTTCGCACCGAATTTTTATACATGAACATAACACGACGAATTTTAATCACACAAGAGTATTATTACATATTTTACACCACGAGTTTTGAATAACCGAGAGCTAGATGTGTATGGCACCACGAAAACTCAAAAACCAAGAGGACTATCTCACAACTCCTTTTCAACTGCCCGCTCATTTACGTCCTCATACTTGGGGTGACAAATTTACCCTCACCTTTCCGTTTACCGGTTATTGAAGTCGGGTTCGGCTCTCGCTGGCCTTAATCCCCTTACAAAGAATTTTAAGGTGCATAAATAAATAACGGAAAAGTAACGGCAAATTTGCTGGGAAATGTTATGTGAGTATAGATATGTGTATGTGTTTATTAGTCGTAGCCGTCGTAAGAGATTTTGGTAATTCTTTTATTTAAGAATTACGACATGTTGCGAGATAGGGGATGAAAAGGTTGAAGAATATTCGTAATTTAAAAAATTCAAAATTGAATAATCTGTTTCTGCGGAAAAGTTGGCAGCGAATGGCTTTTTAGGATGGGATTGTGTTTTTTTAGGGACAAATGGTTGGAATATGTTTTGAATGGTAATGTTCAAAATGATATTTTGAACCATGGGAAAATATCGTTTTGTGTGAAAGGTGGGTAATTAAGGAATTAGGGACGCAAATTTGGGTAATTATGTAGGTGGAGAGGGTTGGTGGGGGCGGGGGTGGGGGGGGGGGGGGGGGGGGTTATTTATATAGGGTGGCACAAAATTATTTATCCAGTTTGGATTTTGAATTACTTTTTACTAACAAAAAATTATTTTGAGTGCTCGCAATCTTTATTCGGACTTTTACAATTTTTTCTAGTTCACAAATGTCAAATATAATGTCTAGTTCACAAATGTCAAATATGATTGACGTACGAAGTCATTTGCAAAAATTATAACATCTTCCGATAGGGTGATTAATTTTACGCCACTCTGTATTAGTTATGTAACATCGATTATCAGCCAGTGCCTATAAACTAAGCCCATTTCGGTTTTGCAATCCGCTCTGGTTTTTTCCTCCGGCACCACCTCTCTACATTTCTCCCGGCAGCAGGGTCAACGTGTAACGTCTCTAAAGTTGTTACAGTTCGTGTAGTCGGGGAAGTTCTGTATGATGTTGCCAAGCCATGTCCTGCTCCGTGGCTTGAGCCTAACAACAGTCCTGTTATGCTGGTTACGTGTACTGACTTACTTAGCAAGCATATTGCGTTCGTCATGGAATCTACTGCATTCGGTTAGGATGTGTTCCGTGTTTTCTACACGCCCCTTGAAGAACAGGCGGTGTGGGTCTTCCTTGTTCTTGAATCTATGCAGGTACTGTCTAAAGCAGCCATGTCCTGTCACACATAGAGGCATGTGAAGGTATATTTCACCGTATGGTCTATTTGTCCACGTTGTACTACTCGGTATCATTTTGTGCGCCCATCTTCCGGTGACGGATGTATCACATTTCTGTTGCCATTGGCTAGGGCTTCTTTCTTGGTTAGCCACGTGTTTAGGTATGTATGCAATGGAGCCTCATACGTTCAGATAGAGGAGAGTAATATATCTGCCACTGCTTCAATTTCTATGGGCGCTTGACCCGCAATTGCCACAGCTGCTTCGGTGGACACCATTCTGTAAGCCCTGTAGATTCTCAAGTTTCCTCTTCTTTGAACGGATTCTATAGGCTATGTGTATGAGCGGCTTACTGAAGCTAGAAGCATTCTGACCTTTTAGGCCAGGCCATATTTACCTTCAGACTCTCGCTGCATTCCTTGGCGTAGCACGTATAGTGCTTGAAATTCATGCGGTGATCCAGTATAACCCCTAGATATTTTATGGTAGTGTTATAACGACTCGCAACTGTGCTTCCTTAATCGGTTAAGAGTTGCTGAGCGGAGAGTTCGAAAAAGACGTTGTGAAGCTACCAGAACAAAATGGTTGATATTTGACAAATATCGGACAATTTGAATCATGTTAAATAAACGTAAAAATAATGGATTTCTGTTTCACCAAACTAATATTTTTTACACCCTTAGGGTCTGTTCCTATCATTAATAGGATTCACCTCACCGACAAATGCGCTAAGCTACGTGGCGATATCGGCTATATTATCTATTAACTTCTGAATATTTGTAATGCAAAAGAGGAAGTGGCGCAAGGCTAATAACCTCGCCCGGAAAAACAAATTATTATGGAAAATTTAACTTGCTAAATAAGGCCAAGACCGGATCCCGGTTGTAGTGCCGATGATGATGATGATGAAAAGAGGATAGACTTGACTCTAATATTTTAAAGACTTTTGACTCGACAGCGTTCGACTTGCTTGAGAGCAAAGTATCGCTTCCAAACATAATAAACATGGAGGATGAAGGATGAATTTGACACTTGTGGTGCACGTCTTAGTCGACGGTTATCCTTTCTCTTCGACCGTGGAAGTCGATAGTTAATTTCAAATTCATTTTTATCCTTAATTTACGTTGCACATACATCGATGTGCAAAATTTTTCGTTTACCTTTGATTTTAGACTTTAGATGTCAGATTTGATTTAACTGCGAAATAATTGCTTGGAAATTACCGTCTTGGTTGACGGTTTAATATGCATTATTTATTTTCGATCCCGTAAGCTATATTCAATTTCTTTTTCCCCTCTAAAAAGCACAAAAAATAAACGAACACGTCTCTATAGATTGTTATACGCAGAACCTACCACCCCTTAATAGTTACCCTTTGGGGCTCAGTTCCTATCATTAGCCGGATTCACCTCTCTGACAAATCCGCCAAACTATGTGGAGATATCTATTAACTTTTGAATGTTTGTAATGCAAAAGAGAATAGACTTGACTTCTTCCTGGTCAACTTGGAATTGGCGAATGTGATCTGAGACTTGACAATAAAAGCTATATGACCACTCAAACACACACTTATGGAGCCGTTTCATTTTCAAAAGGTCCCAAAATCATTTTACGTTACCGTTAAATTTCAGAGTCCTCGCTTTGAATGGTTCTACTCATTGTTCTAGAACTCCTTAGAATGTGTATTAGTCAGTTGGCTCGGGCCATTCAGAAAGGATAGTCGTGTTGTTCGTTTTGGGGATGAGTTGAATATACGTCGATGTAAAATATTGTAGTTATTAACAACATTAATTACATATAACAGAGAGCATGTACAAAATAAATTATTTAACAGTTCGTAAATCAATTTACGAGGTGTTAAATATATACCACTGGCGTAAGGCTAATAACTTTGCCCAGAAAAACAAACTATTGTGGACAATTTAACAAGTTTCAGATATGGACCGTATACCGGTGGAGAGACTTGCTAAATAAGGCCAAGACCGGATCCCGGTTGTAGTGCCGATGATGATGATGAAATATAGGCCTCTAATTAAATATAGACCTCTAATTATTTAACAGTTAGTAAATCAATTTACGAACTGTTAAATATAGACCTCTAGTAAATTTGATATTCTGTTTTTATAGTATTCGGTGTAAGACACATAATACCACCGAAACCCTATCAGTACAACCCTATCATAACGGGGGACCTCAAGATAGAGGGCATGGTGTGAAACTGGGATTGCATATTAACTTATTTATTTACGTTTTTTATAAATAAATGGCTATGTAGTTTTGTACAATGGTCCCAAAGTACTGTACTGGAAACTGGGAAGATTGGACCATGAGCTTACTAAAATGTTATTTTCTTGAATTATATGATTGGATTATTTATTATTATTTAGTGGCCTGTAGGAACCCGGAAGTTCATGACCTCACCGACTCGACTCCGCCATCGTTCCATGTCCTGTGCACTCTCCTTCCACACTTGACCAACCGATCCGATCTCCGCAACGTCAAACCCAACATTGTCCCCCCATCTACGTCGCGACCGTCCTACCGGTCTCTTTCCCGTTGGCCTACCGTCAAGAATTCTACGCACGGTCCTATCGTTGCCCATTCGCGCCACATGTCCGACCCATCTTAATCTTCGCGACTTGATTACTCTCACTATTGTAGGTTTGCGATATAGCTCTTCCAGTTCGTGGTTGTAGAGTTTCCTCCATTGTCTTGCCTCCTCGTCATATTTACCGCCAAAGATGCCCCCTAAAACTTTATTCTCGAATACGCGGAATTTGTTTTCGTCCTGTTTTGTGAGAGCCCATGTTCCGCATCCGTATAGAGCAATCGACATGATTATGGTTCTATAAACACGGAGCATTACGTAATAGCAGTTTGGATTTCAGCAGTTTACTGACTGCGTGCCAACTAGCGTTGCCGGAGGGTAGTTTTTTGTTAATTTCCTTTGACATTTCGTTACTGGCCGTCAGTGTCGTTCCCAGATATTTAAATTCTTTAACTTTTTCAAATATCTTGCCTCTGACGTTTATATGTGTTCCACCTGCTCTCACCGAAATCATGTATTATGATTGGATGTAAAACAGGTTTACCTTGACCGTTTGTATATAAATAATTGTAATCATAATAATAAAAATGCTTTCAAAAGAACAATACTAACTAAATACACAGTTTTAAAATGCATCATGCAAATGTTTACTGCATGCATGTGACTGTTCATTTGCAGGTCTACGTCGATCGTCTTCATTATTTTATCGGCATTTTTAATGACGGGTCGCCTGTGCGCGAGGTTCATCTTTAACATCGAAAACACTGGAGCGGAATGGACGAAACCAAAATTGCTCATATTTGGCTGTACAGTATTAGCACATCAAGTAAACATCATTTGTAATTTCAGATTCCTGGTTGTTGTTTCAGCAAATTTTGTGAATGACAATAACGGCCTCGATCCATCACTTATCGCTTTCCTCCAAGCTGTACTATGTGACAATGAAAATCACCGTTCCTCGGAAATTAATCTTTGTCATGTGCTTCTATATCTTGCCATCCCGGTCTATTGTGGTTTATTAGCTAGCTCTTAATAAAATCGACCACGCCCTCTACTCATTCCATCCCTTGTGTCTGTTTTTATTTTTTTCGCACCTCTGTTTGCGTCGCTCAGGCATCGATACTCTCGATTGGTTTATAATCTTTGGAGAGTTTTTGGTGCCTGAGTGGCATACTGGTCGTTATAGAAGGGATATGACTTGGATTTCGGCACGGATCTAGTGGGGCCCCTACTATAAGGGCATAACACCTGTAGTGGTTGCTTTCAGTTATCTATTGCTGGTCCCGACTTGCATCCTTTACCGAGGTGGTATTGGCTTTCTGTGTAGGGCCATTTTAATGGAGCGGGAATTTCGCCTTGATTTGTGCAACATCCGCGGCTTGAGATGCAATTTCTCTTTTGTGTCTGCCCGCGTTTCTAACCAGAAACCAACTATGCTTGCACTTAGCGTAACGCAGGTAATTACTAATATAGATATTTCCGTTTTTAATCTACCTGGATATAATTTAGTGCCTCTGTTCTTTCCACATCGTGGTATAGCCACATACATACGAAATGATATTGCTTATCAGCTTCTGCCACAGTATGGGCTCTGTTCCAATCCGGAATTTAATTTCTCTTGGCTAAAACTTCACGTTCGTAAGCATATCATACATTACTACTCTCTTTACAGAAGCCCAAACTTGAATAGAAACGCATCCTTTAACGAATTTGATGTTCTATCTGAAATAATTATTGCTGGTGATTTCAATGTCCATAACTCTCAGTCGCTTCGCCACTCCGGACACATTACACCTGAGGGTCAGTAGGTTCAGCTCTTTGCGGAGTCAAATAATTTAACTCAACTCGTCAATTAGCCAACACGGATACCAGATATAGATGGCCATTCCCCCAACACACTGGACCTGTTTTTCACCTACCACCCAAACAAATGTTCAATTGAAGTTTCTTCGCCCTTGGGCCCTTCAGACCACTGTGTCGTGTCAACTAAATTTCCTCTAACTAACAGCAACGCTTACGAGAAAACTCGCAAAAGAACAGTATGGTTAAATGAGAAAGCCAATTGGGAAGGTCTGAACGGCTTTTTTGGTAAGTTAAATTGGTCGTTATTTTTCCTCAATAAAGATGTTGATTCTATAGCGGACACATTGACAGACACGATTCTACTTGACATGCGAACCACTATTCCACACAGAGTAAATGAGTATCAAACCCAAGAGAAATATGCGGTTCGGTTCTGGGTGCAGAGAAGCCATTAAGGCTAAAGAGTTGAGCTTCCGGTTGTATGAATCAAACAATACTGAGAAATACCCGAACGATTTAAGAGAGCTAGAAATGACATGAGTTGTACGCAATCTACCTTGAAGCTAATGTTGTAAGAAAAATCAAGCTCGGTAGACTCCGGTGGGCGGGACACCTAGCTCGAATGAGCGAAGAGGAGCCTGCCCGGAAAGGCCTTTGCGGCAGGACGTATGGAAGGAGACAGCGCGGCAGACCTTGTCTGCGATGGAGGGATGGCCTAGACCAGTACGCTCAGAGCCTGGGAGTGCCAAAGTGGAAGACATCGAATCGAAAACGGGACCTGTGGAGAGACTTGCTAGATAAGGCCACGACCGGATCTCGGTTATAGTGCCGATGATGATGATGATTAATCGTCAACGTCACTTTTTAATTGTTCGCATCGTAACCAATGTTATTCGATATCACGTTCAATTTATTTTCTGATCCTTAATTAAGATGATTGTAAAATGGTTATACTAGGTTTGTAACAGAAATCTTTCGAAATCCTTCTAAGCGCAAACTTTGAACCATTCTCACCATAACCTTTTTGTCATTCTATTCAATCTGTTGACCGGCGCAAGGCTAATAACCTTGCCCGGAAAAACAAATTATCTAGGAAAAGTTAACAAGCCTCGAGACTTGCTAAATAAGGCCAAGACCGGATCCCGGTTGTAGTGCCGATGATGATGATGATTCAATCTGTTGTTTTTCCTGATTTCCTTTGTTCGATAAAACGTTACTGTCGCTCTCCCTCTCTCCAGGGCGTTTGCTGTTGTTTTCGATCTGTACTGTTGTACTGTTCTCTTGAATCTGCCGCTTTATTTTTGTGTCGCAGCTTAATGTAATCGAAACTAAGCTGATCCCTTCTCACACAAGCTAACACTTTGAGTGTAGAGGGTGGAGGGTTATTTAAAACATCTTATTACACAGAGCATTCCCATAATTACTAGTTGCATCGTACAACAGGTACATATATCATCCAATTCCACATGATTAAATATGTAAATGTTCTCTAGTCAGATATCCTGCATCACTGAGATATCCCTGTTGGAAAATTCTATTACTATTGTTGGCAATGCAGTTTCCCAGGGAAAGCACTCAGCACAACGATCGCCTGCAAAACCACTCAAGAGGGAAGAGCGCGACAATCAGCTGTATGCCGAACGCGATAAATCACTCAGGAGGAAACGAGTGATTAAGAAAAACAAAGCGAACGAGGAGACAGCTGCGGCTATAAACAGCGAGCGCGGCGGTGAAGTACCAGGAGAGAATATGCACCAACCACTCTAGAAGGCCTGACGGCCGCCATTACCCGAACTCTCACATATACGAAGGTGACCCCATTATCCCTATCGACGAATACTTGCTACAATTAGCATATAAGTACCTCGAAAGCATTCAGAACAGCGAGAACCCGCTTGTACGGGAGTCTTGCGCTGTTGACCCTTCTCTCTCTCTCGATCTTTTCGGATCAGACCACCACAATTTCTTCTTCAGTACAAAACTGAAGAAAGCACCCTTCCCAACAACATTCCCATCTATGAGGGAGGATTCCTGGGCCCATCCCATAGGGTCTACTGTTAACAAACCACACACACACGGACGCACAGTACAAGACGGCACAAGCGCGCACACACACACACACCGACCAAAGCGCAGATTATCAGACACCAAAGACGTGATCTGCGTTTACTACCGCACTCAAGACCCATCGGCCTTGTACGATTTCTTTCCCACCATCCCCCCATCCAAGTAGTTAGAGAATGCTTGAACTAACCCTGTCCGCACTATCCTTAGATACCTCCTCCCCCCCTTCTTTTCAGATATTTCGAGACCGAGCCCAACATCCTCACAGATATAGGTGATTCTGGTTATCGCAAGATGACCAGAAGCCAGAGACAAGATGAAGGACACATTTGTCCTTGTCTCCCTAAAGTCGGCCTCTCGCCACCCCATTTTTTTTTTTTGTAGCAGTAGGAGTCGTCAGAGGAACTCCTAACCAAAAGGTCTTGTCGAGACCAGCAGCAAAGGGCATCATTAAATAGATAAGCGAATAATTTGGGTGGCGTTTTTTGAATATCTGCTTTCTGGGTCGCGTTTCCACGTTCGGTCGGTTAGGGATCCGTACTGGGCAAGACTCAAACGCCCGATTCATGCAGAGAAGAGTCCGGCTTTGGAGGTACAATCCCTCGAATTACAAGGCATCGTTGGCCGGTCAGTGCCGGAAAATACAGTCCGCTAAAGGCGAAAACTGTTGGGACGTCGCTGGAGAAGGCGCCGTCGCGATTTCGGTTTTTCCCCTTTTTCATTTGCAGTAACAACTATTACTATTATTACTATTTATTGGCCTATATGCAATAAATAGTAATGCTATATGACCCTACTGACACGGCCGTGCCATCGCTCCCTGTCCAGTGCACTTTACTTTCACGCTTGACCATCTGATCCGATCTCCTCAAAGTCAAACCTTACATTGTCCTCCTATCTCTATCGCGGCCGTCCTACCGGTCTCTTTCCTGTTGGTCTTCCGTCAAGAATTCTACGCATGGTCCTATCGTTGCCCCTTCTCACCACATGTCAGGCCCATCTTAATCTTCGCGACCTGATTACTCTCACCATTGTATGTTTGCGGTGTAGCTCTTCCAATTCGTGGTTGTGGAGCTTCCCCCATTGTCCTGCCTCTTCGTCATATTTACCGTCAAATATACTCCTTAAAACTTTAATCTCAAATACGCGGAAATTGTTTTCTTCCCATGTTGTTGTCTTGTAGCTTTCTGACGACATGCTAGAGAACAAGGTTAAAAAGACATGGTGAGAGGCTGTTTAGTCCGTCGCGGATTTCAAATGCTTCTGAGAGGTTATAGCGTTTGCGATGATAGTGAAGAACGTGTGATTCGAACTGACGCTATGACAGTTAGAATTACCAAAAATTGACCAATGCTTAATACATCAGGCCACCGCCGCGTGTACGAATACGATTTCTGAACTGAAGTACACTCAACTGATGTGGAATTGTTATGTTATCGGTATGGTATACGGCTCTGATGCTTTGCTTATTCGAATTTCCTTTCGATGTTCTTCACTATTTGCAAGAAATGCCATACTACTCCCTCCTCAGTAACATTGTTACGATCAACTTCTTGTGCAAAAGACGGAGCGAGGAGCGAGCGAGCGAGAGAACGTCGGAGGCAGGCGAGTGTGCCGGTGCTCTATGCGGAAGTCGTGATCGTAGAAGTAAAGTTCTGTTTACTATGGGGAAGTGTGTGTGTGTGTGTGTATACAGATCACGTCGGGGTCACCAATTATAGCGCAATGCGCTATACACGATAGTGGAGAACGTGTGATTCGAACTGATGCTATGACGGTTAGAATCACTAAAAATGTAACCAATGCTCAACACATCAACCCACTGCCGCGTGGGTGAATTCGATTTCTAAACTCAAGTACACTCAAGTGATATGGAATTGTTATGTTGTCGCTATGGTATACGGCTCTGATACGTTTTCTTATTCTATTTGCGTTCGGTGTTCTTCCCTATTTGCTTCACTTTGTTAGAAACGCCACAAGGTGGTTTCCTATTCTAACTCGCCCTTTATTTTCGTTCATGCAGACTTGAATGAGGGTGGCTGTTGCAGCCCAACAAAACAGCCATTAAAAGAGGGGAATTGATTCATCAAAAATACAGCCATTAAAATAGGATCGACTCACCAACCAGTAAAGCAGCATCGACTCACCAATGCGAAGAAAAGCTAATTCGGACCGATCAGCGCCAAAAGGTATGCAACGGAAAGCTGGTTGCACCAAAGTTGCTGCTCAGACCAAGTTGTTTGTGCCAGCGTTCGACATGAAGTAATCTCTTAGGCAACGGCATATGACGAAATCATGCTTCTGCTTTTTTTACACAGTAATCCCTGTACTATAGCACGGTGCTTTTTCTCATCGATATCTGCTGTTGCAACGGCTAAAAATTAAAAAAACAACCGGTTCGAGATTGCTTATAAGAAGGAGCATTATCGATTTAAATGAGTAGTACAATTATTCAGTTGTTAAGTAATAAAAAAGGTGTATCACAACTTTGTTCGGTTTTTTTTATTATTTGCTAGTTTCACCTAACATCGAAAATTAGGACGAAAGGGTGGCATATTTTTTCGGGACTCCCAGCTCAACTACAATATGGTAAAATGTTTGCCTTGCGACTGAGTCGTTCAACTTCGAGTTTTTCAAAGTCTACGAAAAGTTAGTGGACCATCTTCCATATTTTTTCCAACAATTTCCTTACTGTGAACATTTGGCATACTCATTTTTGATGTTCTTTGGCAGTTTCTAGGATTTTTTCAATTGGAGTCTTCTCCCTTTCGCTTTTTTTTGCGATTGAAAACTCTAATCTCTGTGTTGACTTCATCATATCTTTCTAAGTAGATCACTCTGAGGCATTTACATTGTTCGATCCTCGCCTTGGACTCATCGTCAAACCAAGGATTGCACATAATTCTTTTCTTAAATCCTAATACCATTTGGGCTGTTTGTTTGATTATGTCTCTGATCGATGTATATTCAGTGTCCACGTTATTGGTTTTCTCTTCCTCACACTATTCTCTGCGATGCTAAATCTTGATACTCAGCTCTTTTGGGCAGGTCTTTTTGTGTATCAATGTTGAACTTTTTGCTCGTACCCCGTGACTGCCCATGTGGATTTGCCGTGAGCCGACTCCTAATTTTGCCCATCACTAGAAGATGATCCGAGTCGCAATCTGCTCCTCTATATGATATTATGTCAAGGGTGTTCGAGTGGTGTCTTTTGTCTATGAGGAAGTGGTCTATTTGGTTATGCGTTACGCCGTCGGATAATACCCATGTGGCTTTATGAATTTGCTTGTGCTTGAACATCGTACTTTTCACTACCAGATGTTTTGACGCTGTGAACGTGATAATTCGGATTCCAATATCATTTCAAACGTCGTGTAAGCTTTCTTTACCTATAGTTGGTTAGAAGATATCTTCCTTTCCAATTTTCGCGTTGAGGTCCCCGAGGAGGATTTTAACATGGAATGATGAGATTTGTGGCGGTTCTTTAATACATTCCCAAAGAACCGCCCATCCTCTTAAATTAACCACCTTCCAAACCCATAGTACTTACCTGCAAGTAGGGACAGCGTAAGCTCCCCTGCAGCATCACACCTGAAAGTTAAACCTTATCAAGGCATGTATCACATTGAATTATTATATGAGCCGTACCATATCTCCATCGGCTCGGCTTGTCAGCAATTATAATAGATAAATACTAGCTGGTCAGCATAATTGTTGACACAGTCGTGGCCGATGGGTTTTGCTACGGTTCATAACCATTTATTGCCTCAGTCCCGAGGTTCGCAACACTTGCGACCAATTTCCCTTATCGGTTATCTACCGATCATGGGATTTGGCCACTAATATGATTGACGTTAGACAATCATACCCCGGATCATGCCTAATGATGCTCCGGCCTGTTAAATAAACAAACACGATCGCGATTATTGCGTATCTTCAAGCAAAAACCTATTTCGTTCTCAGGCGCAGGTCATCAAAGATTTATGGCCCTCGAAATAGCGTTTCTGTTTATTTAAGACACAACCTATTTCTTCCTTGGGCGATTTTTCGCCATCGCTTTCTCAACGACGCCTGCAGCCCCTAATACCAATTCCCTTTCATCGGCTATCAACCGATCATGTAATTTGGGCATGGATATGATCATTGTTTAGACATGCAATGCCCTATGATGACCAACCAGCAAATCAAAGCAAACACACAGTACCTCACTGCGTTTGTTTTGTTTACTAATCGCTGGTCCATAGTTCCCCTGAATGAGACGTTAACCTGCACATCTGCAGGTCAATCCCTCACCATCATAAATGATTTTCCGCCTTGTGCACCAGTACATTGACCTGAAGGGATATAGGAAGAATCCATCTTTATGGCGGCTGGTGGAGGTTGTTCTCGACGAACTTCAGCGAGTCAGATCTTAACCGCCGAACTACACACACGGATCGAATACCGTCTCTGCGTGCGACGAAACGTTTTTTCCTTTCGAAGCCCAACCCTTATTTTCCTCATGAAACCTCTGTTCATCGTACCACGAATAGCGTGTGTTAATCGATCAATAAGCAACTAAAGTCCCAAATAAGTGTGTTTCCTGCGCTGCCGGATAATTAAACAAACTCTAGGACTTACTGAGAGCATCAAAAAATAAATGGATTCTTTTGAAAAGGGTGTCGAAGTGCAAGTGGTAAATTTGTACCTGATTGTATTATGTCATTAGAGTTTTAAATAATAAAAGCCCACCACAATCTGGAGTGGATTTGTGAACAATAGTCAGGAAATTACGTGAAAATTAATAGAAAACAGTATGCAGCACAACTCCAAAAGTGTTTTATTATTATGACATTTTTCATTCTTATCTTCGTTCGTGTGTGTTGGAACTTTCTTTTGGTCAACATTTCTTCTTGTGGTGCTCTCTCGCGGAACTTTTAGATTGTTTGGGGAGTGAAGTGAACCCGTGTCGTGTCAGGCACCTACATAAACCCCACAATCCCATTAAATACATCCTCTAGGGTCTCGTAGAACGTGTCCTTCGTTTAGTCGTCGGTAGTGTTGGGGCTTGTACGTTTATACGAGGGTTGCTTCTTATGTTTCGGGATTTGGCAACCCTAGTGTTGCAATCCGGCAATTGACAGCTCTGTCGTAAAGTTGGACATTTTTGAGGTTATACGCACTCAGAGCGTTTTGACATACGAGCGCTATTTGTGTTGTTTACAGTAACTTAAAAGATTCATCGCGGCCCAAAAATGGAATTAAATCGTCAATATTTTCGTGCGATTATTTTTTACAACTTTCGGCGTGGATTAACTCAGCAATAGTGCATGGATGAACTTAATTCAATTTTTGGCGATGAAGCTCCATCAAGGACCAGTGTTTATCGATGGTATGGTGAATTCAATCGTGGTCGTAGTTCACTCCAAGATGAATTTCGTGAAGGTCGTCCAAAATCAGTTGTTGTTCCGAAAACCATTGATGCTGTGCGCGAACTGATATTGGAAGATCGTCATGTGACCTATCGTGAGATTGAGACAACCTTAGGCGTTAGTGGGACCAGCATACATTCAATATTGCATTAACATTTGACTGTCAAAAAAATTTGTTCGCGTTGGATCCCACACAATTTGTCAATCGCCCAAAAAAAGGCTCGTGTCAATTGGTCGAAAGAAATGCTCAAAAAATACGGTCGCGGTGCTTCGAAACACGTCTATGACATCGTGACAGGTGATGAATCGTGGATTTACGCATATGAGCCCGAAAGTAAACAGCACTCGACTGTCTGGGTGTTTCAAGATGAGCCAAATCCAACAAAAGTTGTTCGCGCACGAAGCACTTCCAAGCAAATGGTCGCCTGTTTTTTCGGAAAAACTGGACATGTCGCAACCGTACCACTAGAACAACAGTCAATTCTGAGTGGTACACAACCATTCGTTTGCCAGTTGTCTTCCAAGAAATCAGAAAAACCAACTGCCGAAGACGGATCACTCTTCACCACGACAATGCGAGCTCTCACACATCGGCTGCGACAACTGCATTTTTGAGCACCCAAAACATCGATTTGATGGGTCATCCGCCGTATAGTCCTGACTTGGCACCGAATGACTTCTTTTTATTCCCGTACGTAAAAAACAAACTGAGAAGTCAACGTTTTTCGACACCTGAAGAAGCGGTTGCTGCATTCAGAATGCATGTGTTGGAGATACCTCAATTAGAGTGGCAAAAGTGCTTCGACAATTGGTTCAAACGCATGCAAAAGTGTATAGATCTTCATGGGGAATATTTTGAAAAACAATAAAGTGATTTTCGATGATCAATATTTGTTTTTGTTCTCTAATCCCGAAATATAAAAGGCAACCCTCGTAAGTACATAACCGGTATAATAAGGTCTGCTTACTGCTCTGATTCGACCCGGTGTCAGAGAAGGGCCGTTAAAATACGGCCGGTATACCCTTGGCTGCAAACCATCCAATGGGAACGATGACGCGTAACACCCTGGATTAGGGATGGCAGATCTTCGGGTGTTACTTCTCGCTACCCTGTCTGACATTGGAAGCTTATGTTTCCGTAAGCATACCCTGAGTGATTCATTGTAATTTAAGCCCGCGGGCCACGTCAAGATTTCTACCAAACAGGGGAACGAAAATAATACTAGAAAAATTAAAAAATAACCAAATTAAAATAAATAAAGTGGTAGCGAACGGATGGCCACCAATGACACAAGGGAAGTGGGGCGACCAGGGAGATGACGTCCAAGATGATGCGCCATAACTCTCTTCGGCAAATCACTGACTTTCAGTTATAAACTCACGGACACGCAAACAAACTGACGAGCTGGCAGGAACTGGCCAAAAACCGTTGGTCACATTTGAAATCGGTGACAGTCCGATGGCGTCCCTAGGCGATGACGCATTGTCAGCTGACGGCTGACAGGCGTGTGGTGAATATACTGGTCGGGGAGTGGACTAGACGGTGAACGTACTAGATTCTCCCCGCTGTATTTAGTTGCGAATCCGCAACATAAAGGATTAAATAAGCTGTTAGAGTAATTAATGATCGTTTGGAACAGCTTTCCAATTTACTATATGGAAGTTTTAGAATGGTTTTTGGTAAAGACCGTTCTCGTGATATATTTTGAGTGAATACTACTAACTGAGGGCCTAGACTGTTGTTGCGTAAAATTAGGATATCATACGGAAATGTGGCTATATCAATAATCTAATAAACTAATAAAGATTTATCAATAACATTTTCTCTTCAAAATACGTAGGGACGGTTATGCAATAAAGTAAAATAACATGAAATAATGAAGGAAAATGAAAATAAAAACAGTAAACGAAATGTCAGCTTAGGCTAATTGGCTTGAACCCTCCTGCTGAATTTACGAGAGACCTTAGATCTATCCAATGGATGTGGTTTTTTTGTTGCCGTTTATGTTTTTCTCCTATATTTTTACTTTTATCTCGTGATTGATTAAATCAAAACTGAATTTATTTTTGTATTTTTATTCTATTTCCAAAGAATCTTTATAAAACGAACTTTAGTTATGACTTCATGAAGACATCGTAAAGCAAAATTCTAAACGGGTAAATGTGTTTTTTTTTTATTAGGTTTAAATTGTACTTAATTTAGTTTCATTAAGTAAAACGTGTTAGGGTTTACTGGACCAGTGCTCAGCTCCCAACTCGATTTTAGTATGTTAGATTTTAACATGTTAATTCATGAGGTTTCGTCCGTTTTAGTCGTCTCAATTCGTGGGTAATATCCAAGAGCTGAATAGCTTCTACATTGGTATGATTATGTAGGCGTCTTTCGCGTTTGACAGCATATTCTTGGACAACTTCATAAATCCATTTCATCTCTAGGTCATCATGAATTTCTTGATTTGTCACAAAACGGTAGGCATTCGTCATAATGCGAGGGAATTTATTCTGGGTTCGTTGAATTATATCTCTATTGGTAATTTGATTCCATATATCCAGATCGGCTTGATGATAGAATGGTAGATCCATCTTTTACAATAGAGATTGAGTTGAGAGTGATTCCCGATTAACCAATGCATCTGTCTACGTTTCAGCTTTGTTTGTTTAGCTTTTTGTTTCACATGATGTCTCCAGTTTAGTCTGCTATCTAGATGTATACCGAGATATTTTGCTGAATCTGCTTTGGAAACTGGAATTCCGTTGAGATATGTAGAAATATTGTTATCTGACCGTCGCAATGTAAATGTTACGTGAATAGATTTCATCTCGTTGAGTTTAATTTTCCAATCAGTGGTCCATTGGCTAATTTCGTTGAGTGCCTGTTGCAATTGTTGTGTAGCTTATTTTTTATTTTCGTCAGCTGATATTATAACTGTATCATCTGCAAAGGTGGATATGAATGTGTTCTTGGTTGTTGGGATGTCTGCTGTGTATAGTAAGTATAGGAATGGTCCCAGGACACTTCCTTGTGGTACGCCTGCTTCTATTGGATAGAACCTAGAGTGAGCTCATTCGTGTGTTACTTTGAAGGTTCTATTAGACAAGTATGATTCGGCTAGATGGCAATAGTTTGCTGGAAACAGTTTACTCATTTTATATATAAGACCTTCATGCACTACTCTGTCGAATGCTTGGGAGACAACAAGAAAGACAGCTGGGCAATATTTCTTTTCTTCGAAAGCTTATTCTATTGCTGTGGTCACACGGTGAACCTGTTCAATAGTTGAGTGTTTATTCCTAAAGCCAAATTGAAAGTTTGGAATATTGATGAGAGGCTTGAGTCGCTTGAGGAGTATTTTCTCAAACAGTTTGGAAATGGATGGCAATAGCGATATGGGTCTATAAGGCGTTACTTCTTCTGCTGGTTTCTCTGGTTTCTTGAGCATTATTATCTGGGCTGTTTGAAATGAATTTGGAATGTATCTTAGTCGAAAGCAAGCATTAAACAGATATGTTAGCATAATGACAGCTTTTCGAGGTAATTCCTTGTACACGGCAGGTGATATTTCATCGATGCCTGGGGCTTTTTTGTGGTTTTAACTTTTGCCAATTTCTTGGGCAATCTCCATTGGGGTCACTGGTTTGATTGTTTGCTCAGTTTGATACCTGGGTGAAGGATCAATACTACTGTGGATGTTGTGTGGTTTGAACACTGAAGCCAGGTGTTGTGCAAATATTTCAACTTTATCTTCAGTTCTGCGTATCCACAGTCCATGCGTATCTTTTATAGGTGGCACTTGGATAAGGGGACGTTTAAATTTACGTGTTGCCTTCCAGAGAGATTAATCCGTATCCGCTGACGGACTTAGCTCACTTAGATACTCATCTATACAACTCTGTTTATGGTCTTTAATTAATTTGTTAACTAGATTGCTCACCTTGTTGAATATTTTTTTATCGTTAGGGTGTCTGGATCTGTGCCAGGTTCGTCTAGCTTTGCGCCTGTCTTTTATTAGATCTCTAATCTCAATAGGGTATGTGGTTGCTGGTTCTGGTTTATCACTTGGGACCGGAGTTGCTGTTGCGGCTGCGCTTTTCAACGTTTCGATAAATTGTTGTACTTGTTGTTCCAATTCTTCACAATCTTGAAGTTTAACGTTTAATTCAATCTGATTGTCAAACTCTTTTCGGAATTTTTCCCAATCTGTATATTTGTTTGTAAGATTTAGTTTTCTATTCTTTATGGAAACAGCTGCATTCAGTTTTAATAGTACTGGAGTGTGGTCAGACGTTAAATCAACTAAACTATCCGTTTCAATATAATTCGACGACACTCCTTTCGAATTAAAGAAATCGATCAGGTCAGGAGTTTTGTTGCTATCAGTAGGCCAGTATGTTGGTGAACAAGACGAATGAAATTCGCACTTTGCTTCTTTAATGGTTGAAAGCAATTCTTTTCCCTTGCCTGGAGTAATCAACCTTGACCCCCAAGTAGGTTGCTTGACATTGAAATCTCCGCCAATTATAAACCTTGGTCCGAGCTTCTTGAAGATATCCGTGAATTTTTGTTTTGAGGTATTCAGTTTTTGAACAGGTATTCAGTTCACCCGGAGCTTTCGACTGCGTTTGACGTGTTCATCTCGGTCGCGAGTTCTCATTACAACCATTCCCAAACGCGATAGATCACCTGATACCGGGGACAATTGCTTGTCCTCGGATAAAAAACTTCGTTCCACTATGCATCCAACAAGTGGGCTTGGTAAAAACCCCTACTGTAATAAATTCACTCCCCTACAATGCCATCCAGATACAGATAATTCTGAAATGGACGAAACTGATTCGCCAATAATCAGAAAAGTGTATGTGCCACCAATCAAAGTGCTGCAAAAATCACCAGAATATGTGCATAGCCTCATGAAGAAGCTTAAAATATCCAGTTATTCAATAAAAAAATTAACAATTGGTATAAAAATAATGTTCGGAACTACTGAATCATTTAATATTGTGTTAGAAAAACTAAAAGAGGATAACTGTCAATATTTTTCTCATGATATTAAAAGTGCTAAAACTTTCAAAGTTATTTTGTATGGACTGGATGATATAAAAACTAATGAACTCAAAGCTGAACTCATTTCGCTTGGCTTAAAATGTTCTGATGTTAAAAAAATTGAAAAAAAATATGATCAATTTACTGATTTTTTTTATCTCATTCACTTTGAAAATGGAACAATTAAATTAAGTGAACTTAAAAAAAATTATCGCTCAATTTTTCATACTCAAGTGAACTGGAACTTCCAAAGGAAAATCAAAGGTAAGGTGACACAATGCTTTAATTGTCAAATGTTTGGACATGGTGAGAGAAATTGTCACATAAAAACATATTGTGCAACTTGCGCTGGTTCACACGAAACAAGCGAATGTAATAACGCTTCGGTAAATAAATGTGCCAACTGCAACGGCAATCACAAAGCTACTGACGTCACATGCACCAGTAGATCTAAATGCTTAGAAATAAAAGAAAGATCATCTGGAAGATCCAAGATCCATCCAAGAACTCATTTCGCTGCATCAACTCAAATTTCTAATCATCAAGCTTGCCAAAAACCGATTTCGTTTGCCTCTATGAGTGATTTTCCTACGCTTCCACAGCCACAGCGACGACTGGGACTGACCAATGCTCCGAGCAAAAGCTTTCCAAATTCAAGCCCGCGAATTCAAAGTTTACCACCAACAATTAATGCATGGGAAAATGACTCACGCGGCGCTTCTTCATCAAACAATAACAATAATTTACCCAACAACAATTCACAATCGAGGAACTAAATTCCTTGTGCATGGAAATTATCTCAAATTTATCAGTTTGTAAAACGAAAATAGAACAAATTAATGTGATCGCGCATTTAGTCACTAAGTTTTTATACACTAATAATGTTAAGTAAAACGGCAGATACACATATAAAAATAATTACTTGGAATGCTAAAGGCATACGTAATAAATTTCATGACTTTTTAAACTTTTTAAATAGCTATAAAGATGATGTTGCTCTAGTAACAGAAACTTGGCTTAATTTTGATATAAGACTCCCATCATCTGACTTCAACTGCTATCGCATTGATAGGGTAGACCAAAGGGGTGGGGGAGTGGCGATTCTTATCAGGAAGTCAATTCAGCATTCGCTTTTACCTGTAATTCCACCTAGGCTTGTGGAGAATGTAGGTGTAATGATTAAGTTAAGAAACCATAAGACAGTAAAAATCTATTCTGTTTATTTCCCTGGTGGATCTTCGTCGGATATTAAAAGAAAATGGCTCAAGCAAGATTTAAAAAAGTTATTCACAATGAATGGTGAATTTCTATTAGGTGGTGATTTTAACTGCCGGCATAGAGATTGGGGGTGTGTAAGAGCAAATGCTTGGGGCAATATATTGGCTGCCCTTTCATTGGCACTACCAATTAATATTTTTTATCCACCTTGTCCAACTTATTTTCCCGCAGGTTCTCGTGGCATCCCCCCTGTCCTTGACTTGTTTGTGTCAAATGTCCCTGGTCTTATAACAGAACCCGTTTCGTTAAGTGTGTAGTGCTCCAAAAAGCCCTACCATCTTTTTCCGCCATTCCTAATCCAAAATCCCAGCAATATTACCTTAAAACCCAAAATCCTATCAAAACCTGGAAAAACCCAAACATTATCCAAAATTCGCAATAAACGAATCAAACATTCGTTTATCGCATAACATTTGCCCCCACGGCATAATTAAATCCAGAATCAAAATTAAAATTAAAATTCACAATAAACGAATCCAATATTCGTTTATTGTTCTATATTTGCTCCACAGCATCACCCAAATCCAAAATTCAGAGATCGTTATCTCTATCCTAAAAATTCCATTGAGTTAAACAAACAAAAACTCAAAAGCAGATACATTCACACATCTGCGTAATGGTTTCGTAAGAATTCAAGAAATTGATTTCTTATGTTGTGTAAACACAACATCTCGCTCGAAATACCCAAAAGATAAAGATTGTTGCACGAAAATGTGTATCTTTGAGATACAATTTTCGATTCCTTTTCCTTTATAAAGGAATGGTTTAGTGATCTTCGGGCCGCAGTTTAAATTCGTCTTGTGTCCCTGGAGGAGATACCCCAGTGGAAGAACTAACTGAAAAAATAAAACTCTTTAATTTGAAAAAGAATACAACCCGGATTTTCATTTTGCTAAGTATCACCTGGCCTGGAAGACCAGGAGAAGATCAAGGACAAAAGGCCAAATCTAAGGACGTTGCTCTTCCCTTTGGACTCAGAGGAAGCACGGCAACGAACCCTGTTGTGCGACAGGTTTTCAGGAACTATTGTAAGAGATCTCTTAGTCCTTTTAAGGATTAAGAAACACGCTTCCTGAAACCAGAAACACAACAAGTGCTCTCAGTTCAGATCATAATCCTGTTTTTTGTAACCTTTCTTGGTTGGGTGAAAGAAAGATTCAATACTTCCTGGATATGAAGAATGCTAATTGGAATTCATTCAAATCAAAGATTAAAATGAGCCTTCAAAATAGTACTACAAATCTTGAAAGAGTGTCTTGTAAAGATGATGTTGACCTTATTGTACAAAACTTTTCACAAGCTATAATTTCTTCGGTTGATTAAAGTATTCCCAAAAGAGTAAAAAAAGATATTTTTAAAAAGCTTCCAATCCATATTTTAGAGCTTATTAAAGTGAGCAACATTCATCGAAGAAACTGGCAGAATTACCGTCAGCCCTTTTCTCGATCAATGGTTTCCCATTTTAATGAGCGCATTACTGACCAGATACAAATCCATCGTAATAGAAAATGGAACAAAAAACTGAGCGTTATGGATAAAAATGCTAAACCGTTCTGGAATATAGTGAAGTTAATCAAGAATAAAAACCGTAAAATACCATTTCTGAAGGATTCTTCTACTACTTTTTTTACAGGTTTTGAACAAGCAAACCTATTTGGAACAAGTTTTTCAAAAAATCACTTGGTCTCTCAGCATTTGGGTGAATTTGAAACTAATGAACTTGTCGGTAACAGAATCGAAAGATTCGACACCACAAACGAATTAACTCCTCTAAATGCATTTGTAGAAGAAGAAAACGTAAGAAATGTAATCAAGTGCTTGCAAACACGAAAAATAGGAGGACTAGACAAAGTTAAGAATGCCTATCTAAAACAATTGCCTCATATTGGAATTAAATACTTAACATTTATAATTAATGCATGCCTTAAATGTCAATACTTTCCTCAATGTTGGAAAAAAGCAATGGTTGTACCTATCCTTAAGGCTGGAAAAGCCCCAGATAAACCTGAAAGTTACAGGCCAATTAGTTTACTTAGCAACATAAGTAAAGTTTTTGAAAAAATCCTGAAACAACATATTTTAAAAGTTGTTTCAGATAAAGATATTTTCCCCGATATCCAATTTGGATTTCGACGCTTTCACAGCACCTCGCACCAGGTTAAATGAATTTGCAGCCATGTTCTAGACCATCGTTCACGTGGTCAATCAACGGGCATGATATTGTTAGACATTGAAAAAGCTTTTGATTCCGTATGGCACAATGGGATAATATATAAAATGATACAGTTCGACTTTCCTTTGTATTTGTGTAAGGTCGTCCAGAGTTTCTTATCCAATAGATGTTTTCAGGTTCATGCCAATTGTGATGTTTCTAGATTGATATTTTTTGATTGTGGCGTCCCCCAAGGCTCAGTACTTGGTCCAGCTTTGTACAATATCTACACTTCGGATTTTCCAAATCTACCGCAGTGTGGATCAGCTATCTTCGCTGACGACACTGCAGTATTTGCGTCGCATGAATTTTCTCTCAACGTTGAGACAAATCTAAAGCATGCGATCGAGATACTTGAAAAATATTATATGAAATGGAAAATCAAGCTAAATGTCGGGAAGACACAAGCCATCTTTTTTACACGAAAGAGAAAAGCTTGCTATCTTCCCAGCAGTCAGCTGCAAATAAATGGTACCACGATTGCATGGGAGCAATCCGTAAAGTATCTTGGAGTTCATCTCGATACAAAACTCACATTTAAACAACATATTCAAAGTACTCTTAATAAAATGAGTATTGCTATTAAGATGCTTTACTCTTTTATTAATCGCAAGTCTTTACTCACAAATGAAAACAAGATTATTATTCATAAAGTTATTTTCCAAGCTATACTGTTATATGGGTGTCCAGTATGGGGTAACGCTGCAAGGTGCCATTTAAAGAAGTTACAGGTATCACAAAACAAAGTTTTGAAAATGATGCTAGACTTCCCTTGGCACTATTCAACCTTAAGTCTTCACGGAAGGGCGGATATTGAATTGATTTCTGAAAGAATTCGTAAACTAGTATATAACTTTAACATCAGCTGTGAAAGTTCTGAAAATCCTCTCATAACCCAGCTTCTTGCTTAATTTTTCATAATTTCATGTAAATATTTACATTTTATATTATTTATTATTGGTTTTTTTTTCTTTTTTTTTTTTTTTTCTTTTTTATGAAATGAAGGTTTTTCCTTTTCGTATTTTCCTTCGATTTATTCTTTTAATTATTAATTATACATATTTTTCTTTTCTTTATCCAAGATAATGTTTCAGTTGTAAGATATAACTTATCAAATCTCTGAATTGTAAAATGTGCGGTCACAGACTTTTTTTTGAAAATATTATTACGAAATAAAAGATGTCTCTCTCTCTCTGTTGTTTTGAGATTGTGTGTCTAGGTGGGCAATATACAGCACCTACATATAAATCAGCTCCATTAAGGTTGATAGTGACAATGGAGGCTTGAATAAAAGTTTCTTTTATTTCTTCTTCTTGGAAGTGATGTATATTTTGTTTTATTATAAGAGCTGTACCTCCACGGGCACGGTCGCTGGGGTGCGTAGTCCAATAGGCCATATAACCCCTGATTTTTATGAAGCTCACATGAGAAAAGTGTGTTTCTGATATCAACGCAATATATATGTTGTGCTCTCTTATAAATATTTCTAATTCTTGAGTCCTTTGGTTGAGCCCATTTGCGTTCCAAGTGATTATTCGTAGGAGCCGATTACTCATCGTCTTTATTTCTTGGATTTCTTGGTCGGTAGTTTTTGAAAATTTTTAAGTTTACCTACCCTTTCTGCTAGCTGGTTGATGCTTTTTTTCATGTCGTCCTGGAAAACACTGAGTATCTTCATCATATCCATGATGGTAGGCTTGTTATTGACAGGTTGTTGCTGCTTTTATTATCTGCTTTCTCATTTGATTTATTGTTCATTTGTGTGTTGCTAGTACCAGTTGTGGTTGGACCCACTTGCTCTGTATTTTTTTATTGCAGTCTTTGAGTGACTGTAGTTTTTTTTGCATGCTGTGCTCTTAGTTTTTTTTGATACACTGAGCATCCCTTGTAACTAGCTGGATGGCCATTTTCGTGGCAAAGCGCACATGTTGCTATGCTGTTGCGTTGTTTCGAGCATTGGGTTGTGTGGTGAGGCCCAGCACACTTAACACATCTTGAATTATAGTTGCAGCAATTTTTTGTATGACCAAGCTGTTGGCAATTATTACATTGAGGTATCGATCTGACCCTTTTGGGTGGTTCAATCGATACTTCATCATCATCATCGGCATTACAACCGGGAACCGGTCTTGGCCTTATTTAGCAAGTCCTGAGGCTTGTTAAATTTTCCATAATGATTTGTTTCTTTCTGGGCAAGGTCATTAGTCTTGCGCCATCAATCGATACTTTGCGCCATAATAATTCTTGGATTTCATAAACTGATTTCTTATTCTCTTTTTGAACTATATCGACATAAAACAATGGAAAGGCTTTAAAGATTTTTTTCTCAATTATTTGACGTGTTGCTTTTTCTGATGTTTGTTGCCTTTACCACTTTATGATTTAGTGAGCATAATCCGTTTGCAATCATATCTATGGACATTGAAGCTGGAAGTCCTCTGATTACGAATCTAAACTTTTTCACTTTTTAGTTGGTATGTATGATACTCTAATTCTTGGGTTCTTACATCCGTCTTAAGGGATTGTAATTTCTCTTTAACTGCTCTGTATGCATTTTCTGTTTCACATGTTATTTTTATGTCATTATTAGATAATGCTTTAAATTGAATTTTGTCTTTCACTACAGACAAAATGGCATTTCAAATGGCAATAAAATTACCCTTACATTCCGCACATTGATTGGGTAAATGTGGTTGACATAAAATCATCGAGTTTTTCGCTTCATATGGTTTGAAAAATTAGTGAACAAAAAATTTTGTAGGAGTAAATTGATTGTATTTTAATATTGATAAACATTTATTTATCGCTTGATTCCCTGTGTTTATTAAAAGTGATGTGTTTATTCAATTTCTTTTTATTGCGTTACATGTGATAGAAGAGGATCAAGTTAACAAAAGTCCATGTGCCTTTGAATGGATTGATTGGTATTCCAAAATTTATAATTTTTTACATTATAAACACTGGGCGTACATACACTACAATTTTCAGGTCCGTGCACAATATTAACAAATAGTTTTAGCGTAGACATTTTTAAACATTTTCTCCAGTGTTGCTAGTGAAAGTATACTATCGTTTCTTTTATATTATATTACCCCTAAATGTATGCAGAGTATGATTATAAAACACAGTATTGCATCTTGAAATCTCTCTTAAAAATTAATTAAAAAATAAGTATAAAAAGAGAATAATCTCATTCATATATTTTTATATTCATTTATTAGCGTCCATAGAGTTAAGCACAAAAAATCATGAGTAAGTTATTAGTATATTGCATTTCAATAGCTTTGTTGCTACTAGTACCATTTACTATAGGGTGCTTCAATTCAGGGTATACAAGTTTAAATTTATATAAAATACAGGTCATTTCAATTAATGGTTAGAAGTGTGACTTTATTTGAACGATAACTGTATGCCACTAATGTTTGAATGGGATTTCGGACATGTGGCCGTATACTACTTACTATGTATATTTGATATCAAGTCTCAGTACTCTCTCCTGTTTCAAATACCAGACACTGGTTTTAATTAAGTTTGATTGAGCGGAAATAAGTGGAAATAATTCCACGGTACGTTTTCATCTGGGTACCAACAAGCAATAGATAACGAAATCGAAAGTCTTTCAATTCCGTTGTTGTGACTAACAAGCAACGTATATTTTTTTTATAGAGAAAATGGCTATCGTTGGCCAACAAAATTGCCGAATCTATTTCACACCTCCAAATATTTCCTTGCACTATCCGTTCGACGAAAAACTATTATTTTAAAAACTAACTTCAGGCACATTGATAAACACAGTGAATCACCCTTTAATCCGACTACACTATCATGGAATACTTTTTTGGTTTATTTTACTTCTCTCAGAATACCACTGAATCGCTGCTAAGATGCTATTTTTCCACGACCGAGTCCATCAACTAAGTCTCGAAAGATAGTCAAATATTTTTCCCAACCATTCACAGAACCTCTAACTTAATGGGGTGGCATTTTACCGGGTAGCTGAGCAAAAGGGGCCTACCACGCAGTAATTGTGTTGCAGTATCAAGAGTTGTCAGTTGAACCTATATAGGCACAATCGAATTGGGCCTTGTGAGTAGGGTATTGGAATATACTCACAGCTAGACCGGCTTGTCGTAAGAGGCGACTAAAGGCCGAGTGGTAGGTGGGGTCCCAACACCCTGTCGGCCGCTGAAATACCACCCATCAAGCTATAGGCTCGGAATAAATCCCTGCCCATATTTCGGAGCTTGGCTGATGGACCGGTTCATGAAAAAGTTGGTTTAGCTGGAAAGCCGGTCCCAAGGTGAGATACCACCCCGTCAAGCTGTGCATTCCGTGATATCGTCGGAAGAAATTTTCGACTATGTTTCGGATGTATGGCTGATAGCCCGGACTGACACGGAGATAAGTCATGCAGGTATCTTCTGAGATAAAGAATTCTGGAGGTATGCTTGTTTTCCATTCGGATTTCCGGGGGGGGGGGGGGCTGTGTCAGGTGCATCCTGAGAAAGGTTGGCGCAAGGCTAATAACTTTGCGGGGAAAAACAAATTATTATGGACAATTTAACAATCGCCAAAATAGGCTAAGACCAGATCTCGGTTGTAGTGCCGATGATGATGATTATGATGATGATGACTATGTCAGGGGGAATATCATGCAAATATTAAGATAAATAACCGAACTTTGAGAAATTCGTCACGCGAGTAATCGGGTTTGTTCTCGAAACTCTGTCGACGTTCGACTGATAAAAGCATTTTGTAACACCAGGGGCATCGGTTTCACTAATACGAATGGCAACCCCGTCCACCAATATTTGCAAAAAGCGAATTCTAATATCCTTGCCCTAACTGAGACCTGGTCGATTCGTCAACCGATTCGACATATCATCGTTGCTCAGGAAATGACTTGCATTCGAAATTCCGTTCTAAGCATGGAATTTGCATCTTCATGCGGTCCCATCTGGCTTGCCAAAGGATGGAAGCGTCAAAAACCAATAACTTGGACATCATGTGGTTGAAGGTCGTGCTGAGGAATTCTGTTAAATTTCTTTGTTGTCTTTACCGCTCGCCGAAAGACAATCGACCGACGACACATTTCAACATCTTTCGCGTACCGGCGACAGAATACAGATCAACCACCCGGCTTCTGAAATTTTCGTCCTTGGGGAGTATAATGTACACAATTAATGTGCGGAATTCCGGCTGGTTGGTACAATCTAACAGAACCGACGAGGCTGTGAGGCTAGGGCACGTGTTCGCTGTTAACCGCAATTTGACTTAACTCGTGGAGAACCTACGAGTGCCGGATACCTGAGGTGATTATGCGGACACCCTTTTTCTGTTTTTGACATCCGAGCCGAACATTTATACCGTGGAAGTTTCTGCTCAACTGAGATGATTGTTCATCTCAGAAAATTACTTGGTATTGGTTGCGTACCCACTTGCATTTCAAACGAATAACCCACCTAAAAAGCTTCGTCATGTATAGCGGTATAGGGCTACGAATTGGGACGATTTGTGAGAGTTTTTCGCACCTTTCCCGTGGTCGGAGGTTTTTTTTTTTTTTTACATAAACGCGCACACAAAAGGGGATTTTAGAGTACCCTTAAGTGTCAGAACACAGTGCGAGCGGAAGGAAGGGAAGTGGATAAGGAAAGGAGGTATCGATGTACATTGGTCTTAAATGCCTCGACATTACAACGACGAGGAAACACGTGATCAGGTAGTCAGGTAGAGTATTCCACATTCGTGTGGTTCGGCTAAAGAGTGACTCTCTATGCTTGTTTGTGCGCCTGAAGATGACTTTCAAGGTGAAGTGATGCGCATTCTTAGATTGACGGGTTTCGTGGGAAAATGTGTGAGGAGGCGGAACACATTCAGCAAGTTCTGTTGAGCAACGAGCGTGATAATACCTATAGAAGAGAGATATGCATGATACGTTGCGCCTATGTTCTAACGACGGAACTGATCGATTCACAGATGGGTCCCCAATAAGTTTCACTGGTGGAGGCGTGCTTTGGAGACTCCGATGTTAACACATGCGTGAAGTCCACCATCGAAATTATTTTTCTCGAGATGGAGATGTATGAAATTCGTCTGATAAACCTTGGTTTGATAAATAATGCGAGCAGATTACATCGGCAAAAAATAGAGCTTTTAAGCAATGGCGCTCCAAATCCAGCGATGTTAACAGAACGAATTTTGTTAGAATCAGAAACGCGTGCACGAGGCGATTGATACCGCGAAGCAGGTTTACAATAAGCTCCCTGACCGCCCAACTGGTTCGCGTCCTTTCTGGTCAATGTCAAGGGTTGTCAGCAATAACTTCGCTTTCTCCCCCGTTCCTCCC
Organism: Microdon myrmicae; assembly: GCA_963931805.1. NCBI lineage: Eukaryota > Metazoa > Arthropoda > Insecta > Diptera > Syrphidae > Microdon > Microdon myrmicae. The sequence continues at coordinate 71,404,584 of OZ007496.1, forward strand.
TTAGTGACGGACAGCGGAAACTAGCCACAAATTCGAAAGGTAAAGCTAATGTGTTCGCGAATTTATTTTCTGCGAATTCAAACCTCGAAGCCGGTCTTTTGGAGCCACCTCTGTTTCCACTCGCACTGTGCTCTGACATTTAAGGGTACTTCAAAATCCACCTTTGTGCGCACGTTTGTGTAAAAAAAATCGGTGATCGCACCGGTACGGATGAGAGGTTCCGCTGGCGTACTATTCAACGCACTCTACGCGGGCTGGATTGTGAGGAGGTAATCGGCCCGAACGGAATACCAACAGTAGTGCCTAAGAAATGCGCTCCAGAACCTTCGTTGGTTCTTGCCAGGATCTTCGGCTTATCTTATTCACGGCAGACATTTCCTACCTGCTGGAAGGTGGCTCGAGTTCTGCCAATCCCAAAGAGGGGGAAAAGTGTCTCCCACAAAATGACTAAGGTGATGGATAGCATTATGTCTAAGGTGATGGAAAAGGTCATCACTTAATTAAGTATTTGAAGTGAAACGGACTTCTGAATGATCATCAAAACGGATTCCATGGCAGGCGGTCCACATGTGACCTTTTGACCCTTATAACTGATATATGGACCTTTGGGATTGAGAGGCATGGTGAGTTAAGTGCGGTCGCATTGGATATCTCCAAGGTTTGCCCGCGTCTGGCATGGGGCATTGCTGAGCAAACTTCGTTCATATGGACTTTCCCAGAAGCTTTGCGAAAAACAATCGATCCGGGTTGATATAGACGGTGAGTCTTCGGATCTGTATACTGTTATTTCTGGAGTGCTTCAAGGTTCTATTTTGGCTCCAACCCTGTTTTTGCTTCACATAAATGATTTCTTGGAGTCAACGGACAGCAAAGTGCTCAGTTATGCGGATGATAGTACGCTTATTTCCTTTTTTACGAGTGACCGCCCGATTAGTGAATCAACATCGCACAAGCTGAGATGTTGCCAAATCGACTCACTGAATCGGGATCTGGATAAGGCCCTGCAGTGAGGAAAGACGAATGTCATTGATTTCAATGCAACGAAGACACAATATACAACATTCACAAAAAAAAAGTGAATCACCGGCTCTACAGCCGATGATAACAGGCAGGCTCTCGAATCTGCGAAAAAACTTAAAATTGCTCGGTGTCAAGGTCTGTATGTCGTGGTCCAGACACGTGTCGAACATTGCCGGATCCGCCTCTGGAAAACTGAGTGATTTCCGGCAGGAAATATTTTACTCCGGCCCAACTTTTTCTCCTGTATAAATCCCCAAATTAGACCTGCGCTCGAATTTTGCTCTCATGTTTGGAGCTCTGCTCCTAACCATACCCTTAACCTGCTTAAGAGCATACAGATACGTGCGATCAGACGAACATACAGGGCAGTCTCTGCTTTCAACCCTGCGAAGGCCAGGACGATCTTTGTCCTGTGTAATCCAATTTGACATGCAGTCTCCACGTGACACCGCTGGATAGCTACTTTGGCACCCGCCAAGTAGTGAACCAATGCATGCAGCGAGATCCAGAGAAAGGTTGGCGCAAGGCTAATAACCTTGCCCGGAAAAACATTATTATGGCCAATTTAACAAGTCTCTGATAAGGACCGGATACCGGTGGAGAGACTTGCTAAATAAGGAGAAGACCGGTTCCCGGTTGTAGTGCCGATGATGATGATGATGAGTCGTGGATGCCCGTTTTTTTTTTCGTCCACGCAACTCCACATCATTCGTTGTTCTTCGTATAGTGCCGATTGGTTTACCTACGACATGATCTAGCTTTGATGAAATATTTAAGTAATAGCTGTTTGTGTCAGTCTTGAAATTCTTTCCTTTATTTCGGCAGGCGTTGCTGCTCCAGCTTCCACTCTTCTCCTTGGTGACCAGTCTGATCGTGCGTCCACTTTTCTGTAAGCTTCTTCTCTTAGTTGAAGAGCAGGAGTTGCAAATCGTGTATCGATTCCAACTCTAGCGAAATGCGTTCGTTTTTTGGGTATGAGAGCCGGCACTGACACTCTGTTTGTTTTACAGATATTATAACTGTTCTTCGGAGATTCATGGTATTATTCCGCGAAATTCGGTTTATTTCCATTTCACAAGACAATCTAACGGATCACACCAATTTGCGGTTATCTCCCGACGGCGCGATCATCTCTGCATCAGAACTCGTTCCACTACAGGGCGGAAAAGCTGTGGAATTACCCTCCCCGTGTGTGTGTTTCCCTTTGTGCGTGTTTCCGGAGCATTACAACCTGGACCTGTCCAAGAAGAGCTCCAACAGTTATTTAGAGGCATCTTGGAGAGGGGACTCGGCGCTATAGGTTGGTCTCTCCTGAGGGAAGTATAATAAAAAAAGGTATAATAATAAAAGATCACGGTGTGTTGGGTCGAAGTTTGGCACAAGGGCATGCGGTGTGGGTTTTCTTCTGGTCTTGTGACGTTGACTCGCTACGATTCTCCTCTACCGCTGTTCATGGCGGCAGGTACAGTGTGATATACCAAAAGGCGTATGGAAGGTATGACTCTTTTGAAGAGGCTAGTACGGTGATATCTACCACAGTCTGGGCAGTTGATACCCCATCAGCGGAGTACTGAAGTGTCCTCATCGATTTTCTAAAATAGCGCTCCAATGCTGAAAAGCAGTGGAGTAGTAGGGTTATGCCGGTTCTGCCTCAATTTTCTGCCCCAAAAGCTCTTTTCTGTGTGAAAGCTCTATGTGAAGGTGAAGATGTGTGTGTTGTGTGGTGAGTGTTGATAGTGGTATGTGATTAATGGGTGGTGGGTTCTTATGTGAGGTGTAAATAGTAGTATTTAGTGTATTTCTTATGAGTATTGGTATTAATAGTGATATTTTGTGGTTGCGATTAATGGTTGTGGGTTCTTATGTGGGGTGGAAATAGTAGTATTGGTATTAATTGGGTATAGTTTGTAGTGTTCTTATCGCTGTAGTTGTTGGATTTTGTGCTTTTTTTGTAGGTGGTGTTGACTATTGAGCTTTTTGTAGGTGGTGGTGAGTATTGGGGTTTGTGGTGATGTCGGTGCTTTTTTTGTTATGGGTTTATGTTTTTGCTAATGGATTTATGCTTAGATGGTGATATCGGTGCTTTTTGTGATTCATGGGTGGTGTGTCTTAACTGAGGTGGAAATAGTAGTATTTAGTATATTTCTTATGAGTATTAGTAGTAATTGGGTATAGTTTGTAGTGTTCTTATCGCTGTAGTTGTTTGTTTGGGCTAGTGATTAATCGTTATCAGCGTGGTGGATCCGTGGATTTTGTGCTTTTGATGCTCTTGGGTTTTTGCAGGTGGTGGTGATGAATGCTTTTATTGACTATTGGGCTTTTTCTATGTGGTGGTGAGTATTGGGGCTTGTGATGATATCGGTGCTTTTTTTGTTATGGGTTTATGTTTTTGCTAATGGATTTATGCTTAGGTGGTGATATCGGGGCTGAATGGGTAGTGCTTTAGGCTTTTGTCTCGGTTGTAAGCTGTTAATTGTGGTAGAAATAAAAAACGTTGTCTGGGTTGTGCTTTTGGCTTTTGTCTCAGTTGTAAGCTGTTAATTGTGGTAGAAATAAAAAAAAAACGTTGTCTGGGTAGTGCTTTAGGCTTTTGTCTCAGTTGTAAGCTGTTAATTGTGGTAGAAATAAAAAAACGTTGTCTTTGGTGTGCTTTTTAATCTTATTGTCATTAAGCTGAGTAATATAAACGGGGATTTTGTTGTTTGTGGGTTTGTATGGGAAATGGGTTGTTTTTAATCTTATTATCATTAAGCTGAGTAATATAAACGGGAATTTTGTTGTTTGTGGGTTTGTATGGGAAATGGGTTGTTTTTAATCTTATTATCATTAAGCTGAGTAATATAAACGGGAATTTTGTTGTTTGTGGATTTGTATGGGAAATGGGGTGTTTTTGCTGGAACTTAAACTGACTTCCCCTAAGACGCAGAGCTAAGCTAGTTGACTTCACCTAAGACGCAGACCTAAGCCAGTATTCAAACGAATAATAACAAGGAGGAGGCGGGGGCCGGGGGCTTTTTGCTATTGAACTTTTTGTTGGGAGGTGTGTGTTTTTGATAATGGATTTGTGGTTAGGAGGTGAATGGTTTTGCTGCTAGTTGACTTCACCTAAGACGCAGACCTAAACCATGATGATGAATGGGTTGTGCTTTAGGCTTTTGTCTCGGTTGTAAGCTGTTAATTGTGGTAGAAATAAAAAAACGTTGTCTGGGTTGTGCTTTTGGCTTTTGTCTCAGTTGTAAGCTGTTAATTGTGGTAGAAATAAAAAAACGTTGTCTGGGTTGTGCTTTAGGCTTTTGTCTCGGTTGTAAGCTGTTAATTGTGATGGAAATAAAAAAAACGTTGTCTGGGTTGTGCTTTAGGCTTTTGTCTCGGTTGTAAGCTGTTAATTGTGGTAGAAATAAAAAAACATTGTCTTTGTTGTACTTTTTAATCTTATTGTCATTAAACTGAGTAATATATACGGGAATTTTGTTGTTTGTGGATTTGTATGGGAAATGGGTTGTTTTTGCTGGAACTTAAAACTGACTTCACCTAAGACGCAGACCTAAGCCAGTATTCAAACGAACAATAAAAAGGCGGGGGCGGGGGCGGGGACTTTTTGCTCTATGATGTTGATGAATGGGTTGTGCTTAAGGCTTTTGTCTCGGTTGTAAGCTGTTAATTGCGGCGGAAATAAAAAACGTTGTCTTTGTTGTGCTTTTTAATCTTATTGTCATTAAGCTGAGTAATATATACGGGAATTTGGTTGTTTGTGGATTTGTATGAGAAATGGGTTGTTTTTGCTGAAACTTAAAACTGACTTCACCTAAGACGCAGAGCTAAGCTAATTGACTTCACCTAAGACGCAGACCTAAGTCATTGGTTTTTTATGAGTCACCGAATGATTATTCAAGTCCATATTGTACCGATCCCATAACCTTTAGCAAGTATTCATGATTTCTATAGCAAGTTGGGATATCATTACTCATTTTTGTGAATTTCATACGTATTGAGGGCCAATTATTCTTATCATAGTTTCCATAATGTATTGTTTCCGCTCCCTACAGGCTAATGTTGATTTCTATATATAGGCGTACATCTTCAGTGGGTTGGGGATTTGTACTTATTATCAGTATTTTTTCAATTTGGGGTGTGTGATGCATAGTTGTTTTGTCTTGTTGGGTATTTGTTATCAGGTGTATACATCTTCAGTGGGTTGTGCGATTAGCGTTCAAGGTTAATTGTGTGACATGAGCAGATGGTATTTTTGAATTGGGTGTGTGAATAGGTGATAGGTGATTCATGATTGTTTGGCAGTGAATATATTATTATTTAGTCATTGAGTTTGAGTAATATATATGGGAATTTTTTTTGGGTGATTCTATGTTGAAATGGATGTATGTTTTAGTTGTTTCTTAATATATAGACATTTTTTGTGATTCTATCTGCTTTTGGGTTTTGTTTCGGTTGTCGAGGGCTTTTTCAGTAAATCTAAGCTGATTCTTAATATTTTGGGTTTTTTGCTCTATACTGAAATGGTACCACTTGATAGTAAATCTATGTTGAAATGGACTTTTTTGCTATATTGAATATGTGCTTTTTTGGGGATTGTCTGGGGTGCTAAAGGCTTTTTTATGAATATATTCACTTGGCAGTAAATCTATGCTGAAATATATATAGAAATACGGGCTTTAAATTTGAAAAAAAGAAGAAAAAATCATCATCAAATCCAATATTCGACGTGGGATTAGCTAGGAAATAAAAAAATCAACATCATCAACTGGTGAGTTACCTTATTTATATATTAATTGTTATTCCTTTTTTTGACGCGGTGCTAGTATTTATTTTTGTGTATTGTATCGTGAGTCTAGCAATAATAATAATAATAATCCCGATGTTTTTGCTATTGCTGCATAATGTATGGAAATGATTCATCATCGTAATCGTAATCGTTGTTCTGTTACTAGTTGCGACCATCTTCAGTGGGTTGGGGATTTGTACTTATTATCAGTATTTTTTTCAATTTGAGGTGTGTGATGCATAGTTGTTTTGGCTTGTTGTACTGTTATCATTTGTAGTAAAATAGAGGCGTGTTATCAGTAGTTGTTCGTGGATTTATATGGAAGTGATTCATTGTCGGTTGGGATTCTTTCTTATCTCAGTATGTGAATTAAGTCTTAGGTTTGGATGATCAGCGTACAAGGTTAAAGTTTGGAGTAGGTTAATTTTATGACATGGTTGGTCGGCGATTTGTCTGGAAGTTGAGGACTCTTTTATATATTATTATTAGTCATTGAGCTGAGTAATATATATATATGGAAATTTTTGTTGTTCGAGGGATATGGTATGGAAGTGATGATATAAGACTTAGATTTGTATGATCACAGCGTTCAAGGTTAAAGTTTGGGGATAGGTTAATGGTATGGAAGTCATTCGTAGTCGTTTGACGTCGTGGTTTTTGGGATTCTTTCTTATCTCAACATGGGAATTAAGTCTTAGGTTTGGATGATCAGAGTTATTTTCTAATCTGTATTTATTGGTATATTGTTCGAATGTTTTTATTATTATCTAGTGTGGTTATATTAGACTGTTGTTGTTGCTGTATTTAGTTTATTGTTATAATGATGTTATGTTCTATTGTTCAAAGTTTTGAGATCTTTTGAAAGTTCTTTGTTTGCTTATAATCATATGAGGATATTTTTGAAAAGCACAGGCAGTTTTTATATGGATATATTAGTATGTGTAGACTTTTTTTTAGCGCTACAATGTTGTTAATAGCGAATATATTATTATTAGCCATTGAGCTGAGTATTATAAGGGAATTTTTTTGTAGCTTGTTGTTATATTAATTATGTGTGTATGTATGTGTATGTGTGTGTATTGATGGGCAAATATCTGAATTTCACCTGTTGATCTGTTGTCAGTTGTACACATCTTGGATTGTAGTGGAGGTGTTGTTAGCATTAGTTGTTCGCGGATTTATATGGAAGTGATGAATTAAGTCTTAGGTTTGGGTGATCAGCGTTCAAGTTAAAGTTTGGGGTAGGTTAATTGTGTGACATAGATGTTCGTGGATTTGTATGGAAGTGATTCATTATCGTTTGGCGTAGTGGTTTGGAATTCTTTTTTATCTCAGTATGGGAATTAAGTCTTAGGTTTCAATGATCAACGTTCAAGGTTATAGTTTATAATTATAGTGTATGTATCGGCGTCAAGAGAGAAAGAGAAAAAGAAAGAAAGAGAGAGCAAGAGATAGAAAGAGAGAAAGAGAGACTATTTGTGGACGAATGAGATGTGTGTATGCGTAATAATGAATGAATTTCGGTATAGATAAGGCCATCTTGACTAGCTAGAAATCATTGTGTCACTAAACCATTAAAGAAAAACACTAAAAGGTTCCATTGTGGTATATATTTGGCTGAGCAGGAAAATTGTTGCCATAGGATTAAAACAAAAAAAAAAAAAAATCAACAACAAAAACGGTAAGTTAACACCTATCATGAACCATTTTTAGGATTTCTAATTTATTTCTTCAAATGTTATGTGTTATATTCGGGGGATTTTTATCATCGAGACAGCCTTTTTTTTTCTGAAAGCGTAACAAAGCAAAAGAATTAACAGTAAATTTTTCATTACTTTTTTAGAGAAATATGTCTGCTAACGAGGTCAACACCAGCAACAACTACAATATTAACAATAATAATGTCAGAAAAAGACTGAGGCAATTTTTGGAGGAACGCCAACAACAACAACAACAACAACCTGCAAAGAAATTAAAACAACAGATCTATAAAAGGTGCTTGTTTTGTGATGAGGATGTTGAGGGACGGCTTTGGGTCCAACATCATAGAAAAAATACCCACAAAGCAAACGCCCAACAAGCTCTTAATGAAAACGTCTCCTTAATAGCTAGCGCATTCCAAAACCGTATCAAAATATTTGCCATTACCAACAAAGATGAGAGTATGGTAAATGTGAATACGTTATTTGAAAAAAATATTCCATTGATTAACGAGTTACTACTAGATGAATTGAAAGTTTTGAAAGCTTTTAAATTTAGTATGGAGCTTTTTGCTAAGTTTGCGAAATTCACCAAAGAATGTGATGAGTTAATGCAAATAGATATAAAAAGCATGCAAACTAAAATGTACACGATTGAGAAAGAGGAAGACATAAGAGAAAATTTGAGCACGGCAATTGAAAATATCAAGGCAAAATTGGAAGAGTTCCAAGAAAAAGATAGCGGATGGGCGTTGGCAGCATTTCAGAGGATCGAAATTAACATCAACAAATACGAGCCATTTCAGCTTGATAGATAAGGACCGATATAATAAATCTTTTAAATAACTTGTAGCTGCATCAAACAAGAATAAATAAAATATATTTATGTATTAAAATTAATTGATGTTTTTCCCTTTGGCTAATTTTGTGAGAAAATTATTCGAATATTGGTCATTCATTTTTCCCCCATGAGTCTTAGAGTATCAAATATATCCCCACCAATATATGTGAATTTTCGGCTGTAAGTTGGTTCTTAATATATGGTAAATTTTTTGTTGATTCTATCTGCTTTTGCCTTATGTCTCAATACTTGAAATGGTTTGTGCTTTTGCTACTGGTTTGTGTCTTTGGTCGCTAGACTTTCGGATGGGTTGTCTATTATTCCTTATCTTATTTTCCATATTGAGCAAAGAATGTCTCGTTTCCGGTATTAGAAGGGGATTTCTTGTATAAAAGGTCGAGTTTTTAATCCAGTATGTATCAGTTTACTTTAAAAATTAAACCTAGTAAAACAGCTCTGCCTATATATAATAATGGAGGGTTTGAATCAATTGGGTAAAATTAAACCACTAGAGAGTTTAAAAACTCTAATACTAAATAGGAAATATAAAATACTTCGAGCGATAAGGTGCCAAACCAAGTATGGATCGAGGATACTGGTTGAACTGGAGAACAATAAGGTGTTCCTGCCGATTCGCTTCAACATGATGGATGAAGACACCATGAAGATGCTTACCTCGAGTGAGATGGAGGTGCTCCAAGCAGTAGGAAATACCTTCGAATTGACGTTTCATTCCACAACATCGGAAACGGATGAATCAGAATTTTTATATTCGCAGCCATTTTTTTACAATTCAAATAAGAAATAAATAAAAAATATATTTAAACAGTAAAATTAATTGATGTTTTTCACTTTGGCTAATTTTGTGAGAAAATTATTCGAATACTGGTCATTCATTTTTCCCTCCATGAGTCTTAGAGTATCAAATATAGGCTCATCATAACATCATATGATAAGATTGAAGAAGCAGTCTGTTTGGACCAGCCCTGTTTGGAATCGTTCTGTATTATTCGAATATTGAGCAGTTATTTTTCCCCCAGGAGTCTTAGAATATCAAATATAGTCCACCATAACATCATATGACAAGTCCTGCTTACAGCATTGAAGAGTTATCAGAGAGGGGTGGTACATAATACAACCTGTTTGGAATCGCCCTGTTTAAAGAAACCGCCTGTTTGGAATCGACCTGTTTGGAATCGCCCTGTTTAAAGAAACCGCCTGTTTGGAATCGCCCTGTTTATAATACAGCCGATACATAGAGATCTGTTTACTGCTTTGATTCGATGCAGCATCAGAGAGGGGAGATTATAATACAGTCAGTATGTCTTTGAATGCAAACCATCTAATGGGTACGATGACGCATATTTCCTTGGGTTAGGTGTGATAGAACTTTAGGTGTTACTAATCGTTCACCGGCTCAAACAAGTTCGGGATTCCTTTTGATATTACAGAGGAAATTTAGATATTCGACTATCTAGATAATTTTAGCAAAGATCGTTCTATGAGTTCCGCCAGGTCTGGGTCTTATGCGAAATCAGTTTTTGGCTAGGAGATCTCAAGAATTCTTCTTAGTTATTCGGCTATCTGGATAATTTTAGCAAAGGTCGTTCTATGAGTCCAGCCAGGTCTGGGTCTTAAGATTATGGGATCGGGCAAGCACCCCCACATGTTTTTTTGATAACAACACATTTTTTATGCTCAATATGGACTTGAATAATCATTCGTTGACTCGTGGTATATTCATAAAAAAGCCAAAAGCACAAAGAATTTAATATATTATATGGACAATGCGTAGCCCTAAAGTATGCAATTAACAATATATCCATATAAAAACTTAAAATTGTGGCGCTAAAAATAGGCTATATTCAATATATATATATATAGCAAAAAGCTCGCTAGTCTAGAGATCAAAAGCATTAAACCATTTCAGCATAGAGTTACTGCCAAGTGGTATATATATTCATAAAATTAGATTTACTGTCAAGTGGTATATTCATAAAAAGGAAAACAGCCACCAACAACTGAGACAACCCATCCGAAAGTCTAGCGACCAAAGACACAAACCAGTAGCAAAAGCACAAACCATTTCAAGTATTGAGACATAAGGCAAAAGCAGATAGAATCAACAAAAAATTTACCATATATTAAGAACCAACTTACAGCCGAAAATTCACATATATTGGTGGGGATATATTTGATACTCTAAGACTCATGGGGGAAAAATGAATGACCAATATTCGAATAATTTTCTCACAAAATTAGCCAAAGGGAAAAACATCAATTAATTTTAATACATAAATATATTTTATTTATTCTTGTTTGATGCAGCTACAAGTTATTTAAAAGATTTATTATATCGGTCCTTATCTATCAAGCTGAAATGGCTCGTATTTGTTGATGTTAATTTCGATCCTCTGAAATGCTGCCAACGCCCATCCGCTATCTTTTTCTTGGAACTCTTCCAATTTTGCCTTGATATTTTCAATTGCCGTGCTCAAATTTTCTCTTATGTCTTCCTCTTTCTCAATCGTGTACATTTTAGTTTGCATGCTTTTTATATCTATTTGCATTAACTCATCACATTCTTTGGTGAATTTCGCAAACTTAGCAAAAAGCTCCATACTAAATTTAAAAGCTTTCAAAACTTTCAATTCATCTAGTAGTAACTCGTTAATCAATGGAATATTTTTTTCAAATAACGTATTCACATTTACCATACTCTCATCTTTGTTGGTAATGGCAAATATTTTGATACGGTTTTGGAATGCGCTAGCTATTAAGGAGACGTTTTCATTAAGAGCTTGTTGGGCGTTTGCTTTGTGGGTATTTTTTCTATGATGTTGGACCCAAAGCCGTCCCTCAACATCCTCATCACAAAACAAGCACCTTTTATAGATCTGTTGTTTTAATTTCTTTGCAGGTTGTTGTTGTTGTTGTTGTTGGCGTTCCTCCAAAAATTGCCTCAGTCTTTTTCTGACATTATTATTGTTAATATTGTAGTTGTTGCTGGTGTTGACCTCGTTAGCAGACATATTTCTCTAAAAAAGTAATGAAAAATTTACTGTTAATTCTTTTGCTTTGTTACGCTTTCAGAAAAAAAAAGGCTGTCTCGATGATAAAAATCCCCCGAATATAACACATAACATTTGAAGAAATAAATTAGAAATCCTAAAAATGGTTCATGATAGGTGTTAACTTACCGTTTTTGTTGTTGATTTTTTTTTTTTTTTGTTTTAATCCTATGGCAACAATTTTCCTGCTCAGCCAAATATATACCACAATGGAACCTTTTAGTGTTTTTCTTTAATGGTTTAGTGACACAATGATTTCTAGCTAGTCAAGATGGCCTTATCTATACCGAAATTCATTCATTATTACGCATACACACATCTCATTCGTCCACAAATAGTCTCTCTTTCTCTCTTTCTATCTCTTGCTCTCTCTTTCTTTCTTTTTCTCTTTCTCTCTTGACGCCGATACATACACTATAATTATAAACTATAACCTTGAACGTTGATCATTGAAACCTAAGACTTAATTCCCATACTGAGATAAAAAAGAATTCCAAACCACTACGCCAAACGATAATGAATCACTTCCATACAAATCCACGAACATCTATGTCACACAATTAACCTACCCCAAACTTTAACTTGAACGCTGATCACCCAAACCTAAGACTTAATTCATCACTTCCATATAAATCCGCGAACAACTAATGCTAACAACACCTCCACTACAATCCAAGATGTGTACAACTGACAACAGATCAACAGGTGAAATTCAGATATTTGCCCATCAATACACACACATACACATACATACACACATAATTAATATAACAACAAGCTACAAAAAAATTCCCTTATAATACTCAGCTCAATGGCTAATAATAATATATTCGCTATTAACAACATTGTAGCGCTAAAAAAAAGTCTACACATACTAATATATCCATATAAAAACTGCCTGTGCTTTTCAAAAATATCCTCATATGATTATAAGCAAACAAAGAACTTTCAAAAGATCTCAAAACTTTGAACAATAGAACATAACATCATTATAACAATAAACTAAATACAGCAACAACAACAGTCTAATATAACCACACTAGATAATAATAAAAACATTCGAACAATATACCAATAAATACAGATTAGAAAATAACTCTGATCATCCAAACCTAAGACTTAATTCCCATGTTGAGATAAGAAAGAATCCCAAAAACCACGACGTCAAACGACTACGAATGACTTCCATACCATTAACCTATCCCCAAACTTTAACCTTGAACGCTGTGATCATACAAATCTAAGTCTTATATCATCACTTCCATACCATATCCCTCGAACAACAAAAATTTCCATATATATATATTACTCAGCTCAATGACTAATAATAATATATAAAAGAGTCCTCAACTTCCAGACAAATCGCCGACCAACCATGTCATAAAATTAACCTACTCCAAACTTTAACCTTGTACGCTGATCATCCAAACCTAAGACTTAATTCACATACTGAGATAAGAAAGAATCCCAACCGACAATGAATCACTTCCATATAAATCCACGAACAACTACTGATAACACGCCTCTATTTTACTACAAATGATAACAGTACAACAAGCCAAAACAACTATGCATCACACACCTCAAATTGAAAAAAATACTGATAATAAGTACAAATCCCCAACCCACTGAAGATGGTCGCAACTAGTAACAGAACAACGATTACGATTACGATGATGAATCATTTCCATACATTATGCAGCAATAGCAAAAACATCGGGATTATTATTATTATTATTGCTAGACTCACGATACAATACACAAAAATAAATACTAGCACCGCGTCAAAAAAAGGAATAACAATTAATATATAAATAAGGTAACTCACCAGTTGATGATGTTGATTTTTTTATTTCCTAGCTAATCCCACGTCGAATATTGGATTTGATGATGATTTTTTCTTCTTTTTTTCAAATTTAAAGCCCGTATTTCTATATATATTTCAGCATAGATTTACTGCCAAGTGAATATATTCATAAAAAAGCCTTTAGCACCCCAGACAATCCCCAAAAAAGCACATATTCAATATAGCAAAAAAGTCCATTTCAACATAGATTTACTATCAAGTGGTACCATTTCAGTATAGAGCAAAAAACCCAAAATATTAAGAATCAGCTTAGATTTACTGAAAAAGCCCTCGACAACCGAAACAAAACCCAAAAGCAGATAGAATCACAAAAAATGTCTATATATTAAGAAACAACTAAAACATACATCCATTTCAACATAGAATCACCCAAAAAAAATTCCCATATATATTACTCAAACTCAATGACTAAATAATAATATATTCACTGCCAAACAATCATGAATCACCTATCACCTATTCACACACCCAATTCAAAAATACCATCTGCTCATGTCACACAATTAACCTTGAACGCTAATCGCACAACCCACTGAAGATGTATACACCTGATAACAAATACCCAACAAGACAAAACAACTATGCATCACACACCCCAAATTGAAAAAATACTGATAATAAGTACAAATCCCCAACCCACTGAAGATGTACGCCTATATATAGAAATCAACATTAGCCTGTAGGGAGCGGAAACAATACATTATGGAAACTATGATAAGAATAATTGGCCCTCAATACGTATGAAATTCACAAAAATGAGTAATGATATCCCAACTTGCTATAGAAATCATGAATACTTGCTAAAGGTTATGGGATCGGTACAATATGGACTTGAATAATCATTCGGTGACTCATAAAAAACCAATGACTTAGGTCTGCGTCTTAGGTGAAGTCAATTAGCTTAGCTCTGCGTCTTAGGTGAAGTCAGTTTTAAGTTTCAGCAAAAACAACCCATTTCTCATACAAATCCACAAACAACCAAATTCCCGTATATATTACTCAGCTTAATGACAATAAGATTAAAAAGCACAACAAAGACAACGTTTTTTATTTCCGCCGCAATTAACAGCTTACAACCGAGACAAAAGCCTTAAGCACAACCCATTCATCAACATCATAGAGCAAAAAGTCCCCGCCCCCGCCCCCGCCTTTTTATTGTTCGTTTGAATACTGGCTTAGGTCTGCGTCTTAGGTGAAGTCAGTTTTAAGTTCCAGCAAAAACAACCCATTTCCCATACAAATCCACAAACAACAAAATTCCCGTATATATTACTCAGTTTAATGACAATAAGATTAAAAAGTACAACAAAGACAATGTTTTTTTATTTCTACCACAATTAACAGCTTACAACCGAGACAAAAGCCTAAAGCACAACCCAGACAACGTTTTTTTTATTTCCATCACAATTAACAGCTTACAACCGAGACAAAAGCCTAAAGCACAACCCAGACAACGTTTTTTTATTTCTACCACAATTAACAGCTTACAACTGAGACAAAAGCCAAAAGCACAACCCAGACAACGTTTTTTTATTTCTACCACAATTAACAGCTTACAACCGAGACAAAAGCCTAAAGCACAACCCATTCATCATCATGGTTTAGGTCTGCGTCTTAGGTGAAGTCAACTAGCAGCAAAACCATTCACCTCCTAACCACAAATCCATTATCAAAAACACACACCTCCCAACAAAAAGTTCAATAGCAAAAAGCCCCCGGCCCCCGCCTCCTCCTTGTTATTATTCGTTTGAATACTGGCTTAGGTCTGCGTCTTAGGTGAAGTCAACTAGCTTAGCTCTGCGTCTTAGGGGAAGTCAGTTTAAGTTCCAGCAAAAACACCCCATTTCCCATACAAATCCACAAACAACAAAATTCCCGTTTATATTACTCAGCTTAATGATAATAAGATTAAAAACAACCCATTTCCCATACAAACCACAAACAACAAAATTCCCGTTTATATTACTCAGCTTAATGATAATAAGATTAAAAACAACCCATTTCCCATACAAACCCACAAACAACAAAATCCCCGTTTATATTACTCAGCTTAATGACAATAAGATTAAAAAGCACACCAAAGACAACGTTTTTTTATTTCTACCACAATTAACAGCTTACAACTGAGACAAAAGCCTAAAGCACTACCCAGACAACGTTTTTTTTTTATTTCTACCACAATTAACAGCTTACAACTGAGACAAAAGCCAAAAGCACAACCCAGACAACGTTTTTTATTTCTACCACAATTAACAGCTTACAACCGAGACAAAAGCCTAAAGCACTACCCATTCAGCCCCGATATCACCACCTAAGCATAAATCCATTAGCAAAAACATAAACCCATAACAAAAAAAGCACCGATATCATCACAAGCCCCAATACTCACCACCACATAGAAAAAGCCCAATAGTCAATAAAAGCATTCATCACCACCACCTGCAAAAACCCAAGAGCATCAAAAGCACAAAATCCACGGATCCACCACGCTGATAACGATTAATCACTAGCCCAAACAAACAACTACAGCGATAAGAACACTACAAACTATACCCAATTACTACTAATACTCATAAGAAATATACTAAATACTACTATTTCCACCTCAGTTAAGACACACCACCCATGAATCACAAAAAGCACCGATATCACCATCTAAGCATAAATCCATTAGCAAAAACATAAACCCATAACAAAAAAAGCACCGACATCACCACAAACCCCAATACTCACCACCACCTACAAAAAGCTCAATAGTCAACACCACCTACAAAAAAAGCACAAAATCCAACAACTACAGCGATAAGAACACTACAAACTATACCCAATTAATACCAATACTACTATTTCCACCCCACATAAGAACCCACAACCATTAATCGCAACCACAAAATATCACTATTAATACCAATACTCATAAGAAATACACTAAATACTACTATTTACACCTCACATAAGAACCCACCACCCATTAATCACATACCACTATCAACACTCACCACACAACACACACATCTTCACCTTCACATAGAGCTTTCACACAGAAAAGAGCTTTTGGGGCAGAAAATTGAGGCAGAACCGGCATAACCCTACTACTCAGTGGCCACCCGACTTGGGACACAAGACAAGTACTATTTCCTTCATCGTGCCTTTAGGTCTCTTGCGATCACCAGAATCACCTATATCCATGAAAACGTTAGGCTCGATCTTAGAATATCTGAAAGGAGGAAGGGTTAATTAACTTGGTAATTTCTACTGTGTTAGTGCGGGCTGTCCTAACAATAAAAACGTTCAATGGTGCGCAATTTTCCCGGCTTTCCTGCACTCGACACCAGTGATGTTCAACGCAGCAGTCCTGATGTCGCATGTATTTGTCATCATAATGATGCGTGGCTAACGATCTCATTTTCGGGCAGTTTAGGAAAACAAAATTATCTATTATTAAATGTTCCGGTCAATAAAAAAAGTAAAAAAAACGAACGGGTTGGTTTTACGCCTAAAACGCTTTTTCAACTCATAAAGTAATCAAAAAAAAGAGTCGTAAGTTTTGGAAACATAGAAGTCCATCTTGTAAAGTTAGTTTTTCTTCGAAAAGGGTGCAAAAATTTGAAATTTAAATATTTGGCATAATATGCTTATAACTCGCAGCAATTGAATAGCAATTGTATTTAGCAGAACATCTCTTTAAAACTACTCAAGATTTATTTAGCATGGGGCTTTTAAAAAGTATTTTCCCCTATATGTTCAGACATATAGATTTAATCGAATCCACTCAAGTTTCTTGCGTTTTTTAGACGAGCTAAAAACAAACGATTCATTCTCTTAATGGCATCTACGCGAGACGCAGTCACAAAAAAAGAGCTAGAATAATTTCCCATGGTGTTTGTATCAGTGGGTTTGAAACCTTGAATATAGTCGATTCTGGTCCGCACTACCCTAACCATTTGAGTTCTTTACTTGCCGTTAATAAGAGAAAATTTCCCGCTATTTATATTGGGAGGCAACATTTCCAACCCAAAGAGCTGGACGTAACTTGGGGAAACTGCGAATACAAAAACTTATATACAAACGCTAAATTTTGTTGACATCTTCTTTTATTTCTCAGTTAATTTAGAGATGTTCAAAAAAGTCGAAGGCCTTCGATGGCATTGAACTTTCTATTTTGTTTTTGGCAATACAACCGAGAATTCCGGATATCAGCTTTGTTTTGGATTTTTCGTTTGATATATAATTGGCTGTTCCCCATGAAGTGTTAATTATTTATTATTCGTATGCTCGTTGTATTTTGCTGACTCAATATTACGTTTTATTCCGTGTTTTAATTGTTGGTTGATTTCATGATGAGACAAAATTAAATACTATTTTAAAATGTTGTTTATTAGTGTTCTAATTCGTTATTAAAAAATGAGAAATGTTTTTTTGTGCAAATCTGCAACAAATTTAAATCTGTGATCATATTTAAAATTTCCATTAAGTTATAGATACCAGACGCTGCTGTTTGATTTGCTTTCTTTTTCTCTTCCTTTAGGGATTTTAACAGGTGGCAGTTATTGAATTGCTATTTGTGATGCCTTTATAATTATGTAAGGTTATTGTTCCACGTGTACATTTTTTTAAACCGGCTGCCACAGAACGTTATGGTTTGAATTTTTTATAACTTTTTTATTTATGTGAAATGGCGCAAGGCTAATAACCTTATCCGTAAAAATAAATTATTATGGAAAATTTAACAAGCCTCGAGACTTGCTAAATAAGGCCAAGACTGGATCCCGATTGTAGTGCCGATGATGATAATGATGATTTATGCGAAAATTATTACATTTTTTAAAATAGATTGTATTATTGGGACATTTTTTCGGTTTAATTACGAGACATGATATCTCGCGAGTGATGGCCATTTTCGACTTCGCATATTCGTATTTTTTCCAACATATATGTTATTACATTTATTTCATTGCGAATATTTTTTTAATTCGGATTGGGAGATTAGATGTCTTAACAAGTATCTGCACCGTCATACAAAGCATATACGATACAAAAATGAATGCAAAACAACGTTTCGTACTTCGTTTCGGATACGTATCCGTTGATATTCTCGCTTTAGTATATTGTTCAGGCCAAATTCACTACTAAATTGGGGATTCACTCAAGAAAACCGTTTTTCGTCGATGAAGTAAAATGCCGAAGGCACACATCCGGACAGACTAATTTAGAACCATAGCCCGCGTCTAAGGAGACTGCAGAGAAAATTTGAAATGGCATTTTAAATGTAGTGTATTTCTTGGGTTTACTTCAATACAATTTGTTAGGAAATAAAACAATTATAGCATTTTGACTAATTTCTGATTCCAACGAGTTGTCTTGAACAACAGTTAGAGGACAACTAATGAATTATCATAAAAATGACGATATCATGTCCTATACCATATTCCACAATATGTTCCACTACACATTCTATAAGATGTACCGCACGTTACACAATACGCTTCATATGTCCCACAATACGCAGGTATGCAGGTCCTAAACGTCAAAAAAGTGTTCCAACAATGTTTCAAAGTTGGCCCAATGATGTCACAAAAATGTCACCACGATACCCTAAAGGTGCCCCAAGATGTGCCAAAGCTTCCCCACAGGTGTTCCATAGATACCCCTTGGATATCCCAAACATGTCGCAAACATGGCCCATAGCATATCCCACAATATAATACACACATCCTCAATAACATGTAGGACACGGTGAAGAATGTATAATAAATGTCGAACTTTATATGAAACCTCATTAATTGTGCCTTGACTGCCATGGCATGTACGAGGGCGAATCATATAGAAACGGTAATTTTACTTAGCAACAGGTTGCGAGCTATATAATCTTGTGCGTGGCTGTTGTTTGGTTTATGAAGAGTAGGGAAACTGGCTTGGCTAGTGGTCGCATTCGACTTTGTAGTCCGTACAGCCATGTGCGAACAAGAGGTACATACATCTGCTGCGCAACGGATTTTTATATAATAAAATTTTTAACAAATAATCCCTCAGACATTATTCTCGATTGAAGGCACAGTTTGGTGATGATACATTGTCCCACAATCGTGTGTTTACGTGGGCCAGAGAATTTAAAAGTGGGCGAGAACGTATTGAAAACGAAAGTCATGATCGACGCCCAAGGACAAGTCGTACAGATGACAACATCCGTGCCATTCGAGATCATCCTTGACAAGGGATTATTACGTATGTAACGTTTTGGTTTTACAATAATTTGTTCTGGCGTCAACTGCGCCCAAGTGTTACGTTTTAATTTGTTATATTGACGAAATGTTGCGTAATAATTTCTTTTCGTGATGATTAATGTTATAAGGAAGTTTTACCCATGGTTGTGGCAGAATGTTATTGTGTACGGCTGCGCCCTTCGTTTTGGTATTTATTACTATTGTGTGTGATTTGTTCTAATTTTTATGTGTACTGTTTTATTTTTAGCTTTACGGGGGGATCGTTAGGTTGTCTTACTGTCGTAATTTAGGTGCCGTTTGTAACATTTCATTTCTACAGTGTCGTCAGACAGTCGTGCCGTTTTAAGTGCTTCCAATTTATTATTGATATATCTATCCCTGGGGCATTTAGGAGATACTCACGTTTAAATTGCTAATGGTTAATTCTAGCGATGGCGGTCTCCGATGCCATTGATTGGGCCGTCCCGGGTCTCGTTGCGGGCCCTGTAGATTCTCCCGGGCTTTACTGCAGAGCGGCCACCACCACAACATCCGTAATCAGCAGCCAATTGGGAGCCAAGTCTCAGGGCTATTGCTGCAAAGGAGCTACGGTTAAATGTGTACAGCCAGACTTACTTTACAAGGAACTCTGCGGATCCTCCCGGGCTTTATGCAAAGCCACCACCTCGTGGAAATCCGCAGTCAAATCTCCAATAACACCGAGCTTTTCCTCACCCCCTGGTTCACTGTCCCAGATATGCATTCGAATTACAACCTTATCTCTCCCTTGGTTTCACGCTGGACATAGACAAGTCAGTTTCATTTATTTTTTGGCTCCACGCTGAACATTTATTTTTCGTAACAAAATTTTATTTCTTCACTTTGGTTTTACGTTGAACATCTACTTTTTCACCATACAATTTCAGTTCTTTTTAGTTTTACGTTAAACATTTACTTTTTAGAACATAATTTCAGTTCTTCTTTTTAGTTTTACGTTAAACATTTACTTTTTAGAACATAATTTCATTTCTTCTTGTTGATTCTACGTTGAACATTTACTTTTTTAGAATACCATTTTATTTCTTAATACATTCCAATCTCCTCGCTGCCCTTCCTCTCTCGAAAACGACACCAACAACGCATCGGAACAAAAAAGCGAGTCTGTTACTCCAACGTAAATCGAAAACTGTCTCCTGCTATCGTCCCAACCGTTATCCAGTTACCACGTAACACGTACCAAGACCACCCATTCGAAAATTCATACCGGGCGAAGCCCCATTCAATTTTAGATCACATAAGGTGAATCCCCTTCGGATGGATTAATGTATCAATTCACTAAGAAAATGCCTTTACCGACAACGCTAGGGAATATAACTATAGAGTCGTCTGGGAACAAAACCCTATGGCGGCACCATTTCTCTTAATCCTTTGTAAGGATACGTTTCCTAAACGGAACAAAGGACGGCGTATGTGAATAAATTCGCTGGACAACAAAACCATTAAGTTATATCCAAGTAGTTAGAGAACACTAACCCGGTCCACACTATCCTCAGATACCTCCTTCCCCCTTTCTTTTCAGATATCTCGAGACCGAGCCCAACATCCTCACGGATGTGGGTGATTCTGGTTAGCGTAAAATGACCAGAAGCCAGAAACACGATGAAGTACATATTTGTCCTTGTCTCCCTAAAGTCGGCCTCTCTCCACCCCTTTTTTAAATTTATTTTTACCATTAAGATATATAAAATATCTTTGGCACCGTTGTCCATTAAAATACAATTATCGAAAACACCCGTGGTTAATATCAATCCTAAACATGACTGAAAATCCCAAGTAATGTTTAATGGTTCATGGTAATTGTCGATTTTAGGTAAATTACCGAAGGATCAAACAAAAGATCGCTGACTCACAATTGAGATCCAAATACGAAGGATGTTATGTTAGGTCAGCGAAAAAAGAAATAACACTTTGCCTGGGGAAAACATGAACGATTTTTCCTTCGATCGACGGATCGAGGCGAGTTGGTTACAAGACACTGGCCGAGACGGTCACGAGTTGGATTGAAACGAGCGAGTGGGAAGGTTGTGTAAGGACTCAGGACAGTCAATAGAAAGAAAGATAATTGTAATTGGTGAATCTGAAAAATTGTGTTTAACAAGATAAAGTTTTAAGATAAGAACAGTTTTTTTTCCCAGAGACCTGGTGTTAGTATTAAGAAAGAAATATATAGCTTAAAAGTAAACTTTTGTGTTATTATGGTTCCCCTCGTGCAGTTTCGCGTCTCGCCCAATATTAATCAGTTTCTGAGACACCTCACAGAGCTTCCTCTACAGGCGAACAACACAATAAGACCAGTGATTGGGGGTAGAAAAGCGTGTGCCGTATACTCAACTGAGGACGTCCAAGGAGAACGTGCCCTAAGCCACTTAAAGAGATACGGGGAATTTACCCAGAGCAAGAAGGTAAGAGTTCAACACAATCAATAAAATAAAACTAAGTATAACCCTACAGGATACATAGGAGAAATGGGCTCGAACAACCTTCTTATATCTCACACTTGTCTTCTTGTGACTATTTTTTGTTTGCCCCCTTGAAGGAATTACTTGAATGGAAAAAATTCGAAATTCGAAATTTGCACGTGCGCAATTGATTACCAATTCACCCTAAATCTATCTACGAATAAGGGATATTAAAGCTTCCAAATCGCTGGCAAAATTATGTAGATCACCCAGGAGACTATATCGAAAAATGTTGATAGTATAATTCATCATCATCATCATCATCGGCACTACAACCGGGATCCGGCCTTGGCCTTATTTAGCAAGTCTCTCCACCGGTATCCGGTCCTTATCCGAGATTTGTTAAATTGTCCAATTGTCCATAATAATTTGTTTTTCCGGGCAAGGTTATTAGCTTTGTAGTTCTTGATGGTGTCAAATCTGCCTTCCATCAAATTAATGCAGATATTCTCCGGGGTTCTATACTCTCACCCACTCCTAATCTTTATAAATAATCTCGTCTATTTAGTATGTGAATCAAATATAAACGGTAATCTCATTTACACATTTATTGAATAATGTTACATACTATAATAATTATACTGTTGGGGTGGGGTGGGGCGGGGGGATCATACAGGGTAAAGTCTCTGCTTTCAACGGCGAAGGCCAGGACGATCTTCGTCTCTGTTCAATCCAAGTTGACATGCAGTCTCCACGTGACACCCCTGGTTAGCTACTTTGGCACCCGCCAAATAGTGAACCAATGCATGCAGCGACGTCCCGAGAAAGGTTGGCGCAAGGCTAATAACCTTGCCCGGAAAAACAAATTAATATGGACAATTTAACAAATCTCGGATAAGGACCGGATAGCGGTGGAGAGATTTGCTAAATAAGGCCAAGACCGGATTCCGGTGGTAGTGCAGATGATGATGATGTTGATGGAGCAGCCTACGCGAATGCCATATAGCCGAGGTGATTTTGGGAAACATCCAACATAGCTTGATAACCCAGCCGGGTACTTATACATCATCATCATCATCATCATCGGCACTACAACCGGGAGCCGGTCTTGGCCTTATTAAGCAAGTATCGAGGCTTGTTAAACTTCCATAATAATTTATTTTTACGGGCAAGGTTATTACCCTTGCGCCAATGGGTATTTATACATGGGTGGGCTGAAAAGTTTCCGACCTCAACGTGAAGATAGCGGCACTCGTCAATAAAAGCTAGTGAATGTAGTTGTGCATCTTTTGACAATTACTCACCAACATTTCAACCATTTTGGATGCGTAGTTTTTATTTGACAGTCCTTTGAGTGGGTCGATGTGAGTGTTTTTGTGAAAATGGACAAAATTGAGTATCGAGCTGTCATTAAATGTTTGTGTTTGAAAGGCAATACGTCTACGCAAATCAAAGATGAATTGGACTCTGTGTATGGACTCTCTCATTTATCACCGTGAAATTTTGGGCAGTTGAAACGTGTCCGTGAGGGCTTGGGAGACGATGGACGTTCGGGAGGACCAAAAACTGCAACAACTGACGATAACATCGCTAAAGTTCACCAAATGGGGCTAGACGACCACCGAATTAAAGTGAGAAACATAGCAGAAGCTATGAAAATGTCCAAAGAATGTGTTTGTCACATATTAAATCAAGATTTAGGCATGAGAAAGCTGTCCGCGCGTTGGGTGCCGCGTTTGCTCACGTTAGGTCAAAAACGTGTTCGAATGAACATTTCCAACGCTCTGTTGGCGCAGTTTAGCACAATAAAGGCGAGTTTTGCGGCCGACTAATTACTGTCGATGAAACTTGGATACCGTATTATACGCCCGAAACAAAAATACAATCAAAACAGTGGATCACAAAGAGGGAATCGGCTCCAAAAAAAAGCAAAAACATTTTTTTTCGGCTCGGAAACTGATGGCGACTGTTTTCTGGGATAGTCATGGAGTTATCTTAATCGATTATCCTCAAAAAAGAAAAACCATTACAGGCGCATACTATGCATCATTACTTGACAAACTGAAGGCAGAAATCTGGGGAAAAACGGGCACATTTGCAAAAAAAAAAAAAATCATATTTCACCATGACAACGTGCCGTCTCGCGCCTCAGGGGTTACCGTGGCGAAAATCCACGAATTATGGTTTGAAATGCTTGACCACCCGCCTTACTCACCAGATCTAGCCCCAAGCGACTTGTTTTTGTTCCCTAATCTAAAAATTGCGCTCGGACGACAGAGATTTTCGTCAAATGAGAAGGCAATCACCTCCGTGAACAGTTATTTCGCAGAGAAAAACGCCGAGTACTATTTGGACGGGTTCGAGGGATGGGAGCATTGCTGGGAGAAGTGTGTAGAGTTACAAGGAGATTATGTAGAAATATAAAAATAAATTTTAAGAAAAAATGTCTTGTATCTTTATTGGGTCGGAAATTTTTGAGGCCACCCTCGTACTGTGAAAACGACCGCGTCATTAAGAAATTCATATCACTGATTGATATTCGTTGCGCAACCTTTTTACGTTTCAAACGAATAACCAACCTAAGTAGCCTCGCCAAGTATGGAGGTACGGGGCTGCTAATCGGGACGATATGTGGGTTTTATTCGCATCCTTTCCGTCGTCATAGGTCTGCTTTGGGAACTTGTAGGGTTAATCACGGAGATTATTCTTTTCGGGTTGGAGCTTTACATTCCGCAATCTATTAAATAAAATTCATCTGATAGTCCTTGGTTTGATGAAAAATTCGAGCAGATTACAGCAGCAAAAAATATAGCTTTTAAGCAACGGCCTTTCAATCCCATAGAGGTCCTTTCTGGTAAATGGTAAAGACTATTAACAATAACTGTTTCTCCTCTTTTCCTCCATTGGTGGTAACGAGGCATTAGTCCCAAATTCATAAAATAAAGCCAATATTTTCGCTAATTTATATTCTGCGAAATCAACTCTCGATGCTGGTCTTTTGGAGCCACCGGTGATCTCGCCCATACAGTCTTCAATGCCGGATATGAAATTGCGCTCAGATGCTGTTAAATGCTTTTTCTATGGATTGGACTATATAAAAGCAACCGTCCTTACATACTGTTTTCCAGTACTGTTTCCGGTTCTTTGTAAACTCTTTCTCTTATCTTATGCCTAGAGGGCAACCAGTCCCAAAGAAAAGAAAAAGGTTTCTCCCACAAAATTATCGGCCGCATTATTGTCTGGCTTATCCATCAATGTCGAGTTGATTAAATACTTGGAATGCAACGGACTTCTAAATGATCGTGAATACGGATTCTGTAGCGTGGGTGAATCAAATATAAGCGGTAATCTGTTTTTATACATTTATTGAATAATGCTACATACTAATTACACTATCAACATTTTTCCGATTAGGAAACTTTAATATCCCTTGTTCGTAGAAAGATTTAGGGCGAGTTGTTAACCAATTGCGCACGCCCGAATTTCCAAGTGAGTCTTCAAGGGTGCGAACAAAAAATAGTCACAGGGAGACAAGTTGGAGCTATAAGGAGGCTGCTCGAGGGTTTCCCAACCCATTCCCTCCAATGTTTCCCTTGTCAGCGACGCTATCGAACGGCACTGTACGACTTGTCCTTGGGCGTCGATCATGACTTTCGTTTTCGATACGTTCGAACCCACTTTTAAATTCTCCGTCCCACGTATACACACGATTTTGAGACGGTGTATCATCACTAAACTGTGCCTTCAATCGAGAATAAATGTCCCAGGGTTTAACGCATACATTTGTTAAAAATTTTATAATAATCCGTTGCGCAACAGACATATATACCTCTTGCTCGCTCATGCCTGTACGGACTACAAAGCTGAGCGCGACCGCTAGCCAAGGCAGTACCCTTACTCTTCATAAACCAAACAACAGCCACACATGAGATTATCTAGCTCGCAACATGTTGCTAAGCAAAAAAGCAAAGTTACCGTTTATATAGGGTTTTCCAATAGGGACTTGACAACTTTTTTTTCGGAAGTAAATTTTTATAATTTGCAGACGTTCTTCGTTCGTGTACTTAACCATGATGAAAATGTTGAGTTTACTGAATCAATTAACAGCGACAGTTTGCTGGTTAGTGAAAGGGTGCGTTCACAAGTTAAATTCAAAGTTGTCAAGTCCCTATTGGTAAACCCGATATATATATACATATATATTATTATTATTATTATTATTATTATTATTATTATTATTATTTTTTTTTTGTTTGTTTTTTTTTTGTTTGTTTTTTTAATAGACTTCTCTCGGGAGAGGCGAACCTATAGCGCCGAGTGGGCGCCCCGAGATGCCATCAAATAACTGTTGCAGTTCTTTTTGAACAGTTGCAGGTTGTAACGCTCCGGGAACACTCGCGTGGGAAGGGAGTTCCACAGCTTCCCCGCTCTGTAACGGAACGAGTTCTGATGCAGGGATGTTCGCGCCGTCGGGAGATGAATCACAAACTGGTGCGATCCCCTCGATTGTCTTGTGGAGCGCATATAAACCGAATTGCGTGGAACAATACCAAGAATCTCCGAAGAACAGCACCCGTGATAATATCTGTAAAACAGACAGAGGTCGGCTATGCGCCTTCGATGTAATAGCGACTGTAGTCCCGACGTCAGCGCCGAGTCCCCGATCAGGCGGATCGCTCGTCTCAGTATGCTCTCAAGTAGGTCGAGGGTATGTTTAGGAGCCGAGCTCCAAACATGAGAGCAATATTCGAGCGCGGGTCTAATTTGGGATTTATACAGGAGAAGAAGTTGGGCCGGAGTAAAATATTTCTTGGCTCTAAAAAGATAACTCAGTTTTCCTGAGGCTGACCTGGCGATACTCGACACGTGTTTATGCCATGATACATTCCCACAGACCGTGACGCCGAGCAATTTCAAACTTTCCCCAGCCTCGAGGGCCCGGCCATTCATCATCAGCTGTGGAACCGATGATCCAGTTTTCTTTGTGAATATTGTATACTGGGTCTTCGTTGCATTGAAGTCGACAAGATTGGCCTTTCCCCGCTGCAGGACTTTATCCAGATCCCGATTCAGAGAGTCAATCTGTCTACATCTCACCTGGTGTGATGTTGATGCACCAATCGGCCGATCACTCGAAAAGGTGGAAACAAACCTACTATCATCCGCAAAATTGAACACTTTGTTATCCGTTGTCTCCAACAAATCATTTATTTGAAGCAAGAACAAGGTTGGAGCCAAAATAGAACCTTGGGGCACCCCCGAATTAACAGGATACAGATCCGAACACTCGCCGTCCACAACAACCCGGATCGATCGATTCTCAAGGAAGCTCCTCGTTCAGTCACAAAGCTGTTAGGAAAGTCCATATGAGCGAAGTTTGCTCAGCAATGCCCCGTGCCAGACGCGGTCAAAAGCCTTGGAGATATCCAATGCGACCGCCCTTGATTCACCATGCCGTTCAATCGCAGATGTCCATATATCGGTTATAAGTGTCAAAAGGTCTCCTGTGGACCGCCTGCCACGGAATCCGTATTGACGTTCATTCAGAAGTCCGTTGCACTCCAAATACTTAACCAACTCTGTATTGATGACTTTTTCCATTACCTTAGATAAAATAGACAGCAATGCTATCGGACGGTAATTTTGTGGGAGACACTTTTTTCCCGTCTTTCGGATTGGTTGAAATCGAG
This sequence comes from Microdon myrmicae, assembly GCA_963931805.1. Classification (NCBI taxonomy): domain Eukaryota; kingdom Metazoa; phylum Arthropoda; class Insecta; order Diptera; family Syrphidae; genus Microdon; species Microdon myrmicae. Next base: position 71,432,215 of record OZ007496.1, read on the forward strand.
CGATTCTCCAGCAGGTAGGAAAGATCCTCCGTGCATAAGATAGGCGGAGGAGTCTGCCAAGAACCGGCGATAGTTCTGGAGCACAGTTCTTAAGGACTATTGCTGGTATTCCGTCCGGGCCAGTTGCCTTCCTACAATCCAGTTCATGTAGAATGCGTTGAATAGTGCGCGGACGAAATCTAACATCCCGCATGGAAGACTGTACCGGCGAGATCACAGGTGGCTCCAAAAGGCCGGGATCGAGGTTTGAATTCGCCGAAAAAAAAATTCGCGAACACATTAGCTTTATCCTTTGGATTCGTGACTAACGTCCCGCCGTCTGTCACCCACGGAGGGAAAGAGGAGGATGCGAAGTTACAGCTTACAGCCTTATCCATTGACCAGAAGGAGCGCGAACCAGTTGGGCACCGAAGGAGCTTATTGATCACCCTGTTGTTGTGAGCCTTCTTCGCGGTATGAATCGCCTGGTTGCACGCGTTTCTGATTCTAACAAAATTCGTTCTGTTAACATCGGTGGGATTGGAGCGCCATTGCTTAAAAGCTTTATTTTTTGCCGCTGTTATCAGCTCGCATTTTTGATCAAACCAATGTTTATCAGACGAACTTTGTTTGATGGAATGTGAAATATACATCTCCATCCCCAGAAGAATAATCTCTGTCATATGCTACATGACGCTAATCAGGCCAATGCTCATATATGGTTGTCCAGTATGGTTTAACATAAGTCCAAATTTGATGGAAAAGATTCGGGTGTGCGAAAGGAAGTGTCTCAGAAGTTGTCTCAGATTATATCGGACACCGGAATCGGACTATAAAAAGTATTATTCAAATTAGACTTTATAACATATAATGAAGCGTACATAAATAGGGTGGATAATTTTATGATTAATGGCTTATACAGGATAGATCCGGAATTCCGCTGATCTATCATGTAAGTAGGTCATCCGTAGACGGGCGATTGTGCTACGACCGCGAAGTAACTTCAATAGGGCTATCTCCCACAGAGACCGGGACGATAGTATTAGACAGCGTCAACAGTTCTGGTGGTTGAATGGCATATAAAGACCTGGATACCAAAGCCGGTATAGAATCACACTATCATCAGCTAGCTTACATAGACTTAGCTTTTCTAGAATTAGGGTAGTATAAGATTTAAGTTAAGTTAAGTTAAGTGCTTTTAAATAAAATTAAAAAAAAAAAAAAAAATTTGGTAAGTTAGGTAAGTTAAATTTTAAGAAAAAAAAAACAAAAAAAATTGACAAAGTTTTTCAAATTTTTCTTTGTGTTCTATAATTATAAGTACCGCCACAAAGTTCTGTCGCCGAAAGGCAAATCATACAAATGTTAAGTAATGTTTAGCTTAGAGCGTCTGCGAAGGACCAGTAAGTTATTATATAAGATAATTAAGCTAGAATTTAAGCATTTTTTGTCTAGCCTTTAATTTAGAAACTAAGAATATAAAAAGAAAATAAAAAATGTTTTAAAAATGCAAAAAATGAAAATGAAGAATAATCTCTGATACCGACTCCACGCAAGCGTTAACATCGGAGTCTCCGAAGCAAACCTCGGACCATGGAAAGGATGCGAAGAAATCTCGCAAATCGTCCCAGTTAGCAGCCCCATACTTCCATACATGGCGAAGCTACGTAGGCCGGTTATTCGCTTGATATGCAAGTGGTTGCGCGACAGATACCAAGCAGTGATCCGAGTTTCCCAGTGGCGCAGAAACCTCCACGGTATAAATACTCGGTTCGGATGTCAAAAACAGATCCAGAGTGTTCGCATAATCGCCTCGGCCATCCGGCACTCGCGTTGGCTCCCCCACGAGTTGAGTCAAGTTGCGGCTTACAGCAAACATCTCCACCAGCCTCCCAGCCTCGTCAGTTCTGTTAGAATGTAACAACCAGTCGGAATTGTGCACATTCAAATCGCCAAGGACTACAATTTCAGAAGCTGGGCGGTTGATATGTATCCAGTCAACGGTATATGAAAGATGTTCGAAAAATGTCGCCGGTCGATCGTCATTCGGGGAGCGGTAAAGACAACAAAGAAATTTAACGGAATTCCTCAGTACGACCCTCAACCATATGATGTTCATATTATTGGGTTCCAACGCCTCCATCCTCTGGCAAGCCAGATTGGACCGCGCGAAGACGCAGACTCTGCCCTTAAAACGGAATCTCGAATGTAAGTCGTATCCTGAGCAACGAAGATATGTCGAATCAGTTGACGAATCGACCTGGGTCTCAGTTAGGGCAAGGATATCAGGTTTCGTTGTTTGCAAATATTGCTGGACGGCGTTTACATTTGTATCGGTAAAACCGATGCCCCTGATGTTTCAAAATGCCGACGAGCGTTGGCCGAGCCTCGAGAGCGGGCCCGGTTATGCGATGACGAATCTCTTAAAGTTCCATTATTTGTCATGGTATCTGCATGATGTTCCCCCTGACATAGTCGGGATGATTATCGTTGAGTCCTTTACCATCCGCTGACCACTATGGTCATGTCGCTCCCTAAGTCGAGTTTAAATGTCATAAAGTTTTAGACGCGCGGAAGTCGGTTATCTACAGTGCAGTGTTTGCAACCGCCATGTTTTTATTGACTTCACATTGTAACTTTCACGCAGTGCTACCGTAAAATGTTAGTATCCAATAAGAAAATGAAACGGAACAGTAATCCATGGATTCAAACAAGTTATTCCAATAGTAGTGTTTTTCTTTAGTAAAATAAATAAAACTAAACAAAAGGAATCCTGTGTTTAATTTTTCCGCGTTGTCTTGGCGAACAGTTTTATTTCTCCTGTTTGTGCTCTTCTTTGGTGCACGTTGGAACTTTGTTTTTATAATGCTGCCGGAAGGAAGTGAACCGAGTGCCCGTGCCTGGCACAATACTTCCTTCCCCACACCATATATCCCTCAATACTGTCGCTAAAACTCAGGTGGAACGTATCACGCCTGTCTCTTTACTATAAGTATTATCACGAACGTTGCTCAACTGAACTTGTTGAATGTGTTCCACCTCTTCTCTGATAATGCGCATCAGTTCACGTTGAAAGTCAACTTCAGGCGCACGAAAAATGTAGAGTCATTCTTTAGCCGAACCACACGAATGTGGAATTCTCTACCTGGTCATGTGTTTCTTCTTCGTTGTAATTTCCAGGCATTTAAGACCAATGTACATCGATACCTCCTTTCCTTGTCTACTTCCTCTCCTTCCGCTCGTACTATGCTCTGACATTTTGGGGTACTTCAAAATCTCTTTTTATGTACGCGTTAGTGTAAAATAAAGTACTTAAAGTACGTGTGCTATGTTGAAATATACAGTACAATTTATACCACATGTTATACCGTCTTTTGCTGGTAAGCTGACCACCCATAAAGATATTGATATGTTACTGATAGTAACACGGGTTAATAAATTTAATAACAATCACACTGATTTAAGGCATGTCCGGTTTTTTAATTAGGAGTGGGATATATCGGCTTTAAGTATACTATATAAAATCATTGATTTCATATTTCACCAATATTAAGTAGTTCCAGGATATTACAAATATGATAAAAATCACAACAACTTAGCAGATAACCAGTTACTTAAGTAGATATCATCGCTGTAAAGTGGTTTTCAATTATACTGTATAAGCTGAAATATTTTATGTTTTGTTAACGAAGGAGGCGGTGGTGGTGTGATATTCTTCTGGATGGATTATTAACTAATCAGAAGAGGCACTGGAATGCATTACAAGAGTGTATCTCTCGGAAGCTTTCATTATTCGTTGATAGAACTCTAATTGTTTTGGGTTGATCTGATTGTGACTAGTTTGAGGGGTTGAGAGGTCTTCTCTTTTTTGTTGCTGATTTTCACATCTCCAAATTAACAACCACACAGTTCAAATTTTTAAAGTGACAAAATGAATTTAAAAATGATTGTGTCCGATCATATTTATCAGTTTTTGTGTTAATACAAATTTTAATGTTTATAACAGTTATAAAACCTTTGTCATGACTGTATTTAGAAAACAACAAATGAAAAACAAATTAGTTCAAGTGTGCGGTCTGTAGATAAGTATTTCACATGCCCGTGGCAAAGCTTATCGCTCCTCTATATATAGACAAGAACATCACACTTATCTGAACCTAAATTTGATTATGAAGTTATTCCTGGTCAGATGATACCTGATTGTCGACTACTGTGTACGTTATTCAGTCTTTGAGCAATGAATGCATTCAGAACAATGTAAAAATGTTTAAAATGGTAGCAGTTCAGAATCCGTCAACGTTCTAAATTGGAAGCGCCCGATGCCTACAATGGAATAACCATAAGCTAAGGTCTTTTCTCGTTGTATCTCCGGTCTACTTCACTTTTAACTAAACGACTCTATATGGGCATGAGTCCAGATAAAGCGTTCGATCCCAATTAACCAATAATGTACCTGTTCTCACTCGAATAAGCCCAAAGTGGGCAACAGCATTGTAGCCAGGTGAAGTATAAGATTTGCAGGATTATTCGTCTTTGGGAAGGATAACCATTGACAGCAACTTGCCATTTGTGGATCAAGTCAAATGTTTGAGTTGCTCTCTTGTGTCATGTTATTGGCGTAAGGAATATAAATGTTGGATAATATTACCAGCGGGAATCGATGATGCCCACCGCATTCGGTGTCAGGGGATTGCTCACAATCATTGCGCGTTGTGCAAATAATGATCTGTGAAAGTGAAGCAATCGACAGTGCGATGTTTAAGAGAGTTACGATACTAACGTGGGCAAGTTTTTGTTTAGGTCCATGGTCGAAAGAATTGTTTTTTCCAAAATCTTTGTATTTTCCTTTCAAAGATTTTTGTTTTAAATTAGTTAATATATATTAGTATCTTGTTATGTTACTGTTTGCATCATTCTCTTTTTCTTTAGAAATAAATGAACAAATAGATCACCATTATATGTATTCATGTTTTTCTTTAAACGTTTGCTTCTAGTTTCGTTTTTTATTCGCTTAAAAATATTATAATTTTTAATTAAAAATAAACTGTGCTTTATGTCAAATATTTACTTATAAATAAATCCTCTGTCGAACTGTTTTATTACATACTATATTTATGTAGCGGATAAAAATAAAAAGAAATCTGGGTCTGGAATTAGTTCAGTGCCCTTTGAATGTGAAGAGTAAAATACAGAGTGTTCCAATTAGAAAGAATGTAAATGTGAACGAGGCTTAAATGTCAAACGATTTTTGATGCTCATTTATTCATTTGATTGCTTTAATCTTTGTCTTTAAGATCATCCAAGGCAGTTTCTCCTTGAAGTTTTATGCTATGAATTGCAAAGTGTTTTTTGAATTTAAAAAAAAAAACCTTTACTCGCCACAAAATCTGGGTTGACGGAATATTCCACGTATTCTTTACGTTATTTATAAATTTTAAGTGTTTTTTGCTTAATGATGTTACCATCCAATGGAATTCCTTCTTGAGAGCGGGGTTCTCAGAAATACGCCACGTGCCACATGTGCCGCTGTGGCCTTATTGAATGAGCACTTTTCCGTTTAACGGAGTCTCTGGCGAAATACTGAGGTCTACAAAAGGCAGGCACATGTGTGGGGGTGCTCTACATTACACGGAGAACCAACCCACAATTTTAACCCAATTTCGCCGGCAAATCGCTCACCATTCCAACCCCAATTCCTTCTGTCGGCTTTTTCACCTGAAAAAGAAATATCTCAAAAGGACGCATAACTGAATTCATTATTTATATAAATGATGTATAATTGAATTCAAACCCTTTCTTGCCACCATATCACAGCCATCTGAGTTTTCCATCGGAAATCATAATTCCAGATTTGGTTAGCAACGCAAAGTCTAACCAAACGATGTTGTTGCATCATCGCAAAACCATTGGGGTAATTTTCAAATTCTTTGAGTTTGGTTCTCACGCTCATAATTTCCAAGCTATTGCAGTGTCCCTTAGGCTTCCCTCAGACACGCTGTTCGCTGGGGATCAATAAACTCTTTAGTCAGGTGAATAGCACAAACCATTTTCCATCCCATTCCGTTTCCCCCTTCTCTGAGTGCATTGCAAACAGATATCCAAACTAGGTCACTCGGTCGTTGCTTTCGATGCATGCGAAGTAAAATCATCCCTGAGGTCGTCGCACTCTCTTTTCCGATTCTCACATTCGTCCTATGTCCACCGATTGCCGAATGAATGCACAAGTGTTATTCACCTTGATGGGCGGGGAGAAGGAGAGAATACGAATGAGAGTGCGATCGAGATTGATTGATCGTGTGGCTAAAGTGAATTTTCATCCCTGATTGGGATTAGTCGATTTCCATCCACCATCGCGTACACACGTGTCTAGTATTATCATTGAGTCAGTCGAGTGGTCGTCAATCTTCGTTCACCGCGGAGCGCTTTTAATAGTTGTACCACTGTGTTATTGTTGCTGAATCTTGTAAAGTGAAACTCTTTCCTGTAAAGTAAAACCTTTTTTTTTTCCTGTAAAGTAAAACCTTTCTTCATGTGGATTAAAACAATAAACCTAGTCAAAACTTTTTCCTGTGTAATACAATAAGCCTAGTTAAAACCTTTTACTGTGTAATCAATAAACCAAATTAAAACACTGCCCCGTGAATTAATTCAATAAACAAATTAAAACATTTTCTCGTGAATTAATACAATAAACCATTAACTGATATCCGTGTGTGGTTATGAGAAGAGCAAATCTCTTCTAGTGTAATTGATCCACCCAATGTTCATGCTGTACAATCTTTATAACCTTCTCCAAAATCATCTAGGCCAAATAAAGAAAAAAACATATTCAATAAAAGTGAGTTTTATTTCTACGAACAGCAGCGGAACAAGTGCCGGGGATTCAAGTGAAACAGTGCCCGTGTTAGGCATCATTACTTCTTACCCCCACACATGTATATCGACGAGGCGCCATGTGCGAATATCAATTAAGCGATACGAGTTGCTTGAACGAGGGCGACTGCACTTTAAGTGGATCGATCAAGTGCGAATATCAATTAGGTGATACAAATTGTTTGAGCCAAGGCCGCTACACTTTAGGTGGATCAATTAAGTAGCGATAGCAATTATGCAATGCGAATGACTCGTGCCGGGTAGTTTCAATCAGTATGGGTCAAACCCGAATGAGTGAATCTTCGGCGTGGTAACTGACTTGCGCTTGAGATCAGGAGAATTAGTTGTTTAAAGATAAAACAATAAATAAAATTATTAAACTAATAAAAGTTGCGATAAACAAAAGAAAAAAGCTTTCAATTGTCCGCCTTCTCGCCCCTCCCTCGGACTAGTTATAACACTTTAGGTTATAATATTTTGGTGCACCCGGTAGGATCCCAGACGAGCCCCCAGGAACTTAACATTTTTAACGGGTCAAACTATCAAAATTAAATTAACATTTTTATGTTAATGCTAAGATACGTAACCTAAAGCAAACGGCGAGGTATGTAACCTGTATGTAACAGAGACATGAACACAGGTTTTGTTATTAAGCAGCAAAAATATAATTTATTCAAATCTTCTCATTCTACATATTATTTGCGGATATCACAAGACAATTCGTTCTCTTTCAAGTTAAACACCCATCACTATATTTTCGGACTTGTTCAGCCAGCATGTGGCGTATAGTCGAAGTTGTAGTCAGATGGGCCCAGGTCTGATGCTAACCCAGTAGCACCTCCCAACTGAGTGTCCTCCAGTAGTTTCGGCCCACGTGTGCTATGGTGCATTGTCTTAGGGGAAAATCTCCTTATTATGTTTTTGCTTATAATAAGGTTTGTTTTCACGCAAATCATGTTGCAATTTTATCCGTTTGATGGTAGCAATAGACATTGAATATTTTACCAGGTTACAACAGCTCATAATACGAGGGTTGCCTCTTATGTTTCGGGATTTGGCAACCCTAGTGTTGCAATCCGGCAATTGACAGCTCTGTCGTAAAGTTGGACATTTTTGAGGTTATACGCACTCAGAACGTTTTGACATACGAGCGCTATTTGTGTTGTTTACAGTAACTTAAAAGATTCATCTCGGCCCAAAAATTGAATTAAATCGTCAACATTTTCGTACGATTATTTTTTACAACTTTCGGCGTGGATTACCTCAGCAACAGTGCATGGATGAACTTAATTCAATTTTTGGCGATGAAGCTCCATCAAGGACCAGTGTTTTTCGATGGTATGGTGAATTCAATCGTGGTCGTAGTTCACTCCAAGATGAATTTCGTGAAGGTCGTCCAAAATCAGTTGTTGTTCCGAAAACCATTGATGCTGTGCGCGAACTGATATTGGAAAATCGGCATGTGACCTATCGTGAGATTGAGACAACCTTAGGCGTTTGTGGGACCAGCATACATTCAATATTGCATAAACATTTGACTGTCAAAAAAATTTGTTCGCGTTGGATCCCACACAATTTGTCAATCGCCCAAAAAAAGGCTCGTGTCAATTGGTCGAAAGAAATGCTCAAAAAATACGGTCGCGGTGCTTCGAAACACGTCTATGACATCGTGACAGGTGATGAATCGTGGATTTACGCGTATGAGCCCGAAAGTAAACAGCAGTCGACTATCTGGGTGTTTCAATGAATGCATGTGTTGGAGGTACCTCAATCAGAGTGGCAAAAGTGCTTCGACAATTGGTTCAAAAACAATAAAGTGATTTTCGATGATCAATATTTGTTTTTGTTTACTAATCCCGAAATATAAAAGGCAACCCTCGTAGACGATGTTCTTCGGATCCCACTAAACACAACAGTTTCCGCCCGAAGGTTATTGTTCTCGAGGAAGATGTTGATAGTTAGTCGGGATCAACCTACGAAGTCTATGCACTTTTTATTGTCAGTCAAAATTCGATATAAGGACGACTTTCCTCTTTGATTTGCGAGTAAGATGTCGCACGTGTTTTGACACCGTTCCGTTTGCCTATCGTTCAATACATGCATCACCCATTTTCCGGTTTTTGAAGCCTACCCCATAGCACGAAGATTCATAAAAATGGCTGATTGGGTAACACCTAATTATTCGGCAAGCATTTGTTGCGATTGGGTATCGTTCTTGCTAAGAATAGCCTGGCTTTAATGGTCCCTCAGCTTTTCAGGGCTGATGTTCTTGTCACACAAGTCTAAATTGTCATCTTTGAATAGATGAAACCAATCTTTGCACAATATTTCCAACAAAACGCTATCACAACAGGCCTCCACACCCCCGTTTGGTAGAAACCTTGATGTGGTGCGGAGGGTTAAATTACAATGAGTCACTCAGGCTACTTTGGCGGAAGCATATGCTTCCAATAGGGCCACCCATGCCAGACAGGCTACCGAGGAGTAACACACAAAGATCTCCCATCCCTAAAACACGGTGTTACGCGTCACCGAGCCCATTGAATGGTTTGCAGCCAGGGGTATACCGCCTGTATTATCACGACATCTCTCCAACACCGGGTCGAATCACAGCAGTCAACAGACCTTACCATATCAAAATGGGGCTCTGATATGGCGGAGTATTCGAAACCTCAAGACTCGTGCAAACAAAAATGAATAATCAATTAACACAAAACAATCCCACGAAAAACCCGGTCATGTAGGTGTGATGAGTCGACACTACAATAAAGGAACAAATTATCAAAAAAACACCGACTTGGCAAAAAGAAGACGTAGGGGAAAACAGAAAAAGCGGGATATACATGTCGGCACGTGGAATGTTCGAAGGTTATATAAATCAGAGGCGGTGCAGACGGTCGTAGAGAACGCGAAACAAAAATATAAAATGGACATCGTCGCGCTTCAGGAAGTTCGACTCCCACAACAAGTAATCGAAACCAACGTGTTCACATTGGCGTGTGGAGATACCTATACACATAACTTCGGAACCCGGCTTCATCATAAGCAAGAAGATTACGCCCCAAGTAAAATATGTGAAATTTGTTAATGACCAAATGTCGGTGCTAAAAATACAACGCCCATGGTACAATTATGTACTTATAAACGTACACGCCCAAACGATCTACGAAACCTTAGCGGAGGTATTTGATGGGATCTCATCATTCGATATTAAAATCATCCTCGAGGACCTCAAACCAAAAATTGGAAAGGAAGATATCTTTCAACCAACCATAGGTAAAGAAAGTCTACACGACGTTTTAATGATAATGGAATTCAAATTATAATGCTCGCAGCGTCGAAAGATCTTGTCGTGAAAAGAACGGTGTTCAAACACAAGTAAATTCATAAAGTCATATGGATATCCTCGACGGGATAACGCGGAACCGAATAGACCACTTCCTCATAGACAAAAGACACCACACGAACATCCGTGACGTAAGATCATATAGAGGTGCAGATTGCGACTCCGATCATCTTCTAGTGATGGGCAAAATTAGGAGGCGGCTCGTAGCAAACCCATATGGGCAGTCACGGGTGATGAGCAATAAGTTTCACATTGATAAACTAAAAGACTTGCGCAAAATGGCTTGAATATCAAGACGAACTAACGAATTGATGTACCATCTTAGAGAATGGGAGTAGTGAGGAAGAGGAAACCAAAACTGTGGACACTAAATAGGCATCGATCAGAGACGTCAACAAACAAACAGCCCAAAAGGTATTAGGATTAAGAAAACTATTAAGTCCAAGCCCTGGTTTGTCCATAAGTGTCGGGGGAAGATCGAAGCAGTACTTTGAAAACCTGCTTAATGTGCGCACCCATCAACCACAAATAAACGACCCAGACATACATATAGCCGAGCCTCAGATCCCAGAGGCCTTTTTCAACGAAGTTGTGGACGCAATAAATCGATTCAAAAACAAAAAAAAAATGAAGGATGGAGGAGAGGCAACCGCTCGAAAGATCTGTAGCGTTCTACGAACGCGCAATTTCACCCAGGGAAGGTTCCTACCCTTCAAGGAACATGCTTATCATGCCCACAGACACGTGCCCCAAAGCTCCTAATCATACCTGTAACAAGGGTCATAGGAAGCTGCAAAATGCGAACCCGATATAAAAACAAGCAAGGAAATGAACGTCCCAAAGCTTTCAATATCAAGCAACAAGTCGATTGTAGCATACCTGAAACAAAGGTAAAAGCATCCATTCATCTTATACCCTAAAGATCGAAATGCGCCGTACTCCAGCACTGCACAATCGAAATTCCTGAACATCTACAACACGATGTTACAAGGATTTGTTATCGCCAGCAAATTACGCACGTGCGGGTAGCTGCCATAAAGACCACCCAAATCCGTCAAGCAAACAAAGGCAGCGACAACCTATCCGCTACCAAATTGCAGGCAACCGTAATTATCTCGACGAGATAATTCGAAAAATGTATGAGGCTAGAAACCTACAAAGGATCTATTCCGATCCCACGGTCCCTCTCGATTTTCACACCCATTAGAAAGGTCTAATGGATTGTTAGTTTTAACCGAAAGAAGTTAAACAAAACCATGGGCCGTACGTCCATTAAAATTGCACGATATCCGTCGGCCGCGCGCCAGATGTGATATGCAAATAGAGGCGGCACACAATCGACAACCGTCGATCTGAATTTCGATCACCACCACGGATGGTGATAATGATGTTTAAGGATGTATGCAATGAATGACTTCTCCTTTCAGGAATATAAGAAATTTCCCCTGGGATAAATTGGCATGCCGCTAACAGAGGCATTGACGACTCTGTTAGTGGGCAGAATGGGAAATTGTCTCTGGGGAAAAGACAGATACGACCATTATCTAGATGCTTGTGGGTAAGATAGAGTTAGTCAGATTTTGATCGTCAACGCGACGAGGAGGATAGTCGAGAGTAACACAATCGAGGACGTGTTAATTTGCAAACTCAAAACGTACGTTAATAGTAAGAGCGAGTTGTGTTTATAGTGTCGTTGAGAGTGCATGCGCGGCGAATACCAGGAACAACACAATCGGTGTTGAGTGTCTCATTACGAGTTGGTAACCTACTGTAAAATCTACAAACCGTGACAATAGAAAAATAAAATAAAACAACAGGTTAAGAACAAACATCCTCGTGTTTCATTGGTGCATCATATCCTTCACTCTGGCTTCATTTCGTGTGTTTCTTTAACGAACAGTGTTCAGGCGGAACACTGCGTCCACCTATAAATAGACAAACATCGCCAAAGTTAAACAACCTAATTGAACTCCGCCAAAGATCCACCAACTGATTAAAACAATATGGGACAAGGATGTTGTGGCGGTTCCGTAATATATTCCCAAAGAACCGCCCATCCTCTTAAATTAACCACCTTCCTCTTTGCCTGCATTCGAGCAGTGTAAGCTTCCTTACAAATAACTTCCACCTGAAAGGTAACCTCATCAAAGCATGCTTAACATTGAATTATTATATGAACCGTACCATATCTCCATCGGCTCGGCTTGTCAGCAATTATAATAGATAAATACTCGCGGGCCAGCGTAATTGTTGATATAGTTGTAGCCGATGGGTTTTGCTACGGTTCATAACAATTTATTGCCCCAGTCCCGAGTTTCGCAACACTTGTGACCAATTTCCTTTATCGGTAATCTACCGATCATGGGATTTGGGCACTAATATGATTGACGTTAGACAATCATACCCCAGATCATGCCTAACGATGCTCCGGCCTGTTAAACAAACAAACACGATGTGCATATCATCGTGACCGTTGAAATTGCGTTTTTGTGTATCTTGAAGCAAAAACCTATTTCGTTCTCAGGCGCAGGTCATCAAAGATTTATGGCCCTCGAAATAGCGTTTCTGTTTATTTAAGACACAGAAACCTATTTCTCCTTTCGGCGATTTTTCGCCATCGCTTATATAAACGATGCCTGCAGCCCCTAATACCAATTCCCTTTCATCGGATATCAACCGATCATGGAATTTGGGCATGGATATGATCATTGTTTAGACAATCTTACCCATGCCATGCCCTATGATGACCAACCAGCAAATCAAAGCAAACACACAGTACGTCACTGCGTTTGTTTTGTTTACTAATCGCTGGTCCATGGTTCCCCCTGGACGAGACGTTAACCTGCACATCTGCAGGTCAATCCCTCACCATCATGAATGATTTTCCGCCTTGTGCACCAGTACATTGACCTGAAGGGATATAGGAAGAATCCATCTTTATGTCGGCTGGTGGAAGTTGATCTCGACGAACATCGTTGAGTCAGATTTCATCGCCTGAAGTGTGCGCACGCGATTTATAAAGTAAAATTTAACACCTCACGGAGTCAAGTTCGCTCCCAGGCGAATACGTATGTGAAGTTCTGTCGCGTCTTTACAGAATCGAAGAGTTCGTGTGCGAGTCGAATTTAACTAAATAATGATTGCCGAATCAGAATGTGACGTGTTATAAAGTCGTGTACATACCGTATATAACAAGTGCACAGTGTAAATTTAAAATTAACTCAATAGAACGAATGAAGGCACGATATTGTTTAATCGTAAGGATTTTTCACCGAAATAAAAGGAACATTAAAAATAAATTCAGTGCGTTTGATTTTTCTTGTGGGACAATTTTGGCAGCAGAAATCGGTGGTGTTTTTATGGAACCCGCATCCTTGCTGATGCCAACATAAAACAACCCACAATGTCACTCCGAGAGAATGTAAAACTGCAATAGTTATCCCCATTTTCAAAAGAGGCAAGAGGGTAATATCATTGCTCCCAATCACATACAAAATACTAACAAATGTCATACTGGCGAGAATCATATCGTACGCAGAAGAAATACTGTGAGTCTATCAGTGCGGATTCCGTAGGAACCGGCCAACGAGCGACCACATGTTCACAGTAAGGCAATTGCTGGAAAAGAAGTGGGAATGCGAAGAGACGGTTTACCACCTTTTCGTTGACTTCAAAAAAGCCTTCGACTCAGTCGTAAGGCAAAGACGTGACCATATTGTTGTTGAGCTGGGAGTCCCGATAAAATATCCCGTTCTCATTCAAATCTGCATGACCGAATGTTAGAAATGGAACGAGAGATTGCATTTCGATTAAAGGAAATTGGTTTGATGATAGGCTTATTTTTGTTGATGGGGGGTTGGAGATAATTCATATACAAGGTGACGCAAAATTAATCATCCAATTTTGTTTTTGAATTACTTTCAATAAGCAATAAATAAAAAACAAAAATGTTTGAGTTATGTAAATCTTTATTTGGACCTTTACAAATTTTTTTAGTTCACAAATATCAAATATTATGTTTAGTTGACAAATGTCAAATATGATTTTGGTACGACGCCATTTGAAAAATTATAACATCTTCCGTTATGGTGATTAATTTTGCGCCGCCTTGTAGATATACATAGGAGCACATAGAAATGCACTATGCGCCTCAAAAGTCATCTGAAGATGCCACCTCTCCAAACGTTTTACTCGTCATAACCATCAATAGAAAGTTAAATAAAAACCGAGAATTATTCACCACATAAATGTGTAAGGCTGATCGTGTGTATTCTTGTCAGCCATTTAAGAGCAAAATACAGATATCCCCTTTTTTATCTTCTATGTCTTCTTACACAAACGTTTGCTTTAAATTTTCGGAAAACTTCAAAATCCTTTTCTTTTTTTTGGCAGACGTTGGTGTAAAAGAGAAAAATGAAGTCATTTTCTCCGGGCGAAATTTTTTTTTGTTTTGATTTTCACTTTCGTAGAACGTCATGCTGATATTCGTGAAATAAACAATTCTCACTAGTATATAACACACTTTGGGTCAATAGTATCAGCCGATAACAATATGGAAGAACAAATACCACCCGTTCGCGTATTTGTTCTTCCATATTGTTATCGGCTGATACTATTGACCCAAATCAAATCCAACAAAGCGTACTATGGTCTATCAAGGCTCTTTAAATCCCGAAATTTATCTAGAACATCCAAGCTACTACTGTATAAGACCATGGTCTTACCAGTACTCATGTACGGATGTGAGACCTGGGTGCTCAATGGAAGGTACTTTGAAATCTTAGCCGCTATCGAGAGGAAGGTCTTAAGGAGAACTTTTGGTCCCGTATGTGAGGGAGGACGATTCTGGAGACGCTATAACCATGAGCTGTACGCGGTCTACCTTGAAGCTAAGAAAAATTAAGCTCGGTAGACTCCGGTGGGTGGGACACCTAGCTCGAATGAGCGAAGAGGAGCCAGTCCAGAAAGACCTTTGCGGCAGGATGTATGGAAGGAGACAGCGCGGCAGACCTTGTCTGCGATGAAGGGATGGCGTAGACCAGGACGCCCAGAGCCTGGGAGTGCCAAACTGGATGACATCGGCTCGAAATCGGGAGCGGTGGAGAGATTTGTTAAATAAGGCCAAGACCGGATCCCGGATGTAGTGCCGATGATGAAGATGATATAACACACTTTGTATTAACGAATTGTGAACTATAAGTGATACAAATAATCAAGCTTCTACTAATAATAGTTTTTTAGATAGTTATCAGTATTTATTTTGAATATTATTGCTTATTGAAGATGAAAATCTTTAAAGAAATCGTGGACCTTGTTGCAGTTTAAATGTGGCTGTAATTTGTGTTCAGTATGGTTTATGAATGACACTTTGCTGATGAGATTGGAGAATTAAATATATAGGGGACGCGATTAGGGCGTATGGTTATCTACATTTTTGTATGTTTTTGCAGGTGGTGTTTAGGTTAGAACCTAATCAAACCAGTTTGCCCGTTGCATTTCGCTGAAGAATATTATTTTAATCTTTGAACATGGAAAGATGTACTACGTAAAAACACCGTTTTTTTACAATTATTTCTCGGTCTCCTCAAGAATTTTATAGGATATAGTTCGCTTAACATATAAAATCTTCGACGACATAATAAAAATCTATGTCGCGCACATACCAGGGTAATCTCAGAAGCACTTGACCTCGTGTAGGAAACGGTTTCTCTATGAAAAAAAATGACAATGGTAGAGAGTATCAACCTTGCAAAACTTAAATTTGACATGAATGATGATTCTACCTTTTATTTTTTATTATATTTAAAGCTGGCAATAATGAACGTTCTCAGTTAATTTGTAAACATGAAACAAATTGCACATCGTTATGAGATAGAGTACTTTCATTTAAAGGGCTCAGCTCAACCAATACTAAAGCGGAGCTGAATTCAACTTTGGGGATCTAGGCTACTTCGGTTGCAAAAAGATGATGGATGACCGTCGACCGAAATCCGCACATTAGCAGACATGGTGATCATTACAAAAACAGCGTCGTGAGGGTGTTTCAATCGAGTGTTTGCCGTAGTTTCACAACAATAAAGTCGGGAGTTTACTCGACATATGGCAATGTGTGATACATGGGCACTTCACTTCACATTCAAGATGAAGACACAATAAAGACAATTAACTAAAAGGAAAAGATCGGCTTCACAAGAGTTGAATATTGTTCCTCTTGCAGTCAGGTTCATGCCGCCGGTTTTTTTGGGTGCGCGTAGGATAATTCTCATTGATTCCATCCGTCTTCGTCATGGCAGAAATCAACAATTTAAGGTCAAATTGCTTCTTCACACACTATTCTCCAGATTTGCTCTAGCCTCCTATTTGAAGAAAGGGCTCGGTGGTAAAAGATTTTCCAACAACGAAAAGGTGGTGTCGGTCTTTTGAAAAAATCGAAGAATCTCTATGTAAACAGGATATCGAAGATATTGAACATTGCTGCGAAAAATGTTCTGAGTTAGATGGTGGCTTTGTAGAGAAATAAAGATTTTTCCCCAAATATTTTGTGTTTTCCGGGGCTATCCTAATCTAAAGTGTTCATGCCATATCAAGACATTTTAGTAGTTTGAATGAATGTTTATAAACTATTGATCAGAGGTATAACCGTTTGGTTACACCAATTAAGGAAAGAAGGTGTCAATTTTAACTGGAAACAGATTGTAGGGGAATGTTGACGGCAGAAAGTATTAACTTAATCAGGTCTAATGCGCAAAGTACACATTGAAATTTAGGAATAAGCCCACTTTAGAAAAAAAAACTCCTTTGTTCAACGAATTATAAATTTACATTTTTTCCTTATCCTAAACGGGAACTCTGCCATAATCATTCTATTTTGACGTTCTTACTGATCATCGAAGGTGTGCTGATCATGGATCTATGCTCCAGTTGGCAAACTTCTGTAATTGGCGTTAAAGTATCATCATCACTGCCGCTGGCAGTCAAACATCCATGCACCTTCGCGATCCTTTAAAATGTGAACGTGCTATAAAAGGCAATCAGAGAGCCTGGAAATTTAAATGGATAAAATGTGTGCCAAGTTTGTCGACTTCTTTCATAATACACATAAGTCCACGTTTACGCATTCAAATTGCTCCCTCCCGTGCTGATCGTAGTGGCTCGTTATGCTGAGTAATTGAAATTAGATGTCTGTAGACACTGCTCACCATTATGTGTAGATCTCGGCCCTGATCCGCTCTAAGGACTTTCACAACGGCGTGCATGACAAAGGAAGTGTATTTCTGATATATTTTAGCATCGCTTATGATTTAATGATAACACTGGAGTATGAGCCGCTTGACCTGGCTAACATACCTATTGGGCCATAAATAGTGAAATGTTTTGTGGGGACACTTATTCAGAATGGTGGAACATGTGCATGGTCTTGGTTCCGTTGATAGATGGGACAGAATTTGTTGGTGCACATGTGCTGTGGTGCTCTGTGTTACTCTGTCAGTGGATCGCCGCAGTGACTTGGCGATAAGATCAAGTCTCTGATAGTGCGACGACCATCGTTGATGGGCATACGTATCAGAGTTGGAAATACGAAGAAATCATTATGAGGCCGAGAGGTTTGATTGCTGGAGAGGCAATAAATGGTAAATTATGAGTCAAGATAAAAGATCGAGGATAAAGCATTTCAATAGAACAAACAAAAAAAAAAAAAACAAAAAAACCATTAAAAGAAAATCGGACTGGTAACTTTGTGTAACATCTGTAATTTATAAGTCTAAGAGAAAAGATATTGTGTCGGGTTAAACAGTTTTACAATAAATTGTTGGTGGTAACTCGTAGACTGATTACTGAACGTTCTAAGATTATAGTGGTACATTAAGAAAATAATGTCTTGAATTGAAGCGTTTTTTTTACACTAACATTTTATTTGTTTGAAATAGCCTTAAATGTCAGAAGCGGATGGAGAGGAAGTGGATATAGAAACTAGGTATCGATTTATATTGGTCTTGAATTCTTGGACATTACAATGACGAGGAAACATATGATCAGGTAGAGCATTCCACATTTCTGTGGTTCGGCTAAAGATTGACTCTCTATGTTTATTTGTGCGCCTGAAGTTGATTTTCAACTTGAACTGTCGCACATTCACAGATTAGCGGATAGCGCAGGGAAATGACTGAAGGGGCGGAAAATATTCAACCAGTTAATATAGAAAAGAGATAGGCATGATACATTGCGCCTTGTTCTAACGACGGATTTAAACAAATTACGGCTGGGTCCCCAATAAGTTTCACTGCTCGTTTTAGCATTCTATCGAACACGTGTAGTGCAGTTTTGGATGCGCCTGGCCAAATATGGGAGTTGGACTCCATTTTGGTACTAATATACGCTTTGGAAATTGTGGCCAGGTCATCTGCATCTCTTAAAGAAACCCATATGTTTGGCTGCACTTTTTGCAGTTTCAAGTATGTGGTTATTCCAATTAAGAGTCGGATTAATTCGAGAGCAGAGGATTGATAGTTCCTTGGGTTCGTCGGTGCAAGTGCCGTTCGTCGATAATATATTTACTTTGGTGTTCGCCTTTAACGACATGAGGCAGCATTGAGTTTTTAAGGCATTCAATTTTACAGGGTTAGATAAACCCCATTGATATATCTTGTTGAGGTCGGAATTGATTGTATCAAGCATAAACTGCTGGTTGGTAATGACATTCGAAGAGCTTAGACGGGAATCTTTATATGAGTATGAGAAACTCAATGTGCTACCATCAGCAAACGATTGGGCTTCGGGTAATTGACAACAAATCATTTATAAATATTAAGAAGAGGGTGGGTGAGAGTGTGGGGGTTCTCTATATTACATGGGGAACCAACCCACAATAATTTCCACCGGAAATCACATCATCTCGGTTAGCAACAAGTCGAATCAGACGACACTGTTGCATGATCACCCAACCGCTGGGGAATTTATCGAAATATGTAATGAGTTCTCACGATAAATTACCCTAGCCAATTTGGCGTCACTTCGGCTTTTCCGCAGATCATCCATTCACTTGGGATCAATGATCTCTTTTTGCAGGTGAATAACACCGGCCACATTTCCTCTCCTCCATAATTCTGTCTCCCCACGTTTCAATGCACTCGGAGATCACCACAGCCATAACACTAGGGCAGTAGGTCATTCTCAGAAACCGCATTTGATACCAGCGCACAAGCTAAGCCAACCCCGAAGTTATTGCGCTCTTTCTTTTGATCTTTTCATCCTTCGCATGTTCAGCGACTGTCGAATGATGCCCGAGTATTATTCACCTCACTGAGCCATGCAAATGAGAAGAGTCATGAAAAGAGCGCAATGATGATTGGCTAATAGCTCTGCGAAAATATCCCTAATTCACCAGTCACATCTCAACCATCACAGCGGACAGTCACGCCGCCGCCCGGGGAAACAATTTAGTTTCGTGTCTGTTTAATGGAGTCGAAAATTGCCGTTGCGCGAGTCACAATTCAACACCAGTTTTTAATTACCGCGGTCGCAGTGTCGAGAAAGAAGTGTTTCAACTTGGATTATATATATAAAAGCTATTGAATAGGATTATATTAATAAGTGATATAAAAAAACGGATTAACACCACAACAACTAAATTAAGAAAACCCTTCCTGTGTAAATACAAATACCAATTCCTCGATTTAAATCTAGTGATAGTGTATTTTTGGGGGGGTGGGTGCGAACATACAGGGCAAAGTCTCTGATTACCTTCAACCCGGCGAAGGCCAGGACGATCCTTGTCCCTGTTCAATCCAAGTTGACATGCAGTCTTTGACACCTGCCAAGTAGTGAACCAATGCATGCAGCGACATCCTGAGAAAGGTTGGCGCAAGGTTAATAACCAGGCCCGTAAAAATGAATTATTATGGCAAATTTAACAAGCCTCGGATATGGACCGGATACACGACGACGACCACGGAAACGAAAATGGCTAAATGATTTAAGGATTTTTTCATGGAACGTACGCTCATTATACAGAGCTCGAGCTGCACAGCAGCTAGCCGATGCCCTGTCCGAATATAAGGCTGACATAACAGCATTACAAGAAATAAGATGGACGGGGAGTGTTGTTTTTCAAAGAAAAGAGTATGACATTTATTACAGCTGTCACGGAAAACACCATGCTCGGGCTAGGCTTTCTAGTCAGCCAAAAACTGAAGCCTGCCATCATCGGCTTTAATGCAATAAATGAAAGGCTATGCACTCTTCGCGTGCGAGGCAAGTTTAAGAACATACGCCTCATAAACGTTCACGGACCTACAGAGGAGTACTGACGACGAAAAAGAAGAATTCTACGAGAACGTCGAACGGGTCCTCAATGCCTGCCCAAGATACGATGGGAAAATCGTTCTTGGGGATTTGAATGCAAAAATAGGTCGAGAGCCGGTTTTCAGACACTACACAGGTTTGCATGAGAACACTAATGACAATGGACTACGAGTCATCGAATTGGCAGCATCGAAAAACTTGGTCGTTGCGAGTACCAGGTTTCCGCGTAAAGATATCCACAAAGCCACCTGGGTATCACCTGATGGAGCTACTCCCAACCAAATTGACCACGTGCTGATAGATCGCCGCCACTCCTCGAGCCTGATGACGGTACGAACGTACCGAGGTGCCAACGTCGACTCGGATCACTATCTTGTTGGTACAGTTTTTCGAGCGCGGATTGCCGTACGGAGACGTATTGCATCCGCGGATCAGGTTCGAATCAACACGGCTGCCTTGCGCAATCAGACTACCAGTAACACCTTTGGTCAGGCGTTAAGACTCGCCCTCGAAGAGCTCGACGGGGGAAGAGTAAGTCCTGGGGCCAGAATGCCTGGCGTAGAAAAGAAATGGACACGCCTTAAGAATACTGTCATTAGTACTACCAACTCCATCTTAGGCAGTAGTCGTAGAGATCAGAACGACTGGTTTGATGATGAGTGCAAACTAGCGACTGAACGTAAGAATGCTGCATACCGGGCAATGCAGCAGTCTCATAGGACGCGGGTACGCGAGGAGAAATACAAAGAGCTCAGAAGAACTGAAAAAAGACTTCACAGACAAAAGAAAAGTGCCTGGGAAAAAAACCTTGTCTGTGAAGTAGAGAAAAGTAGAGAGCGAGGTCCGCACCAGGCGCGGAAGTTCTACCAAATAATCCGCAGTATGACGCGGTACACACCACGCTGCACTTACTGCAAGGATAAAGAGGGTAATCTGATCACCGATCCTGAAGGCATTCTGGAGCGATGGGAAGTGCACTTCAATGAATTGCTAAATGGTCAGCTCACAGAAGAATTGGAGGCTCCACCAATGCAAGACCAAGACCAAATGCTGCCGCCACCAAGCATTGAGGAAACATTAAAAGCCATTAGACAGCTAAAATCACATAAAGCACCTAGAGTTGATGGCATACCAGCTGAACTGATCAAACAAGGAGGGACAGCGTTACATCACGCAATTCATGAGATCGTGGTGCACGTATGGAAGCAAGAGGAGATGCCGGAAGATTGGCGTCGCGGTATAATTTGCCCCATACATAAGAAAGGAGATATCACACTGTGCAGCAACTATAGGGGTATAACATTGCTGAGTACCGCCTATAAGATACTCTCCACTATCCTACAAGACCGGATAGCCCCATACGCTAAAGCCATCATTGGTCAATATCAGTGTGGCTTCATCCCAGGCAAATCAGCAATTGATCAGATATTCACCCTTAGGCAGGCGATGGGAAAATGTCTGGGATTTAAGATTCCATTATATCATCTATTTATAGACTTTAAGGTTGCCTACGACAGCATAGCCAGGGTAGAACTATATAATGCCATGAGAGAATTCGGCATTCCAAACAAATTGATATGACTTTGTAGGTTGACCATGACCAGCGTAACTAGTCAAGTAAAAATAGCGGGAGTGCTGTCCAAACCAATAAACATCTATAATGGACTCCGACAAGGGGACGGTCTGGCCTGCCTCCTCTTCAACCTGGCGTTGGAGAAAGCAATCCGTGACTCTGGCGTCACAACTAGAGGGACTATTGTCGCCAAGTCCAGCCAGATACTTGCCTACGCAGATGACATCGACATCATCGGTAGAACCGAATCGGCGGTACAGGAATCCTTCACCCAGATCGAGCAGGCGGCACAAAAACTGGGACTGCACACTAATGAGGGAAAAACTAAGTACATGGTGGCAACTTCTACGAAGAGAAGACCTAACGTTGGTCAAACTATCAGGGTAGTGGAGCACGAATTTGAAGTAGTGCAAGCCTTTAACTACCTTGGGTCAATAGTATCAGCCGATAACAATATGGAAGAAGAAATACGCGAACGGCTGATTAAATCCAACAAAGCCTACTATGGTCTATCAAGGCTCTTTAAATCCCGAAATTTATCCAGAACATCCAAGCTACTACTGTACAAGACCATGGTCTTACCAGTACTCATGTATGGATCCGAGACCTAGGTGCTTAATAAAAGACACTCTGAACTCTTAGCCGCGTTCGAGAGAAAGGTCTTAAGGAGAATTGTTGGTCCCGTATGTGAGGGAGGACGATTCCGGAGACGCTACAACCATGAGTTGTACGCAATCTACCTTGAAGCTAATATTGTAAGAAAAATCAAGCTCGGTAGACTCCGGTGGGCGGGACACCTAGCCCGAATGACCGAAGAGGAGCCTGCCCGGAAAGTCCTTTGTGGCAGGATGTATGGAAGGAGACAGCGCGGTAGACCTTGTCTGCGATGGAGGGATGGCGTAGACCAGGACGCCCAGAGCCTGGGAGTGCCAAACTGGATGACATCGGCTCGAAATCGGGAGCGGTGGAGAGATTTGTTAAATAAGGCCAAGACCGGATCCCGGTTGTAGTGCCGATGATGATGATGATGATGATAGTGTATTTTTATGTAAAATGAAAGAAACATAAAATTAATAAAATTCACTTGCAACATCAAAACAAGCTTCAGTGTTTTCTTTTAATAAGTGTGATTGAAACATTCAGTGGGGAAGAGAGTGAACCGCGAGCCCGTGTCTGGTGCAATACTTCTTCACCCCCACAAGAGTACAGAACTCTGGGTTGTATTAGTTTGATGGAAGAGTGGTTTGACACCATCAAGAACCGCTTGAATTGAACGACTAGAAAGGTAGACCCTTATCCATCGGATCAGAGAATTGTCCATTCCATAGGAATGTAATTTTGACAAATGGGATTGATGCCAAACTCTGTCGAAGAATTTTGAAATATCCAGTGCAGCAACCTTACTTTCACCGAAGTAGTGGATGGAATGGCTCAACTTTTCGGTAAGGTACGCCATTAAATCTTCGGTTGGCCTGTTGCTACGAAATTGAGGAGGTGACTTGATTCCAGATATTTCGAAAGTTGACGGTTGATAAGTGATTCCATTACTTTTGAGAGAATAGAAGTTAGTGCTATGGGTCGATAAGAAGAAAGGGATAATTTGTCACCCTTTTTGGGAATTGGCTGAATGTTCGCTGACTTCCATCTATTTGGGAAACGGCCAGTAGAATAAGACAAATGGAAGAGTTTCCGCAGTGGTTTAGCGAGTGAAGAGGGACATCTCTTAAGAAAATTGGGGGAATGCCATTCGCAATGCCAGTGGATTTGTTTGCGTTTAACTCCTTGAGTGCACGGGCAACAGTACGCGTTTGGAAGTGAATCTGGCTCATGGTGTGGTGCTTATGCTCAAGTTGAGGCGGAATTGATCTGGTGTCAGGCAGCGCCAAAACGTGCTGCAAGTAGATTCGCCTTTTCTATTGCACTGGTGACTGGTGTGTCATCGACTATAAGCAAAGGAATGGATGAGGAGACCGAGTTTTGAATGTTTTTCACGAATGCGCAGAATTATCTAATACCTGTGGGAGAGTGTAGTAGGAAAATCGTGTCTTTCAATGTGTCTGCTATAGAGTCAACATCGATATTGAGGAAAAATAACAACCAATTTAACCTCCCAAAAAAATCGTTCAGAACATCCCAGTTCGCTGTACTCTTCTTTTGGGAGTTCTCTCGTTAACGTTGCTGTTAGTTAGTGCAAACTTAGCTGACACGACACAGGGGTCTGAAGTACCTAAGGACGAAGAAACTTCAATTGCGTATTTGTGTGGGTGGGAGGTGTGGAGAAGGTCCAGTGTGTTGGTGGAATGACCATCTATGGCTGTTAAACTATTTGAATCAGCAAACAGCTCGACATATTGACCTTCAGGTGTTGTGTATCCGGAGTGACGAGGCCACTGAGGGTTATGCATGTTGAAATCACCCACAATAACGATTTCAGTGTGCGGATATAGGGTCAAGAGCCTATCGATAGACTCAACAGAGCATCAAATTTGTTCAAATCAGAAGTTGATAAGCAATATCATTTCGTATGTATGTGGCTAGACCACGATGTGGAAAGAACAGAAGCACTAAGTTATATCCAAATAGATGAAAATCGGAAATATCTGTATCAGTTATTACCTGGGTCTCCCTAAGTGCAAGAATAGTTGGTTTCCGGTTAGACGCAGAGGAGAAATTTCATCCCAGGCCACGAATGTTGCAAAGGTCAAGGCGAAATTCCCGTTCCATTGAAATGGCCCTATACAGAAAATCAATACTGCCTCAGTAAAAGATGCAAGTCAGGACCAGCGATAGAAAAGTGAAAGCAACAAAAGGCACGTTATCATCTGCTTGAAATTTCTTAAAAATGTTTTATTAGAAACTGATGGCAGACCGATGTCAAGTGCTTGTTGGGCTTCTTTTAGCTCCCACCAATACGAACGCTTTTTTATCAACAACGAAATCTGATTTATTATCGCTGAACGCAACTCAGTTTGACTCGACTTATCTTCATTGCCCAGGAAATGACTGATATTCGAAAATTCGTTTTAAATGTGGAATGTGCGGTCCGATTTATCATCCTTTTCGATTGGAGGTCGGCTTTGTTAACTCGTTAACTCCGATGTTAATGATGTTAACAGATTAGAATGACAAAAAATTAAGTTTTTAAACAATGCCGCTCTAACCCCACGAAGATCAACAAAGCGAATTTTGTTAGAATCAGAAACGTGAGCGGCCAGATGGTTGCTACCATGAAAAAGGTTCACGACAATTAAGTGACCAACAAAATGCTTGAATGCACACTCAAATAAATATACAATTGAAATATATATAAAAAGTGAACATAAAAAACCAAATTATGTTGTACGAACATTCGATGGAGTGTCGAAGAAAAAAAAAAATTGCGTGCACTAAGTGAAATAAGAACGGTAGCGTTTGCGCTTAATTTTTTCATATTTGTAACATTTTTTTATCTTCTTTTTATATTCTTAGTTTCTAAATTATATGCTAGACAGAAAGTGCTTAAATTCTAGCTTAATTATCTTATATTATAAGTTACTGGTCCTTCGCAGACGCTCTAACTTTATATAAAAGAACATAACTTAAACCTTATACCACTCTAATTATAGAAAAATGCTATGTTTGTGTAAGCTGGCTGATGATACTGTTATTCTACCGACATTGGTGTCCAGGCCCTTATTTGCCATTCAACCACCAGAACTGTTGATGCTGTTTAATATTGTCGTTCCGGTCTCTGTGAGAGATAGCCCTACTGAAGCGCAAGAGCTCTGTGGGTAAGTTTAGTCGGGGCGCCGGCAAGGATGCAGGGTTCCCTAAACTTCCACAGTCTTCTCCCGAAAATTGTTCAGCAAAACCCAAAGTATCTAAATGCCGAGCAGACACAGAATCCAAACAAATAAACTCCGGAAGGCGTTTGTAAATCTTTTATTATGTACGTTAATATAGTTATACAGCGGTTAATTTAGTTCACAGTCACTTAGTTGAATGGGGAATGCGATAGTATATCGATCCTAGATTTAAATTAGATAGCGGTGTAGCGATCCTAAATCGGTACTCCTAGCCAAATCCCCAATATCATCAAACCCTAAAATTCCTAATTGCATATTGAACCATATGAGCAATAAATTAACCCAAAGTTAATTTATCGCTCATTGATTCAATTCCACATAATAAACTCAAATCCCAAATTTTCCATTGCGTCATTTCAAATCCCATACTGAGTCACATGTACAACGAATTTAACCAAAAGTTAATTCATCATACATTCACTCAATTCCTAAGAACTTTGCATCATGAAATGCTTAATTCAAAACGCATTTCATGATTCCCATTCCTAGAACCCATCCAACTAAACTTCTAACAAATTCCCAGAACACAACCCAAATTAAAACACGCAAACTCTTATGTGTGTTTCTGGGAATTTTGACCATAAAGTAGTTGACAATTCTCAACTAGAAAATTTATAAAAGGGCGGTAAATTTGAATTTCGTGATCAGTTAAGGTTCCGAGGCCGAACCTATGGCCAACAAAATATAAATCAATGATTAGTAGTTCTTCAGAGGCCAAACCCCTGGCCACGCGCAATGTAACCAAATTACAGAAAAATAAAATAAACACTGATTAGTAATAGGATTGTCCTTTCGTCTTTTGCGCTGTTTGACTTTCGGCCCGGCCTTCCCTACCGCTTGAAATTGCACTGCCCTCGATATTCGACTACAGCCTCTTGGGCTAGTTTGGCTTCGGGATTTCAATGACTCTTGCAGTGATGTGTTTGTATAGTTGATCCACCCCGTGCCAGTGATGTCAACTGATGAAAACTGATCCGACGCACCAACTCTTGCAGTGATGTGTTTGTATAATTGATCCGCCCAGTGCCAGTGATGTCAACTGATGAAAATTGATCCGACGCACCAAACCCCATCGAAACATCCCGCAGCCGAAGATTGGGGAATTTCCAATAAAGAGGCAAGGGACAATTACTACGCCGCCTCCTAAAATATCACACACAACAACTGGCGCAGCCGGTAGGATTTAG
The DNA here is from genome assembly GCA_963931805.1 of Microdon myrmicae. Taxonomy (NCBI): domain Eukaryota; kingdom Metazoa; phylum Arthropoda; class Insecta; order Diptera; family Syrphidae; genus Microdon; species Microdon myrmicae. The sequence goes on from OZ007496.1 coordinate 71,459,320, forward strand.
GTAAAGCCATAGAACGGACGGTTCTAGTAAGAGCCAATAAACCCTAAATCCTACGAATCTACAAAATCATTGGATGACGAACAACGAAAAAAAAACCACAAACGGAAACAATCATTCCCAAAGAACCATCCAAGGATTAAATTTGAGGACAACAAACCAACAATAGAACCACATGGGATTGGACCCAGATTAACGTGGAAATAAGTCAAAATCGAGGAGGACGTATTGTCAGAAGAAGTCCTATACCACAACCCGATCCAGAAAACTAAAGAAGAGGTTGCGGAGCTAAGAAGAAAAATCGGGGCGAAACGCAAGCAGAAGGAAAACAAGAGGAACATCCAAAAAAATAAATGAAGAGAGAAAGAAAAGGGAATTGAATACCAAATCACAGGGACAAAAAACCAACCAAGAAGAAACTCTTTCAAAAACAACAGCAGTTATTAAACAGACAATAAACAACAATTCCAACAAGAATAGCAGTTCAAACGACACCAACAACAGCAGTTCCAACCAAGCAGCCAATGGACAACACCGGCAGCAGAAGCAGAACAACAGTAAGCATTTTTTGTATTTTCCTTTAATAATTAGTTAGAACATTATTTAAGTGAATCCCTTTTTTTTTTTAAACACAAACAGTAAGCCTTTATTTCTTTCTATTAATAATTACATAAAGATACCTTTTTATATATAATCTAATCTAAGCCTGTCCCAAAAATATTATTTAAAACTTAAACAAACCAGTCATTAAAACTCTGTCCTGTCTATATTTGTGCATATTGTGTGATCATCAATCTTTGGAAAGTACCCCCACTTTAACAGATTTATTGTAAAACATCTTTGGAATAGTGCTTGTCCTCGTCCCAAAAACATTCCCTCATTATCCCCCTATCCTTTTGCAACTATACTAATCTACCTTCTGGATCTGTAGATTATTATCCCACGTTCCATTTGAACTTAAATCAAATCCGTGTACCCTAAAATATGGCCGTGAATTACACAAAGATCGCGAAGCTGTCAGCACAACTAATACCCATCTTCTCCGGGGAATTAAATCCGCATATAGGCGTGTGGGGGGTGAGGAGTTTGTGTGCCGGCGTGCGACGCGGGTTCCTATCACCCACCAACGGATTGTGCACTGAAAATGTTCGCGAAGGTCAAAGGTTCGTCACACCTGTGCACTTGCAGGAAAGGAAAATAAAACACACGGAGTTCTTCTTGGTCTATAAGTATTTTATTGCGGCACTTAGGAACGGCTTTTAAAATTTAACTTGTAATGTTACTGCGAATAAGGGACCCTTAGGTGATCTTATCCTTGTAATGCACTTAATTTATTTATCCTTTTGACACTAATGAAAACGGTATTCGGTTTTCTTTGATAACGCATTATTAAACGTACGCGATTATTTACGGCAGTGATTGTTCGATTTCTTCTTGAGACATATTATTAGATACACACGATTCTCTAGGGCGATGATTGTTCGATTTCTTTTTGAAACACGTTATGAAATACATACGACTCTTCATGGTGATTTGACCTCGTTACGCAGGGCTGGTGTGCGCACGCCGATGGTAGAATGACGACTATATACTCGGGGGTTCGCGCACGTTACGAGCGGGGCTGACGTGCGCGCGTCGATGGTAGGATGATGGCTGACTTATGAAATCGAAAATCCATTGCGTTGTGGCAGTGGCGTCGTAAACTCATTGTCACTTACCAAGAATTTAGTGGAAAAGTTGCTATGCCTGCATAGGAATTTAGTTCCAGCGAATCCTTGCCGTATAAGCTAAGTTGGATTCGTTGGTTGTGTATACCGGGAAATTGAAATTGCTTGGGTGCAAGCAAGGGATATCGTTTAGATAGAAATGTTAACCGAAATAATTTCGGGGAAATGTGCGCGGCTTAGTTGGTTGGTAATTTTCCGTTGAGGATTTGGATATGCGCTTGGTATGGCATATGAATTTCGGCGAAATTAAGATTGCTTGGTCACAAAGTAGGAAGTTGACCGAAGCAATTTTGGAAAAACCTATGTGGGGTGATGTAATTGAGGGAAATGATTAATATTCCGTCGTAAATTGGAATATGCATTTATTTCAGCTTGGAAAATGGGTTCCTGGTAAGTATGGGATGTATGCAAATGTAGATTTTGCACGGGGAGCTGGATTTAAGTGACGCGCTGTTAGCGGTCAAGATTGGTTGGCATTGTGGGTTGGTTCTCCTTGTGGTATAGAGAACCCCCACAGGCGCAGAGCTAGAAATATTTTTGGATTGTTGAAAGAGGGTCATAAACTGCCTCAGGACTGAAGAACACGGGGCTTTTCTACAAATATTCCCTACTAGACTACGGGGTGAAGCTTCTGCCCAACTCGCGTCCACTCCGTTCGCAACGTTTCAGGAAGCCGAGGATTTGTTAAGAAAAGTTTATTTACCTACAGAAAACTATCAGGATCTGGTAAATAAGCTTTTAGCTATTCGACAAAACCCGTCAGAAGCACTTATCCTATTTCAGTTACGACTGAAGAAGTCATTAAGGGAATGTAGGAAAGCCGCGGAGTTAAAATACGGTCCCATACTGTCCGAGGCAGTAAAAACACAACTAGATGACTTCGCTAAAAGCATCTACATGAAGGGGTTGATAAACCCGTACCATCGGCAATTCTTAATATTAATGGGCGACGCACCGATGGAAAAAACATTGGAGTTGGAACAAATCCAACAACCTCAGCTGCCGTTAATCTCTTCGCAAATTTCACTTAATTCTCCTTCATCTTATTTATCAATAGCACCTCCAATTCCCTATAAACCAATTTTAGATACCCAACTGGATCAGCCTATGGCACAAATAATGCCCAATACCCCAGATATGGAAATAATACCACACATACAACCTATTGCACAGGGAATTCCACACCTAGAGGCGCAAATACCACCAGCTGACCAACCATACAGGGAAACCGAAGGAATAATGGAAGCAGACCCCCTCAGCATACCCCCGACAAATGCAGACCCTCTTAGCAGAATAACCTGCAGTTACTGCAACAAAAGGGGCCATGCCTATGAGGGTTGTGTGAAAAGGAAAACACACCCTTTTGCACACACTGCCAGCAATTAAACCACGATATCCGTGATTGCCGGCAATTAAGGGGGGGTAAAAAGAGTTCTGCACGTAAGGCAGACTTGTGACTTCTGTGGCCAACAAGGACACCATCTAGGATCCTGTCAGCAAAAGCTGAAATGGGAGTCGCGAGTTCAATGTCAACCTGCAAAGAAATCCTCTACTTCCAAACAAAGAAGGTCAAAACCCTCGGTGGCAAAAAGGAGCTACCACATCAGGACCCCACGCGCGCCGTTAACCAGCGCCCCAACTGTCCAACTACTTATAGATGTAGGTGTTAACAAGAACACAACGCTAGTACTGGACACCGGCGCTGAAATCAGTCTGATCAACCAAAATTGCCTTAGCAAAACAGACTGCAAAATAAAGCAAGAAGCCTGCACCTTAGAGACGCCATTTGGAAGCATTAGGACCTTGGGAACCTGCAAGGTCAACTTCCAATTAAAAGGTAAGCCCAACCTCCCATGCACATTCCAAGTAGTGAGCAATATGCCCGATCTTCCAGAAGACGGTCTACTGGGAAATGACTTCCTGTCAAGGAATTGCAACGTGGAGGGGCCCAAACAACGCGTCACTTTTCCTGGCACGAAAAGAAACCCTACCGTATTTAGCGTGCCAATAAAATTTTCACACCTCGAGAAAAAGGCGCCTGAAAACAAATACGCCAAAGGAAAACAGGAGCAAGCCCAAGGTAAGCGCAAAATCTTCAGGTTAAAAAGGAACCCCAAGGAGCCAAGCGGTAATATCAAGGGTATTAACCAAATAACAAACACTTCATCAACTAACTTAACAAACCCATGCCCTAACTCCCTTCAAAATAAAAATTTATTACAAATGCCCACGACGCCTGAAAAAATAGTAAACCCCAATGAGATCGCGGAAATACTCAGGGTTTATCATAATTCCCCTTCCGGTGAACATCTGAGCATCACCAAGTCCTATAATCAAATACGACAAAGATACTGGTGGCCGTCCATGCTCTCCGACATTCGGAAATATAGAAAGCAATGCGAAGAATGCCGTTCTTCAAAGGCAACCGCATGCCACGGAATTGAAACAAAACCGCGATTGTTTCAAGTGGGAAACAGAGTGTTGATAAAGCATAAAAACCGCAAGGGGAAAGCAATACCCATCTGGAAGGGCCCTTTCCTCATTACAGGAGTAACTGGGCCGAACAACACGGCAATAACAATTGGCAAAAAAAATCAGTAAAGATAAACAATAGGAAACTTAAACCATAATCCAAGACCAATTAGTTCTGATTCTTCACCCTAGTTCCAAATTCCCTTGCGCTATTAACCCTAGACGTATGCTATCCCCAAGGTGTACCACAGTCCAATAACTTACCACTTAGAGATATTCATAAATACACAATATGGACAGAAATAAAAGACGACACAAAAATTGTCAAAAATATAAAAACTAATAAATATTATACAAAAGAATATTAAAACAAATGTAAAATATAAACAAACAAAACAGACATTAACCCTCAATGAGGAAGGCAATTTATAAATAACAAACATAATTGTAACCATTTCAAAATACATGTATTACTAGAATAAGACCCCTTTTAAACATAGTTACATTTATATTAATGAAAAAAAAAAAACAACCAAATAAAGTTAATATTAACGGTTAAATATATATATATTAGAAAAAAAAAACAACTTCACTATTAACAAAAAACCAAATTGAAATAAGAATATTTACTTTGACCCTTTATACCTTAATTTAAAACTTATTTACTGTAAAATTTACTTTCATTTTAAACAAGACTTGTAAATAACATAACCAAATTAATTAATACTATATCCAAAAACAAATGAATAAGAAAGATACCCCTAAGTTAACTACCAAATAAACTTAACACTACATATAATACACAAATAAAACTAAGATGGACATAGGAAAACAATCAAGTACAAAAAGAATTCACGTACAAACATTAACCCTCAACAAGGAAGATAGTTTATATACTAAATTATAAAAAAGAAAAAAAAGGGGTAGTTTATCGGCAAATCCAAAATAATTTAGCCCATTACTGTTACCAACTTGTATATTAACAATAATTATCAATCTTAACTATTTAACATTAACAAACCTTACAATTATATGAATCTACCTTTAAATTTACTGAAAAAACAATAAAACATATAAAAAACACATTACTTAGATAAATAATAACAAAAAATGTACATATCAGATAAGTAACACCTCTATCATTAACACAGTTACAACAAAATTTAAACAATTAATAAATGTAAACTATCGCGAAATTGAAATGCCACCGCCCTTTGCTTCTCACCTATCCCAGAAAATTAATCTCTTCTAGATTAATTTTCTTTTCTAAAGGGGGGAGGTATGTGGCGATCCTAAATCGCTACTCCTAGCCAAATCCCCAATATCATCAAACCCTAAAATTCCTAATTACATATTGAACCATATGAGCAATAAATTAACCCAAAGTTAATTTATCGCTCATTGATTCAATTCCACATAATAAACTCAAATCCCAAATTTTCCATTGCGTCATTTCAAATCCCATACTGAGTCACATGTACAACGAATTTAACCAAAAGTTAATTCATCATACATTCACTCAATTCCTAAGAACTTTGCATCATGAAATGCTTAATTCAAAACGCATTTCATGATTCCCATTCCTAGAACCCATCCAACTAAACTTCTAACAAATTCCCAGAACACAACCCAAATTAAAACACGCAAGCTCTTATGTGTGTTTCCGGGAATTTTAACCATAAAGTAGTTGACAATTCTCAACTAGAAAATTTATAAAAGAGTCGGAAATTTGAATTTCATGATCAGTTAAAGTTCCGAGGCCGAGCCTATGGCCAACAAAATATAAATCAATGATTAGTAGTTCTTCAGAGGCCAAACCCCTGGCCACGCGCAATGTAACCAAATTACCGAAAAATAATATAAACACTGATTAGTAAAAGGATTGTCCTTTCGTCTTTTGCGCTTTGACTTTCGGCCCGGCCTTCCCTACCGCTTGAAATTGCACTGCCCTCGATATTCGACTACAGCCTCTTGGGCTAGTTTGGCTTCGGGATTTCAATAACTCTTGCAGTGATGTGTTTGTATAGTTGATCCACCCCGTGCCAGTAATGCCAACTGATGAAAATTGATCCGACGCACCAACTATATCGAAACGTTCCGCAGCTGAGTATTGGGGAATTTCCTAGAAAGAGGCGAGGCACAGTTACTACGCTGCCTCCTAAAATATCACACACAACAGCGGTTAACATTTTACACAGGAGTCTTTATTACTCTTACACTCGGGAACACTTATAAACACGATACTGATACTTTATATAAACGCTAAATTATGTTGCGCCTTTTTACGGATTCACTGGACTCGCGTGCACAGTTTTGGGGAACGAAACTCGACTCGTCTGCTCAACTGATAAAATTTGACTCCTTACTCCTTGGGCGAATAAAATCTGACTCCACCATGAATCTAGATGTTGCTTCGTGCGGATATCTCTATTCGAGATTGCACACATACAGAGAAAGAGCCATGGAAAGGACAGCATTTCAAATATAGACTGAAGTCGAATAAGGAAAAACGGCAACAACAACTGACTAAATCTTCGAATTCAACTCAGGTCTGCTGCACAAATAGATGGTTGCTCGTATAGCCGCCGAAAAAGGTTGTCATGTTTAAAATAGCGATTCGTTGACGCAGGGTTAGATTTCTCAGTGTTATGTCAACAGAACGCTATTTCGCTAAGATATGCGTTTGTTTGGCTTAGCCAATGGTATATGGGTTGATTAGGGGAACGATACCATGGGACCTGATCTGGTGATCGGGATGATTACACAATGACGGTTTGTGTATTTAACCACGTCAATTGTGCATTGCATTGGTAGCGAGTCAAGGGTCTAATTCCAGTGTGAATGTTTACACTGGCAAAGAATTCGGCTCTTGGCAGCTAGGCGCGACTTGCGCTATGCTTTGTATTAGCGAACAAGAATACTCGGAAGTATTGGTCTGTGTTTGATGGGCATGTGGTCGCCCATAGTAACCGATCGGTTCATGCAGACGAACCGAAATGGTTTTAATTGATGACATGGGAAGATGGTAATCTTGCCGTGGTTTATGTTTCAGGTGCAAAATACTGACGGGTAGCTTACGCTGCTCGGTTACAGGTATGTAGGAAGACTTGAGGTGAGTGTGAGACAGGTTAATTTGAAGAGAATGGGTAGTTCTTAGGGAATACTTAAAGAACCCCCACAGCTCTTCTTCGGTGCGCGTGACAATCGCCCGTCTACGGCTGATCTACTTACATGATAGATCAGCGGAATTCCAGATCTATCCTGTATAAGGCCTTTCATGTCCAAATAAAGGAACGCCTCAGGTGGAATAAAGCTGCTGCGACGCACGCTCTCATAGTACAGAGTGTTTGGATAATAAGCCCTGAAAATTAGGTCATTGGACGAGCTTATTGCTCTTGCAATATGTCCTCTGATTAATTTAATCATAAAATTATTCATCCTATTTATGTAGGCTTCATAATATAAAGTCTCATTTGAATAATACTATGTAGCATATGACTTTTACCTTACTGTCAAGTTGGCTAAGCCCACTAAGTAATAGCCCCCTTGTCATAGCACAAGTTTTCCTCGCTTTGCCCTAGCCAGATGCCAAGGTATTTTAAGTATACTCTTGGTTTCCAGTTTGCCTCCATGCGGTCCAACGATAACTAACTTTCGCCAGTTTTTCCTTGTGTCGTTCATGGCTTTATATAATGGGGTTCTAAATAGGATGGCTTCACATTTCTGGAAGTTGATCTTAAGTTTCCAGTCGTCGCAATAGCGTTGCACTTTGTTAAAGTCTCGCTGTAGTAAACTATTTATGATCTCAACTTTCGAAGCTGTTCTGTAAATTATGAGATCATCTGCGTACGCAATAGCTTGTGGAAGTGCATCTAATAAGTCGCTAATGTAAATGTTAAAAAGAATCGGAGAAAGTACCGCTCCCTGTTGCAAGCCATTCTTGATATTATACGTTTTAATAGAGGTCACATTACCATTTTCGACCCCGAACCTCCTGTCCTTTAACATATCGTAAAGTACATATAGTAAAGGCTTATGTATGTCATGTCTGACCAGTTCGTAATATATCCCTTCAATGCAATCGGTATCAAAGGCTTTTTCCAAGTCGATCAGACAGGCACCTGTGCATTGGTTCCTACATTTATTCCACTGTATGTCGGAGACCAGTTTAGCTGCGGCATGTGTGGTTTCATGACCCGTCTTAAAGCCAAACTGGTTATTCGGAATAATGTTGTCGTCATCTATCCATTTTAGCAGAGCTTTGTTAATAGTCTTTTCAGATACTTTACTGATGCTTGGGAGTAAACTTATCGAACGCATTTTCATAGGGTTTGTACATATATGCATTATTCAACAGGACCGTGTTTATATCTATTGCCATTCGGGGTAGGTTTTTGAGTACGATGTTAGGTACTCCATCTATTCCCACTGACGTTTTGCTTCTTAATGAGTCGAAGATACTCTGGATTCCTTCCCTCGAAATTAAAAGGCTATTAGCCCCACCATTGGCATTAATGTCAATTGACAGATTATCGTCACTGAATTCGGTAAAACCGGGATTCTCCGATTGCCAAAGTGAAATTTCATTTCGGAGGTGCAGGTGATTCAGTAGAACTGTGTCCTCCAAGTCGTGATTTCGGTGAATTCTTTCATTCTCAACAATATAGGTTTGATAGTTGGTCATCTGGTCCGCACATTTGAATCCAGGGAACTTTGCTTGTAGGCGAACCAATTTAATATTCGGTTCGTTTACCTTGTATTGGATTTTTGAAAATTGAACGTTTTGTTTTGATATTGAATCCCCTATTGATTTGAGGTTATTTAATGTATGGGGGCAATGCTAGGGCTTGCAGAGCGCTTCATCATTTAAGTGGAAGGGACTGCGCGTATCGTAATTAACGGTGGAGGGTGGCACAAAAGAGGTAAATATTAAGGGGTAGAAGGTTTTGTGCGTAACACAGCGAATAAGGTTAGTAAATGTATTTGTATACAAATGAAAACGTTTTTTAAAATTTTTTTAAAATATATATTCTTGTGTAACATCCAACACATATCTCGTGTTACAATCTTACGAAGATGCTGTTCTATTACATTTGGTGTGACATAAGACAAAAATGGGGATTAAGTAAGAGAACACTGCTGAACGACTGACGATAACAAGAGATAGGGAGAGCAAAGAGATCGGGATCGAAGATAAGAGGAGAAAAAGAAATTAAAGGAGGACAAAGTAATAAAAATAAAGGAGAATAAACACGACATAAGAATGAAGAAGGATTAACGAATCAATTTTCTACAGGGCAGAAGACCAAACGGACTCTACGAAAAATATTATATATATACATATATACAAAAGACAACCCTCCTATCCATACAGCACAAACAACAACAGCGTGGTTTCAATAGCATGGAATTAAACCTTTATGGTGGCCAGATTTAAGTCTAGACATAAACCCCACTGAAAACCTGTGGGGAATTTGGCAAGGGCGGTTTACGATCATGAAATGCCAGAAATTCAAAACGTGGAACAACTCGAAGAAAGAATTGTTGAAGCATGGAAAAATATACCGGACAACACTTTAAACAATCTTATTTGCAATCTACCACGAAGATTGTTAATTATTATAAGAAATAACGGAAAAAGCATTCGATATTAAATAAATTATTATACAAAAAATTTAAATAAAAAATGTTTGGAGTTTTAACTTTTTCACAGGCGACATTTGGTTTTTTTTTTTCAGAAAATGAATTACCATTCCTGATAAAAAAGCAATTAAGCCATTAAAGGGTTTTCCCTGAGTTGGTGTCGGTTGACAATATTTTGTCACAAAACTTGTCATAAAAGTTTATTACTCATTCCAATCAAACTGAAAATATACGTTTGGGTCTATAATTTTTCACAGCACTGTTTATATAATCTGTACAGTGCATGTGAATAACATTTGCCTAGCCGAAAGTCTTAGTCGCTAGTGCTATTAGTCTTAAGTTACCATGTAATTCACTTGCATTGTAATAAATAATAATAATAATAAAAATAATAACATTTGAATCTACCTTAAAAGCATAAGCACATATAAGTAAACTGAGTTACTTCGCACTATGCAATCAAGTTTTTATTTTCTATTTTTGATCTGGGAATACAGTCCACTTACCCAGCACGGCACATGAAATTTACGTTGGTCCTTTGAGCCGGCTATAATATCAGATAATATCAACACATTGCAGCAGATATTTGTTATAGTTTGTGGGGCTGGTCCAGCGGGGTATGTTGACCACGATAATTAACCTTTTTATTAAATTGTATTTACTTGGTCATTCGCCGGTTGCTGTTGAAGTTGTTCTTGGTGTTGCTGTATAATTCACAGTTGCATGAATAATTACTATTCTATTGTCAATTGTAGGTACAAAGTTGAATCAGAGACCAATCATCTGCACTTGATCTTTATCCCCAATACACTTTTGGAGGAAATAATGTTTATTATTTTCTTGTTGCTGTTCGTATTTATTCGCGCAAAAACACAACTTAGATTACACACAATGAACCAGTAATTGTCTAGGGCTACCAACGTTGAATGGGGATAATGAAGCAAACGGTACAATTGTTGTAATTTTTGAAATGTTATTTTGACACAAACTTCGTGTAAATGCGCGACGAATTTAATTTAAACAATGCCTCACCAAGTACAAGAACAGAATGCTTACGAAGTTAAGCTCCTTATGAAACCACACTACTCATTTGGGTCCCTTTATAGCAATCCCAACTCGCCCTTTTTTCCATTTTCCAATTCGCCAAATATTACCAAACTCTCGCCGGTTTAGGAGCTGTAGGTAAAATTTAAATTCCCGTAGTGGGAGGGTGACTTCGTTTTGCTTACAACGGAAAGCAAAACTAGAGGGTAAATTTAGTTTTTTTTTTTGGTTTAAAATCCACATTTATTTGCAATACGATTATAGATTTTACCTAAGACTAACTGTTACATTCTATTTTATCCGTATCATTCTTACATTAACTTATTGACCTTTTACAAGCACTCTAAATTATCATCATCATCATCGTCACTACAACCAGGACCCGGTCTTGGCCTTTATTAGTAAGTCGCTCCCCCGGTGTCCGGTCCGTATCCGAGACTTGTTAAATTGTCCATAATAATTTGTTTTTCCGGACGGGGTTATTAGCCTTGAGCCTGCATGGATTGGTTCACTACTTGGCGGGTGCCAAAGTAGCTATCTGGGGATGTCACGTGGAGACTGCATGCAAACTTGGATTGAACAGGGACAAGGATTGTCCTGGCCTTCGCCGGGTTACAAGCAGAGACTTTGCACCGTATGTTCGCTTCCCTCCCCAATGACCGTTTCCCAATCTAAATTATACGATATCAATTTATTCTCTTTTCTTCTGTATTTTGGCATACAATTACTTTTTTATTTTAACGAATGATGTTACTCTATGTGTGTATGTGTAGGAGGCATTGCTCTTTACATTTGCGATATATACATTTTATATTTTCCAATTTTTTTTTTTTAATTGGCTGGCAATAATTAAAAAACGAATCAAAACGTACAAACATAAACAATAAATAAATAAAAATAAAAAATAATTAGGAATGGGGGATGGGGAAGGAAAGCGCTGCGCCTGAGATACTAACATATGTTCAGCGAAGTAAAGTACTTTCTTCGTCACACATCCACCTCCAGTTGGGATAAGTTCGGTTTCTTTTAGATTTATCTCTGGATCTGGAACATTAGAGATATCACTATCATGGAGAATCAACCTTGTTTTTTTTTGTTTTTTCACAAACGCGGGCACAAAGGGGATTTTAGATTTCCTTAAATGTCAGACCACAGTACGAGCGGATTATCACGGAATCGAACTATACCGGACTACTTGGTGTATGCTTATGTGTATATTTTCTATTATTGGCCTTGCACCTCGTGTAGAGAATTTGGTAATTCTTCGATTGAAGAATTATGACGTATTGCGACAAAAGGAAATGGAGAGGATTGGACATATACTCGTATATATATATATATATATATATATATATATATATATATATATATATATATATATATATGTATCCTTTTAATGGAGATATGGCTATGCATAAATCAACGTTCATCATCTCGCGATGACCTCTTCAATCATACTACTGACTTTTCCCCAGGCCGAGGAGTGCTCATCGCTGTCCATAACAGCCTCGAGCCGTCACTTACCGCTCTCCCTACCTCCTCCAAGCTGGACTTTGTGACTGTCAAAATCACTCTTCCTCGGAAATCAGTCCTGGTCATGTGCTTCCATATCTTGTCATCCCACCCAATTGAAGTTTACGAGCTAGTTCTTAATGCTATCGACCCACATAATCGAGCTGAGTAATTACGAGGACGATATCATCGTTTTTGGAGATTTTAATCTTCCACAACTCAATTAGGTTTTATCTGACGATCAATCACACTCCACCTCTCATCCCACCTCTGCCAAGGAATGTCTTTGCATTGATCGACTAGATGATTCTTGCCTCTGTCAAGCCAGCAACGTTCGAAACGTCTTGGGTATGCAGCTAGCCCTCATATTTACAACAGACTTTATCAACACATCTGTCTCGCCCAAACCCGTCGTCCTTACATCTATGGACCACCACCACCCTCCTCTTCTCGCGACCTTCTTCCGTCCACACGCCGCCACCCGCCCCTTCTTCTAATCACTATGCCTACGATTTACATAAACCTAACTTTCGCCACATCAACGACTGCTAGTAAGGCCGCCTTTCGTTCAAATACGATCACCCATCCATTGAAGATGCCATCACCCATTTATAAACCTAAATCGTTTACTATATTTCCCCTTTCATTCCCTACTCTAGACAGAGAATATAATCATCTTCTCCATGATGAAAATTCTGGCGATCCCAGGAAGATCTGCGCCCGCACAGGCAGCAACACCGCGTCTGTGTGAGTGGGTTCAACCGCACATCTGCCCTGCGACGAAACAGGCAACCGCAGGATCAAAAAAAAAAGAGCACGATCTTCCTTGGTGGAGTGATTCTCGATTAAGAGAAAATCGGAAAAGAGAACTATCGGATGAGTAGAATCATCCTCAAAAAGAAATTTGAAGTCAGTCGACAGGAAGCTGCGAGAACGTTAGGATGTGCGTCCGTTGTTAGGTACCGATAATTTTGTGACGTTCGAATGTTCACTTTGCAAATCACAGTTTGTAGTTTGGAAATGGGAGTAATTTAACAGAACATCAAAACGAAAAGTAGAAATTCGTGGACAGTTATTGTGTTATTAAATATCGAGTTTCACATAAACTAAACTAATTTTAAATTCGATGTAATTGATTTACTAAACAAAAAGGATACAATAAAACAAAAAATTGAAAACAATTGCTCCGTGTTTAATTCGTGAACAGTGTTGGGCGGAACACCCCAGCTATGCAACATACAAAAATCCGCCAAAGGCCTTTTTGAAAACAACGAAAAGTTGGTGAAGCATCTCTCCGTATGCCCACTTCTTTTCCAGTAGTTGCCTTACTGTGAACATTTGATCGCTCGTTGACCGGTTCTCACGGAATCCGCACTGGCAGTCTCCCATTATTTCTTCTGCGTACGTTGTGATTCTCGCTCCTCATTCGTTAGTATTTTGTACGTGGTTGGGAACAATGATATTCCCCTGTAGTATGCGCAGTCAGGTCTGTTGCCTTTTTTGGGGATGGGGACGACTACTGAGGTTTTACATTCTTCCGGAGAGACTTCTTTATCCCATATTGTTTTGATCAATTGGTGGATCTTTCGAGCGGTTGCCTCTCCTCCATGCCTCGTAATGATATTCCTCTGTAGTTTTCGCATTCAGATCTTCCATTCTTCCGGAGTGACTTCTTTATCCCATGTTTTGATCAGTTGGTGGATCTTACGAGCAGTTGCCTCTGCCCCATGCTTCATAAGCTCTGCCGGTGTGCAATCGACTCCGGGAGCCTTGTTGGTTTTCAATCGATTTATTGCGTCTACATTTTCGTTGAAAGAGGGTTCTGCGATTTGAGGCTCGGCTGTATGTACGTCATGTAACATAACCCCCCCCCCCCCCCCGCCCAATTCATAAAAATGATTCGCATTCTTTTCGTCCGAAAAAACGCCATTCTCGATCCCACCACATAAGATTTCCTGCCGGATATCAAAACTTTCATGGTAGTTAGTTAGCATCAGCAAAGCATGGGTATACGACGCTGTTTCTACCTAGCGAAACAGCTTCGTCTATCACCAATTCCTTTTGCACATTCCCATGTAAAAGAAGGTCACAAGCGCAATCCCCTCCTTTCTGCATCTCAGTGTACAAGCATTCGCTTGGGAACAAAATCGATGTCAGGTGAAAAGTATGCATGAGTATACTTTTCAACCATCTCCATTTCCCCTTCACGAAGTGCATTTTTGGGTCTGCATTCTAAGAGCAATCCAAACATGACACGGGGTCATGCGGTCACCCTCCTGTTTCGTTTGCAACGAAAAGCGAAACCAAATCAACCCCTAAATCACCATGGTCTCCGTTGCAATTTTCCCATTCTCCCTGGGTTCATTAACTGTTGAGTAAATTCGCAAGAGTTTATTCACCTTAATGGGCGGGGAAATGGGAAAATAAGGATGAGTGTGCGATCGGAAATGGCTGATCAAGAAGAGCGTACCTGTTATCGGGTAGAACTGGGGCAGTAGTTAGTAGTAGTGAGTTAGCAGTCATTGCCTGGTGTTGTTTAGTATTGTGCGGCTTTTCGTTAGTCTCGTGTGTATAGATTGTAATAGGGTGGTCCATGTAAATGGAGAAATGAAACAAACTTTTAAACCAAACAAAAATCAAAAGTGGAAACTGATTTGTAAATGAAAAAATAAAACAAACTTTGAAACTAAATATTGAATTTGAAGTGGAATCTAAATGAAGAAATACAAGTAATGTTGAAGCCAAACATTCAATCGCAAGTGCAACAGGAAACGCAGGGAACTTCACACAACTGCCATGTGACTACCACACAAATTATATATAATATATTATACAGTGCATAAAAAAGTGTTACAGTCTGATGCGTTTATTTGTTGTTAATGGGTGCGTACATTAAGCAGATTTTCAAAGTATTGTTTGTTTCTCTGACCAGACAGGTGTGTGCGTCTTGTGTTATTTTGGCTCTCCCTCCGTAGCCATTTCTAATTGACTTTATGTCGGCATACATACGTCTGATGTTCTTTGATCTGGTATTTTCTAGGACGCGAGCCTTCTCCCTTTCGCGTTTTTTTTGCAATCAAAAAGTCTTATTGTCTCTTTCCGAATCGTCGCGTATCTTTTTGCGTTGACTTCAACATAACTTTCTAAGTGGATTACTCTAAGGCGTCTACGCTGTTCGATCTTCGCCATGCACTCATCGTCAAACCAAGGTTTGGACTTAATTGTTTTCTTGAATCCTAATACATTTTGGGCGGTTTGTGTGATTACGTCTCTGATCGATGCCCATTTAGTAAATTCTTTTACAGGGACTTTTATGGTATACCTTAGATAACCTAGATGTGTAAAGCATTTAAGGTGCTAAGGCGATTGCATTAGCGAAACTTATAATGTTGGGCCGAAATTATGGTGGTTCTTCAGGTAAGTAACAGTGGGGTTTGGCGGGACCGCCACACTTGTCTTCCGTGTCTTCGTCGGTAGATTCTGTTGGGGCATGTATTTTCAGCACCGACATTCGGTCATTAATAAATTTCACATCTTTTACATGGGGCGTAATCTTCTTGCTAATGATGAAGCCGGTTCCGTGCACGTACGTACGTGTTTCCGTGCCTCCACGTGCCAGTGCAAACCCGTTGGTTTCGATTACTTGATAAGGGAGTTTGGACTTCCTGAAGCGCGACGATGTCCTTTTTATGTTATTTGGCATGCTCTACGACCGTTTGTATCGCGCCTGGTTTTTATAAACTTCGAACATTCCACGAGGCGACGCGTATATCCCGCTTTTTCCATTTTTGCCTACGTCTTCTTTTTGCCAAGTCGGTGTTTGACGGTTTTTGTAAAAGTCACTGCTGGCTGGTGTTGAAGTGTTCCGCCGAACACTGCTCCTAAAACAACAAAACACACACATAGAGCGGAAACAATGTCATGTGAAATCACGGCAAGAATTGTTTTATTTTGAATTTTTATTTTGGTTGTTACTTTTGTATGATTCAAGGATTTAGTCCCTTGACGCCCGTGGCGATTTCTTGTCAACCACACACAGAATTCACAATTTGATTGTCCTTAATTACTTAGGATACAGTTTTGAGATTCACACACGCACCTGTAATTTTGTTTGTTCCTTCCGTATCACTTAATGGACTAAGACAGTTTACTATTTAGCACTATCTTGGTATTGGTCGATATTCTAATTATACCCATTGAAGCTGAATTCGTGAGGTTCACTACTTCGATTATGTTCGGTAGCGCTATTAGTATGGTACAGCATTTATATCCCTGTGAGACTAGAACAATCGTAATGCGCGGCGCGGACCGACCTCCTCGTAGGGTTTCTCTGATTGTACTCTATCGACCTCCTCGGTGGGGTTCTCTCGGTTCGACTATCTGTTCGAATTAATTTTCCCTAAGACGACTACCCTATCTAAATTTTCCTATTCTGTCTCTTATCTTGAAGAGAAAATTTCCATTTTAGTTTTCGATTCCAACTTCATATCGGAATCTTGTTTCAAAGGATCAAGCGTGCCGCCACTTCTTTCTTGATCCTATCATGTGCTTTGTTTACGTTACCCACCTGGCTTACGACAACAGAGTTTTTGTGTGTTTCAGATGGGTAACAAAGGACCTGTGGGGTTTCTCTATATTACATCGAGAACCAACCCACAATTACAACCACAATTTCCATCTTATTTCGACCGCTTTCAGCGCGTCATACCTACCCATTTTCTTTATATGCTATTCCCCTGTAAAACATCTTAAACGGACGTATAGCTAAACTCATTATCCTATGCAGATAATGCATAATTGAATTTAGCTACATTCTTGCCATACGGCAACTGCATTCTTGCTAACCATGAGATTCCCATCGGAAATCTCATAATGTCGGTTGGCAACAACAAGTCGAAGCAAACGACGCCGTCGCATCATAGCGAAACCGCTGGGGAATTTATCAAAATATCTAATTAGTTCTCATGATAAATTACCCTAGCCAATTTGGCGTCACTTCGGCTTTTCATCAGATCACCCATTCGCTTGGGATCAACGATCTCTTTTTGCAGGTGAATAACATCAGCTAGGCCCTCCTCTCCTTAGCATTTCTGTCTTTCCACGGTTCAATGCGTTCTGACTATTCCATAGCCACACCACTGGGTCACTAGGTCGTGTCAGTAGCTGCATCTGATACCAACACACACAACCAAAGCTACTCGGAGATCACAGCACATCATGTTTCTGTTCTCTCATTCTCCATGTCCAGCAATTACCCAATTGACTGAAGTTACGACACTTCAACGAGCGAAGCTGAGCGAGCATAGGCGTGGTCTCTTTTGGTTGTCCTGTGTGTAAAGTGAAATACAGAATTTCACCCTTAATTGATCAGTCATTACTCAACCACAACCGCGGCAGGTCACGCCGCTCAGAGGAAAATTTAATTTCACGATCTTTAAAGCCAGTCACATCCCAACCATCATCGTGCAAAGTCACGCCGCCGTACATAAAAGTCGAGTCGCTACGGTTGTGTTGTTCGATTTTTTTTATATAATACTTTTCATATATACATAAGGAGGAAAGTGCTTTAAGTCCTAGTAATGGTGAAATTTTCAAGACATACGTTGTTTCCGTACTTAATGAAGCAGAACGTGAGATAGAATCTGCATGATAGGAAAACTAATGGATACAAGAAAAACTCACGTACTAAAGGAGAAGTGAACTTTTGTAAATAAATGTGGATAGTTATAAAACAAATAAAAAACGAATTAACACCAACCAACACAGTGCCTTTTTAATTGGATATACCCGTGAACAATCTTCTGCGAATCATCGTTGGGAAAAAGTGAATACTTGCCATACGTTGGCATACAAACTATTTACCCCCACAGAACCATGGGATTTGGTTTGTAGATCGCATTTCCTAATCATAAACATCTAGGGTGGGATAGGCGTTTACGATGTTTATGATCGCAAGAATTGTTGGTCGGCGGGCCAATCGCTAGGCCTTTGTCTGTTTGGAATCTTGCGAGGAATTTATGGTGCTAATTGCTATTAGCTACATGAGGAGATTATTCTGTTTGTTTTCGGGAAAATGCGTTCAATGGATGAATCGAATGTGTGCATTGAATTCAATATTGGGGAATTTTGAACGTTAAGTTCGATTGATTTTTACTATTGAATTCAATGTTGGGGTATTTGGAATGTTACCTTTTGTTTCAGGTGGGAGTAAGGACTTTTGGGGAACGTGTCTGTGGGTACGTGTAATGGATAAAGGTGAGTATGTTCCTTGGTGGGAAAGACCTCTCAACCTATAGTGGTTTGTGCGGTTCATAGAACCGCCACAGGTGTTTTCTTGATGACTTGTTCCCTTATGGTAGCGTCGGCTCATCTCACCTACGCCTACCGGGTTTTTCATGAGATTGTTTTTGGTATATTGATTATTCATTTTTGTTCCCACGCGTCTTGGGGGTTTTAAATAGTCCGCCATATCACAGCCCCGCATTGATATGGTAAGGTCTTCTTACTGCTCTGATTCGACCCGGTGTCAGAGAGGCGCCGTTATAATACAGCCGCTATACCCCTGGCTGCAAACCATCCAATGGGCACGGTGACGCGTAACACCCTGGATTAGGGATGGCAGATCTTTGTGTGTTACGAGGGTTGCCTCTTATGTTTCGGGATTTGGCAACCCTAGCGTTGCAATCCGGCAATTGACAGCTCTGTCGTAAAGTTGGACATTTTTGAGGTTATACGCACTCAGAACGTTTTGACATACGAGCGCTATTTGTGTTGTTTACAGTAACTTAAAAGATTCATCTCGGCCCAAAAATGGAATTAAATCGTCAACATTTTCGTGCGATTATTTTTTACAACTTTCGGCGTGGATTAACTCAGCAACAGTGCATGGATGAACTTAATTCAATTTTTGGCGATGAAGCTCCATCAAGGACCAGTGTTTATCGATGGTATGGTGAATTCAATCGTGGTCGTAGTTCATTCCAAGATGAATTTCGTGAAGGTCGTCCAAAATCAGTTGTTGTTCCGAAAACCATTGATGCTGTGCGCGAACTGATATTGGAAGATCGTCATGTGACCTATCGTGAGATTGAGACAACCTTAGGCGTTAGTGGGACCAGCATACATTCAATATTGCATACACATTTGACTGTCAAAAAAAATTGTTCGCGTTGGATCCCACACAATTTGTCAATCGCCCTAAAAAAGGCTCGTGTCAATTGGTCGAAAGAAATGCTCAAAAAATACGGTCGCGGTGCTTCGAAACACGTCTATGACATCGTGACAGGTGATGAATCGTGGATTTACGCGTATGAGCCCGAAAGTAAACAGTTGTCGACTGTCTGGGTGTTTCAAGATGAGCCAAATCCAACAAAAGTTGTTCGCGCACGAAGCACTTCCAAGCAAATGGACGCCTGTTTTTTCGGAAAAACTGGACATATCGCAACCGTACCACTAGAACAACGCAGAACAGTCAATTCTGAGTGGTACACAACCATTTGTTTGCCAGTTGACTTCCAAGAAATCAGGAAAACCAACCGCCGAAGACGGATCACTCTTCACCACGACAATGCGAGCTTGTAGCGTTCTACGAACGCACAATTCTACGCAGGTAAGGTTCCTATCTTCAAAGAACTTACTTACCTGAGAGCGTTGCACGCGCCCACAGATGCGTGCCCCAAAGTCCCACGATAGGGCCTGCAACTCGCAGCCAACGTTGAGACCGACACCAAAAAGCAAGGAACTGAACGTTCCCAAAGCTTTTTAGGTCAAGCTCAACAATTATAACTCTTCATGCCTGAAACAAAGGCATAAACATCCATGCGTTCTATTCCTAAAAAAAAAAACAATTCCCAAAATGCCATACATGCTGCCTGCGCCCAGGAACATCTCATCGAACCGGCAATTCCGAAATTCAATACAAAAGAATTGCTATCATCAAAGAATGAGCCGATCAACGGATGCACGTGCGGGTAATCTAACGCAAGGACCACCCAAATCCGTTGAACAACAGAAGACAGCCACGACCTATCGCAATCGAATATATCTCAACGAGATATCCGATAATTTATGAGGAGTTAAGCCAACAAAGGCAATACTCCGGTCCCACGGCCACGCTAGAATTTCGCACCATTATAAAGATCTAATGGATTTCGATTCCGGGTACCAAGTTCAAATAAGTCCCACGGACTGCACGTCAAAACAATCGCCGAATATCTCTGGTCTGGGCGCCAGATGTTCTGTGCAAACAGAAGGCCGTGGAAATGAAATTCTATCAGCGATAATAATGATGTATGCAAAGATGACTTTCCCCTTTCAGGAAACTACAAAATATCCCGGGGGATGTGATAACATGCTGCTAACAGAAATTCGGAAGTTCTGTTAGCAGAGCAAATAGGGAATATTTTCCGGATAGATACAGATACCAGTTTTGAATCTGGGTATCTGTGTGAGCAGGATATCTGTGTGGGCAGACGGACAGTCAGATTTTGATCGTCGACCCGAGGAGTGGTACAGAGAGCCTCCTCCCTTCAAGGAGTTAACGTGTGTATCGTTTGTGTGGTTCGCCGCGTTTTAATTTCTGTTATTGAATATTGTTCGCTGCGTTTTACTTTATATTGTTAAATATTGTGAAACAGATTCCGCTAATTATAACAATTATAACAAAAAAAGAAAATAAAAAAAGGATTTTAAATCGACAAATAACCCTCAGTGTTTGTTTTTGGACAATTGTTTTCACTCCATTGGTGCTCCGGTGTGGATATTACGTCGGACAGTGATTGGCGGAACACTTACAACATACCCGAAACACTCCGCCAAATTGGTGACCGCGAACGTGAGTTAAAGTGAACACGCACGTACAATTTAAAACGGTAAACCGCGTAAACACAATTTTAAAAAAGTGAATACGCGCCGTAAGATAGAGAACACGCGAAAATAAAAATAAAAACAGTTCCGGAAACTTAGCGCAAAAGTGCCGAAAAACAGACAAACACAGACGGTGGCAGTGACATCCAGTGCAGGTGAACCGTGAGTTCCAGTGAAGTGAAGCGCCCATGCACCGCAGCCACCAGGACAAGGACTCATCACGGACGCCCAACAGCAGATCAACGCAGGACCAAGCCGCAAGTTTTTAAAAAAGCAATTTTCTCTTTCATATATTCTTTTTTTCTTTATTTTCTGTATTGGTTAAATAAAATTTAAAATCTATTTTTCTGTAATTTCCTGTGCGAGCTCCCTCTGAGCGGAAAAGCGTAAATGACATAAAGCTCCTTCCGAGCAAAACTTAAAACGATAATATGCATAAATTTACAAAAGAAAGCAATAATTCATTTTTCATTTTTTTTTCTCTTTTCTAAATTTATTAAGCTCCTGTCGAGCACAAAAGTGAAAAACCTGTAAGCTCCTTCAGAGCAGAATTTAAAACACAAACAAAACAAACTAACTCGATACAATTAGTTAAATAACAAATTAAGTAGATACACTTTCAAGTTTATTGTTCACGTAAAATTTTTCAAACACAAAACCAAGTTGTTAACCTCAGAGTGGGGGTAATTTTGAATGTGACAGATAGTGTGTAGTAAAGATAAGTAACATTACATTGTAAATAGTATTGTGATAACATTGTGTGTAAAACAAAAAAAAAAAAAAAGTGCAACACATATTTAACCAAATGAACACCTTCCGAAATAACCTGTTACATATTTCACTATGAGAAAAAGTAGATAAATGAAGAACCACCCCAAAGCAAACGGCATTAGAAAGTAAAACGATAAAGAATTAATCCGGTCTGATTTTTACTTGACATTAAAAATGGTTAACGATGTAAAGATAGATGTACTGTAAAGACAAAATAGAAATATTACGCTCGAAAAAGATATACAAAAATTGTAAGCTCCTTCAGAGCCAGAGACACACCCGCGAACCGACGACACACACTCTCGACAACTTTTTTTTTCCCTATTCTCCTTTCTTAACGACCGCGAAAACAGGCAAAATTAGACTCCGTTAGAAAAGGCAACGAAAAAACAGTTACATATTCGTAAAATAGTTCTCACCTCGTCGTTCTCCTCGTCCTCCTCAGAACTGGAAAGCTTCTCACCTTTCTGCTTCCAGCCCGTCGAATCACACGAAGTATCCTCTGGAGTATGCCCATCACTGGTCCACCTTTAGAAATCGAATATATTCTTTCTGGTGTAGGCCCATCCCTGGTTCGCCTTTGGAAATTAGATTGAACCTTTATGCTAGGCCCATCCCTAAAAAAGAAATCTTTGGAACCAGCAGGTCGTTTCGCCGCGTTTCTCCATTAAAAACATTCCCCGAAAAGAAAAAAATTAAACGCGAATCCCCAACACTAAAGCAATCCGCGCACCGAGCGACGGATTTACGGCGCGAAATTTTAAAGTAGATGCCAACCACAAGGTCGCAAGCTTCGATACAGAAAGCGAAAACGTTGAGAGGAAATATAATCGCTCTCCCACAGAGAAAATTAACTCGAGACCCCCCCAAGTCGACATTAACCACCAGGTCGAAAACCGCGGTTCAAAAAAAAACGCAAATGGCAAACGACGCCCGACCTTCGCCAACGACATCACAGGCTCCTGCCCTCCGTCAAGAAGCCGACATCCCATTCCAGGCGGACCACCGCCCACAACTGCGTAACGCAATATTACCGGACTTCACGTCCGATGACCCAGACTACTGGTTCGGTTACGCCGAAAGAGTTTTCAGCGTGGAAGGAATCACCGACGAGGAGGTGAAATTCCTCGTGGTAACACGGGTACAAGACCCAAAATTGCTTCCATATGCGAAGTGTTTAATAAAAACCCCGTCTCCGCAACCGTACACGGCGTTTAAGGAAATGGTGACTAACGCCTATAGCGAAACGCCGCAAAATCGCTTGCGACGTTTATTACGGTCGACCGACACCTCTGGGATGCGACCATCCCAGCGCGCCGCCTATTTCCGTGCGCTGGCCGGCACGGACATGTCCGAGACAGCCTTAACGGCTATATTTCGAGAATCTTTACCAGAATACGTTCAGGCAATCGTCGCGCCTCTAGCCGAATCTGGTCTCGATGAGCTAGCGCGACACGCCGAGGCAGTAATGGCCACGGATAGATCCCGAACGGATCTCCAATTCCTTCCGGTAACGAACCCCGCGCAAAATCCACCTCTGCCCCAACCACGAACCTCCACGGTAACGTGCACTCATGCAACACAAACGAGCAATGAGATAGAACGCTTAGGCAGGCAGGTCCAGCAGTTGCAAGCGCAACTGGATAACCTCAGCGTGGGAAACAGTTCATGGCCTGGCCGTGACAGATTACGGCGACGAAGCAGGTCGCGCGAAAGCTTTAGACGCGGGCGTGGCAGATCGCGCACGCCAGCCAACGAAAACACCTTGGGCAGGTGTTACTTCCACCATCGTTTCGGGGCACAAGCCAGAAAGTGCAGGCAACCCTGCAACTGGTCACATGTGCCAGCAATTCAGTCTAGTTCTTTAAACTAGAACTGCCGACCGTAGAAAAAGCGCAAACGGCCGGCAACCCCCAATTAAGTCGCTTGTCAATTTACGACGTGAAGTTAAATGTGGACTTCATTATTGACACAGGTGCGGATATTTCCGTTCTTCCGCGCTCATACGCACCTGCAAATCGGTTGCCGGGTAAATTGAGATTGTTCGCCGCGAACAATACTCCAATTAAAACCTACGGACGAAAATTAATAACTTTAAAAATAGGCCTACGTCGACCAATTCGATGGTACTTCGTAGTGGCCGATGTGACCGAACCTCTAATAGGTTCGGACTTGCTGCGACACTATAAACTAGTAGTGGACGTAGCACGTAATAGACTGATGGACCCGTTAACGTCTCTTTCTCAGCCAGTAAACGCAAAGGCGGGAAAGGCATTGACGTTAACGTGCACAACCGCAAACGGTCCATTCAGCGATCTGTTGCGCGAATTTGCGGACATTACAGTTCCGCTTAGTAATCCCCGACGCGCAAAAGCCGGCGTTTTTCATCACATTGAAACGCGCGGCCCCCCAGTGAGCCAACGCCCGCGTCGATTGGCTCCCGAAAAATTGCGCGAAGCTCGTGCAGAATTCGAGTATATGCTCGACTTAGGAATCTGCCAGCCGTCCGACAGCCCATGGGCGAGCCCACTTCATCTCGTCAAAAAGAGTAACGGCGAGTGGCGCCCATGTGGCGATTATCGAATGCTGAACGCAGTAATGACACCCGACCGATATCCGATAGCAAACCTGCACGACTTTTCTTATAAGCTGCAGGGGTGCGAAGTTTTCTCGACCCTCGACCTCACGAGGGCGTACCACCAAATTCCGGTGGCTCCCGAAGATATACCGAAAACCGCGGTAACCACACCTTTTGGACTATTCGAGTTCAAGGTGATGACATTCGGTCTCCGAAATGCAGCGCAAACGTTCCAGCGCTACATAGACTCAGCTCTCCGCGGACTTGACTTCTGCTATGCGTATATCGATGATATACTCATAGCATCGAAAAACATGACCGAACATCGCTCCCATTTGAAGCAAGTGTTCGAGCGCCTCCGAGATTTCGGCCTGGTAATCAATCCAGACAAGTGCCACCTCGGAGAATCGGAAGTCAAGTACCTTGGCTATTGTATAAATGGCCAAGGCGTCCGCCCATTACAAGACAGGGTGGATGCACTAATGCAGTTTCCTCGCCCGAAGAATGTGCGAGAACTTAGGCGTTATCTGGGCATGTTAAACTTTTATCGCCCAACGCTTCGAAACGCCGCACAGGTCCAGGCTCCTCTGAACGAATACCTAGTAGGAGCCAAACGAAACGACAAACGACCGATTCAATGGACCGAGTCAGCTGACCAAGCCTTTCGCTTATCGAAAGAGCAGCTGGCGAACGCAACTTTGCTTCGACACCCCATCGAAGGAGCCCCATTGTCCATACAGTGTGACGCTTCCGACACTGCAATTGGGGCCGTACTCGAACAAGAGTGCGATGGTAAATGGGAACCGCTGGGCTTCTTCTCAAAAAAATTGAACCCGACCCAGCGACGATACAGTGCCTACGACAGGGAGTTACTAGCGATTTACTCCGCAGTAAAGTACTTCCGGCACATGGTCGAAGGACGCCAGTTGACGATCAAAACTGATCACAAACCACTGGTGTACGCTTTCCGAAAGAAAGCGGAAAGTTCAACTCCACGACAGGAACGGCACCTGGATTTCATCGGGCAATTTAGCACCCGAATCGAATATGTTCCAGGTGCAGACAACGTAATTGCAGACGCTTTTTCGCGTATCGATGCGATTAAACTCCGAGCGCAAATCGATGATGCCGACTTGGCACAAGCGCAAGGAGAGGACCATCAACTCGAGTCCCTATTGAAAGCGGAGACAGCACTAGTTATGCGTAAACTTCCTTTCAACGACTCAAACGATGAAGTCTGGTGTGATGTATCGACGGGGACAGCTCGCCCCTACATCCCAGAAAAGTTTCGAAGGAATGTGTACGAAACATTCCATAACCCAGCCCACCCAAGCGGACGCGCAACCGCTGCGGCCGTCCGACGTAAATTCGTCTGGCCACATATGGCCAAAGACATCACAAATTGGGCACGTAATTGTTTGCAATGTCAACGTTGCAAAGTCGATCGACACAACGTGCTACAACCAGCACAGTTTAAGCTCCCCGAGGCACGATTCGCCCATGTACACATCGACATTGTGGGACCGCTTACGCCGTCGAGAGGTTACATGTACCTCCTGACGATGATCGATCGCTTCACTCGGTGGCCAGAAGCAGTGCCACTACGAACAGTGACCGCGGAGAATGTAGCCAAAGCATTCTATTCGACTTGGGTCACACGTTTCGGCGTCCCAGCCACTCTCACAGCTGATCGAGGACCACAGTTCGAGGCAGCGATTTTCAGGCAGCTGACCGATCTACTCGGCTGCCAACAAAGCCACACGACAGCTTATCACCCCCAGTCCAATGGGATGATTGAACGATGGCATCGCTCACTGAAAGCCTCACTGATGTGTCACGACGATAATCAATGGCTGGACGTACTACCGACAGTTCTTTTAGGCTTGCGCACAAGCATAAAAGAAGACCTGGGAGCCTCAGCAGCAGATCTGACTTACGGAACCAATCTGCGCCTCCCAGGAGAGTTCTTCGCCGATGGAGAACCACCGCTCGAACAGTTGCCAAATTTGGAAAACCTACGCAAACTTATGCGAAAGGTCAGGGCAACACCTGTCGCCAGACACGGTTCCAAGAGGATATTTGTTCACCCAGAGATGGACAGCTGCACGCACGTCTTCATCAGGGTGGACAAAGTTAGGAAACCTCTAGAACCGCCCTACGAAGGGCCATACAGGGTGCTGGATCGGATAAACAACCGTGTTTTCTCTGTAGACATCGACGGCAAGCCGTACACCGTCAGTGTCGAAAGATTGAAACCGTGCCACCTGGAACTACCACCAGATACCGTACTGGGAGAAGTGCATCAACAACCAGCGGCGGTAGCCGAAACCTGCCCCGTACGCCACCCAGCAGACTCCCACGAAACGCCAGGCACGTCAAATGTTGAGAATCAACCGAACCCCCGCGAAATGGTCGCGCGCGGGGCGTCGGACATCCTACACGGACCGATAACGCGGCAGCGCGCCCGAGATCTGCGCGCACAAGAAGACGCTGCGAAGATTCTCAATGTACGGCAACCTGAAACCCCAACTTCTGACAAGCGAAAAAGAACGACGAACGCGATAACTTTCGCTCCTCTACCACCCAAACACCGCCCAATACGGAAGGGAGCACGCCCATAAAACTCAACTACACCCCCCAAGCAACTAACTACTTCATATCGTGACTACGTCACTAGGGGGGGAGTGATGTAGCGTTCTACGAACGCACAATTCTACGCAGGTAAGGTTCCTATCTTCAAAGAACTTACTTACCTGAGAGCGTTGCACGCGCCCACAGACGCGTGCCCCAAAGTCCCACGATAGGGCCTGCAACTCGCAGCCAACGTTGAGACCGACACCAAAAAGCAAGGAACTGAACGTTCCCAAAGCTTTTTAGGTCAAGCTCAACAATTATAACTCTTCATGCCTGAAACAAAGGCATAAACATCCATGCGTTCTATTCCTAAAAAAAAAACAATTCCCAAAATGCCATACATGCTGCCTGCGCCCAGGAACATCTCATCGAACCGGCAATTCCGAAATTCAATACAAAAGAATTGCTATCATCAAAGAATGAGCCGATCAACGGATGCACGTGCGGGTAATCTAACGCAAGGACCACCCAAATCCGTTGAACAACAGAAGACAGCCACGACCTATCGCAATCGAATATATCTCAACGAGATATCCGATAATTTATGAGGAGTTAAGCCAACAAAGGCAATACTCCGGTCCCACGGCCACGCTAGAATTTCGCACCATTATAAAGATCTAATGGATTTCGATTCCGGGTACCAAGTTCAAATAAGTCCCACGGACTGCACGTCAAAACAATCGCCGAATATCTCTGGTCTGGGCGCCAGATGTTCTGTGCAAACAGAAGGCCGTGGAAATGAAATTCTATCAGCGATAATAATGATGTATGCAAAGATGACTTTCCCCTTTCAGGAAACTACAAAATATCCCGGGGGATGTGATAACATGCTGCTAACAGAAATTCGGAAGTTCTGTTAGCAGAGCAAATAGGGAATATTTTCCGGATAGATACAGATACCAGTTTTGAATCTGGGTATCTGTGTGAGCAGGATATCTGTGTGGGCAGACGGACAGTCAGATTTTGATCGTCGACCCGAGGAGTGGTACAGAGAGCCTCCTCCCTTCAAGGAGTTAACGTGTGTATCGTTTGTGTGGTTCGCCGCGTTTTAATTTCTGTTATTGAATATTGTTCGCTGCGTTTTACTTTATATTGTTAAATATTGTGAAACAGATTCCGCTAATTATAACAATTATAACAAAAAAAGAAAATAAAAAAAGGATTTTAAATCGACAAATAACCCTCAGTGTTTGTTTTTGGACAATTGTTTTCACTCCATTGGTGCTCCGGTGTGGATATTACGTCGGACAGTGATTGGCGGAACACTTACAACATACCCGAAACACTCCGCCAAAAGCTCTCACACATCGGCTGCGACAACTGCATTTTTGAGCACCCAAAACATCGATTTGATGGGTCATCCGCCGTATAGTCCTGACTTGGCACCGAATGACTTCTTTTTATTCCCGTACGTAAAAAACAAACTGAGGGGTCAACGTTTTTCGACACCTGAAGAAGCGGTTGCTGCATTCAGAATGCATGTGTTGGAGATACCTCAATCAAAGTGGCAAAAGTGCTTCGACAATTGGTTCAAACGCATGCAAAAGTGTATAGATCTTCATGGGGAATATTTTGAAAAACAATAAAGTGATTTTCGATGATCAATATTTGTTTTTGTTCTCTAATCCCGAAATATAAAAGGCAACCCTCGTAGTCCTCGCTAGCCTGTCTGACATGGGTGGCCCTATTGGAAACGTATTCTTCCGTCAACGTAGCCTGAGTGATTCATTGTAATTTAACCCTCCGCACCACATCGAATATGTGGAATATTCGAAGGCGTACAGGATATGGATTTTTGAGGTGTGTACAAAGGAAAGTATTAGGACGGCCACACTTCTAAGGCGATTGATGCTGCATTCCTCTACAATTCCTATATTTACTGACCACGCTGTACCTCCTCATACTATAAGGGGCATTAATACTCCCACTTCCTTCTAAAAAAAAAAAGTTGGGATTATTATTTCATTAGCTTACGCATATGTTTTTCAATATATCGTTTTGACGTAAAATTTGGAGTCGGTTAGAACGGAGTAAATAATTGAATATGCGAGCGATTGATTTAATTATCCAGCCATGTGTTCACAAATATTCCTGGAATGTGTTACATGACCTCGCTTTAAATTTGATAAAGTAGATCTTCTTTATGGTTCTTGGACAAGTCCCAACGACTATTAATGCTGAGCCTTAACAGTATATCAAGATATCTCTACTTTTTCCTTATCTGAATATTGATCGAAATTTTACAATTTTAATATAATAAAATTCGACACATTTATCTCAAATATATCAGCTACTCATTTTTATGTATCACACTGCCTCATTATCTTCACTCAACTGCCGCCCAACACGCCGATTGCGATATATTCGCTCTTCCCACCGGTAAAAACATGATGAATGTCTCTTGAAGTATTAAAATTCGGCCTCAAAATTAATTCAAAGTATAAGACGCGTAACATTAGACCATCTTGTAAAAGTAACACCGTACAACCCTTCATTTCCCAACGGCTTCAGTGTTGCTTGTACATAAATTTATTCTTCTGCCGTACCCCATCTAATCTTGATCTCTCCGCCCAAGACACCGCTTGGCGAATAACTTACTCAATAGCATCAATTCCTACGAATGCCTGTATCTTCACCGTCAGCGTCATCTTACGCTTTTCGACCTTGTTTTAGATTACTGATCGAAGACTACGATTTGAGATACATCTCTTTCTCTCTCTCTCTCTCTCTCTCTCTCTCTCTCTCTCTCTCTCTCTCGTCATCTTTTGCTACTTTATACGATCCCTCGTTGTCACATATCTGGATTTTGCCATAAACGGCAGCGTATTATATCCTCGATATGGCAGAACCAGCAAACCACCATAGCATACTTTGCCCCGCACTTGCTGATGCGGGTTTGATGTATGATCAAAGAGGTCTTAATGCGAATCGCACATGCTCCTCCAGCATTGCGGTCTAAGACTATTGAAAGGCAAACAATGTCTTGGTGTCACTGGACCGAAGTCTGGTAAGGGAGGACAAACAACGGCGTGGCACTCTCTCGAAAACACAATTTGTGATCAAGATTCCACTGCGACAAATAAAATTACCCCATTCTACTGTACATCTCGTGATAGGCCAAGAGATGTCGTTTCAATGGGCAATAAACATAAACCCGCCATCGGATAGATATGTTGGGAGAGTGGATGTCTTCCTCCATCTGTCTCTAGCTACCTGTGAGCTAAAAAGTGACATTATGTGAGAAGATAACATAATTAAAGCCGCGGCATGTTGCATTTGTTTCATTCATTGCTGGCAATGGAGCCTATTACGTGATGCAGATTTGGTTGCGTTAGCAGATTAACTGGCCTCGAGGGCCCAATGTATATGAACGATTTAATACTACGTAAATTATCTTCTTCCCTTGCGGGACGAAACAATTAAGGGCTATAGTTGGTGATTTTATCACCTGCTCCATCAACTGACTACATAGGAACCTCTGTCTGTAAGCAGTGATGCGAGATTTGTCATCGCGCCTTACACCGTAGACAATGTGAGTTTATAGTACTTTTAAATTGTCTCGTAAAAGACTTTTCGCATGCCTGTCGTATACCTTTAATTACCTGATGAGACATTTGCTTATATTAAGTGGAACGGTAATTGGTCTGAGCCAAGATAAAGGCCAACCACCCTCAGAATTAGCCATGACAGCTTTGGTCGCAGGTAATTAAACGAAATCTAATGGACAACAAGACTGAATCGTATAATTAGGGTAACAAATGTATATCTTCAACTTCAGAAAGCGTATCCATCTTTTTTGTACTTGAGGTAAATTTAAACAATACGCGAAATTATTTGCTTATGCTGAGAAAATGTCCTTTGCTGGTCTCGATTGTCAAGTAATTCTACAGAAGTAAACATTTTGGAAAAGACGCAAGGCTAGTAACCTTGCCCGGAAAATTTATTAAGCCTTAGATGTGTTACATAAGGCCAAGACCGGATCCCGGTTGTAGTACCGATGATGATGATGGTGATGATGATGAATCATTTGGGATCCTCCAGAAGCTTGTAGTGTGTCTAAGGTGGGGACTCGTTAATGTAGTTACATCCTAATTTTTTGATGTAGAGAAGTGAAGTTGATCAAACGATATTACCACCACTACGAATTTTCAGGTTTCAACAGACTGATATTGAAATGATCGTCAACTCAAAGCTGAATCGTTTTTCTTATCCTTCTAGAAAGCAAATGCTGTAGAAATTAGACACCTTTTGATTTGATTATACATTCAGTGCAATTACGCAGTTCGACCAGGTGACATCTGGTTCATATAAGGTTCTGTTCCATCATTCATTCATCTTTTGCGTGAATCTTTCTTGCTACCATAAGTTTGTGAATTTTCTAATAAGGTCAAATTGGTCTAGTCTGCTTTCCTTCAAGACAAAGCCTAGTGAAATTAGTGTAGTGTAACAACAGGCCCATGAAATGACCATGAAGAATAATATCAAATGAATCAACTGCCCTTGTCACAATTAGCAAGTGTCACGTACCCAACTTTCGTTGTCGAGGTCGATTCTTTTCATTGAGTAAAAGAAACGAATTGTTCCAGTTACGATTTGAAAGAATCATATGACACCCGCTTGCGAGCTTGCCACTAGCAAGTGATTCACAAATTAATTGGGTCAAATCGTGTCATTGTTCTTACACTGTGCGCTAAGCTGGTGATAGAAAATAGAATAGCAAAATAAGCTAATTGTATTGAGTGAATTATGAATTAAGAACGAAATGGCTTGTTAAGAAAAAAATGTATGAGTGGATTAAGAAATTTGTAAATAATTGAGTGGTTGATTGGGAGTATAAATACATCAGCAATTTCGATAATAAATCAATCAAAAACCACCAGCGTCTTTGATTCACCAACTGCGGCGATTTCGCCACCCACTTTCAGCGGGCTGCGCTTAATCAGCAACCATTAGGGAAGTTAGGCCATAAACATTCTTAGGATAAAGTTTACATACATGTCACCCAAAATATATTATCACAAATATATTACATGTCCCCTTGTATTACAACTCCCCTTACATTACATTAGGTAGAAGATCGATAGGCCCTTTTGACAGCCCCTTTGGAGGTCCAACTAACGACATTGTGCTGTTGCGAATTTACTATTTAAGTGAAGAGAGAAAGTGGATAAGGAAAGGAGGTGTTGATGTACATTGCTTTTAAATTAAATGCCTGGACATTACAACAACGAGGAAACACATGATTAGGTAGAGCATTCCACATTCGTGTGGTTCGGCTAAAGAGTAGGTAGTAGTGTGTTTAGCCGGTTCTGGCGCATTTTTTTGGCGGTTCTGCGGCACTTATGACGTCATCGACGAGTAACGCTATGTTGAAAACTGTCTGGCGAGAGCGTTTTTTGTATTGATTGTTGTTGTATTAATCATATGTGAACTTAGAGCGCTTTTTTTGTATTGATTGTTGTTGTATTAACACAGTTATAACTCTTCCTTGTAGAAGATGACATATTATTCTTGTTCATTGGAGTGGCATGCGGCATTAGTCTGGCGCAAGGCTAATGACCTTGCCCGGAAAAAACAAATCATTATGGAAAATTTAACAAGCCCCAGGACTTGCTAAATAAGGCCAAGACCGGTTCCCGGTTGTAGTGCCGATGATGATACGGCTTTAACAATATATATTTCCATTCTCCTTTTGGTGTTATCCTCCACTATGGTGTTGCTAATTCATGTGTGTCAGCTGGTAATCACCACAACCTAATTCCAAGTGGGATATTGAGTGCACGGAGGTAATTAGAGCTAAAGCGTCGAGCTTTCGGTTATATAATTCAAATATTACAGGGGCAAACCGATGAAGATTCTAAAGCTAACAATGGCGGCATTGCACTTATTAAATGCAAACAGTTCACGGCCAAAAAGTGAGACAAAAAATGCTGCACTTTCCCACAAGTCCTAGAAATTTCTGCGAATTTATGAAGAAATCAAAAACGCTATCTCCTTATCGATTCCTCCCCTTATAGATGATAATATTCCAGTTATCAACGCAATAGAGAAGGTGAATATATTTGGTGCATATTAGTGGTCAATTCAACACTATCTGACACCACACTGACTTAGTCTCGATTTAAGTACAAGTACGAAAGCATATTGTTGCCTGAGCACACAAAGACTTGGAATAAAACGAATCCACTAGGCCGAACAGTTTTCTACATAATGTTTTGAAAAGTTGTTTTTTTTTTTTATTTGTTAAATTATTTAACTAGTTAATTCACAAACAAATGGAAGCTACTGAATGTCCAGACAATTCCTAAAAAGGACGATCCATGATCTCTGTTTCAGGTCGACCCATTGCAATAACTTCCAACCCATAGACTTGGGTTCCGCCAATATGGGTTTCGTAGCAACGGGTCTGCAGCAGATCTTATAGTGTAACTTAATGAAAAGTGGAAGGAAACAAAGTTGTTGCATTGAGCGTATCAAAAGCCCTTGATAAAGTTTGGCATTCAGGCCTGTTTGCATTTATATTCATGCCTGTTGATGATACAGTGATTTAATGGCTAAAAGATCATTTTTCTGCCGGCTCATTCAGATGGTGTCAAATCTGCCTCCCATCGAATTGATGCTGGTGCTCCCCAGGGTCCATTTTATCACACATACCATTCCGCATATTTAGGAAGGATGTTTTGTCCATTATTCACAAGCTGATTTTATGAATTGGTAATCACAGCTCATCGGATATTCGTCGTATTATTGTTCCGCGCCATTCGGCGCTCCACCAGACAATCCGACGGGAGGCGCACCAATTTGCGGTTCATCGCTCGAGGGTACGAACATCCGTCCATCAGAACACGTTCCGTTACAGAGCGGGAAAGCTCTAGAAAACCCTCCCCGCGCGAGTTTTTCCGAACCGTCACAACTTGAATGTTGGCGATGCACCACGTCGACACGAATTCCCAGGAAAGGCAAAGCAAGCGCTAACATACCATTTCCAGGGAAACGACGATCAGCGGCGCGCCGATTCCAGGAAGCTACTAAGAAAAGCAGATCCCAGAAAACGAGCGAAGGAGGGGACAACTGCGGGCCTATATAAGGCGGGCATATTCGATGAAGCAGCACATTTCGATACACAGATCTCGTGCAGTGCGGACGAGAATTACAGTACGCAAACGTGCTTACACGTAAAAAGTGTATTACTAAATTATCAATTTGTGTAGTTTAAACACCAGAAAAAAAAACAAAAAACATCTTAACAGCAGGTAAGTTGTTACTTACTGACAAAACCGATGAAAGGCGATGACCCAGGCCAGGCACTGGAGTACATACAAGAGCGAAAAAGGAAAGCTCTAGACATCCTACGGAACGCACCAAAAAAGTCCACAAAAATGGAGAGATCAAGGAGCCCCAAAGATTATAAGCAAAAATTCGAGGAAGCCCTGGAAACAATAAACCAGCTAACACAAAAAGTGAAACAACTACAGGAACAAATTTATAAACGAGATTCCATCTATAACACCGATGACATCCATATGGCAGAAACGTCCCGCCAAACCCGCAATTCGAGCCACAGCCAAGGCGAACTACCAGCCAATCTACCCACACAAACAAAGCCCTCATCAAACCAAATACCTGCTCCATCCAGAGGAGAAACGTTAACAAGATCAACCTCGAAAAACGAAAGGCCACCGCCAATCTACATCAGAAACCCGACCAGCACCAAAGCACTAATTCAAACCCTGCAAAATGCCTTGGGTCATCGGAATTTTAGCACCAATTTTTAGTCCATCATGAAAGGGCAGTTAAAAAACTGTTAGAGGAACAATATCAGTTCTTCACCTTCCAGAATCCGAACAACAAACCAGCTACCTTTATTATAAGGCACATCGATCCCGAATGGACCAACGAAGAAGTGGGACTGGAAATCGCTAGGATATATCCACAAATAAAAATCAATAAGCTGAACTACTTCCAAACACCGTACATGAGGACAAACAACGTAAAAAACCTCCGGATCATACAAATCCCACCTAATCAAGACATCAAGCAACTTAAACAAATTAAATATTTGTTTACGCAAAAAATCGCAATCGCCACCAGCAAAGACGTTGCGGCAGATGCGCAGATGATCACGAGCTCGATGAATGCAAGGTTAATCCACACGGCCTGGAACCTGAAACAGTACAAACCGTCAACGCTGATGGATCCATTACCACAAAGAAGATCACAGTAAAATGCTGTAACTGCGGAGGCCCTCATCCGGCAAATTTTTCCCAATGCCCTCAGAAGCTAAAACTTCTGGAAAGACGGAAATTAGCAACAACTATTAAATCAACAACAACGAAACCAACAATATTGCTGGAAACGAAGTCAACCCGAGCCGGGATATCTTACGTGGATGCAGCAAGAGGAAACTTCAACACTACCACTCCCTCTAACAACAATACCAAACATTTCAACCTGGACATCATGGGTTACATCCAAAGCTTACAAGCCATGCTACCTTCGTTGAGAAACATGTCAGAAACAGAAAAAAAGGTCAGATTCTTTCACTAATAACTTCCTATATTCTTTCCAGCTCTCTCTAAAGTAACCATTATCTCCCTCAACACAGAATCCATTTACTCTAGCATACGTAAGCAACACCTCCGGTTGTTTGTTGAAAAGTTTTCCCCAGATATCCTCTTCCTTTCAGAGACCTGGCTCAAACCAAATTCCCGAGTTTCCATTCCCAATTATACTTTAGTTTCTAACCCCAGAACTAATGGATCTCATGGAGGTAGCGGCATCTTAATTCACAAAAAATTTCAATTCTGTGAAATTAGATTCACCGGTATATCCAGCATTGAATACACAGCAGTAAAACTTTTCTGTGAGAACAATAAAATGCTCGTCTTAGCATCCATTTATATTCACCCTTCACGACAACCAGATTTCCCAGATACTGACATTTCGCAGATTATCCAACAGTCCGTTCCCGCTCCATTTATAATCGGAGGAGACTGGAATGCTCGTCATACAGCATTCAATGATAAATGCAACAAATATGGTCGCCAATTGCTAGCCCTCCTCCAGTCTTATCCATATACTTACATTGACGCCCCATTTTTTGTTTTTTTTTAACATTTTTTTATTTTCTTTCTATATTCTTAGTTTCTAAATTAAAGGCTAGACAAAAAATGCTTAAATTTTAGCTTAAATATCTTATATAATAACTTACTGGTCCTTCGCAGACGCTCTAAGCTAAACATTACTTAATATTTGTATAATTTGCCTTTCGGCGACAAAACTTTGTGGCAATACTTATAATTATTTGAAAGACAAAGAAAAATTTGAAAAACTTTGTCAATTTTTTTGTTTTTTTTTTTTCTTAAAATTTAACTTACTTACTTACTTACCTATCTTTTTTTTTTTTTTTTTTTTTTTTAATATATTTTATGTAAAATCACTTAGCTTAACTTAACTTAAATCTTATACTACCCTAATTCTAGAAAAGCTAAGTCTATGTAAGCTAGCTGATGATAGTGTGATTCTATACCGACTTTGGTATCCAGGTCTTTATATGCCATTCAACCACCAGAACTGTTGACGCTGTCTAATACTATCGTCCCGGTGTCTGTGGGAGATAGCGCTACTGAAGCGCAGGAGCTCTTCTTCGGTGCGCGTTACTTCCCGGTCGTAGCACAATCGCCCGTCTACGGATGATCTACTTACATGATAGATCAGCGGAATTCCGGATCTATCCTGTATAAGCCCTTTCATGTCCAAATCAAGGAACGCCTCTGGTGGAACAAAACCGTTGCGACGCACGTTCTCATAGTACAGGGTATTTGGATAATAAGCCCCGAAAATTAGGTCATTGGACGAGCTTATTGCTCTCGCAATATGTCCTCTGATTAATTTAATCATAAAATGATCCACCCTATTTATGCAGGCTTCATTATATAAAGTCGCATTTGAGTAGTACTTTTTGTATTCCGATTCCGGTGTTCGATATAATCTGAGACAGGTTCTCAGACACTTCCTTTCGAACACCCGAATCTTTTCCATCAAATTTGGACCTATGTTAAACCATACTGGACAGCCATATATGAGCATTGGCCTGATTAGCGTCATGTAGCATATGACCTTTACCCTGCTGTCAAGTTGGCTACTGTGAAATAGCCTCCTTGTCATAGCAAACGTTTTTCTAGCCTTGACCAGAGCAGCCTCTACATGTCTGTTGAAATACAGATATTGGTCTAGCCAGATGCCCAGGTATTTAACTAAACTCTTGGTTTCCAGTTTATCTCCATGCGGTCCCACGATAACTAGCTTTCGCCAGTTTTTCCTTGTGTCATTCGTGGCTTCCATTGACGCCCCATTACAGCCAACTCGTGTCTCTAGCTCAGCCAGGTCAACAATTGACTTCTTCCTCAAGTTCGACGATGTTTATTCAGCGGGTCCACCTACAGTCTCCTTTATATTTCCTTCTGATTATGGTTCCGTTCACACCACGATCCAAACCCCCTCTCTCGACCCACTCTACTCGTCAAACCCTGTCCCAAACTTTACCAAAACAAATTGGAGAAAAGTCAATAGGGACATAGCGGTAAGTTTCTCTGACTTGTATATCCCTGAAGCATCTAACTTACTCCCTACTGAAATCGATCAAACATCTTTAAGAATAGAGCAAATTCTTAAGGAGGCTCTCAGCAACAACACCCCAACAACCATTCCTCATAACTATTTAGGAAAGCCTTTGCCCAGTATCCTAACCAAATTATTGCACCTTAAAAAGCAGCTCCGCCGAAAACTTCACAAACTCCAACTCCTATCCACTATGATAAATGAACAGTTGAAAAAGTTCGCAGATGAGAACTACATCTCCACACTTAGTAACATCAAACCAAATCGTGATCTTTCCATGAACATCAACCAATTAACTGGTCGTAAATATAAACTCCGAATTGATCATCTCATTAACCCAATCAGCAATAATATTGCCCAGTCCGATACGGACATAGCAAATTGCCTCGCAGAACACTTTGCAAAGATTCATGAGCAAAATAATTCTCTCTCAACTCCTGGCTTCGAGAACACAGTAAAGGAATACATCTCAAACAGATTATTCCCATCTTATACTCCTTTCATCGGTTAATTTAACAACACAAACATAGCTTCACACCACTTAGACACTACAAATATTCTAACTGCAGACGAATTATCCGAGATCCTAAGATCAGGAAATAACAAAAAGTCAACTAGATTAGATGGAATCCCACGCCTTCTATTTAAAAGGCTACGCCCACCGAATCTACTTCCCATCCTCATTTTTCTTAATCATATAACTAATGCATCGCACTTCCCAGAGAACTGGAAAACTGCGGTAGTAATTCCTATTAAGAAGCCCGGTAGTAGTAATAGCCCTTGCAATTATCGTCCAATATCCCTATTAAGTACACTAAGTAAGATACTGGAACGCAAGATCTACCAAAATCTTCTCTCATTTGCCAATGAGAATGCCCTCATCCCTAACTGTCAGTTCGGATTCCGTAAGCGACAATCCACATGTCATGCTCTACTAAAACTCACACACGATGTTACAACTGGTCTCCAAAACCAAAGCCCTACTGTGTGTATATCTCTCGATATTTCTAAGGCGTTTGATTGCGCCTGGATCTCAGGGCTTCTGTACAAACTGCACTCCATATTTAATCTAAACTTTCACACAACAAAGCTCTTAGCCTCTTATCTTTCTGACAAAAAAATTCGTTGTGAGAATAAATTCTTCCGTCTCAGAAACCCGCAACATAACCGCGGGTGTTTCCCAAGGCTCTATTTTAGGGCCAATTTTATATCTGTTATATACCGTGGATATTCCTCAACCTGTATCTCCTAATGTTGTGATGTTGAATTATGCTGATGATACATTAATTTACTCTAGCAGCAAATTTGTTAAGGCTGCAAGAAACCGCATTAACAACTTCCTCCCTAACCTATCAACATACTTTAATAAGTGGAAAATTCACCTTAACCCAAATAAAACGCAGCTCATAGTGTTCATGGGCAAACACGAGCACTGTACAAACAACACTAGACGCTGCCGCAACAAAATTAAACTTAAGCAAAATAACACTCTAATAAAACCCTCTAAAACCCCAAAATATATGGGAATCACTTTTTCTAATAACTGGTCTTTTTCCTCCCACATTAAAAAATCCCTTCAAAAACCCACAATTCAGCTTAATCTCTGTAGAAGAGTAATGTGGAAACCTAATAGTCTCTCTCACAAAGTCAAGCTGCTCATTTACAAACAAATTATCAGGCCCTCACTCACGTACGCGTGCCCACTGTGATACCATATCACTCCCTCCCAAATGGAGAAATTACGAGTATTCGAAAGAAAATGCTTTAGGTATGTCTCTGGGTTACATCGTCGTCCTAACTCCTATAAGTACTATAGTAACGTCGAACTCTACAATACCGCTGGTATTAAGCGCCTCGATAGACGATTCCTCGAACTGTCTATCAAATTTATCGAAAACCTACAAAATAATCCCAATCCCATAATAACCTCGCTCTTAGAGAACCCTCTAGATATCCGAACTAACTATCCCAACTGTCTCCACACCAGAGCTATCTTCGCCCCAGGCAGACTGGTAAATGATTCAAATGAGATCATATACCACAACACCGAAGTTACACCTAACCAGTTCAAATACTGTAACGTCCAACCATTTTCCAACATCCTCCGCTTTTCCAACGAACAACCGGAAAGAAATACTCTTCCACAAACCCATAACTGACCTCATTCCACATCCTTTAATTCATATATCCCATTAATTATAAAACTTTGTTTTGTTTATAGCTCGTTTTATAATAATCAGACTAAGTTAGGTTAAGTTATATTTATATTTAGGGTTAGGTTTAGATTAAGTAAAGTAAAAATAAGAAATTCCTGGTTTTCTGACCTTTTCCAGGAAGACGAAACCCTACTAAATGTATAAACACACATCTATCCTGTAACTCTTAAAACATTGTTTGGAAAATGTATTATAATAATAATTACATGTAAGCAATTGTTACGAATTTAATTTGAAGTCACTGTATTACCTCAATGTACAAATTCTAATTATGGTTAATAAATACGGTTTTGAAAAAAAAAAGATGAAGCAGCAGGAGTCGTCGAAGGAACTCCTACCCAATCGGTAGGAGAGATCAGGAATAATCAATAATCAAAAATAACAGATTGAATAATTTACATTGATTAAATAGGAAATAAAATCAAGGAAATTTCTGCGACACATTTTTGTCGATATTCTTTCTGGGTCTCGTCTCCACTTTGTTATCAGGGATCTGTACTGGGCAAGACAAAAAGGCCCGCCCATCCAGTGAAGAGTCCGGCTCTGGAGGTGCAATCCCTTTAAGTTAGTAGAAATTATCGTTGGCCGGCCAGTGCCGGAAAATACAGTCCGCTAAGGCAAAACTGTTGGGACGTCGCTGTAGAAAGCGACGTTCGCGATTCAGTTTCCCTATTTGGTTGCAGTAACACTGCAACTGTTCAAGAAGAACTGCAACAGTTATTTGGTTGGCATCTCGGGGCGCCATGTCATCGCTATAGGTTCGCCTCCCCTGAGACGACTATATTTAAAAAAAAAAAAAAAAAAAAAAAAAAAAAAAAAAAAAAAAAAAAAAAAAAAAAAAAAAAAAAAAAAAAACTGAATTTTTCGCACGCCTTTAATAATCAGTAAGATGATCAATTCACTGACCCCTGACATCAACAAGAAATACGCTTTTTCATATAGAGAAATTGCTGCTACTCCCAAAAGATGGCCCTAATATCGACTGAAATGATTTTTTGAAACGAATAGAGTTCGATTCCCATATTTGGTCAGGCACATCTAAAACTGCACTTCAGGTGCTCGATAGAATGCAAAAACGACCAGTGAAAGTCATTAGGGACCCAGCTGTGAGTCGATCAATTCCGTCGTTAGAACATAGGCGCAACGTATCGTGCCTATCTCTCTTCTGTAGGTATTACATATATATAGACCTACCTTTTTCACTGAATTCCTCTAAACACAAACCCACGAAATACGCGTAATCCCTTTTAATATTACGAATTTAGTTTATATGATAATATTATAGTAATTGTCAAAGATTCTAAAATGTTTAAGAATATTTATTCGAAATTAATTTTTCTTTCTTTTAAATCGGATATTAAAATGACCCCTCTAACTAACACTGACACTAATCGTAAATGCAAAGTAATTGATATATTGTTATATAAAAAATAGTCATACAAAAAAGAAATATCTTGGCATCGATTCTAAGAATTGTCTCGCTGCATACTCTAAGGCGGTAATACCTACCGCTCACCTACCCGGGAATTTTAAAATAAGTCTTCTACCTTTTTGTCGACCACAGCTTTGCCAGACTGCTAATTTCAATGGCCCCACATCCGCTTGCCTGTAGAACCTAATGAAAGCACTTGCAGATTCCGTGAATAATACAGACTTAAATGTTTGTGTACATTTTGGTATACGAATTCGTTTTACATCATCCCATTCCGCCATTGCTCATTACTTGTGCCTTCGTCGCCATCTCATTTTATTTCTCCGTACCCTGAGGTCCATAAAATGGCACAATATTAATAATGAATTTAGCTTTTTAATAATTGTCGAATCTGTCACTGGGAGAGAGCAATCGTTTTATTATAATACCTGTAGGTGTTCAGCAACAATGAGCCATAACTATTTATTTACAACCGTTTTTACGATGATTTCACTACTTTCGAAATGAGGTTTATGTGGGGTCCGACCCCGATTTTGCCATACTGACAATCAGAAAAAACGGTTGACGTTTAGGTCAGAAGACACTCTTGCCAGACCACATTTCACATCACCCGTTAAGGATTAATTTAAGGGTTAAGTACGACTCACAATTTCGTAATGCCTCAGTACTGTACCTGGTTGGTTAATGATTCGATGGAATTCCCTATCTGTGTCGTCAAAGCCAAAGGATGTGCGTGCATCAAGGTAACTGCAGACACTATTACAACTGTTTCCTGCACCGTTTTGTACTGTCACCGGGAATATAAAACCACCGAAAGCGAGGGTCAACACGGCTTTTTACAGCCTACCCACTTGGTAGTTTTAATTGCCGTGTTTGATTAGGTATTCGCGTATGTGAATTCTTTAGATTCAGTTGCATGGTGATCTGCCATTCTTGTCGTCCTAAGTGGCTAATCCCACGCTACTAAAATTCCTTTTTATTATATTGCACTTTGTTTATTTATTTAGTTTTTCGTTATAAGTGGATACCATGCACAAGATATTGGATGCGAATGTCCAAGTTCTGGCTACAAGTGCAACAGGCGAACTATGGAGATGTCCATCGCTGAAATATCTCTTGTAATCTCCTGTTAGTCTTGTAGTATGACAAGCGGCGATATCATCAGGATAGAAGTATAGGATACTCGTAAACGAGTCGT
Organism: Microdon myrmicae; assembly: GCA_963931805.1. Classification (NCBI taxonomy): domain Eukaryota; kingdom Metazoa; phylum Arthropoda; class Insecta; order Diptera; family Syrphidae; genus Microdon; species Microdon myrmicae. Next base: position 71,502,029 of record OZ007496.1, read on the forward strand.
TGTAAATGTGCACCTTTCACAGGGGCCGAGTAGTAAAATGCGGCACTGGAATGTAAGCATAAAAGCTAGACACATGTCACGTAGATTAGCGTTGCGTAATCTGATGATCGACACGAAATATGGAAAAATATTAGATTTTGTGCTGTTGCTGGATAATGTTTTAACGAATTGAGTTGTTTGGCATCACAGTGAGTTGCCTTTGTTGAAAAAGAAAGAGACATTAAAAGGCTTTTCTTTCAATGTAGAAATATATTTTAAGTGATTGTAATTTTTTTTTTTTTTTTTTTTTTTTTTTTTAATTTTCCATATTGATTGATTGAACCTTTATTTAGTAGATAATTACATTTATGGTATATTTTACAACTAGTACTTAAGAGATTTAGGATAGCAATTCCTTTACAACTATAATCTTAAATCTATATAACGACAAGTGATTGTAATTATTTAGTAAAGAATGATGAACATTTAATGGGTTACATATACATTTGGGAATTTCAACGCTTTGCACACCATTAAATTACATTACATTAAAATATATAAAATTCCATTACATTATAGTATATTGCATTACATTATAGTATATTACATTACATTACATTACATTACATTATATTACATTACATTACATTACATTACATTACATTACATTACATTACATTACATTACATTACATTACATTACATTACATTGCATTACATTGCATTACATTACATTACATTACATTACATTGCATTACATTGCATTACATTACATTACATTACATTACATTACATTACATTTGACATTACATTTGACATTACATTTGACATTACATGTGACATTACATTTGACATTACATTTGATTACATTTGACATTACATTTGACATTACATTTGACATTACATTTGACATTACATTTGCCATTACATTTTACATTACATTTTGCATTACATTTTACATTACATTTTATATTACATTTGACATTACATTTGACATTACGTTTGACATTACATTTGACATTACATTTGACATTACATTTGACATTGCATTTGACATTACATTTGACATTACATTTTACATTACATTTGACATTACATGTGACATTACATTTGACATTACATTTGATTACATTTGACATTACATTTGACATTACATTTGACATTACATCTGACATTACATCTGACATTACATTTGACATTACATTTGACATTACATTTGACATTGCATTTGACATTACATTTGACATTACATTTTACATTACATTTGACATTACATGTGACATTACATTTGACATTACATTTGATTACATTTGACATTACATTTGACATTACATTTGACATTGCATTTGACATTACATTTGACATTACATTTGACATTACATTTTACATTACATTTGACATTACATGTGACATTACATTTGACATTACATTTGATTACATTTGACATTACATTTGACATTACATTTGACATTACATCTGACATTACATCTGACATTACATTTGACATTACATTTGACATTACATTTTACATTACATTTTACATTACATTTTACATTACATTTTATATTACATTTGACATTACATTTGACATTACATTTGACATTACATTTGACATTACATTTGACATTACATTTGACATTGCATTTGACATTACATTTGACATTACATTTTACATTACATTTTACATTGCATTTTACATTACATTTTATATTACATTTGACATTACATTTGGCATTACATTTGACATTACATTTGACATTACATTTGACATTACATTTTACATTACATTTGACATTACATTTGACATTACATTTGACATTACATTTTACATTACATTTTACATTACATTTTATATTTCATTTGACATTACATTTTACATTAAATTTTATATTACATTTGACATTACATTTGACATTACATTTGACATTACATTTGACATTACATTTGACATTACATTTGACATTGCATTTGACATTACATTTGACATTACATTTGACATTACATTTTACATTACATTTTACATTGCATTTTACATTACATTTTATATTACATTTGACATTACATTTGGCATTACATTTGACATTACATTTGACATTACATTTGACATTACATTTTACATTACATTTGACATTACATTTGACATTACATTTGACATTACATTTTACATTACATTTTACATTACATTTTATATTTCATTTGACATTACATTTGACATTACATTTGACATTACATTTGACATTACATTTTACATTACATTTTACATTATATTTTACATTACATTTGACATTACATTTTACATTACATTTGACATTACATTTGACATTACATTTGACATTACATTTTACATTACATTTTACATTACATTTTGCATTACATTTTACATTGTATTTTACATTACATCTGCGCAAAATTTATTAATTAATTAAAAAGAACGCGAAGCACCCTAGAACGGAAATAGAATGGAGTGTCCAGTATGTCATGAAGGACACGAATACTTCCAATTTAAAGAGACCAGAGCCACAGAAAAATGGGAGCTGGCCAAGATAGCAAGACTGTCCTTTAGACGCTTTCGCTACCAACGTAGAAGGGTAAGCTGCAAGAGGCGTGTAAGAAGTCCTCTATCCGACGAAGCTCTATCCGTCGAACCTCTATCACTGAAGACAGCCAAGGGAGAGGTATCTAAGGACAGTATGTGCAGGGTTAGTTCAAATGTTATCTAATTACTTGGATGGAAGAATGGTGGGAAGCAAATCACACAATTCTAGTAGGTCTTGAGTGCAGTGGTAAACCCAGATTAAAAAATTTGGCGTCTGATAAACTGCGTTTTGGTCGGTGTGTACTTGTGCCGTCTTGTATTGTGCGTGTGTGTGTGTGGTGTGTCAGTAATAGACCCTATGGGATGGGTCCGGGAATCCTCTATTATAGAAGGGAACGTTGTTGGGAAGGGTGCTTTTTTCCGTTTTATACTGAAGAAGAAATTGTGGTGATCGGATTCCAATAGATCGAAGGAGAGAAGGCTCAATAACGCTCGTACAAGTAGGTTCTCGCTGTTCTCGATGGTTTCGAAGTATGTATGCTAATTGTAGCAGGTACTTTGTCGATAGGGATAATGGAGGCTCCTATATATAGGTGAGAATTGAAGTAATGGCGGCCGTCAGGTCTCCTAGAGTGGTTGATGCATCTTCTGAGGAGTTTTCTATTTGGGCCAAAGATACACAGGATCACATTGGAAAGGCGTACGATATTCCAGATCGGATTCGCTGTTTATAGCAGAGATATTTAACCTTGGTCTCAACTTTGTTGCTCCACTTCAAGATGTTGTGCAATTGCTTAGATCAACCGATGACTCTTTGAAGAATGTGGGCCACATGTATAAATGATCTGTTGCAATTTTTCTTTGCAAACAAATAAATTATATTTAATCTTACTAAAAAAGGACGTACTACCCCGGGGTTGACTTGACAGAGGTGTCGAGGGAGGTAGCCTCCGCTGCAGGTGGACGAAATTTTCCTTTTTTCTTTTTGTAGTCTACTTGTTTTATTAAACTATTGAAACTATTTTCTCTTTATTTTCTTTTTGTTGTCTTCTTGTTTTATTAAACTATTTCTTTTTATTTTCTCTTTGTAGTCTTCTTGTTTTATTAAACTATTGAAACCATTTTCTTTTTTATTTTTTTTACTTCTTTTTTCTGTTTGTTAGACCGACCAGCGCGCTTCACAATTATTTTTCAACTGACTTCTCTCGCCAATTCGTGAGCTTATTTTTCGATTACATTTACTCCCTCTTCACCGTCAACCGATTTCTAGAAAGAGATGGGAAAATCGCAAACTTCCCCACACTGTGCAAAGGGTCCGTCTGCAACGGTAAATTCAAGTAGCAAATTTCTGGATAGGGGAGTTGTTGTTGGTTTTGTGTATACTTGATATTTTGGGCAATCGTTTAGATTATGAAAAATTCCTATTTGGTGTCGGAATCTGAACACCTGCAATTTGATATGGGAAAATGATAAGTTTTTGCATTGAAATGCAACGGGAAGTTGTGGCCACCGAATATCAAGGTTTTGGGATGGGATTTTGAATTGTAAGGGATGATGGTTTTAAAATGTGGCTATTGCATGGAGGAAATATACTATTTTCAGAAATGTGATGCGTATTTGTTTGGATAAAGACACGAATTAGCGATAGATTTTTATGATTAAAAGGGTGGGTGATAATTAACGCACGTTAATTATATAACAAACCCCAAGATATTTCGTCCTGTCCTCTAGTCTAATCGTAGTACCTCCTATTTGTATTCTAATAACTGTGAATATCGAGAAGTAGCTTGGGAGTATTTACTACTCATAATTATAGCTGCTGTCTTCCTATACTGATACAGTTCGTCCAGGTGACGGCTGAGTGGGCTTGTTGCGAGGTGTAGCGACCCTAAATCGCTACTCCTATCCAAATCCCCAATATTATCATTAACTTACATCCAAATTCCAAATTGAATCACATGAGCAACGAATTAAACCAAAAGTTAATTCGTCGCACATTGATCCAATTCCTAAAATCCTGACATCATGAAATGCTTAATTCAAAAAACATTTCATGATTCCCCTTCCAAGAACCCATCCAAATAAATCCTTAAACAATTCCTAGAACAAAATTCCAATTGAAGCACACTTCTTGGAATTTCTACACCAAAATAGTTGACAATTCTCGACTGAAAAAATAATAAAAGGGCAGTAATTTCCGATTTCGAGATTAGTAGATCTCCAGGTGCAGAACCGCTGGCCGTATATCCGATCATTTCCAAGGGGCAAACCGCCAAATAATACAATAAAAGACGTCATAAAAAATATATTTTATTATTTAATTCTAATTGGGCCCGTCAGAATGCAGTTTGCATGGCAATGAATAAGATCACACACCAGGAATAGCAACGAAAACTTTACGGGAAGTATTTTGCAAGGCCTCCTATAAACGTAGCAGAACAGACCCTCCTATTGGTTCACCAACTAAAAGAGGCCGAATCGTATTATAAAAATTAAATATTTATAATAGCAATGAAAGCAGTGAGTCGTCCTCCCCAGCAGGTAAGCAAAACTGATGTCAAACACTCCTTTATTAGCTACCTCAACAAAAATGGCGCAGCCGGTAGGATTTAGGTAAGGCCACAGAGTAAGAGCCAATAAATCCTAAATCCTACGAACCTATCAGAGCGATCCAACTACATCACCAACAAAAAAAAACAAAAAGAAGAAGCAACCATTGTCAAAGGCATCAATCCGAGGATTAAATGTGAGGACAATAAACCACCGACAAAATTACACGGGATTGGACCTAGACTAACTTTGGAGTTTATAAAAATCAAAGAGGGCTTACTGACAGGAGAAGTTCTATACCACAATACGATCCAGAAAACTGAAGAAGAGATCGCGGAGATAAGAAGAAAAATCGAGAAGTAACACAAGCAGAAGGAGTACAACAAGTAAACCCCAAAAATAAGTGAAGAAAAAAAAAAAAAACTGAACGCCAAGTCACAGGAACATAAACCAACAAAGAAGAAACTGTCCCAAAAAAACAACGTCAACAAAACAGCAGTTCCAACTAAGCAGCCAATGGACAACAGCGGCAGCAGAAGCAGAACAAAGAAGCTAAAATAAGTAAGCATTTTTTGTTTTTATTTCCTTTAATAATTAGTTAAGATATTATTTAATTGAATCCCTTTTTAAACACAAAAACATAAGCTTAACCATACTCTGCCCCTTCAATTCTGCTGGATCTATATCTGTCCAGATTGTGCACCTACCTACAAGTTGTATTTTGTATTTGTATATTTTAATTTCCAAACAAATTAATAATATTGAAAATCGCCCTTGGGATAGCAGACACCTAAAACATACATACCTGTACCTCCTCTTCCCCGTTCATATCGCCACTACAACTCTATCTTCTCTTGATCTATGGAACTAGGAGCCACCTCAAAACCTAGTACGCCCCTCGCCCACCTTGTGCCTCCTTCACCCAAGAAACTCCGTAGCGGTACTATAATCGAAATAACCCCTCCGATCAAAACTTGCGAGCCCAGCCCAAACCTATCAGAAATTTCAGCTCCTCAGCACCAAACGGATCTCGCAACCTTTGAAACAATGGCTATTGATTATACAAAGGTTGCGAAGCTGTCAGCCCAGCTCATTCCCATCTTCTCCGGGGAATTAAATCCGCATATAGGTGCAGAGCTCGAAACATTTTTGGATTGTTGCAAGAGGGTCTTAAGCTGCCTCAGGACCGAAGAACACGAGGCTTTCCTACAGATATTCCCCACGAGACTGAGGGGAGAAGCTTCTGCCCTATTCGCGTCCACTCCGTTCGCAACCTTTCAGGAAGCCGAGGATGTGTTGAGAAAAGTTGATTTGCCGGTAGAAAATTACCAAGACCTGGTAAATAAGCTTTTAGCTATTCGACAAAACCCAGCAGAAGCTATTATCTTATTCCAATTACGACTGAAAAAATCGTTAATGGAATGCAAGAAAGCCGCGGAGTTAAAATACGGTCCCATACTGGCCGAGGCGGTAAAGACACAATTAGATGACTTCGCTAAAAGCATCTACAAGAAAGGATTAATAAACCCATACCATCAGCAATTTTTACTACTAATGGGAGATGCAACGCTGGAATCTCTAATGGAAAGAACCTTGGAGTTGGAACAAATCCAACAACCTCAGCTGCCGTTAACTTCTCCACAGGTTCCACTTAACTCTCCTTCACCTTATACACCTATAGCACCTCAGAAACTTACAACGCGATTTTAGGTACCCAACTGGAACAGCCTATGGCACAAATAATGCCCAATACCCCAGAGGTGGAAACAATACCACACATACAACTAATAGCACACGGAATTCTACACCTAGAGGCGCAAATACCGCCAGCTGACCAACCATACAGGGAAACCGAAGGAATAATGAAACCAGACCCCCTCAGCATACCCCTGACACATGCAGACCCTCTCAGCAGGATAACCTGCAGTTACTACAACAAAAGGGGCCATGCCTATGAGGATTGTGTGAAAAGGAAGAACACACCCGTTTGCACACACTGCCAGCAATTAAATCACGATATCCGTGATTGCCGACAATTAAGGGGGGTAAAAAGAGTCCTGCTGTTACGTGCGGCTTCCACCGCCCCCATCATTTATTTGTTTTAATATAATTTAATTTTAATATAATGTGATGGTAAGGTGGTGGAGGAAGTGCATGATCCACATGTGAGTGTGCGGACACACCCCAGTTCGAATGTGGATCGTGTACAAGTTTCGAGTTCGATTTTCGGAGTGGACGTTGAGGGAGAGCGAGAGAGAGGGAACAGGTGAATGTTTTAAGATATACGGTTTTTGAATCCCGTTTTCGTGGATTTTGCTAGAATATATACGGTCTTTTTTTGGCATCCCGTTGTCAGCAAAAAAATTAGTGAGTTCAGTTTTGGTGTGAAGGAAGAGAGGCGGAAGAAAAGATAAGAAAAGGATTATTGAAGTAAGGAGGAGACTGAAGAATTATTAAATTTTGGTGTGAGAAAGGAAAAATTTGAAATGGACAATAAAAATTGACTTGAAAACAACCAACAACAAAGGAAGACTTTTAGATTTGTACTAGTGGTGGCACCGGATATCGACCCCAAATCGAAGAATCGCGAACTCAGCTTACATAGAAAGTCACGATCGATGCGGCGTACAAGAGCGAGCTGAAGTGACCGAAGTTTCATCATCATCATCGGCGCCACAACCCGGACCTAAGTTTAATAAAGCTAATATTGATGGGATCGATACAAAATCAGTGACAATTGAATCGCTACTACGAGTGATGCAGAGTGAGACCCTTAGCACCAAGGAGAACGCCCAACCATTGTGCTTTACTGAATCGAAAAGAAAGGCATCATTTTCCAAATCGTCTCCGAAGTCGCTCCCGATTTGGTCACGCATCCATTGAAGCAAGCAGCCTTTTGATTGAACCAGGAACCGTTGCCGAGCTGGTCACCTGAAACAACAGGTAATTTCATATATGTTTACTAAATTTTCTGTGGTAAAATACCACACTGCACGTAAGACAGACTTGCGACTTCTGTGGACAACAAGGGCACAATCTATAATCCTGCCAGCAAAAGCTGGAATGGGAGTCGCAAATCCAATGTCAACCTGCAAAGAACTCTTCTACTTCGAAACCAAAACAAAGAAGGTCAAAACCCTCGGTGGCAAAAAGGAGCTACCACATCAGGACCCTACGCGCGCCGATAACCAGCGTCCCAACTGTCCAACTACTTATAGATGTAGTTGTTAACAAGAACACAACGCTAGTAGTGGACACCGGCGCTGAAATCAGTCTGATCAGCCAAAATTGCCTTAGCAAAACAGACTCCAAAATAAATCGGCAAGAAGCTTGTACCTTAGAGACGCCATTCGGAGGCATTAGGACCTTGGGAATCTGCAAGATCATATTCCAATTAAAAGGTAAGCCCAAACTCCCATGCACATTCCAAGTAGTGAGCAATATGCCCGATCTTCCAGAAGACGGTCTACTAGGAAATGACTTCCTGTCAGGGAATTGCAATGTGGAGGGCCCCAAAAAAACACGTCACTTTTCCTCGCACGAAAAGAAACCCCAAAGTATTTAGTGTGCCAATAAAGTTCTCACACGTCGAGAAAAAGGCACCTGAAAATAAATACGCTAAAGGGAACAGGACCAAGCCCAAGGTAAGCGCAAAATCTTCAGGTTAAAAAAGAACCCCAAGGAACTAAACATTAACACCAAAAGTATAGGTCAAATAACTGATACTTCATCGGCTAATCCAAAAACCTCGTACCCCATCTCCTCTCAGAATACAAACCTATTGCAAAAACCCACAACGCCTGAAAAAATAATAAACCTCAATGAGATCGCGGAAATACTCAGGGTTTATCATAATTCCCCTTCCGGTGAACATCTGAGCATCACCAAGTCCTATAATCAAATACGACAAAGATACTGGTGGCCGTCCATGCTCTCCGGCATTCGGAAATATAAAAAGCAATGCGAGGAATGCCGTTCTTCAAAGGCAACCGCATGCCCCGGAATTGAAACAAAACCGCAATTGTTTCAAGTGGGAAACATGGTACTGGTAAGGCATAAAAACTGCAAGGGCAAAGAAATACCCATCTGGAAGGGCCCTTTCCTCATCACAAGAATAACTAAGTCAAACAATACGGTCATCAAAATAGGCAAAAGATCCGGTGGTGATCCACAATAATATATTAAAACCTTATTTCTAATTCCCAATACCCCCAATAATCCCCTTCCACTACCAATCCTAGACATATGCTATCCCCAGGGTGTATCACAGTCCAATAACTTACCACCTAAAGATATTCACAAATACACAATATGGACAGAAATAACAGACGACACGAAAATTGTCAAAAAATAAAAACTAATAAATATTATACAAAAAAGATATTAAAACAAATGTAACGAAATACCAAAAAGCACATATAAACAAAACAAAACAGGCATTAACCCTCAATGAGGAAGACAATTTATAAATAACAAACAAAATTGTAACTATTTCAAAATATATGTAAACCCCAACTAAGACCCTTTTAAACATAATTACACTTTTATTAATCTAAACACTAAATAATCAACAACAACTAAATAAAATTCATATTAACGGTTTAAATATATATTAGAAAAAACAACTTCACTATTAATAAAAAACCAAATTGAAATAAGAACATTTACTTTGACCCTTTATACCTTAATTTAAAACTTATTTACTTTAAAATTTACTTTCATTTCAAACAAAACCTGTAAATAACATAACCAAATTCATTAATACTACATCAAAAAATAAATAAATAAGAAAGATAAGATATGTTAACTACCAAATAAACTTAACATTACATATAAGACATAAATAAAACTAATACAGATATATGAAAACATAGACACAAACTAAAAGTACCATGTAACCAACTGATCCTCCCAAATAAATTGACTAAATCAAAACACATACAAAAAATGAAACTATACAAAAAAATTCTAAATAACATTATAAAATATGCTCTATATCCACCACTAGAATAAGACTTTCTTAAAAATAAATACACATTTACCTATTAAGTTATTAATATAGCATTGCGTCCCAATCAAAAAATTATAAATATCAACATACTATACCCTTAAGCCTATGTTAGAAAAATAACATTGTAAAATACAAATTAAAACAAAACCCTTACTAATTTAAAATCCATCTACTTACCTTTATAACACATATGCCCATTCTTAAAATATACGTAAACAATGTTGATAAATACAACCAAGTAATGCAAGAAATATTAAACCAAACTAGAACAAATGTAAACTATTGCGAAATTGAAATGCCACCGCCCTTTGCTTTTCATCCATTCTAGAAAATTAATCTCTTCTAGATTAATTTTCTTTTCTAAAGGGGGGAGGGATGTGGCGATCCTAAATCGCTACTCCTATCCAAATCCCCAATATTATCATTAACCTACATCCAAATTCCAAATTGAATCACATGAGCAACGAATTAAACCAAAAGTTAATTCGTCGCACATTGATCCAATTCCTAAAATCCTGACATCATGAAATGCTTAATTCAAAACGCATTTCATGATTCCTCTTCCAAGAACCCATCCAAATAAATCCTTAAACAATTCCTAGAACAAAATTCCAATTGAAGCACACGAAGTCTTGTGTGTGCTTCTTGGAATTTCTACACCAAAATAGTTGAAAATTCTCAACTGAAAAAATAATAAAAGGGTAGTAATTTCCGATTTCGAGATTAGTAGATCTCCAGAGGCCGAACCGCTGGCCAATAAAATATAAATACAAATTCATAATTAGTAAGGTTTCGGAGGGCGAGACCACGGCTAAAGAGCATACAAAAAAATAAATTCAAATCTGTAAATCAAATCTCATTGCTGTTTTTTGCCTTGTTCACCGTAAAAACAAATTGACTATACTTATCTTATGCGTTGGGACGGACCATCACATCAGGACCAATCCTATCATTAAGGACCAGTGGAACAGAGCGACACCGTCTCCCCAATCCGGGTGCAAGGAGACTCGAAAGGAACCTACCCGTTAGGGTAAGCAAAAATTAACATAAAATTATAACCTTACTAAGTCATCCGCATAACATATCTGGTTTACTCTCCCGTTCATAGGGCGAGGAATAATTGAGGTGTAGATAGCGCAAGGCTAATATCTTTGCCCGGAAAAACAAATTATTATGGACAATTTAACAAATTTCACTTGCTAAATAAGGCCAAGATCAGATCCCGACTGTAGTGCCGCTGGTGATGATTATGGTAAGATATTAAATAGGATGGGGCCTAGAATGAAGCCTTGTGGTAGGCCTGCGGCGTGTTATGTTTTATTTCACTGCACAAATATATATATTTAAAGAAAGAGTGGGTACTCACTTGGCGCCCCCGAGTTTGATTCGACAAGGGATTGCTTCCAAAATGCACTTCTGATTGGAGCAGGGTTGTAGTGAAATTCCTACCGGTGTTGTGCGGCGAGGGATGTTGATTCCTGCCGAGTATCCCACCGGCGTCAGCTGTTGATATGACTTATCCGTAAGCCTTCCTTAAATTTGCTGATGATTTTTATTTTGCTTCCTTGTTGAACTTAATTTATAAATATGTCCAGCGAGCGAATGGACAATTACTCTCTTCGAGAAGTCAAACATCATTTAATTATTATTACTTTAAATATCGATATCAACATAGACACAAAATAAAAGCCTATATGCGAACCATATGAACAATTGGTTCGTTCATTACGGGTTTGACTCGATTGGGAGTTTGAGAATTAAATTATGCATTGGGTGCAATGTTAATTTGGGGATTTAAACGGGTGATATTATTTGATGGGATTATGTGTGGGGGAGAGAAATAGTTGGGCTTTGGAAAGCACTACAACGGCGAGAGTCGAAAAGGAACATTCGAGAGAGAACAAGAAGGATTCGATGCAAATGAAAAAGTACGAAATTCAACAGAGGAGTTTGTGTAATTACCCAGCTATAAGGCATGCAAATAAGGATTACCTTATTGAAATTGCGAAGAGCAGAACACTCGGTTATAGTGTTGGATGATCATATAATGAAAAATGATCGCGAGGGGTTCGATAAAAAAACCCGACAAATGGAGTTTATATGATCCTGCTTTGCATAAGCATATCGTGGATGAATACGAGAAAGTCGAAGAGACAGACAAATTAAAAACATATCCCATACTGATATCTCAGATGAGGATAAGTGCGTTGACGTTAATGAAGTAGAAATGTTTGGGACAAAAGCGGGTTCAAAACAGAGGATTACTGTAAGGAATTTAAGAGACCATGAAGATACGCTTATATGTCTCAGAAATCCGGCAGATTGTGATCCGGCAACTAGGTCGATATGATTCGATGGAAAACCTCACATAAGACTAGATAAAGCAGATTTCTGAAGGAGGATATGATGTCCGCTACAAGGCTGATAGTTATGAGAATGCAGCAGCACAACTGTTTGCCTGGATGGCGCACAAAAAAAAACATGTAAGTTTCTATCTACTTACGCAACAGACAATGGTCGAATTGATGAAAAGGGATTACAAACTAAAAAAGGAAATCAAGCGTTACGTGCTCATATAGAAGGAGAGTTAAAGACAGCATAGTCGCTAATGGTAAATTGGGAAAAGATGGGTCAGGAAATGTAATCATTGTGCATGTCACTCATCAGCATGTCATTACCATAGAACACCGGACCTAAAAGAGATTTGCAAACCGCGCATGCGGAACCAAGAGGTTGGAATAGACGACGAAGTGTTTGGCACTGCGAGGCATACAGTATTTATTTAATTTTTCGCAAGACATCACAAACTATAGTGCTTCGATTTCTGTTAGACGACGCCCCCACCACGGTATTCAATTTTTCGGAAGACGGCCACAGCTGTTTGGAAAGTTCTGGACAATGACAGAAGTCAGAGCCACGAACTTATAGAAGGAGGACGTGGTTGCATGGCGAGTTCAGTTCCTTTCAAATCATGGATAAGTTCAGTTCCTTTGATATGGTTAAGAGTTCAGCTCCTCTGTTATCATTCAGGAGTCCAGTTCCTCCTTAATCATCGATTGGTTCAGCTCCTCCATTGTTGTAATTCGATTTAGTCCCTAGCTTGGCAGTGAAGTAAAGTCTTGGTTCAAGTATATGGAGTCAGTTCGAATTTAATTCAAGATTTAACTTTTAGATTAAAGTTTAAACAAAAGCAGTTTGATCTGAAGAGAAAATCGTTTGGCCAGCTACCGCTGGAATCGTTCGTTAGTCCACAATACGGAAAAGAGAAAGCAGACATTACGTCGAAATTATGAGACACGCAGCCCGTCTCATCAACGATTAATACTTTGAGTCGGAGCCCATCTAACAAAGTCCTTGATCTAACTAAGAAAATCTAATTTTGGACAAAATTCAACCTTTTTATTCAACATACTTTACTTCGAGCTCGATAAACTTGGTCGAGAGATCTTTCAATATTTCGATACCTTTTGTTACTATGCAAGGTTTGTCCAACTTTTTTAAATGCACATCGATTTCAAATTTAATTTTTTTATTTCATGAAAGTTTGTTTTCTCGTGAGCCATTTTTTGAGATTTGAAAAAAACGTAAATTGTGAGTTTTCCAATTGCTTTACTGCCCCTTTTTAAAATGAGTTACAGCCAGTCCTATCCCGTATATTGGCAAACATTAGATCTGTTATATAATTATGTTCAATTAATGAATAATTAACATAGCGTGTCTTCACATACATATCCTTCCCTTCCCTCCAAATCACTAATTTCCCTTTACACTAGAATATCCCCAAATACAATAGTAGATAATTTAAATAAAAGTAAAACACCCATTTAAAACTCCACTCACATTGCAATAGTCATATTCTTTTTATTAGCCATAGTCTCCCCCTATTAGTCAATTCCGTTTCCTAGAAATAACTATCGTGGAAGCGGCACGAAAAAGATGTGTGTATTCGTTCTCTGGTGGTTTGAACAGTCGTCGCGTGTAGTTGGCTCTTAAAATAAAATGATAAAACGAAAAGGATTTAGAAAGTCCAATTTTGAAAAGTATTGGTAATTGTAAAAAGAAAGACAAATAGTGTGAATAGAATTTGTAAATGAAAGTTCAATTTAGAAGAAAGACAAATAAATTCATCCGGCTGGTTTCCAGGGAAAAGGTGGGGTTCGTGATAAAACATCTCCCAGGTTTCAATTGCCAGTATCGTCCATGTGTCAAATGCGGTAGAAGACACCACAGGCTCCTACATACAAAACCGACACCGTAACCCACTACAACAGCGACTGCCAACGACGGAGCGGCCCTGAACTGTCAAAACGGTGGCGCAGAATAGGCTAAGACTTAACTTAATTAACGTAATATAAAGCTCCGTGTCTATAGAACCGTAATCATGTCGATTGTTCTATACGGATACGAAATATGGGATCTCACAAAACGGAAATAAAAAAAATTCCGCGTATTCGAGAATAAAGTTCTAAGGGGTATCTTTGGGGGCAAATATGACGAGGAGGCAGGACAATGGAGGAAACTCCACAACCACGAACTGGAAGAGCTATACCGCAAACCTACAATAGTGAGAGTGATCAACTCGCGAAGACTAAGATTGGCCGGACACGTGGCGCGAATGGGCAACGATAGGACCGTGCATAGAATTCTTGTCGGTAAGCCAAGGAAGAAGAGACCGACAGGACGGTCGCGACGGAGATGGTAGGACAATGTTAGGTTTGACCTCGAGGAAATCGGATCGGATGGTCGAACGTGGAAGAAGAAGGCACAGGACAGGGAACAATGGCGGAGTCGAGTCGGCGAGGTCATGAACTTTCGTGTTCCTAGAGGCCAATAAATTAATTTAATCAAATATGGCATTAAAAGTATATGTGAGTGGAATGTCTGGAAACAAGGTGTGAAATTCAATTAATCATGCAGCAAAGTGAAAGACAAACAACAAACAATTTATAACGCTCATTAACTGTTTGATATTCAAGATTTAAAAATAAAATTCCAATCTAGACAGATGTCCTTGTTGAAATGTGTTACCCGTGCTGCTGTGCAATAAAACATTCTTGTAAATTGAAGCAAATAGATTGAAAAGGAAGAGTTAAAAAATAAAAAAACATTTATTACAAAGCCACATCCTAGTGTTTCATTTATCATTTTTGTGAGCGGTTCACAGCAGTATTCAGTGGGCTATAGTGAACCCGTTCCCGTGCCGGCACACAACAAAAAGTTAACCCCCACAGATTCCTTTTCTAATAAAGATTGCGACACCTCCCTCTTGAGAGGAGTTAGTTCGGTCTCTTCATATAATATTGTTGTTTTTATGTCCTATCTTGTGTCTCTGGTTTAACTTTGTTTCCCCCGCCAGTAGTACTGTGGAGTTTCAAACAGATACACACACAATCCACAAGCAAATAGTGAAGAACACCGAACGAAAATCTAATAGGAAAATGCGTCAGAGCCGTATACCATAGCGATAACATAACAATTTCACATCAGTTGAGTGTACTTGAGTTTAGAAATCGAATTCGTACACACGGCCAGTAGCCTGATGTGTTACGCATTGGTTCAATTTTTGGTGATTCTAACAGTCATAGCGTCAGTTCGAATCACACGTTCTTCACCATCATCCCGAACGCTGTAGTACATCAGGGTGTTCATCTTGCAACAGGTTGAAAAGATTGATTCTTCTCTCAGTTCTTATTAGTGAATTGACATTCACGACAAGAGCTTTGATTGGTGTTTTGCTTAGGGGGTTTATATCGTCTTTTTATTTAGACTGGGACAGTGCGAATAGACTCGTTCATTTGACTTTGCAGCTGTGTCATCTGTGTCTGCAGATTGAGCAGGATTGTGAACACGTCTGCTTGCGATGTTGTTTCAGTATGTTTGGGAGTATTTGTGGCTACCAGTGTTGTAGCCTGATTTGGTGTTCTCCCACCCGACGCAACTTGTGCGTACGACCGCTGCGATGTTACGGACATTGTTGTTGTACGAGTTGGCTCTGTGTGTTTTTGCCGAGTCACACTTCTTGACATTATTTCTCGGAATTTACAACATCCTCGACAATTAGCGCGATGTCCCTCATTCACACACTGCACACTTTATAAGGGCTTTGTCTTCTACCCTTTCTTTCCCCAGAGGGCATTCTTATGCCTTATGGTACTTTCCGCATTTTACGCACCGATACTGCAGTTCACAGTTCGCCGCTGCCTGACCAAACCTTTAGAAGCGGACACATTGCAGGATGTCTCTGCCTTTTTTTAATTTGTCCCATGTGACAATTTGATGATCCAAGACTGTAATTTTCCTTAGACCACCAATTCTACTGCTGGGTGTTAAGTGAACCAAAAAGAAAGGTAGATTCCGGTTTTACCTTCTTGCCTTGGTTGTGGTGAACGGTTTTATCGCCGTAAACTCGAGATCTTCTAGCTTCAGCTTCTGAAGCATTTCGAGCAGAACCTTCGGTACCATTTCAGGGTCGACGCCCTTTAATAGAACCGTTACGCTTTTCGTTTGTTTCGGCGTGAATAAGTAAAATTCCGCGGTGGCTCTTTTTAAGGCCTCTTTAATTTTGCTGTAGTCTGCTAGCGGATAGGTTTGAATGGCATGCCTGTTACCTGTCAGTCTTTTAACTACAAAATTGTTTTCTATAGCTAGCTTACAGAGATTTACCAATTCCTTACACTCAATATCTATGGTGTTGATTGATGGCATATTTATTTTTCTATTGTTGTTGTTATGTGGGGTAGGTTGTCTGTGCGCCGGCATGGGCGCTGGTTCTACTACCAACCCACTAACACGCCACTGTTTAAATAATTCCAAGTTCAATCGAGCATCCAGGGGTGGAAGAAAATAAAACACACTGTTGATTGTTTCTGTTTAAAGGTTCTTTTTTATTTAATGATCACTTAGGGTGGCAAAGTAAACAGTCGCATAATTTATTGATAACTTTATTTAAGGTGTTCTATTTCATGTAAGCACAAACAATTTTGATATCAAATGGATATGATTTAATAGAATATGTTCCTTAAGTAAAGATGAATCTACGCATTAATATAACCAGGCACATAACTTGTAATGTATGAACGGGAACTTTATTACACCAAACTAAATGCCCCAAATATTGCTTATTCTGCTGCGGCAATGTATTTGTCATATTTCAAAAGTAAATGCAAAGTAATGTTAAGTGTTCATTTAGTTTATTATTTTCACATCGGATATAAAGCAATTTTTAATAATATTTACGAAACACGTACAAAAATAAAGATAGCACTTAGTTAAAAACTCAACATCCATATTCACTTTACACAAATACTCGACTGACTCGCACGTAGAAAATCGCGTGTGTAAACGCACCGTACCGTGTGCACGGTGCGGCGAAGCGGAGGTGACCCGACCGACTCCTCTGGTGGTTGTAAAACCACCCCTCGTTACACGGCTCATGCAGAGCCCACTCGCTAATGGGGTGAGTTTGTGGGGAGGAGATCGCGACGCCAGCATGGGCGCTTAGTTCACTTCCTCCTCCATCAATCAAAAGTTCCGCCGCAGCACGAATGTGCACAAGGAAAACAACAGCACATTAAAACAAACAAACGGTAGTTTATTATTTAAACATCGGGTTTACTGCACCGCACTGTTAATTCAATTTTTAGGACTCGACACAAACGATTATTCTCCATTATCGCTTCCCTGTGCGCACCAGGGTAGCGATGGAGCCCCGACCCGCTCGGGTCGAAGGATGGAATTTGACTGGCGACGTAGATGCCGAAATTGATTGGAAATGCCTGTTAAGTTAATAAAGAAATCTTAAGGAGCAATAGGATGCGTGATCATAGATTTGATCTCTTAAATGCGTGCAGCATTTTTAGGTATTAATACAGTTGCATTAGCAAACTAAAGGGAGTTGGGTAGTAGTTATGGGGGTTTTTCAGGTAAGTAGACCGTAGGGTTTGGCGGAAACGCTACAAGTTTCCTCGAGAAAGGAAGTGTTTCTCTCGTGGTGAAAACGAGGGATGATGATCTCACTGGTGAGGTCCTGTGGTGGTGTGCGTGTAGTTGATCGTAAAGATCACGCTGTTTATCCATGCAGTGAAACAAAGGATAAACAAGATTGCACCGGAGACAAAGAACTTAGAGGAAATGTACCAAATCGCACGATTGGTAATGAGGGTCCAGCTGAGTAAATACTGTGCTTTTCATTAGAGCAGTGTGGCTGTTGTGGGTCTTAGCTACGTACCGGCAGATGCTCTGGTTCCCTAAGACTTACCAACTCGATTGTCATTGGACGCCGGCGCAACGAATAAAGCGCGATGTTGGTCTCCGAGCGTCTCGATTAGATTAACAAAACACTCCGTTTCTTTTCCTCCACTTTATGAAGTATAATATGTTTTACAAAGTAAGCCCTGTAGTCTGGCTTGATTATATATAGTTCACCAGTTCGATTACTATGCTTCATAGAGTAGGGGCTGTATCTCGATACTATTATTTCTAATTTAAACAGTTCAATTAGTATATTTACAAAAAGTCACAGTAATTCAGTTTGGTTATACAATGTAAGCACTCTATTTGGAGTTTCGTATTTCTAAATTAGATGGTTTGATTAATGTATTTACACAAGCAGACACTGTATTTCAATTTAATTTAATCACTCCAGCACTGTATTTAATTTGACCTTGTTTGACATTCGCCCCGATACGAACGCGCTGGTGGATGAATCTCGACTTGGTTATGTTTTACGTGGAGGAACGACCGGCCTCCACGGAATCTGTTTTAAGATTGAAGATTGATTAAGCAACGAATACCAACTTTCATTCATCACTTTAGCGACCAATAGGGGAAGATTCTCCACACATTGGTGCCAGCCAAGGGCGCGAAACACACACACGATGACCCTTTTTGGTCGCCCGTGATGTGTGTCCCTGTGTCCGTAAACCGCGGATCATTCGATTCCCTAGGGGAGAATCAAAGGAAGTGGTTGCAGCTGGGCAATAATCATGAACTGGTGTTTACATGATCAGCAACCGCGTACAGCACTTATGCTGATCATGCACCAGTCGGTGGCGTCTTGAAAGGGTCGAACTCTCGTATGTGTATTTACATTAGCGAGAATTCGATTTCCTTCACAGCCAGTGGTGAGGTATGCTATTGCAGATTGAACGATCGACCGATGGGTCTGCTGATATGGCTTGTCATGCACGTGTGTGGGAAAAATTCTTTCCTCTTGTGTGCATGGGCAAGTTCAAGGATTTATGTCGGTAACGTAATGTCGCAACCAAATTGAATTTCAGGAACATGCTTATAGGATGCTAATGCCTTTGCTTGTCGATCGTTTTACCGACCGATGTGCTTGTAGGTAAAAATGAAAGAAGGCATATCTCCTGCATGTGTGCGGCGGAATTTGTTCGGAGATATGTGCAACGAAATGGCTTGAGTCGTGTTGGTTGCTTGGTGGTGCAACCAAATTGCTTTTAAGGAACATGGTGCGTTTCATGCGACCGTGCCTTTAGGAAAAATACCTGCTTCGTGCTAATGGAATTGCATTAGCGCAAATTATGGGTTTAGATACTTTAGGAGAAAGTTTGAGGGAACCATGGAAAGGTAAGTAAATGTTTTCCAGGGTTCTTAGCGCTCTAGGAAGCAGTTTCTTAATAAACGGTGGGAAGGTAAGTAGTGTCGTTCAATGGAACCGCCACAGCAGCATTGGGTGCTTTACACAATGGGAATTGTGCATCGGATCTCTGCCGCCGGACAGAATCGGATTCTTTGTTTGCATTTGGTTACGCTGTAGAATTCGGATTTGGCAGCTGAGCGCGAGATTGGTGATTGAGAAAGGAAATTGTTGCTGCCTTTCCCGGGAATTCGTGATACATCGCCAACAGAAATGTTTGCAGGTTTGCAAAGGGAGTTGAGGTTGGAATTGTGGGTGGTTCTTGCGAAAGTTAAAGAACCCCCACAGTAGCTCTGGTGCTGCTGTGCTGCTTGCTGTTTCGGTGGGCGATTTTGTGTTAGTAGTTGATGTTGCTGTTGATGCTGATGCTGATTGTCGGTTTCCCCGTAAACTGACTCGAACTCGCCTATCGTCGACTAAAAGTAAGTCACCTTACACTCGCACCAAATGATGATTGCAATATATTGTTATTTATTATTTTCATACTTGCGGGCGAGGTGATGTATTTTTCTTCTTTTAGTTGCGAATTATATTATTTCTCGCGCTTCACTGCACTGTTTATTCGTTTATTATATGTTTTGTTTTGTTTGTTTGATTTGAAGTTTTTTTGTTTTGACTGTCTTGTCTTTGTCTTTTATTATTTTGGTCGATGAGCTCAGTGCTGCACTTCATAACAATTATTTAATACTTTTAATTAGTATACTGTTCGTTTTTAAATTGCAATAACTGTTTACTTTTTTATTTATTTAATTTTATATGTTAAACTCCACTAGTTACAACACAGTAAACTTTGCGTAGATTCGATTTGGAAAATGATCAATACACCATAACGTAGAAATTATTCACAAGTGGCTTTTATATTGAATTAAATTCTTTTTTTTGCAGTGCGAAACACATCGTCAGTGTAAATGTGATGTTCGTAATTGAAAAACTCGACACTACCTTAAAGAACAATGCTACCGATGTCATTCACGACCAACGATCGATGGGACAGGCTTGAATTTCGCCATTCTATTTAAACCTGGTACCGGAAAGGAGGAAACGACAGTAATGCCGCAAAAAGTCGAAAAAAAAGAGGGCGTGGAGTGAGGCCGACTTTAGCGAGACAAGGACAGTAGTGAGGATGTTGGGCTCGGTTTCCAGAAGTCTGAAAAAGAAAGGGGGAATGTATCTAAGGATAGTGTGGACAGGGTTAGTTCAAATGTTCTCTAACTACTTGGATGGAGGGATGGTGTGAGAGAAATCATACAAGACCGGTAGGTCTTGAGTACGGTGAGCGAATGGTGACTGGAGATGGAAAATGGATCCTTTATAGCAGTATTTAACATAAATGGATTTGGAAATAAACGTGTGAAAGGGCTTAACCGTTCGCTAAGGCCGTCTTGCTTCCGATGAGATATTGCGAAATCTTTTCCTTATTCATTTTAAATTAAAATGCTCACACTTGAGATCAAAACAAAATATGTTCGAATGGAATAAATTAAAGCTAGATAGTACATTTGAATCATGTATACAAATGTGTGGGGTGGCAAAAGCTACGTACCGAAAAAATAAATGCCGTGACATTCACGTCTAGATATACATTTCTAATTTACTCAACAAGCCATCTTAACTAAATTATAAAATACACACAGAAAAGATAAAATAACATAAAATTACGCAATAAATAAATGGGCTAGTACTTTGATATGCACCATGATTACAAGAAATTAAATGAGTAATAATTACGAGTATGTTTAAATTTTGAATGTTACATTATTTATGTCACCCTACAGCATCATAAAACTGAACGCTACATCATTCACCTATACAAACTTGATTTTTACTTGCCACCCCATAGATATTAAATTACAGAAAAATGTTGTTACTCTGTAAAGTAAATAACACGATTGTAAACATCGGGTGCGAACTTAGCCCACTATTATAAATTCAAACTTATGTCTCCCCGGCAATTTTTGCAAAACGCTTATTACTGCTCTCCAGCAGCGACATTTACAAGAATTTACGACCATAGCAATCTTATAAAATTGCTTGACCTGGGAATCCTGCCGCGAAGTGAAGCTGAATCAGCAAATATATGCGTTAGATTTCATGAGCTCTTCCCATATTTATATTGTTGACATGATTCCAATTAAAATGAAATTAACTTCTCCGCTTAATGCGCCCACTATGGGGTCCGTCCTCCCGGTGAGTTCGCAAAATATGCCACCAAATAATATCGAAATAAAGGAAAGCCAGTAAAATTGTTAAACCATTTAACAAAATTTATTTGGCGAAATTGATTAGATAAGTTCGCGAGAAAGTGTCTATGTTATCCATGCCGAGAAGACAATCACCTTTACACTTTAACATATTCATTGCCCTTCGGAGATCCTTGGTTGGTGATTCGAATCGATTGATCAGCACCAGCTATTTTAGAGCAGACTATAAATTTTAATGATCCATGTCATTTCCGTATTCTGTTCTAATTACGTTAGGTAGCCACTTCTGGTTTGGATCTTGTAATATTGCCACCTCCGCTAGGCAGATTCGTATTGCAGTTAGCATTTCGCTATGGTCTTAGTAACCGTCTGCAAGGGCTAACCAACCAACCGGTCAGTCGCATAGGCCACCGGTGCAATGTCCAGCCTAACAAACCGTATTAAGTAAGTGCTGCACTATGCTACGGTACATCACGTGTTTCCAGTGTATTGCTGTCTATGCGAAAGGATTGACTCCATGCAACAAATTATCAATCACTTGAAACAAACAACTCATTTGTTGGAGGTGAGTATAAAAATCAGAAGACCATGAAAGCACATCACCCGTACCTGTAGCTAGGCGCGAACTCCATAAATCGAAGCGATTGTTCTTCTTACGTTGTGGATCTTGTGCAGAGTATCTAGAACAATTATGCCACTCCACACTTGGTGGCTTGGCAGAATTTTATTTCGGAAAACGTGATCCTAATGCGAAATAAATCAGCGTTTGTATCTGGTTCAGGGATCGATGCGCTTTGGTTTACCGTGCGCAGATTTGCTATTTGGTGCGCTACAAGTGCTAGATTTAAATGTTTCTCGTTTGGCCATTGTCCAAGAGCATTCGCATTCGAATTGGTATTTTGCATTTAAATGCGGAAATTTGACTTTTCTGTAATTGAAATAGGGTTTAACGGGCACATAAATGGATGTGCAGGTATTTGGTACACGAAGGAGAAGGACTTAAACTCTGGAATTGATGGAACTTAATGTCTGCTACTGGTCCTAAGTAATACCAGGTATTGAAATGCCTTGATGATTGAATCGTATACGTTCTTTGTATTTGAGGAGGAAATTTATTGTAATTAAGTGTATACGTGATTAGACTGCTTACGGGAGGATCGATATATCGATGTACTAGGGACAAGTGATATTATATTTCTTAGATCACGGATTCGCTAAGTGAATGCATTATCAAGGAACAAATCGACAATTCTGTTAGGTACTATTTGCAATGAGTCATTATTTATGGGCAAAGGTATAATTGCTTTAATGAGTTTAATAAGAAAGTGTATGTAACCATTAAATTCAATTCGCTTTTCATTACCTGCATCAGAAAAATAATCGAGATATGTTGTGAAGGTATGTTTGACTGCGACTTGGGAAAGAGATAAGGCACAAATAGCAAGTAAACGGTAAATTTTGAAACCTTTTAACAATTGTCACTTATTTTTTTATCTATTACTTTTATTTCGTAATTTTTGGAATAAAAAATAAATACGAAAATACAATGTATACAAATATGCAATTTGAGATTAAATACTTAATCTAAGTTTACAATATTGTTTTTGAGTTCACTGGAGCGCATCACGTGCAGTCTAGATTATAATGTATTACGTTGATTTTTATTCACGCCTTTCGACGAACGAGATCTGCGTGTTTGAAAAACAACACTGAATGCAAATTATATACATCTGTTAGTATTATGTTTTATAATTGTTGTTTTAGTTTTGTATTTTTTTTTTTATGTTTATAAGAAGGCCGAACAAATGGTACTCGTGTTTGACATGGAGACACATTACATATACAGTACTGTGAAAAATTATAGACTTGTTACGTGCATGCATGCGTACGAGATTCACATATGTATACGCATAGTAGTATTGCCCCACGCAACATATATTGTACTATTTATTATTATTATTATTTATTGGCCTGTAGGAACCCGGAAGTTCATGACCTCGCCGACTCGACTCCGCCATTGTTCCCTATCCTGTGCAGTCTCCTTCCACGCTTGACCATCTGATCTGATCTCCTAAAGGTCAAACCTAACATTGTCCTCCCATCTCCGTTGCGGCCGTCCTGTCGGCCTCTTTCCCGTTGGTCTACCGTCAAGAATTCTACGCACGGTCCTGTCGTCGCCCATTCGCGCCACATGTCCGGCCCATCTCAATCTTCGCGATTTGATGACTCTCACTATTGTAGGTTGCGGTATAGCTTTTCCAATTCGTGGTTGTGGAGTTTCCTCCATTGTCCTGCCCCCTCGTCATATTTACCTCCAAAGATACCCCTGTGGCGGTTCCGCCAAACCCCACGGTTCGCTTACCTGAAAAACCCCCATAACATACCCAATCTCATAACTTCACTAATGCAATCACTTTAGCATCTTAAATGCTTCATGCATTAAATAGATCAAATCTTTAACCTAAAAGTCCCTGTATAAGAAAACTTACCTTTCATGCATCTCTTCGCATACTATTCCCCATAAGATTTCTTTCTTAACTTTTCAGGAATCCCAAACCAATTTGGCACCTTCGGTGCCAGGTAAATTCCCTTAGACGAATTCCTAATAACAAAGGATTTGGATTACATACTATGTAACCTTCACCAGGGACCATAAACATTGCCCCGTTTATTTTTCAGCTTCGCCATGGTATGATTAATCTCTTAACGTACACATTGGCAAGCGCCCTTTTTCTCCCAGCAATAAAATACCCAAGCAGCTGCATTCAATTAGCGCAATCGACGTTGAAGCCAATTTCCATAACTCGCACCAAGTGCGCACAAAAGAACGTTGTTCATCCATTGGCTTCCTGGCGATACCATAAACAACCCATATCGTTTGTGGTATCTTAAATGCATTTTTCATTTAATGAGTGGCTGCTATTTACCCAGCTGGTCCTCATTACCAAACGATGCATTAGGTCGCTTCTTCGTTTGTCCCTACCGTCTTTTTGCTTTGTTTTTCCAAGGCCTTGTTTCATGAGCAAATCAATCACACATACAAGAAAGACTTAACGTTTCTCTGCTGGTAAGTAAAAACATATCCTTAGTGGAGAGGATATCTACCACCACACCACCAAACTCACCCCAAACGAGGGTTGAATCTAGGAGTCAAATTACATCCACCGACCACGCTGGTCGCACGATCTCCCGCTCACCGTCGCGCGGCGGTGAAGCGTATATATGCAGAGTCGGGTCGTGACAGAAGCGTTTCACCGTGTTTAAAACATATAAAAATCAATTTAATATTAAAGAAAAAGTCTAACTGAAATATTAAAACACTAACATATTTGATAATAACGGAGAACAAACTGGTATTTATTTAGAGAATAAAACGTAACAAATAAAGAATTAACATTGATTAAATCTGTGCGTTATTTTCTGTGTTGTCCGCTCCGTATTTTGGCGTTCGGTTTGTTGGCGTGCGAACGATACGTGTCGGAACTTTAGTGACAGTCGGATGGGGATAGGAGTGAACCGAGTGTCCGTGTTTGGCACAATACTCCTAATCCCCCACACCCCCCAAAATTTTATTCTCGAATACGCGGAATTTGTTTTCTTCCCGTTTTGTGAGAGCCCATGTTTCGCATCCGTATATATTGTGCTATGCACTCCATAATTCCTAATATTCGCGTACACATAACATGTATACGCATTTATGCTGTACGCAAAATTTCAATAATCGTTATACCAATAATCGTTATACCAATAATCGTTATACCAATAATCGATAACATCTACATACGCATACATATACGCATATGTTCAAACACATAGCATTCCATGCAAATTGTTGTACGCAAATTCTCGCAATGCAACTTGAAACATATCTAAAATTGCAACGCATCTAATGTTGCACGCTATTTGTCATAGGCAAATCAAATTCCCATCACCTTCAGATGCATGCATTTCCCATTCTCATACCTAAAATTGCTATTCTGCAATTCCCACGTCCCAGCCATGCCCATACCCATGTTCTAACATGTAAATTGCAGCTACGCAAATCCTAAAATTCTAATAACCTTGATGATCACTTAACACCCTATCACCTTCAAGGTAATTTCACCCAGACACATGCATGCTATTTGCTATGGGAAAATCAGATTCGCATCACCGTGAATCGAAATTTTCCCATAACTTTGGGGTGGAACTACAGCAAAATTGCGACGTTGCAGTTCCCATCGTCGTTAGCATGGCCTTCGACTGAGACTAGCATCAGGTGGTTGTCTGGAAGTCAGCAATGAACCGCGGGAGGGTATGAAAATGTTGATTTAGATTTTAGGTATAAATAAGGACTTCCGTTAGAGGTAAAATTCAATTAGAACTCAACAGCACAAGTGTGCAATCAGCTAGAATTGGAATCTAGAATAAGAATCAGACAGCCAAAAGGACTTTCATGTCCGGTGAAAACCAAACGTTAGCTGCCGGTGACAACACGTTGGTGCCATACGCAAGCCATACACTAACAGCCGGTGACACCACGCGTGTGTCATGTTAATTATAAAATTCTCTTTATTACGAAACTTTGAGGAAGTAGAATATTTCAAAATTGAAAAATTGTAATATTTGAAAAATTGTTTGTCAAAATGTCATTATCGTTTATTTTTGTCAAATCTCTTGTACCCAGGAGCCATCAAAGTTTGATTTTGGAATTTTGACTTGAGGCTTTTGCCGGCTACTGAGGTGGTTTTAACAAAAAAAAAAAAAAACGCCGGTTACATGGTAAACTTATCACTAAATATAAGCGGACCGCATAGTATATTAACACAAAAGAAAAAACCAAGAAAGAGTCCTTTTAATTGAAGGACTATCGGCTCATCGGGGCTAGCATTAAGGTGGTTGGGCACAGCCTTTACGCCTCCGGACAAACTACCACGGGCTCAAGCAGCCGGAAGCCGTCCCAAAGGAGAAGTCACCGCCAAATATCCCTCGCTTGAATAAGACACCAACCCCAGGGCAACGCCCGGAAGTCCAGGTAAATTAATATAACATTTAAATAAATAATAATAAATGTTGTATAGCAATATACAACAGACTCAAACACAATTTTTCAGTTTTCTTGGAATGAGTAATAAACTTGTGGGGAACGAGTCGTGGCACCGGCATGGGTGCGAGTTCTACTTTGTCCCACAACTTTTCGTTAACACTCCGATTGTTCCACTGCTAAACGACAGAACGATCTCCAAGGAAAGGTACAACGCACCGTGGTTGATGGTTAGTACGAGGGTTGCCTTTTATATTTCGGGATTAGAGAACAAAAACAAATATTGATCATCGAAAATTACTTTATTGTTTTTCAAAATATTCCCCATGAAGATCTATACACTTTTGGATGCATTTGAACCAATTGTCGAAGCACTTTTGCCACTCTGATTGAGGTATCTCCAACACATGCATTCTGAATGCAGCAACCGCTTCTTCAGGTATCGAAAAACGTTGACCTCTCAGTTTGTTTTTTACGTACGGGAATAAAAAGAAGTCATTCGGTGCCAAGTTAGGACTATACGGCGGATGACCCATCAAATCGATGTTTTGGGTGCTCAAAAATGCAGTTGTCGCAGTGTGAGAGTTCGCATTGTCGTGGTGAAGAGTGATCCGTCTTCGGCGGTTGGTTTTCCTGATTTCTTGGAAGACAACTGACAAACAAATGGTTGTGTACCACTCAGAATTGACTGTTCTGCGTTGTTCTAGTGGTACGGTTGCGACATGTCCAGTTTTTCCGAAAAAACAGGCGTCCATTTGCTTGGAAGTGTTTCGTGCGCGAACAATTTTTGTTGGATTTGGCTCATCTTGAAACACCCAGACAGTCGACTGCTGTTTACTTTCGGGCTCATACGCGTAAATCCATGATTCATCACCTGTCACGATGTCATAGCCGTATTTCGAAGCACCGCGACCGTATTTTTTGAGCATTTCTTTCGACCAATTGACACGAGCCTTTTTTTGGGCGATTGACAAATTGTGTGGGATCCAACGCGAACAAATTTTTTTGACAGTCAAATGTTTATGCAATATTGAATGTATGCTGGTCCCGCTAACGCCTAAGATTGTCTCAATCTCACGATAGGTCACATGCCGATCTTCCAATATCAGTTCGCGCACAGCATCAATGGTTTTCGGAACAACAACTGATTTTGGACGACCTTCACGAAATTCATCTTGGAGTGAACTACGACCACGATTGAATTCACCATCACATACCATCGATAAACACTGGTCCTTGATGGAGCTTCATCGCCAAAAATTGAATTAAGTTCATCCATGCACTGTTGCTGAGTTAATCCACGCCGAAAGTTGTAAAAAATAATCGCACGAAAATGTTGACGATTTAATTCCATTTTTGGGCCGAGATGAATCTTTTAAGTTACTGTAAACAACACAAATAGCGCTCGTATGTCAAAACGTTCTGAGTGCGTATAACCTCAAAAATGTCCAACTTTACGACAGAGCTGTCAATTGCCGGATTGCAACACTAGGGTTGCCAAATCCCGAAACATAAGAGGCAACCCTCGCAACTGGTTCTTACTTTATTGTTCAACACTCAACGACCTTATTGTTCAACAAAAATAAAACACTAATTTTGACTGTTAGAATTAACGTTTTATTTGGGGAAAGTTCGGAAAATTGTACGGCATGGACATTCAGCGTAACAATCACACTGGTAGAGGTTTTGTTTTTATCTTAATCGTTTAATTAACACAGGTTTACATCCATTCACTGGCAAAAAGAGTTCATTAGGTTTATTGGCGTATGGCGACACTAGTATTGTCATTCATTAATAGTTCTATGTTATACAGTTTTTACAAGTAAAGGAGAAATTAGCGCACTCGACTCCGCGAAGGGACATACTCAGGGGTGTACACTTTCGTGCACATCCAACAAGGGATGATAGACGGCTCGACCAATCAGTCCTGTGATTGGAATAAGACTCAGCGATATTAAATCGCTATCAAAAGAAATTCGGCCTGTGAGTGGCTCTCTTAAATTAAGGTACACATGTATGTGTGTGCATTGGTTCATTCATGGGAAGAAACCATGAGGACGAATCTAAAACAAAGAACGGGAAAGGGGATCGTGAAGATCTTTGTTTATGTGAGAAGGTTACTGGGAAACGGATCCAGGAATATGTTAGACAAAGCGACCGTGACGATCGTTGTCTACAATATGCATAGCAGCTGCATTGACAGCCGCAATGTATCATGAACATTGTGCGAATAGGTTTTAGCTTGTTTACAGGGAAACGGTGTTTATGGCATCGCTGGTACGGGTAGGTATTCAATTCATATTTGCCTTTGGCTATGCTGTAGGATTAATTGATGCCTTAAGACACAAGATGCGTATATTTGCTTTTGTCTTTTGGATATAGGTCGCCAGCCAATGTGTATGTAAGGAGATTTATTATACACACGGTGAGGCCTGGGAATATGCGACGCAATTATTATGATCCCTGTTATGATGGTTACATTGTATCTAAACCAAATCATTTTGTTCTCAGGAATTCATCTAGGGGGAAATGCACTTGGCGAAATTGGGATTTGTCTGGTTGGTTTTGGAATTCATGATAAGTTAGGAAAGAATTCTTATAGGGAATTTGTATGCGAAGAGATGTATGAAAGGTAAGGATTCTTTTACAGGGACTTTTAGATTATAAATTTGATCTATTTGATGCGTGAAGCATTTACAGGTGCTTAATGCCATTGCATTAGCAAAAACGTATGCAGATTGGGTTGTAGGGATGGGGGTTCTTCAGGTAAGTAGGCAGTGCGGTTTGGCGGAACCCCCACAAACTTTTATGACCAGTTTTGTGACAAAATATTGTAAACCGACAACTCAGGGAAAGCACTTTATTAGCTTAATTGCTTTTTTTTACAAGGAATGGTAATTCGTTTTTTGAAAAAACTCAAATTTCGACTGTGAAAAAGTATAAACTCAGGCTCTTTTTTCGATCTTAGGCTTAGTTGTAACGATTAGCTTGGTATAAATAAAGTTTTTAAAAAACAGTGCAGACATTGTGGAATTATAATAAACAAACTTTTGTTTTACGCAGTTAATTCTTTTAAATAGCCGAATGACGCGCAAAGACAAATTGACAATGAAATAAATCGCTCTCACGATGTAGTAAAGAATATGCTTCAAGCCGAAATTGAGAGTTACGGAAGAAATAAGCGATCTGGGAGACCAACAATTTCTTCGCCGACGGTAAAACGAGCTGTTCTATGTGGAATGTCTAAAACAGAAGCTTCTTCGTCTTAAACCGTTCGACGTTATAATTTGGACAGCGATTCTAGTCTCATTAGAAAATGGGCAATAGCTTCAAGAAAATTAAAGTATCGAAAGTGCTTGTGCAAACCACCACACAAACAGCGACATAAGGAAGAACGCATTAAATTCGCTGAAACACACATCCAACACAGTGACATGTGGTCTCTGGGAGGCCTCGACGGATTCAAGTACTATTGGCATGATCTCAGTTTTGCATCTCGCTACATAAACCCCTCACTCAACAACCAATTAATGCACACGTCCCTTAAATCGATTCTTCCCACATACAATTGTTGGCCATTTCGTACGATATTCATGATTCAATACTCTCATTTATGACGCATGCTCATTACCCAAGCTATACGCTATGATTAATTTAATATCCTCATAATTCATAATTCAATACTCTTATTAATTGCCCACTTATGACGCATGCTCATTACTCCAGCTAAACGCTATTAATTGATGTAAAACAACACTTATCATCATCATCATCATCAGCACTACAACCGGGAACCGGTCTTAGCCTTATTTAGCAAGTCCCGAGGCTTGTTAAATTTTCCATAATGATTTGTTTTTTCCGGGCAAGGTCGTTAGTCTTGCGCCAGAGGCTCACAACACTCACAATGTTCATATTGCAAGCGATTCAACTTCCCCTTCACAAGCAATGAACTGGCGCCTAATACCACACAGCGCATTGCCGCGTTATCAAATTGCACACCTGTGGCTTCACGCTCAACTCCAGACACCATGCTGGACATAAGACAGCGGCATTGTCCAACCGATGGAAGTGCCCGGTGAATCCCAGCCGACACCGCGACAAAATGATTGATAGTCGAACATAACGACAAAGCGTCGACCCGTTGAACGGAGCGAATGGCTCGAACGAGGGCTATCATATTTTAATTGGTTTAGTCAAATACAATTAACATTCGAGGGGTGCGAACGACCCGAGCGAGGGTAATCGTTTTATTAATTGAATTTAGTGCAATTAACATTTGAACAATACAAGCCGTTGTAAATGATAATTAAGAAAGGCGGATGCCTCATGCCGGGCGATCAGACTCAATATGGCTCATGCGTTCGGATTAAAGTCCAAGGGAAGGTACGTCGTTTGCATTTCTGCCCCCAGACTTGGGGGTATGTAAAGAGTGATCGCAAATAGTTTGATGGTAGAGTAAGTTAACAACCCGCAAGCGAGGTTGCTGGGAACACCTTAAATTAAATAAAGAATAAAGAATAAACACAAAGAAAGAAAAGTTGCTTACAGTTCCCAAGAAATCAAAGGAACCCAGATCAGAGAATGAAGCCGGGAGGGAAGGCAAATATCCCAACTCCTATCTACACAACACGAATAACAACAGCGTGGTTCCAAGGGCATGGAATGAAACTTTTACGGTCGTCAGCTTAAAGTACAGACACAAACTCCATTGACAACCTGTGGGGAATTCTGGCAAAGGCGGTTTACGACCAGGAAAAGACAAAAATTCGAAACGTGGAACAACTCAAAGAAAGAATTATAGAAGCATGGAATCATATGTTACATAATTAACATTGATAATTACCCCCCACCCGCGCTCGTTTCTATCTAATTGATTACCCAACATCTTTATCCCATAAAATACACAAATTTGTATTCCTCATATAAAAAGGACGGGAATGAGCGGATAGTAGTTGAAAGTTGGAGATTGTCTCGGGTGGTGCGAAATAAAAAAAAATATATTTATGTGTGGGGGAACCCTTGTGATTTTATTATTATTTCTTAAATAATAAGAATTCTTAAACATCTGCTAAACGTAAAATCATCTAATTGTTTTAATCAGCATGACGTTTTTTCGTGAGTGAATTAGCCAAAGGCGAAAAGACATAGATATTGGAACGAATATAAGAAAATTGAAGGACGACGTAGAAAACACTTCAATAATATAGACCTATTTCAATAATATCGAAGGGAGGTAAAAAAAGACATAAATCGCCACCACAACAGCCCCGTGGGTACCCGCCTTCAATTATTCATTTACATTTTTATTGTGTGCAGAAAATTTCTGCAACAAATATACCGGACAACACTTTAAACAATCTTCAATTTCCAGTCTACCGTGAAAATTGTTAACTATTATAAGAAATAACCGACAAATCATTCCATATTAAATAAATTATTATCAACAAAAAAATTAAAATATAAATGTCTTGAGTTTATACTTTTTCAAGGGTGAAATTTGGGTTTTTTTCAGAAAATTAATTACCATTCCTTGTAGAAAAGCAATTAAGCCATTGAAGTGTTTTCCCTGAGTTGATGTCGGTTGACAATATTTTGTCACAAAACTAGTCATAAGAGTTTATCACTCATTTCAATAAAACTGAAAATTTACGTTTGAGTCTATAATTTCTCACGGTACTGTATACATTTTCCAACATAATCTATTTTTACTGTTATGAGTTTTATTCAACATTTCTGCAATTTTCTTAATATCTAAAAAACACGTTTTGTCAAAGTCTTCAAAGTGCGTTTCTGTTCTGGAGATAACTTACTCGTTATCTTCCAAGGCAAGTTTTCATATTAGGGAACAGAAAAAATTCGCAGGAGGTCAGGTCGGGTATGGTGGGAGCGTCGGTGATTCACGGAGTCTGGGGCCGGTGCGTTATCGTGGTGTAGTAGCCGGTGTTTTCTTCAATTTGTTATCGTTATTCCTCTGCAAAACATTAACTTCTTTGAATTTTAAAACAATAATGGGCATTAGCTTTTCGGACGACCGGACTATCCTTGTCTTCTTCGGAACAGATTTGCCTGAAAAAAAATCCATTGTTTTAGCTGTTTCTTGGTCTCTGGCACATAATTATAATATATTCAGATTTCTATGACGATGACAATCTGATGCACAAACCTCTGTACTTATATAGTTACAAACACTGCCTCGAAATTGACAGTCGCGTCCGCTTCTTTTTGTCAACAATTACGGCATCCAACAGATTTTCATGTAAAATATTAACCTATCGAGTGGTAGGGGGAATCCTAACGCCCCGTCACCCGGAGAAATATCTGCCCAAATAAGTTATAGCCTCCATGATATGGTCGGGAAAAATCCTTGGTCAACGTGACTAATGGATCGTAAAAAGGTTGGTTTATGTGGTAAGTCAGTCCCAAGGTGAGATATCACCCCATAATGCTGTACATTCCGCTATATCTTCGAAGGAAAACTTCGAGTATGTTCCGGACGTTTGGCATGAAGGCATAATGGTACCTTCTGAGATAAAGAATTCCAGAGGTAAACTAGTTTCCCATTCGGGTATCCGGGGGACTGCCTCAGGCGGAAAATCATACAAATGTTTTGGTAAGAAACCGAACGAAACGACTTGTACTCATTTCGTTTTAAGGGTGCAGTATGCGTCTTTATTCGATCCGATTTGGTTTGCCAAAAGGAAGAAGCATTAAAACTCAATAACTTGAACGCCAATGGCAAGGACTGACAATAGTAACTTCGCTTCCTGCCCTTTTTCTTCATTGGTGCCGGGCAGCGGGACGTTAGTCACAATTTCAAAAGATAAAACTAATGTGTTCGCGAATATATTTTCCGCGAATTTAAACGTCGATGCCGGTCTTTTGAAGCCGCCTGTGATAGCGCCTGTACGGTTTTCGATGCGGGATGTGAGATTTCGCCCGCGTACTATTCAACGGATTCTACATGGACTGTACTGTAGGAAGGCAACCAGCCCGGACGGAATACTAGCAGTAGTCCTTAAGAATTGTGCTCTAGAACTGTTGCCGGTTCTTGCTAGACTTTTCTGCTTATCTGATGCACGAAAGACATTTCCTACCTGGTGGAGGGTAGTTCGCGTTCAGCCAATTTCAAAGAGGGGTGTTGTACCATACGAATGTTATCAACATATTACTTCTTCCTTTCTGGCTTCTTGTGGGCTTTTTCATCATTATGATATTATATTTCTATGAATTTATAAAACTGTGGGGGTTCTTTAAGGCTTGCTCCAAGAACCACCCATCGTCCTAACCCAACTCCCCTTTCCCGACCTACAATAAATTACCGATCAAAGCCTCATACCTGAAACATAAGCCCACGGCAAGATTACCATCTTGCCATGGCATCAAAACCATTGCATCAATTAAACCATCTCGGTTCATCTGTCATGAACCGATCGGTTACTACGGGCGACCACATGCCCATCAAACACAGGCCAATCCTCCCGAGTGTTCTTGTTCCAACCATCCGTTGGCCCAAAAGACACGCCATGGCAAATCGCTTGCTTATACAGCTGCAGCCGATTATACCTGATCGGTTGCATAAACGATAAACATCAAATTGGACGCGATCATAGTTTGTTTTTCCTTATCAATCTAGCAATGGTCACATCCCATGTTTTGTTCACTAATACAAAGCATAGCGCAACTCGTGCCTAATTGCCAAGAGCCGAATTCTTTGCTAGTGTAAATATTCACACTGGAATTCGACCCTTGACTCTCTATGGATGCAATGCACAATTGACGTGGATAAATACACAACCGTCATTGTGTAATCACCTTGATCACCAGATCAGGTCCCACGGTGTCGTTCTCCTAAACACCCCTCGTACCATTAGCTAAGGCAAACAAACGCGTGTCTTAGCGTTTGATCCCCGAAATAGCGTTTCTGTTGAATAATACTCAGAAACCTAATTCTGCATCAAAGACTCGCTAGTTTAAACATAGCAACCTTTTTCGGCCGTTATACGAGCGACCGTCTATTTGCACAGCTGACCTATTTGAATTCAAATATCGTTAGTCAGTTTTTGTTGTCGTTTTTCGACCGCAGCGGATATATGAAATACTGTTCTTCCCCATGTGCAGGCCCTCTCCCTGTTTGTGTGCATCTTGAATAGTGATATCCGCGCAAAACAACATCTAGAATCGTCACCAGAGTCAGATAGTAACCTTGGAACCGCGCACACGTCCCGGGGACGTTGCGCGAATAAAATTTCATCTTTCTAAGAGAAAAGTCGAGTCTCTACCGCTGTGGTGTTCGGTTTTTTTCCAATTCTAAAAATAATGGAGTCAGAATTCTACACTCGAGGAGGGTTGTTGAAAACCTTAAGTATTAAGTGTTACGCCATATAATGTCTTATACAGCTTGTAACTAGAGGAGCATTTGATCAACTTTTCTTCCGATAAAAGTGGTTTAGTTAAGTCGAAATATTTCGTGCCACTTGTAAGCTAATGTGTCGTTGTTGAAAATCGTCGCCACACGCGCAAGTAAATATAGTTACATCTGAAAACTAAATTGAAAGTTAGAACAATAAAAACAAACTAAATCGATGTCGCTGTGTAATACTTAAGGACAATACTCAATAAAGTTCAACAATTAAATACAATTAAATATCTGTGTGTTTCATTACTACCGGATACATCTGTGTGTTTCGCTTTTCTGTGTGTTTTCCTGGAGGATCAATTTAGTGCGCCCAATAGAGTGTAGGGCATTGTTCTAAATCTGCGTCCATGTCGACGCGCTAGCAAATACCCCTACAAAACCACTCTTTGTCACAATTTGGATATTATATTTCTATGAATTTAAGAAACGACAACCACCCGCGGGTTGCTAATTTACACTTCTCTTAAAGCATTTGCAGCCACTGTTTTTATAACCAAATTATGGACACAGAAGTGCAAACGATGCGTTTCATTCATTTTGGACCCTAAACGTATGACCCAATTGCCTGGCACGAGTCATCCGCAAGTTCTCAATCATCATTGCCACTTAGTTGCCTCAGTTATTAATTGACCTCTGCATTTGAGCGAACCAATTAAAGCACAATGGCCCCCATTCAAGCCATTTGTATTGTTCGGTCGATCTGCCCCTCGTTGCTATGTCTGGCTTTTCGCAGATTTCATCACTTTGATCGAAGCTCGGTTAAGTCGTTATTAATTGTTTTTGAAGGTGCCAGTAGTGTCATATGACTTGTGTGACACCTGGTCTCGGATATGAAGCAAAAAATGCATTCGTAATATGAGACCGTGTGACAATGCCCTATTGCCAGGTGCAGAGGTTGTCTTATGAGCATGGAGCAAAAAGAATGCATTTAGCGTGTAGCCTTGGGAAGCCAGAATGCGTCATACAATATTGTATGTTAATAGTTATGATTGGATTGCTTCGAGTGCAATATGAATACAGATTGACGATACGCGATAAGCGTGTAGCTTTGGGAAGCGAGTATGCGTCATAGGTGGGCGATTAATGAGTATCGCCACATGTGTGACATGGGCGTTAATCAACTTTGAGCTGACGATGATAGCATCGTGTGTGTTAATGAGTTATAGGGTTTATAGCGGGTTGCAACAGGAGGAAAAAGCAATAATTCGCTTCCATCTGTTTTCTTCCGCTAGTGTTGGGAAGTGAGGTACTAGTCACGAATGCAAAAGATAAAGCCTATGTGTTCGCAAATTTATTTTCTGTGTAATCAATACCCGATGGAGTCGCACACCGGTGCAATCTTCTATGTCACATGTTAAGTTTCATCTATGTGCTATTAAACACATTTTCAGTGGACTGGACTGTAACGAAGCCACCGACTGGGATGAAATAGTTTCTAAAAATGGGTTGTTTAGACTATCACAATAAAATTTGCGCATATCTTATGCACGAGGAGCTTCCCTAAATGTTCGAAGATCGCTCGAATTATGTCTAT
Source organism: Microdon myrmicae (assembly GCA_963931805.1). NCBI lineage: Eukaryota > Metazoa > Arthropoda > Insecta > Diptera > Syrphidae > Microdon > Microdon myrmicae. The sequence goes on from OZ007496.1 coordinate 71,538,936, forward strand.
TTTGTCTAATGTAAAATGTCAACAAAGCCGAGTTAATTAAATACTTCGGATACAACTGTCATCAGTAATACAGATTCCGTAGCAAACGGTCCACGGGAGACATGTGTAATTGACATCCGGACATCTGGAATTGAAGAACATGGTAACTTAAAGGAGGTTGCGTTGTATTTCTCCAAGGCTTTTGACTGTGTCTGGCACAAAGCGTTACTAAGCAACCTTCGTTCGTACGGATTTTCGCAACAACTGAATGAAATGCTTCCACGAGAATCGATAGATCCGGGTTGTTGTCTTCGGATCTCTATTCTATTAATTACGGGGTGCCTCACGGTTCTATTTTAGCTCCAACTTTGTTTTGCTTCATACGATCGTGAATTAAATATAAAAGATAAATTTACTTTTTTGCTTACCAACAAGTTGTGAGCTAGATAATCTTGTGCGTGTTTGTTGTTTAGGTTATGAAGAGTAGGGGAACCGGCTTGGCTAGTCGTTGCACTCGGCTTTGTAGTCAGTACAGCCATGAGAGAGCAAGAGGTGCATACGTCTGTTGCGGATTATTATAAAATGTTTAACCTCGTACATTTTTTCTTGATTGAAGGCACAGTTTGGTTATGATACATTGTCTCAGAATCGTGTGTGTACGTTGGCTAGAGAATGTAAAAGTGGGCGAGAACATATCGAAAACGAAAGTCATGATCGACGCCCAAGTTCTTGCAACGGTTTTTTTTTCGACTCAAAGGAAGTTTTAATGATTGATTTTCTTCACGAACAAAACCCGCTTATCGAAACAAAAGACAAGGTACGCCCATTCGAGATTTCATCCTTCTTCATGACAATCCCAGGTCTCACACCACGTTCTTGAGAAGGGATACATTTGGAAGAAATGGGCTGGTGTGTAACGTGCGGCCACAGGAAAAATCATCGACGCAGAATAAAGCGACCGGGTTGCATCTGGATCGGTTGTGTGCCGCATAATGCTTCGACACTGCCGTTATTGGTACACAATTTCTGTCGAGTGTAGTAGTTTTCCGTTCTTTACGATAGACTGCATTGATTCGGTTTTTCTTTTTTTCCTCCTATATGAATAAATACAAACTGTTTATTTTTGCTTGTTAAACTTGTTTCAGTTTCCCACGAAGGAACCTTTATAAGCATTGAAATTGATGTAAAGTTTCTGTTGGTGGTGTACATCGTACATTCGGTCTCTCTCGTGGCTGGGGATCACGATCAAGCTACCCTCGTCGCAGGCGTCGGGCTTGGTTCCTTGACAGGCTGCGTAAGGATCATCCGCATGAATTGTGCGTCGTTACCTGCAGTCAAGCTGTTAGGATTGCATGTCGTGGAAGGGTTGCATCCTGTATCGTGAGTATGTGTGTGTGCTTGTGTGTTGTATGTTCGCTTTCAGGGCGAGTTCTTGCTCTCGACTCGATCGGGAGTTTAGTTTGTGGTTTGGCATTTTCATGTAAAGAGGTGTGATTTAGTGATTCAATAAGAAAGCCATATTTTAATTAGGTACAGTTTATAACGTTTTTATAAATTTACATGTGAAGAGAGAGAGAAAGACTAATTTATGCATAATTGGAAGAACATTCGTCGAAATTAAGAATTGAACAGCTTCAAATACAATACGTACCATATCCTTTTGAAATTTACACAGAGTGAAAGCAGTGTGGTTTTGCAGTTATATTAGAGATTGTGTCGATCGCTGGTATGGGTGCCGTCATTTGTTTTCGTGGTTGCCTTGGAGTCTGCTTAGTTGGACGGCTTGAGATGGATTATTGGTGTGAATGAGATTGCGGAATTTTAGAGACATTTCGAAACGAGGCCGGCTAATTGTGTGTTCACCGTCATCACCATGATCTGCGTCTTCTGATGCATCATTACTAGCAGTTTTATCGACCTCCGGGCGAGGTCAACGTCTATCGAAACCCAGTCATTTCGGCACCCATTACGGACAATTTTGGAACGAAGACGTGCTCGTGCCCCATCGCGGCGACTATCACTCCGCTACCGGCGTGATCTCAGGTAAGGGAAAATATTATTCCAGTAGGGAATGAGGCATCAATCGTAAGGATTTTCGGCTCCTTGGTCTGATCGGCTAGTCAACCGTTCTCCAGGCTATGATCTCGTCCTCTTCGCCACCAGCCCCACCTTGTTGTGGACCACCCCCCTCGTCACTCGCCTCGTTCATCGAATCCTTTCGAACGAAATTCTATTCTATAGATCTATGAACATCGTCCCGATTACCCTGACATGTTGTGAAATCAGTTGCGGGACTGGCCCTGCTAGGTTGCGACATCGGTGGTATAACCTATGCAAAAGGTTGTGCCCCACCGGGTACCCTGTCAGGTTGCGAAACCAGTAACTCGACTAGCCCTGTCGGGGATTGAACACGGTAAGAAGACGTATGTGAATGGTACCTCGATCAGTTGCTGGCCAGCGCATTATGATCGTTGCAAAGTGCACCCCGACATCAGCTTCGAGGCAGCGACGTTGGAGCAAACTATCTTTTTCTAAAGTACAGTGGCCTCCGTCACCTATTTCCCCGGATATCCACCCACCTCTGGTACCTCATAACATCCGCCTCTCATTTTCAGACAGTTTCAGAACTCTCTCCTTCTGCGTGAGATCAATCACATATCAAACAGCTGGGAAACCCCTGCACTCCCTCCTTATAGCTAAGACTTGTCTCACTCTACTTTTTTTTTGTTCGCGCCCTTGAAGGAATCACTTGCAGAAAACAAAAACCAAAGGAATGAAGAAGTCGAGGACCACGTGCGCAATTGGGTAACAACTCTCTCTAAATCTTTCTACGAACAAGGGATATTAAAGCTTCCAAATCGGTGGCGAAAGTGCGTAGATCACACAGGTGACTATATTGAAAAATGTTGATAGTATAGTTAGTGTGTAAGATTATTCAACAAATGTATAAAAAGAAATTACCGTTTATTTTTGATTCACCCTCGTATTAATGATTCAATATAATCAAACAAAATATTCAGTTTTGCGGACGATAATATACTGACATCTCCATTTTTGAATAATCGGACGATTAAACGACATACCGACTGAGATGTAGCCAGATACTCTTTGAATCGGGGTCAGGATACAACTGCACAATGAGGACAGGTGGATTTCGTTGATTGGCGTGCAAAGAAGAGACAATATACAACATTGACAAGAAAATATGGATCGTCGGTTTCACAACTGATGATGAATGGCCAGGCTCTTGAATCTAGGGAAAGCATAAGACTGCTTGGCGTCGTGGACTGTGGGGATGTGTCGTGGCATGAACATTGTATCGAATATCGCCAGGCCCGGTTCTAAATTATTGAGTTATCTTTCTAGAGCCAACAAATATTTTACCTCGGCCCAACTTCTTCTCCTGTACAAATCTCAAATTAGACTCACACTCGAATAATATTCTCATGTTTGGAACTCTGCTCCTAACCACAGCCTCGGTTTACTTAATAGCATACGGAGAGTGGCGATCCCTTTAATAGAGAACGGAGTGCTGATATCTGGACTGCAGTCACTATTACATCAAAAGCGAGTCTACTACGTCTGTTTCACAGATATGATCTGGGGGAGTGTTCCTCGTAAATTCGTTGTATTATCCCACGAAACTCGGTTTATTTCCGCTTCACGAGAAAAACTAACAGATCTGACCATCTTGAGATTCATATCCCCTGGGCACGCGCAGCTTTGTACCAGAATTCGTGCCGGTATAGAAGGGAAAAACTACGAAACTCCCTTCCCATGGGAGTGTTTTCGATACGTTGAAACCCGCAACTTGCAATTCTATAATGGGATCAAACTCGGTCTTATAAAAACCGGACACGATTAGCACAGGCATCGTCTTATAAAATTGACTTCTTTTTCTTCTTTGAAATTGACACGATCGTCTTTATTGCCGGTTTAATGTTGACATTATTATATATTTGCAGACGGTTTACTAAAGAGTCTTAATTGACAATTTGATCTTGATTTTTAGTACTAGTATATTAAATCACACGAATGACGACTGTTTTTCTGACGGTTTATGGAGACTCGTTAGTTTCTTTAATATTATTAAGCGCGGCCGTCTTTACTGACATTATGACTTTAACTCTGTTTAATTACATTAAGATGACGTGACCGTCTTTCCTAACGATCACTCTGCTTTTCAACAAGTTTTCAATTCTCTGAAATTCAGCCAGGAAAAATATGGTAGCCACCCAGAAACGAATTAAAAAAAAAAAATGGAAGCAAAACTAAATGGGTTGGTATGGATTTTTAAGATCACAGTTAATTACTTTTATTGATTGTACCATATTTTTTGTAAAGGGTTTTTAATTTTAGAAAAGGGTTTGATACAACATGGTGTCATCGAAGATTCTTAGATAGGCTCCATACTTTTTTTCTAAGTATATAGGCTTGAGAAATTGAATATTTGGTTGTGCTGATCAAAAATTGGTCAACATTTGAGAATTCACATATTGTGTGTACCAGTGGGAACATCACATCTGTAGACAGTTTGTATTTAAAAGTAGATATTTTAGCGTGCAACGATATGAATAATTTTGAGAAGGGGATGAGAAGTGTTTTCTTCAAAGTTCCAATTTGAATACAAATTCATTAGATTAACAGCATCCAACAGTCATTTTAAATATTATACTACCTAAGGGGTTCGAGAGAAGATAATATTATCATAGTTTATACCTTTATCCTTGAATTGGGAAGGGCTTGGTAATAATATGAACTCCGTGTTTGTTTTGGCTAAGACTCCTTTTACCCAAGAAAAACATATCTTCGGAGGAATGAATCTATTTTGAAGACTATTTTTCAGATACTTATTGTATTATATTTCGTTTTTTAAATACAAAACGCACACACAAATGGATTTTAGGGATACTGTTAAAGACGGACGTTACCAAAAGAGAACAAACCAACGGCTCAGATTGAGGGAGAGGAATATCTATTGCCATAAAATTCTCCCAAATTAATTTACAAATAATTTCTCTTTATACATTTGGTAATACAAAGATCGGTAACAATATCAAACTTCTTTTTAAAGACAGTTTTTGACAAGCACCACGGAATGTTTCTTATTACTATAACTATTTTCAGTGTTGAATGTAGGGGGAGAAACATCATGCAAATATTATGGTAAATAACCGAATTTGAAGAAAATCGTAATCGCATAATCGGGTTCGTTCTCGAGGTCTGCCCACGCTCGACTGGTAACGGCATTTTGTAACATCAGGGGCATCGGTTTCACCAATACGAATATAAACGCCGTCCACCAATATTTGCAAACAGCGAAACCTGATATCCTTGCCCTGATTGAGACCCAAGTCGATTCGTCAACTGATTCGACATATCTTCGTTGCTCAGGATACTTACATTCGAGATTCCGTTTTAAGGGCGGAGTCTGCGCCTTCGCGGGGTCCGATCTGGATTGCCAGAGAATGGAGGCGTTAGAACCCAATAACATGGACATTATGTGGTTGAAAGTCGTGCTGAGGGGTTCTGTCAAATTTCTTTCTTGTCTCTACCACTCCCCGAATGAAGATCGACGGGTGACACTTTTCGAACATCTTTCACGTACCGTCGACTGGATACAGATCAATCAATGTGTACGATTCCGGCTGGTTGATCTACATTGCGCATTCCATCAAACGAAGTTCATCTGATAAACCTTGGTTTGATAGAAATACGAGCAGATTGCAGCGGCAAAAAATAGAGCTTTTAAATAATGGCGCTTTAATCTCACCGAGGTTAACAGAACGAATTTTGTTAGAATCAGAAACGCATGCAACCAGGCGATTAATACCGCGAAGAAGGGTTACAACGATAGAGTTAGCAATAAACTCCTCGGTCCCCGACTGGTTTGCAAGTGATATCAGCAGTAACTTCGCTTCCTCCTCTTTTTTTCCCGTTTGTGGCAGAAAGCGGGACGATAGTCACAATTTCAAAGGATAAAGCTAATGTGTTCGCGAATTTATTTTCCGCGAATTCAAAACTTGATTCCGGTCTTTTGGAGCCACCTGTGATCGCGCCGGTATGATCTTCGATGCGGGATGTCAGATTTCGCCCACGTACTATTCAACGCATTCTACGTGGACTTGACCGAAGGAATGCAACCGGCCCGAACCGAATACCAGCAATAGTCCTTAAGAACTGTGCTCCAGAACTATAGCTGGTTCTTGGCAGAATCTTTCGCATATCTTATGCATCAAGGACCTTTCCTATCTACTGGAAATACGCTCGAGTTCAGCCAATCTCAAAGAGGGGAATACATGTCTTCCACCAAATTACAGGCCGATAACATTATTGTCTCTGTTATCTAAGGTGATGGAAAAGGTCATCAACGCCAAGTTAATTAGGTATTTGGAGTGCAACGAACTTCTGTATGATCGTCAATACTCATAGAGTGACGGGCGGTCCGCAGGACACATTTTGACCCTTATAATCGACATATGGGGATCTGCGATTTAGCGGCATGGTGAGTCAAGACCGGTCGCATTGGATATCTCCAAGGATTTTGACCGCGTCTAGCACGGGGCATTGGTGAACAAACTTCGCTTATAAGGACATTCTCCGCAGCTTTGCGATCGGATGAAGAGTTGCCTCGAAAATCGATCTAGCCGGGTTGTTGTGGACGGGGAGTCTTTGGATCTTCGGATATGTATCCTGTTAATTTCGGGGTATCTCAAGGTTCTGCTTTGGCTTCAACCTTGTTTTTGCTTTACATACATGATTTGTTAGAGTCAACGGATAACAAAGTGTTCAGTTTTGTGGATAATAGTACGCTTGTTTTCTCTTTTTCGAATAATCAACGTCACACCAGCTGAGATGTAGCCAGATCGGCTGTCTGAATCGGGATCTGGATAAGGTCCTGTAGTGGGGGGGAGGTCAATCTCGTCGACTTCAATGCAATGAAAACACAGTATACAACATCCACAAAGAAAAGTGGATCATTGATTCCACAACTGATGATGACTGGCCAGGGTTTCGAATCTGGGGAAAGCTTGAAATTGCTCGGCGTCACGGTCTGTGGGAATGTATTGCGCCATAAACACGTATTGAACATCGCAAGGACCGCCTCAGGAAAACCCAACGCCAAGTTGAAGAGGAGGCAGGCCAGACCGTCCCCTTGTTGGAGTCCATTAAAGATGTTTATTGGTTTGGACAGCAATCCCACTATTTTTACTTGGTCATGGTCAACCTACCAAGTCGTATCAATTTGTTTGGAACACCGAACTCTCTCATGGCATTATATAGTTCTACCCTGGCTATGCTATCGTAGGCGGCTTTAAAGTCTATAAATAGATGATATAATGGAATCTTAAATTCCTAACATTTTTCGATCGCCTGCCTAAGGGTGAATATCTGATCAATTGCTGATTTGCCTGGGATGAAGCCACACTGATATTGACCAATGATGGCTTTAGTGTATGGGGCTATCCGGTTTTGAAGGATAGTGGAGAGTATCTTATAGGAGGTACTCAGGAATGTTATACCCCTGTAGTTGCTGGACAGTGTGATATCTCCCTTCTTATGTATGGGGCAAATTATACCACGACGCCAATCTTCCGGCATCTGCTCTTGCACCACGATCTCATGAATTACGTGATGTAAACCTGTCCCTCCTTGTTTGATCAGCTTAGCTGGTATGCCATCAGCTCCGGGGACTTTATTTGATTTGAGCTGTTGTTAGAGTCAACGGATAACAAATTGTTCAGTTTTGTGGATGATAGTATGCTTGTTTTCTTTTTTTCGAGTGATCGGCCGATTAGTACATCAACGTCACACCAGATGAGATGTAGCCAGATAAGCTGTCTGAATCGGGATCGGGATAAGGTCCTGCAGTGGGGCGTGGCTAATCTCGTCGACTTCAATGCAATGAAAACACAGTATACAACAATCACAAAGAAAAGTGGATCATCGATTCCACAGCTGATGATGAATGGACAGACTCTCGAATCTGGGGAAAACTTGAAATTGCTCGGCGTCACGCTCTGTGGGAATGTATTGTGCCATAAACACGTATTGAACATCGCAAGGACCGCTTCAGGAAAACTTAGCTATCTTTTTAGAGCCAAGAAATATTTTAGTCCGGCTCAACCTCATCTCCCAAATTAGACCCGCGCTCAAATACTGCTCCCATGTTTGCTGCAAAGTTTATTTGGTGGAATCTCGTGGCTCCGTGTCGACGCTATAGGTTCGCTTCTCCCGAGAGAAGTATATTAAAAAAAAAAATATATTTTTATTTGTTTTTTTATTATTATGTATTTTCTTCGAACGGAAATATAATTTTTTGAATACCACAGGACAGCGAGAGCTGCCGAATTTTAAATCACATGAGCTAATTTCCAAAAGATAACAAGAGAAAGAAAAGCACCCATCCGCGTTCTTTTATACGGGGACACAAATTTGCCCCCACCTTACCATTTATTGATTCACTGGAATTTGGTTTCGGCTCTGGCTGGCCTCAACCCATACCCAATGAATCGTCGGGAGCATAAGTATATAATGGCAATGTACTGGCGAATTTGCTGGCAAGGGTCAATATACTTGAAAATGTGTGTGAAAATTATTTTTGATCCTCGTTAGGGGAATTTTGTAACTCTTTGGGGTAAGAATTACGACAATTGTGAGATAGGGGATGGGCAGGGTAGAAAATGTTTGCATGCACATTTTCCGTTTGAGTTATGACTATTCATGATTGACTAGAGTATACACGATGGAAAGTTTGACCATGAAAATTGCTTTTGGAATAGGATTAAGTTTCCTTAGGGAAAATGAAAACGTGATATGGATAATAAAAATGTGCTATTAAAGTGTAGGACAATGTTATTTTTGGGTATGATATGCGTGTGGCATAAACACTCAAATTTGTGTATTGATTTAGATGGGATGAGGGCGTGGGAATAACCATTGTTAATTATGTAACAATATTTCATCTGGAAGACTAGACTTTGGACCAGCTTACTAGGTACTTCAACTTTTTCTTGTACAAAACGAGCGTCGTTCAATAAGTTCTTAGAACGTCTAAGAGATGGCGCTCGCAGTATCGAAAGTGGTTTATTTTCAGTGACTATCAATAGTCACTAAATATCTCTCTAGTAAGCATCATTACCCATTAGGCAGCTGCACGAAATATTGAGTGTGAACAAAATCTTGGCAAAATGGGTACTGCTTTTATTTACAGTGTGGACAATAAACTCCATTGTGTAGTCAACTCTGAGCCTGTTTTGAGCTTTTTCATCGGAGTCCTGACGAGTTTTTGGGAAATTTCGCTGCGTAAATGGTCGTTTATGAATTTGCCTTTACTGTATTTTGTGTTTATTTAATAACAATCGTTGCAGTTTCAAATTATTTCATTGAACATTAGTATAAACTCACCTATAAATATATAAGCTTATATTTTCTTTAATACAGAAGAAAATTCAAATTTATGTTATTTCAAATTCATCATCATCATCATCATCGGCATTACAACCGGGAGCCGGTCTTGGCCTTATTTAGCAAGTCCTGAGGCTTGTTAAATTTTCCATAATGATTTGTTTATTTTTTCCGGGCAAGGTCATTAGTCTTGCGCCAGAGGCACCCCGACGGGGAATCGAACACCGGTCTCCCAAATTCAAATTTATATTATTTCAAATTCGATTGTCTGTGAAGCTCAAAATCGATTGCCTTGAATTTTAATTTTTCACTCACCAGATAAACTTTGACGGCGCACATTTATATAGAAAACGAATGTCAGGATTTACTATAAAAATGTTAAGCAAGGTGTTTTCAATGTGCAATTTAAGCAAAAATGGAATTTGGCTAGAGCTTTACATATCCCTGTTTCCTTGATCGACATAAAACTGTAAACGCAGCATGGATACACTACTCCCCTCCAGCGACAAACGAAAGAATCAACAGTGGCAAGAAATGTAGAATTTTTGTCTGAAAATCTTTTTCTAAGGATTTATTGACCCATCCGCGTAAATTGTAGTATTCAAAATCACAATAAAGAGAGGCAGGGGTGAAATTTTAATAAGAACTTCAATTATATATATTTTCCAGATAAATCCAATAAAATGTTAAATATCAAAATTTAGAATTAAGAGTGCAACATTTTTAACCACCAAGTGGTATGTTCTTTCATAATTATGGTCCAACGATCTTTTTGTCTGTTTACCTAATGGCTCTTTTTTTTATAGAGACAACAATGTTAAACGATTTAGCTTATTGTTAAGTAGTTTCCTAGAAAATCCAGACAGCGCAGAGAGCTTTTACCCTCTTTGGAACCAAATGGTTTATGGATATTTTAACCACCACACAATCAGTCCAAAGCTCAATCCAAATATAAAAAGAAAAAGAGCCCGATAAAATAACAAACCAAATTAAACAAGCGCAATAAAGACGGTGAACGACGTTAAACTCTAAAATATAAAGGCAACACGTCGTGGTGAATCTCACGCTCGACGCCGGCTTAACTCATTTAGAAGTCGCGCTGACCGATCGCACAACTTACAGATACTAGATACTCTATTGCGGCATTCTCATTTGTCTGGCTTTTGTCCTCTCTCCTGCAATTCTCCGTCCTGCCGTGCACAGGTAAAACGTGTGCTGCTGGATGTTAAATCAACGGCTGTATAGTTACCAAGGTGCGTCGCTGCTAAAGCGCCTTCAGTTTCTTGAGAGCTGTTCGTAAGACAACTCGTTTCAGCTCATCTGGATTAAATACGGATTTGGTTTCTAGGTGATCTCTATCGTTGGTCGTGAATACGGCGTTCGTAATTATTTGGACGAGAAAAAAAGGTTCATTTGTATTTGTCATCGCAGGATAAACGCGAACCGCCAGTTCCGTGTGATTAGAAAGAAATCAAAATTAGTCAGGATGTTCTTGTGAATCTGTGTTGGCCTATGTGAAATTGAGATTACTGCAAATTAAAAAAGAATTGTTTTTTGATTGTAACCGAAATTTCAAAATTTTTCAATATGCATAAGTTACCGGTAGTGACTCTGTTGTTAGTCTGCGGAATAACTTCAATGGGATTTACGACGGCTAAAGGTAAGCAAACTAGACTTACATGTGAAGTGCAACAGTTTCCTTCGTTGCAACGATGACATAACCACCAGGCATATCCAACGGGTAGGGTAAAAGCGAAACAGTGTTTGCAATATCAATAGCTGTTCTTATAATTTGCACCTTCGTTAGAGAGTTTGTTGTGGTTTTTTTCCTTTCTTGTTATTGCTCAAGGCTGCTTTTTCTTTCTTTTTGTTGGCGTTTTTATCTTTGCGCGTTTTACCGCTTCATTTGTTCGTTGTTCTTGTCTTTGGATATAAGTATCTTTGTATAATGGACCAGTCTGCAGATTTTGTTGAGTTGCTCTATTGTGTCTGGCCATACAAAGTCAGGGTCCAGAGTTCCCACTGGCAGCGTATTGTACTTTGTTCAACATCATACGCTATTTTTGGATCTAAGGACATCGAGAAACAAGTTTAAAACTTCGTGTGGGAGCTAAACAACTTCCCTTTGTTGGAAAACAATGACTGACTCAGCGGCTACAGCGAATAATTTCCGAATTAATTGATCGAAACTTTCCAAAAGATGGAATTAGATTTCGTTGACCTTCAACGTGTTCTGTCAATCGTATTGTAGATCTAATTTATTTCCTGCAGTCTGTCAAAGAAACCGAAACCGGTTGTGGAATGTAAATTGCACCGAATTTATCGGTGATTGAAATTTGTGTCAGATGCTTGCGAAATTATGTGCATGGTTGGCGAATGGCCTTTTACAACTTCAGATTGTGGTGGCTACATTTGTCGCTAACGTATATAACCCCTGAAGGTAATGACTTTAGTCATTCTAGAAATCTGGTTAACTTTAAATGTGTATAAAGGGACATTAATTTTTAATGTGCATAAGTAATACATTTCAAAATTAAAAATTCTGTTGTGTTGTCTAAAATTGCAAAACATGAAGTCCTTGTTCTTTTTGAAGACTAGTTCCACTTCTGTCAGTTATTACGATAGTATAATTTTATATTCGAGCCTGGGTATTGTGTTACGGGGATAATATATGTCAGTTAGTATCCTTTCCTTCCAATCTAATTGGCAAACACCTATAATTTCCTCTTCTGTGGTGACTTTTGACTACATGTGACGTGTTTGGGGGTATTACAAAGTTAGTCATAAACCTATTAGGGTGAACACTAATACAAAACAGTCAACGTATCTGATCCCCTCCTTCATTGAATCATAAGCGCCAACTTTTATATTTTTTGTAAGGTAGCGGTCGACATTACGAACCTTACCGATACATATTTTAAGTGATAAGTTAAAACAACCGCTTACATCATATATGTATATAGTAGTCTTTCCGATATTGGAACGAGCAAGTCTTGTTATACAGAGTCAGCTTGTACTTTACTTTTATGCTAGTCATATGTGTTAAACGGATATTACTTTCCTCATGTTGTAATAAGACACACCTTAAATAGTACAATGAAGAAAGCAAGCTAAAGATTCAACGTATGGAAAGAAATTAGGTGAATTTTGCATGGCTTTCGAATCATTACTTGTTCCGAAACACCGCCTTAATCATCTAATACTCAACCAGAGTCTCAAATTTATTTTTAGTGGTGAATCCAAGGGTAGGGGCGCAATGTGTGACCGAAATATAGTCTCTTTTACGACTGGACAAGTTAAAAGATATTTAGCACAAGCTTATAGTTTTAATTTTGCGTAGATTATCTAAACGAGGGCTCTTCGATAGTATAGTGGTTAGTATACCCGCCTGTCACCCGGGAGACCGGGGTTCGATTCCCCGTCGGGGAGCCCCTGGCGCAAGACTAATGACCTTGCCCAGAAAAAATAAATCATTATGGAAAATTTAACAAGCCCCAGGACTTGCTAAATAAGGCCAAGACCGGTTCCCGGTTGTAGTGCCGACGATGATGATGATCTAAACGAGTATTCAAAAATAAAGACTTCAAAAACTAAATTGGCGCAGCTTTTATTTTTTAACATCGAACAAGTTCTCTTCCATTGATTTTTGAAGAAGCATGGTGATACTCACCTCCGTGAAACAGAACATATAACATTTTTGAAATATGTGTTCGTAAAGAATATAAAATTAATTGCGGCAGTTGGAGAAAAGAAGAATCTTGTCTATAGCGTTTTTCGATGTAGTGGAGAAGGTGAGTATGAGTGGATATATTAACTCAATGCTGGAGCTGTAGATACGTAGCTATGCTCTGGTATTGTTGTAAATTAACACCCTAAAATAGGAGCCATATCTATACACAAGAGGCGCATTTTAATAAAAATAAAAATAATCGAATGTAATAATAATAATAAAAATAGTTTATATTATAAAAATTTGATGGAATAATGTTTGCGGTGGCTGTAAATACCACCCACCAAAAACCTATTGTAAAAAGTATGTAAAAGTTACTGGTAGGCTGTTAGATATGCGATCTTACCGGAACGGTAACAACAGTATCCAATACACATAGCTCTGATGATTTCTTTTCGATTATCATTGGTGTTGAATTCTTCACTACGGTTGCCTAAACATCTGTTGGACTTGCTATTATGCGTTACCAAGCGAAAGTTGTACAGAAAAAGTACAAACGATGAGAAATCATTTTTGACATAAATTGAATTTATGTTTTTCAAATCTTCTGTGGGAAAACCACGACTGAGTTGGGAGGACAACAGAAGATGTGGTCTTGAGGAAATCGATAATGTGGCGGGAAAGTGGACAGAATAGGGAACGGTGGCGTAGTTCAGTTAGTCAGATCGTGGACTTTCAGGTTCCTACAGATCATAATTCCTAACAAACTATAACACAGACTTGGTGCTCTGAAATAGATAGTGTTATAGCGTTTGGAATGATAGTGAAGAACGTGTAATTCGAACTGACGCTATGACAGTAAGAATCACCAAAAATTGAACCAGTGCTACTGGCCAATTGTACGAATTCGATTTTTAAACTCAAGTATATTCAACTGATGTGAATTGTTATGTTTTCGCTATGGTACACGGCTATGATGCATTTTCTTATTCGATTTTCGTTCGGTGTTTGTCACTATTTGCTTGTGTACTGTGTGTGTATCTGTTAGAAACGCCACACTACTCCCTCCTCAGTAACTTTGTTACGATCAGCTTCGTGTGCGAACAACGGAGCGAACGAGAGAACGTCGGAGCAGGCGGGTGTGCCTGGGCTCTATGTGGAAGTCGTGATCGTGTCGTGAAGTTCTGTTTATTATGGCTGTGTGTACAGATCACGTCGGTGAGTCACCAATTATAGCGTTTGAAATGATAGTGAAGGACGTGTAATTCGAACTGACACTACGGCAGTTAGAATCACCAAAAATTGAGCCAATGCGTAACACATCAGGCTACTGGCCGATTTTTGGATTCGATTTTTAAACTCAAATAAATTCCACCGATGTGAATTGTTATGTTATCGCTATGGTATACGGCTCTGATGCATTTTCTTATTCGAGTTTCATTCGGTGTTCTTCACTGTTTGCTTATGTTTTGTGTGTGTATCTGTTAGAGACGCCACAGTGTTACCTTTGAAAAGCTGGAAATTGTATATTGAGTTCCGCTATTTTGTAGCCAAACGACAGTTGGACGTAAATAAACCGAATTTCTTGAATTGATCCTAAAAATCTCTAAAGAACAGTTCCGGCGTTAAATTTGTAGAAGGAAGAAGGATCCACTACGCATCCTCGATGTAAGTGTATGTTACAGTGATGTTAGTACAGCGTTGAGAAATATTCGGATTGCTCGCTATTGAGTGCTACCGACAAGGTCAAGGATATGCTTAGGAGCGAACTTTCAAACATGGGAATGGTATTTTAGCGCGGGTCTTATTTTGGGATTTGCAGAGGAAAAGAGTTGTGTTAGAATAAAATATATTTTAATTCTGAGAAAATAACTTAATTCTTTGAGGCTACCTTGGCGATATTCGACACATCTCCATTCGACTTCGAGCATATTTATCACATACTTTCATTAGGTTTTAAGCTCTGGCCGTTCATCATAAGCAATGGCACTGAAGATCCGTTTTTCTTTCTCTTACAAACGTATATTGTTTCTTCTTCACATTGAAGTCAATGAGAGTGACTTTTACCCAATGCGGATCATTTGCAGATCCCGATTTAAGGCGTCTACCTTTCTGCTTTTCAGCCGACACGACGTTGAAGCGTTAAATCGTTCAAAAATGAAGAATTCCGTTCTCTATCATCGGCAAAACAGAGTCAATAATATGAAGCACAAAAATAATTCAGACCCAAATAGAACCCTGAGGCATCCCGGAATGAAAAGCATAGAGATCCGAAAATACGCCGACTATAACAACCAGAATC
This sequence comes from Microdon myrmicae, assembly GCA_963931805.1. Taxonomy (NCBI): domain Eukaryota; kingdom Metazoa; phylum Arthropoda; class Insecta; order Diptera; family Syrphidae; genus Microdon; species Microdon myrmicae. The sequence goes on from OZ007496.1 coordinate 71,554,295, forward strand.
GATCGATTTCCGAGCAAACTCTTCATCAGGTTGCATAGTTGTCAGGGAAGTTCATATGAACGAAACTCACTAAGTAAGGCTCCGTGCCGGACGCGATCAAAAGCCCAATAGAATGCAATCGCTTGTGATCCATTATGTTATTCACTTGCAGATGCCCAGATATCACTGACTAAGAGTTATGATAACAAACCACCCCACAAAAGATCGTTTATTTCATAACATAAAATAATAATACTTCAAACATTCTAATTGCAATAATGCAACATATTTTTCTTACCACATTGTAGCACTGTGTTACATAATCTGAGTTAATCGATTCGGCTGAAGTTACGATTCACGTGGAACGTTGCAATGCACATACGACGACGCTGGAAGTGCAAGATCAGCATGTTGTCGATCACCAATGTGGCTCGAACGACCCGTGGGTTCACTCATCCGCCAACATTGAGTGGACCGATCGTGTTTCGCATTTTCGGTCATTTCCTTTTGTTTGTTCTCTTTTCTCTTTTTTTTATTGTATAGTATATATTTCTCATTTAAGCTACGTAAACTAGTTTAAGTCAGAAATTAAAATATGATATTAACGTACTTCGCTATTGAAATAGACTCTGAGGCGGCAAGGGCTCCTGTTAAACAAAAAAAAAATTATAATAATGATAATAAACAAATTTCTCCTGCTGAAAATCGCAGGAGATGAAACAGAATTATTATTGTGTTTTTAACTATTAAGCTTAAAAGGTGTCCCATGATTCTCATTCTGGAAAATTTGTTTTGGTAGTTATTTACGAGTGCTTTGCATTCTAAATAGTTAATCATCTTGATTGCTGATCTTTTTCATCCCCTTGGTCAACACGAACATTAAGGTTGGCCACTCTGTGGCAGACTTTTTTGCCCTTTTTATGGCGTTCGTTGAAATTCTGCGGCTGTTCAACAGAGGCAAGAGGGCTTCTATGCGTAAGATGTGCGAAAAGTCTGCTAAGGACTAGTGGTATTCTGCCCATCTGGGCTCCCTTCTTGGGCTCAAGTCTACGGAGAATACGTTGAACAGCACATGGGTCGTACGTATATATACATGTATATTTATATATGCGGTTTACAAATATTTACTTTATTAATTCATGTTAGCACTAACTATTACTTTGAGCTCACAATTAATCACAAACTGTCTTTTTATTTGAACATGTATCTGCCTACCAAGAGTGTCCTGCTCTGATTGACTGCGAATTATAAGACTAAACAAAATTCGGCCTGTCCTCATTGTCGCGATGTGACTGTGAACTTTTTTTTTTTCTTTTGGTTTCGGTAGGAAGGTGGAAATCTTCAAAAGATACCTCTGGACCGATCCAGAGGTATGCCAGATTTTTACCGACTAAAAGCACCTCCCACCAGGCACATATTCCCGCTGATTTCCGCGGAACTTTCTTATAGATATTTCATCGCGGGGCGGGACGGAAGTAACTCTTTGGACACAAAAAAGATGTCCAGAATTGAGTTATCTCGACTACCAACCGTAGGTGCGACTATTTCGAAGTTGAATGCATGAGAGTTTTCGGTGTACCATTGGTACAATTTTGTGCCATTTGGGCAAGAGACAGAGTTGTTCCAGTGAAGATGTCTGGAGTTAAAATCGCTGCCTATGATAACAGGTGTGTGCCCTGAAGATCTTATTAATTTGCCGATATCTTCGGGATTAATAGAGCAATTATTGATTTTGTGCGAGTGGATACGGAGTATATATTTAATCTACAATTATTAGCCAGATACAGTTGAGCACCGGCGGCCTTTATCGGCTCAAAATGTTGGAGGTCAATAGATTCCTGATGAAGTCCGTTATTTCCTAGTATACTGGTGCCACCCCCGTTGCTGGTTGGACAGCCAAAAAGGATTCGATCTCTTCGAATCTTGGAAAAATTCGGGAATACGAGACGGTGCCATGGATGCAACCCAGTTTCGGTTACAAGAACCACGTCCGCCCGGTTATACTTTATGAAGTCAGGGACTTTCGCTTTGATAGCGAAACAAGGGAGTTGAGATTTATAAGGATAACTTTAATTTTGGAATCCATGTTGGAGGGTATATCTTACACATGCCGTGAAAAGGAGTGCATCCCTCTCGCCCTCGGTTGTTAATTTTTCATATAGGGGTCGAATATACTCCATCAAGCGGGAGAGACTTTATAAGAGAGTGAATCAAATATAAACGGTAATTTGTTTTTATACATTTATTGAATAATGTTACACATTAACTATACTATAAACATTTTTCAATGTAGTCTCCTGCGTGATCTACACACTTTTGCCACCGATTTGGAAGGCTTAATATCCCTTGTTCGTAGAAAGATTTAGGGCGGTTTTTTTTTCCTCCAAATGATTCTTTCAAGGGTGCGAACAAAAAATAGTCACAGGGAGACAAGTCTGGGCTATTAGGAGGGTGTTCGAGGGCTTTGCAACCCATTTGTCTCAATGCATCCCTTCTCAAGAATGCGGTAGGATGACATGGGCAAACCTCCTCTTTTGTTTCGATATTCAGTTTTTGCCGACTGTTACAACAGACAGTTTTCATGCAATCACTTTTAATTAACTTTCGAACGGCATGGATCTTGTCATCTATTCGATTTGTCCTTGGGAGTCGATAATGACTTTTGTTTTCGATACGTTTTCGCCCACTTTTAAATTCTCTGGCACACGTACATATACACACGATTCTGAGACAGTATATCATCATCAAAGTGTGCCCTCGATCGAGAAAAACGTTCCGAGGGTTTAACGCTTTCATTTGTTAAGCATTGTATAATAACCCGTTGCGCAACAGACATATGTATCTTTTGCTCGCTCATGGCTGTACTGAGTACAAACCGCTAGCCAAGCCGGTTCCCCATCTCTCCATAAACCACAAAACAGCCACGCACAAGATTATCCAGCCCCCAACTTGTTGATAAGCAAGAAAGTAAAATTACCGTTTATATTTGAGTCATCGTCGTAGTTTCTCCAGCATCGGAGATTGCACTTTTGGAGGATTTTGTATCACCGCTTGGATTTGTGACGTTATGTTGGCCTGTACCGCGGTTATATGAATATGTTTTTGACGGAGAAGAGTTGGAAGAGTTTTCATTTTCTTTGTTAGTTGATAGTAGATAAAATGGACGAGGGGTCTCTTAAGAGCGCTCCTGAGAAGGCCCGTTGCGGTCGCCACCGTGCTTCCTCAGACCTTACATCTCAGACGCCAATCGAGACTGATCCTCGGATCCAAAAAAAAAAAAAAAAAAAAAAAATGGGTTGGCGAGAGGGCCGACTTTAGCGAGACAAGGACAGATGTGTCCTTCATCTTGTCTCTGACTTCTGGTCATCTTACGAAAACCAGAATCACCCACATCCGTGAGGATGTTAGGCTCGATTTCGCGATATCTGAAAAGAAAAGAAAAAAAGGCGGGTTATCCAAGCATAGTGTGGACAGTGTTAGTCCAGGTGTTCTCTAACTACTTCTATAGTGGGATGGCGGGAAAGAAATCATACAAGACCGGTAGGTCTTGGGTGTGGTAGTAAACGCACACCACGTCTTTGGCATGATCCTCGAATCTGTAATTGATCACCCTTATAAATGAAACCAAATCGAGATTTTGTATCTCGTAGAAATCGAATTCAAAGCAAATTCCCGATTTAGATACTTTGGCTGGAGCCAAGTGTTTGTTTTTTGAGATAAGAATTCGGTTAGGGCAATTCTTGGATACATGAGCGTGAGTATGGAAATTGAACATCTGGTTCAATTTACCATATGTTTGCTTTTGTTTGAGAATGATAGGATATTGATGTATATGGATGATAAACGAAGATTTCATTCGTTTACCAGGAATTTTGCTGGATTGGGATAATGTATTTCTGGATTAGTTGGATGATTATGGGGCTTGGATGTATGTGTGAGGGAAGGAGATGGTAGGGCTTTTCAGAGCACTATATTGGTGTAATTTAGCACATTTGAGAATTGAATCAATGTGCGACAAATGAACATTTGGTTTAATTTATCGTGGATTTGATTCAATACTTTGTATTATCGGAAATAGATTTGGTTTAGAGCTTGATTATTGTGCAAATATCATATATATGGGGATATTGATTATGGGTGTAGGATGCAAATATGTAAGGGGGATATGTACCACCGTCTTAGTTTAGTTTGGTGTGCTAACATCCCAGATCCTCATGACAACCACACCAATTGTTTGCAGCTTGTCTCAACGTTTAGGTGGTTTCGTCCTTCATCATGGGTTGGCCTGTTCCTAGGAGTTGAAGAAAAATGGTGATTACTCAAACACTCGATCGAGTCCTGGATTACTGTGAGCGACGTCGTGTTTTCCTATTTAATCTGTTTAACTGCTATAATCCAAGGATTGATGTTATTTATTCACTTTATTCTTTTAGACTTGATTGTAACAAGTATGTGTATGGGTTATGAACACAAAACACACAGAGCTATCCATGAAAACGACACCGAAGTTTCTGGTTCGGTTTTATAAAGTTACAAGCCAACACAAACTTTTTTTTTTTTTTTGGTTTCAGTAGGAAGGTGGAAATCTTCAAAAGATACCTCTAGACCGATCCAGAGGAATGCCAGATTTTACCACCTCCCACCAGGCGCATATTTCTTTATGTGTGTTTATGGTTTGTGTAAGTTATACCTACACAAACCATAAACACACACAAAGAAATATGCGCCCGGCGTTGTTTAAGTTATACCTTGCAAGGCTAATAACCTTATTTTATGGAAAATTTAACGAGGTTTAGACTTGTTAAATAAGGCCAAGACCGGATCCCGGTTGTATGCCGATGATGATGATGATGATACCTTGTAATTATCGTTTATTGAAATAAAATATTGAATGTTCCTCCATTTAACTAAAAAGAGAAGCACGACTTTTAGAGTACGACACCCCAAGCTGAGAGATATAGTAATACTGAATACATTGTGAGGGAATTGTGTCTTTGCATTCTAGAATAAAATTTTAGAGCGGAGATTTGTCACTTCTTATGGAAAATTTAACAAGAGTCCGGACTTGCTAAATAAGGCCAAGACCGGTTCCCGGTTGTAGTGCCGATGATGATGATGATGATGATCTGTCACTCCGAACGCAGCAACCAGCGGCGACTTGTTATCCACCGCAGGAACCCTATGAAATCACCTCTGGGGAAGGCAAGTCCACATTCAGTAGGGTCTAAAACAAATATTCACAGGTGGTCTCGGTTAACACATTACGAGGGTAACATGATGAAGGTTGCAGACCTTTGCCAAGCTGCGTGCTTCAAGTAATGGAATCATCGTTGAATTCAAAGATATTGTTTATTTCATTACCACAGGAAACAAGAACCAAGAAACAAAACAGATAAACGAATGAAAGTAAAGTCGCCGGCAACGTAATAATTCATGATATGGAAACAAACCATTGAAACATACAAAAACGAATGCTCCTTCGATGGTCGCTGGATTTTCTTCCGTAACCACAAAAATAAAGAAAATATGTTGGAGGCAATCTGCAGGGAGTTTTAACAGGTGGCTTTGTTAATAAACAAAATAGTCACAACTGGGGCATCACAAACCCTCAACTCTAATATCAAAGACCATTACATTCTCGTAGAGTTATTGCATGGTGGCATTAATGGGCCATATTTTTTCAGGATACTAAAGGTAATATTGTAACAGTGACAGTTACCGGTGACTGTTGTTAGGCCATGTTAGGAAACTTTCTTCTGCTTGAATTGGAGCAGTTATGCCTGCAGAACACATAGTTCCGACAAGATCGTACATAAGATCACACACGATTGGTGTTGTGATGCTAAGATTGCCAGAAAAATTTCCCGGTCGAAGAATATCAAAAAGTGGTGATATCGAGTAGCCTTCATGATTCCCTGATTCGACGTTTGCGATTTGTTTCTTTGGGGGTACTTGAAGGAGAAAGTACACACAAACTAACCAACCATAACCTTGATGCTTGAAAATAACAATCGAAATGAAATTTTCAGAGCGAATAATTTATCGATCTATGCTTATCAGCGAATTATTTATACATGAACACAGATATGGGGAACTGAGAGAATAGAAGAATACAAGAAGGTCATATAAGGAACTTTGTTTCTTACTGAATCATCCATCTTTCTAAATTCAATGGGTTTCTCCAGTTTCTTTAAAAGTTGTGCTTACTGAATGATCTAATGAATTGGTGGTTTTCCGGATTGGGTTACGTGGTAAAAGAACGTGGGAATTTGAAATATATTACACCTATCTCTGGTTGATATGGAAATTTGTTTTGAATAAACATATAGAAATTTCGAAGCGAACTTAGCACAAAGCCTTATAACAATACGATTTTGATATTCGTTTGAATAGCAATAAAAAAAAATAGGGAGAAAATCAGTATTGTAAAAGTTATGTGGTAGGTTAAACACCGGACATTCCAAGAAGGCAACAAACGATTGAAACCACTTTTCGCATAACAATTCTAATTATATGTCATGTCATAGGCATCATTTGATGGTCCTTGGATTTAGTTATAGAATGATAATTTCCACACATCATAGAATTAACACATTTTGTAACTGGTGTCCACCTTCCCCCCTTGGGTGACAAGTTCAGTTTGATAATCAAATAATTGTACGTGATTCGCATACACACTTCTTCACAATAACCCAAACACGGTGATGACTATCGCACCCACAGACATTCTGTTAAATAGCAAGACGAACTTATGTAATTTGGAATGTTATTGTTTGGGTTGAAAGTTGTTATGCATATAACATGTGGGTCATGGCGCGGAAACAAATCGTTATGGTCGTCTGGCCTACGTATTTTTGAATTACAGGTTTGCTTCAACAGCAAAGACTTGAATGTTATACATGTGTCACCACAAAGATTTATTTGAAATTTCACGTTAAATGATAATTGGTTTATACATATGGTAAGTGTTATAATCAGGTAATGGTTGCGAACTACATAAGCTTAACCGACAAGGTTGAGACAAAATGCGGACAATCTACACATTCTGTCAAAACTAATTTTTTTAATTGTGAAACAGAAAAGATCTGTGGGAAGGAAGTATAGTGCCAGACACGGGCACTAGATTCACTTCCATCACCATCGTCTATTACCTGATCCACCGAACACCAGAAAATATCCGTCCACAAGGAGGAAAAGCTAAACACACTAGAATGTTGGTGGTGGTTGCTTTTATTGTTTTCTTTTTTTTAAATGTTAATTTATTTTAATATTGCGACGTTGCACACTGATTAATTCATTTAATTAAAAAGATAGTCTTTCGTATACCGGTAGTTGTAAGATTTTAGAACAAAAAAATTATATTAACTGATACGACTCGATACGCGTTCGAATCGAACTCGACTTTTTGTTTCACACCGTACGGATGGCGGACAACCTGTCCTCTTTGATGGTTGTAATGTGACTCAACGATAACTTGCCCGTGCAGAGCTCACTCGCTAATCGTGGTCATGGTGGCATGTGTACATGGTTCTTTCATGGATGAGAACGAACCTAGAACAAAGAAAGGACATAAAGTGCATTCATGGGATACGTTTCGGTAAAGTAAATAAAACCGAACTCGTGGGATGCTAATGGGATCTTTGTTTGAAATGTGCTAATGGGTTTTAGCTAGGTTACTGGGAAATGGTGTTTATGGCATCACTAGTAAGGGTAGGTATTGAATTCCTATTTGCATTTGTTTATGCTGTAGGATTCCATTGATGCCAAGAGACGCGGAATGGGTATTTGCTTTGGTCCCTTGGGTGTAAGTCGCTAGCCAATGTGTATATAGGGAACATTGTTGTGCACATGGCGCGGCTGGGAAAATAGACGGCGCAATGTTTATGGTCCCTGCCATGACGGTTACATTATACGCAAACCGAATCATTTTGGTTTGGAATACCAGATAAGTAAAGCAAGAAATCTTACGGAAAATTGTATGGGAAGAGATGCATGAAAAGGTAAGTTTTCTCTACATGGACTTTAAGATTATCGATTTGATCTATATAATGCGTGAAGCATTTTCAGGTACTAATGCTATTGCATTAGCAGAAACTGATGTAGATTAGGTTGTAATAATGGGGGTTTTACGGTAAGTAGACAGTGGGATAGGTCGGAACCTATCGGAAATGTGCTCGCGTCCGCAGTGACGAAGTAGTGTGTCCGGGACGATGCAAATAGAGGCGCTGAAGGTGTCAACCTGTTGTTGGGGGTACCTGCCAACAGGTTGTACTTATCTAATAGGTCTAATCCCATTAGGATCTCACTGACATCGTATGACGAAGTGTCAGGAGGCGAAACCTATTGGGGCTCGCTGGAATCGTGCGCGAAGTGCCAGGAGATGGGACCTAATGTGACTCACTGACATCGTGTCAGTGGATAAGATTGATAAAACCGAGTCCAGAGTCGGAATCTTTCGTCCATATGTTTGTATGGCGAATTGTTTGCCGCTGGGACTGGTAAAGGGGGGCGGGCACTCAGTTGCGCGGCTCACCGATCGAGGGAGGACCCGCATATCGGCACCGGTGTCGACTACGGCGCTCGATATACGGCAGCTACGATCTCGACCGAACGGCAGGATGTAAGGACGTGCCGGCATGTCGCGCTTGGTTTAAGGTGGGCGACTTAACTTAGGGGGCTCCTGGCGGGTGGTTGATTGTGATTGAGGGCGTCCTCGGGAAATGGAAGTGCGCTCCGAAGGATGATGCACCTGGGATATGGGGCGACGTAGTGAGGCATGTATTGCCGTTGGTTGCCGCTTGAATTGAGCCGTGGTGGCTTGGGGGACGTCGTGAGTCCCTAGGAGGAAAGATCCTTACGAAGGGGTAAGGGAGGTAGAACCGGCGTCCTAACTAGTATTTGCTACGCGTAGTAGCTGTGGTTTAGTGAGGAGCCGGGATTTAGAGTGGTGGAGGGTGTCGCGCGGAGGCGGGCGGAGTTGCGAGAAGTCCGCGCTTGGCGGGCATGTGCGCCAATATTTGGAAAAGGGCCTAAAAAGGTGTGCACAGGCGAATTTTGCCTGTATTTAAGGAAGGCCCGAAAGGGGTTGAAATGTGTCGAGCCAGAGGTGAAATTTGACGTCCTCTTGATTGTGTGCTACGCGGAGTAGCTAAAGTGTGAAGAGGAGCCGGTGTGGGGTCAAGCGAGGTTGGTTGGAGTCGAGTGGATTGGATGTCGAGCAGAGTCGAGAAGAGTCGCAAGTAGTGGAGAGAAGTAGAAAGCGGAGTCGTGTGCGCGCTGCAAAGGGTTGGACTTAATCAAAACCCCGAATGGCCTTACAATCGTTTTTATATTAATAATTTTACAGGTTTTCGAAATAATTATTATTCGGTCATGCGTATTTTCGATCGTTTGCGATTGTATAATCATCATTATATAAAATTTTGCTTTAGGTTTTAACAATTTTTGTATTTATGTTTCTCTGTGTCTCTTTATATATTTTCCTGATCTAATTTTGTTTTGATTCCAACGGTTTCTTCTCTAAAAATATATTCCTTAAGGGAATTTGTTACATTTAGTTCATTTATTTGGGTTTAGTTTTAGTTTCTAGTTTTTAGGCTGATAAATTATCTACTCGCTGTTTATTTGTTTGCATTTATTTTGTTTTATGTTAATAAAAAGTAAAAATTATGTTTAAAACAGAGAAGAACATAATGCTGCGTAATTGGACTATAAAGTATTTATTCAATTTATTTATTTTAATGGAAATTTCTTATGTTGATGCGTTTTTTTTTTAACTTATTTATCGAACTTTATTGTTAAATCGCTTGCGTTTACATTGGAGTTATTATATATATATATATACTTTAAATTGTTGTCAAATTTAATTTTATGCATTGTATTTAAATGTTTGAATGGTTTAGTATGTTTAATATGCACAATATCAAATAGATAATAAAACAAAAGAGAAAACAGGGATATTTAATAGTTTAATTCTTTGTTATACTGTCAATGGGTGTAATAAGCATAAAAATGTGTAAGGCAAATATACTGCATGTTGCCTGAAACTGCCACTGTTATCCTATTACGTTAGAGTTTCCATGGATATCATTTTTGTTTTTTTGGATTTATGTGTATTTCATACTTTTGGCGACTTGCAGTAAGTGTTCAATTAGGATATGCCAGTAAACCTATTTTATACGAGGGTTGCCCTTTATGTTTCGGGATTTGGCAACCCTAGCGTTTTGACATACGAGCGCTATTTGTGTTGTTTACAGTAACTTAAAAGATTCATCTCGGCCCAAAAATGGAATTAAATCGTCAACATTTTCGTGCGATTATTTTTTACAACATTCGACGTGGATTAACTCAGCAACAGTGCACGGATGAACTTAATTCAATTTTTGGCGATGAAGCTCCATCAAGGACCAGTGTTTATCGATGGTATGGTGAATTCAATCGTGGTCGTAGTTCACTCCAAGATGAATTTCGTGAAGGTCGTCCAAAATCAGTTGTTGTTCCGGAAACCATTGATGCTGTGCGCGAACTGATATTGGAAGATCGTCATGTGACCTATCGTGAGATTGAGACAACCTTAGGCGTTAGCGGGACCAGCATACATTCAATATTGCATAAACATTTGACTGTCAAAAAAATTTGTTCGCGTTGGATCCCACACAATTTGTCAATCGCCCAAAAAAAGGCTCGTGTCAATTGGTCGAAAGAAATGCTGAAAAAATACGGTCGCGGTGCTTCGAAATACGTCTATGACATCGTGACAGGTGATGAATCGTGGATTTACGCGTATGAACCCGAAAGTAAACAGCAGTCGACTGTCTGGGTGTTTCGAGATGAGCCAAATCCAACAAAAATTGTTCGCGCACGAAGCACTTCCAAGCAAATGGTCGCCTGTTTTTTCGGAAAAACTGGACATGTCGCAACCGTACCACTAGAACAACGCAGAACAGTCAATTCTGAGTGGTACACAACCATTTGTTTGCCAGTTGTCTTCCAAGAAATCAGGAAAACCAACCGCCGAAGACGGATCACTCTTCACCACGATAATGCGAACTCTCACACATCGGCTGCGACAACTGCATTTTTGAGCACCCAAAACATCGATTTGATGGGTCATCCGCCGTATAGTCCTAACTTGGCACCGAATGACTTCTTTTTATTCCCGTACGTAAAAAACAAACTGAGAGGTCAACGTTTTTCGACACCTGAAGAAGCGGTTGCTGCATTCAGAATGCATGTATTAGAGATACCTCAATCAGAGTGGCAAAAGTGCTTCGACAATTGGTTCAAACGCATGCAAAAGTGTATAGATCTTCATGGGGAATATTTTGAAAAACAATAAAGTAATTTTCGATTTGTTCTCTAATCCCGAAATATAAAAGGCAACCCTCGTAATGTATTTTATACTCGTATGTTTCGAATAAAACCATCTCGCTTCATTTGATTTTGTGAGTGCACGTGTACATATTTCTGTATTTAAACGGGAAAACAAAAAATAAAAAGATAAATAAGGTAAGTCTCAGGATACAAACAATTTAAAAAAATCACAATGCCCATAAAATATTACGAATCTATGCTGGTTATCTCAATGTTATTTAGGCAAATTCAACACGACTCTGAAGGAGTTTACACATATTCATTTTCATTTTTCTTTGTAATAATTTATTTGCTCTACTTTAAGTATTAGGAACAATGTCTTTGAATAGCTATTTGATTGTTTTCGACACTGCGTTCATTAAAAACAAAATATAACAAATATGTACTAGAAAAAGGAGGAAACTACTAATAGCTTACATTCTTAGTGCGGTCTTGATGAGGCTGCTGATTCAGGTGATGTTGTTGATGGCTGCCCCTGGTCGATGATGTTTCAGTCGCTGGTGTGTGTTGGTTACGGTTGGCGTAATTTGTTGGGTTTGTTGCACCCTTCAATTGTCTTTGGAAAATATTTTACTTTTTTTTAACACAATTTCCACCAAGGTCACCAGCACTGCGTTTCCGGAAGCACTCGATCCCGGAAGATTGTCACTGTTCTGACTCCATTAGTAGGTTGCGAGTTCGCTTTTTTTTATATATCATAAAAAAAACCGTCGCACGTCACCAATGCGGGGAGAAACTGAACGGAGTGCCCGTGTATTGGCACAATACTTCCTCCCCACAGATCTAAAAAATGTTTTTTTTAACAGCTTTGTTTGAAATGCCACAAAGAACAAATTTATTCAATGTATTCTCTGCTTGATTGAATCACCAAATCGCCACCTGTATTCTTGATCTGAAGCATAGGAGGCGCGATTGAATGTACCTTCTGTCAAAAGCCTATCCGGAATTTCAGGTAAAAATTCCTGCTTAAGCCTAATTTCTTTTGCCACTGGTTGGCATCACTGTGAAACACAGTGACGGTAAGTTCGAGCGCTATATATCAATTAGTTTGTATACAGCTGCTGATTTTGTTAGTTCACCTCTAGTATGTTGTTCGGTTTTTATAATGGATAATTTGGTTGAGCAAGGAGTTTGCGTTAAATTTTGTATTTCCAACGGAACTTCTTGTGAGGAATCGTTGAAAAAGTTGATTAAAACCGATGGCGACTCAATGCTATAGCATACACAAACGTATGAATGATACAAAATATTCAAAACTGGTCGTCAAGATGTTAATGATTTGCTTCGCGCAAGCGTTCCAAAAACGGCTTTGACTGATAAAAACATTGCTAAAGTGAAGGAATTGGTGGTTGAAAATCGTCGTTATAGCTATGGAGAGCTAGCACAAGAGCTAAACATTACATGCGAATCAGTTCGTAAGTTTTTGGTCGATATTTTGGAGATGAGACGCATCGTAGGAAGGCTTTGTTCCAAAAGAGCTGAATTTTTCACTGTAAGGACATCGAAAATCGATTGCTGAAGACATGCTTCCTCGAGTCACCAGTGACTCTACGTACATGCAACGTGACATAATAGGCGACGAGATATTGCTCTACCAGTATGACATGCAAACAAGTTAACATCCGAATGACGAGCCGACACCGAAAAAATCACGACAAAGTCGATCAAAAATCATGCTCACTGTTTTCTTCGATTATCGTGGTGTGGTGCACTATGAATTCTTTCCCCAAGATCAAACAGTGAATGCGGAATACTACTTCGGAGTTATGAAGCATTTGCAAGAGAGTGTTCGTCTAAAGCAGCCGAAATTGTGGAAAGATATATCTTGGGTTTTGCACCACTTTAATGCACCAACTCGGCCCCCTGTGATTTTCTCCTTTTTCCCAAACTCCAATTGGCACTTCGAAGAACACGTTTCGAGTCGATTGAAGCCATAAAATTGAAATCCAAAAAGGAGTTAAAATCGATACCGGCCTATAAAATGTGTATGGATGATTGGATTAATCGTTGGCATGAGTGTATTGCCTCGAAACGGGTCTGCTTTGAAGGCGATAAAATAAATTGTGATGGTTAATTAAAATTTGTTATTTGATTGAGAAAGTCCAGGTAGATATTAGACATAATGTATCATGGTCAATATCGGTGACTGTTGCTTCAATAGGGGCTTTCAATGATGTGGCGTTTGGTAATTTGGGATTGTTCATAACCTTTTCATCCTTTTTTATTAACATAGAAGTCTTAAAGATTTTAGTACATTCGCGCTATCGGTCTTTTTTTAATTTGGTCTGAAAAAAACATGATTGGGAATGGTTCCCTACACCAGAGTGTTTTCTGTTCCACAGGAAACAGCGGTGTTCTGGGTCCAGGTAATCTAATAAAAAAAAAACGAACTGCATTTATTTGAAGACATTTAAACGGGGCATAGATAGTTAGTTCGTTTTTTTTAAAACGTTTGAATATATTTATTTAAAAATGGTCGCATAATGTTTATTATCATTTGAAGGGGAGCTACTTATTTTCTTATACAAAAATATTAATAATTACTGTTGGGGGGTGCGACCGTTGTGTTGAGGTTGCGTTCAGAGAGTGACTATAGCGGTGCGCCCGAAAGAATTAAGCGTCCAGAGGATGACGATAGCGGTGCGCCCAGAAGAATGATAGCGTCCATAGGATGACGATAGCGGTGTGCCCGTAAGGAGGAAGCGTCCAGAGGATGACAATAGCTGTGCGTCCAGAAAAGTGATGCGTCCAGAGGATGACGGTAGCGGTGCGCCCAGTACGACGTGGTGATGGCGCAGCGAACCATCGTCCCTGGCGAGCTCGAGATGGTCAATGAACCGAAAACCGTTGAGAAGATTTAATTGTGACGCTTAAGTGGCGTACCTTTTTTCGCTGACGCGTAGTCAGCTGGCGGCTGTCAGTTGTCAAATGGCAAGCAGACGTGAACGTATTAGATTTCTCTAGTACATTCATTTCTGAATCCGCAACATTCCGGCCGCCTTCATCCTGGTCAAAGGGAGAGGGCCCCGAGGTTGTGCCTGCTGCCAGTGATGTGATCTGCTGGGATTCTCGGAAGGATGATGGCTTGGGGGGATGAGAACGTTTCCATGAGGTGGATGGGAACTTAAGGGAGGAGGTCGCCCCCCACGAAGAGCGCCGCAGGTTTTGGGTTTTAAGGGGTCGCAGATGGTCCGAGGAGGGATGGTTTTTCGCCGGATGATGATTAGTTACCGAGGAACACCGCCCACCAAGCGGCGGATTGCACGCCCCAACCCTTTTTATTGTGACTGCCTGTAAAGTTGACTGGGATCCTCTTCAGTTACTGCCTGTAATTGGTCCAAACCGAGAGATTTTCGCCCACGCGATCGAGGTATATCTTCAAGGGTCTCATAGTCAGTCGAAAAGGTCTGAAACCACTTTTGAGCTGTCCGTCCACTAACAGTACCCTCTCTGAAAGCTTCACTTATTTTTCTTGTTGCTCCCCATCTTTGCACCTAATTTGAACTAGTACAGTAAATAAGCCCTAAAAATAATAATTTAACTACGATTTTCTGGGCGGTCACTGTCAACCTGTTCTCTACGATTCTCTGATGCAACGTGCATTCGCATAAGCTTTCAAAAAGCCTTAATACTTGGATTTTTATTGGTGGATAAAATTACTATAGCATGAAAAGTAACGTCCGTTTTAAAAACCGTACGAACTTCCTTGTTTACCTAATACTTTACAGGTCGCAGAACAAAGACGTTCTTTTACCAGCCGGCGATATGCGTGCAAAATTCAGTCCACAAGCAAGTCGTCCACGTCATTCTGCATTTAATGGAACCTCTAGAGCTCTTAGCTAAGAATCAGACCTAAGCATTGGGCTAATGAGAATTCGACCACAAATCATGTAAGCCAAAGAATTCGGCCCGCAAAGATAATAGTAAAGTATAAGGCGTTTGATTACCAGCGACATTCTTGTTTACACTTGTGGCGGTTCTGCCAAACCCCACTAACTACTTACCTAAAGAACCCCCATCCCTACAACCCAGTCTGTATAAGCTTTCTCTAATACAATCGCATTACCACCTTAAATGCTACACGCATTAAAGCAATCAAATTTGTGTAACCTGAAAGTCCCTGGAAAAGAAAACATACCTTTCATGCATCTCTTCGCATACAATTCCTGTAAGATTTCTTTTTTACCTTATCAGGAATCTCAAACCAACTCGGCACCTTCAGTGCCAGGCAAATCCCCCTAGACGAATTCCTGAAAACAAGATGATTTGGTTTACATATAATGTAACCATCATAACAGGGACCATACACATTGCATTGTCTAATTCCCGTCCTCACCAAGTGTATCATAAATCACCACATATACACACTGGCTGGCGACCACTTTAACCAATGATAAATGGTCCAACGCAGCTGCACGTAATTAGCACCATAGACTTTGAGACTAATTCCCTGTAAATAGGCTAGAACCAATTAGCACCATGTGCATGGGCATTGCGGCTATCGTTACAGCTGCAATGTATAGCTTAAACAACGATCTTCTCGATCCCTTTGTCCTTGCCGCCTATTGTACCTACAATGCATAGGTTAAGCAATGATCTATATGATTCCCTTGTTTTTCGATTTTTCAGCTTCATTCCCATGGCATTGTGTATGAAAAAAACCAATGTGATCTTCACTCACACATACACATACATTGCTAAGTCTTTCTTCCTTGTTTCCACCACAGAGAAACACTTTCTTTCTTGGGTAAACTCACCCCAAAACGATTAAATATCGTTAAGTCGTAATATAATCATCAAGGCGGACGGTCGTTCCGCCATCCACCGTATCGGCGCCGGTACGGTGTGAATCGAAAAGTTTAGTTCGAGTCGAGCGCGTTTGAAATAAAAGAAATTATTTTTCTTGTGCCGCCATCAGTGTAATAGATCTAAAACACTAAGTACATTAACCTAAATAAAACCGATAATCAACTAAGTCAATGTGTTTTAATTTCTATCCGTGGACAGTGTTTTCCTCATTCTTACTTGACTGTTCCTGTGAGTGTTTATTTTACTTGTTGTTTTGGTGACATTTTCGGCTGAAGGATCGATGGCGTCTCATTGTTCTGCATTCGTTCGGCCCGGGGATGAAAACAGTTTTCTTTTGAAATATCGGCCAATCTTTTTATAGTTATGATGGAGGAAGAAGGGAATCAGCGCCGTACGCCGGCCTAACATACTTCTTCCCCACACACTCCTCTAGCTTAAAACTAAAATATAGCCTCCTTGGGAGATATATGTGCGGTTCTTATGCAGCCTTGACAGATGCTCCAAAACATTCGCTTCATTTTCGTTCACAAATACTAAGTGAATGCGTCAAGCTCGTCCAAAATATTGTTGTGCCATGGTATCACTAAAACGTATTTATTTTTAATATTTCAATAGAACGACCTTTACAACTACTTCACATTATATGAAATATACGAATAAAACATCTTCAAATATTGTCTACAATTAAATAACAGAGTTGTCTATAATTATGATTAGACTTTTATGATTAGAATTTTGTATATAGACGTACCTAGATTTATGATTACAATAGGTGGATAAGAATCATGCGAATTGCATACAGGGTGGCCCAACTTAGACGAGCGTATTGGATAAGAGTGCAACTTCGATATTTTTTGCCGGACAACAGCCATAGAGCACTTTTTTGGAATTTCAGCCTTATCAGTTTTTTGTTGTGAGTAGTACACGCCAATCGGATGTTATAGCAAGAGCAAGAGATGATCAAGAGGTATCGAGGAGTTCACCCACTCAAAGGGATTAATTAAGGCAGCTCACGGAAGCACGCGAAAATTCCATCCCAACCACTCAGAGAAACCAAGACCTCGTGCACCCAACCAAAAAACGCAACGACGCTGATAAGTCGGGTCGGAAGTCGACCGCTCCAATGGACGTCACCTCAATCAAGGCACCAGGTGGCCAAGCTCCTGTCCAAGACCAGCATCATCAAGACCAACTTGCTCAACGGTTTCATGTACACTTGTATCAGCTGGGAAAACCGTGTAAGATGAGTCCCACACGAACAGACTTATGCCAACCGATTCTACCAATTCAATATTTGCGCTTCTTTGCTCACCCGTAACAAGAAGTGTCCAATTTTGGAACGGATTTTAATCTGTGGCAACTCTAACAGATACACACAATTCACAAGCAAAAATAGTGAAGAACACCGAACGAAAAATCGAATAAGAAAAATACATCAGAACCGTATACCAAGCGATAAATAAAAAAAATAATTCACATCAGTGGAGTATAGCCCTTATGTCAATGACCGGGTACCCGGGTACCCATTTCGATTTTTTAAAATGTCAATTTGAAAGTAAAAAAAAAATTGTTTTTCATTGAAATTTCGTAATTATCATTCAGAAACGTTTGAATGGAGATGATCTAAGACATGGGACCGAAATTCGTCTACTAGGCCGAGCAATCGTGAAATTGCGACGAAATGATTACTGTCGGTAAAGTTGGTCATTGACATAAGGGATAGTCGAGTTTGGAAATCAAATTCTAAACACGGTCAGTAGCCTGATGTGTAACGCTTAGGTAAAAATTTTTTCGTGATTCGAGCTGTCATAGCGTCAGTTCGAATCACACGATCTTCTTCACTATTATTTCAAACGCTATAAACCTGTGACGGAAAGTGGGCTTGTTACATGTATAGCTGGAGTGAACAGGTTTTTAAGCATTGTCACATATCACTCCGATAGAGTCTAGTCCCTTTGTGAACAAAGAGATCGGAAGATTTGCGAGCTGGCTGGCACACGCTCTCCACGTCTTCCTCAGTTTTTGACGATCTAAGGCGTTCTGTTCGGCGCAAGGCTAATAACCTTGCCCGTAAAAATAAATTATTATGGAAAATTTAACAAGTCTCGAAACTTGCTAAATAAGGCCAAGACCGGATCCCGGTTGTAGTGCCAATGATGATGATGATGAAGTCGTTTCTGTACAACATTTTCATCGCGCAATAGCAGCACCATAAAAATGTTTCCAAAAATTTAGGTACCCATAACGAACGTTCTGCTCTCATGAAACACTTCTTAACGATTGTATTCCTAATGTCTAAGCTATCTATCGGTACATGGCACAAGCATTTCATAACGATTACATTCTTACATGGGGCGAAAGCAATTACAAATTACTTTTGGGACACCCTGTACATTATGAATTGTTCCTCCAACTAAATAGATATCTAGCTGGGTTTGATTAAAATCACGGCCATTCCGTACTTCACATAACACATTAAGTCAAATTTTGTTTAACTTTGAATAATTAAAAGTCTACAAGTCAATTAAACAAATTTACAGCCATAAAAAGAGATTTGATTTCATTAAATGTCTAAAGGATAGTGACGGCTTACCTCTGCTTTAATCAAATAGCAGTGAATTAAAAATTAAAAATCACTTTTCGGTTAATTCAACTAGAGCAATACATCCAGAAACCTATCAAATAACAAACTATAAAGGCTTTTCTAGTTAGAAAACAATAAAAAAGTTAAACTTCAGGTATTAAATTTACACAACGTTTAGAGAAGAGCACCTTGTTATCTGCAGTCGTCAGGAATGAGTATGTATTTAGTGATTCCCAGAACACATAGGTCCTTGACCCCTTAACTATATATATACCATAAAAACCCACGGGTGTGAATGAAAAAATGGCTCGTCTTTGTTTTTCATTTGGACTGTTTGCATTTGTAAAATAAAGTTCCATTTGATTGCCCCCCTAGGAAACGAATCTCATAGAAAGCTCTCCGTTTAGTATGAAAGGTTGCTTTATGCGGGGCTCCATGCTTGAAAGATATCTTTAGTAGGCTATAAAAGAACAGTTTGTCACCTACTTGAATATTCAAATGTGCACCGAGACTAACCAAATTGTGATTCAAATTTGCATACCTTCAGCCACTTAAACACCAATGATGATTTGCGCCACAGTAAGTGGAGTCAAGGCGTTTGCTGTACGGAAATTGCGAGGACCCAGATCATTGATTGCGTCACTCTACTATAAACGAGAGGCAAAATGTCAGAATGTTTATATCGCACAGACTAATAGTTCTAAATGAACCAGGTGTTGGCCATGACACTTTTTCCCCCATAAGCTTCTAGCACATCTAATAATTATTACCCAGGTGTACAGAGAAAACATAGATTTGGTATGGGCTATAGGTCATAAGCTCAAAAGCTTGTAGGTAAGGTGTTCTTGATGTGGTTAATGTCAGTGGCCGACTGTCTAAATTTAGAATTTTTTACACTCATGGAAAACATGTTTTTGTTTTTAATATACGATTTCCATATTAAGCTTTTGGTTGAAATTAATTAATCAATGTTTCTGCTTAGTTGTTTACCTTGCTTATCCACCCAAACGCTGTTTCATTGAAATTCTGTGGATTGAATAACTAAGCATCTGTTCGTTCTATTCATTTCGCCACGACTGACAAGTGTTTCGCATAATTTGAGTCATATATTTCTTTTTGACTGTTTTTTCATGGGAATTTGCGGCTTTGTTCAGTTGGATATACCGGATACGCCCTTAGCATACTAAAACTAAGAAACCGAAATTATAATGGCATAGGTTCCCACCCAGTCACTGTTAAGATACCGTCGGTAAGCGTATAGGAATACCACTGATTAAGATCATTAGTTTATGGAGGCACTTCCATTTTCTGCATAAAACTTTAGTTTCATCAGCGGCGTTAATTAAGTTGTTTCCCTTTAGGACATCGAGAGGATTGAACCTCTTCGTAATGTCGGCGAAACAAGCCTCCCTTTGGGGAATTAAATCATTCGATGGCAGGCTTCTAGTGGAAAGTTTGAATGCTTAGAGAATATGATGTACATGATGAAGCTTGGAACTGTTGCAGCAGGTTTATTTGATACAGTCCGCATACTTATTCTATTTAATCCTATAAATATTTGGGTTATTTTGAATGCCCGAACACAAAACCGATCATTGGCCGTGACAACAACATCTACCTATTAGAAAGTATGTCATCATGTGGTACTAGTGGCCTTGAAGTAAATATATGACGGTCGACTGAACAAAATTTAAAAATTATAACAAATCACTTAATTTAACTTGTTAATAAGCCAATGCATTAGACCTCTATCTTATCTCCCGTCCTATTAAATAAAACGTGGGGATCTCCTCGCACTTGAACTTGTCAGACCGGTGGATTGTGTCACCTAAATCGTCAAGTTAACCAAAGAGTTGGGATTCGAACAGTATGGCTAAGAAAATTAACTGGACTGGTCTGACCGGCCTTTTTAAAAATTTAAATTGGTCATTTTCCTTCTACATAATGGCTCTAACGCAACGGCAAATGTAATAATGGAGATAATTCAAGCTTTAACGAGGTACTTAATTCCATGGAATGAAGAGCAAAATACCACAAACTGAACACATGAATCGATTCCAAATGTAAGGAAGGTGTTGAGGCAAAGTGTTACATTTCAAGTTGAATTAATTAAAACACCCATGGGGCAATTGGCGGGCATTTGAAAAGGTCTAGGAATGATTACAGTGTCCATATTCAATCCGCAAAGCTTTTCATAATTGGAAGGTAAGACGAAATATGTTGCATTGCCCCACAGGTATTAGGAATTTCTGGACTTTTATGAAAAACATCTAAACGTCATAATCTATTCGCGATAAACACAAAAACAGTGTCACAGTAGAAATTGTTACACATTAAAATCACATCCCTAATTTATCATCATCATCATCATCATCGGCGTTACAACCGGGATCCGGTCTTGGCCCTATTTAACAAATCTCTCCACCGGTCCCGATTTCGAGTCGATGTCATCCAGTTTGGCACTCCCAGGCTCTGGGCGTCCTGGTCTAAGCCATCCTTCCATCGCAGACAAGGTCTGCCGCGCTGTCTCCTTCCATACATCCTGCCACAAAGAACTTTCCGGGCAGGCTTATAGCGTTTGGGATGATAGTGAAGAACGTGTGATTCGAACTGACACTATAACAGTTAGAATCACCAAAAAAAATGACCCAAAGCGCAACCCATCAGGCCACCGCCGTGTGTACGAATTCGATTTCTAAACTCAAGTACATTCGGCTGATGTGGATTTGTTATTTATCGCTATGGTATACGGCTCTGATGCATTTTCTTATTCGATTTTCGTTCGGTGTTCTTCATTATTTGCTTGTGTATTGCGTGTGTATCTGTTAGAAACGCCACGGGCTCCTCTTCGCTCATTCGAGCTAGGTGTCCCGCCCACCGGAGTCGACCGAGCTTGATTTTTCTTACAACATTAGCTTCAAGGTAGATTGCGTACAACTCATGACTGTAGCGTCTCCGGAATCGTCCTCCCTCACATACGGGGCCAACAATTCTCCTTAAGACTTTTCTCTCGAACGTGGCTAAGAGTTCAGAGTGCCTTTTATTGAGCATCCAGGTCTCGGATCCATACAGGAGTATTGGTAAGACCATGGTCTTGTACAGTAGTAGCTTGGGTGTTCTGGATAAATTTCGGGATTTAAAGAGTCTTGATAGACCATAGTAGGCTTTGTTGGATTTAATCAGCCGTTCGCGTATTTCTTCTTCCATATTGTTATGGGCTGATACTATTGACCCAAGGTACTTAAAGGATTGCACTACTTCAAATTCGTGCTCCACTACCTTGATAGTTTGACCAACGTTAGGTCTTCTCTTCGCAGTAGTTGCCACCATGTACTTAGTTTTTCCCTCATTAATGTGCACTCCCAGTTTTTGTGCCGCCTGCTCGATCTGGGTGAAGAAGTCCTGTACAGCTGATTCGGATCTATCGATGATGTCGATGTCATCTGCGTAGGCAAGTATCTGGCTGGACTTGGTGACAATAGTCCCTCTAGTTGTGACGCCGGAGTCATGGATTGCTTTTTCCAACGCCAGGTTGAAGAGGAGGGAGGCCAGATCGTCCCCTTGTCGGAGCCCATTATAGATGTTTATTGGTTTGGACAACAATCCCGCTATTTTTACTTGACTAGTTACGTTGGTCATGGTCAACCTACAAAGTCGTATCAATTTGTTTGGAATGCCGAATTCTCTCATGGCATTATATAGTTCTACCCTGGCTATGCTGTCGTAGGCGGCCTTGAAGTCTATAAATTGATGATATAATGGAATCTTAAATTCCTAACATTTTTCCATCGCCTGTCTAAGGGTGAATATCTGATCAATTGCTGATTTGCCTGGGATGAAGCCGCACTGATATTGACCAATGATGGCTTTAGCGTATGGGGCTATCCGATCTTGTAGGATAGTGGAGAGTATCTTATAGGCGGTACTCAGCAATGTTATACCCCTATAGTTGCTGCACAGTGTGATATCTCCCTTCTTATGTATGGGGCAAATTATACCACGACGCCAATCTTCCGGCATCTCCTCTTGCTCCCATATGTGCACCACGATCTCATGAATTGCGTGATGTAACGCTGTCCCTCCTTGTTTGATCAGCTTAGCCGGTATGCCATCAGCTCCAGGGGCTTTATTTGATTTGAGCTGTCTTATGGATTTTAATGTTTTCTCAATGCTTGGTGGCGGCAGCATTTGGTCTTGATCTTGCATTGGTGGAGCCTCCAATTCTTCTGGGAGCTGACCATTTAGCAATTCATTGAAATGCACTTCCCATCGCTCCAGAATGCCTTCATGATCGGTGATCAGATTACCATCTTTATCCTTGCAGTAAGTGCAGCGTGGTGTGTACCGCGTCATACTGCGGATTATTTGGAAGAACTTCCGCGCCTGGTGCGAAGAGTGCATAGCCTTCCATTCATTGCATTAAAGCCGATGATGGCAGGCGCATGGTGTTTTGCGTGACAACTGTAATAATGTCATACTCTTTTCTTTGAATAACACCCGTCCATCTTATTTCTTGCAATGGTGTTATGTCAGCCCTATATTCGGACAGGGCATCGGCTAGCTGCTGTGCAGCTCGAGCTCTGTACAGTGAGCGTACGTTCCATGTAAAAATTCCTAAATCATTTAGCCACATCCCTAATTACCTACTCACTAAAGCTTCGCCATTAGTTTTTTGATCATTCACGGTTAACCCATTTTCTTTTCTTAATGAATAAACTGATCAAGAATTGTTTAAATATTCCATATCGGAAAATTTTATCCCAACAAAACCCATTACATTTATTGTACTTTACTTCCGCATTTATTTTCCAAAAAAAAAAAAGTACTTATAATTAATTTTTCACTTATTATAACTAATTTTTCACTTAAGACTAAATGTTGTCCTATTTACAGTTATTTTTCTTAATTAACTTACTGGCTTCTCAGAAGTACTATAAATTGCGCGATGTCTTTTTGTTTGTGTTGCCTTTCGGCGTACAATATTTTCTCAATTAATATTTAATATATATATATATATATATATATATATATATATATATATATATATATATATATATATATATATATATATATCATCATCATCATCGGCACTACAACCAGGATCCGGTCTTGGCCTATATATATATATATATATATATCTGGCGCAAGACTAATGACCTTGCCCGGAAAAACAAATTATCATGGAAAATTTAACAAGCCTCAGGACTTGCTAAATAAGGCCAAGACCGGTTCCCGGTTGTAGTGCCGATGATGATGATGATATATATATATATATATATATATATATATATATACGTATATATATAGATATATGTATATATATATATATATATATATATAGATATATACGTATATATATAGATATATGTATGTATATATATATATAGATATATACGTATATATATATAGATATATATGTATATATATGCATATATATATATATATATATGTATATATATATATATATATATGTATACATATACATACCAGTGTACCGGTCTGAAGTGAGCGTCAAGATACCAATGTATCAATAGGGAACGTTTGTTGTGAACGAGCCCTTATATTTTTTTATTTGGTTGCTAGGACATCTGTCAAACATATTTAGTATGCATCAAGTCATTGTACAAGCATCTTTTTTTTTTTAATCCTGTTAAAAATGTTGAACTTTGTCCCAGAAAATGATGATTTGCGGAAACCATTAATTTTTTGTTTTCATTTGAAGAAAAGTGCTGCAGAGTCGCATCGAATGCTTGTCGAGGCTAATGGTGATCATGCTCTATCGGAAGCAACATGCAAAATATGATTTAAGCGGTTCAGAGATAATGATTTTGATGTGCGAAATGAAGAACGTGGAAGACCACCAAAAAAGTTTGAAGACCCCGAATTGCAAGCAATGTTGGATCAAGATGTTGTTTCGTTAGCTGTGTGGCAAGTGGCACCGTCCTGTTGGAACCACATATCGTCCGCATCCATATCTTCCAATTCGGGCCATAAAAAGTTCGTTATCATCTCACGATAGCGTACACCATTCACAGTAACTGCCTGACCGGCCTCATTTAGGAAAAAATACGGCCCGATGATGCCGCCAGCCCATAAACCGCACCAAACAGCCACTCTTTGTGGGTGCATTGGTTTTTTGACAATCACTCTTGGATTATCATTCGCCCAAATGCGGCAATTCTGCTTATTGACGAATCCATTGAGGTGAAAATGTGCCCCATCACTAAAGATGATTTTCTTCGAAAATTGATCATCCGCTGTTGCCATTTCTTGCCACCATTCTGACCATTGACGACGCTTGAAAGTTCTTGAGTCAATTGCACCTTGTAAGCGTGTAAATGCAAGTCTTTATGCATAATGTTCATCAACGACGAGCGTGAGAGGTGCAATTGTTGGGCACGACGACGAGTTGAGGTGGACGGCTCTTCAGCCACACTATCGCGAACAGCAGCAATATTTTCTGCAGTACGAGCTGTACGAGCATGCACTGGTGTTTTCACATCTCCTACAGACCCGGTTTGCTCAAATTTTTGCACGATTTTTCCGATTGTACGCACATTTGGACGATTAAATTGACCGAAAAAATCACGAAGTGCACGATACGCATTTTGATTTGAACGCGCATTTTCATAATAAGCCTGAATAACTTAAACGCGTTGCTCGATTGTGTATTCCATGAGTTAGTCTGAAATTGAGAAATGGCAAATGAAATGCAGAAAAAAACTTGACGTTTAGGTGTGGTTTACATTCAACATCGGCCCTTAAAATTTAACCACCCTTTATATGAATGCCCTTGTAGATGCAATTCTTTTTAGGAATCTTATGTAATGCTTGTATGTATTAATGTCCTTGGAAAAGGAAATGTTTTCAGGTGCCGATGCGATTACATTGGCGGGAGACAATGGGAGTTGGGTTGCGGATATGGGGGGTTTTTCTGGTAAGTGGGCCGTGTGGTTTGGCAAAACCGCCACAACCTTTCATTTTACATCATCTCATTTTAGTAATATAATGGTTAATTATTGAAGCAAATAAATTTATTTATCTTAGTGATAATGTTTTTGCCTATTATTTGGTACGTGCCCCAACATAATTCTTCAATACATCTAATTTTACAATATTCTTCTTTTCCATTGGTATCTTTTTAGCACGTATCTTTGCCATGGCGCAATTTTCAATGGAATCCTGATGTGCAGTTGATTCCTTTCCCGCCTGTACCACCTACTTGACCAATTTAAGTCTTAGCTATTTTACTGCGGAAAATAATAATAAAGTTCATCGGATTCCATTAATAAATTTCATCGAATTCCATTGAGGCAATCTCCGTAACCCTTCCATGAACTTGTCAAATTTGTAACCAAATATTCCTCAGCAGAAGGTTCTACATAAAGAGGGATACATTTTTGAATAATTCAATGTTTAAAAATTCTCTTATATTATAATTAGGCTTTCAAAACTTTTTGAAGTCTTCCACAGGCTCCTCCTCAACATTCTCTCTATTGAAGGAGTGACTGTTATGAACAGTTTGTATTTCAATTCTGTTTACAGCTCTGGTATAAGCAACCACCCAAAATATAGCCCTCCTTACCACTTATATGTGAAACATGTCACCGTTTATCTTAAATACTACAAGTTGTGGTTATTTGAACGTCGTCCAACAAAAGATAACTCACGAAAAGTGGGTGAAAGCACAGTGTAACCAAACACCATCATCATTCTAAACATGTCTACACAAAATGCTAATTGGTAGCAGTTCATCATCCGATTGATATCACAAACGTGCGTCGTAACCTATTTTAAAATCAACAAATATCTACGTCGTCTTGAGTGGGAATTTCTATTCATTTTCTCTTTGTTAACAAACCTGGAGATTTTTTAATATAAATCTATTATAAAGGGATTGTGTAGAACCACACTACACTCGTTCCTTGTGTGGCAGAGTAGTCAGCAATTAAAGTTACACCGGCGACTCCAGTCATTAATTAGTTGTTGGCCGAAACTAAATACAAATAAATTATTTACAACAGTACTGGAAGCAGAAAATTTAATAGATTATACAACAATGAATTTTTGTAATAAGCTTCTTATTCCTTAGATAACCGCAGTTGATGGACTGAAAATATGGCAATATTATACTTCCGTTTTACTAACATTATTATTTGGACTTACTTTGCACACTGGTGCACAAATATTCGAGTATCATATTTTTGAGTGGCTTTTATGTGATTATCTCAAAATAAATTATTCATCGTAGTTAGTACGAGGGTTGCCTTTTATATTTCGAGATTAGAGAACAAAATCAAATATTGATCATTGAAAATCACTTTATTTTTTTTCAAAATATTCCCCATGAAGATCTATACACTTTTGCATGCGTCTGAACCAATTGTCGAAGCACTTTTGCCACTCTGATTGAGGTATCTCCAACACATGCATTCTGAATGTAGCAACCGCTTCTTCAGGTGTCGAAAAACGTTGACCTCTCAGTTTGTTTTTTACGTACGGGAACAAAAAGAAGTCATTCGGTGCCAAGTCAGGACTATACGGCGGATGACCCACCAAATCGATGTTTTGGGTGCTCAAAAATGCAGTTGTCGCAGCCGATGTGTGAGAGCTCGCATTGTCGTGGTGAAGAGTTGGTTGGTTTTCCTGATTTCTTGAAAGACAACTAGCAAACAAATGGTTGTGTACCACTCAGAATTGACTGTTCTGCGTTGTTCTAGTGGTACGGTTGCGACATGTCCAGTTTTTCCGAAAAAACAGGCGACCATTTGCTTGGAAGTGCTTCGTGCGCGAACAACTTTTGTTGGATTTGGCTCATCTTGAAACACCCAGACAGTCGACAGCTGTTTACTTTCGGGCTCATACGCGTAAATCCACGATTCATCACTGTCACGATGTCATAGACATGTTTCGAAGCACCGCGACCGTATTTTTTGAGCATTTCTTTCGACCAATTGACACGAGCCTTTTTTTGGGCGATTGACAAATTGTGTGGGACCCAACGCCAACAAATTTTTTTGACAGTCAAATGTTTATGCAATATTGAATGTATGCTGGTCCCACTAACGCCTAGGGTTGTCTCAATCTCACGATAGGTCACATGACGATCTTCCAATATCAGTTCGCGCACAGCATCAATGGTTTGCGGAACAACAACTGATTTTGGACGACCTTCACGAAATCCATCTTGGAGTGAACTACGACCACGATTGAATTCACCATACCATCGATAAACACTGGTCCTTGATAGAGCTTCATCGCCAAAAATTGAATTAAGTTCATCCATGCGCTGTTGCTGAGTTACTCCACGCCGAAAGTAGTAAAAAATAATCGCACGAAAATGTTGACGATTTAATTCCATTTTTGGGCCGAGATGCATCTTTTAAGTTACTGTAAACAACACAAATAGCGCTCGTATGTCAAAACGTTCTGAGTGCGTATAACCTCAAAAATGTCCAACTTTACGACAGAGCTGTCAATTGCCGGATTGCAACACTAGGGTTGCCAAATCCCGAAACATAAGAGGCAACCCCCGTACTCGTATTATTTTTATGTATTTGCAGCTGGTTTTTAAACAAAAAAAACCATGACGTTTATCGGAGGTTTCTCACCGTTTCCATCAAAAAAAGTAAAAAAAAACGAAGAACAATAAAAACAAATTTAATATTACTATCGTTTGGCAATTATTAGATTCAGATTAAACATTAAAGGGCATTCGAGTCCTTAAGATTATTCGAACAAAATGCCTAAAAAATTTAAAATCAAAATTAATAATAAATAAAAGTATTATATTAAGATGTTACGCGTGAAGCAGCAACCAGCACGATTTCATTTTATTCCCTTGAACAATGGAAAGATTTTCACAATTGATGATCTCATAGTATCTAACGTGGGCATATTATAACAGCACAAGGCTTGTGTAGTGAATACAGCGGATCTATCTCTGCATTTTAAGGCGGAATTAATTGTGCTTTTATAATGTGATGTGCAATGTTTGACACAGGTTTATTTTTATTTGGTTGACGTCTGTCTGCACCCTAATTGTCAGTTTTTTCCCAAATATAAGAACTTAGAAAAGTGCCATAATAGGAGGTATTTTATCATTGGTCTGTAGTGATCAAATATGCCGCGAAGTTTTGATCAAACAAAATGAGATTTTGATTCGTCAGAAAAACGATGTTTCTTAAAATTTTTGTGATTGCTCGATTCACATTTCAGTTGTAGTGAATAAAATAAAACGCAAATTCCTTATATTTTACAACTTTGTTTGATAAAGGCAAAGTGAGCAGTGTTTCTGTTTCCGATAGTGACTACGGTAATAGACAATTATGTGCAAATTGATTTCATTTATTTTCGATGTCAGAGACGTTCTCTCTCAGCTTCTTCTGTTGTCGAAACTGTTTATAAAAGTATGGACGTGACAAAATAGGCCGGCGTTTATAGCATCAGCCAAGAGCTAATGATATACCATAAAACATTTTCAAACTATTTACATAACGGTGTATTCAATAACATACTCGATGTTTGTCGATACTGTATTCGATAAGATACTCGATGTTTGTCCACATCGTATTCGATAAGATACTCGATGTTTGTCCACAGTGTATTCGATAAGAAACTCGATGTTTGTCCACACGGATTGACGAAAAAAAAAACGTGATGGATCGAATTTCTATCTACGAAGGTTTGGCAACATCTTAAACGGCTGCTGATTTAGGATGAGAAACGGGCCACATATTATATATAATATAAAAGATATATAAAATACCACAAAAAATATATATAAAATATTGTGGAAAAACGATGGCCAGTAAAGTTTTGACGTGTAGTTTGGTATCGGAAAGGAATCACCAACTATGAGCAACTTCCATATGGCTAAACACTAAATTCAGATCTCTACTGCCAACAACTTTGATAATTTGAAATCAATCATTGACTAGAAGCTTTGAGAATCACCAAACAGAAGGGCACACGTTTTACGAGGTGAGCTCCAAAAGCGCCCGTTATTTATTTCGTGTAATTTGAAAAAAAAAACGCAGGCATGTGGGACGTGTCAGTGTATCGCAAGAGAAGCTAAGACATAAGAAGTCCAAAAAAGAGGATTTTTGTATAGCAACTTGCACCTCACTCAAAGCGTATGGAATTCAACTGACGCAAAGTCACTCCTATCAACCCGGCGAATGCCAGGACGATACCTGTCCCTGTTCAATCCAACTTTTCACTTGACACCCCTGGATAGCTACTTTGGCACCCGCCAAGTAGTGAACCAATGCATGTAGCTATATCCCGAGAAAGGTTGGCGCAAGGCTAATAACCTTTCCCGGAAAAACAAATTATTATGGACAATTTAACAAGTCTCGGATAAGGACCGGATACCTGCGGAGAGACTTGCTAAATAAGGCCAAAATCGAATCCCGGTTGTGGGGCCGATGATGATGATGGTGATGAATTGAGTTACGCACACGTATCTACTTGGTTCCCACATACTACATCAGTTTTGATTGCTTTCGTAATTTCGCGAGAAGTTCTTGCAATATGTTTTATAATTCACAGCTTGTTGATACAGAATGTGTAACATATGTCTCAATGACAGATTGCGCCAAGTCTATCATAGAATATATACGGTTTTGTCGCCCGGATAAAATTTCTTATAGTATGTACAGGGTTCTCCATCTTTCATATCGGTATGTAAACATTGAATAAGATTGACATTTATCAACCGAATGACTTGAGTAGACATGCTTTTGAAACGCCAATTCAGTACAATTTTAACGATGCATCGCTTCACACAAAAAAAGAAACGCATCGAAATAGTGACGCTGTACATTAAAAGTAATCGTTCAGTTGTGTTAATTCAACGTTCATATCGTCGAAAATATCGTGGCCAACAAGCGCCGCCCGACAACACTATTCATTGTTTGGTGTTGAATTTTGTTGAGCATGGCACAGGGGCAGATCGACGACATGCCGATCATCAACGTCTAAAACGGCCAAAGAACTGTTTGAAGCGGTAACAGAAAGTGTAGCCGAGAACCCATCAGTTGTATCGTCACCGCGTTCAGCATTTGGCACCAGTGGAACCACCTTGAAGCACATTTTGAAGGATGATTTGCATTTGTTTTCATATAAAGTGCAATTGACTCAAAGAATATTGCAGACAGACAGTCCACGTCGATGGAAATACGGCCAAACAGTCGTTCAAATGGTTGATACTGAACCTGATTTTCGGAAGCAAATTTTGATGACTGACAAGACCCATTTCAAACTCGCTGGGACCGTTGACAAGCAAACACCATTGAAAATGAAAAGTTGGTAGCAAATAAGGAGGCCAACAAATAAATTCTATTATATTTATTGGTCTGTAGGAACCCGACAGTTCATGACCTCACCGACTCGACTCCGCCATTGTTCCTTGTCCCGTGCGCTCTCCTTCCACGTTCGACCATCCGATCCGATTTCCTCGAGGTCCAACCTAATATTCTCCTCCCATCTCCGTCGCGGCCGTCCTGCCGGTCTCTTTCCCGTTGGCTTGCCGTCAAGAATTCTATGCACGGTCCTATCGTTGCTCAATCGCCCCACGGGTCCGGTCCATCTTAGTCTTCGCGACTTGATTACTCTCCCTATTGTAGGTTTGCGGTATAGCTCTTCCAGTTCGTGGTTGTGGAGTTTCCTCCATTGTCCTGCCTCCTCGTCATATTTGCCGCCAAATATACCCCTTAAAACTTTATTCTCGAACACGCGGAATTCGTTTTCTTCCCGTTTTGTGAGCGCCCATGTTTCGCATCCGTATATGAAACATGAAACACAATTACATGACCAAAAGTTGACTGTTTTGGCCGGCGTTTGCGCTTTCTTCGGAGAAAGCGAAAAGTCTATGGGAATAGATGTAGATGGAT
This sequence comes from Microdon myrmicae, assembly GCA_963931805.1. Lineage (NCBI taxonomy): Eukaryota > Metazoa > Arthropoda > Insecta > Diptera > Syrphidae > Microdon > Microdon myrmicae. Next base: position 71,585,936 of record OZ007496.1, read on the forward strand.
GTTGGCTTATTATGTCTGCCACAAATCTGTGAAAAAGCTCTGGACGGTTACTGGTTTCAACAAGACGGTGCGCCAGGCTACACTACAAAAGAGACGAACATTCCCTGGGCGTGCGCTGTCAAAAAATGACGAAACTGATTGGCCAGCTAGATCTCCCGATTTGATTTCAGCAAAGTGTACGCCAGCAAGCCTCAGACCATTCACAAGCTCAAGGTAAACACTCGATTCGTGTCGAAATAATCGCTATACCGCCCGAAATGCTCGACAAAGTGATGGAAAACTCAGCAAAAAAGACACATTTTGGTTTGGTCAATGGAGGTGACCACTTCATTGATGTTGTACTCAAAAACGAGTCCAAAAAATTGTAAAGGACCAAAATAAATAAAAATATCTCATATATGGAAATCGGTTGCTTTTTTTAAGTGATTCCAATATCCACATATCGACATAAAATATATTTCGCACTCTATATGTGTTTGTCTCTTTTTAGTGTTGCTTTTTCGTTTTATCGAGTTTGAAATCACATTGGTGGTGCTGAATTTTATGCTTCAAAAATATAATTCAAGTAGTTCTGTGGGGGTTCTTTAAAGCGTACCTGAAGAACCCCCATATTTGCACCCCAAATCTCCTTGCAGATCTGCAAACATTTCCTTTTCTTAAGGACATTAATGCACCTAGTACATTACATAAAATTCCCTACAAGAATTCTTTCATCCAAAGCATTTCCTAAATTCCCTGAAAGAATTCTTTAAAGTACTTACCCATCATATCTATTTTCCGAAAGGAATTCTTTATAGGCCAAGCATAATATTCCTGAAAGAAAACATATCGGTTCACACATAATATAACCATTATAATCAGGGACTGTTATCTTCGCGTCGGCTATTGCCAGCTTCGCATGTGCAACAACAATTGTCTTTTCATGCAAATTGCTTGGCGACTTATTTGTCTAACGACATAAAGCAACTTCAAGCATCTTATTGACGCAGCTGCAAACAATAAGGACAATAGCCGCTAAAACCAAATTATTCAACACGCATCACGTGCACAAACAAAAAAATTCGGTTCCTTGCAGGCATTATAGCGATACAATATACAATCCAAATTGTATGAAGTATCCCAACGCATTAGCACCTAATGAGTTGCAGCTTATTTACTTAGCTGAACTCACATATCATAAATGCCTTTATCCCTTTCAAGGTTTCTGAATTCGTTTCTCATGACTTGCGGCTTGAGCAAACAGTGATCCATTAGCGCATTGCTAAGATGATCACACACACATCACCGGAGTTCGGCCAGCAGGATTCCCTTACTGGTTACTCACCACATTGAGAGACATTTTCTCTCTCTCCTCCGAATCTCACCTTTAACTGAGGATCGAATGCAAGTCGGAATTCTTTCCTCAGAGAGTCTTATTCCAACCACAGAACGGATCGGTCGGTGCACACCCTAAAGAGTCTTTTTCCAACTACCGACCGAGCCGGTCGGTCCTCCTTCCGCTTCCCGTAGCGCTGCGGGATGCGTACCTGCGTAGTGCATGTAGGAGTCGCTTTGCCTCCCCAATTTTTCCTCCGCGGTGTGAAATTAGTTTCGAGCTACTAAGTGCAATGTAATCAATCATTCTCCAGTTTAAAATTACCGTCAAATGTAGAAACGAACAATTTATAACAAAAAATGTATTCAGTGTCAGTCGGGTGTTACGTATAGAACAATCGAATAAAAACAAAACATGTGCAACAAACCGCATCACAAGTTCAGGCCTAAAGTCATCTTAATTTATCAATTGTGTTAAATGATAATTCCTGTTTATTTTTGCCGCAATATTAAAAATAAATTAAGATTAAAAGAAACAATAAAAACAACTTCCACAAACAACATCCTGGTTTCGTTTCCTTACGTAAACGGTTAGTGGCGGAGTTTTGCTGTTTCTGTTTGAAAACAATTCTGGTGAGGAGAATTCTTTTGGTGTTCGGCGGAACTTTCTTTTAGTGACGATGGGAGTGGAAGTGAACGCCGTGCCGTACGCCGCCCCCCCCCCCCCCACAGTTCTGTCTTTACTCAATTTTTAAAAGAGAAATCTGCCTTCAGACACTCTTTAGAATGTAACCCGTAACCTTGTGCATTGCAAAAGACGTATGGAACATAGAAAGGTTTTATTTTTTTAAGCTACGAAAAAAAGAACCACCATGTTCTTGGCATTCAACTTGAATTCAAAAATTCTCAAAAATATCTTGACAAGTTGCCTTGGAATGTCATCCCTTATCCACTTCCTCTCCTTCCGCTCGCACTGGGATCTGACTTTTAAGGGTCCTCCAAAATCCCCGTTAGTGTAAAAAAATGAATTGATTTCCCGTATGTGTTGTTCTATCTAGTTTATTATTTGTCGGATCGCCTTCACAGACTTGAATTTAAGTATCCACATAAAAAATAATTACTCTGAGTAAGATCCGAGCTCCATTCAATGTCTGCTCTGATATGAGTTTCTCAAGGAATGTCTGTTTCAACAGGTCAATGGACACAGTAGTCGTGTGACCGGTGGTGCAGGTTTTTAACAGACCCAAGTCCGCGAATTGTATTCTTCTTCCTCTTCTTCCACTCATATTGACCATTGATATTAGAGGCTATCAGAAAATCTCTTTTGAGCACATCTATCACAAAAGCAAATAGTCGGTGTCTTTAAATAGCTTTTTTGTGAGGTTTTTCCCGATTAATTTTAACAGTCGACCTTACACGTGAATATGTTTGCTAATTACGTACAAGTTGCTTACTTGTGCACTCGAAAATCCTGCCACCCTACCTGACCTCCCACCGCAAAAACGACTCTTTTGTGAAAGGTAGTGTTTTACGCTAAGTTCGTCAACATCCCACTATGTGTTGTTTTCAAATTGGAACATATTTTCTTGGTACTATACACCCGCTGATCTCATAAGCTATCAGTTGCAAATATCTGAATCGCTTTCAGTCATTTCACGTAACGCAAAGATGAATATCAGTTCTCTTTAGCAGATGAAGTCAATATTTCATTTTAATTCGATCATCAATCATTCCTCCGATGCGGTGCTGGCGCATGGTACCTTTTTAACGTGTCTATCAGACCAAACTCGTTAATAACAAGTCATTTTCAAAATGAAACCGAATCAATATAATTACAAGTATTGCGTATAAGAAAATTTTGTGTTACACGCGTGTTAAGATTCGATTAACAACAAAACCAATAATGGATCTAACGACAGTCACCGCAGAACCCGTTCTCGATGAAGAATTAATTAGAAAATATGTTTACAGAGGCCGCTCTAGTTCTTTACTATACGCCCTTTGGGCTCCTTTACAAGATGATGCCATGTAATACCGCCTGGCCAGGGAATGCTTACACCTAAGTTAAATTTTCTGTACATCGGCAGCAAACCAGAACCCATTCAGTGATGCCCTCGGGCAACCTTCTTTATAACCAGTGTTGCGCGTGTAGCCACACACATCACAAAAAGAAGAGTCAAGGGAAGAAGCCATGGAGAAAAATTGCAATCCTCGAGCAGACTGTAATTATTTACCTTATCTGGTAGTATTTTTGTTAGCTTTATTTATTTGTATCCTTTTTTAGGCTTTTCCTCTTGTGGCGAATGATACTCATATTAAGCTGCCGCCAGACCATGTATATGGAACTGGAATTCGAGAAACATTTGGCAGATGGTGTTCATGGGAAGTTCTGCAGCGATAGACCACCTTTTCTGGTGATTTGTGTTTTAATGGGTTACCTCTTCTGTTTCTGAGTTTTGTTGTTCTTTCTTGCTGTGCGTTTAAGGACCGGAATAGGATGATTTAAAGTGCTTTCCTATCAGACCTTGAATTAAGTGCAAAGTAGTTTTGCAGATGCTGTAAAACAGGGACACATAAGAGCAAGTTAAATTATATCGTTTACCTCTTACATTAGATCTTACATCGTGTATTGTGTTTATAATGTCAGGAAAGTACACATAAAACGATATTTCAGTTGTGTCTAGCCTATTGAAAAATGGTTTACTGTATTATACAAAGTATCTTAAACCTATTTTAAGAGGTGTGCAGGTAGAAACATGGTTTTAAAATTAAATTCAACTTTATTGGAAAAGATACTGATGCAAAGATTGATTGATATTGCTTGGTAAGAAACTCCTAACTGTTCTGCAGGTACTTTTTGAGTTTGATTATCATTAAGTAAAACTTGAAGTTGTTCGTCGTCAAATTTAAAATTTCATTCACGAAGTCTTTCAAACCACTTTTTCGAACATTAGTCTTGAATGCGCAGAGATTACAATAGGCAAGTACCTAAATAGGCAGACTGTTCCACACATCGTGTAATTCGACGGAAGGATGTTTGTGTGTTTAATTGTATTTCTGAAGATAATTTTATCTGGTGCGCACTTTCCGATTGATGTATATAGTGAGAAAGTGTTTGGGGAGATAGAATTTTTTTTTTTTTATTACACTCCTTCCGAGATGCCACCAAATAACTGTTGCAGTTCTTATCGAACAGTTGCAGGGAACACTCGCGTGGGAAGGCAGTTCTATAGCCTTCGCGCTCTGTAATGGAACCAGTTCTTATGCAGGGATGTTCGCACTGTCGGGAGATGAACCGCAAATTGGTGCGACCTCCCGGATTGTCTTCTAGTACACATATAAACCGAATTGCGCGGAATAATACCACGAATCTCCGAAGAACAGTACCCGTTATAATATTTGTAAAATACACAGAGGTCAGCCACGCGCTTTCGATGTGATAGCGACTGTAGTCGCGACGTCAGCACCGAGTCCCCGGTCAGACGGAACACTCGTCTTTGTATGCTCTCAAGTAGGTCGAGGATATGTTTAAGAGCAGAGCTGCAAACATGAGAGCAATATTCGAGCGGGTGTCTAATTTGGGATTTATATAGGAGAAGAAGTTGGGCCGGAGTAAAATATTTCTTGGCTCTAAAAAGATAACTCAATTTTCCTGAGGCTGACCTGGCGATGCACGACACGTGTTTATGCCATGATACATTTCTACAGACCGCGATGCCGAGTATCTTCAAGCTTTCCCCAGATTTGAGGGCCTGGCCATTTATCATCAGCTGTGGAACCGATAATCCACTTTTCCTTGTGAATCTTGTATAGTGTATCTTCGTTGCATTGAAATCGACGAGATTGGCCACCCCCCACTGCAGGCCCTTATCCATATCCGCATCCAGAGTGTCAATCTGTCTACATCTCAGCTGATGCGACGTAGATGCACCAATCGGCCGATCACTCAAAAAAGAGAAAACCAGCGTACTATCATCCGCAAAACTGAACCCTTTGTTATCCGTTGTCTCCAATAAATCGTTTATGTGAAACAAAAATAAGATTGGAGCCAAAATAAAACCCTGAGGCACCCCAGAATTAACAGGATACATATCCGAACACTCGCCGCCCACAACAACCCGGATCGATCGATTTTAGAGGAAGCTCTCCGTCCAATCGCAAAGCTGCTAGGAAATTCCATATGAACGAAGTTTGCTCAGTAATGTCCGGTACCAGATGCGGTTAAAAGCCTCCTTGGAGATATCCAATGCGACCTGTGGTAAAATTTTAGTCACTGCGCCGGCCAGGGCGCTGGGTTCACTAAACTTCCACTTAAGATTGAGTCACTACGATTGACTGTAACCCTTGCCATTGAAGTTGGCTTAACTCGTCGTCACTGTGGAATGTCAATGGATCGGGAACAATTAAAACACTTGATGATTGCTGGTGATCACTGCTTTATTGTTTAGGATTTTTTTTTGTTTTATTTTACACTAGTTCCGGCGCATATATTAGTTTGACAATTTAGACATTGATTTAGTGTTCACTTAAACTATATAAACGTAAGCATAATTTGCGCTTCATTAAATCTGTTTTCTCGTACGGGAGACAAATTAAATTAGTCTGATTTTTAAATATTGGAGAAAGGCAATCGAACTCCTCTCGAAAACTTGATACTCGAACTCCTTTCGAAAACTTGCACGATGAAAAACGTGTGTACGCCAACGAAGTTTAACTCTGACTCTATTTTTCTAAACGAAATTGACCCAGCCTCAATGCCTGCGATGGGTTTCCACGCACACCATCACAGGAGAAACATCTCTTCCGTTAAGCAGTGACCAATGGGAGCCGATCAACGTCCCACTGGAAAGTTCATGCATAAGATCGTTTCTATTGGAACGAATGTCTTCCTATTAGAAGGAAGGACAAACGAACTCGCATTGAAAAACGAATTGAAAGGAGATATGCCGCTGTTCACACATAAACATTGGTAGCCCTAACATTTCTATCCTAACAATAGAGGGTATATTGAATACCGAAATGGGATCCAATGCAATGCATAAGCGCTAAAAATGCGGCTTGTTTGAACAAGCCAATGAAAATACATTAGGATTGCCCATGCAGTGGTGATCCAAGATAATTGGATGCAGCTGCATTGGCATCGATTTGCATGATGTGAACGGGGAATCGGTGGTTGCTTGAGAAAAGCAAACACAGAAGGATTTCTGTGAACATGATGATTGCTTGAGAAAGGCAAACACAGAAGGATTTCTGTGAGCATGATTGCAATGAATTGCGATAAGGGGACTGCGGAAGATTTCCCAATGGTTGGCAATGGGCATGGGTGCTTATCAGGGGACACGAACATGTTTTGGTTGCGACGGCAAGGTAATAATCTTTGCCGTGGGTTTATGTTTTCAGGTGAGACCGCTCGAAAAGGCTGGGAACGGCCCTGAAAAAGGTAAGCTGCCTATGGGGTATTTATGTCGGTTATCCGTGGGGATAACCGAATTGATTCCAGCAATTGGTTGGCAGTTAATGCCATAGCAAGATTGTGTAATCTTGCCGAAAATTCAACTTTAAGGTAAGTTGTATTTGCTGTAATGGTGGGGATCGAGCGATGCGTGGCTCTTTGGGCCCGAAAAGCCCCACAGACCGCCCTTGACTCACCATGTCCCTCAATCGCAGATGTCCATATATCGGTTATAAGGAGCAAAAGGTCTCCCGTGTTCCGCCTGCCACGGAACCCATATTTACGATCATTCAGAAGTCCTACGTACTCCAAATACTTAATTAACTTGGCGTTGATGACCTTTTACATCACCTTAGATAACTAGACGGTAATTTTGTGGGAGACACTTTTTTCCCGTCTTTAGGATTGGCTGAACATGAACGACTTTTCAGCAGACAGGAAAGGTTCTCCGATCATAAGATCATCTCTCCGAACCAGCACGGCTTCCTCTCAGGCAGGTCCATTACTACTAACCTTGTCGAATTCACATCCCACACACTCCTTGCTCTAGAAAACGGCGATGAGGTCGATGTAGTCGCTACCGACTTTAGCAAGGCCTTCGAAAAAATTTCCCATAACCTCATTCTCTTCAAGCTATCCTTCCTCGGTTTTGAGCCCCTGCTGGGCAAGTGGGTCTTATCCTATCTCAGTTATCGAACCTGCCGCGTGCGATTTAGATCCACCTTCTCCGATCCTTTTTTTCCAACCTCAGGTGTCCCCCAGGGCAGTCATCTCGGCCTTCTCCTATTTATCCTAACCATAAACGACATAGGCTCTTGTATTAATCACTCCTTCATCACGCTTTACGCGGATGATTCCAACATTTTCAAGACAATCGGCTCTCTCCTGGACTCCTCACTTCTCCAAGCGGATCTTGCTAGCTTCTCGACCTGGTGCCAAAATAATTGTCTAGAATTGAATACCGTCAAATGTCACACAATCACCTTCTCTCCGAAGAGTTCCTCCACTCACCCACGCTCCTATCTCTTACTGAACCAACCGATAACATCGGTTGAATTGATTCGCGATCTGGGCGTCCTATGCGCAAGGAGCTCAAATTTACCGCACATTTTGATTACATAATCCTCAAGGCCAACGCCGCCTTTGTGTTTGTCAAACGCTGGTCGAGGGAATTCCTTAACCCCTATGTCACCAGATCACTCTACACAACTTTTGTCCAGCCACTACTCGAATACGCTAGTCTGGTCAGGTCCCCGTATCAAGTGACTCACATTCGCAGGATTGATGGACTTCAACGTCGTTTTTTGCGCTTCGGCATCCGCAGACTAAACTGGCAAACTCCGCTGATTCTACCACCATACACAAGCCGGCTCCGTCTACTCAATCTAAACACACTTGAAGAGCGCAGAATCTATGCCGACATCATCTTTGTCCATCGCATTCTGTCTGGCTCAATCAATTGCCCAAGCTTGCTCTCCACTTTAACATTGCATACAAACCCCCGTAACGTACGTAACCGTCGATTGTTTTACGTGCCCGCTCATCACACTTCTTACGGCGCTAACGAAACCATCTCGCGTATGCTACGACAGACCAACTGTTTCCCCACCTCCTTCGATTTCAACATCTCCACATCTCCCGCTCTTAAACGACGTCTCAGAATAAACCCGACCTAAATCCGCCCCCTTCCCCCAATAATCCCCTTTACCCTGGGACCCTACCCCCCTACCATCAAAATAGTTCCCCCAGCCCCACCCACAATTTCAACCTCTCCCCCCAGCTCACCAACCCCGCCCCCTACCAGTACGTAGACATGCCCTTCACTGTCACTCTCTCATAAATGCCGAATTTACCACCCCCACATACACTCGTTCTTCCCCAGCCTCCTACCTCCCTCATCGCACAGTCATCTTCACCTTCCTGGTTTTATTCTTTTTTTCTCCTTCTTACTCTAGATTTAAGATAGTCTGTAAGGTTTTTATGTTAATTTAATTTAAGTCAATGTAAGCTTGCATTAAGCTAAATAAATGATGGTTCTGCCCTCACTAAACTAAAACTAATAGATATCATCACGCTTCCATCAAAGTTGTAGTTAGAAAAGCGATTAAGACAGTTTTACTACATTTTGACAACTTGCAAAACTTGTCGTTAACAGCATTTTTTTTTTCTTATATTTTATTGCCACGTACACCTTAATAAAATAAAATTAAGACGACTGAAATCTATTTGAAGTTCCGGTGTTACTAGAATATTACGCATTAAAAGTGTTTTCATGTCTGATTTTATGCGCGAGCAATTGCGAAAACCTTAACTACGCCACTTGCGAATCAGAAGAAGTAATTACAGGAATATGTTTTCATTTTAAAATAACCGGAAAATGTTTATCTTCAACGTCAGTCCACCAAAAACACGTTCGTTAACTTTTCAAATCTCTAATCGCCACGACATTGATATTCCCTCAACGAAACCTCTATAAACGTAATCTAATTTCGCAATGCGCCACTGATTCAAGAGGTGCTCATCGCCAAGGGCCATTCAAATTCAGAACACATCTACAAATCTGGTTTACGAAATGGAGCTACAACGAAGTCCGGGCCCAGATTTTTATAGGTCAATGTGCTAATGGTTGTCACTTGAGTTGTACGATTTCGCCGTGTCACTTCAACAACTCTCGACAGGACTTTAGAGAGGTTTATTTAGATTGCAGTTCGCTACAAGCCAAGAGTAGATTGTGAGTTCTGTTAAAATTAACTTGGGTATCATTCCTGGAAACTGTGACAACAACCGAAAGGAGGGTGGGGTGCTTATCCCAACAACAAATTAAGTCGGTAAGATCGACTTACGCCATTTGTTCATCGCAATAAAATGCCAAAGAGTTTGCGTGCGTTTAGGCTCTATTCATAAGGCCTGTTCATTAATTTCGTGCGGTTTTGATCCTATTCCTCTGATGCATCCTATCCAGTTATATGTTGCATGTATTCCTCGCACGCACTTGTTTAAAGTAGTGTGTCATCCTAACCAGTTGGCAGTGCGTAGCAGCAGAACAAGAAGAATCGGTCATATAACCTAACCCTCGGGAACCTGAAAATTGACACTAGCCAGAGAAGTGAGTGTGTGTGGCATGGCGATTAATTGAAAACGGTTTGCCTTCAGTTTTATCGGAGATGAAGTATCTAGTCATAGGAATTGGTAAAAGGAGTGCAGGCAAAGTGCGTATCCAATTCTTAGCAAAAATTATTGTGTAGGAAGTTGAGCGTATTTAATTAATTGTCCGTCGAGGTAACGGTTTCGCGTGATTGTCACTAAATTAGAATTAATCGAATGGTCGTTAATCAAGACTTCCCGGAATGCGCATACAAGTGAATAAATTGACAAATTAGAGACACTTTCCTTGAAATACCAATTGGACTGGTTGTCGGTTTAAAGGCGTTTGGGGATGTTCCCTGTCATCCATTGGAATCTCAATTTAGTAAAGATTACTGGACAAATTATGAAATTATATCTTTGTAAAAGAGAAGTCCGGAGGAGGTCGGCGATGATAGATCAGTTGGCTTTAAAGGTAAATCTGATTAAGGGGCTGGCAATTGTGGACGCATACTGATTAATTCTGACATGTTGTTTGATGAAGATGTAATTGATGGTTTTCGAACATATTAATCATTTTATCTTCTGGATTTCTTTGATGTTAGTTCGGTTATATGCATTTCATTCACTGGGGCCTTTTATTCACCTTTGAGATGGGAGGAGATTTAAGGTGTAACAAAGAGTATGAAGAAAATGAAGGAAATTTTAGTTGTAACATACAATATCAAGAATACAATAAAGAGTCTTTGGGAAATAGTTCTTTTTATTGTTTTTTTTTTAGGACAATTTACATCTATGTAATAACGGAGAAACTTCTTAATGCTGAATAATTAATTGATGGTCTGAAATGCGTCACTGACGGTGTTAAGTTTTTCTTTCTAAAATGCGCTAAGAAAGTGAAGAAAATTCTGAATTTTTTTCTAGTTAATTGAAATACTTGTGCCACGGGAAATTAGAAAGTTTATAATCTTATTAGTGCGCTAAATATTTCCTCGTACATCCCAATTCTATCTAATTCATTGGAAATATTTTTCGGTTTTTATCTGCTTATACGTTTGACATGCTTTTTGTCTTTGAAGCCTATTCTCTGCGCTTCGTTCACCTTAATAAAAATAAAACTATAAATCTGGGAAATGGTTTTGATAAACCTCTAAAATATCAATAAGTATGAGGTACAACTCTTGAATATATCGTCGATCTTACACAATTTGTTAGATTGTTAAACAAATTCGAATGTGAGACAATGACGACAGTGGGTTGTTTTCATCGGTTATATGCTGTAAGATTAACAATACATTCCACACCGTCAATAATACCTGTTATTTAACTATATTGTACAATTTATACATTTCAAGGATAAGTACCAATAAATGAGAAAAACAATATAACCGCGATAAACGAGTTCTCACTTGGAATTGATGTACTCCATTTGGAAAAGACGGACGATTGATCCATACGATCACCGATAATATCACACGTTCTCTTCGACGTGGGCATGACTATAAAAAACCGGAATTGTAGACACATTTTCATTTGTTCGGGGAGCGTTCCAGATTTCAAGAATCTAGCAATTTGCTGAAATGTTTTGTGAACACTTTTAGCAAGATTACAGTGATTGTCACATGTTAGATTTTTTCTGGTTAAACGACTTTGTGATATCTGGAGGCAATGATCTTTATTTGGTACAAAGTTGTTAAATGAAATCTGTAGCGATTAGTATTGCATTCATTAATGAAATTACTTAGCAGAGAATCAGCCAAACTGGAACAAACATATAATTCAGACTTGCAAATATGCGTGATAACACTAATGACATAAGTTCTCGCATAGCCGGAGGGTTTGATATAATTGCAACACCGATTTTCTAATCATGATAAAAATGTTCCAGATCATCTTACTTAAATTTAAAATAAACTCATTAAGGTTTTTACGTGTTTATTTACCAATAATATACAAACAATTTTCCACCTTTTGACTAATAGCTAATTTCAATTTTACAACTATTGTTGTAATATTAACTTAATGGCTCTCCGGCAACATTGTAAATTATACCACATATTTATTTTTTATGCTTTTTGAAGCACAAACTCACGAACGTTTTTAGGTGTACGTGAGGACAGGTACATCACTATTATTTTATTTTTATTTCCCATCTGGGTGCAAGAAAGGATATTTTATGTAAAATGAACGGAGGGCCAAAGTTACAGCGAGGCAGATGAAATGTAAAATATTAGTATCAGCATCTACCTGGGACTCTCTTAGTAAAAGAATTTTTACTCGCGATGGGATAGATCTGTATATATAGTAATCGTGGATATTGCAGTGATCAATGCAAAACTCTCGGCTCATTGTAACGATCTCGTACAGAAGTTAAGACCGGTTCAGAGTTATATGTTCTCGTGAAGTTCACATTGGAGATTTGTGGCGTTTCTAGCAGATACACACACGACTGGTAAAGAACAACACCACCAAAAGCACATCCATTAAAGCCGTATACCATAGCAATAATATACCATTACCACATCAGTCGTATTTGAGCTTTTTAATCAAATTCACATAAGCGGCAGTGGCCTGATGGGTAAGAGCTTTGGTTCTATCTTTTAGTGATTCTAACCGTGATAGCGTCGGTTCGAATCACTCGCTCTTCACTATCGTCGCAAACGCTATAGATTCATTAACGACCACCATGATTTTTATACCCGTATAGGTGACAGTGAATCTTTGCAGAAGCCTAACGTAAGTTGTCGGTTATGGGTGTAACACTACTCCTAATTGTAAACTCATATCATTAGAATAATAATTAAAAATGCATAGTAAAGCCTTTCCCAATGAGTATGATCAGTTTTTAAAACGTTACGATAGCCATATTCAAAACAAAAAATTATCCATAGCTGTTTTTAGTATAGTTACGTTTTAAAATAGTTGTACTTTAAAAAAAGTTACCTGATTTCCAATTTGGATTTAGAAGAGCACACAGCACCACTTAACATATTTCAAAACAACGTCTGCGTGCGCCTCTTTGATAAGGAACCCACCATTGCGGTGGACCTGGATATTGAAAAGGCTTTTGACACCACCTGCATCGAAGATCTCCTCTTTAAATTGTTGAAAACTGGTCTTAGTATAACGCTGTATAGTATCATCTACCACTTCGTTCGGAACAGAACCTTTCAACTTCGAGTGAATGGAAAGCCATTCCGAAATTTCAACGCCATCGCAGGCGTACCACAAGGCTTCATTCTAGGCCTTATCCTATTTAATATCTATACCTCGTCCTGTGGACGAGAGAGTAAGTCAGATATGCTATGCGGATGACGTCCTAGTGTACACGTCAACCAAAAGCCCTAAACTGGCAACAAATCGACTCAACCCTCACCTGGACGAACTGTATCAGTATTATAATCGATGGAAAATTCGAGTCAACCCATTCAAAGTAGTAGCTATAATTCTGAGTAGTAAACACTCCCAACCTACTTCTCGATATTCGCAAAATATATTCGAATACAAATGGGAGATACTACGATTAGACCACAGGACAGGATGAAATATCTTGGGGTAATTTATACCCCAAAAATGAATTTCATCAAACATGATTTTTTTTTTTACTTCTCTCAGGAAAGGCTGAATATCGCTGAATCAGCGCCCCGCGATGCTATTTTTTCTCAGCCGGGTCCACCAGCCAACCTCCGAAAGATGGTCAAGGATTTCCCCCAACCATTTCACGAAGCCTATAGCTAATGGGGTGGTATTTCACCGGGCTGCTGGGTTTTGGGACCCTACCTACCACTCAGTAATTGTGCCGAACTGCACAATAGCAAGAGTCGTCAGTTGAATCCACGTTTGAACAATCAAACGCAAGACACAACCTCTTTACCAACTCAGCCATTGAGGCGACAGTGATGTGACCCACATTCTTCAAAAGGCCCTCTGCCGGTCTAAGCACTTGCACAACATTTTGAAGTGGAGCAACAAAGTTGGCACCAAAGTTAAGCTTCTCTGCTATAAGGAGCTAATCCAATCTTAAATTTCGTACGCCTTCTCCATGTGGCCCGCATATCTTCGGCCTAAATGGAAAGACTTCGAGTTTTCGAATGAAAACTCCTCAGAAGATGCATAAACTACGCTAGAAGACCTGGCAGTCGCCATTACTCCAACTCTGACCTATACGATTTGGCTTCCATTACCCCTCTCGGTGAGTATTTCCTAGAATTGGCACACAAATACCTCGAAAGCACTCAGAACAGCGAGAACCCACTTGTATGGGGCTCACGTTCTTGATCCATCTCTCCTTCGATCTTTAAGAATACAACCACCACCATTTTTTCATCAGTACAAAATTGATGAAAGCATCCTTCGCAAGAACACTCTTCTCTATAATAGAGGATTATCGGAACCATTCCACTGGTCTATTGCTAAAACGATACACACACGCACGCACAGTACAAGACGGAACAAATACATCTACACACCGATCACAGCGCGATTATCAGACGCCAAAGACGTAATCTGCGTTTACTATCGCACCCAAGATCTACCCTCCCACCATCCTCCCGTTCAAGTAGTTAGAGAACATCCGAATTAACCCTGTAAACCCTATACCTTGATAGGAGAGACGTGATCAAGATCCCTTACTTCAACGATGCCGGTGAAGAATGGCTGGCTTTCCGGAGAACGTTTGATGATACAGCGTCCGATTTTACCAACGCATAGAACATGGCGCGTTTGCAAAGAGCACTTCAGTGGCGAGCAAGAGAAGTTGTTTGGACAGCAATTTTTACTTGACTAGATACGTGGGTCAAGGTCAACCCACAAAGTCGTATCAATTTGTTGGGAATGCTGAACTCTCTCATGGCATTATATAATTCTACCCTGGTCATACTGTCGTAGGCGGCCTTAAATTCTATCACCACGATCTCGTGAATTGTGTGAGGTAACGCTTCCCTCCTTGTTTGATCAGCTCAGCTGGTAAGCCATCAGCTCCGAGGATTTTCTTTGATTTGAGATGTCTTATGGATTTTAATGTTTCCTCAATGCTTGGTGGCGGCAGCATTTGGTCTGGATCTTGCATTGGTGGTACCTCCAATTCTTATGTGAGCTGACCATTTAGCAATTCATTGAAGTGCACTTCTCATCGCTCCAGAATGCCTTCAGGATCGGAGATTAGATTACCTTTTTTATCCTTGCAGTAAGTGCAGCGTAAGGTGTACCGCATCATACTGAGGATTATTTGGTAGAACTTCCGCACCTGGTGCGGACCTCGCTCTCTACTTTTCTCTATTTCACAGACAAGGTTTTTTCCCAGGCACTTTTCCTTTGTCTGTGAAGCTTTTTGTCCATATCTTCTGAGCTCTTTGTAATTCTCCTCGCGTACCCGCGTCCTATGAGACTGCTGCATTGTCCGATATGCAGCATTTTTATGTTCAGTCGCTAGTTTGCACTCATCATCGAACCAGTCGCTCCGATCTCTATGACTACTGCCTAAGATGGAGTTGGCAGTACTAATGACAGTATTCTTAAAGCATGTCCATTTCTCTTCTACGCCTGGCATTTTGGCCCCAGGACTTACTCTCCCTCGGTCGAACTGTTCGAGGGCGAGTCTTAACGCATGACCAAAGGTGTTACTGGTATTCTCATTCAACTATTTACACTTAGTAAAATTCGTAGAGCAACCTAAAATTCGCTATTTGCTGTAAACAAACTAGTTGATAGAGTGCCCTTGTGCTCGACTTAGTATTTAAGATTCTACAAATTTGGTAACAACATTTTTACTGATCCCTTTTAAGCGATTTATTTAAATGACAAATTATGCAGAATTTTTATACAGAAGGTACACTAGAGCCATCAAGCGGGAAATAATGGATTTATTTCTCCGCAAACTGTTGGTAAGCCAAAAATAACAGAATTTAACGCGGCTATTGAAAACTTTCCACTCAAAATAATAGCTTTTAAAATCGAACCATAGGGGCGATAAAAGAAAACATAAATCCATCAATCGATTTTCCAATAGTCGTTTAATTTATGTATGTAAAACTCAGTCAGTTGCACAGGAAACAATTAGCTATTTGTTAGTTGTTTTATTCCATCTAAGGCACGCGTACATATAGCGAATGGTGTCCATGCGCAGGCAATTAATAATATGTGATATTATCGTATATAACATATAACGACGATAACGTTCTGACGGTTCTACAACAGATTGAACGAATATGAGGTGAATTGCATGAATGAGGCCGGCGGTAACGAGCTGTGACATTGCCGGTGAGGTAATACAATTTCGAGATCGATTCGATACCGATTGATTGATTGAAAGACATGCAACCTCAACAACATCATTTCAGTCATCAGGCAATAATTTCATGTAGAAACGGGGCCCTATAAATATTGTCCAAACAATCTGTACAACGATACATTAATGTCAGATTATTACCACTTCACTTCGGCGATACAGGTCTCGAGACATGGGCGTGATCGAATGTGGTTTTAATTAACGACTGTGCAATTTTGAGCTATAAGTTATTACTTACTTGTCCTGGTTACCTTAGTTTAACCTTAGTTAAGATAGCTCTTAAGCTCTCTCGTTTGTAACTTATATTTACTTTAGATGTAATTATGTTGCTTGAATTAGGGCAATAAATGGGGTGGTAGCCCCTCTAAACTAAACTTATTCCTCTAAAATAATGGCAGGCTCTGGAACCTGAAATTATTTTTAAGACCTTTTGGACATCTGCAAAAGGTTATTAGAAATTCCATTATAATGGCTGTGTTTTAAGCTAATATCACTGACTGTTAATTCGACAATATACTTGAACCCATTACGTTCAGATTAAAGAGAAATCTCGTACGAGTCTGCTATTTCGACGCACATTGACTGACGTTTTCTTTGTCGGCGTATATCAGGATTAACCTCAGAACCACAGATAGTAAAAGGTATACACTAGTTCTCGTATGAAATCTATCAGATACAACGTAAACGCCCACCTACAGTCCACAAACTGTCGCTTCCTAATTATAGACATACATGGACCTATGCTATAAAAGACACATTTAACATCCTACCGATTCGGTCGAGTTCCCCGGAGACCACCCCTAAGCTATGTCTACACGTACCTCTCACAAGTTACGATATGTCTGCCAATAAATCTTTGATGTTATTTTTCAACAGTCACGTAACTAAGTCCTACACGTCCTAGGTAGTCGCAACACAGTACAATAGAACTCTCATTCACTTTTACACAACCGGCGCGGTCAAGGCCTGCGAGCACAAATATACATTTTTTTAACTTGATTTTTTCCCTTCGATAATTTTCATAATTTTCAAATTACATAAATTTTTATGATCTTAGCCGCTCCTTGCACGTTCAGGATGGACAAAGGGTAGTGTAGGTGTGCTGACCAGTCTATCAATAGTCGGAACCGCCTGCAAAATCACCTGCCGCAGCGCCATCGAACAGCATCACGCACACGCAGCACGTCGTCGTTGTTCCTCAAATCGTATTGATGTCATTGACATTCTGGCTTCCATGGCTGGCTGGCTGGCTGGCTGGCTAGTTGAATGGTGGACTGGTCAACGATTTCGAAGGAGCGGGGACGTTACGTCCATTGAAGAAACGAACACAAAACAAACAAAATATGTTGAATAATGAAAATTTAGTTGGGAATATGAGGGCCGGGATCTGACAACATTCGCCGTATACCAGTTTGTTGCATGTGTGGGCTCTCAGGAAGCTAGACATCCTGTTGGATGAAATTTACATCTGCTATTCGCGCAGTTCTGGTGCACTCTCAAATTGTATAGGTTTACGATGTGTTGGACACTTTAAGACATTTCGAGTCCGACTATAAAAACACTTTTTTCTATATTTAGTGACGAGCGATAATGCCAAAAGGTATACGGAGATAATGGTGATCGGTAAGGAAGGTGCTAATTGAGTATACACTCACGGGAGTCGTTTGCATAATATGAGTCATATGGCCACACCTGTAAAAGACCATATTTAAATCGTTTCCTTAAGTACTAAATATGTTCATCTCATGACATAGGTGGGGTTGCGGAGTTTATTCTGGTGACCATTCTCTATGGCAACCGTATTTGCGTAAGAGGGCAACTGGTTATTTAAGGCAATCGAATAAAGGTAAGCTAACGCCTCCGGATATTCCAAAAGAGCTTACGGGACATTCTCTTTTACTTGATCAGTTTACATAGTGGTCTGTTCAATCAACAAGGAGATTACACCTACAAGGTAGATGATAATCAGCTTGTATGTATAAATTATATATATGGCTCAGTAGCGCCCATCACTTTCTGCGGTTTGCTTAGGTTTTTAACCTGCCCCAATTATTTTTGCATACTTTGTATTTCCTGTACTTATTTCCTTTAATTTTTTGGATAAAATAAGAAGAAGGTAAAACGTTTTTACTCTTACCATATGCTGCAATGACCGGGCTCTGACATTACAGCAATCGAACAGCAGTCTGAAAACGAATGTGTTGAACGGAGTTGCACAGTTTTGAAGTTCTATAATACAACTAAATTTTCCCATACGTGCCGTTGAGAGATATTCCAAATTGATGGAATCAATCGAATTACTTTGGTGGAAACAAATAAATCAAATCTCTTGGAATGGTATTGTGGCGGTTCCATTGAACGCCACTACTTACCTCCCCATTAATTATTAAGAAAGTGCTTTCTAGAGCACTAAAAACCTATAAAAACAAGTATTATGGCAGTTCCATCTGAACGTCATTACTTACCTTGCAATTAAGCATGCAAAAACTTCAAACTAAAACACATAAACCCCGGAAAGCATTTACTCACCTTTCAGTTATCTGCTTAACCCTTATGTCAATGACCAACTTTACCGACAGTAATCATTTCGTCGCAATTTCACGATTGCTCGGCCTAGTAGACGAATTTCGGTCCCATGTCTTAGATCATCTCCATTCAAACGTTTCTGAATGATAATTACGAAATTTCAATGAAAAAAAATTTTTTTTTTTACTTTCAAATTGACATTTTAAAAAATCGAAATGGGTACCCGGGTACCCGGTCATTGACATAAGGGTTAAATGTCTCCTAACCACCTAAGCCATATTTTCGCTAATTCAATAGCATTAGCACCAAGAGACATTTTTCCCAAGAGCATGATTGCATGACACGCATCATCTGCCTAAAAAGCAATTCGGTCGTAACACCAAACAACCGATATAAACCCAAATCATATTGGCGCCCATATCCCTTGTCGAATCCTACAGCACACAAGCAGGAAATGTTCTTGCTTTACTTCTTTGCTGTGACCATATCGGCCGCCAAACCTATCGATAAGCAAATGCATTGGCACCAATAAGCATGCCGCTGAAATTCAATTCCTCGAACTTGTCCATGCACACAAATAAGAAAGAATGTTTGCACACACGTGCATGGCAAGTCACATCCACAGACCCATTGGTCGATCCTTTAAACGACAATGCATACCATACACCGCTGGCTCCCGAAGCAAATCGAATTCTCGTTAATGTTAATACACATACGAGAGTTCGACCCTTGCCAGACGCCACCGATATGTGCACGGTCAGCGTAAATGCTGTACGTAGTCGCTGATCGAGTAAACACACAGATATCCTTTTCCTGATGACTTGCCCAGCTACGGATGCTGTTCTCGGTTGTTTATTCGATTGCATGTCCATGGTTCGCATGCTGGGCGACACACTGCATGAACAACGATTTGGTCATCGTGTGTGTGTTTCGCGCCCTTTGTGTGGAGAATCTTCCCCTGTTGGTCGATGAGCAGAAATCGAAACGGTGAATGAGGACCCAATGTAATAGGTGCGGGAGATTGCACAAAGCATGGGAGTATCCCCAATGACAATAAGTCCACACATTTCTCTCATAGGAAAGGTAAAGAAATTCGATAAGTGGGTACCCCATGAACTGAACGAGTCCGAAAAACGACGACGCCTGGAAATCTGCGCATCGCTTAGATTAAGAAACCAAACTGAACCGTTTTTGCACTGGATAGTCGCCTGTGATGAAAAGTGGACCCTGTACGATAACCGTAAAAGACTTGGGCGGTGGTTGGATCACAGGTAAGTGGCGGTTCCGCCAAACCCCACGATACACTTACCGAAAAAACCCCCCATAACTCCCATTCAATCTCTTAACTTCGCTAATGCAATCGCATTAGCACCTGTAAATGCTGCACGCATCAAGCTTACCGAATTTATTTATTTCAAAGCTTCTGTAAAAGAAAACTTGCCATCATGCATCTCTTCGCATACAATTCTCTGTAAGAATTCTTCATTACTTTTTTGGGAATTCCACAACTCCCATTGTTTCTCTGGCACCTGAAAACATTTCCTTCTCCAAGGACATTTGATGCATACAACGCATTATCTGAAATTCCTAAAAACAATTCTTTAACGTGCATATGCACCATAGATTCCCGACCATTAGGCACCCTTGTTCCACCAATGCAATTCCGCCATACATGTGCACACCACATGTCCCTGGCATTTCCACGGCCGCAGCAGCTCTTTGACCATCGGGCAAAAGCAAATAATCTCATCTTACCCTAGAGTCATAAAACGAATTCCTTCGCATGTAATCATGTATACAATTCGATCCCTTTAGCATGACCACCGATACACATTTCCCATTGTGTAAACAGAAAAACCATTAGCACTTCTTCCTAATGGCGGTACATTTACTTACGCATCCGCACCACTCATCCATGTCTGTATGATGCCCTTATTTGCTTTTACCACATTTCTCCGATGTACTGCCGTCTATGATAGCTGCAATGCACAGCATAGACACGGATCATAAATCTCCTTTGTCTTTGCCGCTTGCCTGTTTCGTTGATCCACTGCTTTCGAGCACGTGTAAATAACATCGATCTGTACGGCCCCACACGCATACCATTGCACTGAAAGAGTGCATTTCCTTGGCGGCCACACCTTTAAGAGAAAAAAATGTCCTCTCTCTTCTTTTGTTCTTAACCCGAACCTAGGATGGAATTCATGTCAGAGTTCTATCCGCGGTGAGTGGTTTTCCATCCGCTGACCGCCACGGTCATGCCCCTTCCGATCTCCGCCGGCAGCGGAGATGCGTAAGTACATACCCGGAGTCGTGTGGGTAATCGTTTTAAAGTATTTTCGTAAAGTCGTAAACGTAACGAACTGCAGACGTGTTGGCGATCATGTCAAAGTTGGTGAAAGTATCAATTAAAATGTTGTCATTTTATGTGTTGTTCGATTTTGGTACACATTCAAAACTGAAGAATAAATCTAAGTGAAACTATAAACGTAACGTAAAATGTTAGTATCCAATAAGAAAATGAAACAGAATAATAATCCATGGATTCAAACAAGTTATTCCAATAGTAGTGTTTTTCTTTAGTAAAATAAATAAAACTAAACAAAGAAATAGTGTGCTTTCTATTTTTACTTGTCCTGCGTTGGTGTTTCCTTTGATACGAGTCGGAACAATTAGTGACAGTCGGATGGGGACAGTAGTGAACTGTGTGTCCGTGTTTGGCACAAAATTCCTAATCCCCATAGGTGAAAAATCAAAACACACCCCAAGCCCGATCTTCACCCAAAAAAGGTTATGGTGGCAATTTGGTGGACATCGAAAAGACCAATCCACTTTTCATTTCTTCAACCACGCCTGGTATAAATCATCATCATCATCATCATCGGCACTACAACCTGGAACCGGTCATGGCCTTATTTAGCAAGTCCTGAGGCTTGTTAAATTTTCCATAATGATTTGTTTTTTTCCGGGCAAGGTCATTAGTCTTGCGCCAGAGGCTCCCCGACGGGGAATCGAACCCCGGTCTCCCGCGTGACAGCCGGGTATAATAACCAGTATACTATTGAGGAGCTGGTATAAATAAACCCTATCGAATATTGTAAGGAAATCGACATATTGCATGCGAAATTGGCTGAAAAGCAACCTTCGTTGGTCAATAGGCACGGCCCGATCCTTTTGCATGGCAATGCTAGACCCCACACCTCACGAGTAACGGTGCAAAAACTATTGGGGTTGGGATTTGAAATTCTTCCGTATCCAGCGTACTCTTCTGACATTTCCCCAACGGACTACCATCTTTTTCGCAATCTGGATTCATTTTGTCGGCAGAAGGTCTTCCGGAACCGAGTAGAGCTCATAAAAGTCTTTGAAGATTTCATTACCTCAAAAAGTCAGCACGTCTACAATGGAAGAATGTCATAGATACCAACGGACCTTGTTTTGATTGAATAAATGTTTACTATAAAATCTTTTAAATTTTTACTATAAAATCGGACATTTCATGTAGTACAACCCAATAATAAGAGATTTAAAAAAAAAATTCAAAACCGGCTTTTTCTTCGTTCTAATGTGTATTAATCCCTTAAAAAGATTTCTGAATACCTTATTTATTAAAATACAATCACCGATCACAGCTGTATCTCTTTTTAGACTAAGTTCAATAATCGTACGTCTTAGAGTGAACTAATATATTTGATCCGCCGGCATAATTGCATACAGTCGTAATAGTGCAATCAAACATTGTACATTCATCTTTGGAAGTAAATGCAAAGAGCTCGACATTACTCCTTATTCGAGTTGGTATTGTGTGAGAAAGCTGCTAACAATAACGGAATATTCTAAGAGCGGTCATTATTAATCATTTTAATTCACAGACGTCACACAAATGGTACCCGGATGTCATACAAGAAACATAGTCGTTATATATATGCTCTTTAAATGGCTACCAACCGCAATCAATTGCATTTTCACTCAGCCATGATACCTAACCGTAACTGGAAACTCCTTCATTCATAATAGGGTTAGCAATGCATCAGCTACAACATTATTACATTGTATTTTCCTTATGACCCAACTCAGACCCCAACCAAAGAGACTACCCACGTTTTTCAATCATCTAACAGCTGTATAATCTTTTATGATGTCCGTTTGCATTGTTGTGAGCTACCTCACTTTTTAAAAACAAACAAAAGCTACTCATCGAGAAGAAACAAAACTCCACGTTTGCTTTGTCACGAGCTGACCTCCAACTCTGGCTATAAAATTCGCCGGAGCTTCCAAAGCACCATCAATCATCGCCCTCTGCAAAGGGTGAAGCCCTTTGATGTAAATTTCAGGTGAGCGTTCGGTCCACTGAAGTGGGCTCAAGTTATATGGAAAGTCTCACAGGTATTTATTAAGATAGGAAAACGTATTTGCCCATTTCGAAAATGCTCACATTCTAATCCCTGAAACCACGAAGAATGCCGCTAATTGCGAATGTGATATGCCAACGATAATTGCAACAATTTCGTGGACTTGTCCACTTTATAATTAATCTCAGTGCACCTGGCCAACCCGCGAATGTATCTGTAGACTGTCATCTTTGCACCACCGGCGATCGGTCAGTGCATCCGCGCAACGTATTTAAATTTTCCTTCTTCAAATGTTTAGTGTCAGCTAATTAGTTGTGGTGATTTCCTTGTTACCGCCTCGGCATGCAGCTGCTGATTGACTTTTATCTAGATACACTGGCATGAGGCATGCCATACCAAAGAGGCTAATTCTCCTCTCTGATTACCTGTCGTCTCCGATGTCAGGTGAGTTACGCAGCGCCAGTGCTTCAGGTTATTTATGCCGGGATGATGCAATTATTCTAAACTTAGGGATTTGGCATAATCCAGGTAAAATACATTTGATGTATTCGATTAAATTGTATATCTCGTAGCTCCATTTGCGGCTGTATTTAAAACCACAAAAATATCAGGTGACCTTATCGCTGCCCACTCGTCCAGTGTGGGGTTTGGCAACATGTTCGTTCGATTATAACTTCCCATGACAATTAAAGGTGTGTAATTAAATACAACTCACCTTCTGTTTGGTTTCAGATAGAACACCGGTTGCGTGGTCTGTTTGGCTTAAGAAAGTGTCGACATACAATGCGATGTTTTTATTGCGCTAAACGTACCTAATGGCTCATGTGTTGTGCCTGGTGGAGAAAGAGCCGCTCGGTCAATTGAAAGGAATCTATTAAGTGGAAGCAGATGTAGTTTTCTGGGCTGTTTTGGTGCGCTGGAATGCCACAGCATGAATCCGTCATTGTGCGTCGACAAGGGGTATCGGAAAATGAAGGACAGAAAAAAGTGAAATTGCCGTGTGTGGAAGTTGCGGTTCCAGAAAAAGCAATCCACCTTAATGAGGCTACACAGCCGTAAATGTAGAATGAAAAAACAGTTCAATTGCCTGGTTTGTTCCTTTTAATGTCGGCTTTCAAGAGGTATTCCGATTGGTATAGGCGAACGGGGTGGGTGGAGCAGCATGGAAACATTGTACTAGAAAACGTAGCTCATTGTCTGTTTGGTTAAGAGGAATCGACGACTATTATGGATATTGGTTGGGCTCCTGAGACTATGAATGAAGATCTATGTCAAGATATTGGAATATGAGGTGTTTGCTGAACTTTGAAAACTGGGTTATGGGCAATTGAATTAGATCATTGTGGTTTAATTACAATTTCGTATTATATTTGCATTGGTATTTTGTTTTTCTCTTTTTTCTGGCTCTTAATTGAATCAAGATCCCAACAAACGATCGGGTAAGCAAATGTCGGTCAATTATGTTATTGTGGAGTAATTAGTTCTATCAGTAACAAACCTCAATCAATTAAAAGTCAATGAGTTTTAATGGCCGGACAAAAAAAAAATCTAAATCGATTGTGTGGGGGTAGATAGCGAAGTTAGTATTAAAATATATGATAAAACACGTGAGATAGTAAATAGTACAGATAATACAAATTATATTTCTTTAACAAGCTTAATTCAAATGGAGGGTATCTCAAAATTCGCACAATACAGCGTGTTCGAAGATTTAGCAAGCGGTAACTTTGTTAAAGATTTTTCCTTAACAATTAATTATTTATGTAATATGGATTTTACACCAAACTCACCCCACGATGATATTGAGGACAGGGAGTCTCGATGTAAGCAGCTGCAATTTCGACGATGCAAATGGTCATGCACGCAAGAGAAATTGTACACCAACACAAAGGAATATATGGAATATAGTTTTCATTTAAATTAATGTTGCTTTTATTTTCACAATTTCATTTCCATTCACAAACGGATATACGGAATATAGTTTTCATTTAAATTAAGGTTGCTTTTATTTTCACAATTTCAATTCAATTCAATTTCATTTGGTAGAGAATTACATTTATGGTATATTTTACAACTAGTACTTAAGAGATTTAGGATAGCAATCCCTTTACAACTATAATCTTAAATCTATATAATGACAATAGCACAATTTTAATGAATAACAAATAATAAAAAAAATTAAGGGAAAACTACAATAAAAAACCCTTATTTGAACCTTAAAACTAATATTGCTTCCGGTTATTTTATATAGTAATGACCTCGATATAATTTTCATAGACAGAGTACATATGTAGTGATTTAGGATAACGCAAGACGGGAAACGAGAACATTGTCAGAAAAAGAACAATTGACGAAGAGGTTTCGATTGATTTTGTCAATAAGGAACTCTACCGGATTAACGTTAGCGTTTTCATGTAGTTCATGTGTCGAATAATGCCATGGCAAATTCAGCAACATTTGCAATATTTTATTTTGATACATTTGCAATTTTATTTTGTGTGTGCGAGCACAATTACACCATACTCCGTACAGGAGTATCGCTTGAAAAAGGGTTTTAAATATTATAATTTAATTTTCGATGCTAAGCTTTGACTTTCTACACACTAATGGATAGTAGATAGATAAGATAACTCTTACGACTTTGTTTATTTTGTCAATTGTGGTAGTGATGTGTTTTTAAAAGATAAGTTTTTTATCTAGAATAATACCTAGATATCTACAGTCTTCGGACCAATCAATATCAACTGCACACTTACTGAGTTTAGTGCCATTTGGTAGGTAGCAGTGTTTCCTACATCTTGAAAACCAGACAGCTTGTGTTTTATTACCATTTATTTTTATTTTCCATTTCCTGTAATATACTGCTGGTTTGTCAAGAGCTGCTTGCAAAGAGTTGTAGACATTGGTGAATAAGGCACCCGAAGAGAAAATGGCCGTATCATCGGCAAACATAGCTACCTGAATGTTTTCACCTAGACATGGTAAATCTGCGACAAACAATGTAAATAATATGGGACCAAGGACCGAGCCTCGGGGTACACCATAGTGGATTTGGTGAGTAGAGGATATGTCGGTTCCTATACTCACAACATATTTTCTCGAACGAAGAAAGCTCTGGATAATTTTGATAAGCGGCATTGGCAGCTTAAGCTTCAGCAGCTTATAAATCAAGGCATTGTGCCATACCGTATCAAAGGCGTTTTCGATGTCTAGTAGAACCATTCCTGTTGACTCCTTGTCGATGAATTTACCAGCTATGTGGTTTTTAATGCGCAAAACTTGGTGGATTGTGCTGTGACCACTACGGAAACCGAACTGAACGTTTTTTAAGATGTTATTGTCTTCCACAAAACGATCAATCCTTTCCTTAATGATTTTTTCTAAGAGCTTACTTAGACAGCTAAGTAGCCTAATAGGTCTGTAGCTTTCGGGGCTGTTCTTCGGTTTGCCGGGTTTCGGTATAGGTATTACTTTTGCTGTTTTCCAACAGTCCGGAAAATAAAAATTCTTAAGACAAGCGTTGAAAATGAACGTCAAATAGTTACTTGCAGCAGGTGGAAGTGTGGGTATTTCACTGGTATTATGCCGGCCTTGGCAAGGTTCACCAAGATTTCCTCACGATAGTTCCGCCGAACACTGTCCTCCAAGGAAACAAAACTCCGCGACGGACCGTCCACAAGAAGTAAAACACACAAGCTCTCTCTGAGATTAACTTTATTACCGGTACTTAATTTGTTTTATGTAAATTAGGAACTGCACTATTACAGAAAATAAATTGTTTCGATCATGAACACAGTTGTAGACTTTCTTATCACTAATGAAATATAATTTTGGAGTTAGGAGACTTGTGCAACGAATGCCGCAGCCTAGTTTGTTGTTCACGGTAATAATGGACTCCAGGAGACTCGACTCCTTTGCAACACTTTCATCGACTGTACTACTTTGCGCGCGGATCACCTTGTTGGCTCGTGATGCGAGCTCATGGGTGGTCGAACCGTGGGAATGAAAATTCCTGAAAAAGCATCTTCGGGATAAGTATTTGCAGTTGTCCAAATACTACGTTAGGGATTAGGATACATTTGGGATAATTACACAATGATGGTTGTGTTTACAACCATGTTAATTGTGTATTGCAATCCTAGGGAGTCATGGGTCGAATTCCAGTGTGAGTATTTACACTGGCATTGAATTCGGCTCTTGGCAGCTAGGCGCGAATTGCGCCGGTGCTTTGAAGATTGCATAAAAGCCGCCGTGAGTACTGGTGCAACATAAAAATCTGTTGCGCACGTGTGGGACAGTAAATGCAGGCAGACAGGGGTTCTGCTGATTGTTTTTATAATCCACTTCGGTTAACTAGTATGGCAACCGAAATGTTTTCCTTTTAGAACAATGCTGAGATGCATTGATGTATGCGGTACTGGCGTACCGAATTTCTTCTAGGGAAATTTATATAACGCGTTAATTGCGCGAATGTCCTTGATGGGCAGATGCTTGATGTTGGATGCTATTTGCATAACCGAAAGGTAATGCAATCGGTAGGAGAATGCTTGGGGAAGTTATTGCGCTTGCATGGTAAAATTATGAAATTAATGGAGCTTTAGGAGGGAAGATTTTGAGGTAGATTGAAAAGGTAGCAGTGGCGTTGGTAGATACGCCACAGTACTCCCCCCCCAGTGACATAGTCACGATATTGTTGGTAGGGCGAAGTAGTACTCAGAAGGCTGTAGTTAAGTGAGGTTGGCCGTACATGCGCCTTGTGGTGGCGCTCGGGTGCGGCTTCGCGTGAGGGGGCCGCTATTTCTGTTTGGTATTCCTGCCGTAGAAGGTGAGGGTAGCTCCTCTGTAGCATCGGGGTTTGTGGTGGCCTTTGGGAGGTTAGCCTCCGAGAAACACGGTTTCAGTCTTTCTACGCTGACAGTGGTTGATCTGCCTTGGATCTCCACTTCGTACACTCGATCGCTGATTCGTTTTAGAATCTTATATGGCCCTTCGTAGGGGGGATCGAGTGGTTTCTTAACTTTGTCCACCCTGACGAAGACGTGCGTGCAGCTATGCAACTCAGGGTGGATAAACACTCTTTTGGTGCCATGTCGGGCTACGGGTTTTGCCCTGATCTTCCGCATCAGGTCGCGGAGGTAGCCTACGCTTTGTAGTTGGTCGTGTGGAGCTTCATTGTCCACAAATAGTTCGCCTGGCAACACTAGGTTGGTGCCGTAGGTCAGTTCTGCAGCGGATGCGCCCAGATCCTCCTTGATACTTGTCCTCAATCCTAGAAGGACAGTGGGGAGGGCGTCGAACCATTGCGTGTCGTTATGACACATTAGGGAGGCTTTTAGCGACCTGTGCCAACGCTCTATCATCCCGTTGGATGAAGGGTGGTATGCGGTCGTACGACTTCTTTGACAGCCCAATAAGTCAGTAAGCTGCTTGAAGATCGTGGCCTCGAACTGTGGACCTCGGTCTGATGTTAACGTTGCTGGTACGCCAAAACGTGTAACCCAAGTCGAGTAAAACGCTCTGGCGACACTCTCGGCGGTGACTACCCGTAGTGGCGTTGCTTCTGGCCACCGAGTAAAACGGTCAATCATGGTGAGGATGTAGGAGAATCCTCTCGAGGGTGTTAAGGGGCCCACAATATCTATGTGGACGTGTGTAAATCGAGCCTCGGGGAGTTTGAATTGCGCTGGCTCCAACACGTTGTGTCGGCTAATTTTGCAGCGCTGGCATTTAAGGCAGGCACGAGCCCAACTCGTGAGGTCTTTATTCATACGAGGCCATACGAACTTACGTCGAATGGCTGCAGCGGTTGCACGTCCGCTGGGGTGAGCAGGACCGTGAAAGGTCTCGAATACGCTCCTTCGCAGCTCTCCGGGAATATAGGGCCTGACTGTTCCCGTGGAGATATCACACCATATCTCGTCTGCGGATTGCTCGAGTGGGAACTTGCGCAGCTGAAGTGCTGTCTCTGCTTTGAGAAGAGACTCGAGCTGGTTGTCATTCTGCTGTGCTTGAGCTAGGTCGGCGTCGGCGATGGCGGCGCGTAGCTGAATGGTATCGATGCGGGATAAGGCGTCCGCGATAACATTCTGTTCCCCCGAGATGTGTTTGATCTCAGTGGTGTATTGACCTATCAGGTCGAGCTGCCGTTCCTGGCGTGGGGATGCATTCCCGGACCTCTTCCGGAATGCGTAGATCAGTGGCTTGTGATCCGTTCTGATTACTAGGGGGCGACCTTCTACCATGTGTCGGAAATACTTTACGGCGCTGTACATAGCGAGTAACTCCCGGTCGTACGTGCTATATTTCCGCTCGGCCGTATTAAGTTTCCTTGAGAAGAAACCGAGCGGTTCCCAGTTTCCGTTGCATTCTTGCTCCAATACTGCTCCCATGGCCGTGTCTGACGCGTCGCATTGGATGGCCAATGGTGCGCCCTCTGCGGGGTAACGGAGTAGGGTAGCATTTGCCAGCTGTGCCTTGGATTGACGGAATGCGTTGTCTGCAGCTTCCGTCCAGGCGATTGGGCGCTTGTCGTTCTTCTTTGCCCCCTTTAAGTACTCATTTAAAGGGGCCTGAATGTGTGCGGCGTTTCGTAGTGTGGGTCGGTAAAAGTTTAGCATACCCAGGAAACGGCGCAGCTCGCGAACGTTGGAGGGACGGGGAAATTGGGTTAGTGCTTCCACTCTGTCTGGAAGCGGGCGAATGCCTTGGCTGTTGATATGGTAACCCAGGTAGGTAACTTGCTCTTTGGCGAATTGGCATTTTTCTGGGTTTATTACGAGGCCAAATTGTCTGAGGCGTTCAAGGACCTGTCTGAGGTGTTGGTGATGCTCCGCAAGGTTCCGAGATGCTATTAGTATATCGTCAATATACGCGTAACAGCAATCCAGGCCGCGTAGTGCCGAATCGATATACCTCTGGAATGTCTGAGCTGCATTCCTGAGGCCAAACGTCATCACCTTGAATTCGAAGAGTCCGAAGGGGGTAATGACGGCGGTTTTGGGTACGTCTTCAGGTGCCACCGGAATCTGGTGGTATGCCCTGGTGAGGTCAAGAGTTGAGAAAACTGTACAACCGCGCAACTTGTACGAATAGTCGTAAAGATGGGCTATTGGGTACCTGTCGGGAACTGTTACTGCGTTCAGCTGTCTATAATCACCGCATGGTCGCCATTCACCGTTGCGTTTTTTGACGAGGTGAAGTGGACTTGCCCATGGGCTGACCGAGGGTTGACAGATGCCTCGCTCGAGCATATATTCGAATTCGGCGCGGGCTGCTCGCAATTTTTCGGGGGCCAGGCGACGTGGGCGCTGGCTCACCGGTGGGCCGCGTGTTTCTATGTGGTGAAACACGCCGGATCTGTGTTGTTGCTGGTTGGAGAGGGGAACTGTTGAATTGCGAAATTCTTCCAACAGCGCGGGGATTGGGTCTGTAGAGTCCTCGGGTGGGTCGTTCGCCCCTTTAGCTGCTTGCGGGGGGAAACGGGTTGAGACGTTGTGACTAACTAACCTCTTGTTGGCAGTGTCTACCAACAGGTTGTGTCTTCCTAATAGGTCAGATCCTATTAGGGGCTCGCTGACATCGGCTATCACGAAGTGCCAGGAGATAGGGCGTGGGAGACCCAGATCGAGTTTAAAATTTTTCCGCCCGTAAGTGGCTATGGGGGAGTTGTTCGCAGCGAACAACTGTAGGTGGCCCGGCACTCGGTTGCGCGGGGCGAAAGATCTAGGGATGACGGAAATGTCGGCGCCAGTGTCGACGGTGAAATTAATATTCGATCTAGAGTCCCTGATTGTTAAGCGACTTATAATAGGGGTGCCGGCCGTTCGCACTCGAACGAGGTTCTGCGCGGGGGCTGGCCGCGTCCAGCTGCAAGGTTGCCTACAATTTCTGGCGTTTGCACCGAAACGTCTGTGGTATATGCACCGGGCCTGTGTCAGAGCGCCACTAGGCGTATTTTGCCTGTTGTCTGGTGCGTTTTCGTTTGTGATTGGTGCTCCTCTGGGCGTGTTAAACTGCCATTGGGGGTTCCTCGTTTGTGGCCGTTGGTTATTAGAACGGTTTTGGATTGCGCGCTCGACATTTCGCATTTGGGCCCGCAGTTGGTTCAGGTCTCGCTCGAATCTCGAGAGTTTTGTTTGCTGGGTGCGCGGTTGAAATTCCTCACGGGAGGAAATCGTAGCTTGTGTTACCTCTCTTGGTGTGGCTTGTGTAAAAGGCGTTACTGGAGAAGTCCGGGGTGCTGTTAGTAATAAGGATTGATGCCGTGTAGGTGAAACGGCGTGTCGGTTAATCGCCGTGACCTGGTATGCTGGGGGTTTAGACTGTGGGTCTGAGCTTTCCATAATTGTGTCGGCTAGTTTCGCCAAATGACCCAAACTCTGGTTGGGTTGTACTATTAGTGCCGCGCGAGCATATTGCGGGAGGCACCTCAGGAAATGAGGCCTAATTATGTCGTCCGAAATCTTGGTTCCAGCTATTGAGCGTAAATGTGTCAGAAAATTGGACGGTCTCATTCCAGTAACATTTGTTTCGCTCGCCAAACGTTGCTGTCTGCTGCTCCTGGGCTCGTCCAGGGCATTTAGGAGCGTCTCTTGCATGTTGCTGTAGGGATTTGGTTCTGTTGACCTAATTATGTGAGCAACATGCGTCCATTGCGTGTGGTTTAGCACTCGCAACAATTCTACTGCGCGGACTTCCTCATCGTGCATGTCGGCAACCCTGAAGAAGCGTTCGGCTACGGCGAACCATAGCTCTGGGTCCTTCTCGTCGAAAGGAGGCAAGTGTATGCTATGGGAATGCGAGGTGTGCTCGATGCTGGAAGCGTCTACGAACGCTTGATCATCCGAGCACGGCTGGGTCTGCTCTTGCTGAGCTGCCTTAGACCTAGTAGAGTGGGCCATTTTTTCTATTTGGAAAGAGTGGGTGTTTAGCAACGGAATAAGAGGAAGAGAAGCGAAGGAATTTAATTGCTTGGTGGGGAGCGGGCAGAGTAAATCGTCGTAGACAACGACGTCAGGAAACTGAAGGTAGGGTGCGCGTGCGTGAACAATGATGTCACGGGAGTCGATGGAGTTGGGTAAGTAAAGGATTTACTACCTTGCCTAAGCTGAAACAAAGGCTGTGACACTAGGAACAATTTAGACTAACGTCCGGGGTGGTGCAGTACAGTTTTCGGGGCCAATTGGAAGCTAAACTGGGACGGCGGAGTATTCGCGCTAGTCCAATCCGGCCTGACTGAAAAGAAACCACGGAGTGAAGTGGTCCGGACGGCTGAATGGAGTCGAGCTTGAAAGAGTTGGTGGAGTCGGTTGCAGTCGAGTGGTGTTTAAAAGAGGCGGATGAGGCTAAAAATAAGTCGAAGGGATTGAAAAGTGTCGAAAAGAAGTTGCGAGAAGTTGAGCTGAGTCGTGTGCGTGCTGAGAAAGGTTGTGCGCTACTTAATACCCTGAAGGGGCTTACAAAATTTATTTTATTTTGCCT
This sequence comes from Microdon myrmicae, assembly GCA_963931805.1. Lineage (NCBI taxonomy): Eukaryota > Metazoa > Arthropoda > Insecta > Diptera > Syrphidae > Microdon > Microdon myrmicae. Next base: position 71,618,430 of record OZ007496.1, read on the forward strand.
TTATCTCGTGCTGTTTAAGGATATAAATATATTTCTTCTTTTCTAATTTGTAACACAGGCTTTTATTTAAACAAATTTAATTTTGTTGTCAATATCATGTGAAGAAATTAGATACATATACTTGTTTGCAAAAATTTTAAGGATACAATAAAATGATGACAAAAAAATTATGTTTAAAATATAAAGTTATAACAAAAAACAAAAACTGACATGGAATATTATTAAATGCTTCTAAGTAATGCTAATGGAGTCAAAGTAGGCAGTTGCGTTCAAGTAAAAATAATCATAATAAGGCGATCAAATGGAAGAATGATTTTTATGAATTGTTCTCAATTAGCAACTGGTCGAAAAAAGGAAAATATTAAATCGGAAGTACAATTAACGAAGATGTTGGTAAATAATTTCGTGTTTACTTTGTTGTTTTGTTTTTCACTTAGCATTTATTTCAGATACTCTATTATTTCGTTTTGAGTTATTTTATTCGTGTTGTTAATAATAAAAAAGGCACAAATTGTCTTAATTTTATTTGTATAGGCTGATGTTTTGTTGCTTATTTATTTAAATAACTGCAGACAACATTTCGTCAACTCCAGGCTAATAATACATTTTCCTACCCAAGATATCTGTATTAAAATTTGAAATCCTTGCCAGGCATCGTTTAATCTAATTACACATATAAGTATCTTTGCCAATCAGCCACGAAAGTAAAAAGGAAACAAACGTTTTACAGCTACAATGTTATTGATTTTTTTTTTCTTTTTTTGTCTCACTTAATTTAGAATTATTATAAACTTTATTTAATATCTCCAAAACAATCAGTTAAACACATAATAAAACGTTGACAAAAAGGAAATGTACGTTAAAATACAAGCGAATAATTTAAAAACAGAAAGGAAGGATACCTGCTTAAATCCCTGGTGTTATTGATCGGATGCTCCTGGTGCTGGTGTAGTGTTGGGTAGTTGCTCCTGTTGTTCCTGTTTCCGGTGAATGTTATATGGATCTTCGGCAATTGCCGCCACAATTGCTTACTGCCACTGCGTTTCCGGAAGCACTCGGTTCGGGAAGATTGTCACTGTCACAGTCGCGGCACCGAATAGTCACTGTTCTTTAAACATTTTTTTAGGACACGGTTTTGATCCGACTCCGAATCAGAAAATTGTGTTTACTCGCGTCGAATGGTCACCAATTGTGGGTATTTCACTGGTATTATGCCGGCCTTGGCAAGGTTCACCAAGATTTCCTCACGATAGTTCCGCCGAACACTGTCCTCCAAGGAAACAAAACTCCGCGACGGACCGTCCACAAGAAGTAAAACACACAAGCTCTCTCTGAGATTAACTTTATTACCGGTACTTAATTTGTTTTATGTAAATTAGGAACTGCACTATTACAGAAAATAAATTGTTTCGATCATGAACACAGTTGTAGACTTTCTTATCACTAATGAAATATAATTTTGGAGTTAGGAGACTTGTGCAACGAATGCCGCAGCCTAGTTTGTTGTTCACGGTAATAATGGACTCCAGGAGACTCGACTCCTTTGCAACACTTTCATCGACTGTACTACTTTGCGCGCGGATCACCTTGTTGGCTCGTGATGCGAGCTCATGGGTGGTCGAACCGTGGGAATGAAAATTCCTGAAAAAGCATCTTCGGGATAAGTATTTGCAGTTGTCCAAATACTACGTTAGGGATTAGGATACATTTGGGATAATTACACAATGATGGTTGTGTTTACAACCATGTTAATTGTGTATTGCAATCCTAGGGAGTCATGGGTCGAATTCCAGTGTGAGTATTTACACTGGCATTGAATTCGGCTCTTGGCAGCTAGGCGCGAATTGCGCCGGTGCTTTGAAGATTGCATAAAAGCCGCCGTGAGTACTGGTGCAACATAAAAATCTGTTGCGCACGTGTGGGACAGTAAATGCAGGCAGACAGGGGTTCTGCTGATTGTTTTTATAATCCACTTCGGTTAACTAGTATGGCAACCGAAATGTTTTCCTTTTAGAACAATGCTGAGATGCATTGATGTATGCGGTACTGGCGTACCGAATTTCTTCTAGGGAAATTTATATAACGCGTTAATTGCGTGAATGTCCTTGATGGGCAGATGCTTGATGTTGGATGCTATTTGCATAACCGAAAGGTAATGCAATCGGTAGGAGAATGCTTGGGGAAGTTATTGCGCTTGCATGGTAAAATTATGAAATTAATGGAGCTTTAGGAGGGAAGATTTTGAGGTAGATTGAAAAGGTAGCAGTGGCGTTGGTAGATACGCCACAGAAGTGCTTTGATTAATTTGTTGTTAATATTATCGAGACTCGCAGCCTTTTTTGATTTCGATTTTTTTATCAATTCTCTAACTTTGCTGATATTAGTTGCGTAAGTACTTTCAGCTGGTGTTTGAGAAAGTACATGGATAGTGTTAGCAACTTCAGCTTCATAATACGCGTCGCTTAGATGCATAGATATGGAGTGGTTCTTACTAAACGTGTTAGCAAAGAGGTTCGATTTCTCCACTGAAGATATAAACAACTTGTCGTGAATTTTAAATGGAGGAATACTTGACCCTCTCTTTTTAATAATTTTTGATATTTTCCAGAACGGTTTGCTTGCTTTGTCAAGAGAGGAAAGGTGTTTATTCCAACACTTGTTCCTATATGTTGAGAATTCGTTTTTAATGATATTATTTAAGACTTTAACATTAACTAGAAAACAATCGATTCTATAACGCAGCCATTTTCTTCTTTCTGAGTTTCGTAGCCTAATCAGATGTAAGATATTTTCAGGAAGCGGTGCCTTATCAACTGGAGCAGTGGAACATTTAGATACCGCAAGATCGGCTGCTCTATTGATAACAGAAACAACATTGTTACATAGGATATCAATGTGCTCGCTGCAGGTTATAGAATTTAGGCTGGTATCACCTAGAACCAAGTTCGTGTTTATATATGATTTATAACAATTCCAGTTGGCGGCGGAATAGTTGTGGTATAAACTGGTACGATTTACAGCTACTGTATGATTCACTGTGAGGCTGATCGGAAGGTGGTCTGAATTTAACGCATTTAGAGTTAATGGTTCTGTGCAGTAATTTGGAATATTAGTGATATATATATCAAGAGTTGAGGGGTTCTTGTTAGCACTCGCTGGGATATAGGTGGGGAGAAGTGGATAAAGTATAGAAAAACTTGGGCCGGATTCAGTAACATCTAGTAAAATGTTACCCCAGGAGTTCCCCCTAAGACAATTCCACGACTGATGTCTGCAGTTTAGATCACAACCAATAATTACCTTGTTTCGAGTGTTGACTCTACACAATTTTTGCAGATCCTGCTTAAAGTAAGTAGATTTCTTAATGTTTCTATCTCCACCAGGGAAATAGACCAAAAAAATACTCACCTTGGAGTTATCACTTAATGTTACATCTATACTAATTTCCTCAATTAACTTAAGGTGCAATGAAGGACGCAAGGAATGTTCTATACATTTTTTCACAACAATGGCGACACCTCCACCACTAGCATGTACCCTGTCTAGGCGATAACATATGTAATTTTGATGTGAGAAAGAAATGTCTTGTTTGAGCCAGGTTTCTGAAACAAGTGCAATGTCAATATTAAAATTTATCAAGAAACTAAAAAATGCATGGTTTTTGTGTTTGATGCTTCTCGCATTCCAAGATATGATGTTAAGAGAGCTTGTGGGGGGTTTCTCTATCCTACATCGATGCCTCATTTTGAGAGACGAATGGCTATACGACAAACCTGGGGTTATGAGCAACTCTTTTCGGACGTGATTATTCGAACAAATTCTTCCCACGGATCGATGGGAGATATAAGAAATACTTGCCGTACGTCGGCTTTAACTTATACCCCCACAAGTTTCTTAACATGTTTTTTCCGAGTATATGTACTTAATAGCTAATGAAGTAATGACGTTAAATTGGTCAGCTTTAGTTTGACAAGCACCAGGCTTGGTTACAACTTCATTAAGAAGAGAGTTTATCTCGCTAAATGAGAACAAGTTAACATTAGTTATAGTTTCAAACGGATTTTTCTTCGTGTGTGTCGTATCACTGTTCGAAGGTGGCTGGGTTTGATGGAGGCCAGGAGCCCAGGTGGATGAAGGAGGTGAAAGTTCACGCACAGATCGGGGTAGTGGGGGAAAATTATCAATGGATAATCGGTCGGGCAGTGGCTGCTGTTTGTGACTCGGAGGCTGTAGGGACGTTGTATTTCCTGTACCACGTCCACGTGGGGATAATTTGCGGGGAATGTCTATGTACTGCTTTCGGCTTATGCATTCTGGATCGGTGGATTTATGTGGCCCACTACAATTTGCACACTTGATGACCTCATTCGTTTTGCAGTCGGATGTTTTATGGTTTCCCGAACAGATTGCACAGAAGCTATTTATGTGACAATGCATCGAGCCATGGTCGTAAAGCTGGCAATTGTGACCTTACCTGGATGATGTTTTTTAAAGTCCCAGGGAACGATGGTTTTGAACAAGGTAGAGTAGTTCCGTTTTAGTTCGTTTAATTTAACAGTGCCGCGTTGAATGTATACGATGTACAAGTAGTGTTTGTACAGGGCTTTTGTTGACGAATTTATTGTGATTGTTTAAACATCTAGGCACCTAATCCCGAGTGCAATTAGTTCGTTTCTCAGTATATCGTTGCTTATCAAGTCTAGTCCGGATAACACTACCTTTAATGGACGACTTTCCTTACGCGAGTGGGTAAAAAACTCACATTTTAACCGTAAGAGTTCGGTTCTGATTTTGTTATATATGTCCATTGTTGGAGCACATATTTTTTGTCCAAGTGATATGTTTTTAATTAAGTATTTGTCTATCTTAATGTTGCTCAAAATACCACGCACTTTAGCACTAGTTGTTTTTAACACCACAATTGGCGGAGCGGTTTCTTTAGGAAGTTCGGAGCACTGTTCGTCATTGGTCGGATCCATTTCAGGAGAGTCTTCCATCAGACTTTGAAGTGGTTGAAAAAAGTTAGTGTTTGAACACATTTTAGATTTTTCTAACACTTTATTGTTCACTTTTGAAAGTTTATCGGGAGGAGTTTCGCCTCCAATAACGCGGTCGTAACGCAACCATTTCCGCTTAATTTTATTTAACACACGTGGCCCAGGGGCCATAACTTAACGGTTATAACACTTGTTCAAATTTTTGTATACGGAAAACGAGGCAAAGAAAACAAGATAATGATAATTAAATTGTGATAATTATTGTGAAAATAACGGTTGATTAAGATAAATAGTACGAGCAAAACTGTGAGACAAGTTGTCTGTTTGAATGTCAGCCAGGTACTCGGTTTTCACAATTTCATTTCCATTCACAAACGAATATACGGAATATAGTTTTCATTCAAATTAATGTTGCTTTTATTTTCACAATTTCATTTCCATTCACAAACGAATATACGGAATATAGTTTTCATTTAAATTAAGGTTGCTTTTATTTTCACAATTTCGATATTTAGTTAAATTTTTCATCCAATAACATGGACACCCGTACGCGGCGACTGCTCAACCAAGAAGAAGGACTATCTCGTTGCTTCACGGCACATATACTTTTTCGTTCCGCTTCGGCGGAATTGGCAATTGGCTAATAGGGGGCGACTATGGCCAATACAAAGAAGATGACTATTGCAATGTGAATGGGGTTTTAAATGGGTTGTACTTTTATTTAAATTAGATTCTATTGTAAAGGGAACATTCTATTGTAAAAGGACTAGGCAATTAGTAAATTGGCGGGAAGGGAAGGACACGGGAATGATATGTGCGTGAAGGCACGAGACGTTAATGACGAGAAATCAATGATTCAAAGGGGGAGGGATAATTAATTGAAGTTTAATTATATAAAAACTTTTAATAGAAGATACCGGTTTTATATTATAAGTTGTACCCTTTTTTTGATATGCAAAATATACAGTATTTTATATGAGAGCCGTTCAATAAGACTCCTCGATCTTCAAGACTCTTTGTCCGCTAAACACATTTTGCGTTCCTATTTTTTCCCACTTTATTTTTATTGTTTCTTTGCGTCTTTTTTTTACACTTTACTTTGTGTTATGCATGTATATAATTTCAATACTTATTAAAATAAAAATAAAAATTCCAACAATATTAGAAATCTATCTCATGATGAACAAGTCCCCGTGCTTGACACCGTGTGTCGTTGCTGACGAAAGTAGATATCACCGTATGTAGTGCTGTGTTGGTAATGGACCAAGGATCAACAAATGCATATGATTGATGGTTTACTATTCTGTAATCCAGTTTATATTTATTCTGTTTTATTTATCCTTTTGTGTAGTATCCGGTAGTTCCCTGATTTTCCATTTATCTTCCTTGTGTCGGTACTTTTATCACGTTAACTTTAGTTATTGTTCTTCCTTTCGATACCGTCAATTTGTGTTGTGTTGTGTCGCAAATACTTCCTTGTTAATTTCCTTTGTACCGTCTTGCCGGTTTTTTTATGTTGTGCGCCGAAAGTGTGTGTTCACCTCGCTGTTGTCATTGATTCTTATTTCCTCTTATCGCAGATCAAGATTAGTAAGTTAGTACTGTTCTGTTGACCTGTCTCCCTTTTCTTGTGTCACAACAAAACCTAGTAGAACTAAATTGTCATTTATAACTATTGTAATCTTCTCACCTCTAGTTGTAGCCATGATATTATTTCCTAAAGGACATCATACTAAATTGATCAAATTGGTTTATATATTAATTTTTTTTTTGGTTGCTGATTGTATCACGTATTAGACTCAAAAAGCGACATCACAAATACTTACGTATTGCTTAAACTGCCGATGTTTATTTCGACATGAGGGGCCGTATAATAGTTCTGTGACAATTAACTAGTCAACGGTGATTATTTTAAAGAGTAGCCCGATATATATATATATATATATATATATATATATATATATATATATATATATATATAGTGGGCCAATATATATATATATATCATCATCGGCACTACAACCGGGAGCCGGTCTTGGCCTTATTTAGCAAGTCCTGAGGCTTGTTAAATTTTCCATAACGATTTGTTTTTTTTTTTCGGGCAAGGTCATTAGTCTTGCGCCGGAGGCTCCCCGACGGGGAATCGAACCCCGGTCTCCCGTGTGACAGGCGGGTATACTAACCACTATACTATCGAGGAAGCGAATATACAGGCAAAGTCTCTGCTTTCAACCCTGGATAGCTACTTTGGCACAGGCCAAGTAATGAACCAATGCATGCACCGACAGCCTGAGAAAGGTTGGCGGAAGGCTAATAACCTTGCCCCGAAAAATAAATTATTGTGGACCGTGGCGGTTCCGCCAAACCCCACAGTTCGCTTTTCTAAAAAATCCCCATAACTTTCACCCAATCTCCTAGCGCCCATCTCGGTGCCACGACCTCGCCCCCCACAGGACAATTTAATAAGTCTCGGATATGGGCCAGATACCGGTGGAGAGACTTGCTAAATAAGGCCAAGACCGGATCCCGGTTGTAGTACCGATGATGATGATGATGTTGATATATATATATATATATATATATATATATATATATATATATATATATATATATATATATATATATATATATATATATATATATACATATATGTCATCGAGAAAAAAGTATTAATAAAAATTATTCATGTTAACATTTTTAAATTCGACTCATACAATAATGTATTACACCATCTATTGGCCATGTGAGTGGTTATTCCAGGTTTTAATTATAAAAATTGTTTTCTCAATTCAATCCCGTTTTAAACCTGACGTAGATAACGCTTCAATGCAGCACTTCAAAAATAAAAAAACATTACAAAAATCTACAAACGAACAGAATAATTTTAATTGTTCAAGTTCATCTGAAATTCAGAAATCACAGTTCTTTAAAATTGTAATGTTTCGGAGATTGTTTACACTGCCACGCCTGATTAAACGCCGGCACTCGTTTATTGCTTTGATTGTGTGTATCAATATCCTAACCAACTTGTGTTTATACAATCGTGACAAAGGATACCGAAGATAATTTTGTACATCTTATTAGTATCGGTTCCATATAGCTCCTTATGTTACGAGTAGCACTATTTATCCCGTAAAGGGGTATTTACTTGTTTGTGCTATCTGTTATTACGAGAGCAATGCGAAAGACGGGGAGGCTGCTAATCCAGCTCAACTATCAAATGTTACGTTTACAAACACTATTTAGACAAGATTGAACGGATTAGGTTACGGTTAAAAGTTCAAAAACCCTCCTTAGACCAGATTGCATGGTTAGGATACTCACGTGCCTGCTTATCGGTGACTAGCATACAATGTTGAGGTAGCACGTTCATCTCATGTCCAAGTGGGACTATCAATCGTCGATGGAGAGCGACAGAGAATCGTGGCCTGGACGAAGTCGGTGGTTGTCGTGCGTTTGATTCCATGGAAGTAGCACTCACTGTGGACTGCGACCTCTGATGATCAAGTTGTCTTCCAAACCACACACCAATGACTCAAACCGGGATTCCAATAACCGAGTCATGATGTGTGATAGAGATAGTGATTTCCAGTCGAAAAACCGCTCACCTCTCACCTCGGTCTGACCATTATGGTATTCACACGGTTTCACGTGTAACGAACGGGATCTAGATTCATCAAGGACATGCAGCAAATCGTTGATTCCAGAGGTGTGAACACTATATCGAAATTCCAGATCCGAACTTCCATAGGTAGATTAGACGACCACAGCAGGTTTTTCAAATAGTCCCTGGTCGTCACATAATACTCGAACCAAATACTCGGGAAAGGGTGTCATTAGAGTGATGAATATTCGAATTGAAACCACTTACCGAAGTGATTAACAGCAAAGCAACATGTTGACAAACAACCGATCGGTACGACATGTATTTCAAGGAAATGAGAAACGTTAGTTTCACTTCCTTTATTAGAACAAAAAATGCACCAGATGCCAACACGAAGCAAAAAAATTAAATAATTCCCATAACGGGGCTCACCATCCACATTCAAGTTCATCTCTGCACGATGTCATCCAACCAACTGCCCAAGACTCTTCCTTATACCGTGATGTATCTTTAGAAAATACTCCTAATGCGACGACTGTAAAAATACGACGTATGTCCGAAACGAGATACAACTCAACTTAGCATCCTGTTCTTGTGATCCGGAATGTTTATCTTAAGGGTAAGATTATACCTTCTGCAGATGCTCAAGTTGACTACATATTGCGACCGAGTGGCGAGGTTCGCAGTCGGTTATCACTATGGACAGCTGGACCAGATACTCTTGAGTTTGTTTACCCTAAAGACGTGCTGTGTGTGATTTTGTGATTGGGAACATCCGTGTTGGTTGCGGATGGTATGACGCTGGTGACGGAGGGTATCATTTCATTTTCATTTTTAAAACATTTTTTTATTTTCTTTTTCACTTCTAAGTTTCTAAATTACATGCTAGACAAAAAATGCTTAAAATCTTTCTTAATTATCTTATATTATAACTTACTGGCCTTTCGCAGACGCTCTAAGCTAAACATTACATGACAATTGAATAATTTGCCTTTCGGCGATAGATCTTTGTGGCAGTACTTAGGATTATTTGAAAGACAAAGAAAAATTTGAAAAACTTTGTGTAGCATTTTTTTTTTGTTTTTTTTTTTTTAAACTTAACCTACATAATTTGTTATTTTTTTTAAAAGAACTTAACTTAACTTAACTTAAATCTTATACTACCCGAATTCTAGAAAAGCTAAGTCTATGTAAGCTGGCTGATGATACTGTGATCCTATACTGACATTGGTATCCAGGTCTTTATATGCCATTCAACCACCTGAACTTTTGACGCTGTCAAATACTATCGTCCGGGTCACTGTGGGAGATAGCCCTACTGAAGCACAAGAGCCCCTCTTCGATACGCATTACTTCCCGATCGGAGCACAATCGCCCGTTTACGGATGATCTACTTACATGATAGATCAGCGGAATTCCGGATGGATCTATCCTGTATAAGCCCTTTTATATCTAAATCAAGGAACGCCTCTGGTGGAACAAAGCCGTTGCGACGCACGTTCTCATAGTACAGGGTATTTGGATAATAAGCCCCGTACATAAGGTAATTGGACGAGCTTATTTCTCTCGCAATAGGTCCTCTGATTAATTTAATCATAAAATTATCCACCCTATTTATGCAGGCTTCATTATATAAAGTCTCATTTGAGTAGTACTTTTTGTAATCTGATTCCGGTGTTCGATATAATCTGAGACAAGTTCTGAGACACTTCCTTTCGAACACCCGAATCTTTTCTATCAAATTTGGACCTATGTTAAACCATACTGGACAACCATATATGAGCATTGGCCTGATTAGCGTCATGTAGCATATGACCTTTACCCTATTGTCAAGTTAGCTTCTGTGAGCTTTGAGCAAAGCCGCCTCTACATGTCTGTTGAAATACAGATATTGATCTAGCCAGATGCCAAGGTATTTAACTAAACTCTTGGTTTCCAGTTTATCTCCATGCGGTACCACGATAACTAACTTTCGCCAGTTTTTCCTTGTGTCGTTCGCGGCTTTATAGAATGGAGTTCTAAATAAGATGGCTTCTGGCCCAAGACTAATGACCTTGCCCGGAAAAAACAAATCATTATGGAAAATTTAACAAGCCTCTGGACTTGCTAAATAAGGCCAAGACCGGTTCCCGGTTGTAGTGCCGATGATGAAATAAGATGGCTTCACATTTCTGCCTGCGGAAGTGCATCTAATAAGTCGCTAATGTAAATGTTAAAAAGAATCAGATAAAGTACCGCTACCAGTTGCAAGCGATTCTTGATATTATACGTTTTATTAGAGGTCACATTACCATTTTTGACCACGAACCTCCTGTCCTTTAATATATCGTAAAGTACATATAGTAAAGGCTTGTGTATGCCATGTCTGACCAGTCTGTAATATAACCCTTCGATCCAGACGGTATCAAAGGCTTTATCCAAGTCGATCAGATAGGCACCTGTGCATTGGTACCTACATTTATTCCATTGTATGTCAGAGACCAGTTTAGCAGCGGAATGTGTGGTTTCATGACCCGCCTTAAAACCAAACTGATTATTTGGAATATTGTTGTTGTCGTCTACTTATTCTAGCACAGCTTTGTTAATGGTATTTTCAAATACTTTACTGATGCTTGGGAGTAAACTTATCGAACGCATGTTCATAGGGTTTGTACAGTCTTTGCCCTTTTTTGGGATGGGCTGAATGATAGCCGTTTTCCACCGTGCGGGATAATATGCATTATTCAGCGCGTTGTTAAACAGGACCGTGTATATATCTATTGCCTTTGGGGCAGGTTCTTGAGTACGATGTTAGATACTCCATCTATTCCCACTGACTTTTTGCTTCTTAATGAGTCGAAGATACTCTGGATTCCTTCCCTCGTAATTAAAAGGCTATTAGCCTCACCATTGGCATTAATGTCAATTGACAGATTATCGTCACTGAATTCGGTAAAACCCGGATTCTCCGATTGCCAAAGTGAAATTTCATTTCGGAGGTGCAGGTGATTCAGTAGAATTCTGTCCTCCAGTTCGTGATTTCGGCGAATTCTTTCATTCACCTTGTACATTTCCTGAAAGACAGCCCCCACAGCGTTCACCCGTTCACGAAGGATCGCGTTTTCTGTATCTATGCCAATGCTGATTAGCAGCTGCTTGTTTACATCAGTATGTGGAATTCGGTGACACTGAATCTCGTTTTGATTATTTCTCCTGAATATTTTATTTATTTGTGGGAACATATTCGGGTTATTAGTTTTTATAGCTCGAATTCTGTTGCTCCAATACAGATTCGTTGCTAAATATAATTAGCTTTAAGTAATTAATGGAGGTTTTTTAATCGGGATTTTAGTGATATTATCTCGTGGTCTTGTCTGTCTATAAACTGTCTGTGTAATTGTTTCGATAGCAGTCTGCTCTTTTTCTTGTGGAGTGCGTTTATTGTTGTGTTTCTGTACATGTTTATGTGATCTGTAACTATTGTTTGTTTTTTTGAGATTGTTTTGTCCATTGTTCGTTTTACGGTTTCTTCCATTTGTTGAATGTATTTGTCGATTTCGTCATTTGTCAGGTTTTTGTTTACTGGCAGATTAAAGTCGTTCGAACGAAGTTCTCTTGTTAATGATCTGGTGAACCGTGGCCATCGCATTGCCCCGTAGTTGTAGGCTTGCGGGATGGGGAATTCCTCCAGATCTGCGAGATCGTCCGGAAGCTCTATTACTGCAGTGAATGCACAATGGTCACTGTCGTAACCTATTGTCCGTAAACAGTTTCTGTTTCGTCTGTTGGTGTTAAGTAGTCTCAGTCGTGAGTCAATTAGCAAGATATCTAAGAACTATCTACCTCTAGGGAACGATGGATATTCCGTAGCTAGCAGGTGAGTTCTATATTCAATATCATACTGATGTAAGCAGCCAGCCAACAGGTTTCCTCTGGCATTAGATATATACTTTCTCCAATTTCTATGCTTGGCGTTCATAACTCCCCCTGGGATAAAGTAGTTTTTATCCAGGTGCAATTGTAAGCATCGAAAGAGTGTCTCGAGCTCTGCTTTAATCAGGTCATGTTGGTGCTCCTCAGGTGCATAGACCGCAATCGCATACAAACCCCTTCCTTGCTGAAGGGGTATGCGTACGATACAGGCTTCCAGCACCCGGAACCTGCGTACTTCTCCATTACGAGGGTTGCCTCTTATGTTTCGGGATTTGGCAACCCTAGTGTTGCAATCCGGCAATTGACAGCTCTGTCGTAAAGTTGGACATTTTTGAGGTTATACGCACACATAACGTTTTGACATACGAGCGCTATTTGTGTTGTTTACAGTAACTTCAAAGATTTATCTCGGCCCAAAAATGGAATTAAATCGTCAACATTTTCGTGCGATTATTTTTTACAACTTTCGGCGTGGATTAACTCAGCAACAGTGCATGGATGAACTTAATTCAATTTTTGGCGATGAAACTCCATCAAGGACCAGTGTTTATCGATGGTATGGTGAATTCAATCGTGGTCGTAGTTCACTCCAAGATGAATTTCGTGAAGGTCGCCCAAAATCAGTTGTTGTTCCGAAAACCATTGATGCTGTGCGCGAACTGATATTGGAAGATTGTCATGTGACCTATCGTGAGATTGAGACAACCTTAGGCGTTAGTGGGACCAGCATACATTCAATATTGCATAAACATTTGACTGTCAAAAAAATTTGTTCGCGTTGGATCCCACACAATTTGTCAATCGCCCAAAAAAAGGCTTGTGTCAATTGGTCGAAAGAAATGCTCAAAAAATACGGTCGCGGTGCTTCGAAACACGTCTATGACATCGTGACAGGTGATGAATCGTGGATTTACGCGTATGAGCCCGAAAGTAAACAGCAGTCGACTGTCTGGGTGTTTCAAGATGAGCCAAATCCAACATAAGTTGTTCGCGCACGAAGCACTTCCAAGCAAATGGTCGCCTGTTTTTTCGGAAAAACTGGACATGTCGCAACCGTACCACTAGAACAACGCAGAACAGTCAATTCTGAGTGGTACACAACCATTTGTTTGCCAGTTGTCTTCCAAGAAATAAGGAAAACCAACCGCCGAAGACGGATCACTCTTCACCACGACAATACGAGCTCTCACACATCGGCTGCGACAACTGCATTTTTGAGTACCCAAAACATCGATTTGATGGATCATCCGGCGTATAGTCCTGACTTGGCACCGAATGACTTCTTTTTATTCCCGTACGTAAAAAACAAACTGAGTGGTAAACGTTTTTCGATACCTGAAGAAGCGGTTGCTGCATTCAGAATGCATGTGTTGGAGATACCTCAATCAGAGTGGCAAAAGTGCTCCGACAATTGGTTCAAATGCATGCAAAAGTGTATAGATCTTCATGGGGAATATTTTGAAAAACAATAAAGTGATTTTCGATGATCAATATTTGTTTTTGTTCTCTAATCCCGAAATATAAAAGGCAATCCTCGTATATATTAATGCCTGGAAAAAACAAGAGTGCGAAACGCCAATGAAATCGGAAACGCCTTCCCGCTAACACGCTTCACGTGTGCCATATGTTCAATGTAACCTCACCGTCCAGCAGTATCCCGTTATCCGTACCACTAGAGGGTGAAACACTCACCAGCCGCTTTTGGAGGGAAAAACAATAAGGACATCCACCTCTCTTAAGATATCTGAATCTTATTATAATTTATTTGAAAGTTAAAGAAATATAAGAAATTCCTTTTCGGAGTGCTCCTCAAAGATGACCACAAATACCGTTGCATACGCTTCACTTTTTTTTAGGCCACGACCGCCCTTGGTAGCAATGTTTCGTTGTTACTTTGTTCTCATGATGACGCGTCCAATGACTGCTTAATAATAATGCTGTTATCCTGTAGCGTGGTAGGGACATGATCGAATATTTAAATAAAAGTTTGCTACAAATATGCGACCATAATGAATAATAGAGCACACAAGAGGATTAACCCTTTGCACTCGAGCTCCGCTGATACGTTGCCCAGCTGATTTGAAGTGTCAATTCGAGCGACACTACTTCGGCGACCGGCGATATAAAGATAAATAAACTAGTGACATTTTATTTTGTATACTTTTGTTTATTTATAAATGATTTTAAAGTACTTGGAAAATGTTTCAATAATTTGGCGGAAATCCTCTCAAGTTGCTGGTTTGCGCAAGCGAAAAAGGCCTTTAGTATAAAGGTTTAAAGGAGTCGTATTTCTGAGCATTAACGTAGAAATCCACAGATTGATTTAAAACCATCTCGTGAGCATGCGATGGTGGTTTGTTACGCTTTTGTTTTAGTTCTATCCTCTTTATAGGTTCGCATCACGTTCTTCACATCTACTTTGCTATAACTGAATAATATTTTCGGTATCAGAACTTGTAACGGGAAGTTTTATCCATATATATGTTTTAGGTAAATCTAGGATAGCTATAACAGACATATTTCATTGAAATCATGGAATTCAGCTAAATGAACAGAATACAACCAAAACCCAGCTTGAAGGATATGGGCCAATACGTTACTAACTCGTCTTGAAATTGCTTGCTTATCCATGGAATATATTTATTGGCTGAGTTTATCGTATTCATAGTTGAGTGATTTGAATAAAAATTATTATAATAACAACTGCTTCTAAAAAGTGTTTTGTATTATCTGTTCGATAAAATTATATAGATAATGTGTTGAAGATATTCAATTGTGACCCAGACGATTCTAATAAAAAGCTAATGGAAAATTATTAGATAAGCCTAAGATTAAATGTCGTTGGCAATGAATTCTGATTGAATTGCCTAAGATTATAGCCATATAATTAATATAAATAAATTTATGTTTTCCTTTTTAATACTAATCTCTATCAGAACTAGGTTTTTTTTTCTAAATCTGAGCGTTAATACGTCATATGCATTCAGTCGAAAAATGAATTTGCTTTTGAAAATCAGAAATTTTTGTATTTCAAGTCGTAAGCCCCAGTTCCCTCTGCCCTGATCACCTACAGCAACCGTCAATTTGTTGATAATGGCAACACCCTGATTGACGTATTCATCACTTACACGATTATGTTTATTTACCAATTAGCTTTGAGTTACATAGGTTATCATAAATGAATCCCAAGATCATTTTTCTCTCGTCTCCTTTGTAACAGATTAATTAAGAGGCCATTGTATTTTATTTTTAAGACACAACTTTATTACAGATCTTCAGTAAAGCTAAAACAGATGATATGCAAGCGAGTAATGTGCTTGATGTCAATCCAGATCCGGAATTGCAGCCGTCGGTGCTGCATGTAAAGATACACGATCGATACTCCATGACGTCGCCTTTATTTTGCACGTAATCACAATAGTTGCCCAAATCTTTGGACGAACAAAAGCGTTTCGCCCCAATACCGCCCTCAAACCGTCCTATGTGTTTGACACAATACCGAGCCTCATGGACAGTCGAGCAGTCTTGAGGTTGAAGATCCGGTTGATCGTACCGCTCGAACCATTCACCACACTGAAATGGGTTCACTGTGTCTGTCGTATTACACACATAGCACTGAATCGCTCCGGATGCGTGCAGTAAACTCACGAATATTAGGAACGCATACAAACAGGTTTTTATCATTTTTATACAAGTAAACAAAATTATTGCAACAAAAGTTAAAATATTTTTTTAAGAAAAAAGGTGAATTAAAAACAACCACAAATAAGTAAAACTGGTCAACGAAGTGTGTGCAGAAAAAGGTGTGGTTCTCTTATTTCCACGGGAATGTTTATTTACTTCACTTCGACGCGAAATATTCTCCGGCAAGCTCACTCGAGGCTTGTCTATCTCAAACTAAGCTGAGGTTTGAGCAGAGTTGAGACGGGTTTTGATTTGACTCAAGTATCTCACTCGAGTTGGGCTATATGTGGTGGTGTGCGATCTCGTTAGTACCGGTAGTGATGCCACTGTTTCGAAATAGGTAAAAGTAAACGCTCCGGTTTAAGTCGTGCTTGTGTTGATCTTTCATCAACATTTAACTCATCTTAAGTCGCTTTTTGTGCGTGGAATTTTGGTCTGTATTTTATCATCTGGTTAGTGGTTATTAGCGTAAAAGGGAATTACTTAATTAAATATTACAAAAAAGGTTATATTGTGTGAAGACCGGGAATGTATTTCGACTTTTTCTATACTTACATCTGAATGAAATGCAGTTATGTACTGTACTAAATTAAGCAACCTTGAGATATCGATGCTTTTCTGTGGGATACCCCATTGTGCCGTTCCTTATGGATCAAGTTGCTGTATATGAATAAATCAAGGACCAGTTTTTATAACATTGGTCTACGAACTTTTTGACCACACCCTATAGATCTCTTCCAGTTAAACCAATAAGAAATAATATTAGTAGTCTGTTCCCAGAACAGACAGGACTCGCTTATAATTTCAGCGTACTGACACTATTTTTGATTACAAGAATAAATTATTATTACTATTATTATTATTTACTGGCCTGTAGGAACCCGGAAGTTCATGACCTCACCGACTCGGCTCCACCATTGTTCCCTGTCCTGTGCGCTTTCCTTCCACGTTCGATCATCCGATCCGATCTCCTCGAGGTCCAATCTAACATTGTCCTCCCATCTCCGTCGCGGCCGTCCTGTCGGTCTCCTCCCCGTTAGTCTACCGTCAAGAATTCTATGCACGGTCCTATCATCGCCCATTCGCGCTACGTGTCCCGCTCATCTTAATCTTCGTGACTTGATCACTCTCACTATTGTAGGTTTGCGGTATAGCTCTTCCAATTCGTGGTTGTGGAGTTTCCTCCATTGTCCTGACTTCTCGTCATATTTACCACCAAATATACCCCTTAAAACTTTATTCTCGAATACGCGGAATTTGTTCTCTTCCCGTTTTGTGAGAGCCCATGTTTCGCATCCGTATAGAGCAATCGGCATGATTATGGTTCTATAGACACGGAGCTTTATATTACGTGATAGCAGTTTGGATTTTAATAGTTTACTGGCTGCAAGCCAACTAGCGTTGCCGGAATGTAGTATTTTGCTAATTTCCTTTGACGTTTCGTTTCTGGTCGTCAGTATCGTCCCCAGATGTTTAAATTCTTCGACATTTTCAAATATCTTGCCCCTGACGTTTATATGTGTTCTCTGAGGTCCACCTGCTCTCGTCGTAATCATGTATTTCGTTTTGTCTTCGTTTATTTCTAGGCCCAACTCTTCTGCTGCTTGCATGATGATTTCACAATTTTTACTTATAGTTTCGAGATTATCGCCCAGAACGGCGATGTCATCCGCATACGCGAGTACTTGTGTGACCCCGTTCAAGGATGATCGGGCCGGGTTGTCGTCTTGTACCTTTCTGATAACATACTCGAGGACAAGGTTAAAAAGGCATGGTGAGAGGCCATTCCCTTGTTTTAGTGCGTCCCGGATTTCAAATGGTTCTGAGAGGTGGTTTTCTATTCTAACTCGCCCTTTGTTTATTTTATTTGTTTATTACAAGAATAAATAGACAAACTATTGCCAAATTTCAGATCTTTGGATGTTCCATATGAAATTCCATTTTTTTAATGAAATGCGAATAGAAGACGAATAAGAAAGAGAAGATAGGGGAATCAGCTATTGATTTTGTAGTTGTAATAAATGTAAAGGGGGTTCCAATTAGAAAGGAAGATGTTAGATATTGTAATTAATGTAACACTTTATTAGTCCGTTAATAACAACCGTTACTTTTTACCGTACACCACGATTACTTGACTTATCGCTTCCGTACTTATCGCATATTTCACTGCTTACTTCTTACTTATCACTTTCTACTTATCGCTTGCTTCACTTTCTTCTTCTTACTCATCTGCGTGCGACGTATTTATACCGTTTCCTCAATCTGATTTGCCGTTTCGTTTCCGTCCGTTCCGTCCGTTCTCGACTTTTCTATTCCAGTCTTCCAGCACTTTCTAAAATAATCTAGTACTTTGTTTCGGACTTGCTCGAAGATTCCAGTACTGATTGTCATATGCGTCACACCACCCTCCGCCTAGATTAGTTCGTCCCGAACTAAGTTCACTGATCTCCTGGGTTAACAAAAGTCGCCAGTCGGTCACGATGTACCACTTTCATCTTGGCGTTCGGTCTTCGCTGAATCCTATAAACAACGTCGTTAATTCTTGTGAGAATCTTATACGGTCCTTCCCAATGTTGCTGCAACTTCGGAGACCTTCCTTTTTGCCGATGAGGGTTATAAAGCCACACGTTATCGCCTTCATTAAATCCGGATACGCTGGCTCGAACATCGTACCTTGTTTTCATCCTGTCACTTGATATCTTGATTTGCCGAACCAAATGATGAATCTCATCGAGGCGATTTCTTCATTCGGCTACGTAGTCTTCGGCGTTGTCTATGGCGTCTGGAGGTATTCCAAATCGCAGATCGGCTGGTAATCGTATCTCTCGTCCAAATATAATTTTTGCTGGAGAATGCCCTGTCGTATCGTGATTAGCCGATCTATAGCTCATGAAAGGTTTGTACATATTTGTCACAATCTCGTTGGTGATCACTAACGACCTTCGATAAATTCTCTTTCATTGTTCGGTTGAACCTTTCGACCACACCATCTGACTGCGGATGTAAGGGTGTGGTCCTGGTTTTCCTTACGCCCAGTGCCGCACAAATGCCTTGAAATATCTGTGATTCGAAGTTTCGACCTTGATCGGAATGAAGCTCACAGGGAACTCCATATCTGCTGATCCAATTATTGAGAAGCAGCTCAATGACGGTTGTTGCTTCTTGGTTTGGAATTGGAAGGACTTCCACCCACTTGCTGAAGTCATCGATGATGACCAACATGTATTTGTTGTTGTCGTTGGTTTTTGGAAATGGTCCTGAGATATCAATCGCAATTCGCTCGAAAGGGGCACCCACGTTGTACTGCTTCATAGCGCTCCTTGGTTTTGTTGTTGGTCCTTTGGTCGCAGTGCAAGTTGTGCACTTCCTACACTAAGACTCGACGTCATCTCTCATGTGAAGCCAGTAGAATCGAGATCGTAATTTTGAAAGTGTCTTACTAACTCCCAGATGTCCACCGAGGGCTCCGTCGTGCATTTCTGTTAGTACATCCTTCACTTTTGTTGGTGGGACTAGAATCTGCATTCGATAGGATTTTCCGTCCGCGGCTTCCCATTTACGCTTTAGAATTACATCTTCCACCAGCAACGAATTCCATTGTGCCGAATATGCCTTAAATGTCCCACTCTTGTCGGAAATATTGTTCCAAGTTGGGCGCTCGTTCTTTTCTTTGTGTTCCAGGATTAGCGACATATCTTCATCCTGAAGTTGAGCTGCGCGTATAGCATTATTCGTCCACCCATCTAGTACTTCTACATTTCGCGGGTCGTACGCCTCTTCTTTCTCTTCCGCTTTATGACAATGTTTAAAATCTGGCTTACATCGTCTTCTTGATAGAACATCAGCGTTATTATGGACATTCCCTTGCTGAATTGAGCTTATAATTGATACGCATTCTGCGGTTAACTCTCCTTTTCTTATTGCGACCGGCTCTGCGGACGCATTTAGTACTCTGACAGGTACAATGTGTTTCTTCACCTCAGGTTGTTCCGTTGATAGTCTCCTCTTATGACAAGCGCATGAACAACAATTCTCACTCGATGTTTCATTCATTCGTCGACGTTTCCTACAGTCAACAGAGATGTGGCCGGCTCCGCCGCATGTCCAGCACTTCATAACAGATCTCGGGGTTCTCCGTTGTACATGCCCGATTTTTTGGCAGAAACATTCCTGGACGGACGTTTCTCGGACTCTATATGTACTCCTGGTATCCAGTTTAGCAGATTCATATACCAATGCGAAGGCCAGTATTTCAGTAGTCGTCTTTTTTCCCGCTAAACGAACGATTTGTTGCAAGTCCCCATCTTGGAGTGCATTTATCAATGCATCCATTGCTACATCGTTTAGAAATTCCTTAGTCATATTTGAATAAGACAAGTTTGTCAATCGCTCAATGTCCGCCTGCAACTGTTGAAGATTTTCTCCAGGTTTCTGCGTTCTGCCCCGCAGTTGCATGCGGTAGACCTGCTGCATGTGGTTGTCTCCATACCTAGCTTCAAGGCCGTCTCTTACCGCTTGGAAATCGGTTTGCTTCTCTGCTGGCATGATTTGTAGCAATTCTGCAGCCGCCCCGCGGAGTGACAAGATTAGTGATGTTGACTTTTGCTCATCCGACCACTTATTATAATTGGCCGCGGCGTCAAACTGACGTATAAATACGGAGAAGGGTCCCGTTCCATCGAAGGTTGGCGGTTGCATCCTTGTATATTTGTAGTCATGTTGATTGCCTGGCGATGTCTTATTTCTCTCAACACACTCAAGTGTCTTTTCGATTCGCGTTATTTCATCGGTGACCTTCTTAAATTCAGCTTTGTTTTTTAGATCTAGATTTTCCACTTCGTTCCGAATTTTTGATTGAATTTCTTCCTTAAAGTGTTGCAAATTACATTTCATCCACTGCGTTTGGGCATCCAATTTTTCATTAAGATCTGCAGCTTGCGCGTCGAATTTTGAATTTTGGACATCCAATTTTGCATTAACATCTGTAGCTTGCGCGTCCAATTTTATCATCATAATCCTGAGCATCTCCGAAATGTCCAACTGTGGCGAACTCTTCTCCGTTACATTGGCACCATCTTGACTGGCTGTTTCTTCTCCATCCGGACAGTCTGGTCCAGTCGTAAAAACATATTTTTCGACATCAATACCCTCTTCCTCCATTGCTGTTTGCAGACGCTGTCGAAGAATTTGCTTCTGTCCTCTGCTATCCAGATTCCGGTCCTCAAGTTCCTTCTTCAACTCAGGAACGCGAAGATCCTCCAAATGTCGATCTAACATCGTTACAACACACTTTCACAGACTTATTTACTTCATTAATAATTAATCCCACTTCTGAGACCAATTGTAGCGAGCTTAGGGTTCGCTGGATTAATTATTTTTAATAAATAAGAGCCGTTAAATCGATTTTGAATTAATGTAACACTTTATTAGTCCGTTAATAACAACCGTTACTTTTTACCGTACACAACGATTTCTTGACTTATCGCTTCCGTACTTATCGCATACTTCACTGTTTACTTCTTACTTATGACTTTCCACTTATCGCTTGCTTCACTTTCTTCTTCTTACTCATCTGCGTGCGACGTATTTATACCGTTTCCTCATTCTGATTTGGCGTTTCGTTTCCGTCCGTTCCATAGTCTCGACTTTTCTATTGCAGTTTTCCAGTACTTTCTAAAATAATCTAGTACTTTGTTTCGGACTTTCTCGAAGATTCCAGTACTGATTGTCGTATGCGTCACAATATAAAGGGGGTTTATACGTCAAAAGACTTTTGACACTAATTTCTTTATTTGATAAGTTTACCTTTTGGCAATATCAATTATTGGCCCAAAACTAATGACCTTGCCCGGAAAAACAAATTACCATGGAAAATTTAACAAGCCTCAGGACTTGCTAAATAAGGCCAAGACCGGTTTCCGGTTGTAGTGCCGATGATGATAATGAATATCAATTATGCAAAGATTTACAGTTCAAGATGGTGTGAAACTTACTGAAAATAGCCGTTCAATTAAAAAAAGTATTTCGCTCACTTTGCGATTTTTTTTTATCAACAGAATTGAAAATTTTTTTACAGGATCAAAACTTTTCGAGATATGTTGCAAGCCCCGGAGCAACTTTTTAAAAACACTTTTTTTTTTCACAACGGCCGTGTGCCACAATTTTTTTAAAATTGTACCTTAATACATATATAAATATGTGGTTAACTTCGCTTTATTAATAATACATTTTTTCCGATCCAAAAAAAAATACCAAAGAAGTGGTCGGTTTTCGGGTCTCAACAGTGGCATAACTCCTTAAATGATGAAGTCCATTTTCGTCTTAGTGGCTTTGTGAATAAGCAGAATTGTAGCATTTGGAGTAATAAGAATCCACAGATGGTTTTTGAAACGTCTGTGGATCCACAAGTCAATGTTCGGTGTGCATTTTTTACTGCTGAAACCATTGAACCTCTTTTTTCGAAAAAGACGCCGAAAACTTTATTTCACTGGATGGTAAACGTTACCATGCTATGTTGGCCATATCGACAACATGCAATTATAACAAGGCGATGCCTTACGCCATACACTATTGAATGAGAAGTTTCCTGGTCGCATAGTCTGTCGAAATAGCAAAGTCAATTGATCATCAAGATCATGCAATTTGATGCCTTTGGACTTCTTTCTTTGAATCGGTGTTATCTTATGAGTAAGGACTCATGGAGCTCAACTGAACTTGCTGAATGTGTTCCGCCACTTCAGACATTTTCCCGCGATACCCGTCAATCGTTGAATGCGCATCAGTTCGATTTGAAAGTAAACTTCTTTAGCCGAACCACACGTCTGAGGAAGGCTCTACCTAATCATGTGTTTCCTCGTCGTCATGATGTCCAGGAATTTAAGACCAATATACACCGACAGCCTTTCCTTATCCGCTTCCTCTCCATCCGCTCGCACAGTGCTCTGAAATTTAAGGGTACTTCAAAATCCCTTTTTGTGCGCGTGTTAGTATAAAAAGAATCACAATAACTCAGGAACAAATTAACAACTGAAGAACGAATAATGGTGCAAATTCGAGAGATAAGGAAGCAGTATGTAGTGAAATTATCAAAAACCCCCGCAATTCAATGCAACATTTGTGGCTTAATGTACTTCTAGTCTCATGCACCTGCTCTCATATCATAACGATTGATTGATGCACTCAACAAAACCTTGGTAATATTTTATGCCTGCGTTTACGATTCCATTCTAGCGAGACACAATATTGCGCCCCTTCTTCCCACATCACGGCACAGCATCATACATATACACGAAATGATATTGCATGTCAGCTTCTGCCACAATATGATCTCTGTTCCGTTGCAGAATTCAACTTCATGTTCATTCAAAATTGTTTCTTGTACACGCATTCTTTAGTGGATTCTCTGTGGGGATCTGTCGATTGGATCTTGATCCTACCGACCCGCACACTGAAATTGTTATTGCAGGTGATTTCAACGCGTAATAGCTCCGGGGCTTTATATATACGAGGGTTGCCTTTTATATTTCGGGATTAGAGAACAAAAACAAATATTGATCATCGAAAATCACTTTATTGTTTTTCAAAATATTCCCCTTGAAGATCTATACACTTTTGCATGTGTTTGAACCAATTGTCGAAGCACTTTTGCCACTCTGATTGAGGTATCTCCAACACATGCATTCTGAATGCAGCAACCGCTTCTTCAGGTATCGAAAAACGTTGACCACTCAGTTTGTTTTTTACGTACGGGAATAAAAAGAAGTCATTCGGTGCCAAGTCAGGACTATACGGCGGATGACCCATCAAATCGATGTTTTGGGTGCTCAAAAATGCAGTTGTCGCAGCCGATGTGTGAGAGCTCGCATTGTCGTGGTGAAGAGTGATCCGTCTTCGGCGGTTGGTTTTTCTGATTTCTTGGAAGACAACTGGCAAACAAATGGTTGTGTACCACTCAGAATTGACTGTTCTGCGTTGTTCTAGTGGTACGGTTGCGACATGTCCAGTTTTTCCGAAAAAAACAGGCGACCGTTTGCTTGGAAGTGCTTCGTGCGCGAACAACTTTTGTTGGATTTGGCTCATCTTGAAACACCCAGACAGTCGACTGCTGTTTACTTTCGGGCTCATACGCGTAAATCCACGATTCATCACCTGTAACGATGTCATAGACGTGTTTCGAAGCACCGCGACCGTATTTTTTGAGCATATCTTTCTACCAATTAACACGAGCCTTTTTTGGGCGATTGACAAATTGTGTGGGATCCAACGCGTACAAATTTTTTTGACAGTCAAATGTTTATGCAATATTGAATGTATGCTGGTCCCACTAACGCCTAAGGTTGTCTCAATCTCACGATAGTCACATGACGATCTTCCAATATCAGTTCGCGCACAGCATCAATGGTTTTCGGAACAACAACTGATTTTCGGCGACCTTCACGAAATTCATCTTGGAGTGAACTACGACCACGATTGAATTCACCATACCATCGATAAACACTGGTCCTTGATGGAGTTTCATCGCCAAAAATTGAATTAAGTTCATCCATGCACTGTTGCTGAGTTAATCCACGCCGAAAGTTGTAAAAAATAATCGCACGAAAATGTTGACGATTTAATTCCATTTTTGGGCCGAGATGAATCTTTTAAGTTACTGTAAACAAGACAAATAGCGCTCGTATGTCAAAACGTTCTGAGTGCGTATATCCTCAAAAATGTCCAACTTTTCGACAGAGCTGTCAATTGCCGGATTGCAACACTAGGGTTGCCAAATCCCGAAACATAAGAGGCAACCCTCGTATATATATATATATATATATTGTAGCGAGCTTAGGGTTCGCTGGATTAATTATTTTTAATAAATAAGAGCCGTTAAATCGATTTTGAATTAATATAACACTTTATTAGTCCGTTAATAACAACCGTTACTTATACCGTACACTTAACGATTTCTTTACTTATCGCTTCCGTACTTATCGCGTCTTTTTGCTTCTTACTTATCGCTTGCTTCACTTTCTTACTTATTACTCATTTCCATGATCTGTGTGCGACGTATTTATACCGTTTCCTGATTCTGATTCAGCGTTTCGTTTCCGCCCGTTCCATTGCCTTGAATATTCTACTGTTCCTAGTCTCCAGTTTTCCAGTACTTTATAGAATATTCTAGTACTTTGTTGCGGACTTTCTCGAATATTCTAGGACTGATTGTCATATGCGTCACAATATATATATATATATATAAATATATATATATATATATATATATATATATATATAACTATATATATATATATATATATATATATATATATCATCATCACCATCATCGGCACTACAACCGGGAACCGGTCTTGGCCTTATTTAGCAAGTCCTGAGGCTTGTTAAATTTTCTATAATGATTTATTTTTTCTGGGCAAGGTCATTAGTCTTGCGCCAGAGGCTCCCCGACGGGGAATCGAACCCCGGTCTCCCAAATGACAGGCGGGTATACACACACACACATATAAATATATATATATATATATATATATATGTATACATATATATATATATATATAAATATATATATATATATATATATATATATATATATATATATATTGTAGCGAGCTTAGGGTTCGATGGATTAATTATTTTAATAAGTAAGAGCCGTTAAATGGATTCTCTTTGCACACATTTTAGTAGTCTGTTAATAACAACCGTTTCTTGAAATTGCGCTTCTTTACTTTTCGCTTTCTTACTACTTACTTCTTACTCCTTTCTTGGTCTGCCTGCGACGTATTTATACCATTATTCCTCATTCTGAATCAGGCGTTTCGTTTCCGCCCGTTCCATAGCCTCGAATTTTCTACTGCTTATAGTGTCCAGTTATCCAGTACGTTCTAGAATATTCTAGTACTTTGTTTTGGACTTTCTAGAATATTCTAGTACTGTTTGTCATATGCGTCACAATATATATATATATATATATATATATATATATATATATATATATATATATATGTATATATATATATATATATAAATACATATATATAAATATATATATATATATATATATATATATGTATATATATAAATATATATATGCATATATAAATACATATTATACCTATATAATATATATATATTATATAGGTATAAACACCCCGGGATGCCGTTAAAAAACTATTGGAGTTCTTCTTGAACAGTTGTAAGTTTCAACGCGTCGGAAACACAGAAGAAGTTTTGGTACAGAGATGAGCGGGAGAGGTACCGCAAATTGGTGGGACCCGTCGGATACTGTAAATAAACCAAATTTCGGGGAATAATATCTGTAAAACAGACAAAGATGTAAGGGCGCCCTCGATGTGATAACGACTGCAATCTCGAACTCAGCGCTGTACCCACGATTAGACGGGTCGCCCGTCTCTGTATGTTCTGTATGCCCTCAGCTCCAAACATGGGAAAAATATTCCAGCGCAAGTCTAATTTGAGATTTATATAAGAGAAAAAGTTGAGCCGGAGTGAAATACGTTTTGGTTTCAAAAAGATAACTCAATTTTCTGTAGGTGGACCTGGCGGTATTCGATACGTGTTCATGCCACGTTACATTCCCACTGAGTGTGACATCGAGCAACGCTTACCTTAGTTCCAAGGGCTTGGCTTTCATCATTAGCTATGGAACCGACGTTTTTCCTAGTAAATGTTGTATATTGTATCTTCGTTGAAGTCAGCGAGATTGGCCTTTCCCTATAGTAGGATTCTATCCAGATCCCCATTCAGATGGTCGGTCTAGCTACGTCTTAGCTGGCGCAACATTGATGCATTAATCGGCCGATCATTCGAAAATGAGGAGCATGTGTACTATCATCCGCAAAACTGAATATTTTGTTACCTGCTGATTCTAATAAATCATTGATATGAAGTAGAAACGAAGTTAAAGTCAAAATAGTACTATAACGCTTGCGACGAAAGTGAAGAACGTGTGATTCGAACCGACGCTATGCGGGTTAGAATCACTAAAAGATTGACCCAATACTTAACCCATCAGACCATTGCCACGTGTACAAATTCCATTTTCTAAACTCAAGTACGCTCAAACTAATGTGGAATTGATATGTTATTGCTTGGTATATGGCTGATGCTTTTGCTTACTCGATTTTTTTTTCTGTGTTGTTCTTCACTATTTGCTTGTGTACTGTGTGTGCATCTGTTAGAAACGCTACAGAACACTGAGACACCCCGGAATTAATAGAACACAGATCCAAAAATAGTCTACGATAACCCGGATCGATGGATTCTCGAGGAAGCTTCGTCGAGGAATAAAGTTGTTGGGAAAGTTAGTACGAACGAAGTTTGCTGAGCAACGCTCCATGTCAAACACAGTCAAAAGCCTTGAAGATATCCAATATCACCGCCTTCGATTCACCATGCTTTCAATTGCACATGTCCAGATGTCTGTTACAAAGGTCAAAATGTCTCCCGCGGATCGCCTGCTTGACGATCATTTAGAAGTCCGTTGCATTCCCAGCATTTAATCAATTCGATACTGTTGGCTTTTCCCATCACCTTGTATAAGACAGACAATAATGCTATCGGCCGGTAATTTTGTGGGGGACACATTTTCCTCTTCTTTGGTATTGGTTGAATTCGAACAATTTTTCAAGAAGTAGGAGAGGGCCTCGTGCATAAGATAAGAGAAGAAGTTTACTAAGAACCAGAAACTGTACTGGAAAACAGCTTTTAAAGACTATTGGTAGTATTCCATCTGGGCCGGTTGCTTTTTGTACAGCCCAGTCTATCGAAAACGCGTTTAATAGCACGTGTGGGCAATTTCACATCCGGCTTTGGAGACTGTACGGGCTCCAAAAGACCAGCATCGAGACTTGAATTCGTGGAATATAAATTCGAGAAAACATCGGTCAGCGCCTTGAGATGCTATTAGAAAAGTAACTGCCGGGGTTATTCTAGAACAGTTGTGGATTATAACGCTCTGGAAACACTCGTGCTGCGAAAGAGTTCCTTTGTTTTCGCATTTAAAAAATATGAATTTTGACATCGAGAGGTTTAACAATTTTAAGCGTGTATCGCCAACACGAAATTAAGGTTATTAACTTATAAATTATTATTGTTGGTAGCTACATGTACGAATAAAGGAGTATAAATTCAGGTTAAGGCCACATATTTTTGCTTGACGATGAACGTTAATGATTGGCGGAAGTCAACTGACTCATTTTTCCTCAAACAGAATTTCTCGAGAATTCTAAACGCTTGGCGTAGCTTTGGCGCTTTTTCCCATTCTCGCTAGCTCCGTTCAAATACGGTGTTCCACAATTTTATGGGAACTTAGATTTGCGGTATTATACTTTGCATTTTTAGTGGCGGCGTAATTCGATGCTGCCACAGATCAAATAAATTGTAAGTCGTATATTTACACTTCGTAAAGGTAGATTAGGCATATAGTCTTAATTAGCAGCTTCATGTTTAATAAATGTGAATAAGTTGAAAGGCCACGGAACACAGTTGAATAAATACTTCTGAAATTAAATACAAACATATTAAATCTCTTTAGTTTTTTTTTTAAACTTATGTTGTACTCGAGTCGCAAGAAATGCATAATATCGTTTTCCTTTTATAATATCTTGCATTTCGTGGTATGACTTCGTTAGCGCCGAATTTAAATTTAATTTCTCCAGTTAAAAAATGTTTACTCAACATTTTTAAAAATTGTAAACTTTCATAGAAGTAAGTGTTAATCTCTCTATCAGTAAACCAGTTTTATCCTTATTAATGGTTAGATACATTCCCTTATTAATTGTTAGATTCATTCTCATCTTAAGGTTATTGTTAACATCGTACGAGAAGTCAGTTTACTCTTGAACTTAAAGCTTCCTATTCATTAAGAGAATCCGAAATCCTGTGCCTAGTTTCATTCCAACAATTAACAATTCACGATATTTAATTCGGATGGTTAGTTAAATTGTTTTATCTGTATCTTTTGTTTCACATCTGGACTATGCTAAAATAGTGAACGTGCGACCATAACCCCATTAGTTAATGTCTGATAAAAAGCACCAAGTGCTCATTTAAATTTAAATGCTCGTTTCTGAAATCTTATGTACATAACTTTATAAACAAAACAACAATGGAGTATTATTCAGACAACGAATTAATTCAAAGCATACATCGGGCTTCTATTAACTTGTCACGACACTGTCACCTCAAGGTATTTTAAATAAACAAACGGATGTATTCCAATGCCTAAACTACACCTGACATGTGGCTTATACACAACTTACCTTAACATTGTGAGTCAGAAATCTTGTGGTTTGAAAAGTTTAAATTCTTGCTGCATGACGTAGTGACGCTTAGATGCACTTGGAAATTTATAATTGATTTGGAAGTTTTTGTAACATACGTTGTTTAATTGAAAAACCATGATCGTTAATTGCTTTACAGATTAGTTAGCGTGTGTGTTTAAATTATTGTTAAGTGAAGTTAGCTATATTAGTATGACAATATCCCATCAGCTATATATATCTGAACAACGAAATCGAAATATGATCATGAATTGTAAAGAATTAATGAAAATTTAGACTTAATAGCTTCAATCATGAGAAGCTCTAAATATATTGACTCTATTTCGCACTGCCATAAAATTCTCTTCAAATGGTAAACCCAATTTATTATACCCTCTAATCGCTAGCCTTGGATGTTGTTTTAATATTTCAGTTTCTCAAAAATACAATTTTCTTGCTCGGGAATCCGAAAATTGTCCAGAAAGTCTATAGCGCCGAGGTATCGAACAGTCGCAGAAACAGTTGAGAAACGAAGCTTCATACATCTACGCCTGTAAAAGACGGACTATTATTCTTGATTGAGTTTACCGAGGTGGAATTGCTATGCTAATTGAGATGGTGTCGGGGCCTCATTATGATGGGTTTTCAATTTTTTTTTGGTACTGTTCGTAACTACGGTGTTGCGTGTTCGTGTGTATCTGTTGGGATGTCATAAATCTTTTCCCCGAATGTTATAGATTTTAGTTGGCAAAGAAGTAATTTCAGTTTTATATTCGGAAATGAAATTCTAAATCCAACTAAATGTACCATATATTTTCTTTTTTGTTCGACGACCGCTTACCATATTTCTTGAGCTTAGTGCTTCTGAACTAAAACGGTTGCTTATTTTCAGGTAAAAAATTGTGGTACGTTCGTAACCGTTTCTAAAAAGTTTACCAATCAAACAGTTTTGCAAATCTCGATGTCAATTGAAATTAGTTGGTGCTACGTTGGAACTGGAATGAAATATCACTTCAACATGCAGTTCCTATATTTTACGAGTACAATAGCTTAGGAAGGATATGTGAGTCTTTGCGCTATCACAATTCCCCCGCGGTTCTCCAATTCAGCCTTTTTTTATTTCATTTAGTGCAAAGTTACACATTAGTTAGTTGTTGACAGTGAATGTCCTAAATGATCATCTGGTTTCTTGAAAACAAGGGAAAATGCAAACCTTTCTAATCCCTCCAAAATGATGATCGTATGCCGTTGTTTTTTATACAAATTGTGGCATGACATTTCTTACAGATACACACGCAGTACACAAGCAAATAGAGAAAAGCAACACCAAAATACAAGTGGAAAAATCAAAGCATATCTCTCAGAGGCATATACCATAGTAATAACATAGCAATTCCACATCAGTCGAGTGTACTTGAGTATAACGATCGAATTCATGATCGCAGTGATCTGATGTGTTGGGCATTGGTTTAGTCCTTTAATGATTGTAACCGTTTTAGCGTTGGCCCTAATCACATATTCCTCATGACCGTCGGGAACGCTATAAACTCATCTTTTCATATGGCTTGTGTTGCTTCATCAAAGTTCTACTACCACCATTGTTGAATGATGTCACTTTAACTCACCCAATTTTCATTATCAGTAACGATTGTTTTAGAAAACGGTCGCATTCATTACATCTGATATGCACAGCGCAAATACGAGTTCGACTGAGTGCGTTAAAGTTCTACGACTGACCAGGTTCACAGAATCGCTGATACCATCAACAAATTATTAGAAGAAAAGCAAGTATATTTGGCTACTTTTTTGTCTGGTGTGCTGATTTTCGATAGTCTAACATGGAACTAAGTCATACACCCAAGTTGCTTCCTCAAAAATTAAAACCATAGCACAAAAGATGAATAACGAACTGATCACTGGTCTGCAAACAAACCTTTCTCTTCTCCTTATTATTTTTATGCATGAGAATATTATATTTTAAGCTCCTGAATCGAAATTTAACAAAAATGAATGTAACAGATATAATTTGTTTTTTTGAAAAAAAATGCTATTTTTGTTAACAAGTAATCGAATACTTATAATGTTATAATGGCAATTATAATTACAATTATATGATTTGATTTTCTACTCGAACAACAGCGGACACCTTAGGATCGGCAAGATGACTTTATCCTTAAGGAACTCCAACAAATCAACTAAACAGTTGCTCTCTATACCTAAAGTCACACTAGGTAATAATAACTGTACTCTCCATCCTAAATCAGTCCTCAATTCTCTTCCTAAATACTCCGGAGTCCTTTCCCAAACCAACTTATACTCATAATCCTACTCCCAAACCTAACCCCACTCGAACCCGTCATTCCGATGTAATTAAAATCGTCCCACTAAACCCTCTCCGGTGCAGCCCCCCCCCCCCCCCCCCCCGACATAACTTACCGCATTCGCACTCCATATTCCAAACCATTCTCGCACCCTCCCGTAATAACGCCTTGCCCAATATCAACCTAACCGCTGCTCCCACATCGCATCTTGCCACTATCTCTAGCCCTTTACCATTTTTCGACCTGAAAACCGGTGCTAAGTACACCAACTTCCACAGAACATACACTCTCAAATCTATAATCCACAGTGAATCCTGTGCTAAAAGCAGGTATTCCTTAATACCATCGCAGGGGTTCCCAGTTCAGTCATTTGGGACCCCTCCTACTTATCCTTACCATTAAGGACATAGACTACAATATCAAATACTCATCCATCTCGCCCTACGCGGACGGCACTAAACTCTACAAAACGATCCGCTCTCCTCTCGACTCCTCACTTCTCCAATTGAATCTCGACAGCTTCTCAACTTGGTGCCTTAACAACTGCCTCGAACTAAACGTTGTCAAATGTCACTCTATCAGCTTCTCCCATAAATGTCCCCCTTCCCCGCTAAAAAAACCAGCAGATATTATCTGTACCTTCGGTAGGTGACCTTGGGATGTGACAGGGAGCTTAACTTCATCCCAAATATTGATGACATTATCCTTAAGGCTAGCTCAGCCCTTGGATTTGTGAAACGTTGGTCGAAAGAATTCTCTAGTCCCTACGTTTCCAGTTCACTCCACATAGCCTTTGTCCGTCCCCTTCTAGAATACGCCAGTCAGGTCTGGTCTCCTCACTACTCGTCCCATATTCGTAGGATCGAAAGCGTGCAATGTCGTTTTCTGCGTATTGCCCTCCATGGACTGAACTGGGAGTATCGTCAGACCCCCCCCCCCCCCCCCCCCCGTACACAAACTCTCTCCATCTGATAAGCCTCAACACACTTGAAGAGCGCAGAATTCATACCGATATCCTTTTCATCCACCGTCTCTTCTCGGGCTCAATCAACTGCCCAAGCAAGGTTTCCTCCATCACACTCCACACTAACCCCCGTAACCTGCGAAACCCTCGTCTCATCTATATGCACGCCCATTACACTTCTTCCGGCTTTAATGACTCCATTTCGCGAATGCTGCGGTGGGCAAACTCTTACCCCACCTTCTTCGATTTCAATTTCACCTCTACTGTTCTCATACCTCGTCTCATCTCTTATCCCTCCTGAGCACGCCCCACTCACCGTCTACACTGTTACAATCCATACACATTCCAACACCCTAGTCATCTATCCCCCTTCACCATCCCACCGCTCATACTATCATCTATCCACCTTATTCAAATAAACCCACTACCCGGGGTCTCTCCCTCCCTCTTTGTTTAATTAGATAACAAGCTAGGTCGTAACTCAAGGAATTTCGCGCGAACTGAGCTAAATAAATAGTAAATAATAAGTCAATAAACCCAGTAACCAACTCGCCAAACACACCCCTACCCTCTTGTCTTTTTTTCTTTATCCATACTTTTTATACTTTAGTTTTAAGTTAGTTGTGAACTTATCGCTTGGCTTATATTAAGGCAACTATTTGAGAGTTCTGCCCTCACTAAACTAAACTTAAGGGAATCGGCAGAAAAGCGCACTGATTAACAAACTTGGTACTCAGCGCCACATAAAACACTTGCCCTTTTGCTAACCGGGAGATCGGTGTATCTCGCGAACTAGCTGGCGAACGTGTTTCACATTTTTTGACGACCTACGTCATCCCGTCATTGGTTTATCTGTTATCCAAACAGTCTTCTTAAAACTTCTGTATCCATGTTTTGACGAGTACTCGGTGCTTCTCTAATGCGAAGAATGTGGTAGAGATTGCAAACATTTCTAGCGCACATATTACTTACGGTCTGCTCTCCAAAACCCTCCATAGTGACAAAATTCCCAACAATGGGGCTAGCTATCGGCATATGGTTCTCGTATCGTACAGCGGTTGCCCTGGCACAGGTGACATAATAAATTAAAAATAACTTTTGGGACGCCATGTGTCTGCCTCTCATTTCCATGTTTTACATTCTCATAAAATGACTTTTGTCTGCACGATGAATTACATCTTTTGACACCTCACCATATTATTAACTATCTGAAATGTCAAATTGCCACCCAAACACCTGATAAATTCACATTCACAACTTGATGTTCGTTTATTAATCTAAAATGGATAAATGTAAATTCTATCAACTCCCTTAATCGAATTGATTACAAATGTTCTGGAACCAAACATTTCCTATAACTTTCTATTACTCAATTCTAAGATGATTAAGTCCAAGTGTGGGAAAGTTCGTTTGGCGTTTGTCAAAGAGCGCGTTTAAATCAAAACATTCTAGAAAAGATTTGCCTCGGGTCAATAGCAACGGTCAATACAAACACTGATGTCGACAATCGGCTTTTACAAACGAATGCTAATTTTAAGATTTATATGAATACACATGGTCAGGGTTCATTTATCAATCTTAGGTTAAGAACTTCTTTTGATGAATTCTTTACGATAGCGTTGTAGGTGTAGATGGCAATTTGTCCAACTTTCTCCACGGGACTTCCAATTTAAGCCAGCACTTGCGTGTGGGTCCAACTTCTCTTTGTAACATCAAATCAGATTGTGGTATTCCCACATTTCTGTTTGCGGTCAAAAAGGTACAAATAGCAGCAACTTCACCTGTTGATTTATCTGATGAATCAACCGAATCGGGGACTTTTTTTCGTAATACTTCGCCCACATTTTCCGATATCGTTGAAGTCGAACATGACTTGTGCGATTTACGCCTTGTTGCCTTTGGTGATGAGTCATTCTACAACGTCCCAGTTGCTTGTATCTGGTAAAACTGCCACGAAGGTAGCACAACTTTGGCTGCCCAATTGCGGTTGACATAGACTCTCACGCGGTAACACATACCGACAGGTACTATATAAAGTCAAAAGTTGCCAACAACATGTTTGGCGTGCAATGGAAATAAGTGGAACACTGCTGATTAGGTCAAAGGTTAATCAGCAATGGGTGTTGGAGCAAATTGTCTTCTTCTGGAGTCATGTTATTGCACACGTAATTGTTGTTTGGTCGGAAGGGTCACGAACGGCACTTGGACAACCTGCGCTCAGTTCAGTGGCTAGAGGTAACGCCTTAACTGTAAGGAAGTCGGTATAATAGGGTGGAAATTGAAAATCACTTGATTGTGGCAATGGAAATTATACAGACAATGTATTTGGGGCCTAAAGGTCGTTACATGGATGTTTGGTTAGATTAGTGTTGCCACGCGTAACCACGAAATAGTGGGAATTGACTGGATGAGTAGGAATCGATTAGTAATCTCGGGAAAGATGATGATGCGATGGAGTCAGTGGTGAGGCACTTAAGTTCTCTGTAACAAGAATGTGAAAAATGGGATTCGATCAATTCGTATAATATGCAAATGTCGTTGATCATAACCAAGTTAAAATGTGTATGTGAGGATTATTGTATTTCTATATCATATACATATATATATGTATATAAAAAGGTCTCCCGTTATATATATATAAAGGAAGTCTGGTGGGAGGTTTATGTTTATAAAATGAGAGAAAAAACGAGCTACTTGAATTTTTTTTGTATTAAAAATATTTTTAATTTTTCGGATTTCATTTTTTAAGAAGAACATCATCCAAATGTTTTCCACGAAATTTTCCCGGACAATCTCAGTTTAATGTTATTAAATTCGACCATACATGTGAACAGTATTCTAGTGCGGGTATAATTTTGGCTTTGTGAGGAAAAGAAGTTAGGCTGGGGTAAAATATTCTTTGCGATATTTGACACGTGTTCATCCCACGATGCATTCCCCCAAACTGTGACACCAAGCAAATTCATGCTTTCCTTAGATTTAATGACCTGGTTATGTGAGCTGTGGAATGATAATCTATTTTACGTGGTAAATGATATCTATTGCGTCTTCGTTGCATTCATTTCTCCAAAGTGGTCTTTCCTCACTGGAGGATATTATCCAGAGTTCGACTCATTGAATTGATCTGGTTAGATCTCAGCTCGTGCGAAGTTGATGATTTAACCGGGCGATCATTCGAAAATGAGGAAATTACTGTGTTTTCACCCGCTGATTCTAATAAATCAATAATGTGAAGCAGAGACAAAACTGGCGCTAAATAGAGCGCTGAGGCACGCCGCAGGTAATAGAATAGAGATCTGTAGAGGAGGCCTCTACATCACCCCGAATCAATCGATTCTCTATGAAACTCCTTATTCAGTCAGTTACAAAGGTCAAAAGGTCTCCCGTGAATTCCGGCTACGGAATTCGTATTGGCGATCATTTAGGAGTCTTTTGCATTTCAAACGTTTAATCGATACGGTGTTGATGGTCTGTTCAATGACGTTGGAGAACAGAGACAGTAATGGTATCGGGCGGTAATTTTGTGGGAAACACTTTTTCTATTTCTTTAGGATGGGTTGAATTCGACCGGTTTTCTAGTAGGAAGGAAAAGGTTTTCTATGCATAAGGTAAGGGAACAAGTTTGCTAATAACCGGCAATAGTTCTAAAGCACAGTTTTTAAGGACTATTGTTGGTATTCCATCCGGTATAGTTGCTTTCTTGCAGCCCAATCTACGGAGAATGCATTGAAAAACACATGGACAGAACTTCACTTCCGGCGTTGAAGGCTGTACCGGAGCGATCACGGGTGGTTCTAAAACGCCAATATCTAGGGTTGTATTTGTGGAAAATAAATTCATGAGAATATTGGTTCTGTGGCGGTTCCTACGAATGCCACCACTTACCTTCCCATCATAATTCAAGAACTTCCACCAAACTTACAAAAAACTCTATAAAACAAGTACTATGGCGGTTCCATTCGAACGCCATTACTTACCTTGTGATTAAACATTTACTTACCTTGTTTTCATCCACCTAAAATGTCTCCTAACCACCTAAGCCATTGTTCGGCGATAAGGCAAAAGACACTGCACCAAACAGACATTTTACACAAGGGCATAATCATATCAAACGCGCCATGTTCCTTAAAAGCAATTTGGTTGCACCATCAAGCAACCAACATTACCCGAAACATATCGATGAAATATCTCCTAATGAGTATGTTAGGGATCTATGTATGCGCCAGCACGGATGCGGTTTCACTGCACCCCCAACACGACACAGTGTAAATAAAACTGACAACGTTCACCAACGGGGAAGAAAGAACGGAAATAATGGTTGTTGATGTTTTCCAACAAGTCTCAGGACTTGCTAAATGAGGCGAAGTAGTGCCGATGATGATGATGATGTTTTCCTTCTTTATTTCGTCTTCAACAAGCATCTGAGCAATCACATGGGTTATCCATTAACAATGTTAATTCTTTACACACATATTCATGCACACATATACAAATGTCCTACATACACCCAATAACTATCCGAAATATTGTATGTGTGAAGTTTGTACACTGTAAATTAAGTATATCCGGTTAATAATATATTCTTTACACGCGTATTCTTTGTACACATATATAAATGTCCTAGATACATCCGATAACTACCCGGAATATTTTTTGTGTGGTATTTGCACAACGCAATAACTATCCAAACATTAGGTGGCCAAAATGCACGTCACGTACTGACAATGGCCTCCCGAAATACACCACGTCAGCAGCGACTGAGTGGACCGAATGGAAATATTCGAAACTGTGATGATTGGATCTCGACTCCGTGTGTGCCCCCGGTGGTGGTTGAAGCTCGACTGATTGTTTGGTTGGACGATGGTTGTGACTCGACTGATCGGTTAAAGGCAAGAAAAAGTTCATCGCGTTGTGGCAGTGGAGTCATAGCTAAATAATCTCACTGCCACTTACTAGGAACTTGAGGGGGATTGCTATGTTTGCATAGGAATTCAGTTCCAGCGAATCCTCGCCGCATAAGCTGAGTTGGATTCGTTGGTTGTGTATACCGGGAAATTGGCAGAGCCAAGTATGATCAAGGCTCTTGATCGTTGTGATTGTTTCGTGGAAAATTAGCTGTCGCTTGGTTGCAAACGAGAAGTATAATTTAAGGAGGAAATGAACAGAAGTGGTTTTCGGGGGAAATCGGAATTGCTTGGGTGCAAGCAAGGAATACCGTTTAGATAAGATATTAACCGAAGCAATTTCGGGGAAGTGTATGTGGCGGTATAATTGGTGGGGAAGGTTAAAGTTCCGTTGTAGGCTTGAATATGCGTTTTTAAACAGCATATGGATTTCGGGGAAATTAAGATTGCTTGGTCGCAAGGAAGGAATATAACTTAAGTAAGGAATTGACCGAAGCAATTTTGGGAAATTTTGAGGGAGAAGATTAATATTCCGCTGTAAATTGGAATATGCATTTATTTCAGCTTGGGGAATGGGTCCTGGTAAATTGGGGAATGTATGCAATTGCGGATTGGGGACGGTTGCTGTTGCATATTGGGATGGATGCGCTTGCAGGTTTTGCATGGTTGCGAATGTGTGTATTGCAGGTTTGGGATGGGGAGTTGAGTTAAGGTGACGCGCTGTTACCGGTCAAGATTGGTTGGCATTGTGGGTTGGTTCTCCACGTGGTATAGAGAACCCCGACAAGTCTGCCACACAATCTCAGGAGATATTCCTTCTTTTCCTTTTTTACTTATGCCCACATCAGTCGGTCACCCGATCGACAAGCAATGGTTTAATTCGCACCTGGCCGCAAAAGGGAATCGAGTTCTCGTTAGTGTAAATGCACACACGAGTGTTCGACCCTCTGAAGATGCCAGCAACGTGCGCCCGATTGGCATAGATGCCTTACGCAGCGCCGTTCGGGTAAACATTCTCATGTTCCAATGTCACGATGGCTTGCACCAGTTGAAACTTATCGTGTAACATTTCCTTTTATGGAATTATGATATCCACGGTTCGCATGCTCATGGACACCAGCATGAGCGTGTGAAGTAGCCGCATCTGTGTGCGTGCATATCCTCACCGTGACCAGGGTATAAAAGATCATCCCCTGTTGGTCACCGAAGCGATGGATGGAATTTGGTATTTTGTCGTTTCGGTGGCATTCATTAGTCTGTAACAAGATTCCGTGGAGGCATGCAGTGCCCTCCACGTTAACCAGCAATTTCAAAGAGGAGTCGGGAATTAAATCTCGTGGAGTCGGTCAGTTTCACCATCATACGCGACGAGCCCGAGTTGATATTCAAATTAATATTAATACTTATGTTTCAAGTTAATATCTAAGTGGATGCAAGTTCAATTTATTCAAATTAGTATTAATACTTATGTTCCAAGTTAATATCTAAGCGGATACAACTTCAATTTATTCAAATTAATATTAATACTTATGTTTCAAGTTAATATCTAAGTGGATGTCATTTTGAACTATTTATATTAATACTTATGCTACATGTTAATATCAAAGTGGATGTCGTTTTGAACTATTTATATTAATACTTATGCTACATGTTAATATCAAAGTGGATGTCGTTTTGAACAATTTATATTAATACTTATGTTACAAGTTAATATCAAAGTAGATGCCGTTTCAATTTATCCAAAAGAATATTAATACTTATGTTTCAACAATCTAAGAAAACCACGTTCGGTTACAATTGTGTTTCAAATTTCGTTTGTAAATTAAAATAGTAAGCTAAAGAACCGAGTTTTATTTTCTTTCCCTCGTATGAAATAAAGACCGACAGCTACCGAACAAAGTGAAGAAACACCAGTTCGGCCCCGGGTAGTAAGATCCGTAAGCAATTGTCGATTCCGTGCCAATTTTCCAAGTGCGAGTGGTTGTGAGCCTGTTCCCATGACGGCACCCCAAAAACCATAATATAAGACAATAAAAGGAGCCCATATTGGTAACCCGGTTGAGGAGCACGCGCCCAAAAACAGCAGATACAATCCCGAACAGTGAAGCAACTTTAGGATGGAGGAAAGAAGTGAACCGGTGCAGTACGCCTGCACACTATACTCTTCACCACAGTTCTACCTTGTAAATTCGTGGCTAGTGACTCATTCCCCGTGACTAACCGAGGAAAAGAGGAACAACCAAAGTTATTGTTGATAAAATTTGTCATTGACCAAAAGACACGCAAACCAGTTCGATACTGAAGCAGTATGTTGGTCATTTTGTCATTGTGAACCTTCCTCGCGGTATCAATCGCCTGGCGTTTGCTTCCAACAAAATTCGTTCTGATAGCCTCCGTAGGATTGGAGTTCCACTGTTAAAAGCCCCATTTTAGGCTATGTAA
Organism: Microdon myrmicae; assembly: GCA_963931805.1. Taxonomy (NCBI): domain Eukaryota; kingdom Metazoa; phylum Arthropoda; class Insecta; order Diptera; family Syrphidae; genus Microdon; species Microdon myrmicae. Next base: position 71,658,535 of record OZ007496.1, read on the forward strand.
TCTGCATTTTCTATCAAACCAAATTTTATCAGGTGAATTTTGTTTGATGAAATAGAGAATGTGAAGTTTCATACTCAGAAGAATAATTTTCGTGACTAATTCCACGCAGGCATTAATAGCAGAGTTTCAAAAACAGATCTTTGACCACTGAAAGAATGCGAAGAAATTCCGCAAATTGTCCCAGTTAGCAGCCGCATACCTCCATACTTAACGAGGTGGGTTGAGTTGGTTAATCGTTTAAGATGTTAGTGATTTCGCAACCGGCATCAAACAGTCTTCTGAGTTTCTTAATGACACAGTCATTTCTATGGAATAAATTAATTGGCTCAAATGACAGAACAGATCCCGGAAGATAGAAGGAGAATCCCTTCGCCCATCCGATACTTGATTAGGTTCTTCCAAAGCTAATAGCTAATAGCGAAATTGGACAGTGCTCCTCAGGACAACTTTATCCAAATGATGTCCAAGTTCATCATCATCATCATCATCATCATCATCGGCACAACAACCGGTCCTTATCCGAGACTTGTTAAATTGTCCTAATAATTTATTTTTCCGAGCAAGGTTATTAGTCTTGCGCCAGATGTCTAAGTTATTGTGTTCTAATGCTTCTTCAATTGGTAAACCATATCCGATCAGCTGAATACACAAATTGTACCATTAAAACTAAATCTCGAGTGTAAGTCACATCTTGGGCAAGGAATATATATCGAATCATATCCTATATCCGCACACTGAACTCATTATTGGTGGTGATTTCAACGAACATAACATATTTCTCAGTGCTTTCACCACCCTGGACACACAACGCCTAAAGGACAGTTTGTCCAGCTCTTTGTTCATTCAAATATTTCACCTGAACTCGTCATTGAGCCAACATGGTAACAAGACGTAGATGGCCATTTTGCCAACACACCGGACCTGTTCGTCACCTCTCATCCGAAGAAATGTATAATTGAAGTTTCTTCACCTTTGGGCACTTCAGACCACTGTATTGTATCAGCTAAATTTGCTTTAACCAACAGCAACGTTACCAAGAAAACTCCCAAAGGAACAGTGCGGTCCTACGAGAAAACCAACTTGGAGGGTCCGAGCGATTTTTTGGAAAGTTAAACTGGTCGTTATTTGTCCTCAATAACGATGTCGACGCCGTAGCGGACACTTTGGCAGACATGATTTTACTTGGTGTGCGGATCGTTATTCCACAAAGGGTAAAGAGTATCAAAGACAAAAGATATATGTGGTTTGATTCCGGCTGCAAAGAGGCCATTAAGTTAAAGAGTTAAGCTTCCGGTTATATAAATGAAACAATACTGAAGAAAACCGGAAAAGTTTCAAGAGAACTAGAAATGACTACAATGCGCTCAACGCACACATTTTTTGCATAACTGAAGTGCGAGACAAAAAAAAATATATATATAGATATATATTTAAAAAAAAAAATTAATCTACACTCTTCCACAGATAAAAAAAAATTTCTGACCATTTGTGAAAAATATTCAAAATTCAGTCTCATCATCTATTCCTTTGCTAATAGTCGTTGACGGAAAAGTCACATTTTTCAGCGAACTTAATGCTACCTGTTACCACATGAGGCCCACCTCAACTTGAGCACAAGCAGTATACGATGCGCCAGATTCACATTCCAGCCAGCCTGCCTGTTCGCATCGGCCTCTGCGTCAAACTGTGCGATTTGGTCTTCCAGTCTATAATCGAGCAGTTCCGCATCGAGGTCCTTCTCTTTCCACCCATTTTTCTGGGCTTTCTTCGCCAATTTGCCAGTGATGAATCCCCTGTGCGGTAATATTTCGTACATCACGGCTTGGTGGTCACTATGGGTGTAGGTGTCTAAAACTCGCCACTCCATACTTCTTGTCAACATGGAGCTGGCGAATGTGGTGTCGATTTTAAACCGACCTCTCTCGTTTATGAAGGTGTCATCAACACCATCATTAAGTAACACCACATCTAGGACTGGGTAGGCTTCAAGTAGTGCTTGGCCTCTACTGTTGGTCGTTGTGCTTCCCCATTCTAATGCCAGAGCGTTGAAATCTCTAGCAACTATAAGAGGGCTCTTATCTCTAGCTTCTTGTGTTATCCTGTCCAAAAAGCATTTGAAATATTCTATTTCCCACCTTGGCGGAGAGTAGCAACAGTAGAAATGAATTCCTCTGATCTTCCCATAGGCAATTCCCTCCAGCCGCTGCACACTTCTGCATTCCATGGGGAATTTCAAGTTGTCCACGTGGCCGCTGTTCCGCTGCTGTCTTCCTTCCATGGAATTGTACAAGTGCCCGACATCCTGTACTGCTCATTGATGAGCACCACGTCGGCACCATATACCTTAACCGTTTGGGAAAGGAGATCTTGTGCGGGTCCACAATGGTTTCAGTTAATTTGAATGCACTTAAACCTTTCCATTTTTATTCAGGAGATTGGATATCGCGTTTTTAAATGCTCGGGGTTTGTAGCTTCCTGTTAAGTGGTGGTTTACGCCTTCGCATCCTGATTTGCAGAACATGCATTTGGGTTGTGCTTTACAACCCATTGCTTTGTGGCCTTTTTCCTCACATTTCAAACATTTTTCCGAACGACCTTCTCGAGATTTCGCCACATGACCGTATTGCCAACATCTGTAACATCGTGTGGGTGCGATGTGTTCTCGAAGTCTGCGTCTCACCCATCCAACCCGTAGGAAATCTGTAGCCAGCAACATGCCATCCTTTTCTCTTTGTAACCGGATCATGGCAGCCTGAGTGCCATCTGGTTTCCTTCTTATACTCATTACCGCATCCTTTGGTTCAGTGCAGGGAACTCTATAGCGAGCGCTGTCAGGAATTTCTCCACAGTGGTCACCTCATCTACATCACGAAACTAAACCGTGATTTCCTGTGACACTGTTTTGACATTTCCTTTAGTACTTGTTGTACCTTTACTTTCAATATCTCGGTGGTGGCCTCTGGACGGCCTTTCAGTTCTAACAGCAATTCCCCTTTTGCTGTCTTTCGAACTTTATTTACGCTCTTTCCGAGTTTACTTAGCTCGGGCTTGGCCTTCATAAACTTCAGTATATCCGCATATGTTTTTCCCCGGTTTTAGATATTATTATAGCGTCTGAGTGTGGTCTCCTTCTTTTCATAATGTTGGCCTTCCCAGTATCACCTTTTGGAACCCCTTCACCCTCCAACCTCGCATCCCTCTTCATTTCCCTCTGGCCAATTGTAAACCTATTGTAATTGGGCGACCCATCATTGATCTGCCCTGGGACCCTGGTTACGTCTGTGTGCAAGTTTTGCTTTGGCTGGATTTGCACGTTTCCACCGCTTGCTTCAGCCGGCGCAGATGGCTTCTTTAAGCGATTTTCCACTTCCTTATCATAAAGGCAACCAATGATCTCGACCAGCTCTCGCACAGCATTAGTAATATGTCTTTGCTTTTTAATTTTGATCGTCCTTGTCAATTCTGCGATCTGCTCTCCGAGCTGCCCGAAGACCAAAGAACCATCATCACCTCCATCACGGCTCTGGCCAGCGCTCGTCTCTAAATCGCCACTGCTTGTTGCTGCCATAAAGTATGCAAAAAACCTTCCTTTGCACAACTGTGAAAAGCCCCTCTGATGCTGTGAGCGGAGTGGAGCAAAATTAAATCTGCATTGGGTAAAGCGAAAAGCGAATACTTTGGTGCACCTCTATAGTATATCACCGATTCCTAGAAGTTCAATTTTCAATCTATAAAATTTACCGGGTGGTGAACCAATTATAGTGTGTTTGCGTTTTTCTTTAAACCAAATGTAATCATGTCTATCACCGCGATCGATTGAAAAAACACGCCCGCACACGTTTGTTTCCCTATGTGTGTATATGTATGTTTTACACCAACCGACGAAGAAGTCGTAAGCTCTCTCTCTTGGGTTGGCAGTCAGTCAATAAACACAAGGCACAACAATAGGTTGTTTTATTCTAGCCATACACAACAATCCTTGCTTAAAGCGATTAAACTACCCCTGTAAGGAGTTCGATTGGTCTTTTAGTATATTATTTTAATTATTGTGTTCTGCTGTGGCGATTCCACCAAACCCCACGGCCCACTTACCCGAAAAACCCCCATAACTACATCCCAATTGGCATAAGTTTTCGCGAATACAAGCGCATTAGCACCTTAAATGCTTTACGTATCTAGGTTATCAAATGTGTAATCTAAAAGTCCCTGTAAAAGAAAACTTACCTTTCATGCATCCCTTCGCATATTATTTCCTATAAGATTTCCTTTCTACCTTTTCTGGAATCCCAAAATCTATTCGGTACCTTCGGTTGCCAGGCAAACTTCAACTTTCCCACACCTGCACCGCAATCTCCACCCACCATACCTGATGCATTTCCTTTTACAAGGACATTTAATACATACAGCGCATTAGCCAACATTCCTAAAAATAATTCTTTAATGTGCATATGCACCATGAATACCAAATCATTCGGCACCCTTTGTTATCATTTAAAATTCTATGTCGGACAGCTTGTTTTTACAGCTGCAATGTCCAATCGACAAACAATTCGCGCGCCCCAATCATTATCATCGGAGCCGAATACTCTAGCATTTTCTAGTATAAACAAGACCTCGGTTCCTATACCAGTCGGAGATGCCATAAACCATATTCCTACGTATGTAAACATGCATAAGATCCAACTCATCGTTTGTTTTCCCACTAACAAACAATCTTCAATTTCTTTTTCAGCCGCAACTAATTACCCCGCATATACAAATGCAGGCAAGGGATTCGTTTCTGCCACCAATCCCATTAGCACCCTTTTCCCAACGTCTATTATAGCGACGATGCACAGCGTAAACAAGACCCTCATTTCCGCTTCTTCGTTTGTCTTTGCCACCTGCCTGTTTCGTTGTTCCATTGCCTTCGAGCACGTGTAAACAACATCGGATCTGAATGATCACATACACACCACCATGATCTCCATTACGAGATCTGGTTTTCTTGTTCCCACAAGAGAGACTTTACGTTTCTCTGGTGGTAGGTAAATCTTTTCCCTAAGGTGGGGAACACTTTCTCTCTCGGAGAAAATGCACCTAAAATTTCCCTCGTTAGCGAATCAGATCTGCACGAGATGATTATCGCCAAGTCGTTTGCCATCATCCAACCGAGCAAGTCGGTTCGGCTTCGGCTCTCCGTTGCGCTGCGGAGATGCGATAACCTAAAAATCGAGTTTTACCTAAAGTTTTAAAGTTGATCGTACACAATGGAGTGTTGCAACCACTAGTGTAGACAAAAGATCTTTTAACTATAATTGGAATTACAAGGGTCGCGGATAAAGTGAACTACAAGAGGATGAGCAGAAGTGCTCGAAGTCGCAGAGTTTAATTATTTAATCAGTGCACATTAAGAATAATAAAACTAATAACCATATAATTGTGAACACCCCGGATTTTAATCAATTTAAATAAATCCAAAACATTGCAGAACTATAACCGGTGGTTCAATTCTTATTCCTCCTTGTGAACGGTGTCGTCATGGAGTTTTGCTTGTGCTCTTCCTTTGGTGTTCGTCGGAACCATTTCCGGCGAATTTCGGCTGAACTCATTTTCGGAACTTTTGCGAACTAGTGCGGTTGATGGTAGAATCCGCGTCCATGCCGACGCACGGACCATTATCCACCCACACATACCTCTGGTTTAACTTCGTTTCATTAGTCAGATGCCTATTACTATACTGAAAACAATTTGGCTCCACGTTTGGTTATAACCACGAAAAGTTTTATTCACGTAAAGGGCCTTGAATGTTCGCTTAAAGAATACTATAATATTGTGTTGATTTCCGACTCCTAACAAAAATTTGCTTACATCCGTTTTTCGAGTTGTAAGACAATCAAGTGCACACACATATTCGACAGAGGAACCAAAGGATGCGTGCATCCATTCTTATCTTCCTACGCCTTTGTGTTCACACTGACTCGCGGTTCAACGAATATTTTTGTGGTGGTTGCGTTTATAACCTTCTCGTGTGTAATAATTAACATTTATGAAACACGAAATAGATTTCAGTATCTTACAAGGGGTAAAACTACTAAGACTTCTTACTGTGATGTGAAAAAGGTCTTAATACTTATTACCAGAATGTTTGTTATTTTGTTTCCTTCAAATTGAGTCTCAATTCTTATGCAATAGTTATGCCGTTCAATAATTAAATCAATTATAACCACAGTGGATAAAAGGTAAGTTGTGTCATATCACTACTTCTTCACTAGGAAGTTAAATTCAGACTCACCTTTACTTTCTCCTAAGGAATGGATATTCCAATTATCTAATATCATCTAAGTGCACTTTTAATTAGGGTTACACATTAATTCACAGTACCGTTAGGTCAAGGCTTCAACAGCCCGCAGCCGTTTTGAATCGTTTTTCCATCATTACCGTGGATGACGTCCATAGATAGCGATTTATCCTTCAACCGGTTGAAAAGGCGAGAAAACGGAACTCGCAACAACACTCCGACACAAACGCCACCTTGATTCGAGAAATCTCCATTCTTGCTACCCCGACTTATTGTGGTCCATTGTGGCTTTACCATTAGGGAACAAGTAACTTTTATTTGATGTCGATTGAAGTTATCACCAGAGAGTCGGGATAATTATAAATCACGGGGAATTTCGCATCCACATTCGATTGCGAATAGTTTCTCGGCTGGCAAACAGCTGCCATCGTTATTAACAGGCATTTATCATATTAGCCGGTTCACTAGTGCCAGGTTCGTATAGGCGATAGAAGAATGTTCTGTTGAAGGATACATAGGTGTATCCAGAGTTGGGTATGAACTCCCTCCTTTTTGATTGGTGGTAAAGTTGGTATTTTGTACGAACAGCGGACCTATGTTGGGGATTAATCTTTCGTAGAGGTTTGTACTTTCGATGGAAATAATATATAGGTCAGTGTGTGAAAAGCTGCTATCTACGGTTTATAGAAAGATTGTATTAATGGAGTCATTAGCATTAACAAGTTGGGAAGTAATCGTCACCTTACGACGTCGATTTACTCGGGGAGTTCTAATGACGAAATTCTGTACATTAATATTCATATGTTATTAATGTGCCGCCATCAGTCTTAGGCACATATACAAGAAGTGAACTATTGAAAAGTTTAAATGCATTTATGGTTATTTGTGCAGTGCTATAAAGATATACATGCAAATGAAGTGCAGTGAAACAAAACAAATCCATTTGCTTCCTTAATATGCACTTTTTTCTTCCTTTTTCTAATTCATCTTTCAAATATTAACTCTTTCGGATGATTCTTACCATTAGTAAGTTTCTAGGCTAAGAAAGGCGTAATATTTGTTATAGCGAGGTCGTAACCTAAGTTGCTGAGGTGATTGGATAACTATAAAATTGCAACTCTCCCTCATCTAAAATGGCAACAAATCATTTCTGTTTTCTTATTGATTCATAGCGCTAACTTGAATTTTGTCGAAGATTATGGGGTCACTTGTTAAGCTTAGTTTAGTGTAGTTTAGTTTAGTGGGGCTGCAGGATTGTATTAGTTTGTGTGCCGGCACGGGTTTCACTAATACACCACGGAGAAGATGGTATGGTGGTTTGTGGCGGTTCCACCAATCCCCACGGCCCACTTACATGAAAAACCCCCATAACTGCTACCCAGCTTGCGTAAGTTCGCTAATGCAATCACATTAGCACATTAAATGCTTTACGCATTAAATAGAGCAATTTTTAATCTAAAAGCCCCGAGAAGAGAATTCTTACCTTCATGCATAACTTAGCATACAAATTCCCTATAACAATTCCTTCCTAACTTATCATAAATTCCCTGAAAGAAAATTCATCGGTTTACATATAATACAACCGCATAATCAAGGAATCTTACCCTTGAGTTGGCTTATCCCAGCCTAAACATGTGTACAATAAAAACTACCTACATACAAATTGGCTGGCGATCACTTTAACCAACGATAAACAGTCCAACGCAGCTGCATGTAAGTAACACCATAGACGTTGAGACTAATTCCCTAACTCGCACCACGTGCAACAAAAGAACGCTGTCCTTCAAAGGTTTTCCGGCGATACCATAAACAATTCACATCGTTTGTTGTATCCCAAATGCAATTCCCATGTAATGAGTTCCAGCTTATTTATTTAGCTGACCCTAATCACAGACCGATGCATTAGGCCGCTTCTCCTTTGTTCTTTTTCCCTAGCTATAGCTTTTGTTTATCCTTGCTGAAATGCATTGATAAGCACGGTGATGTGTACGAAAACACATACACACCACTGCATCAAAAGATCACGTTTCCTTGGTGGCCACACCCTTAAGAGAAAAATTTTCTCTCTCTCTTCTGTTCCTTAACCCTAACCGAGGATGGAATTCAAGTCAGAGTTTTATCCTCGGGGAGTCAAATTACATCCGCTGACCACCACGGTTGGGCGACTCGCGCTGTCCGTAGCACTGCGGACACGCGTATATCCAGAGTCGCGGATTTAAACTCCCTGGTTTAAAGAAATTTGGTTTCGATACGTGTGCGTCGACCTGCTTACCTTACCTGTCCCCGTTTAATTGTACAATTATGTAGTCAAAAAGTATTCCGTGAATGTGTCTGGACCAGTGTTAAAGTAAATTTAAATGTTTTTTTTTTATCAAATAGATCAGATAAACAATTATCGCAACCCTGAATGTAAACGCGACTTACAATAGCCATAAACCTATCAGTAAAAACTACAAAATATTTTACACCAAATCAGTGCGTTTTATTTCGCATTCGCCTGTGTTGCGGTTTCCGGGATGTTATCGTTCATCCGTCTGCGTTCTATGAACAGTCTGCTGCGGTGGAACTTACGTTTGATGATGGAGGAGGAAGGTGAACGGAGTGCCCGTGTCTGGCACCATACTTCCTCCCCACAGGTTGATCACTGAACTTTGGAAAACGAGCAACAAAAGGTTGGCAGCAAGTAGAAACACAGTTGTGGATATATTGTTCCCCACCAGGTACCTGTCACTTATTATCACCGAGGGAAAGCCGAAACACAGATTGCACAAGTGATACTACGATATCCTTAGCGTGGACCTTAAAACTGTTAAAAGCTCTATTCGCCAACGTATCTTCCCGCCAACATCCTTTTTCTGGAACTGCATACAACAAATAACAGTAAAGAAACGCAACTCGGTAATCAATATGTTTTTATTGTTTTCGTGGTTCGGATGTATTTTGAACCGTAGGGATGTTTATCCTTTTCGATTTAGTAAACAACAAAACATGAACTTAATTGATAACCACTATTACAATTTATTATTAAATATACTTCTATTTCTGTTTATGTATTTATATATATGTACTTTTATTGCTTGTTTTGTAAAGTCTTTTAGAAATGTTTATTTACTTGTTACTTTAAGAAGATACAAATTTATTATCATTATCACACCGGCTCGTGGTTGACACTGGACTCCCGTGCGCACGCCGCTTAGGTTAAACCTCGACTGTCTGACTCGTACAAAGTCGACTCTCGGCTGGGGTGAGTTTTCTTCTTTGAGAGAAAGCGAAGTTTCTCTTTTGGTGACCATGGTGAGAGGATCTCTCTGAGTAGGGCTTGGTGAGATTACATTATTTACCCATGCGCCGAGGGCATGGGTACACGAAACCGAGAAAAGGAAATGGAACAAAGGGTATCATAGGAGATGTGCATGCAGCTGTGTAAATAGACTGCATGCCATTAGGGAAACTGGTGCTAAAAGCAAATTAGATACTTACACAATGGTGATTGTGCACGGTATCTAATACCGGCGGAAAGGGTCGAATTATTTTGTGTGTATATTTACGCGCTGGAGAATTCGGTTTTTGGGGGCTAGACGCGAGATGCGGAAACTACTTTTGTCGGTTGGGCAAAAGGCTGCCGTGAATGTGGATAAGCCAGGAAAATCTGTTGCGCACGTGTGTGTCAGGCTACGCTGGCTGACAGGGGCGCCAATAAGGTTTCCTGATTTATGACGGTTATTTTTAACCGAATTATTTTCAGGAAAATTGGTGTGATGCATGTGCATGAAACAATGCCCTTGGGGAGGAAATGTTTGCAGGTTGGTGGCGGGAGTTGGGGTTGGAATTGTGGGTGGTTCTTCGCGTATTTTGAAAGAACCCCCACATGCTACCACCCCATTTATTGGTTTAATTTAATCAATGAAATGTAACTTCTTATAAGCTAAAGTATATGTAACTTTACAAACTAAACTTAACCATCAACCTTTTAAATACGAGTATCTGGAATTAAATGTCATCCTTAACGACAACCAATATGGTTTTGTTAGCTATAGGTCCACGGGAGATCTGATGACGTATTTTTGCAATTCAAACAACATTTTTTAAATCTTTTCGTCGTAGATTCTAAACTACATGCTAGACAAAAAATAATTACGATTTAGCTTGTGTATCTTAAATCTTAACTCACTGGTGCTACGCGAAACCTAATGGCATATTTTACCGAAAGGTTCACTTCTTCGCTGAAAGCAAGGATGTCGTGAAAACATTTGATAGAGATGACAATCAATGAATTGGAAGGACATGAGACTACGACCCCTTTTACGCACATTAAGTGTCTCAGACTTATACCAACATTCCCGACCGACCTCTTCGAACCTGACTATCGATCGGCAACACTTGCTCAAATGATTGAATTTCGATCTCAACAAGATATACCAATCTATTAAACTGAGCAGAATTTAATGCTGTCTTTTGTTGACGAAGATGAATCGCAATGTAAATATACTGTTGATGAATGGGATCCATCGTTCAACCCAACATTTTTGGCATTCGAATTGATTTGACTTTTTATCGGAATAACTACATTTACAACATTTAAAGCAGGGAAAAGTGTGGCCAAATGTGAGGGATTTCTTAAGAGATGCGAAAAGTACGTCCTCCATTCAACTTGGCCATATTTACAAGGAGCGCATTCGTCCAAAAATACAGTTCAACTAGCATGTTTGGTCAAACGCATCCAAAACCATACTACACGTCCTCGATAGGATGCCTAAACGCGTTGAGAAACTTATTGAAGACTCAACCGTAAATCGTCCAATTCCGTCGTTAGAACATAGGCACAACGTATAACGCCCATCTCTTTTGTATAGGTATTATCACAGTCGTTGCTCAACCGATTTGCTGAACGTGTTCCGCCTCTTCAGACAGCTTCCCACGAAACGTGTCAATCTGAGAATGCGCATCAGTTTACGTTAAAAATCAACTTCAGACAAATAAACGCAGAGAGTCATTCTTTAGCCGAACTACACGAATGTGGAATACTCTATTTGATCATGTGTTTCCACGTCATTGTAATGTCCAATGTTCATGGATATCTTCTTTCCTTATCGTCCGGTCATAGTCTGCTCTGAAATTTAAAGGGACTGCAATTGCTTTTTTTTTTGTGCGAGTTGGCGTTAAGAAAAGTTGACAGTGTTTCGCGGACGGAAAGAAGTACTTCATTCATACAATCTGGTCACAATTTACAATGCGTAAAATTGAATTCCATTCTTTTATTTCGTCAACTACATTGTGCTCAATGGGTTGCAAAAACGGGCACTGAAACTCATTGGAGACCCAGCGCTAGTCGTTTAACTTCACCATTGGAAGACATGTCTACCATATCATGCCCACCTCTTTTCTAAAAGTATTATCACGATCGTTGCTCAACTGCGCTTGGTGAATAACATCCATCCTCAAGATATTCTCCTGCGATCCCCGACCATCAAGAGGAGTGCAATTCACGTTAAACGCCAGTTTCTGACAAGAAAATAAACATAGAAAGTCATTCTTTATCCAGATTACACGAATGTGGAATGCTCTGCCTCATGTGATTCTACGTCTTTACTATTAAAGCTTTCAATTGTCGTCGTACCTCCTTTTTTATTCCCACTCTTCTTCCGCTCGCACTATGCTTTGAGATTAAAGGCATCACACAGTTACAGAAGGCTACGGCAACGTTTATGTATCTTAAGAGTTTAGTTTAGTGAGGCAACAACCCGATTTATTGGCTTAATTCAAGCAGCATAAGTACCTACAACTAAAGTATATATTACTTACAAAGTTAAGAGTGTAAGAACTAATTTAACTAAGCTTAACCTAAGGTAACCAGGATGAATTAAGAAGGCGTGAGTAAGAGGCGGAAGGCGGCGAAGGAAGCGACGTTGAATACTTTCGATTCTAAGGATATGGATCTCACGATAAGGAGACCATACCTGGCTAGCATATTCAGGCAGTAGATGGACGAAGATAGGGTAAAGGAATCGAATTACGTAGGGGTCAGAGACTTCCTTAGACCATCATTTCGCGATTCCAAGTGCAGAGTTGGCTTTCCGTATCGTCTCATCAATGTGAGAGAGGAAGATAAGCTCCCTGTGGGAAAGGATCCCAAGGTCTCGAATAGATTGGACAATGGGCAGGGGCTGGTTATGAAGGGAATAAGGTTGTGAGGATGAGTGAATACGCTTACGGGAAAAGGTTATAGATTGGCATTTGACGATGTTAAGTACAAAGCAATTTTTGCCTCATCAAGTGCAGAATCAAGTGGTGACTCGATGCTCGTGTATATCTTGGGGTCATCAGCGTATATGGGCAAGCTGAAATTTCTTATGACCTTATCAATGTCATTAGTGGTAAGTATAAATAAGAGAGGGCCCAGGTGGCTACCTTGAGATACATGCGGCAAGGAAGGCGTTAGATGTCATGAACCTGAACCGAACGGAATACAGAAAGAAGAAGAAATCCATTTCAGCAATCCAGGTTCGAAGCCGAGGGCGGATAATTTGAAGAGGATTGTGGGAGGTTGGTCGAGACCATGTCGACCTCATTACTGTGCTCTGGTGCTGAGAGTGTAAAGGAAGTGAACTCAACAGGATTGGTTGTAGTTGATCGGCCATTGAGATAACTAAGAGATTCGTATAGAATGCTTTCGAGAACCTTGGGTAAGTGGGACAGTTTGGCGATAAGGCGATAATTAGCTACATCATTTTTGGGTCCTTCTTGTGGATGGGGGTGATGAAGGAGATTTTTCAAATGTGGTGGATACGCATTGAGAGAGTGAGAGATTGAAGATCAGTCCGAGCGGAGCAGAGAGAATGGATCAGCATTTCTTGAGTAGAGTCGAGAAGGTGCCCGAGGGAAAAGTTAGGTAGGTAATTATATTATGTCCGCTGAGAAACAAAGGAGTCATTAGCGAATGACTGATTGAAGTGAGCGGCGAAGAGATTAGCAATAGTAAGAGGAACAGATGACGTATGAGAGCTTAAGGTAAGCGATATGGGGTAAACATCGGATCTACGTTTATGATTGACCAAGTGGAAGAAGGTTTTGGGGTCACTTTTGAGATTGGTCTGAGTTTTGGGCAGATGGTTGCCATAAAGTGTGTTGAAAAGTTCCATGAATTGGAGGTAACAGCCAAGAAAGTTGGAGTAGTCAGTTATAGTTCGATTCCGAGAGAATATGATCCATAACTTATTCCTTTTATTACACAGGAAATGAAGCTTGTGATTGTACCATGGAAGGGACGAGGTTGATGATCTTTGTCTAGAGTGGAGAACGAACAGGGAAATATAGGGTGATGACATCTTCAACGGATAGGTGATCGAGGTTGTGCAAAATTAATCATCCAATTTTGTTTTTGAATGCCCTTTTTACTTAAAAAAAATGTTTTGAATGATGAAAATCTTTATTTAGACCTTTACTTTTTATCTCGTTCAAAAATGTCAAATACGATGTCTGGTTCACGAATGTCAAATATGATTTACGTACGACGCCATTTGCAAAAATTATAACATCTTTCGATAGGGTGATTAATTGTGCGCCACCCTAGTTGAACGAAAAGTGGCCTAGGTAGTCGTTGATGAGGCGAAAGTTAGCTTTATGGAAATCGTAAGCGTAGTGATTAGAGGTGAGGACAGACGGTGGCGAGCGCACCCGGAAGAAGGTCACAAGAAGAGGGGGTGGTGGTAGTCTATATATGTAAGGACGAAGGGGCTTTCGAACGTTGCTGACCTAACAAAGGTAAGATTCATCTAGTCGATCAATGAAGAGATATTCCTTGGCAGAGACGGGGTGGGAGGTGAAGTGTAAATGATCGTCAGATAAATCCCAATTGAGTTGTGGACTATTAAAATCTCTCACGACGATGATGTCGTCCTCGCAATTACTTAGCTCGATTATGTGGTCGATAGCATTAAGAGCTAGCTAGTAAACTTCAATAGGCTGGGATGAGAAGGTATAGAAGCATATCACAAAGATTGATTTCCGAGGAAGAGTTATTTTGACAGTCACAAAGTCCAGCTTGGGGTAGGTAGGGAAAGCGATAAGTGACGATTCGAGGCTGTTATGGACAGCGATGTAGTATGGTTGAGAAGGTCATCGCGGAAGATGGTGAACGTGGGGGAAAACAGTTTCAAGTTATGAATGCTGGGGTTTAAGTTCGTTTCGCTTAAAGTGAAAATGTCGACAGGTAGGGCATAGGAGTTTCTTTAAAAATGGATGGGGTCTTCAAGCGACGACCTCTTACGTTCTCATAACAGAGGGTATGGGAAGTTATACTGTCGGTTTTAGGAGGGGGTTTGAAAGGTAGGAAATTAGGAACGAAGAAGCTTATTGAGGTCGGCCTTACTACGTTGAAGATGTGATAACGTTCTGGAGTGAACGAAGTGGCCGAAGAGCCTCTTCCACTCAATCTATTTAAGACCTGACGTATAGATAATGTGCTACCAACCATTTGTCCATTCAAGTCTGACTTATGCCTGTCCAGTATGGTGGAACATTAATCTGTCGAATATAGAAAAGCTGAAAAGACTTGAGAGAAAATGTCTCAGAGCTTGTTTGCAGATGTATAGAAGCGAACACTCCGACTTTCGACATTGTGTTTCTAATAAGAGGCTATATAATGCTTCTGGATTGTCCCGAATTCACAATTTTATTCAGGGTATCATGAGAAATCATTTTGTCTGGTTAGCAGGTATTTAGGGTAATGAAGTAATTTCAGAATTGTTCTCTCCTAATTTTAATTTTAAAAATACATTAGATAGTGAATATATACCATCTGAGGCATTTCTATATCACATGGCTATCTAACGAACCCCTTGAACGTACGGATTATATACCATATTGCAAGACGGACAACTGATAAGTTAAATAAATATGTGCTAACAAACATAAAAGATGGAGATGCTATCTTGAGATACTGCGTGAACATATCTGAAAAACATAAAAATAACGTCGAAAGGCTCGATTTGGATGTCAATTATGTTGCTTCTCTTAATGTTGGGCTTGTGGAGCTCTGGCTGCTTGTCTCTCTTTCACATTTATTAGATTTTGGACTATATTTTAAGAAACTTTTTAGCTTTTTGTTTTAGCGGTGCGCTTATGTCGACCGTCCGGGATTTTTTTTCCCTTGTGTGTGCTGCTGTACCGGCATTTTGTATCGTAATATTAAAAAAAAAAGTTTTTTTTTTTGTGGTTAAAGACTAGTACTTTTATAATACTCTTGGGGTATCACCATGCTTCTGGGGCCTCCGGGAAGAGTGGGCTACCGTTGCTGTCCTTAAAAATCAATCCCCGACCAGGTGAACCACACGATACTGCCAATTCGTAAGGACGGAAACATTTTACTGCACACACTCAAAGAGAAATTTTGTTTATATCACTACCGGTGAAAATCAAGGTGACGAGCTCTAGGGAAACGACCAATTCACGATACACTTTAACGTTACGAGAAACCAACGCCATGACAAAAAAAGTTCTTACACAGCCGTAGCCGTAATTAAAACAATCTACAAATTTTAATATTATACGTAATATTCATTTTATCCGAAACTCTGTCTCCACTGACTTCTGCACTGTCCTCTGCTACTCAGTGATTGATTTCCGTATGTTCTGCTAAAGGACTGCTATCTATATCTTTTCTTATCATTTGAAGTCCGGGCCCATCGCCCCTTATAATAGATTCTGTTTGAGGTTTGTTTGTGTTATCCATCTGGCTTATGCAAACAAGAGTTTCCATTCACTTCAAATGGGGACAAAGTCCATGGGAATTGGATGAGAAATTGGATGAGAATCTCTGTCTATTTGTATACCATACAACTTCTGGCTAAAATGCATATGGAGATATGCATTGTGATGCTTAGATTACATGAATTTTGTGTGTGAATGATAAACGAACATTTGGCACGTTTATCACGTATTTATTTTAGACTTTCGATTTTGGGAATTGATAATTGAACATACAATGCATATAAAGATATGCCGTGCGATATTTGGATTTTAAGGAATTGAATTCAATGTTTGACAATTGAACGTTTGGTGCAATTTGTTTGACATTGAATTCAACATTGATTTGGGTATATGGATGCTTTGGGTGGGAATTTTATTAGTGAGTAATACGTACGTAATAATAAAATATCGAGGCAGTCAAGACCAACGTACATCGAAACTTTCTTTCCTTATCCGTTTGTGTTTTGGAAATTGGCGATACATTCAAATTTGTTTATGGGTGTGTTTCATGTAAAAAACAATACATGGTCACAAAACAGTGATTTTTTATTTACCTCATTATTTTAACCACAAACCGTCTACTTTTTGTATCACCTCCGTACGCACTTGTTTGTATATATTTTTCTATCGATCCCTTTATGAAATGCAGTGGGACAGTAACTGCATATAACATTTTGAAAACCTACATGGACAATGCATTAAGACATGCCTTGGAATTTTAAAGGAAACTTCAGGTAAAGAACAAAAAAAAAGTACACATCATTACCAAAATATTACTTCAACATTTATCATAATTGCTGCGGCAGTAAAAAAAAAAAAAAGCCTGTTGATTGCGTACAGTCATGCCACTTAAGTTGTTAAACAATGCCTTCAAATAAAGCCGCTCAACCCTGTACACATTACCTGCTTCCCTGAGGGTAAGCATTACAAATATCTCTGCTCGATTAGTTTAGACATTTGTGCCCATTGAGCCGATGGTGAAACCTAAGTCTGATTGCCTACGTTCAAGAACGCACAACTTGTTCCAAAGGAAGCGACATGCAAAATTGTTCATTTATGCAAAGAGCTTTTAATAAACCTCCGTCTCAAGGCATGCGTGATGTGTAACTGACACCCGTCAATGCAGTCCGGCTCTTCCGCGTACTATTAAATAACAAAACAGACATGTTTCCACCAGAGGATCACCTAAGCAGTTAGCGAGCCATCAAGTCGCCATGGTGAGGAGTCACTTGTATGCGTGTCCGCGCTCAGACATGAGTCCGCTTGGCTCAAAACGCAGCTGAACGTGACGTAACTAACATCAGACTAGTTGCCCCCGTAACGCGCACTCCAGCCGGCAGAACGTGATTTGAAGCCGATGCATCCGACTGCATCAATTCCCGCCAGTATCTCCACAACTACGTGGATCCTTCTTAATTCATTTCATGCCGTTTAATATGCGCGAGCAGACGTGTCCTCTTATTTATGTAATTCAACGCGTATCAATCATAAAACTAAAACCGGTTGCCGCACAAAAGCAGAAAAGCAGATCGCTCCTATCGCGTCACGCGTTTGCCCAGAAATCGCCAGCATCCGCCGAGATCCCCCACTTTGCCGGTCTCCAACTACCACGCGGCTATTTTCCTGTCCATGGCATGGCGAAATGAAATATTCGCCGCACACCGCTGTTGGGGCATGAGAGCTCAACTCGGGGAGACTTGTCAAGGCTCATTTTTAACGGTTCTAATGTTTGAATTTCACACCAAAACATTGGAAGCAGGCTCCAGCGTCTGGGGATGGCCCCACTCATTTGGATTTGTTCGTGATACAGGAACGTTTGTAGCATCGACAAGCGTTCTGTTGTCGCCAGTCTCCCTGGGGGCTTCTGGCTGAAGTACGGGATAGAGTATATTTCTTAAAAATTACGCAGATGCAATTCGTCCACATCGTCTTGGGTGGAGATGGGTGATTGCTTCAAAATAACGGTCCACTGACAGTTCCCATTAGGCGATAGTAAAAGTTGAAATGATGCGAAGGCATGGCGACCATTGCCATGCAGATGTAGGTATAGATATTAAATATGGCGGTTACTGCTGAGCGCGACTTCAACTTACATGGGGCCACATTAACGGCGCGGATTTGTTTACATTCGTGATCTTAACAATTTTGCTTTGATGATCGTTTTTAATTGCAAGCTCTGATTATGAGGTGGTAGTCGATGTTGCAACTTGTCATGCGATTAGCATGGTGAAACAGAAATGTTCTGGTAGCTCCTGAGATAAGTTCTTCTTGGGCTAACGGAAAGAAAAGATAAGATGGTTACAAGGTAATTAAGAGATGAATCTGGAACGCTTCGAGAATGGATGAATTGAAGCTGTGGATGGAGCTGTATCTGCTAGTTTTCTGAGGTAACGGTCAGTAGTCAGTTCCTAGAAGTTAAAGAATTTTTCCGCTTTCTGATCACTTAGTCAAATGTAGTTGATGTAAACGATGTCAAATGATTTATTGAAAATATCTGTTTTGATAGATATTTATTGAGTGATCTGATTGTGGTATTGAAGATGTACATGGTTTTTCAACTGTTAATATGAAATAGGGTTACTTGGTTTGTTGTAGAGACTATTTTTTACTAATATACTTTCTTTTATGGTTATTTTTATATTTTTAACGTAAATGGTTGATACCGACTTTCATTACTTTAGTACATGCATTAAAACACTTTTTAAGAGGGTATGATATTTGAGGGAAGATTGGCCAGTTCATGACTTCACAAACAATTTGTATAGTGCACCTCATTATTAACTGTATAATGACCCTGTAAGACATGCAATTCAGTAAAGCAGTGAATTCAACGAAGTCAACCTCATTAATAGGATATATTCGTTCCTTATTTATTTTATGAAAATGTCTCCTCAAATATATCACCATAGAAAACTAGCCAATTGCACTCAACATTCCCTGTACTTATCTGCAATTTGCGACGCTCACAAGAGCGACCAGGGGTTCAAGATTGAGATTTGCTTAAATGAGGATTGGACGCATGAAAGTTGAATGGAGTAAGGATGTACTCGATACAGAATTTTGGCACACCCGTGTCGACAACAACAAAAACTTTCAAATTCCGATACGTCCGTGATTAATGGTGCTTCAAAAAGTACGAATATGTAGTGCGTTGCCAAGTCACGTACCACCCCACTGATACCTTGTCCATGAACAAGGAGTGGCTATAAAATAACAAGATTGCGCATGTGCCACAATAACTGTGCATATGCTGAAGTCGTCTGTGTAACACGGTCTGCTTTTCCGATTACCGCCTTTCCAGTGTTTGTAGAGATAATATACTGACTGCAGCTTCGCCGCAGATGTTTGTATGAATATAAGATATGTTGATTTGTTTTGTCAACAAATAGTTATATTTAACATAGGGTTTTCCAATAGGGACTAAACAACTTTTTTTCGGTAGTAAATTTTTATAATTTGTAAACGTTGTTCGTTCGTGTACTTAACCATTATGAAAATGTTGAGTTTACTGAATAAATTGACAGTGACAATTCGATGATTAGTGAAAGGGTGCGTTCACAAATTAAATTTAAAGTTGTTAAGTCGTTATTGGAAAACCCCACTTTAATACAGCTATGGATTTTCAGAAAACTTCTGTGGGGACGGAGTAGTGGCACCGGCATGGGTGCGAGTTCTACTCCGGCCCACTCGCCGTTTATTATAAAGTTCCGCCGATTAATAAACTGAAAATTGTCAAAGGGACAACGCAAGAGTCACTGAACACTAGTGTTGGTTGGTGATCACCACTTTAAATTTAATTTTATTTGTTTGTCCTTTACTTTCTGGGGTGTTACTTTGTGACTCTGGAATTTACGCACCTCCGCAGCCGGTGGAGAGCGGGAGTGCTGTGACCAGCGTGGTCAAAGGATGGAATAAGACTCCACGATATTCAATCGTTGTTAAAAGAAATTCAGCTGGGAAATTGGTTCTCTTAAATTAAGGGTGCATTTCCTGTTCCAAGAGAGACGTAAAGTTTCTCCTTTGAGTAATCAAACCGATCTCATAGAGGAGATGTTCACGATACACAAGTGTGTGTGTACGTCGGTTCTTTTCATGCCTCAACGATATGGTGAATAACCTGAAACACAAAGAAAGGGAAAGAATCGTAGAGATGTTTGTTTATGTGAGAAGGTTACTGGGAAACGGGTCCAGAACTATGTAGGATAAAAGAGATTTATGACCTGTGTCTATGCTGTGGTGCGGATGCGTAGGTAAATGTATCGCCATTAGGAAGAAGCGCTAATGGTTTTTCCATTTACACAATGGGAAATGTGTTAATGGCATCGCTAGTAAGGGTAGGTATTGAGTTCCTATTTGCATTTGAATATGCTGTAGGATTTAATTGATGCAAGAGACGCGGAATGCGTATTTGCTTTGGTCCCTAGGGTGTAAGTCGCCAGCCAATGTGTATATAGGGAACATTGTTGTACACATGGCGCGGCTGGGAAAAATAGACGGCGCAGTATTTATGATCCCTGTCATGAAGGTTACAATGTATGTAAATCTAATTATTTTGTTTACCGAAATTCATCTAAGGAAATTTGACTGGCGACGTAGATGCCGAAATTGATTGGAAATTCCTTGTAAGCTAATAAAGAAATCTTAAGGAGCAGTGGTATGCGAAGAGAATGCATGAAGGTAAGTTTTCTTTACAGGGACTTAAAAATCATAGATTTGATCTCTTAAATGCGTGCAGCATTTTTAGGTGCCGAATGCGAATGCATTGGTCAGGACTTGAGCGTCTTGGGTGATGATTATGGGGGTTTTTCAGGAAGGTAAACCGTGGGATTGGCGGAACCCCCACACTTCTACTGACACTTGTCTTTTATTAAAATAAAAATGAGTGTTTATTTCACGTGCAGGTTTTTCATAGATTTAATCTTATCTGGGATGAACAAGAAGGTGCTATCTGAGGTCGGCCTTCCATCTTAAAAACGATTATAAAGATTAAAATAAGTTCGGTATCTAGTCCGACTATCGGTTACCGGTTAACAATTAGTGCTATTGTTGAAACAAAATGAATTGACACATAATAATGAAGCAAATTCTACACAATATTTTTAACATGCAAAATTCTGTGCAAAAGTGGTGCCTAAAATGGTGGAGATCAAACGAAAGGAAGCTCAGAAAATGCTTGTACTGAGAGTTTGAATTGCATTGAAAAAGGTCCAAATTTCTCATAAAGAGTTATAACATGTGAAGGATCTTGGTTTTTCACCTACGATCCAGAAACCGAGCGCCAATCCAGGCCAATCCAGGCAATGGAAGGGCCCAACGTCACCGCGAGCTAAAATCGAAACAAATTTCAAATACATGATACTGATGGGTGAGTGCTTTCACATGGTTCCTGAAGACCAAACTTTTAATCCACTGCTCCTTAAAAATCTTGAAAAAAAATTAAAAAAGACCTGAATTATAGAAGAACAATTTCTTGATCTTATCATGACCACGCTTCGGTTCATACTCCACTGCCTAGAAGGACATTAATAGCTAAGTATTGGGTACCCCATTTCCAGGAAATGGTTCAGTTTAACGAGCAATCTTTTCAAAAGAAGACAATCTTTATATGTAGTTGTTAAAGCTCTTAACTTTCAATAATTGGAGGCAACTGCGTCTGACTTAATCCATTCTGGGGTTCCAATCTTGGATGACGCGTTCAAACATTGCAATTTGATTGTGAGTGGCAGTCCGTGAATGACGCAAGTAATGTTGACTATAGAATTCCCAAGTTAAAATTCTACAGGTGTGATATCGCTTGGTATAGACGCCCAATTCATCGGTCCGATGCATTAGATACGAAGGTGAATTAAATATAAACGGTAATTTTACTTGTTTGCTTAGTAACAAGTGGCGAGCTAGATAATTGTGTACGTGGCTGTTGTTTGGTTTATGAAAAGTACGGAAACCGGCTTGGCAAGCGGTCGCGCTCGACTTTGTAGTCAGTACAGCCATGAACGAGCAAGAGGTACATACGTCTGTTGCGCAGCGGATTACTATAAAAAATGTTAACAAATGACCGCGTTAAACCCACGGACATTTCTTTCTCGATTGAAGGCACAGTTTGGTGATGATACACCGTCTCAGAATCATGTGTATACGTAGGCCAGAGAATTTAAAAGTGGGCGAGAACGTATCGAAAACTAAAGTCATGATCGACACCCAAGGAGAAGTCGTACAGGTGACAACATCCGTGCCGTTCGAGAGCCAATTTAAAGTGATCGCCGCTTAACTTATAGCGTTAAGCAAAGATAGTGAAGAATGTGGATTGAACACACGATGAAACGGTTGAAAAGCGAAGCAGTGAAGCATCAGGCTACTGACCGTGTTTAGAATTTCATTTCCAAACTCGAGTATATTCCACTGGTGTGAATTATTTTTTTATTTATCGCTTGGTATACGGTTCTGATGTATTTTTCTTATTCGATTTTTTTTCGTTCGGTGTTCTTCACTATTTTTGCTTGTGAATTGTGTGTATCTGTTAGAATCGCTACAAACTGTTAGAGAAATCTCATCAGAAGTAGGTGTCAGCTATGGAAGTGTTCAAAGCACCACAATCCATTGTTTGCTTTTTAGCTGTAACGTCATGATTTCACGGGCAGGGTGGCAAGTAGTTCCGTCTTGTTGGGATCAAGTAAACAATAGTACACAAGCAAAATTAAGGAATGCAGTGAAAGCATTGGTCAAATTTATCTTGGGTAAACAATGAATGTACTGGGAAGCATACACATCAGTGTGTGCCCCGATTGAGATAAACAAAACATAGATAGAGCATCCGCAGAATTGAAAAAGAACAAGACACTTTTGAGCCTTTGTCCTCGACGGACGTTAATTATAAAGCCGGTCGGGCTTTGAAATCAGTATTCAAATAGTACCTTCTTTGCCAGCCTTTAGCAAGGACGTAAAATCGAAACCATGTATATGTTAATTATGTGTGTGTACATTATATAAAATAAAATTAGTGGATTTTATATGTTAACGGCGTGAGATTTGTTAAATCTATAAAGTGTGTTACGTACTAGTATAGTACCACTGTTTGTAAGAACCTAATTTGGCTCTATAAATAATTCGCCAAGCACGTAAACCTGTCCACAATAGATTGTTGGTGATGTATGTTATACTTTTTTGTGTGCCGACATGGTTATATTGTTAAATTGTAAAATAAATTTCTTACCCCAATCATATTCCCGCTCAGATATCCTTTGAAAATTGGTTATTGAAAACTAAAAGTAAATTTATCGTTCAAAGCATTTACTATTGAAAACTGGAACTTAATTTACGTTCATTTAATTTCTTTTTTATTATTCAATACATTTATTATTGAAAACACAATTTATTGTTCAAAGCATTTAGTATTGAAAACTCAAACTTATTGTTCAAAACATTTGTTATTGAAGCTAAAACACAATTTATTGTTCAAAGCATTTAGTATTTAAAACTCAAACTGATTGTTCAAAACATTTATTATTGAAAACTGGAACTTAATTTACGTTCATTTAATTTCTTTATTATTATTCAATACATTTATTATTGAAAACACAATTTATTGTTCAAAGCATTTAGTATTGAAAACACACACTTATTGTTCAAAACATTTATTATTGAAAACTGAAACTTAATTTATTGTTCAAAACATTTATTATTGAAAACTGGAACTTAATTTACGTTCATTTAATTTCTTTTTTATTATTCAATACATTTGTTATTGAAAACACAATTTATTGTTCAAAACATTTATTATTGAATCCTTTTCGGCTGATGCCCAGAAACGTACTCGCATTAAATTTACGCTCCGCCGTGGATATTCATCATTCGAATCGACTACCTGCTTCAAACTTTTCCTATTCACATGGAGTCGACCCCCCTTTTTTTGTGTTCTTACCAATCCATAATCCTTCCTTTGGGTTTCCTTCGTTCCGATTAAACGGCGAACCAACGAAGCAAACTTTTTGAATTGGGGAGAAGTGTTGTTGTTTGTATGGATAACCAATATTTTGGACCAATCGCACAAATTCCACAAATGCCTCTTCAGGTAAGCAATTGAAGAAATTGCGCATAACCATGGGAGATTTACAGTTCCTGTTTGCTATTGCAACGAACATGTGTCCAACAA
Organism: Microdon myrmicae; assembly: GCA_963931805.1. Classification (NCBI taxonomy): domain Eukaryota; kingdom Metazoa; phylum Arthropoda; class Insecta; order Diptera; family Syrphidae; genus Microdon; species Microdon myrmicae. Next base: position 71,682,711 of record OZ007496.1, read on the forward strand.
AATATTAAGTCACCGGGAAAGAGATTATGTATTTCTAGGGATGTAAAATTAGTTAAATGTGGGGGGGGGGGGGGGGTGCTAATTAACTAATGTTACTTATATAACATGTACAGGCGCGTGAACCAATGCACCAATATGGATAAAAAAAATTAACCACCTAGCCATGGTTATCTATCAATGACTATTTTATTCTAAAAAAATGTTCTATCTTTTATACTAAATTACATCACAGAAATCGTGGGAATAGGAAAGGGAATTGGATTGAAAGGTTCATGTGACTCGAGAGTGGAATTCGAATACCTTTCATAAAATCATTCTCATGGTTTACCGAAATTCAAAACCTTGTCAGGCATTCGCGTCGTTAACATATCGCGCATCCAAATGTCTTATGGATACCTTGCATAAAACTGTTCCCATGAAAAGTTGATTACGCGTGAGTTAACGCTATGCACTATCATCGAATTCACCAAACAAAGAATCCCTTAGGATATCCATGAATATAGAACCTCTTAGCGTATCTATAAATAAAGAATTCCTTAGCATACCCACAAATAAAGAACCTCTTAGCATACCCATAAATAAAGAATCCCTTAACATATCCATGAATGACTATGATGCCAAGATACCAATGCAACACACATGGGATGCTTGACCATCATAGCGACTAAAAAATATAGAATACAATCTGCATCGCTGGTGTGTTGTGTACGAGAGCTCCTCCAGAGAGGTATTGTGTGTGAGAACTCCTCTAGTGTCACAGTGAAGTATAAATTAAATTTATAAACTAGTTTTAAAATGAAAATAAAGAATCATACGAGACTAAGTTACAGACTTGTATGAAAATAATTTTTACTACACCGGAGAAATTTTATTATTTAATTCGTGCAATTACCGAAAGCCACAAACTTCACGTCTGCTCTGATTGTGGGAACAGTGATGGTATTTCACAGTGTGACAGGAGGTAAAGTAGAAGATTTATTCTAATGATTACAGTAGGGTGTGCAAGCAAGTATGGAATGTGCTTATAATATTCTTAATTCTTAATTATAATATTCTTAATTCTTAACAATTTTTCAACATGCGAAATTCCTGTTTTTCCATTTTTTTAACGAAAAACGCGAAAGTAGCGTCACTCAAAACGAATCGACGAGATGTCACTAAATACATAATATCATACATAAATTAGTGACAGATGAGCCTCTCGAAGTGAGTCATATTCATTTTCTAGTGGCGCCACCTGTTGAAAAATCCTAGTACTTTTCAGCCAATGTTGTAAAGCAGATATCTGGGGACTTTACTACATCTGGTGCGAGTGAAGTACTGCGCTCAATATTTTTTAATTACGAGCAACATTTGACATTTGTTGTTGGCGAACACATATCATTAGGGTAATCTTTTGATATGCACCCGAGAGAGGGATGAATTTGCTGTAAACATATGGAGTTTGGCGACGATATCCTCGCGTGTACCGCGTAATAAAGTATATAGCGTAAAATTAGGCCTTTTGTTTTTAATGAACATTCCTTATTTAAAAATGTTAAATCGTTTAGAGTGTAGACTATATAACCTAAAAACAATAAATACAGTAGAAATCGTATTTACCATAAGATTTTATAATGAGGGCTGAATGTGCACTAATCTTTTGAAGCCAACTGCAAGGCATGGCGCGTTAAAACCCCCACCCTCAAATAACTGGGTCTCGATATCTGACCAATTTTACCTTGATGAGCACATCATCATCATTATCGGCACTACGACTGGGATGGGGTCTTGGCCTTGTTTAGCAATTCTCTCCATCATCATCATCGGCACTACAGCCGGGAGCCGGTTTTGGCTTTATTTACCAAGTCATGAGGCTTGTTAAATTTTCCATAATGATTTTTTTTCCCGGCCAAGGTCATTAGTCTTGCGCCAGAGGCTCCCCGACGGGGAATCGAATCCCGGTCTTCCGGGTGACAGGCGGGTATACTAACCACTATACTATCGAGGAGCTCGGCAACTCTCTCCACCGGTCTTAATTTTGAGCAGATGTCATCCAGTTGGCAGTGCTAGGCTCTGGGCGTCTTGGTCTACGCCATCCCTCCATCGCAGACAAGGTCTGCCGCCCTGTCTCCAGGTTCCTCTTCGCTCATTCGAGGTAGGTGTCACGCTCACCGGGGTCTACCGAGCTTGATTTTTCTTATAACATAAGCTTCAAGGTAGATCGTGTACAACTCATGGTGGAAGCGTCTCCGGAATCATCCTCCCTCACATACGGGGCCAACAATTCTCCTTAAGACCTTCGTCTCGTACGCGGCCAAGAGTTCAGAGTGCCTTTTATTGAGCACGCAGGTCTCGGATCCATACATGAGTACTGGTAAGACCATCGTCTTGTACAGTAGTAGCTTGTATGTTCTGGACAAATTTCGGGATTTAAAGAGGCTTTATTGGATTTGATCAGCTGTTCGCGTATTTCTTCTTCCATATTGTTATCGGCTGATACTATTGACCCAAGGTTGATTGGAATACCGAACTCTATCATGCCATTATATAGTTCAACCCTGGCTATGCTGTCGTAGGCGGCCATAAAGTCTATAAATAGATAATACAATGGGATATTAAATTCCAGACATTTTTCCATCGCCTGCCTAGGGATGACTATCTGATCAATCGCTATTTTGCCTGGGATGAAGCCGCACTGATATTGACCAATTATGACATACGTGTATGGGGCTATCCGGTCTTGTAGGATAGATGAGAGTATTTTATAGGCGATACTCAGCAATGTTATATCCCTATAGTTGCTGCACAGTGTGATATCTCCCTTATGTATGGGGCGAATTATTCCACGACTCCAATCTTCCGCCATCTCCTCTTATTCTCAAATGTGCACAACGATCTCATGAATTGTGTGATATAACGCTGTCCCTCCTTGTTTGATCAGCTCAGCTGGTATGCCATCAGCTCCGGGGGCTGTATTTGATTTGAGCTGTCTTATGGCTTTTACTGTTTCGTCAATGCTTGGTGGCGGCACCAATTGGTCTTGAACTTGCATTAGTGGAGCCTCCAATTCTTCTGTGAGCTGACCATTTTGCAATTCATTGAAGTGTACTTTCCATCGCTCGAGATTGCCTTCGAGTGATCAGATTATCCTCTTTATCCTTGCAGTAAGTGCAGCGTGATGTGTACCGCGTCATACTGTGGTGCGGACCTCGCTCTCTACTTTTCTCTATTTCATAGACAGGATTTTTTCCCAGGCAATTTTCTTTTGTCTGTGGAGTCTTTTTTCGGATCTACTGAGCTCTTTGTATTTCTCCTCCCGTACCCGTATACCGCTATGACTCAGCTGCATTGGTCGCTATGCAGCATTCTTACGTTCAGTCGCTAGTTTGCACTCACCACCAAATCAGTCGTTCCGATCTCTACGATTACTGCCTAAGATGGAGTTGGCAGTACTAATGGCAGCAATCTTAAGGCGTGTCTATTTCTCTTCTACGGCTGGCATTTTGGCCCCAGGGCTTACTCACCTTCCATTGAGCTCTCCGAGGGCGAGTCTTAGCGTAGGACCAAAGGTGTTGCTGGTGTTCTTATTGCGTAAGGCAGCCGTGTTGATCCGAACCTGATCCGCGGATGCAATACGTCTCCGTAAGGCAATCTACGTTCGGAAAACTATACCAACAAGATAGTGATCCGAGTCGACATTGGCACCTCGGTACGTTCGTACCGTCATCAGGCTCTAGGAACTGCAGTGATCTATCAACACGTGGCCAGCTTGGTTGCGAGTGGCTCCATCAGGTGATACGCAGGTGGGTTTGTGGATATCTTTACAGGGAAACCTGATAATCGCAACGACCAAGTTTTTTGATGCTGCCAATTTGATGACTCCTAGTCCATTGTCATTAGTGTTCTCATGCAAATTATGGGAACCTGCGTAGTCCCCGAAAACCGGGTCCGACCTATTTTCGCATTCAAATCACCAAGAACGATTTTCACATCGTATCTTGGGCAGGCATTGTGGGCCCGTTCGACGTTCTCGTAGTATTCTTCTTTTTCATCGTTAGACGACTCTTGTGTAGTTCCGTGAAGGTTTATGAGGCTTATGTTCTTAAACTTGCCTCGCACGCGAAGAAAGCATAGCCTTTCGTTTATTGCATTAAAACCGATAATGACAGGTTTCAGTGTTTGACTGACTAGAAAGCCTATCCCGAGCACATAGTGTTTTGCATGACAGCATACTCGTTTCTTTGAATAACACCACTCCCCGCCCATCGTATTTAGTGTAATGCCGTTTTTTTTCAGGCAGGACATCGGCTAGCTGCTGTGCACCTCACGCTCTGTATAGTGAGCGGATGTTCCATGAGAAAATTGTCTTCATAGCCATTTCCGTTTCAGTGGTCGTCGTTGTCTATCCGGTCTATATCCGAGGCTTATTAAATTTTTCATAATAATTCATAATCAAGGTTATTAGCCTTGCGCCAACCTTTCTCAGGATGTCGCTGCATGCATTGGTTCACTGCTTGCCGAGTGCCAAAGTAGCTATCCATGGTTTTCACGTGGAGACTGCATATCAACTTGGATTGAACAGGTACAAGGATCGTCCTGGCCTTCGCCGGGTTGAAAGCAATCAGAGACTCTGCCCTGTATGTTCGCTTCTATCCTCCACGAGCATAGCCCAGTGTTTAATTATTAAAGCCTACATAATAAAATTAAACATAAAACACGACCGGCACCAGGTAACAATCTGAACAATAATTCTCGGTGGTACAGAATTCCATAAAAGCCTAGTAAAGGATTGAAAATTCTGCACGGGAAATATGCTGCCACCCGTAAACGTGTTACAAAAGAACTTCCTAAAACAAGAGACTCGTTTCATTCAAATAAATAATTTTAATAAAACGGACCCTTTTGAAATAATGTTGGTGCTGACTGTGAACACTATCCATCAAAACCATGTAAAAGTATGTAAAAGATTACTGGTTGGCTAATAAACATTCGATCCTACGTGAACGGTAACAGCATGATTCGTTTCAACCTCGTTTGGCAAAGTTAGAGTAGACTACTAGATAGTTAAGAATTTTGAACTCGAGCCTGAACGATTCACACCTCACTCTTTCACACTACCCTCTATGGATAAAAAAGAGGCTTGTGACTATAGAGCGCGGATCAGATAGATGGATTTTATTTAAAGGACAAATAAGCAGTTTCTAGCATGTTTTCCTGTTTCCATTTCTGGGATTTCAAATTTTCCAAATCTAAGTGAAGATTTCTGATTTAGAGATTACAAGTAGTTCTGTGAAAATAAAATATTGAGTTCGTATCGTTTAACTAATCAAATAAAGTTTTAAATCAGATGGAATTTAAATTTTGTTTCGCATTCATTACTGGGTACCGTTGAGGAATTAATTGTTATCATCATCCACACCATCTCCAGTTAGCAACAGATCTCACGATTTTAGTTGCACCAACAACAATAGTTATTACGGCAACAAGACAGTCCTCATATCAGACAGCATCAAGTTACCCTATAACAGCAACAACAGCACCAAATGCATCAACATATAATAACATCAGTCGCATGATAGCAATGGCTGCAAAAAATAATAGTTGCGAGCGCTCAATATATTTCCAATCCTAAGTCCACTATATTTCCAATCCAGTCCTAAGTACGCGGTCAACTTGCATCATCGGACTCCCCAGTCTCCAATCGAATCAACGTCGGTGGATTTTCGATGCAACATAACCAAATAGGCAGCAATAACAAAAAATGGAGGAGGAACAATACATGGAATTAATAACTGATGCAAGTAAAGCAGTGAGTATCCACGAAATAATAATAGTAAATAACAAAATTGGTGCAGCTTTTTACTGAGGACTTCTGTGGCGCAAAGCGGAGCCTAAATTAAATATGAAATCATAACACTAATATGTAATAATATTAATTAGCAATTATTGTTGCCTACCTCTTTTCCGAATCCTTATATAGGAGGTTATTCGAAAACACGATTTGAATCCCCGAATAATTGTTTAATTTTTTACGACTGAACATCGAAGAAATTTCATCACTGAAAAGCGTTAATTATAAATCGCGCACCGGGCCATATTGAACAAGAGGTCATGAAGCGTCGAAAAGGACGATCGTTTTAATTAAAGTATTTCAGGACAGTCAAGATTTAACCGGCATTCCAAACGATCGTGCGTTTTTAAATAAGAAAAATGGAATCCTACACTAACCGTCCCGAAAGACGGTCGTATTTATAAAAGAAAAAGAGAGTCGTTCATAAAGGGTCGGAAAGGACGGATATATTTTAGATTAATAAAAAAGAAGTTGTTGTGAACGGTGTATCATAGGTCGATTTTCGTGGTCGTTTGTTTGTGCCATATTTTACCCACTATGTTTAGAATATTAAATGTTTTTTGTTCGCGATCACCGAAATTAAAGATTCCAATTTCCTATAAAATAAGTTTAAATAATGATTAAATTATTTACGCATTAATATTATAACACAGAAACAAATTTATAACAGTGTATGTTTTATTAATTATCAAACAGTCGGTGGTAGTGTATGGATACAGTGTGCTACGATTACGGTAACACAGCATACTGCAAAATTCAACTATTATTTGGAAGGCAACCGATTTTAAAGACCGATGTTTAGTGCATACAGCTCCTGGAAACGTTAGTCAATTGAAGTCTGTTATGAAAGTCATCCTTAAAGTAGCAACAGAGCAAAATAAAACTAATGTTATATTATTAAAGGTAAAAATTATCAATTTAAACTAATATCCGTGTTTTTCAATTTTTTTTTCAATTCACAAGGCATAAGAAATGAATGCGAAGCCTGTTTGTGAGGGGTCAAGGAACATCTTCGTCTAATTATATACAATCTCACGATCGACTACAATTTACCTCCGTGTATAAAATAATGTAGACATATAATCGTATCAAAATTGGTTTCGTGAAGGATGGTAACGTAATCCAAAGAACTTAAAACGCAAATCGTTTGCTTCATTGTGAGGACGCGTATACACCATCTACCAATTCGAAATACATCCATTGGTCATGTGCACTAGCGTATCCACAATTGGTTTTGGATTCTGAAATAATAGAGCCCAGTTAGTTTTTCCGGAACTTCACCAATAAAAAGTTTAACGTTAAGGTCCACAATTGAACGTGCTCTTGAAGGTGCATCTATACCTCAACCTGTTGGTACTTTTGCTGGAGAACTTCTTAATGCATTCTAGTACCACAATACCTAACCACAGTTTAGCTTAGACAGCAAATGATGCAAATGCGCGTGCGCGTCGGAATTGCAAAAAAAGAAAACACATTCCTGATTTTCTTGTTGGTTGTGGAAACGTATCAGTCAGTTACACAAGAAAATGAATGGTGATAACGACATTAACTTAGCAGGTTACTCCAATTGATTTAAAACCGCAGACACCTACAATTGTATTCATGTCTAATATAATTACGTGTAAGGCGTGTGGCTTTAAATATCCATAAGAAATTATTGAATTCCTTATTTATTATCTATTAGTTATCATTTTAATGCGCTGTCAATTATTTTTGCACAAACATTTCTGTGAAAAATATCCTTCACTTCATTCGAAGTGTGCTTATCTGATTGATATGGAGAAGGCCTTCGGCACTGTGTGGGTCGAAGAACTATTTTATGAATATCTTTCACTTCATTGAATTATACCACTTGGGCTGAAAAGTCCCGGGATTTTCAATAGGTGGTGCCACTAGAAAATGAACCTGACTCATTTTAAGAGTCATCTGTCACTAGTTCATGTATGTAATTTTGTGACATTTCGTTGTTCATATATGAAGTTTTAATGCGCAGTTTGTTGTCAAACTTGGTATGTTTACAACAAGTTCTTCCCTTTTTCACGTGAATCTCACAAGATGGCTTCAACGGTACGTAGTCGTCTAAAACGCCTGTTCTATCAGACTTTATTGAACACCCCTTGTATGACTGCATCAATATAAAATCTAAAAGTCCTTTCACTTTTTTGTTATTTAAATGCTTCCTTAACGATTACCAATCATTTATTTTCCCATTTTTCCTCTTCTCTTTTTAACTCGACCTCACGATCAGTTTTCCTTCATAAATCCCTTAAAACAAAACCCATTTATTATTTCCCCGACATTTCCTGTCTGATTTCATTGGAATTGATTTTCTCTAGAAGATTTATTGCAATTTTTTCTAGTCATTACTTTCATGACCTTCAGATTTTGCAGCCATCCTAACAATCGTAAGCTACTTGCCATGAAATTTACGATTTTCAATAGCCTTCCATGACCTGCTATCTAATGAATCACTTAAAGGAAATATGCCAAACCTTCGTATCGAACATGTCAATTCCATTAACCCTGAACTGGGAGAATACCTGTTGTGGAAATACATTAATCTTATGTCGGAATACAAAACACTTAATGCATCGTGGTGACTGAGATAGTAAAAATAAAAGGAAAAAAACTCACTTACACATTAAACATGCAAAAACTTAAATATTATCAAATGCTTATGGGTCGGCGACATTGATGCCACAAAGTTAATTAAACTATCCACTTGCAACATCACCGACCAGGTTTATGCTTGAACGCACCATTAAAATGTTAAACACTTTTGTTTTCTTTCGGTGTGACTGTCTGCCCCTGTTGTAGGTATACATATCTTGTGTTTTTTTGTTCTCCACCGACAACGTTTTCACTTCACGAACTGAGACTGTGATCAGATAACCAGTCGTCTGTGTCGCCGGCGAAGGAGTACAGTGGTAAATGAAAGACTTGTGTGCGAACTTTGCTTAAGATCAAACATGACTACACTATTCTTCTTACGCCAATGCATATTGTCTGTGTTCCTGTGTGTGTTAATTTTCAAAACAATTATGTTTGTCCTTGATTTATTTTTATATCATCCGACCAAAAGATAAAGATTATGTGAACGGATGCTGGCATAAGTCGCTGACCTCTGCTCTTTCTTTCCGTGTTGTTTTATGAGAACATCATCTAAAGAGGAAATTGTTAATCGCATGGTATTCGAGTTGCGTCAACGAGCTTTTTTATTTAACATAATTTTGCAGCCATTTGTGGTTAGTCGCTAGATCACATTTCAGTTCATATGATACTAGATAATGTAACATGATAGGGAGCTCAGTCAATAAAAAAGGCTACTGTACTTAACGATTTCCTAAAACAGGTGTGCATAATTCTAACATTAAATATGCCATAATACGGTGTTTAAAAAAAGTACTCTATTCATTAACGGAATCGCTATCGTATTCTTACATCAGAAATTACGGTGTAATACTTTTCAATATGATAAAATGTATTAAACTAGAACAATTCTAATCGTCTTTTTTTTCTGAAAAAAGAAGTTTTCAAACTATGCAATCTACAACAAAGGCGATCTCGAATATCACTCTCAAAATGTTCATCTAAAATTCATTTGGGCAAGTAAATGGAATTAAAATCTAGTAACTTGCACTGAAATTGATAATTTTACATCAGGATGCATACGCGTTTTCAAATAGTGTGTTGTATATAGACCTGATTGAAACATGTCAAGATGTTGGGCTAGTAAACTATGAAAGTAATTTTTATATAAGAATTGCACGCCTGCTCTAGAGCTACTTAGACTCCAACCATGACTGTGTTTAATTTATTATTACGAATTATATTGCAGTGCCCTGAAAACAAACACATAAACATGATTGGGGTTAGTGCTTAGTTATCCGCTCTCTCTTCTAGAATTCAGTTGTCAGAATAATGAAATAATATTTCGAGAATAACATAGATGATATCAGCCAGTAACGAATGATTTTTGGCCTTGATACATCAACGAATTCGGTGCCAACTTTCCTTCTGCTTATTCAAGGCAATAAAATAGCTTTTATAACATTGGGTGAGTTTAAAGTGGAAATACCATAAGTTTGACTTGATGGAAATTCCTCCGTTTTATTAGTTGTATTAGGTTGTACACACTGCGTTTACCGTGTAACTGATGGCTAGGTGTGGTTTGCTTAACTGCCGTCAAATAATAATATTAATACAAGCATCACAAGTTGACTAACGAAACTCTTACAGTATTAACTGTAACTGAACATTAAACCAAGTGTTGACGGTGGCTTCTCTCATAAGAGTAAGACAGAGTATTAAATTTGTTTTAGTGCTTTACACAATGTTTTAAGGAAACTTATAAACACACTTGATATTTTGAAATATGGACAAAATTATACACACGCATAAGTTTAACCAACAACTCTAGGTTAATGTACCGGTTACGTGATAAACTTACTATTTGTTAAAATTGGTGACTTACCATATGGATCCTTTAATACATTTACACGAAGTATCGACATAAAGCGTTAGAATATGACCCAATTCTTATTTACTGGTTCTAAGCGGACACTTTAAATTTAAGCTGGCATACCAATCTCAATATAACCTAACTAACCCCCTAATTAGCTCATTTGAGCTCTAATAAATATTGATTTAAACACACATTTCGAATATTTATAATTGTAGTAGAAAGGCCCAATTTTTTTTTAAGGATGGTCCAAAAATTGAACGCAGCGATTCAATGGACCAATTGTTGTAAGAACATTACACCTCCAAGAACATATTGTAGCGAGCTTAGGGTTCGTTGGATTAATTATTCACACAAAATAAGCCGTGAAATCAATTTTCTATTCAATCTTTATTTTTCATGCTCTTGCCAACCGGTCTTTCACTTTTCGCTCCTCCGTCAAAAGTGACACTTCTGTCTTCCAGTCGGTCGTCCAACTCGTCATCATCATTGTAAGTCCGTTTCGGGGAACGGCCTGAAGCATCAGTGTCTTCACCATCACTGCCGTCCTCTTCAATCGGGTTATCATCGATGAGATCCTTCAGTTCTTCACAAAACACATCATCGTCATCTTCCTCCTCTTCCTCACTGCTGTCGGCCATAGCTTTGCTCTTCCTAAGTTTCTTCCTTTCATATGGCTCCAATTCCTCCTCATCCTCAGATTCTTCCGCTTCCGAGTCCCAGAATTCTTTCATACACTGCCTTTGGGCATCCAATTTTGCATTAACCACTGCAGCTCGCGCATCCAATTTTGCCTTAAAGTCTGCAGCTCGCGCATCCAATTTTGCATTAACGTCTGCAGCTCGCGCATCCAATTTTGCCTTAAACTGTGCAGCCCGCGCGTCCAATTTTGCCATCATCATCCTGAACATCTCCGAAATGTCCAACGATGGCGAACTCCTCTCCGTTACATTGGCACCACCTTGACTCGCTGTTTCTTCTCCATCCGGACAGTCTGGCCCACTCTTAAAAGCATCTGTGCCGACATCAATATCCTCTTTCTCTATTGCTGCTTGCAGGCGCTGTCGAAGAATTGGCTTCTCTCCTCTGCTATCCAGGTTCCGGTCCTCCAAATGTCGATCTGACATCGTCACAATACACTTCCACAGACTTATTTTTTCAATTAATCCCACTTCTGACACTAATGGTAGCGAGCTTAGGGTTCGCTGGATTAATTATTCACACAAAATAAGCCGTGAAATCACTTTTCTATTAAATCTTTATCTTTTCTGCTCTTGACAACCGTTCTTTTCTTTTTCGCTCCTCTGTCAAAAGTGACACTTCTGTCACTGGAGACATCGTTTTTCCTCTCGTTTCTTTTTGCTCATAGTCTCCAGTTTTCCAGTACTCTCCAGAATATTCCAATACTTTGTTTTGGAGTCTTGCCAGCTCGTCACAATATCAATTCCCTATCACTAAGAATCTTCCGCAGTGATAAAAATGTTTGGTGCTAGGACTATAAAGGGGTTACATCAACACTTCCCAACCAAGCTGCCGTAGTATCTGATGAGTCATTATAGACGTGAGTGGTCTGGGTGGTTCTAAAGGAGCATAACACCTCTCCTATTGGCCGATTGTGGCCGCTTCTGGGCAATCGCTAGCTTCGTGCGATATAATTGTTGACAGAAGAGGTTCGAATTTCATGTTTGGCCGTATGAATATAGCTCATAGTAGACGATTTCTTTCTGGTCTCACCCCATACCCCGAAAAATGTAACTGGCCTGGTTTGGTTATCATTTGTCCCACTTCGCGTTTTTAACACGAAAGTTTTCGCACAATATTGCCGTAAGCGATCCACCATCATCGTCACCACCCACCATCTGGTCAAAAAATGGGTCAATTTCATTCTGTTTGCCCAAGGCTTCGAGATGGAAATTCGATTTATCAGGTGTTATTTGTGTCAATTTGTGTGTTATTTGTGTCAATTCGTGTACCAAAATATCGAATGTCTTTTCGAATCCCGTCTTCTGCTTATAACTTAAACTGGTCTGTGGCCAACCTTTAGCTCACTGGGGGTGCTATGACTGCTAACATGCCGCTCTACTTCAATCATTTCCCTGACTATATCGACATTTTCAATGACCGCCCCACTTGGGTGAGGTGCATCTTTAACATCGAAAATATTGGATTGTAATCGACAAAATCAAATAGTAGTACGATAATAGTACGCTTGTTTCCTCCTTTTCGAGTGTTCGACCGATTGGTGCATCTGCATCGCATCAGCTGAGATGTAGACAGATTGACTCTCTGAATCAGGATCTAGACAGGGTCCTGCAATGGGGAAGGGCCAATCTCGTAGACTGCAATGCAACGAAGACACAATATACAACATTCACAAAGAAAAGTGGATCATCAGTTCCACAGCTGATGATGAATGGCCGGGCCCTCGAGGCTGGGGAAAGTTTGAGATTGCTCGGCGTCACGGTCTTTGGGAATGTATCATGGCATAAACACATGTCGACCATCGCCAGGTCAGCCTCAGGAAAACTGAGCTATCTTTTTAGAGCCAAGAAATATTTTACTCCGGCCCAACTTCTTCTCCTATATAAATCCCAAATTAGACCCGCTCCTAAACATACCATCGACCTACTTGAGAGCATACAGAGACGAGCGATTCGCCTGATCGGGGACTCGGCGCTGACAGCGGGACTACAGACGCTATCACATCGAAGGCGCGTAGCCGACCTCTGTCTGTTTTACAGATATTATCACGGGTACTGTTCTTCGGAGATTCTTGGTATTGTTCCACATAATTCGGCTTATATGCGCTCCACAAGGCAATCCGACGAATCGCACCCGTTTGTGGTTCATCTCCCGACGGCACGAACATCCCTGGATCAGAACTCGTTCCGTTACAGAGCGGGGAAGCTGTGGAACTCCCTTCCCACACGGGTGTTCCCGGAGCGTTACAACCTGGAACTGTTCAAAAAGAACTTATTTGGTGGCATCTCGGGGCGCCCACTCGGCGCTATAGGTTCGCCTCTCCAGAGAGAAGTCTAATATAAATCAAAAAAAAAAAAAAAAAAAAAAAAAAAAATAGGGATCACAAACACGGTGGCTATTCCAACAGACATTACAGATCACATGAACATGCAACACAATGAATAACATAACACGAAAAAAAATCGAAGAATAAAATATCATCTGAGCTGCATACCACGGCATTTAGCTTAGCAATCATACTGAGTAAATAGTAGTGAGATAAAACACATCCTTGACTACATGCGGCCGTGGTCTGACATGTTGAAGTTTATTTTTGTAAGAGAGTGAAGCAAATATAAACGGTAATTTTACTTTTTTGCTTAGCAAGAAGTTGCGAGCTAGATAATCTTGTGCGCGACTGCTGTTTGGCTTATGAAGAGTAGAGGAACTGACTTGGCTAGCGGTCGAGCTCGAGTACAGCCATGAGCGAGTAAGAGGTATATACGTCTGTTGCGCAACGGATTATTATATAATTTTTAACAAATGACGGCTTTAAAACCTTGGACATTTTTTCTCGATGACCCACTTGAATCAGGCCAAGGAATGGACCTGAATGGATCATGTGCCCTCGTGTTGAAAACACTCTCCTTTCGTCAGCATTCAGCCCTCATTGTTTTGAATGGCACAGGGAAATTTTTTCAAAACTGATCAGTGTTTACTGTTGTGTGAAGATGATTAAATTCACACAACACATCTTTTCTATTCTAAAAGTACTGGAGACGATATTTGTTTTGAAATTTCATGGCTTTTCGAATGCCGCCACTGACGAGACGTTTTCCTAGTTTCGGTTGTCTGTAGACAGTCTGTACCTTTTTAGTTAATTGGTTTTTTTTTTGTATTTGTTATAGCCTTTAAATACTTTAAATTTACAGATGTAAAAATTTTATTTTCTTTATGTGCTTATTCTTTCATATTTACATTTTATTTTTTATTTATTCATATATATGAATTTTCATTTCCCATATTCTATACACATATATATATATATATATATATATATATATATATATATATATATATATATATATATATATATATATATATATATATATATATATATATATGAAGGGGGGGGGGGGATATTAATGCTAGGGCTTTCTAGAGTACTACACCTTTATAATAAGATTGTTATTCATATGATCGTTGGAGTGCTGCTTTTACATCATTTGTATAATTCACAGTTATTTCATGTCGAGTGTCTTATATTCTGGTGTGAATCTTTTAGTGTCTTCACATTTGATCAGACATCAGGTCTGTAAATGTTGAAATGACTATAAATAGTGATTTATCGCCCGGAAGAAATTTTTTGATCCCTAAGCGGGGAATTTTTTGAGAGATTCTTTTGATTCCCGGGTGGTCTAGTATTTGACCTCCGAGGGGAGTGCAAAAAATATTTTTAAGAGGCTGTTTTGGACTCCGTGGAGAACAAAGGCTTTTTTTGTTGTCCGGCGAAAATTATTTTACATAATAGAAGGATAGAAGAATAGATATATAGTACTTTTTATATCATCATCATCATCATAATCATCGGCACTTCAACCGGGAACCGGTCTTGGCCTTATTTCGCAAGTCCTGAGCCTTGTTAAATTTTCCATAATGATTTGTTTTTTCCGGGCAAGGTCATTAGTCTTGCGCCGGAGGCTCCCCGACGAGGAATCGAACCCCGGTGTACCGCGTGACAGGCGGGTATACTAACCAGTATCCTATCGAGGAGCTTTTTATATACCACATCAATTTTGTTTGACCGCCCTTTCGATTTGGATGAAACTTGTCAGTTGGAATTTGGCAGCCGTGGAGATTTATCGCGGAACATCTACGGTTGTTAAAATAATTTTAAATTAATAAAACATTTTGTATCAATGATAGCTGAATTGTGAATATGTGGACAAAATTAGATAACTTTTGTGTCTCAGGCATTTGTTGGCTTTGTTAATAAACTGAATAGCCGCGAATGGGGCATCAAAAATCTTCTGTTGATATGCTAAAGACCACCACATGATGCGCCATTTGGACCGGTAGCATCATTGAATTATATTTCTTTAATGATGCTACAGGCAGTAAAAATTACGGGTGACCGCCACCCGAACATGTTGGAAAACATGTTTTTGTGCCAGAATTGGATCAATTAGGCCTACAGAACATTTGGTTTCAACATGACGGTGGCACATCACACGCAGCTCTTGCTACAATGTAAATTTTGCGATAGAGTTATCCCAGCCAAATAATGTCAACACATGGTGACATCGAATGTTAACCCGTCTTCACATTTATTCCGAATCACATGGCTGGAACATTTATTCCCTTCTCAATAATACACACCGTGGTGGTTGAAAGTAATTCCAATGTTACGAGTATTATTATTTATATTTCTGTAACCGCAATCCTTTTCTCCTGTGCAATTATGCCAGTAGATGGATCTAAAAATATTTTGATCAATAACAATATCTTTGTAGCTACGCACTACGGTGACACTTAAAGTCGTAAAGAGCAAAAGCATGGTGTAATCTTAAAAGTGAGCTGGTGGATAATATCAAAGTACGACCACTTAAACTCTCAGAAGATCGGAACACCATTAACAATCCTCATGGGTGCATACACGAGGAGATTGGTGACTATCATCTCAAGTCAGAGTGCTTAAGTGGCTGCTAAGTAGGATCACAAGGGCCACGCTCGTGCTTACCATCAATCTACTGGCAATTATAATACCAAAGGCTAACCTTGTGTGTATCATTAAAAGATTGGTAATTATAATCTCAATACAATCACTGCGGTAACATATATAAGATGTTATTCTCCAACATATTCAAGAGACCAGAGTGCACGTTAGCATTTATACTTCTAGATTTAAATGTCCGATCAAGAGTCGATTTACTTAATACACGCTTTAGAAATACATTATCTTACGACACACAGAACAATTATCCTGCCTTTCAGCCTTGGGCAGTTAATTACCAATGAAAGTTGTGATAAAAAGAGTAGAAAAAAAATTACAGATAAAAATTAAAGTACACCTTTACATAAAATGTTCTGTGAATAATGGTTGCGGTACAACTACAATTCTTAACTTAATCTTTTACTATGTGGTACACAAAGAGGGTCGATTTAATTTGTTGGAGGATATAACACACATCTGTGACAAAAGTATGCAATTCCACGAATATTCAACGCAAACGTGCAACTGTAGCAAATGGCTTTTATGCTGAGCACTTAAATCAAGATCCGCTGGCAATCTCCTATGCAGTAAATTATGCGTGAAGTATGTTCAGCTCACGCACACTCAACGGGCATTTTATTCCTAAGGCAACAAATGCATCCAGATGTGACTAGCTATCTATTTCCATACGTTTGCCATTTTGTAAAAAGGTAAAATGTGTGTCAGGTAGATAAAGAGATGCATTTGGACAGTTTCCTCTCTGGCAAGACTCACGGCATCAGAGGAAGGGTGTAAAGCGAAACGAAGAGGAATGATGGCCAAGTGCACTAGGCTAGGAGCGATCTTGCTTCGAGTGTTCTACTTGCATAATTACCTGCATTGCCACAGTGTGCAGAGGCCAACGTCTATCCAGAGTGGGAGTTACCCGACATCCCTACATTGAATAGGCACTCGCAGACGAACAAAATGTTCAGTGCCTTTGGTATCTTGTGTCTTTTCTTCAGTTTTGTTGGTTTTTTGTTGATTTTTTGCAGATCCGGTTTAATGCAAAATACTATACGATCTATTCCTTTCTGATATCTCCGTAGGTTCACACAAAGTCCACTGCACCGAGGATTTAATGCGTGTAGAAATTGGCATCTCAGATAATATAAATGACAATCAAACACAACCACAAATATATTTGGAAGGCCTCAAGGGATATCCCAATGTTAGATGTCAACCGAGTATTAATGGAAGTCTTGCTGAGTTCCGCCTATCATTAAAGGACTTCTACGAATGCGGTGTCACGAGAATGCTTAACAAATTAACGGTAAGAGTTACAGCAACTTGTTTTGGTGGTGGTGCAGGTTTTTGTGGCTCCACGAAAGCCTGTTTTATCATTAGAATATGATCAATGTAGACAGGTAACTGACAATCCTGGACCATCAATAATTATGCATAACTCTCATTAGTGTATTTTCTTCCTCTTTTTTTCTTCTCTTTTTTAGGGTAAAAAAGTTTATTACCACAAAATCATCATTGAAGGCGCAAATAGGAAAGAGATTGTTAGCGTTAAGTGCATCACAACTGGGCCGGTTTATAATTTTATGATGAATGAAACTAATCAACAACATCACGGAATCGTACGGCGGGATGTGTTACCTGCTGGCTTCCAGGAACCTGAGTAAGTTATTTCATCAGGTTTTCCTTTAATTCTGTCTTGTTTTGTTATTGCTTACCTCAACAGCGTACGCGGCTTGTTGCCTAGATCATTTTTAACTTGTTTTTGAAGTTTCGTTAGATCATATGGTACCCGTCAATTCCATACTCCTAATGCATAGCTAACTAATAGGAAACAGAATTTCATGTTAGGTAGTGATCTCCTAATTGGATGGTAGCAACCAGTTTGGTGCCGAATGGGCAGGGTTATCAAATTAAAGTTGGCTGGAAAATCAAGTGTCTATCTTGATCGCAATGTGTTACTCTAAATTACTCATTAGCATTCTTTTCTAACGCAGGAATGTTGATTTTTTTTCTTGTTGTTATTTCTTTTCTCCCTTCTCTCTCTCGATCCGTCTTATACTCGTATATCTCCTTTTTTGGACTCACAATATTTCATAATCGAATAATTGATGAGGTTAGATTTATTAAGGCAGGATTAGACTGTTGTAATTGAATGCTACTCTATATGGGATGAGTTAGCGATCAACAACATAATTTAATATTGTAAGACTTTTGCCTGTGTAAATTTCCATATAACATATATGTCATTTGTTTGAGTGACATGTATTTCTGACAATTGTCTGAAAAATGATTTTTCATTAGGCTACGATAGAATTTTATATTAATTAATGACTTTTTGGCGGATTTTTAGACTATGTCTCTGAAGTGTTCCGCCGAACACTGTCTACAAATAAAAAAGAACAACCTGGAACACGGAGCGAATGCAGCACAAAATAAAACACGAAACTGAGTTCATTTAGCCTTGCCTTTTATTCTTTCTGAATTCGTTTTGTTTCTTTACACTTAATCGTCTAGGACACAATTTTTTTTTTGTTTATAAGAATAGTTCGGGTGGTATACCAAAAGAAAACCACAAACTTCCACGACACCTCAAATCGTCTTAATTTGTGAAACAGCACTTAATTTAATTGTTCGAAAAACGCAGCGTAATTCCGTAAACGCAAATTTTGTATGTCCTTAGTGAGGATCACTTCGCAAGACCACAAGTTCGTTCGTCACTGGATATTACTTTTAAACCAACAAACAAAATCGCGACGGCACTATCAACAACGTAAGCCTCCCGGAAACTCGGTCTTAACACCACCGTTCATAAAATTCAAGTTCCTCGTCCAGATTCTCTATGTCGACTGAATCCTTTTTCTCTGCTCTCTCTATACCGCGATCTCGTTTACTTTCGGCTTAACATTTTTATACTCTATTAATCACGCTCGCTACTGAGCATCGGCATGGGTGACGTACATTCTGTCAAAAAAGTATTGGGAATTTAGACTGCTGTTGAACTTACGAACAAACTTTGTCCCAGGTTGGACGAATGTTCTTAATTATGACGCCACATTTGAGCGGAATCTGATAACCATCGTGCTTACAACGGTTAACATATTCCTGATTAAATCAGTCGACGTCAAAAGGGCGCTTTTACACGGCAGACGTTCAATATTCGTGCAGTTCGACTGAAGAATGAATTTCTGTCTCTTTAACGTGAGCTAAGGCGCACTCTAAGCAATGTATTATAATATCGCTGAGAGAAACGCTGAAGAATGCATTCATTAAATTTAATCGAGGTACAATCGTGATAATACTTATATGTAAGAGGTAGACAGGTTACGGTGCGCCTATATTCTAGAGGAGGTATTACGCTTAGATCCCCATGAGTATCATTGTTCCCTATTACATCCTTTGAGCACATGTAGTACCGTTTTAGATGGCCTTGACCAAATATTGAATTACAGGTTAGGATGAACTTACTTGTTTGATAAATTGTGGCCAGGTCGGTGGGAGTGAAATACATCTTTCATCTCCTAGGATAACCACACTTTTCCCCAGTTTTTCTATATATTATTGTTCCAAATACTCGTAAAAGTCTAATATGTCGATGTTCGAAACCAAGGTTGGATAATTTGAAGAGGATGAGATTGTGAGAGATTTTTTCAAAGGCTTTATTGAGATCTGTTGAGACCATGTCTTCCTGTTTGCCGTCCACTAGTGATGAGAGAGAGAGAACAAATTTTGGGTAAGTGGGAAAGTCTTGTAATAGGGCGACAGTTTGCGGCATTTTTGGGTTCCTTCTCTTTGATAGGGGTGATTAAGGAAGTTTTCCAAATGTGAGGGAATACACCTTGAAAGAAGGAAGGATTTAATATTTTCAAAAGGGGAGTAGAGAGAATGGATGAACATTTTTGATTTGTTAGGATACCATCTGGTTTAGGAGTGAAGTCATCTTTGAGTTCGAGTTATTTAGATTCAAATATAGACGGACCAATGGAATGGGTGAGAACTGGCTCAAGAGAAAATTTGGATAAATAATCGAAGTAAAAATGGCCAGCAACCAAAAGGTCATTTGTGAATGATTGTGTGAAATAAGTGGGGAAAAGATTAGCAATAGCAAGAGGCACAGTTGAAGTTTGAGAGTTACAATTATGCGATGTGGGATAACCATCGGATTTGAATTTATTATTGACGAACTTAAAAAAGGATTTGGGGTCATTTTCCAGACTGGTCGGAGTTTTGGTTTGATAGTTACGGTAAAGGGTGTTATATAGTTCAGTGAACTAGATGTCAGATCCAAGAAAGTTTGTGTAGACGAGTTCGATTCCGTAAGAAGGTGCCGCCCAGCTTGTTCCTTTTGTTACGCAGGGAACGAAGCCTGTGATCGAGATGGGGATGTGATCAATGTTTTAGGTCTTGAGCAAGTAACGTATATGGAAATAGAATTTAGAATAATGAATAAAGAATTTCGACTTAAAAAGGAGTATTGAAAATCCAGGCGAAGGTTGCTTCCTCAAGGCCAGCTTCCACTCCAGACCGGAATGACGAGAGGAAACTTCGGTGGCCGCCATCAACAGCGATTCAGAGGTGAAATAGTCCTAGTGCATCTATAGTTGCTACATAACAGCAATCTCACCAAGCGGGACATGACAGGGAAGAGGGTGCTGTGGCAATACCTCCTCCTTCACTGCCAACCCAAAGAAATCAAACGATTCCGCATCACTAATATCAAGATCAACAGCGAACAGCTTATACATTAGGAAACAACAAATAACTCCTACCATGGGCAGTAAAACCAGTCATGACCAGTCATACGAGGGAAAGATAAACAAACAAGGACAACAGTGAATCGCAAATTCCGGTCATTGAACACATTTTTCTTCTTACCGAAAGGCTCAGCACACCAAACGGCTCTCGGCCTCACCACCGTCTTCACCCCCCTGCAGGAAACTCTCTGTGTTCAATAACATTCCTATCAATTGAGTTTAACAGCACTATCCACTAACTGGCAAAAATGGCTCCTTTGTTCTTCAGACCAGAAGAAGAACAAAATTTAGTCTACCCGTACGTAGATGTTTACGGAACTGATACAACATGTGCGTCAGTAAACTAACACGAACCAAACTCATAATGAATCGTAACACCCGAAGGCGACCCTCGCCAACTGGTAGCTTGATTTCGTCACTTCGAAACAGCTCCCCGCGTTTTGATCTGTGGTCCGCACTCTTCATGTAACCTTTTTCGATGACAGCACCGTGGATCCCTGGTTGTGAACCTGAGAAATGTGTGGACCTTTGCACTGGTTTTCCTATCATCAAGAGTGGTATTCTTGAAGACGTCGACCTGGACTTTTTATAGACATCTTAGATCTTCTCCATTTTCTTTAATTAAACGCAATTCTCAATTCCATTGACATTACGTGAAAGAGTTACATTGAACGAGTGTGGCTTCCAAATGGCTCTCTGTCATCTAACGTATTTAGGAAGTAAAAACGTACCGCGGCGCTCCGCTTCAACACAGTTGTACTTTACAATTATTCTAGTTGATAATATCCTTCGACAAGTGTTTAATCTCAGTGTTTAATTCTACGCTTCCTCGATTATTTAATCTTCACATATAAGTCAAAAAGGTACCCGAGTCGAGTGTTTATGAAGTGAAAGAAGTCCAATCGCTGTGCAGGATTGTCTTCAAATTGATGTGCAGGTGTATCAGTGCGTTGAGTGAGATTCATGAAGACGATTTAGTGTGGGCTACAGATACCTATTTAAGTTCCGCAATTATCGGCTAACCTTCAACTGTCCGACAGAAAAAAACTAGATGTCATTCAACGTGAATTCGCGAACGAGCAATGACACAACGCCAAAGAATGTCCTTATCGTCACTGGAATTCTCCGAAGGAACTCCTCACTCAGCCTGGCGGCATCGGCTCGCGACACTATCCTCCGACCCGATCACCCCAATGAAACGATCGCGATGGTAGATTCTGTTCAGGTAAGGTTGGTATTTTAACAAAGGGCGATGGCACCTTCCACGGATAGGTGATCATAGCTGAACGAAAGACTGCCCAGGTAGTCATTGATGAGGTGAAAGTTAGCTTTACAGAAATCAAGGACGTAGTAATTTCTAGAGGGGACGGACGATATCGAATGGTCCCAAAGGACGGTCGCGATGACGAGAGTGAGGTGGTGGTTATCGATAATAGAGAGGACAAACGAGTATGCTGTCATATGAGATCTAGCTGCCTCCTCGTGTAGCTTAGAATATAGAAAAAGACATTAGTGACAAACCAAGGTCGTTTTTGATAGTATTGAGTATGCATTGGCATCGGGAGTCGTCGGCAACACGATTAAGGTCGTCATAAAGAAGACATTAAGGGGTTACGCGATTGTAATTTTTTCAGAAAATCAATTTTTTATAGGCTTAATTGATGGATAAACTATTCAAAAATGTAATAAAAATCGTTTTATACTATAGAAAAAATTATATCAGTTCATTTAAACCATTTTATTGAACATAATAACGACCTACGTGGGTGCGCCATCTGTACGTCAGGCCGGAATCTTTTCACCCCACCCTCGTAATTGGCTTGCAAGATAAGTCTCTCAATTTTTATCCAATTAAGTTCAAGCTTTAACTGTAGCTTCTGTACTTGATTTCGCAGATAATGTAGTACGTATGCCGCCATTTTTGTTAATTGTATATTAATACATATGTAAACATGTGGTAAACTTCGTTTTTTTAATAATACTTTTTTCCCATAAAAGGGTTTTCGGGTCATAGTGGCATAGCACCTTAAAAGTGGAAGGAAATAGTTCCAGGATATTGAAGTTGAGGATTAATTTCGTGTCGCTTAGGGCGGATATGTTAAAGGTAAGGCGTGGGAATTTTTGAAAATAGATTGGGTTGTTGAGCGCAGACCTTAATGTGATGGGTGAAAACCCGGCAGGTTTAAAACTCTCGTTTGCCCACACTCCACGGGGGTTGAATAACGACTTCTCTCCTTGAGGGATGAAATTTTACTTTTTCGCACTGATCGCGCGTGGTGTGCACACCCCTGTGGTAGAAATTCGACTGCTGGGTCAGCTCACACGATCAACCAATCTTAATCGCCCTGTCTTCTGCATTCTCTCATTTCATTCAACACTCAATGGACATAGGGGGAATGTGGAAACCGAAAAGGAGAGCGCGATGATCCCGGGGATGATTTTGCTTTCGCGTGCAATGAACGCAAAATCAATGTGGTGACCGAATGACCCAGTTCGGATATTGGATTGATCTCAGAATGCAATACACTTGGGGTTGAGGTGGGGAGCGGTTAGCGGGCGAAATTGGGTTGTAATTGTGGGTTGGTTCTCCGTGTAATATAGAGAGCCCCAACAATCTCATTTTACGTTCTATATCTCTGTTGTAAACATGCTTGAATTAAGTAGATGTATATGTCAAACTTTATTTTATCAGTTATAAGTTTAACTTTATTTTATTATTAAATTAAAATAACTTATTTTAGTTTTACTTTTCTTCTTCTTGCTTTAAAGTCCTTCATAAACTTCTTTCTTCTTCTTGCTATACTTTTTTCTTTTTCTTTTTTTGCCAATTTTTAATTTTAATTATTAATATACATTTACATTTTAAGTATTAATATGATCTTTACCGCAATTTAATTCGTTTTTTTTCTAATTTATATTTGGTTGTTTTTTAAGTTTAGCATTTCTTTTTTATTTTAATTTATTATTAATCTATTGTTCGATCGAAAAACAACAAAGCCCCGGAGTCGACTGCATACCAGCAGAGCTTGTGAAGCATGGGGGAGAGGCAACCGCTTGAAAGATCCACCAGCTCATCCAAACAATATGGAATAAGGAAGTCGCTCCGGGAGAATGGAAAACCTCAATAGTCGTCCCCATTTTCCAAAAAGGCGACAGATCTTATTGCGAAAACTACAGAGGAATACAATTGCTCCCAACTACATACAAAATATTAACAAATGTCATACTGGAGAGAATCACACCGTACGCAGAAGAAATACTGGGAGACTACCAATGCGGATTCCGTAGGAACCGGTCAACAAGCGACCAAATGTTCACAATAATGCAACTGCTGGAAAAGAAGTGGGAATGCGGAGATACGGTTCATCAACTGTTCGTTGACATCAAAAAATCTATGACTAAGTCGCAAGGCAAAGACTCTATCATATTGTAGTTGAGCTGGGAATCCCGAAAAAATATGCCGCCCTCATTCAAATTTGCATGAACGAAAACAAAGGGCGAGTTAGAATAGAAAACCACCTCTCAGAACCATTTGAAATCGGGGGCGGACTAAAACAGGGAGATGGTCTATCACCGTGTCTTTTTAACCTTGTGTTCGATAACAACACACTGTTTACGTCGCGTTGACATACCACTAGAACACGCCGCCATACTTCCCACTCTCAAAAGAAACTGGATGTCGCTCGGCTGCGCATACGTTTTAAGATGGAATGTTAGTTCCATTTCCCGTTGGGCGCAGTTTTGAAGGTCATTTCATTCGTGTTCTGTAACCGCATGTGCATTACTTATCAGCGTACACACCTAATACTCAGTACAATATGTGGGGAGGAAAGCATAAAAAGATGACAAATAAAAGCTTGAAATAAAATCTATAATACTGTATAAAACTTTTAAAGAGCAAGAGGCCAACATTTTAACCGAAATTTATAATTATTAGTCATGGTAAAACTAAGGAACATTGTCCTTAAAAAAATTGAGAGATAAGTAAAATTAAATGGAAGAAATATAAAAGGAATAAAAAACCAAAAAAAAACAGCTAGTGCCAGGAAACGAGGTCTGTTAAAAAGAAAGAAAATACTCTAAACGAAAGTAAGAATAAAAGGAGACAATAAAAAAAAATAAAGAAGAAAAACAATAGATTAATTATCATTATTTTTTACTGGCCTGTAGGAACCCGGGAGTTCATGACCTCACTGACTCGACTCCGCCATCGTTCCCTGTCCTCTGCACTCTCCTTCCACGCTTGACCATCTGATCCGATCTCCTCAAGGTCAAACCTAACATTGTCCCCCCATCTCCGTCGCGGCCGTCCTACCTGTCAATGTTTCCCATTGGTCTACCGTCAAGAATTCTACGCACGGTCCTATCGTTGCCCATTCGCGCTACATGTCCAGCCCATCTTAATCTTCGCGACTTGTTTACTCTCACTATTGTAGGTTTGCGGTATATCTCTTCCAGTCGTGGTTGTGGAGTTTCTTCCATTGTCCTGCCTCCTCGCCAAACTTGCCGCCAAAGATACCCCTAAATTTTTCAGTGACGGAATAAAAAAACTTTTTACGCGTTGTGAGAAATGTTTTAGCCTCAACGGTGACTATGTTGAAAAATAAATATATGACTTTGAAGTTTAAAAATTGTACATTAATAGACTTGTTAGTCGATCTTGCTATTTTGTTTTTGTTCGGCTTCCATAAGCATGTGTGCATTCGTTTTTAGCCTATCCACGTATATTTTCGGGACGTAACAGTTGTGATCTGATTTCATTTTTGTGATTGCGATAACCACTAGTCCCACAAACTCTTTTCACAACACCCAACGTTTTCATTCACCCACCGTTGTATAAACATTTTTGTACGCGCACATTAGAAAAAATAAGAAGAATATCACCGATGAAATTGAATGGAATGTTAAAAATCTGCATTTCATTTTCCAGGGATATTGAAATAACCACTTCACTGACGACACGTGCTCCAGAACCTCATTTGGGAGTTGGCGTCCGACAAGGCGGACAACTAGTGTCCGGGGAACTGAATGTGAGTCCAGGGACACCTCTAACGATGGAAATATACTTAGATAAAACGTCTGCCCCGATATACGGTTTGGGTGTGACATATATGCAAGTTACGGACACGAAAAACCAAGAGGAAACAATCATATTCAATGGGTGAGTGATTCGTTGAGCCCTATGTTAATAGTTCACTAATATCATGTCATTCTAGGTGTTCTGTGGATCCGTACCTCTTTGACAATTTCAATACTATCGACGGTGATTTCCTGAGTGCGAAATTCCGAGCTTTTAAATTTCCCGAATCCAGTTACGTTCAATTTCGGGCGACAGTCAACGTGTGCTTAGACAAATGTTCCGGTACTCCGTGTAGCAATGGCCAGATTGGATACGGCCGGAGGAGACGTGAAATTAGTCATCATTACGCTGATCCTAATAAAATCTATGAGATCTCTTTGGCCACATTTATCAAAGTCAACGATGTTGAGGGGATTTACAAAAGTAAGTAAATTGTCGGTAATATCAACAAATAGTGGTTTACCACATGATCTTTGCAGATGAAATTCTTCATTTGGAAGAGAAACTACGAGAATTGAAGTTAGCCAACCAAAGATTAGCTCGAAATAGTCGGGGAAGCTTCATTGAACCGATGAAGAGTATGGAGCAGGTGCAAGCCATTCCAGCATTCGTAATTGACGAGAAGGATCTAAGTGAACTGACCAGTGCTTCAATATGTTTAACATACACTCCGCTTTTGCTCGTTTTTACATCAATTGTTCGCGTTGTCTGCAGCTTTATGTAAATATACAAGCCCATCTAACTTGTGATTGTTAAATGAGAACAAAAACAATAACAAAACGAAAATATGAAACAGGAAAAACGAAAAAACACTTACTAACGACTGCCATTTATGTAATACTTTTATCTAATGCTTTAAATATTGACTCACAAGTGAGAATAAACGTAGGACAGGTGTACAGGTTGGTGATTGCTTGAAGGAAGGAGCCAACTCTGTTCGTGGCAGGATTGTGCGGAGTTACGATGCCAAGTTTAAAATTGTATTATTCAAAATATCCCAGCTAGAGGTTGATACTCTGTTACCATCGGTCTGAAAATATTTTTAGAGGTAATCGTAAACGAAAAGAATTGTAACATTGTAGGAACTACTAGTCTACTAAGTTTAACTTTTAAGTCGATAAGATAACAAAAATAAAAACTATTTCTAATGTAAAATACAATGTTTATTTTCCAGATTTCTAAACAAATTCTAACACACTAGGGTATCTGTTGTACTTGGAAGAAAAAGGAATATCAATAGTAGAAATTAAAATTATAATATAATGCAGAGAATTCCCATCTAAAAGGACCAATTTAACATATTATTCATTAATTTCTATATCGTGAGATATACCTATAAAATGATATTCGTCACCAGCATCTACCACGACATGGTCTACATTTTTAGGTAGTTATAGTTTCTCACGCTAAAATTGTTCACAAGGATATAGTGTTTGTGTGACGGATGATTCTGACTCATCAACTTCTTCTCCGACTAGACTGTATGCTTTTCCAGTGTAACCTGGTTTCAAAATACGGGTATTATTAAAATTGGTCGCAAGGATATGGGTTTTGTGTGACGGATGATTCTTGCTCATCGACTTCTTCTCCGACTAGACTGTATGCCATTTCAGTGTAACCTGGTTTCGAATCGGGTATTATGAATATTAAAAATTAGAAATACTAAAAATACAAAAAGTATATTAATATATATTTGAACTTGTCTAACGAGGCGGTATTGGTTTTCTGTGTACGACCATTTCAATGGAGCGGGAATTTCGCATTGATTTGTGTAACATTCGCGGCTTGAGATGCAATTTCTCTTCTGTGTCAGCCCACGTTTCTAACCAGAAACCAACCCCCCTTGCACTTAGCAAAACCCAGGAAATTCCTAATGCAGATATTTCCGATTTGAATCTACCTGGATATAATTTAGTGCCACTGTTCTTTCCACATAATATTGCTTATGCTTCACGTTCGTAAGCATATCATACATTACTGCTTTCTTTACAGAAGCCAAAACTTGGATAGAAACGCATCCTTTAACGAATTGGATGTTCTATCTAATTCTATCGATAAGATCTTGACCCTTTATCCCCACACTGAAATAGTTATTGCTGGTGATTTCAATGTCCATAACTCTCAGTGGCTTCGCCACTCCGAGCACTCTACACCTGAGGAACAGTATGTTCAGCTCTTTACTGAGTCAAATAATTTAACTCAACTCGTCAATGAGCCAGCACGGTTTTTTTTTTTTTTTTTTTAAAGACCTCTCGGAAGAGGCGAACCTATAGCGCCGAGTGGGCGCCCCGAGATGCCATCAAATAACTGTTGCAGTTCTTTTTGAACAGTTGCAGGTTGTAACGCTCCGGGAACACTCGCATGGGAAGGGAGTTCCACAGCTTCCCCGCTCTGTAACGGAACGAGTTCTGATCCAGGGATGTTCGTGCCGTCGGGAGATGAACCACAAACGTCTTGTGGAGCGCATATAAGCCGAATTGTGTGGAACAATACCAAGAATCTCCGAAGGACAGTACCAGTGATAATATCTGTAAAACAGACAGAGGTCGGCTGCGCGCCTTCGATATGATAGCGTCTGTAATCCCGATGTCAGCGCCGAGTCCCCGATCAGGCGGATAGCTCGTCTCTGTATGCTCTCAAGTAGGTCGAGGGTATGTTTAGGAGCCGAGCTCCAAACATGAGAGCAATATTCGAGCGCGGGTCTAATTTGGGATTTATATAGGAGAAGAAGTTGGGCCGGAGTAAAATATTTCTTGGCTCTAAAAAGATAGCTCAGTTTTCCTGAGGCTGATCTGGCGATACTCGACACGTGTTTATACCATGATACATTCCCACAGAACGTGACGCCGAGCAATTTCAAACTTTCCCCAGCTGTGGAACCGATGCTCCACCTTTCTTTGTGAATGTTGTATATTGAGTCTTCGCTGCATTGAAGTTCACGAGAATGGCCCTTCCCCACTGCAGGACCCTATCTAGATCATGATTCAGAGAATCAATCTGTCTACATCTCAGCTGATGCGACGTTGATGCACCAGTCGACCGAACACTCGAAAAAGAGGAAACAAGCGTACTTTCATCCGCAAAACTGAACACTTTGTTATCCGTTGTTTCCAACAGATCATTTATGTGAAGCAAGAAGAAGGTTGGAGCCAAAATAGAACCTCGGGGCACCCCCGAATTAACAGGATACAGATCCGAACACTTGCCGTCCACAACAACCCGGATCGATCGATTTTCGAAGAAGCTCCTCGTCCAGTCGCAAAGCTGTTGGGAAAGTCCATATGAACGAAGTTTGCTCAGCAATGCCCGGTGCCAGACGCGGTCAAAAGCCTTGGAGATATCCAATGCGACCGCCATTGACTCCCCATGCCGTTCAATCGCAGATGCCCATCTATCTGTTATAACTGTCAAAAGGTCTCCCGTGGACCGCCTGCCACGGAATCCGTATTGACGATCATTCAGAAGTCCGTTGCACTCCAAATACTTAACTAACTCTGTATTGATGACTTTTTCCATTACCTTAGATAAACTAGACAGCAATGCTATCGGACGGTAATTTTGTGTGAGACAGTTTTTCCCGTCTTTGGGATTGGCTGAACTCGAGCGATTTTCCAGCAAGCAGGAAAGGTCCTCCGTGCATAAGATAAGCGGAAGAGTCTGCCAAGAACCGGCGATAGTTCTGGAGCACAGTTCTTAAGGACTATTGCTGGTATTCCGTCCGGGCCGGTTGCCTTCCTACAGTCCAGTTCACGTAGAATGCGTTGAATAATGCGCGGACGAAATCTAACATCCCGCATGGAAGACTGTACCGGCGGGATCACAGGTGGCTCCAAAAGGCCGGGATCGAGGTTTGAATTCGCGGAAAATAAATTTGCGAACACATTAGGTTTATCTTTTGAATTTGTGACTAACGTCCCGCTGTCTGTCACCAACGGAGGGAAAGAGGAGGAAGCGAAGTTACTGCTAACAGCTTTTGCCATCGACCAGAAGGAGCGCGAACCAGTTGGGCACCGAAGGAGCTTATTGATGACCCTGTCGTTGTGAGCCTTCTTCGCGGCATCAATCGCCTGGTTGCACGCGTTTCTGATTCTAACAAAATTCGTTCTGTTAACATCGGTGGGATTGGAGCGCCATTGCTTAAAACCTCTATTTTTTGCCGCTGTAATCTGCTCGCATTTTTTATCAAACCAAGGTTTATCAGACGAACTTCGTTTGATGGAATGTGGAATATACATCTCCATCCCCAAAAGAATAATCTCTGATATCGACTCCGCACAAGCGTAAACATCGGAGTTTCCGAAGCACACCTCGGACCATGGAAAGGATGCGAAGAAATCTCGCAAATCGTCCCAGTTAGCAGCCCCATACTTCCATACACGGCGAAGCTGCCTAGGCCGGTTATTCGCTTGATATACAATGCTTGCGCGACAGATACCAAGCAGTGATCTGAGTCTCCCAGCGGCGCAGAAACCTCCACGGCACAAATACTCGGTTCGGATGATGTCAAAAACAGTTCGCATAATCGCCTCGGGCATCCGGCACTCGCGTTTCTTCGCCCTTGGGCACTTCAGACCACTGTGTCGTGTCACCTACATTTCCTCTACCCAACAGCAACGCTTAGGAGAAAACTCCCAAAAGTACAGTATGGTTCTGTGAGAAAGCCAACTGGGAAGGTCTGAACGACTTTTTTTGGTAAGTTAAATTGGTCGTTATTTCTCCTCAATAACGATGTTGACTCTATAGCGAACACATTGACGGACACAATTCTACTTGGGATGCGAACCTTTATTCCACACAGAGTAAAGAGTATCAAATCCAAGAGAAATATGTGGTTCGATTCTGGGTGCCTGAAGCCATTAAGGCTAAAGTGTTGTCCTTCCGGTTGTATAAATCAAACTGTACTGAGAACAACCGGAACGTTTTAAGAGAGCTAGAAATGACTGCAATGCGCATATTCAACGCGCAAAGTTCTTGCATGACCAGAGAGTGAGACAAAAAATACTACACTCTCCCACAGGTGGTAGAAACTTCTGGCCATTTGTGAAGAACTTCCAAAACTCAGTCCCCTCATTCATTCTTTCGCTAATAGTCGATGACAGACCAGTCACCACTGCAATAGAGAAAGTGAATCTACTTGCTGCACATTTTGTAACCAACTCAACGCTGTCTGATACCACATCAGTTCCGCCTCAACTTGAGCATAAGCAGCACACCATGAACCAGGTTTACTTCCGAACGCGTACTGTTGCCCGCGCACTCAAAGAGCTAAACACAAAAAAATCCGCTGGTCCGGATGACATTCCCCCAATCCTCTTGAAGAGATGTTCCTCTTCACTCGCTAAACCACTGGGGAAACTCTTCCATTTGTCTTATTCTACTGGCCCTTTCCCAAATAGATTAAAGTCAGCGAATATTCAGCCAATTCCTAAAAAGGCGACAAATCGTCCCTCTCTTCTTATCGACCCATAGCACTAATTTCTATTCTCTCCAAGGTAATGGAATCACTTATCAACCGTCAACTTTCGAAATATCTGGAATCAAATGACCCCCTCAATGACCGCCAATATGGCTTTCGGAGCAACCGCCCCACACGAGATCTGACGGCGTACCTTACCGAAAAGTGGAGCCATTCCATCCACTACCCCGGTAAAAGCAAGGTAATCGCATTGGATATTTCCAGAGTGTACAATTCCCTGATCCAATGGATAAGAGACAACCTTTCTGGCCATTCAATTCAAGTGGTTCTTGATGGTGTCAAATCTGTCTCCCATCAAATTAATGCGGATGTTCCCCAGGATTCAGTACTCTCACCCACTCTCTTCCTGATCTTTATAAATGATCTCTTGTCAATTACTCACAACCCAATTCACTCGTTTGCTGATGATAGCACGTTGAGTTGATCATACTCATACGAACACTCCCGTCCAAACTCTTTGAACAACCAACTTATGCTTAATACATTGAATTCCGACTTCAATAAGATATATCAGTCGGGATTACCTAACCGAGTAGAATTCAATTCCTTAAAAACTTAGTGCTGCCTCTTGTCGTCAAAGGCGGACCCCAAAGTAAATCTACTGTCGATGAACGGCACTTACAACGACGACGCCAAGGAACTAGCAGTCCTCGGAACTCGAATTAATTCGACTCTTAATTGGACTGACCACATATTTGAAGCTGTGAAAACTGAAGCTAAATGTATGGGATTCCTTAAGAGATGCAAAAGATACTTCACCATTCAACCTGGCCACTATTTACAATCGTCCAAAAATGGAGTTCAACTCCCATATTTGGTCAGGCGCATGCAAAACTGCACAAAACGGGCAGTGCAACTTATTGGGGACTCAGTCGTAAGACGATCAATTCCGTCGATTGAACACAGGCGTAACGTATCATGCCTATCTCTTTTCTATAGGTATTACCACGGTCGTAGCTCATGTAGTGATCCTAAATCACTACTCCCATCCAAATCCCCAATATTACCTATAATCCCAATCTAATTCCCATAGTGAATCATAAACCAAAAGTTAATTTGTCGCACATTGATTCAATTTCCAATTACTTTACATCCCAATCCAATTGAATCATATGCACGATAAATTTAAACCAAAGTCCATTTGTCGTGCATTGATTCAATTCCCTATAACCACGAAATTATGAAATATTCTAAATGCATTTCATGATTTCTCCTTCCGGTCGTAGCTCATGTAGTGATCCTAAATCACTACTCCCATCCAAATCCCCAATATTACCTATAATCCCAATCTAATTCCCATAGTGAATCATAAACCAAAAGTTAATTTGTCGCACATTGATTCAATTTCCAATTACTTTACATCCCAATCCAATTGAATCATATGCACGATAAATTTAAACCAAAGTCCATTTGTCGTGCATTGATTCAATTCCCTATAACCATGAAATTATGAAATATTCTAAATGCATTTCATGATTTCTCCTTCCGGGAATTGATTCAAATAAATTCCTATCAACTTCCCGGAATCGTATTCCAATTGAAGCACACAAAATCTTGTTTGTGCTTTTTGATATTTTCATAATAAATAAAATTTTTAACAAATCTCTGTTGCCACAGAGTATAAAAGAGCGGCACATTTTGGATTCGTGATCAGTCGGAATCCAGAGGCCAAGGCAACAGCCAAAATTAAATACTAAATAAAATAATTATATAAAAGCAAATAATAGTCTTTCAATATTGGACCCTTGCAAACAACCGGATCTCCCCAAAAGAGGTAAAACAATTAAACAAAATATAACCCTACACTCAACTGAACTTGCTGAGTGTGTTCCGCCTCTTCAGACATTTTCCCGCGATACAAGTCAATCTGAGAATGCGCATCAGTTCACGTTGAAAGTAGACTTCAGGCGCACAAATAAACATAGAGAGTCATTCTTTAGCCGAGCCACACGAATGTGGAATGTTTTACCTGATCATGTGTTTGGTTGTCGTTTCAGGACCAATATACATCGACACCTCCTTTCCTTATCCGCTTTCTCTCCATCAGCTCATACTGTGCTCTGACATTTAAGGGTACTTGAAAATCCCCTTTTGTGCGCGCGTTAGTGTCAAAAAAAAAGAAAAAACACGAGTTCGCATGGGAAACTGACTCGCTGCGGAAAAAGTGGCAGTGTTTCCAAATTTCATTATTTTTCCGTAAAATATAACACATATTTCCTTGGCATATAGTGCACTTCTTATTCCAATTTTATTCTGCTCCGGGTCTTTCAGCATTTCTAAGTATGAGCCAGCAATCCATACATTAGGCGAAACCTAAGTAATAATAGTTGTAACCTTGTTAACGTCGATTTTTAGGTAATTAGGAACAGAGGACTGGGAGACTACCAGTGCGGATCCCATAGGAATCGGTCAACGAGGGACCAAATATTCACAGTAAGGCAATTGCTGGAAAAGAAGTGGGAATACGGATAGACGGTTCAAATGGAAAATCGAAAAGCAAGCCAACACCAGGAATTCCTTTAAATATCAAAAACTCTTAGCTTTAAAGATTTACACGTCTTTTCTGAATCTACTTCGAAAATTCGGGGTCTCGTTTGGAACGGATTTTTCAACAACTTCAAAACGGACCAACAACTCAAGACCTCAACAACTTGCCCTCGTAATCCAGCTCCATCCCGGATCTTACAGTCTCACGAGAACTGTCACAATCAAGACATGGACATCTACACGCACCGGATCCGTATCCAAGCTAGTCTTGTTACTAATATCACGGGACGAGGACATCTTTCATACTGACTTCAAGCTATTCGCTCAGTTGTAACTTTTTCAAGGATTGGAGAAGATGGGAAGAATTTGCAAACTTCTTCGCTTTCCTTTCACTTTTGGCAGCGGTCTCTGTTCGCGGATAATGGGCTACATCTAGTTCTAATACCGTTTATGAAGTAGTTCCCAGATGTCAACACACCGAAAGAAAATTCAGCCATCTTTCTTTTCTCTCTGCCTTTTTTCGATGATCGTCTTCGTCCTCGCTTAATGTACTAGGTGGATGTATAAGTTTCTTCCGGTTTCTTTGGGAAAGAAATACGTAATTTTCTAGGGAAATTAAGTTTTTTTATTCGAAATATTGGCCATCGGCTTCTACACATTTCGCCCATCTCTCAGGTAATTTCTGAATAGCATGCCAGAAAAACTGCTTGTCTTTTGCGACAAATCATTCATCGAGCCATTTTCCAACTTCCTCGAAATCGCTGAAGTGCTGCTCTGCGAGCATGTGTCCCATTGATGCGAAGAGGTGATAGCCAGATGGCGCCAAGTCTGGTGAGTACGCCGGGCGCAGAAGGATGTTTTTTGGGACACCTTTCCTTTTGTTTGTTGTTGCGTGTTTTTGTGTTCCGTGTTCATGCTGGTACTCTCCGGTTTGTTTTCGTGAAAAAAAGCAAAGGCGACCTACTTCTCTGTACGAACCTCGACGTAACTCAGTTTCTCCGTAACCTGCACTCGAACTTGCCTAGCACCTAGAAAGAGTTAGTCGCCTTATACAGGCGCTAAATGTTAATTTAAATATTGTGACGCATATGACAATCAGTACTAGAATATTCTAGAACGTCCAAAACAAAGTACTAGAATATTCTAGAAAGTACTGGAAAACTGGAGACTATGAGCAATAGAAAATTCGAGGCTGTGGAACGGACATAAACGAAACACCAAATCAGAATGAGGAAAAACTGTATAAATACGTCGCACGCAGATCGGGAAGATAAGTAAGAAGTAAGCAGTAAAAGACGCGATAAGTACGGAAGCGATAAGTCAAGAAATGGTTAAGTGTAAGGTAAAAGTAACGGTTGTTATTAACGGACTAATAAAGTGTTACAGTAATTCAAAATCGATTTAACGGCTCTCATTTATTAAAAATAATTAATCTAGCGAACCCT
Organism: Microdon myrmicae; assembly: GCA_963931805.1. Classification (NCBI taxonomy): domain Eukaryota; kingdom Metazoa; phylum Arthropoda; class Insecta; order Diptera; family Syrphidae; genus Microdon; species Microdon myrmicae. Next base: position 71,717,925 of record OZ007496.1, read on the forward strand.
AAGCTCGCAACAATTGGTGTCAGAAGTGGGATTAATTATTGGTGAAGTAAATAAGTCTGTGAAAGTGTGTTGTGACTATGTCAGATCGACATTTGAAGGATCTTCGCATTCTTGAGTTGAAGAAGGAACTTGAGGACCGGAATCTGGATAGCAGAGGACAGAAGCAAATTCTTCGATAACGTCTGCAAGCAGTAATGGAGGAAGAGGGTATTGATGTCGACACATATGTTTTTACGATTGGGCCAGACTGTCCGGAAGGAGAAGAATCAGCGAGTCAAGATGGAGCCAATGTAACGGAGAAGAGTTCGCCACAGTTGGACATTTCGGAGATGTTCAGGATGATGATGACAAAACTGGACGCGCAAAATCCAAAATTGGACGCGCAAGCTACAGATATGAACTCAAAATTGGACGCGCAAGCTGCAGATGTTAATGCAAAGTTGGATGCCCAAACGCAGTGGATGAAATGTAATTTTCAACACTTTAATGTAGAAATTCGAAACGAAGTAGAAAATCTGGACCTAAAAGTCACCGATGAAATAACGCGAATCGAAAAGAGACTTGAGTGTCTTGAGAGAAATAATACATCGCCTAGCAATCAACATGACTACAAAGATACAGTGGTGCCTCGCATAACGAACGCCTCGCACAGCGAACGCTGCACACAACGAACTTCCTTTTCGTTCATTTCACGATTCATACAACGAACTTCGCTGCACACAACGAACTTCCTTTTGCTCCTGCCGTGAAGAAATTCTTGTTGGAAAAAGAACTGCCGCTCAAAGCCCTTCTGATACTTGACAATGCCCCTTCTCACCCAAAAGACCTAGAAGAAATATTGCAGGAAAATTATCCTTTTATCAAGGTGCAGTATTTGCCACCAAACACCACATCCATTCTCCAGCCAATGGATCAGCAAGTTATTGCGAACTTTAAAAAACTCTACACTAGAGCCCTCTTTAATAAGGTGTTTGAAGAATGCGAGTTTGGTGGAGACAATATGACTATCCGAATGTTTTGGAAGGAGAAATTTGATATCCTTTTGGCAATACGACTTATACAGAAGGCCTGGGAAGAAGTGTCACAAAGGACCCTCATTTCTGCTTGGAAGATGCTTGTGCCTTCGTGGATTCAGGAAGAAGCAGTAGTTGATGACACAGAAGTGGTGAAGGACATCATCACAGTGGCCCAAAGGTTGGAATTAGAGGTAGAGGAAGAGGATGTAGAGGAGCTTATTGAGGAACACAAAGAAGAGCTGACAACTGAAGAGCTCCAAACACTTCTGGCCCAACAACAGGACAATGCTCAAAGGGAAGCGTCATCTGATAACGAGGAGCAACAATCAAACAATCAACCAATTCCAACTGCTGACATCAAGAACATCCTGGTCAAATGGAAAGCAGTTCAGGAGTTTACCAATGCCCACTATCCGGATTCCGCTGAAGCAAACAGGATCAACGACCTGTACTCCGATACTCTTGTCAGTTATTTCCGGCAGATGTTGAAGAAAAGAGAGAAACAAACGACTTTGGACAGGTTTTTCACTGCACCATCGGCCAAAAAGCGGAAAATGGATGAAGATGTGCAAGATTCGATTATTTCTTAAAATTAAAAAATGTGTGTTTTTTTCATTATGTTTTTAGATGTATCTAAATAAAAATAATAACAAAAAATTTATCTTTTTTTTATGTCATCTTACCATATTTTATGCTACAGAACGAATTATTTTTTTTAACATGTATTGTTATGGGAAAACGCGTTTCACATAACGAACTTTTCGCATAACGAACTTGCTCCTGGAACGAATTAAGTTCGTTGTGTGAGGCACCACTGTACCAGGATGCAACCGCCAACCTTCTCCGTATTTATACGTCAGTTTGACGCCGCGGCCAATTATAATATGTGGTCGGATGAGCAAAAGTCAACATCACTAATCTTGTCACTCCGCGGGGCGGTTGCACAATTGTTACAAACCATACCAGCAGAGAAGCAAACAGACTTCCATGCAGTAAGAGACGGCCTTGAAGCTAGGTATGGAGATAACCACATGCAGTAGGTCTACCGCATGCAACTGCGGAGCAGAACGCAGAAACCTGGAGAAAATCTTCAACAGTTGCAGGCAGACATTGAGCGATTCGCAAACTTGTCTTATTCAAATATGACTAAGGAATTTCTGAACGAGGTAACAATGGATGCATTTATAAACGCACTCCAAGATCGGGACTTGCAAGAGGCCGTTCGTTTGGCGGGAAAGAAGACGACTAATGAAATACTGGCGTTCGCATTGGCATATGAATCTGCTAAACTGGCTACCGGGAGTACATATAGAGTCCGAGAAATGTCCGTCCAGAAATGTTCCTGCCAAAGAGGCGTGCATGTACAACGGAGAACGCCGAGACCTGATATGAAGTGTTGGACATGCGGCGAAGTCGGTCACATCTCCGTTGACTGTAGGAAACGTCGACGAATGAATGAAACATCAATTGAGAATCGTTGTTCATGCGCTAATCATAAGAGGAGACTATCAACGGACCAACCTGAGGCCAATAGCTCGGGAAACTTGTAAGGGCAGACTTTAAGGGGCGAAAGTCGCCTGGTGGAATGTGCAGCCCCAGCATCGTAACTGTATCACAACTCCAACGGGATAACCAAAGTTTGGTTATAACTAACTATAACGATTGTTAATGGAAGGACAACAACAGTGACAATCGACACTGGACCAACGAGATCCATAATTCGGCCGGATGTCGTGGGCAAAATAGCCCTTAATAAAAATATAAAATACGCTATGAAGACTGCCACAGGAGAACGTTCTACAGTCTACGGAGAAGTCGAGTCAATATTTCCATATCCCACCAATTTTTGGTTGCCGATATTACGGACGAATGCATTCTTGGAATGGATTTCATGAAGGAGCACCAAGTTGTTCTAAATATCGGGCAAAGAACAATGCGAATTGATAACTTGGAGGTTGCTATTACACTGCAGGACGAACAATTGCGAATACTGAAATGTTATGTGCGTGAGGAGGCGGAGATTCCAGCTCGTTCAGACTCGGTAATTTGGACCAGTCTCGAGAGTGATCCCGGTGACAATCGATTTTACATCACCGAAGTTGTTCAAAATCAGCGCAAGAGGAACATCCTTGTTGGGAAAGCCCTTATCGACGCGAAGAAGCACATCGTACCTGTCAGAGTACTAAATGCGTCCAAGGAGCCGGTCGCAATAAGAAAAGGAGAGGTAATCGCAGAATGTGCACCCGTATCAATGATAAGCTCAACTCAGACAAGGGGAGAGGACCATTCAATTCAACAGCCCTCTGGTGCATCCTCTGTGGTTAATAGGCTGATGCCCCAGAAAATCGGATTAACAGACAGAGAAAAGGCAAGCGTTAAATCACTCCTGAACGATTTTTCTGATATTTTTGTGACAGGAAATGACAAATGCGGACGCACCGGTATAGTTAAACATCGCATTGACACGGGTGAGTCAAGACCTATACGACAGCCACCTCGTCGACTACCGTTGGCCAAACAATCAGAAGTAGGCTACATGATTCGAGATATGGAAGAGCAAGGAGTCATCGAGAAATCATCGAGCCCATGGGCTTCGCCGGTAGTGCTCGTCAAGAAGAAGGATGGGACAACTAGATTTTGTGTCGACTACCGCCGGTTAAACGACGTTACCCACTTCATCGAATCGACGACACACTAGATACCCTTTCTGGAGCCCAGTGGTTTTCAACATTGGACCTAAAAAGCGGGTACTGGCAAGTGGAAGTGAAGGAGGAGGACAAGGAGACGACAGCGTTTATTACCGGAAACCGTCTTTACCAATTCAACGTGATGCCTTTTGGATTGTGTAATGCTCCAGCAACGTTTGAACGATTAATGGAAAGTGTTCTATGGGGACTTACATGGAAGACGTGTCTTGTGTACTTGGACGATATCATCGTTGTTGGGCGGAATTTACCAGAACACATCAATAATCTGCGCTCCGTCTTCGAACGACTAAGACAGGCCAACTTAAAGCTCAATTCGAAGAAATGTGAACTCTTCCAAAGGAGTGTAAATTTCCTGGGACACATCGTTTCATCTGCAGGAGTTCAAACGGATCCTGATAAGATAGCAGCTGTCCAAGAGTGGCCTACTCCAGAAGATAAGCAACTGTTAAGAAGCTTTATGGGATTAGTTGCATATTACCGACGGTTGGTTAAAGGTTTCGCTAATGTGGCTAAACCCCTACACGAACTAACGGGTAAAGACAAGAAATTCCATTGGACAGAAAAGTGTGAGGCAGCATTCAACACATTGAAGGCCGGGTTATGTAAGACTCCAACATTGGCATTCCCCAGTTCGGATCGCCCATTTATATTGGATACTGATGGAAGTAACACAGGAATCAGAGCAGTGTTGTCACAGGAAGTCGATGGTAAAGAGAGAGTTGTCGCATATTATAGTCGAGTTCTATCTAAGCCAGAGAAATTACTGCGCAACAAGAAAAGAGCTGCTGGCTGCCGTTGAAGCCGTTAAGAATTTCCATAAATACCTCTACGGTCGTCGATTCCACCTTCGGACGGTTTATGCCGCCCTGAAATGGCTGCTAAATTTTAAGAATCCGGAAGGACAAATAGCTCGATGGATCGAACGACTTCAAACGTACGATTTCCAAATTTCCCACCGTCAAGGGAAGGTGCATAATAACGCTGATGGTCTATCAAGAAGATCATATAAGCCAGATTGTAAACATTGTCATAGAGCGGAAGAGAAAGAAGAGGCGTACGACCTGCGAAATGTACAAGTAGAAGTACTAGATGGGTGGACGAGTGATGCTATACGCGCAGCTCAACTTCAGGATGAAGATATGTCGCTAATCCTGGAATACAAAGAAAAGAACGAGCGGCCAACTTGGAACAATATTTCCGACAAGAGTGAAACATTTAAGGCATATTGGGTACAATGGAATTCCTTGCTGGTGGAAGATGGAATTCTAAAGCGTAAATAGGAAGCCACGGGCGGAAAATCCCATCGAATGCAGATTCTAGTCCCACCATCAAAAGTGAAGGATGCACTAACAGAACTGCACGACGGGGCCTCCGGTGGACATCTGGGAGTTAATAAGACACTTTTAAAATTACGATCTCGATTCTACTGGCTTCACATGAGAGATGACGTCGAGTCTTGGTGTAGGAAGTGCACGACTTGCACTGCGACCAAAGGACCAACAGCAAAACCAAGGAGCGCTATGAAGCAGTACAACGTGGGTGCCTCTTTCGAGCAAATTGTGATTGATATCTCAGGACCATTCCCAAAAACAAACGACAACAACAAATACATGTTGGTCATCATCGATGACTTCAGCAAGTGGGTGGAAGTCCTTCCAATTCCAAATCAAGAAGCAACAACCGTCATTGAGCAGCTTATCAATAATTAGATCAGCAGATATGGAGTTCCCTGTGCGCTTCATTCCGATCAAGGCCGAAACTTCGAATCACAGATATTTCAAGGCATCTGTGCCGCACTGGGCGTAAGGAAAACCAGGACCACACCTTTACATCCGCAGTCAGACGGAATGGTCGAAAGGTTCAACCGCACAATGAAAGAGTATTTATCGAAGGCCGTTAGTGATCATCAGCGAGATTGCGACAAATATGTACAAACCTTTCTCCTGAGTTATAGATCGGCTAATCACGATACGACAGGGCATTCTCCAGCAAGAATTATATTTGGACGAGAGATGCGATTACCAGTCGATCTGCGATTCGAAATACCTCCAGACGCCATAGATAAGACCGAAGACTACGTAGTCGAATGGAGAAATCGCCTCGATGAGATTCATCATTTGGTTCGGCAAATCAAGATATCCGATGTTCAAGCACAAGGAAATTCATAAAGCCACATGGATATCACCCGACGGCGTAACGTGTAACCAAATAGACCACTTCCTCATAGACAAAAGACACCACTCGAATATTCTTGACGTAAGATCATATAGAGGAGCAGATTGCGACTCCGATCATCTTCTAGTGATTAGCAAAATCAGGAGTCGCCTCGCAGCAATCCCACATGGGCAGTCACGGGAGACAAGCAAAAAGTTCGACACTGATAAACTGAAAGACCTACGCAAAAGGGCTGAATATCAAGACGAACTAACGAACAGATTTAGCATTCTAGAGAATGTGAGCAGTGAGGAAAAGGAAGCTAATAGTGTGAACACTAAATGGACATCGATCAGAGACACAATCAAACTAACAGCCCAAAAGGTATTAGGATTTAAGAAAACAATTAAGTCCAAACCTTGGTTTGACGATGAGTGCAGCGCGAAGGTCGAAGAACGTAAACGCCTCAGAGTGATCCACTTAGAAAGATATGACGAAGTCAACGCAGAAAGATACGCGACAATTCGGAGAGAGACAATGAGGCTCTTCAAACGCAAAAAACGCGAATGGGAGAAGACTCGGATCGAAAAAATCCTAGAAAATTCTAGGGCAAAGAACATCAGGGGTATGTATGTCGGCATAAATTCAATTAGAAATGGCAACCGAGGAAGAGCCAAAATAATTCGAGACGCAAACGGCTGTCTGGTCACAGAAATAAACAATGTCGTGACAAGATGGAAGCAGTACTTTGAAAACCTGCTCAATGTACGCACCCATCAACCACAGATAAATGCACCAAGCGTACATACAGCCGAGCCTCAGATCCCAGAGCTGTCTCTCAACGAAGTTGTAGACGCAATAAATCGATTGAAAAACAACAAGGCTCCCGGAGTCGACTGCATACCGGCAGGACTTGTGAAGCATGGAGGAGAGGCAACCGCTCGAAAGATCCACTAGCTCATCCAAACAATATGGGATAAGGAAGTCACTCCGGAAGAATGGAAAACTTCAATAGTCATCCCCATTTTCAAAAAAGGCGACAGATCTGACTGCGAAAACTACAGAGGAATATCATTGCTCCCAACCGCATACAAAATATTGACAAATGTCATTCTGGCGAGAATCACACCGTACGCAGAAGAGATACTGGGAGACTACCAATGTGGATTCCGTAGGAACCGGTCAACAAGCGACCAAATGTTCACAATAATGCAAATGCTGGAAAAGAAGTGGGAATACGGAGAGACGGTTCACCAACTCTTCGTTGACTTCAAAAAAGCCTACGACTCAGTCGCAAGGCAAAGACTCTACCATATTCTAGTTGAGCTGGGAGTCCCAAAAAAATATGCCACCCTCATTCAAATTTGCATGAACGAAAACAAAGGGCGAGTCAGAATAGAAAACCACCTCTCAGAACCATTTGAAATCCGGGACGGACTAAAGCAGGGAGATGGTCTATCACCGTGTCTCTTTAACCTTGTGCTCGAGTATGTCATCAGAAAGGTACAAGACGACAACATGGCCGGATCATCCCTGAACGGAGTCACACAAGTGCTCGCATATGCGGATGACATCGCCGTTCTGGGCGATAATCTAGAGAATGTTAGTAAAAACTGTGAAATCATCATGCAAGCGGCAGAAGAGGTGGGCCTAGAAATAAATGAAGACAAAACAAAATACATGATTACGGCGAGAGCAGGTGGATCTCAGATAACACATATAAACGTCAGAGATAAGATATTTGAAAAAGTTAAAGAATTTAAATATCTGGGAACGATATTGACGGCCAGTAACGAAATGTCGAAGGAAATTAACAGGAGACTGCATTCCGGCAACCCGAGTTGGCACGCAGTAAGTAAACTGCTCAAATCCAGACAGTCTATAGAACCATAATCATGCCGATTGTTCTATATGGATGCGAAACATGGGCTCTCACAAAACGGGAAGAAAACAAATTCCGTGTATTCGAGAATAAAGTTTTGAGGGGCATCTTTGGAGGTAAATATGATGAGGAGGCAGGACAATGGAGGAGACTCCATAACCAAGAATTGGAAGAGCTATATCGTAAACCTACAATAGTGAGAGTAATCAAGTCGCGAAGATTAAGATGGGCCGGACACGTGGCGCGAATGGGGAACGATAGGACCGTGCATAGAATTCTTGACGGTAGACCAACGGGAAAGAGACCGGTAGGACGGCCGCGACGGAGATGGGAGGACAATGTTAGGTTTGACCTTGAGGCGATCGGATCGAATGGTCAAGCGTGGAAGGAGAGTGCCCAGGACAGGGAACGATGGCGAAGCCGAGTCGATGAGGTCATGAACTTCCGGGTTCCTACAGGCCAATAAATAATAATAATAATAATAGTAAATCAAGATATCAAGTGACAGGATGAAAACAAGGTACGATGTTCGAGCCAGCGTATCCGGATTTAATGCAGGCGATAACGTGTGGCTTTATAACCCTCGTCGGCAAAAAGGAAGGTCTCCGAAGTGGCAGCAACATTGGGAAGGACTGTATAAGATTCTCACAAGAATTAACGACGTTGTCTATAGGATTCAGCGAAGACCGAACGCCAAGATGAAAGTGGTACATCGTGACCGACTGGCGACTTTTTGTTAACCCAGAAGACCGGTGAACTTAGTTCGGGACGAACTGATCTAGCCGGAGGATAGTGTGATGCATATGACAATCAGTACTAGAATATTCTAGAAAGTCCGCAACAAAGTACTAGAATATTCTAGAAAATACTGGAAAACTGGAGAGTATAAGCAGTAGAAAACTCGAGGCTATGGAACAGACGAAAACGAAACGCCGAATCAGAATGAGGAAACGGTATAAATACGTCGCACACAGGTCAGGAAGATAAGTAAGACGTAAGAAGTAAGCAGTCAAAGACGCGATAAGTAAGGAAGCGATAAGTCAAGATACCGTTAAGTGTACCGTAAAAGTAACGGTTGTTATTAACAGTCTAATAAAGTGTTACATTAATTCAAAATCGATTTAATGGCTCTTATTTATTAAAAGTAATTAATCCAGCGAACTCTAAGTTCGCAACAATATTTAAGAAATTTGGTGTACTTGCTTTCCATAAGACAATCCGGCAGAGCCCATCAATTCGCAATTCACCACTTAATGGGGTGTTTGTCTCTATTCCAAAATTTGTTTTGTTCCGGAACGGAAAAACTATCGAACAACTTCCTACAAAAGTTCTTTCGGAACTCTATAATTTGTAACTGTTCAAAAACAATACCAATAATTATCTAATAGCGCCTGTTGCGGATTGGTGGTTGAATGGTGCTGGGATGTACTGGAGAAATCTAGTACATTCGCAGTGTATACCAGTTGCGCGGCAGCTGTCGCGGATCAGCTGGCCGATTGTCACCAACAATGAGGTCAGCAGCGTCCCTTTTTGAATTGGCGGTTATTCGGCGTCATTTACCTAACCTCAGTCTGCAACCAACCTTCAACGGGCTCGTTACATCGGAGCAAGCATCGGCATCGCGAGTAAAACGGAACAAGAAATTATTGATTGTCGTTGTTGTTAACATATTTATTGAATGTTCAATAAACTAACTCAATCTCTTTAAAAGGTAAATTCCTCGAGTCGTTTTCTTCTTCCATCTGCTTTGTTCGTGCAAAGACCAATCGATTTGAAATATGCAATCACTGGCGTAATTGAATTGCATCACACTCAGGACAGCGGTTCGCGAAAATCACCATTATCACCCATCGGTGGACGCAGCCTTCATCCACACCGGTTGTATCCCCCACAGCGCCTATTCATCTTTCTTGAGAGAACTACATTAAAAAATATCTCTTTTCTCATTGTGTTGTTTAATTAATAAGATACGTTTCCCTACAGTTAATTTCGCGAAAGTGGTTTCGTATGATTTATTTGTAAAATTACACATATAATTGCAGTAAATCGTTTAAAATCCATCAACCCCACCAAACAACTGTATTATAATAACCTTTTTTTCTTTTTGCTGCTTGGTATATTTCCGCATCACCCTATGTCAAATGTTTCCAGGAATGGCGCGCAATGTAATGTCACCCTTAAACCAGCATCCATACAAACAATCGCTGACGGCGGTGACAGCTCAAACTTCACACTGCCTTACTTCATTAATTAGTATCAATATCCGATGGGAACTCCATACGTGGAGAGTGTTGTTTGTTTTCCAAATTCCACCCACACACTGTAACAAGTCTATTGATATCAGAAAACAATAGCCGAATGAGTATTAAATAAATAAGCCGCTTCCACGTCGTGCTATCAAATAATGGCTCACTTCCAACGTCACCGATCACTCGACCTGCATCGCAACGTCTAGATCCACTCTGCCCCTCCATCTAGTATTCCTTTTAATCCGATTGCTTTGTTCTACTCCTTTTTTTCAATATTATTATTATGGAATCACACATTAGGCGGTAGCTAATCAGCAAATATACACCCCCAATTTTTGTAGTTAGCAAGCACTTGATGTAATCGTGTTGCACCAACATGCGAGCTCGTAAGGTTCTCATAATAGCTGGTTTCCTGACAACATGGACCTTCATTATCATATACTTTTTGTTGGGCAAGAATGCCGGCCTGACCGTGGGACCCATGAGTTTACAGCAAAAGCTCGAACTCCTCGAAAACGGCGCCAAAGCAGATTTGGACGACAGCGAGAAACTATTCAAGGAGCTGGCGGATATTTTCAGACACAAAATAAATCTAGACAATCAACTGGGACAACAAAACATTCCACTGGCAGCGCCGCTGATGGAGGTAACATCCACTGATAAGCCCGTTGAAATGGGTTCTGTGAAGGAGATTCCACTGGAGGCTCAAGTGGAGAGGGCGACAGCGCCTGTCCGCAGTGCGGACGGTAAACCGATTATTCCTGTTTTGGTTCTCGCTTGCAACCGAGTGTCGATTACTAAGTGTCTGGATAAGTTAGTGCAATACCGCCCAAACGTCGAACAGTTCCCGATCATAGTTTCTCAGGTGAGTTGGCAAGTGTTTGTTGGCTTTATGCTTGAATGACTATTTGGTTCCGTCTAGGACTGTGGCGACGAACTGACCAAGAAAGCAGTGTTAAGTTATAAGGAACAAGTGACTTTAATTGAGCAACCTGACCAGAGTGATATTTACGTCCCACCTAAAGAGAAGAAATTTAAAGGATATTACAAGATAGCCCGCCATTATGGTTGGGCGCTGAATACGACCTTCCAAAAGGGATATGAGTTCGTGATAATCGTGGAGGATGACTTAAACGTGGCGCCTGATTTCTATGAATATTTCTTCGCCACGTATCCATTACTCGAACGGGATTCGAGTTTATGGTAAGTCCTTTTGGAAGAAGGCAATTTGATCATGGTTTTAATTTCGTGTCTCTGTAAAGGTGCATTTCGGCGTGGAATGACAACGGTAAAAAAGAATTCATTGATTTGAGTAAACCTGAGTTGCTGTACAGGTCGGATTTCTTTCCGGGACTCGGGTGGATGCTGAGTAAAGGACTGTGGAGCGAACTTTCGCCAAAGTGGCCCAAATCGTGAGTATTCACTTTACGCTTCCTTACAAGCAGAGGAATTAGGTAGATCTGTCGTCCAATGTATACAAATGGTTAAATAGGGTGAACTTTGAAAAGCTGTCGCAAAATTTGCGGGTATTGAAAGCGCAAATGGTGTTTTAGATTATTCAAAATCCATTTCGGGGTGATTCGGCGATTCACGCATTCGCACGTGGAATAATTTATCAATGTGGATTTTTCAAATGGAGAATTAGGGTTCCGGTTCCTTTCCAAGCATTCGCCCACATGGTTGTAATGATTTCATTTCACTTTATTTCTGAGTTTTGAAAAACAAAAATTCTCGAGAGAAATTAAATTGAGTGAAAAAGGGGCAAATGTCATGGTTTTCATTTCTTTTCCGTCTAAAGATTGGTTCAACATTGGAAACGTGGCGCATTGTGTAGTAGCGCAAAGTTGTTCGCTGTTCACGTAACAACATAATGACCGCAACCATTCTACTCACCGTTTCAGTTGTTTCTACCCCCTTGTTGGTGCTTGACGTGTGGAATAAATGTTGTGTATTTTGCATACGTATGAAATAGTGAAACGTTCTAGAAACGTTTCTAGAATATAAAATTAAAACTGTTGCCGTACAGGACTTCAGGTTTAGCAGAACTCATGTATAGATTCTATGTTAAGGTGCTTACGGGATTGAACCATGCTGTCGGGCATAAAAAACTCATAGAATTAAAAATTTTTTTCGACGTAAATGTAATATATAGCTATTTTTATAAATTTAAAATAATTCGAGACGCAAACGGCTGTCTGGTCACAGAAACTAACAATATCGTGACAAGATGCAAGCAGTACTTTGAAAACCTGCTCAATGTGCGCACCCATCAACCACAAATTAACGCCCCAGACATACATACAGCCGAGCCTCAGATCCCAGAGCTCTCTTTCAACGAAGTTGTAGACGGAATAAATCGATTGAAAAACAACAAGGCTCCCGGAGTCGACTGCACACCGGCAAGCTTGTGAAGCATGGAGGAGAGGGAACCGCTCGAAATATCCACCAACTCATCAAAGCAATACGGGATAAGCAAGTCACTCCGTAAGAATGGAAAACCTCAATCATCATCATCATTATCATCATCGGCACTACAACCGGGATCCGGTCTTGGTCTTATTTAACAAATCTCTCCACCGGTCCCGATTTCGAGCCGATGTCATCCAGTTTGGTACTCCCATCTACGCCATCCCTCCATCGCAGACAAGGTCTGCTGCGGCGTCTCGTTCCATACATCCTACCACAAAGGACTTTCCGGGCGGGCTTATAGCGTTTGGGGTGATAGTGAAGAACGTGTGATCTGAACTGACGCTATGACAGTTAGAATCACCCAAAAATTGACCCAAAGCGCAACCCACCAGGCCACCGCCGTGTGTACGAATTCGATTTCTAAACTCAGGTACATTCGACTGATGCGGATTTGTTATGTTATCGCTATGGTATACGGCTCTGATTCATTTTCTTATTCGATTTTCGTTCGGTGTTCTTCACTATTTGCTTGTGTATTGTGTGTGTATCTGTTAAAAACGCCACGGGCTCCTCTTCGTTCATTCGAGCTAGGTGTCCCGCCCACCGGAGTCTACCGAGCTTGATTTTTCTTACAACATTTGCTTCAAGGTAGATTGCGTACAATTCATGGTTGTAGCGTCTCCGGAATCGTCCTCCCTCACATACGGGGCCAACAATTCTCCTTTCTTTCGAACGCGGCTAAGAGTTCAGAGTGCCTTTTATTGGGCTCCCAGGTCTCTGATCTATACATTAGTACTGGTAAGACCATGGTCTTGTATAGTAGTGGCTTGGATGTTCTGGATAAATTTCGGGATTTAAAGAGCCTAGATAGACCATAGTAGGCTTTGTTGGATTTGATCAACCGTTCGCGTATTTCTTCTTCCATATTGTTATCGGCTGATACTATTGACCCAAGGTAGGTAAAGGATTGCACTACTTCAAATTCGTGCTCCACTACCCTGATAGTTTGACCAACGTTAGGTCTTCTCTTCACAGAAGTTTTCCCCCATTAATGTGCAATCCCAGGTTTTGTGCCGCCTGCTCGAACTGGGTGAAGGAGTCCTGTACAGCCGATTCAGATCTACCGATGATGTCGATGTCATCTGCGTAGGCAAGTATCTGGCTGGCCTTGGTGACAATAGTCCCTCTAGTTGTGACGCCGGAGTCACGGATTGCTTTCTCCAACGCTATGTTGAAGAGGAGGGAGGCCAGACCGTCCCCTTTTCGGAGTCCATTAAAGATGTTTATTGGTTTGGACAGCAATCTCACTATTTTTACTTGACTAGTTACGTTGGTCATGGTCAACCTACAAAGTCATATCAATAGGTTTGGAATGCCGAACTCTCTCATGGCATTATATAGTTATACCCTGGCTATGCTATCGTAGGCGGCCTTAGTGTCTATAAATAGATGATATAATGGAGTTTTAAATTCCAGACATTTTTCCATCGCCTGCCTAAGGGTGAATATCTGATCAATCGCTGATTTGCCTGGAATGAAGCTACACTGATATTAACCAATGATGGCTTTAGCGTGTGGGGCTATCCGATCTTGTAAGATAGTGGAGAGTATCTTATAGGCGGTACTCAGGAATGTTATACTCCTATAGTTGCTGCACAGTGTGATATCTCCCTTATGTATGGGGCAAATTATACCGCGACGCCAATCTCCCGGCATCTCCTCTTGGTCCAATACGTGCACCACGATCTCATGAATTGCGTAATGTAACGCTGTCCCTCCTTGTTTGATCAGCTCAGCTGGTATGCCATCAGCTCCTGGGGCATTATTTGATTTGAGCTGTCTAATGGCTTTTAATGTTTCCTCAATGTTTGGTGGTGGCAGCATTTGGTCTTGATCTTGCATTGGTGGAGCCTCCAATTCTTCTGTGAGCTGACCATTTAGCAATTCATTGAAGTGCACTTCCCATCGCTCCAGAATGCCTTCAGGATCGGTAATCAGATTACCCTCTTTATCCTTGCAGTAAGTGCAGCGTGGTATGTACCGCGTCATACTGCGGCCTATTTGGTAGAACTTCCACGCTTGGTGCGGACCTCGCTCTCTACTTTTCTCTATTTCACAGACATGGTTTTTTCCTAGGCACTTTTCTTTTGTCTGTGGAGTCTTTTTTCAGATCTTCTGAGCTCTTTGTATTTCTCCTCGCGCACCCGCGTCCTATGAGACTGCTGCATTGCCCGGTATGCAGCATTCTTACGTTCAGTCGCTAGTTTGCACTCATCATCAAACCAGTCGTTCCGATCTCTACGACTACTGCCTAAGATGGAGTTGGCAGTACTAATGACAGTATTCTTAAGGCGTGACCATTTCTCTTCTACGCCCGGCATTCTGGCCCCAGGACTCACTCTCCCACCGTCGAGCTCTTCGAGGGCGAGTCTTAACGCATGATGCATTGCGTAAGGCAGCCGTGTTGATTCGAACCTGATCCGCGGATGCAATACGTCTCCGTACGGCAATCCGCGCTCGGAAAACTACCAACAAGATAGTGATCCGAGTCGACGTTGGCACCTCAGTACGTTCGTACCGTCATCAGGCTCGGGAAGTGGCGGCGATCTATCAACACGTGATCAATTTGGTTGCGAGTGGCTCCATCAGGTGATACCCAGGTGGCTCTGTGGATATCTTTACGCGGAAACCTGGTACTCGCAACGACCAAGTTTTTCGATGCTGCCAGTTCGATGACTCCTAGTCCATTGTCATTAGTGTTCTCATGCAAACTATGGGAACCTGTGTAGTGCCTGAAAACCGGCTCTCGACCTATTTTTGCATTCAAATCACCAAGAACGATTTTCACATCGTATCTTGGGCAGACATTGAGGGCCCGTTCGACGTTCTCGTTGTATTCTTCTTTTTCGTCGTCAGGGGACTCCTCTGTAGGTCCGTGAACGTTTATGAGGCTTATGTTCTTAAACTTGCCTCGCACGCGACGAGTGCATAGCATTTCATTTATTGCATTAAAGCCGATGATGGCAGGCTTCAGTTTTTGGCTGACTAGAAAGCCTACCCCGAGCACATGGTGTTTTGCGTGACAGCTGTAATAATGTCATACTCTTTTCTTTGAATAACACCCGTCCATCTTATTTCTTGTAATGCTGTTATGTCAGCCTTATATTCGGACAGGGCATCGGCTAGCTGCTGTGCAGCTCGAGCTCTGTATAGTGAGCGGACGTTCCATGTAAAACTTCTTAAATCATTTAGCCATTTTCGTTTCCGTGGTCGTCGTCGTGTATCCTGTCCATATCCGAGGCTTGTTAAATTTGCCATAATAATTCATTTTTACGAGCCTGGTTATTAGCCTTGCGCCAACCTTTCTCAGGATGTCGCTGTGTGCATTTGTTCACTACTTGGTGGGTGCCAAAGTAGCTATCCAGGGGTGTCACGTGGAGACTGCATGTCAACTTGGATTGAACAGGCACAAGGATCGTCCTGGCCTTCGCCGGGTTGAAAGCAATCAGAGACTTTCCCTGTATGTTCGCACCCATCGCCCCGCCTTTTGGCCTCAGGTGTATTGTAATGGACCCACGCTTAGTTCATCGCCATAAAATGTCGAAAAAAGCCCACTCAGATTACGTTGCGACAACGCCAAAACTGCCGTTGAATCATCAACTCGCTGCTGTTTTTGGTCGACGGTCAGCAAACGCAGCACAAGTCGCGCCGTTAGCGTTTTCATCTCCAAAAGATCGTGTAAAATGTATTCCGCCCGTTCTTTTGAGATGCCCAGGGCCTCAGTAAACTCGTCCAACTTTACTTTACGATCACTCAAAACTATTCGATATATTTGCTTTAGATTTCCGCGTTCGTAGCCTGTTTTGGCCTTCCAGAGCGAGGTACGCCTTCGGTGCTTGTACGACCCATTTTAAATTCATTAAAGCACCGATAAACTATTGTTCTCGAAGGACCAGATATGGGATAATATGTCTGCAACCATAGGAATGACTGTTCACAAACTTTTTCCTTCAAAAAACAATGTTTGATCAGGATGCCATATTCCTGTTTTTCCATGTTTTTACAAAGGCGAAAGTAGCGTCATTCAAACGACTGTAGCGTTTAAACGAATAGACGAAATGTCATGAAACTTCATACATAAACTAGTGACAGATGAGCCTTTCGAAAACAATCATATTCATTTTCTAGTGGCGCCACGTATTGAAATATCTCGGGACTGTTCACCCCATATAGTACTCATATCCACAAAGCCTTCTGCGATCGATTTAGCAAGTGCTAATATGTCACCAATTTCAATTCAATCGCGCTTTCTATTTGAACTGAGGATGACCATAAATTCTTCCAATATGTATTTAACGTTCATGTTTTTAGTTCCTTTAGGGATAACGATATGATGTCGAAGCAGTGCATACATTCTATCTATCGAGATTACCAAAAAACGACACTTTTTTAAGAATTACTTTCTCCGTTATTTATTAAGCAATTAGAAAATCATTCTACACATAATTAGGTCTAAAAAATAGTTTTTATTTTAATTTTAGGTATAAAATGGCGGCTTGTCCGCTAGTCAAGTGCAGACATTTTTTTGACAGGTCAAACGGCGTGCAACATAACGACCTTCCAACAGCACCTAGAATTAAAAAATAAATTTTCGTCGTCTTTATGAATCTTTTTAAGACATGATTATTACAAAATATTCGTTCTTCGTAGAATTCCACTAGTTAAACAAAGAAATTGAATTTCCGATAAAAAAACGATCTTAATTGTTTGTAAAAAATTTAATTGTTAATTAATCATTTAATTCGGGTGTACCGCCCTAGATAGTTTATCTAAGAAGCTACAGTTAAAATTTCAAGGTCGATGGAATAAAAATTGCCTGAGTTATGTTGCACACCAACTTGAAAAACATGGTTTTGAGAAAAAGGCGTTTAACCCTTATGTCAATGACCGAGTACCCGGATACCCATTTCGATTTTTTAAAATGTCAATTTGAAAGTAAAAAAAAAATTTTTTTTCATGGAAATTTCGTAATTATCATTCAGAAACGTTTGAATGGAGATGATCTAAGACATGGGACCGAAATTCGTCTACTAGGCCGAGCAATCGTGAAATTGCGACGAAATGATTACTGTCGGTAAAGTTGGTCATTGACATAAGGGTTAAAGTTGTTGCGGAAATCAGCTTTAAAAATAAAAAAAAAAAATTTCCCACATTAAATTCCTTTCGGATTTCATTTTGAGGATGTTTATACGTAATTTAAACTAAAAAAAAAATGGACATTTTTTTTTTGATATATATAACCCTTTAATTGAGAATTGCTTTCAAGCTTCCATTACATTAATGCAATGCAATGCTTTTCTTATATACTAAATATTAAAGGTATAAATAATACCTTGATCCAATAGTTGGAGCAACGAAGCGGTGTTAGGTGGTTGAAACGTTATTTTGACGTTAGGATATTTCAAAGCTTGTGGCTAACATGGAGGATTATAGTAATAGCGCCTTGAAGTTCAAGTTTTTCAATATTGTTCAATAATTTTCAACGTCTGGTACAAAACAATTTAAAAACCAGTCTTTAAAACAAATACCAAATACTATACTAATGAGGGATTTGTCATAAGGTCCCCTGACTCATTACTCAAGAAAAGTAGCGTTACACGATCTTTAGACATCTTAAATCCGGTTCAGTTTTTTTCTTTTTCGATATAGAGGTGTGGAGGTAAGAAGTATTATGCAGAACATGGGCACGGATTCAGTTTACCCGCCAGCACAGACGTAGTCAAATTGATTGCAGACAGAAAAGATGAAATGATTAACACAGTTTGAATGTTGTTTTGAGGTTAATCCGTTTTTTTATTTCACTATTAATATAATCCTATTAAATAGTTTTTATATATATAATCCAAGTTGAAACACTTCTTTCTGGACACTGCGACCGCGGTAATTAACAACTGGTGTTGAGTTGTGATTCGCGCAACGACAATATTCAACTCCATTAAAAAGCCACGAAATTAAATTTATTATTTGGTAGATAATTACATTTATGGTATATTTTACAACTAGTACTTAAGAGATTTAGGATAGCAATTCCTTTACAACTATAATCTTAAATCTATATAATGACAATAGCACAATTTTAATGAATAACAAATAATAAATTATGGGAAAACTACAATAAAAACCCTTATTTGAATCTTAAGACTAATATTGCACGGGATTTCGGTTATTTTATATAGTAATGACCTCGAAATAATTTTCATAGACAGAGTACATATGTAATAATTTAGGATAACACAAGACGGGAAACGAGAACATTGTCAGAAAAAGAACAATTGACGAAGAAGTTTCGATTGATTTTGTCAATAAGGAACTGTGGCGGTTCCTTAATGCATTCCGAAAGAACCGCCCATCCTCTTAAATTAACCACCTTCCAAACCCATAATACTTACCTGCATTCGAGCAGCTTAAGCTGTCTTTCAAATACCTTTCACCTGAAAGTTAAACCTCATTAAGGCACGCATCACATTGAATTTTTCCGTTTATGATCCGTACCATATCTCCATCGGCTCGGCTTGTCAGCAATTATAATAGATAAATACTAGTTGGCCAGCGTAATTGTTGACATAGCTGTAGCCGATGGTTTCTTGCTACGGTTCATATCCATTTATTGCCCCAGTCCCAAGGTTCGCAACACTTGCGACCAATTTCCTTTGTCGGTTATCTACCGATCATGGGATTTGGGCACTAATATGATTGACGTTAGACAATCATAACCCAAATCATGCTAATGATGCTCCGCCCTGTAAAACAAACAAAAGCTACCATAGCCTAGGTCATAGGCGAGCAAACCATCGGTTTGCTTATCGCCACGAAAACTCTATAGCCTACAATGGCATTAGCATGAACGCCTAAGTAAACACGATGTGCATATCATCGTGACCCTTGAAATAGCGTTTTTGTGTATCTTGAAGCAAAAACCTATTTCGTTCTCAGGCGCAGGTCATCAAAGATTTATGGCCCTCGAAATAGCGTTTCTGTTTATTTAAGACACAGAAACCTATTTCTCCATTCGGCGATGTTTCGCGATTGCATATCTCTATAATACCAATTCATTACACCAGCCCATGTTTATTTAGGTGCACCTTCGTCGTCGCCGATATCCAGGCTGAAGGGCAACGTACTTGTGCTATACGCACACATACACAATCCTCCCCTATCGATGAAATTCGCGGGAATCGAACTGATAAATGTAAATTACATTGGAGTCAGATTTGAGTCGCCCAACAAGTCACACGTGGAGGTCGCGGCGCAGTAATAGTTGTGAAAGTTACGCGAGCAGCTTAAGCTGTCTTTCAAATACCTTTCACCTGAAAGTTAAACCTCATTAAGGCACGCATCACATTGAATTTTTCCGTTTATGATCCGTACCATATCTCCATCAGAGTCAGATTTGAGTCGCCCAACAAGTCACACGTGGAGGTCGCGGCGCAGTAATAGTTGTGAAAGTTACGCGCTAAATTTAAATTCAATTATTCGTAAAATCGTGTCTTCCCGCTCGTTATTATTCGTCAAGTAAATTTCGCACCGAACCCTAGTAGGTGATCAAATCGCAGATCGGTCGTGCCTTGAAAAGAAAATGTGTATATTGCAACCAGATTCATCCGAAAAACAATTATTGTCCTTTTTGTACTTGTGTAGTGTTTGTACATTTTTGCGCTTGTGAAGTGTTACGATTGTACAGAGGTTTCCCTCTTGGAGTATTAATGTCAGTTTAAATAAATAAGTTAACAATATTCGTACCAATGTCTAAAGGAACCCTAACGTTATTTTCCTCCCGTTAAATAAAGAGACGTTTAAAATAACTCAAATCCGGAACAGGTCTAGTGTTTTAATTTTAATTGTTTTACTGGCGCATGGTGCATGGCGGATCTTCAACTTCTGCGAACATTTTCCTGAGTGCTTAGCTTTTACTCTTCCTCGTGTGAACATTACTGGTGGACAATTTTCGGCGGCACGTAGTGGTTGTCAGCTGAATCCGCACCCGTGCTCGGTGCATAGTGTAACGCTTCCCACAGAACTCTACCGGTTTAATCTTAGCGTTTTCATGTAGTTCATGTGTCGAATAATCCCATGGCAAATTCAGCAAAATTTTTAATATTTTATTTTGACACCTTTGCAATTTTATTTTGTGTGTGCGAGCACAATTACACCATACAGGGGCCCCGTACAGGAGTATAGCTTGAAAAATGGTTTTAAATATTATAATTTTATTTTCGATGCTAAGCTTTGACTTTCTACACACTAATGGATACATAACTCTTACGACTTTGTTTATTTTGTCAATTGTGGTAGTGACGTGTTTTTGAAAGATAGGTTTTTTATCTAGAATAATACCTAGATATCTACAGTCTTCGGACCAATCAATATCAACTGCACACATACTGAGTTTAGTGCCATTTGGTAGGTAGCAGTGTTTCCTACACCTCGAAAACCAGACAGCTTGTGTTTTATTACCATTTATTTTTATTTTCCATTTCCTGTAATATACTGCTGGTTTGTCAAGAGCTGCTTGCAAAGAGTTGTAGACATTAGTGAATAAGGCACCCGAAGAGAAAATGGCCGTATCATCGGCAAACATAGCTACTTGAATGTTTTCACCTAGACATGGTAAATCTGCGACAAACAATGTAAATAATATGGGACCAAGGACCGAGCCCTGGGGTACACCATAGTGGATTTGGTGAGTAGAGGATATGTCGGTTCCTATACTCACAACATATTTTCTCGAACGAAGAAAGCTCTGGATAATTTTCATAAGCGGCATTGGCAGCTTAAGCTTCAGTAGCTTATAAATCAAGGCATCGTGCCATACAGTATCGAAGGCTTTTTCGATGTCTAGAAGAACCAGTCCCGTTGACTCCTTGTCGATGAATTTACCAGCTATGTGGTTTTTAATGCGCAAGACTTGGTGGATTGTGCTATGACCACTACGGAAACCGAACTGAAAGTTTGGTAAGATGTTATTGTCTTCCACAAAACGGCCAATCCTTTCCTTAATGATTTTTTCTAAGAGCTTACTTAGACAGCTAAGTAGACTAATAGGTCTGTAGCTTTCGGGATAGGTATTACTTTTGCTGTTTATTCTTAAGACAAGCGTTGAAAATGAACGTTAAATAGCTACTTGCAGCAGGTGGAAGTGCTTTGATTAATTTGTTGTTAATATTATCGAGACCCGCAGCCTTTTTTGATTTCGATTTTTTTATCAATTCTTTAACTTTGCTGATATTAGTTGCGTAAGTACTTTCAGCTGGTGTTTGAGAAAGTACATGGATAGTGTTAGCAACTTCAGCTTCATAATACGCGTCGCTTAGATGCATAGATATGGAGTGGTTCTTACTAAACGTGTTAGCAAGTAGCTTCGATTTCTCCACTGAAGAAATAAACAACTTGTCGTGAACTTTAAACGGAGGAATACTTGACCCTCTCTTTTTAATAATTTTTGATATTTTCCAGAACGATTTGCTTGCTTTGTCAAGAGAGGAAAGGTGTTTATTCCAACACTTGTTCCTATATGTTGAGATTTCGTTTTTAATGATATTATTTAAGACTTTAACATTAACTATAAAACAATCGATTCTATAACGCAGCCATTTTCTTCTTTCAGAGTTTCGTAGCCTAATCAGATGTAAGATATTTTCAGGAAGCGGTGCCTTATCAACTGGAGCAGTGGAACATTTAGGTATCGCAAGATCGGCCGCTCTATTGATAACAGAAACAAAATTGTTACATAGGATATCAATGTGCTCGCTGCAGGTTATAGAATTTAGGCTGGTATCACCTAGAACCAAGTTCGTGTTTGTATATGATTTATAACAATTCCAGTTGGCGGCGGAATAGTTGTGGTATAAACTGGTACGATTTACAGCTACTGTATGATTTACTGTGAGGCTGATCGGAAGGTGGTCTGAACTTAACGCATTTAGAGTTAATGGTTCTGTGCAGTAATTTGGAATATTAGAGATATATATATCAAGAGTTGAGGGGTTCTTGTTAGCACTCGCTGGGATATAGTAAAATGTTACCCCAGCAGTTTGCCCTAAGACAATTCCACGACTGATGTCTGCAGTTTAGATCACCACCAATAATTACCTTGTTTCGAGTGTTGACTACACAATTTTTGCAGATCCCGCTTAAAGTAAGTAGATTTCTCAATGTTTCTATTTCCACCAGGGAAATAGACCAAAAAAATACTCACCTTGGAGTTATCACTTAATGTTACATCTATACTAATTTCCTCAATTAACTTAAGGTGCAATGAAGGACGCAAGGAATGTTCTATATATTTTTTCACAAGAATGGCGACACCTCCACCACTAGCATGTACCCTGTCTAGGCGATAACATATGAAATATTGATGTGAGAAAGAAATGTCTTGTTTGAGCCACGTTTCTGAAACAAGTGCAATGTCAATATTAAAATTTATCAAGAAACTAAAAAATGCATGCTTTTTGTTTTTGATGCTTCTCGCATTCCAAGATATGATGTTAAGAGAGTTTCTTAACATGTTTTTTCCGAGTATATGTACTTAATAGCTAATGAAGTAATGACGTTAAATTGGTCAGCTTTAGTTTGACAAGCACTAGGCTTAGTTACAACTTCAGTAAGAAGAGAGTTTATCTCGCTAAATGGGAACAAGTTAACATTAGTTATAGTTTCAGACGGATTTTTCTTCGTGTGTGTCGTATCACTGTTCGAAGGTTGCTGGGTTTGATGGAGGCCAGAAGCCCAGGTGGATGAAGGAGGTGAAGGTTGACGCACAGATCGGGGTAGTGGAGGAAAATTATCAATGGATAATCGGTCGGGCAGTGGCTGCTGTTTGTGACTCGGAGGCTGTATGGACGTTGTATTTCCTGTACCACGTCCACGTGGGGATAATTTGCGGCGAATGTCTATGTACTGCTTTCGGCTTATGCATTCTGGATCGGTGGATTTATGTGGCCTACTACAATTTGCACACTTGATGACCTCATTCGTTTTGCAGTCGGATGTTTTATGGTTTCCCGAACAGATTGCACAGAAGCTATTTATGTGACAATGCATCGAGCCGTGGCCGTAAAGCTGGCAATTGTGACATTGTGTGACCTTACCTGGATGATGTTTTTTAAAGTCTCAGCGAACGATGTTTTTGAACAAGGTAGATTAGTTCCGTTTTAGTTCGTTTAATTTAACAGTACCGCGTTGAATGTAGACGATGTACAAGTAGTGTTTGTACGGGGCTTTTGTTGACGAGTTTAATGTGATGGTTTTAACATCTAGGCACTTTATCCCGAGTGCAATTAGTTTATTTTTCACAATATCGTTGCTAATCAAGTCTAATCCTGATAACACTACCTTTAATGGACGATTTTCCTTACGCGAGTGGGTAAAAAACTCACATTTTAACCGTAAGAGTTCGGTTCTGATTTTGTTATATATGTTTTGTTGGAGCACATATTTTTTGTCCAAGCGATATGCTTTTAATGAGGTATTTGTCTATCTTAATGTTACTCAAAATATCACGCACTTTAGCACTAGTTGTTTTTAACACCACAATTGGCGGAACGGTTTCTTTAGGAAGTTCTGCGCACTGTTCGTCATTGGTCGGATCCATTTCAGGAGAGTCTTCCATCAGACTTTGAAGTTGTTGAAAAAAGTTAGTATTTAAACACATTTTAGATTTTTCTAGCACTTTATTGTTCACTTTTGAAAGTTTATCGGGAGGATTTTCGCCTCCAATAACGGGGTCGTAACGCAACCGTTTGCGCTTAATTTTGTTTAACACACGTGGCCCAGGGCCATAACTTAACGGTTTTAACACTTGTTCAAATTTTTGTATGCGGAAGACGAGGCAAAGAAAACAAGATAATGGTAATTAAATTGTGATAATTATTGTGAAAATAACGGTTGATTAAGATAAATAGCACCAGCAAAACTGTGAGACAAGTTGTCTGTTTGAAAGTCAGCCTGGTACCGACACGAAAGTAAATTGTTTCCCCGAGCGGCGACGTAACCAGACCGCGGTGATAAACGACAAGCGGCTGACCCGAATTAGGGATGGAAGTTTAGATTTCTGCTTTTGCACAACGATCAGCCAATGGCAATCGTGCTCTGTTGTGCATCCTTCAAGTCCCCATGTTCATCGAGGTGGATAAGTACTCGCGTACTCGTTCGACGTCGATGGGCGCAGAAAGGATGAAGATATCAAAGACAGCACAATAACCCAGGGTTGATCTGGCTTAGTGTGTGTGTATTAATGCAGCGTCTGAGAATGATCCACTGACCTAGTGCGGTGATTGTGGTGATCTCAGAGTGCATTGCACTATGGAAAGACAGAATTGTGAAGGAGAGGAAAATGTAGTTTGCGCTATTCACCTGTAAGAAGAGATCATTGATCCCCAGCGGATAGAGTGTCTGGGGAAAGTCGATAGAACGCTGCTGATGCTTGGGAAATAATCAGCGTGAGAACCAGACTCTAAGGCGCTGAAATAACCCCAGCGGTTTTTCTATGATGCAACAGCGTTGTCTGATTCGACATGTTGTTGCTAACCGACATGATGTGATTTCCGGTGGAAATCTCATGGGCTAGCAAAATGGAGTTGCCGTATGGCAAAAAGGAGCTGAATTCAATTCTGCATTATCTGCATAGAATAACGAATTCAGCTATGCTTTCTTTTACAGGTAAAATAGCTGAACGGTGGGATATGGGATGATGTGACCAGCTGTTAGCGGTTGAAATTAGGTTGGGATTGCGGCCTGGTTCTCCATGTGATATAGAGAACTCCCACAGAGGTTCTACTAGGCATTGTTTTTCACCAAAGTCTAGCTTCATCGGCACTGAAAACTTGATGTGTTGTGTATCCTTGCTCTTGTATAACAGTTTCTCCTTGAACATTTATGCTATGAATTGCAAAACGCTTTTTGAATTTTTCAAATCATCCTTAGGCTGATAACACGCTGGACCAGTGAAAACGCTTTATTGTGTTCGACGAAACATCGCTACATTACAAACACACCAAAGCAAATGAAACAAAGCACATGTTTTTGCCTTAAATCCTTTGCGAGTGGTTTTCGAAAATACATGCCATTGCTTGCGGGCAATACATGCCGAATAAAACAAAACGTTTTCAAACCGGCGTCGTTACTCATAATTGCGTTATCTCTTATGGCACAACACACACCACATGCGTTGAAACAAACATGACTCGATATCGATAGCTATCAGTTGCTTTTCGCACGCAATTCAGATATTTGAGGGATGAAAATAACAAACCACCAGGATCCAGTGGCTAGTTATCCTTATCTTAACGCACACCAAATGAAGCAAGAAAACGAAAGACAATTTCTTGGTTTCACTCTGCTTTGCTTAGTGTGCGTTGGAATAAAAACGTTCTCTTGCCTTATGAAACAAAAACGTTTTGACTAGTCCGGTGTGTTTTCAGCTTTATTCACAACAAAATCTATGTTGACAGAACACTTTTCCTGTTTTTTAAGAGGTTTATAAATTTTAGCGCTTTTTGCTTGATTATGTTACCATCCAATGGAACGACAATTGTTGGAAATGAGACTTTATTTGTAAAAATGATATTTGTAAAACAGAAGTTAACATTTAGTCTTAATTTAAATCTTAAATTAAATTGTGTTGACGACAGGTCCAGCGGCGAAAGGAGAGAGAGAGAAAGTCATCGGTGCCACTGTTTATATATGCCCTGCTTGTTGGCCTAAGCGCCACCTATCCGGCGTTAGAACTACTAAGGTTGTTACCAGAACACTCTGTAAGCGTTCCCTTTCAACAACAATCATCAATTCAAACGCTGACTCCTTTTTCCACTTTCTCAATCGTTGGCATCTGGCGACGAGCTGCATATTTTGCCCATATCGAAGATCCTGCAACTATTGCACTTCTTACTTTTTTTTAATTTTTCCCAATATCTAGACTGTCGCTTCATTTGAAAATGGGTTTTCCAATGTGGTTTTTCTCCTTTTAAAAAACGATCCAAGATTTGTCTCTTTACTCCTAAAGAAATAAATTTTCTCTTAAACGTTGCTTTTTTATGTTTATCAGATGTGACTTAAGACTGAAATTTGATGTTTCAAAAATAATTCGGAATTTAAAGACGTAAGTCACTCCTTAACGTGACGTGTTTGATGCAGACTGGTGACTAGTCGCTTAACCGCTTAATCTCCAGATCATAGACTTAAAACAGTGCTTGCCGTTCGTGGGCTCTCGGTTACGATTGGGGTTCACGACAGATCGGTACAATACGAACATGTCGCACTGCATTTGTTCCCTTTATAACCTGCGGACTTTCCGCAACACACTGTATCTCTGACACAACAAATCTTGCTGCGGAGCTGTGTATGACGGTTTTCTCTATATCATCGGAATAGATTTATATACGGGTATTAATATATTTTCCTGGCGCAAGACTAATGACCTTGCCCGTAAAAAACAAATCATTATGGAAAATTTAACAAGCCTCAGGACTTGCTAAATAGGGCCAGGACCGGTTCCCGGTTGTGGTGCCGATGGTGATGATTAATATATATTCCTTATTTAGCAAGTCTCTCCACCGGTCCCGATTTCGAATCGATGTCATACAGTTGGCACTCCCTGGCTCAGGGCCTCTTGGTCTACGCCATCCCTCCATCGCAGAGAAGGTCTGCCGCGCTGTCTCCTTCCATACATCCCGCCACAAAGGACTTTCCGGCCAGTCTTGTGGCGGTCCTGCGAACCGCACAAACCACTGTGGGGTTAAATACCTTTCACCCAGCCAAAGCGGACATAGTTACCGTGTCCTCAACTCAGACGTGTGGGCCCAATTTACCTTTCCGCCCAGCTAAAGAAGTCATACATACTGGTGTCCGCAACCCCACGTATCCACAGACACGTGGCCCAATTCCTCTATCGACTCCTCATACCTGCTCGGTTATCGAAGGACACTACACCAGAAACGAAGTTGTTTGACGATCCATTAGCTGGGCAAACACAAGTGTCCAGACGCCGACAGGCATCAAAATCCCATGCGATAAAAGTATGGCCAAGGAATAAACAAATTTATGATCTTCTCTTGAGCCAACCGCAATTTGGCGGTTTTCCTTATCGAAAGGACTATTGTGGGAACAGGAGGTAAACAATAAACGGGCCGATACTGTTCCTATAAAGAGATAAAAACCTTGTAAAAATATCGCAGCCGAAGTTAATGACTTCGGCCGAGGAAATCAACAGTGCCATAAATCACATGCGGGTAAAGTACACACAGGGATACCGCAGATGTGTGAAAAGCCTGACGATCTTCGGCATATCTACGGCCACATTGGCAGCAACGTTCGCGTCTATGTGTCCACACAGTATCGCTACGAACAAAACGTAATCATAGGACAAGAGAGGGTGCGATAAGAAAGAACAACCGGGTGAGTTTCCTTTCCTTCGGACAAATTGTATAAGTCAGTCCGGTGATAACATTCGAAGGAGAACCTGCGCAAGCTCATGCGCAAGGTCAGGGCAACGCCGGTCGCCAGACACGGCTCCAAAAGGATATTCGTTCACCTAGAAATGGACAGTTGCACGCACGTCTTCATCAGGGTTGACAAAGTAAGGAAATCTTGACAGCCTCCAAATGAAGGACCGTATAAGGTGCTGGAGCGAATGAACGACCGGGTATTCTCTATCGACATCGACGGAAAACCGTACACCGTCAGTGTAGAAAGACTAAAGCCGTGCTACCTCGAACCAATACACAATGTAGTACCAAGAGCGGCACACCAACAACCAAGGACAACAGTCGAAAACTGACCGGTGTGTCATTTGTCACCTCCCACTTCAATGCAAGAAACGGCAAGCACCAAGCAATAACCGAACCACCGCATAAGGGTTTTGTGGGGCTTTTCAGGGCCCGAAGAGCCACGCATCGCTTGATCCCCACCATTACCAGCAATACAACTTACCTTAAAATTGAACTTTCGGCAAGATTGTACAATCTTGCCAGGGCATTAACCGCCACCCAATTAGCTGGAATCAATTCGGTTATCCCTACGGATAACCGACATAAATACATATTAGGCAGCTTACCTTTTTTGGGGGCTGTTCCAAGCCTCTTCTCCACGGTCATTCCTGAAAGCATTCATTCATTCATTCATCAATTCAGCATCAACCGAGCTTCCGCCACCGAACAATGGATGGCACATATCTACCAACACACGCTAATCTTTCCGTGTGCTATCTTTGTACCCATCCATTGTCCTAGCAGCCATTTCGGGTTGCTTGCACATCTGCAAGCCAGACTTTCAACGGCATGTTTTATGATCTATGTTTCCTAAAGTAGAGAAGATCAAATTAAACATTGGCCTTTCAGGCGCGCATATTTGCTTGGATATCAGCATGACCGATTCTATGATCCGTTGCCGTTTCTTGGAACGATCACCAGCATCGGTCATGGCCACCAATATTTACATAAGCAACGAGTAGCCACGATTCTCACGCTGGCTATCGAAGCTGTTTTAGTTTACACAAAGTAAACACCCAAGCGGATACTTTCGCCTGACAGTACCCACAACGGGATTAACATATCCCTAAAACAACATGCATCGAAACATACATGACCGAAATATCTTTATTTTAAACGATCTAGCAACGGCCATACCCAATGCTGGATTCATTATCCCAAAATAGATTCCTGCCTTCGGCAAGGGTTTTATTGACTCACGTCAATCAAAGAATCTATCCCTTGCGGATGGCGGCAGTTTATCTTGCCCGCACATGTCGCAGCAGATTTGACCTGCAACATGAGTTTTCCTTTTTCCTTGTTTTATGACTTTCACCATTGGCGGCGAATTCCTTAGGTTCGTTTTTGTTGGATGTCTGTAAAGAGACATCCAGGGGAGTCAGATGTCAGTCTTTATAGAGGACAGTCGCGCTCTTTTAACGTGAGTTTTTATCACTAGTCTGGTGCAATACCGTGTAGAGAGAAAGTCGTCGTGAGTTATCGTTAATTCAAAAATACCCATAATTTGTACGCGTGATTTTATTTACCTTTAAATACCAATTTCTCGTCCGCGTACTAATAACTGTTGAGCGATTGTATTCTGACCTAGCAGCTAAGTAAAGAAGTAGTGTAAAATCTACATCAAATAATTTAACTGACAGTGCAAATAATTTAACTGATACGTGCTAACTAATCGACCATCTGTGACTAGTGAACCAACCAACAATTTTATAAATGACCAATAAAGATTTAACGAAAAACAACCCAATCGTTTTATTTCACTGGCTTCTGGTGACCGTTCGTTATTAGTGAACAACAAGTTAGTTTCGGCAACAATTCCACTTTGTTTCCTTCGCGGAACAATTTTGTGCGCCCTTTAGTGTTGTGGGGAATTTGACTGGACCCGCGTTCGTGTTTACGCATAGCAAATACCACCTACAGTTTCACCTGGAGCCACAGAAATCCTCCACGCTAGAGAAGACGCCGCGAGGATTCTCAATGTGCGGGAACCGTCAATCCAACACCCAGAAACCGCAACTCACGCCACCCGCAAACAAAGAAACAGGATGATTTCCTTCGCTCCGTTACCACTCAAACATGGGTCAAGGTGGAGAGGACAACGCATACCAAACTACTAGCATTAAGTAACCCAAAAGATTTTCGTGACTGTGCGGGGGCTGTGGCGTTCCTCGAACCGCACACACTCACTTATCAATAACCAATTAGTTTAATTGAGTTTCTAGTTAAAACTTTCTTAAAACACATTTTATTAATCGTCCCTTCGTAAATAAATATTCTTATAACTTGCTCTATCTAAAGTAAAGTATCATCTTGGTATAAAAACCCCTAGAGCCTAAAAATTTAGGTCATGTAGATTGCGACCTGAACTCATATCATGTGTCGTGCTTGCTTTATATAGAAGCCCGGTAGTAATTAACCGGTAAAGAGATAATTCGCAATCATCGTTTCGTGCCTCAGTCTTTAAAGGGGATATTATTTGCAGATATGGCGATCTTAGTTTTGTCGGACTTGAATTACCTTCTCGGGGTTTAATGACGCCCTTGTAAAGTGATATTTATTTCTAATCGACTAATAAGCTTACTCGTTGCGCCGCATTTAAGCTCTAATTACACACCTGACGTTAAGAATTATCGAAGTGGAACACGATCGCTATAATTTGTGTTTAAGAAGACAGTTAGTTGTTCTGTATCACTGAACATGCGATACTAATAGTGCGTGATACTCGTACATGCACAGCGGCATTCATTAGAAACACAATAGGAGTTTCATAAACATTTAGAAAACGGTTGCTGTGAAGTTATGCAATTCTTTTACGAAAATACAATTCTTTTTGTTTACTTAGATGTTTCCAAACCATCGCTTGATCTATCGAATTCCTGAACCACCAATAGGATCAGGTCATAAATCTTATAAAGAATGATCGAATCCCTGTGCCAAGTGAGGAGAAGGTCTATGCATGTGTTATATCCTGGATTTGGTATGATCTTGTGTTGCGAGATCAATTTATTGCCAGCTTAATGGAGCATGTGAGAGTGTCCTTTCTTTCGAAGGAATACCTAGCGCAGCGGGTTGACAAGTAGGCTTTAATGGAAGGAAACATTGTTTGTAAGAACCTAATTATCGAAGGACCGACTTACCACCTGTTGCAGATTGAGTTCCAGGACGATACCAAGAATGCCAGTGAGAAAACCGAAGATCTTGCTGGTCATAGGGGGCCAAGCTCCGAAAGCAATGTGTTCAGTGGAGTGTTACGACTTACGTGAGGAGAAATGGTATCAAGCTGCAGAGATGCCCAACCAACTATGTCGCACCGGGCTATCAGTATTAGATGACAAAGTATACACAGTGGGAGTCTTTAAAGGGTCATTGCGGGTGCGCACAATATAAGTCTACGACCCGGGTACAGATACTTGAACTACATGCAATAGTATGGAAGCAAGACGATCAACACTGGGAGTAGGAGTCCTCAATGGTTGCTTTTCCGCAGTTGGAGGATTTGATGGAGTTACCGACCTTCCCACGGCCGAAGTGTATAACCCACAAACACAAGAAAGGCGTTTTATAGCCCTGATGTCAACACGACGCAGTTCGGTTGGAGTGGGTGTTGTTACTGGCTTGCTATACGCTGTGGGTGGTTGTGATGGGTTCTCCAGACAATGTTTGTCGGGAGTCGAGCGATATAATCCAGAAACGAATATATGCTCATATGTGACAGACATGAGTGCACGTCGCAGTGGTGCTGGTGTTGGTGTCCTGAACAACATCTTATATGCAGTCGGGGCCCATGATGGGCCGATGGTCAGAAACTCGGTGGAGGCGTATGATCTGAAACCAACCACTGGTATCCGGTTGCCGATATAGCGTTTTTTCGACGAAATGTCGGAGTAGTATCACATGATGGTCTATTGTATGTGGTTGGTGGAGATGATGGGGTATCAAATCTGGCTTCGGTCGAGGTTTATTGACCGTAGATCGACAGTTGGAGAGTGCTTCCATCCACAATGACCACTGGACTCAGTTACGCTGGCGTGTGTTTGATTGATAAGCCCATGTGAATGGAAGAACAGTTTCGTTTAGTATAGTGGGGCTACCATCCATTTATTGGCTTAATTCAAGCAACATTATTAGCTATATATAGGTTACAAACTAGAGAGATTAAGAACTATCTTAACTAAGCTTAACCCAAGGTAAGCCGGACAAATTAAGAAGGTCGGAGAGAGGACGAGAGGTGAGGGCAGTGTGAGTAAAGTGTAGAAGCGCCGCTTAAGATTGGTGTTGACAATGGCTTAGGAGGCGCTGCTTGAGAGTACGGGTAGACAGGTCGAAGTCGAACAAGGTGGAATTGAAGTTGACATTTCTCAGCATCCGCGAAAGGGGTTCGTTGAGACCATAAGAGGTCCGGTGAGGGGGAATGTAGAGAAGGCGTGGATTACGCATATTTCGAGGGTTTGTGTTCAGAGGAATTAAGCTAAGATCGTAGGCGCAATCGACCGAGCCGGAGAGGACCCGAAGAATGAATATTATGTCATCCATGACCCTACGCTCGTCAAGGGTTCTGAGGTTGATTAATTAGAGGCGGTTAATGTACGTATTGGTGAAACCGATGCCCCTAGTGCTACTGTTATAAAACCACATTTTTACCTAAGTGGAGTTCCTCGTGTAATTGTGTCAACCTTGGATCTTTTGGTAATTCCTCCTCTGAGAATAAATGTCGGATATACTGGAGGTTTTCTTCCTCCGAAGGTTTTTTATCCGCATTGTATTCCGTAGAACGGTTGTCCTCATTTTCCAGCGGAAAGGTGGAAAATTCCTTCATTGGATGTAACTCCACCATGATTCGGTCTATGGTTTGGAGGTAGTTTGCGATATTGAGTACCTCTACTTGGGTACTCTTCGCTTTCCCTACAATACAATTGGATATGAAAATCCCTGATTGCATTGGTTTAGGTACTAGCATTACCTCTTCCCGAATTTCTATGGGAAGTCTCAGCATTTTGCGTGAACGTGCCGGTATTATTGCCGGTTTGTTCAGAAAAATTTCTACTTCCGAAGCGTTTGGCAGTGAGTGTTCCACCACTGTTACTTCTTTGTTAGCTTTCTTTGGTTTGTCAGCTATTAAAGTGGGGTTCGGATGTTTGGAGCCTGACAAATTTTCGCCCCCTTTCCCCTGTTTGGGTAGGGTATCGGGTGTACTTCCGGCCGCGGTCTGGACCTCTATGGATCCCCTTGGCTCGGGTTCCCGACTGGTTGCCTTATGTCTTGGCGTCCGCTTCCTATCTTTTGTAAATTCAACGGAAAAACTTACCGGATTTACATTGGTTTGGGAGAATTCCAAACAATTCCCGGGTCCGTTGATTTTACAATTCCTAGCTAGGAAGTCGTTTCCTAACAACCCATCTTCTGACAATCCCGGTAGGGAGTCCATTACCTGAAAGTTATAGGAGACTGGCTGGGGCAGTTTGAATATTCCCTTACAAAAACCCCTAATTTATATTTTTTTTTGAATATATAGTTTAATATGTTTAATTTAATGTACGTTAATGTAAGAAGGGGACTTACTGTGATTAAGATTGTGCGGCCGTTAAGCGGTCGCTGTGCTGTTGTTGTTGTTGTGATCCGCTGGCTCGTTGCAGGGGGCGTTGAGATGTTGCTCCCTTGTTTGGTCTCTCGTTTAATTGATCTGTAAGCTTAAATTGATCTCAATTCGTTGCTGTAGTTTTCTTCGTGTATTTAATTTCGTCCGTGCTGGTTCGGAGATTTACGTCGAATGGCTTTATGATTTTTTTTCGCCGTTGACGTTTTATTTTATTATTCGACGCCAACGCCGGTTTTTATTATTTTCTCTGCCAAATAGAATTTGCATAAAGTAGTTAATGCAAATTAACTACTTGCCGAGTTGTTCTTCTTTTATAGGTAAAGAGGGGAAACTAACGAAGGGGGATTAGTGGATTTTGGGGGGACCTGGACTCAAGGTCGGTTCGTAACACTACAAAATTCCATTATCAGTCGAACGTCGACAGAGTTTCGAAAACGAACCCGCTTACGCGATGACGAATTTCTTAAATTTCGGTTATTTATCAGAATATTTACATGTTGTTCCCTCTGTTCTGGTAAATCGCTGAAAAAACTATTATCCGGAATCTCGAGATTTGTTAATGAAATCATTTTAAGACTGGAAATATACATTTAATCTAAATTACTTTAGTTTAAAACGGAGGAAGTTAGAGTCGCCAATACAGACTAATTTTGTTTTTATTTTTGTTTAATTTTCTCACATTACACTAAAAAACGACGTTTCGATCATTGTATTTGATCGTCATCAGGTCAACAAAATGGAAACAGGGAAATTATAATATAAATTAGTTTCACAACAATTTGAAAATAAATTGAACTAAATAAATTAAATAAATAGAATTTACTCTGACAATAAATTTGAAAGAGAAGTCAATTAATAAAAACAACATTAAACGAATAATAACAGACGATTTTAACTTTACAATATACTAAATTACTTTAATCTATGTAGCCGAAGACTCTGGTAGTTACAGCTCAATCTTGAAAATTATTGATGTTGTAATTCATTATGTATCAATAAAATTTTAATAATAACAATAATAACAATCACAATTCAAATGCTTATACGAGGGTTGGCTCTTATGTTTCGGGATTTGGCAACCCTAGTGTTGCAATCCGGCAATTGACAGCTCTGTCGTAAAGTTGGACATTTTTGAGGTTATACGCACTCAGAACGTTTTGACATACGAGCGCTATTTGTGTTGTTTACAGTAACTTAAAAGATTCATCTCGGCCCAAAAATGGAATTAAATCGTCAACATTTTCGTGCGATTATTTTTTACAACTTTCGGCGTGGATTAACTCAGCAACAGTGCAAGGATGAACTTAATTTAATTTTTGGCGATGAAGCTCCATCAATGAACAGTGTTTATCGATTGTATGGTGAATTCAATCGTGGTCGTAATTCACTCCAAGATGAATTTCGTGAAGGTCGTCCAAAATCAGATGTTGTTCCGAAAACCATTGATGCTGTGCGCGAACTGATATTGGAAGATCGTCATGTGACCTATCGTGAGATTGAGACAACCTTAGGCGTTAGTGGGACTATGGAGTATTAGTCTGGTGCCAAGACACGGGCACTGGTTTTACTAATCTTCCAACCTATAATGACGACGAAATCCGAAAACGAAAAACAAAAGGAAACGCACTGAAATAATTTTAAAGTTCCTTTATTTGATCCCTTTGATGACGCAGTTTCTTTAGTGGTTATATCGTATACAATGATCACTTAAAAAATCACATGAATGTATGCTGAGTCGCAGCAACAATATTTTTAAAATAAAACGAAACCAAGTTACGGCAGTGCTCAAAGTACAATAGAACTGACGAGAGGTCTCTCGTATTATAACTAAATTCGTTTTACACAACACCGGTTACTAATTGAATTTACATAAATTGAATTTAATTACGACGCAGCGCGGTAAATTAACGAAGTACACTACAAGATTGGTAACAAGTTTATAAATGTTATGAGCACTCGCGAGAGACAATCATCTGGTGGTGACAACAAAGGCTCCACTCTAGAACCGCACTCCACTGGTGGTAAAATCTGACTGGGTCATTCGCTGCCGACGGAAAAAGACATCGCAAAGAAAACCGCAAAAAGAGGAGGAGCTGCACGATCGACTCGAGGCAGTCAATCGTGATTGGACCGGGGAATACGGCATACATTTCTTATGTATGTGTATGCATCGCATACAATCGTCCGGTGATCGAGGATGGTTGCGAGCGTCGCAACTGCATCTCCTGCGTATACAAACAATGCATGGCCTGTGGCTGTGTACACAATTGATTGTGTAATTCTTGCCGGCAACCGAACCATCTGGGGTAAAAGCAACACGAGCCGAAGATCTGGTCACCCTAGGAGAGGCCATAAATCAACATTTGGGTTGATGGATGTGAAATTTCCCAGGTCCGCCGACGGTTGGCGGCCGTTAATAGGGAATTGTATATACCATAAACAATCTGTGGTGCAAATGCTATGTTTTGGTATTGCAACGAATATAGGGTGCAGCCATTGCCAGATGTTAAAAGTAAACACTTGATGGCTGCATCCAATTCGTTGCTTGTTTGCGGTCCCTGATCGGTGGAGACCGATAATAGGAAACCAGCTATTGCTGGTAATTAGTGAAATGTTTGCTTTGCATCAGCCGAAACCTTGTCGGCGGTGGCAAACTGATGGGACCTGGTAGCCGCATGCTAGGGGTGCCATGGACAAACAAAAAAAACGAGTAATCAATGAACTCCGTGTTGATTTTGTTTCCATGGCATAAGGCTATGGGAACGAGATGCACTGGGTGCAATGCATGCCCGAGGATGAAATTTTCGATGCCACGGCTAGGTGATAATCTTTGCCGTGGACTTAATGTTTTCAGGTATGGTGGTGGAGAAAAAAGGGGTTTGGAGAAAACCCCCAAAGAATGGTAAGCTGCCTAAAAGGTATTCATGTCAGTTATCCTTTGGGGTAACTGAATTAATTCCAGCAATCTGGCTGGCGGTTAATGCCGTAGCAAGGTTACGTAACCTTGCTGAAAGTTCGACTTCGAGGTAAGTCGCATCGCTTGGAATAGTGGGGATCGAGCGATGTATGGCTCTTCGGGCCCTGAAAAGCCCCACAGGACCAGCATACATTCAATATTGCATAAACATTTGACTGTCAAAAAAATTTGTTGGCGTTTGATCCCACACAACTTGTCAATCGCCCAAAAAAAGGCTCGTGTCAATTGGTCGAAAGAAATGCTCAAAAAATACGGTCGCGGTGCTTCGAAACACGTCTATGACATCGTGACAGGTGATGAATCGTGGATTTACGCGTATGAGCCCGAAAGTAAACAGCAGTCGACTGTCTGGGTGTTTCAAGATGAGCCAAATCCAACAAAAGTTGGTCGCCTGTTTTTTCGGAAAAACTGGATATGTCGCAACCGTACCACTAGAACAACACAGAACAGTCAATTCTGAGTGGTACACAAACATCTGTTTGCCAGTTGTCTTCCAAGAAATCAGGAAAACCAACTGCCGAAGACGGATCACTCTTCACCACGACAATGCGAGCTCTCACACATCGGCTGCGACAACTGCATTTTTGAGCACCCAAAACATCGATTTGATGGGTCATCCGCCGTATAGTCCTGACTTGGCACCGAATGACTTCTTTTTATTCCCGTACGTAAAAAACAAACTGAGAGGTCAACGTTTTTCGACACCTGAAGAAGCGGTTGCTGCATTCAGAATGCATGTGTTGGAGATACCTCAATCAGAGTGGCAAAAGTGCTTCGACAATTGGTTCAAACGCATGCAAAAGTGTATAGATCTTCATGGGGAATATTTTGAAAAACAATAAAGTGATTTTCGATGATCAATATTTGTTTTTGTTCTCTAATCCCGAAATATAAAAGGCAACCCTCGTAATGAGTGCAATGACAAGAATAGGTTATTGAAGTAGGGACGTGTTCGCATGGTGGAATCGCCACTTTGTATCTTTCAACAAAATAAGTAAATGGTTTAAATTTCCTTCGGACAATAATCAGAATTTACGAAAACCTCTTTGGTAATTTTATTTTGACTACAGTCGATTTTATTTACGTCTAGATTTTGGGATGATTGGATCCGACATCCAGAACAGCGGAAGGACCGAGTTTGCATACGCCCAGAGATTTCACGAACTCAAACCTTCGGTAAAGTGGGAGTTTCCAAGTAAGTTCTTTCCTTCAAATGTCTATCGTTAAAGTATGCCCTATTTGTGTTTGTCTTTCATTTTAGTGGCCTCTTTTTTGAGAAATACTTGAAACTAATTAAACTCAGTGAAGATTTTGTAAAATTTACAAATATGAATTTAACATACCTACTAAAGGTGAGTGAGACCTATAGCGTTTCAAAGGCTCGTTGTGAGATTGCGTTAATTATTTTCAATGCCCTTCTAGGATAACTACGATAAAATATTCCTTAAGAGCGTTTATGACTGTCCAATAGTAACTTACGAGGAGCTGCGCAGGAATTTAATTAAACGTGATGGACCAGTTCGCATTCAATACAATACCAAAGATCAATACAAGAAAACCACCAAGATGCTGGGTTTGATGGATGATTTCAAGGTAAGTTGCCGGACGTACATTTTAAATGGCAGAAGAATTATTTGTGATATCCCTTTTCCAGAGTGGAGTACCGCGAACTGCTTACCATGGTATAGTGTCTTTTTACTATAACAACCGGCGAGTATTTCTCGCCCCGAATCTCAATTGGAAGGGGTACGACCTTTCATGGAGCTAACAATCTGTTACAATCCCTAGAGTGTTGATCGATAATATTATTTTAATTTTTTTGTTGATTAATTGTTTAAGTCACCGATGGATAGGAACACCAACTGGACAGGTATACTTTAAGCACGCTTGGGCGTGTTAAAATAGCTAAGGGAAATAATACACTTTCCTGGTGTTTCCGAATTGTTGTCCTAATTCAGGAAGTTTTCGTAATGCAATTTAATTTTGTGCTATGTATTTTAATTTTTATAACAATTCCTACCGATTAAATATTAAATAAGTACTCGATAAGGTTCAGCCATTTGATTCTGCTCCACGCTCAGAGGGGACATAATCGGAGTATATGGCGAAACTCTTCTAATGGTAAATATCGTTGTAGTTTTTGAAATTGCTTTAAGTTGAAACCAGGATACTCACATTCATGGGGTGTTTTGGTTAATGTCAGGTTGTATTTGATTAACGTGGTTATTTCGAAGAGAACGCCTAACTTCATGTTGAACAGTTGAAACTTGAACCCAAAGATATTCTTTAAGTAACCAACAATTTCACATAAATTTGGCTACGAACACTCACCTGAGCGTGGATGGCAACATCAAGGGTTAAATATATAAATTAATGTAACAATTAAGTAGTTTAGGAAATTGTAAACAAAGACGTACTGAGTATCACATACAGCGCAGCTATTTTATCTAGATTATTCATGTTGTTAATCCCGATCATTCAATTGTAGACGTTAATTAAGAATAAGTTGTAGAATTTTTGTGTCGGGTCGTGGATTGCTGATAGAATATTTGAATCTTTTGCATTCTAGATAAGCTTTTCTGTACAGGATGTGCAGAACTTCTGCTTTAAACTTACTGAATGTTGAACTATAAAATTTGTAAATAATAACGATGGGATTATTTTGTTGTGACTCTGTGTCGCATTTTAAATTATTCAAATTTAATTTAAGGACGGGCTCTCCTGAACTGTTTCCTGTTTTGAATTTTCGTAGTGAATTATTTTTGCATCTCCCGCAAACGAAAGAGTTCTTTTTTTTTGTTGTGTGAATTGAATCAGTCACACATAGCACATTCGCTTAGCATATCGAAACTGCTAGTGCTCTAACCACTGTTGTCATAAGCCTCGTGTCTGTAACCGGATCCTTCTATAGTTCCCTTACTTTTCAGGAATTTAAATGGGTTGTTTTAAGTAGTTTAAGTCGTCATTTTTTCTTCAATAATAAGCCTTTGGCTGTTACGATAACAGCCAACGGTCGTGTTGGCATGGGGTATTTCATTCCACGTAGAGTGAAAAGCAGGAAATCCAACTCAAACACGTATTTTGATATCAAGTACAGGGAAGTTGTTGAAATTAGTTTGATCTTTCTTTCGTAAGAAATTCACGGCATCACAACCTTTCGAATGTGATGTTGAAGGTGATAATGATGATGATATGTGTTCCCGAAACACTTTGTGGTAAGTCCCCATTCTTACGAGTTGTGTCACAGTTTCGAGGATCATATAAACTATCCAACTTTTCAGGGCGGGCTGAAATCAAGCTGAATTCGTGACAAATTCAGAATTAAATCTTCGGTCATCGTGCTCATCCCAAAGTGCACCTTCTTTGAGTGGGGAACAGATGTGGGCTCTTTTTTTTTTTGGGCTTATCGCCTGGTATTGTTCGAAGTGTTTCTAACTCTGTTTTTGAATTGTAATAACTAATATTAGGAGCTCTTTTATTTCCACCGTCAGCTTTTTGGATGGTGGAGGTCTATTATGTTGTAGCGAATGTTGGATATTTTTTGATGTAGGGTGCTCTAAATATGTTAGAATGTGTGATGAATGACTTGGTGATTCAATATTATTTTTTGTTGTCAGTTTTGGCATGTTAAGTTGTATTGCTGTTGCTTACGCAGTGGTGATGTAGGTGAATCCGATTTACATGAAGTTCTTACATTAAAAACATATTCTGATTCTCTTATAGTAGTGTAGTGTAGATTTCTTCAAGTCGTTAACGGCTCTTTAACATGGACTTTAAATTTGAACTACCTGTAATTCTAAGGTAGCAAAGGTCGTCGGGTAAACGTAGACATTTTTAAAGATTTTTTGTTGTTTCAATGAATGTAAGTTCAATTTACCTTAACATCGCCGTTTTCGACCTCTTCACATTCGACAGCTGGAGAGTTCTCGATGATATTGTAGATTACATGTTGTGGTCCAAGGTTAAGGTTACGTTGGAGATTCCAATAGATTTAGTATCTGCAACTGTATTACAGTACCAAAATATAATCGAAGAAAAAAAATCATCAATATCAGAGCATTCGCGA
The DNA here is from genome assembly GCA_963931805.1 of Microdon myrmicae. NCBI lineage: Eukaryota > Metazoa > Arthropoda > Insecta > Diptera > Syrphidae > Microdon > Microdon myrmicae. The sequence continues at coordinate 71,758,524 of OZ007496.1, forward strand.
AGCAGTCTTAACATACGTTTTTTTTTTTTTTTTTTATATATACACCAACGCGCGCACAAAATGTGATTTCGCAGTACCCTTAAATGTCAGAGCACAGTGCGACCGGCTGGAGAGGAAGTGGCTAAGGAAAGGAGGTGTCGATATATATTGGTCTTGAATGTCTGGAGATCACAACGACCAGGAAACACATGATCAGGTAGAACATTCCACATTCGTGTGATTCGGTTAAAGAATGTCTCTCTATGTTTATTTGTGCGCCTGAAGTCCTCTTCCAACGTGAACTGATGCCCATTCACAGATTGACGGGTATCGCGGGAAAATGTCTGAAGAGACGGAACACATTCAGCAAGTTAAGTTGAGCAACGACCGTGATAATACCTATAGAAAAGAGATAGGCATGATACGTTGCGTTCGAGGAGGGAGATGCTCCAGCAGGACGACCCTTCTTTTGTGGGCGTACAGGCCGGGGTCGGCGATCAGTCGTCCGACCCATCGGTTTTTGGCCCAGGCCATTCTTCAACATACATAGAGCACCCCTCGGCATCGGCGCCGGGTTTGTCGGGATTGAACTCGCAGGCTGTATCATTTGTCTTGCCTGCCACGGAAAACCACCATGGTCACCAGGGTGAGAGTGGGACTTTTGTTCCGACTCAGTCGTTTTGTCCACGGGGATCTTACCAGCCGGGCCCACCGACTAATACTGGTGTTTATGTTTCGGCCTCTTCCGGCGGGGGAACATGGAGAAATACAATTTCTTCCTCTGACCGGAGTGGAGTGCCACGGGAGTCGCCTCAAGGGGCGTACATGCCTCGGGGCCAATCGAGTCAGCCTGCTGGCGTTGCGCTTGGTGTGTCCTTCGACCACACCCGCACCCAATGGGGTCAACCCCAGTATGCCTCGGGAGAGCCCGCACGGCGTTTCCTCAACGAGCCTTCCCAAGTTCAACCACGGGGTGTTCCTGCACCTGTGGGATTAGATATGCACTTCCGGCCCCAAGCCGGCGATAACCAGTTCAGGTGCACCCTTTGGAAGCGCAGATAATTTGTAGCTTCTGCAAAAAGAAGGGTCACCCGTATGAAGAGTGCCTGAAGAGGCGAAATACACCCTTCTACCGGGAGTGCTGGCAACACGGCCACGACATCGTGGACTGCCGTGCCCGTTGGGCACAGGCGCGCGGCCCCGAACATCCATTCCAGAATAGGCGACCGCAGGGCGGACGTGCAAGAGAAACATCGCCCCATCACCGGCGGGGGTTCAAGAAAAGAGCTCTTCCGGAGCCACAGCAACCGCTAATAATAGCAGACCAGCTACACCCAACTCGGTGACTTTTAGTGTCCAGTTTTGTGGCCGCCAAGGTCACAACTGGCGCTGGCGCAAGTATAAGTTGAGGTGGGAACAACGACAGGGTTCCCAAACAATCATCATCATCATCATAATCATCATCATCATCATCATCATCATCATCATCATCATCATCATCATCATCATCGGCACTACAACCGCGGGATCAGGCCTTGGCCTAATTTAACAAGTATGAGGCTTGTAAAATTTTCCATCATAATTTGTTTTTCCGGGCAAGGTTATTAGCCTTGCGCCATTCCCAAACAATACCCAGCGAAAAACACACCGGAGGAGCTGAGACTACACGTCGACGCCGAAAACCAGAGACCCGCGCGGTCTATACGGAGTGGCAGGAACCCCAGGCGGGGGACCGGGGCAGCAATAAAAGCAGGCGCGGTAGGCGCCGAAGACAACGGCGACGAAACCGTGGGCCCAGTGGAGGCCACGCAGTAAGTTCGGACTTGGCACCTGACCCTGCCGTTTTGGGTCCTCGAAGGATCGACAGACGGCGCGTGACGGGGGCGTTGGCGGACGCGATCAACGGACACGAACGAGAATCGCCCGGGCCACACCATCGTCGGCCCGTGCCGGGCGACGGATGCCCCGGCTCTACAGAATTGGAACCCACGAAGACATGTGCGAAGAGCAAGGCCCCATCAAGAGACGCTGGGAGTCGGAAACAGCGACCCTGGCACCACAGGCCGTTAGTAGGCCAAAACCGCTCCGGTTTTGCGAGCTCGTAGTCTATAGAGACTCCCAAGCAGAACGATCCCGAACGGAGGAAAACGATGCGGTGCGCGGAGACCGCAACCCGACCGCACTAAAAACGCAAATCGGCCAAAACTGCTTTCAGTCTCTGCCAGTCAAAGTCCCCATGGTCCAACTCCCTTTGGACATTGGCCGTAGAAACACTACGCGCCTCATTGTGAACACTGGCGCTGAAGTCAGTCTTTTGAAGCCAGGGGCCCTCCACCAAAACCAGATGGTGGACGTTCAGAAATCCGCAACACTACAAACCCTGTTTGGCAAGGGGGATTCCATGCAGTTTTCAAGTTGTAGATTCCTTGCCAGGGTTGAAAGCAGACGGATTGTTGGGCAATGAGTTCCTGTCCAGGCATTGCAGGGTCAATGGACCGAGTGGTTGTTTGGAATTTCTCCGAACGACCGTAAATCCCTAACATTTCTCCATTAATTTTGTGAACTGTGGGGCGGGAGAGCCTGAACGTAAGATAGCCAAATGGGGAGATGCGCTGCGGGTACCTGTCAAGGTCTATACTGCGGACGAAACTCACCCGAAGACTCTACCCACACGGGGAAAGGCTACGTGAAAATGTTCGGCCAAGTCGCTCCAACGAGAAAGAACACCGCGGATGGAAGAATGCGAACCTTTAACGATCAAAATAGCCCTGAGCAAACCGGTGATAGTACCGGCACGCTCCCAAATGGAGGTGGCTACCCCCAATGACATCCGGGAGGAAGCAATTCTGGTGCCGCAAGAAGCGCGAGGGAACGTTTCGTTCTCGCATTGCGTCTCTGCTAGAGCAAGGAGTGCAAGGTTAATGGCACTCAATACTCGGAATTATCCCCAATCGATCGACCGCATTACGGTGAAGATGCACCCAACCAGGGAATATACTACCATTCCCTTGGTAAAGCGTAAGATCACGTCGCCGGGACCTGGCTCGGATGACTAATCTAGCAGGCCCGTGCCCGAGAACCAAACTTCGGGGGGACAACCCCTCCACTTCATACGACACCTGGAATCAGGTTTAGAGTAGAGATTGGCACTAATCTATGGGGAACTTCGTTTGGGGGATACCCTAAACACCCCAGAGTGCCAATCAATAATGGAAATATGTAAAGAATTCAACGACATTTTCCATTTACAGGGCGACTACCTGACACGCACCAGTGCAATCTCGCACGAAATACCTTTGGTACAGGATCAGGCACCCATAAACCAAAGAATGTCCGTTTGCCCGAACGCAAAAGCTAGGTGATAAACGAGCAAATTCATCATCCAGCCCCGCAAAAGCCCGTGGAACTCACTCCTTCTATTCCTCGTATCGAGGACATCCTAGACCAGCCCGGCCGCTCGCGTTACTTCTCCACGCTCGATTTAGCCAGTGGCTATCAAGACTTGGTGGATCCAAACGATCGGAACATGACAGCTTTTAGCACCAACTATGGGCATTACGAGTTTCGACATATGTCGTTCGGGTTAAAAGGAGCCCCGGCTACGTTCCAGGGACTTATGAACCATGTCCTTACTGGTTTGCAAGGAGTCGAATGCCTCTTTTATCTGGGCGACATTGTCATATATGGTAGGAAGCTGGTTGACCATAATGACAAGGTACGGAAAGTATTCGACCAATTGATATACCATAACCTCGAACTGCAGCCGGAAAAGTGTAGATTCCTGAAAAGGGAAGTGGTCTACCTCGGGCAGGTTTGTTCGGAAAAAGGGGCTTCGCCAAATCCTGACGCGACAGCTAGTGTCAGAGATTTCCCCATTCCCAAGACGGTACGTCACGTCCAGTCATTCTTAGGGCTAGCGAACTATTACCGCAAATTTGTGCCACATTTTTCCCGGATAGTGCGCCCTTTAACTAACCTGCTGAGGAAGGACGTGAAATTCACGTGGTCACCCAAATGCCAACAGGCATTTGAGGAAATAAAATGGAGGTTAATTTCGCCGCCACTACTGGTTTACCCAGACTTTACCAAACCCTCTAACCTGACCACGAATGCGAGTAACGAAGCACTGGGAGCTGTGCTGTCCCAAGGCGAGATAGGCAAAGATCAGCCTATCGCCTATGCTAGTCGCACCCTGAATAGAGCGGAAAAGAATTATAGTATCATTGAAAAGGAGTTGCTGGCCATTGTGTGGGCGGCAACAAATTTCCGCTGCTATGTACACTTTAGCGTATACACGGACCACAAACCGTTGAGGAGAGTGTTTGGCGTGAAAGAACCCACCTCACGCCTGACCCGATTTCGTCATAAGCTATCGGAGTTTGACTATTCAATCGAGTACAAGCCCGGTAAGTATAACACCAATGCGGATGCACTAAGCCGTATTCCCCAATCTATGGACGAAACCGCTTCACCACCACGGTGCAATGTAGTGACTCGCGTCCAGGCTAAGAACCAACGGGAAAGCGAGGGATCCCCGGGACGTCCCAGTGACGACGAGTCACCTCTAGAAGAGGACCCCATTCCTTCCTGCATGGAAAAAGGAATGGAAATAACTAATCCCGAGAAGATCCAACACTTATTACGGGATTACCATGATCACCCTTTAGGTGGGCGCCAAGGGCTGATCAAGACGTATAAGAAGATACGCAGGCACTACTGGTGGAAGAATATGATGCGCGACATCAAGCATTACATTAAAGTATGCAAGATCTGTCAGCGCATGAAGTCTTCCCCAAACTTACGAATGCCTATGGTAATCACCGACATTGCTAAGAGGCCCTTCGAAAAGGTTCATTTAGACATCGTGGGATCTCTGGACCATACCCCAGAAAGCAATCAATATATACTTACGTTCCAGGATAATTTGTCTAAGTATATAGATTGCTACGCCCTGTCCAATGCAGAGGCGGAGACGGTGGCTTCGGTTTTTTTCGACCAGATAGTTGCAAGGTATGGTGTACCGACGCAATTTCCTGAGCAGCCTGTTTAAAAGCGTGTGCAGGCTGCTCCGCATCAAAAAACTGCAAACCTCAGCGTACCATCCACAATCGAATGGTGCCTTGGAACGAGCCCATCGACCGCTCGTAGAATACCTACGTAGCATAGTGGACACAAATCCCCAATCCTGTGGTCAGTGCCTGAGAGCGGCCACTTTCGTGTACAACACCAGCGTACACGAGGGTACCCGGTTGACGCCGATGGATTGTCTCTTTGGTTTTAGTCCGGAGGTTCCTTCGAACATCAAACAACCCGCGGAACCGGTCTATAACCATGAGAGCTTCCATAAGCTATTGAAGTACAAACTTCAAAAAAACTATGAAATAGCGAAGGAAGAGGACGGTGGTAGTTCATAACAACCGCCTGAAACCCTACTGGGAGTGAGCAAGTCCATTATCTGGAAGCGCATTAGAGTGGGGAAAGTTCGCCTGTCGGGTGACACTTTGAATGTGATGAGAGGGGGTCTCCCCGCCTGTGTAGAGGACATCCTAACCGGATCGTGTGGGCGGTCAAACTCTCGGCTGCAGTTCTTTTGTGAGGATGGTTGACGGGCGGATGCCCTTCGTCCGCGGAATGGTCTTCGTTGGAACATGGATTAGCCTTGGGACATGATAGAGGAGCAGTTGTTGTCATCATTATTACTATAGTCTGTGTCATTACTATTTTCAATTGGTGTCAGTGTTTACGATCGATACTGCCACCGGTGAAGTAGACATTCTAATTTTTTTTTGTGTTTGTGTTACTACCATTGTAGTTAGAGACTTGTTTGTTATTTTCTTTTCATTCATGTTTTCCCACTCACCCTGTTTGTGTCACATGGCCCCCTGTGGGATTTGTGTCCCATCGTGGGAGCGGCGACGGCGGCTGTGGTGCTGGGTGGAGTGCCTCTCGTTTGCTTGAGGGCGCGTCATTCCTCTTCCAAGAATGGCGCGCACTCCTGTAAGGGGGGAAGTATGTTACGTAGCCCCCCATTACCATTGCCCCACCGAGAGGCAGTAAAGATTTGTGTCTATTTTCTTTTGATCTATTTTGAGATTTAGATCTGCTGTTTTTTGATGCTCCACATCAATGTAAAACTCTAAATTATTATTTGATGCTCCACATTTAAATTAGAATTCTATATTAATAATTCTACAATGAAATACGAGCTGAGGCTAGAACCGGCATCGTGTTGGGTCGGTTAGGTAGAGTGTCCTTTCGGAGTAGTGGCGAGATGGCGAGCGATAGAGAGAGAGAGGGTGGTCTTTTTGAGTCTTGCTGTTGTTTTTAGGAGTAAGTTGAAACAAAGAAAGAAAAGAAGTAAGAACCCGTCCATGGAGGACTGAATTGTGGTTTTAAAATAAAAGAAGGTTAATGTTGAAAATAATTTGTTAATTGTTAATTGTAATAAAGCTAAGAACTCGTCCATGAAGGACTGAATGAAAATTATTGTTTGGTGTTGGAATTTGAGTTGGCAGGGGACAGTGGTGAGCAACTGAGGTTACCGACATCACGAAAGCTGGCTGCCTTGAACGTCGTTGGACTCGAAATATTGGAGAGTTCGGGTAAGCCCCTTACCAACAATCAAATAGGTTCCGGCAAACAGAGGAAGTTTGTGCGCAACAGCAACGGGCAACCACTAGCATTCTAAAGCGGGAAGCCGTTAGACTGCGTGCAGCCACTGGGTGAAGACCAGTGTGGATAACAGCCTAAAACGGCTCAAACCTTAAAGTAATATCCCAACGAATGTGATTATAAACATATATCCATATTTTGCTCACCACTCGGAGTAAAACCACAAGACTGCTCCCATTCCCTAAGATGCTAAATCTATTTGTTAGCTCGTCTTGATATTCAGCCCTTTTGCGCAGGTCTTTTAGTTTATCAATGTCGAACTTTTTGCTCGTCTCCCGTGACTGCCCATGTGGGCTTGCTGCGAGCCGACTTCTAATTTTGCCCATCACTAGAAGATGATCGGAGTCGCATTCTGCTCCTCTATATGATTTTCATCATCATCATCATCGGCACTACAGCCGGAAACCGGTCTTGGCCTTATTTAGCAAGTCCTGAGGCTTGTTAAATTTTCCATAATGATTTGTTTTTTCCGGGCAAGGTCATTAGTCTTGCGCCAGAGGCTCCCCGACGGGGAATCGAACCCCGATCTCCCGCGTGACAGGCGGGTATACTAACCACTATACTATCGAGGAGCTCTATATGATTTTACGTCAAGGATATTCGAGTGGTGTCTTTTGTCTATGAGGAAGTGGTCTTATGGAATTGCTTGTGCTTGAACATCGTGCTTTTCACTACCAGACCTTTTGACTATGCGAACATGATAATTCGAATTCCATTATCATTTGAAACGTCGTGTAGGCTTTCTTTACCTATAGTTCGTTGGAAGATATCTTCCTTTTCAATTTTCGCATTGAGGTCCCCGAGGAGGATTTTAACATCGAATGGTGAGATCCCATCAAATACTTCCTCTAGGGTCTCGTAGAGCGTGTCCTTCGTTTCTTTACTCTATTTATACTTAAAATTATTGAGCTTTACTTGGGATGTTGATATTGCGACTGTTGCTGTTGGCGTCGCTTGTTGATATTGTGACGGATCATTAAGTTATTCTGGAATTGGTCAATAAACGACAATAAATAAATTACCCAAATAAGCAAATCAATGACACCAATTGAGGTCAGCTAAATTATTATTGAAATTGTTTATTTGGCAGAATAACGTGTAATTTTCATAAACAGTATTTGCTAAGGCGAAGTACGATATTACATCCGTCCTCGAAGTATGTAGTGCTATCGAAGTTGGAGACACGAATTGGCTTATTTAAATAGTTCGTTGTGCACTTCTGTACTAAACTCTTAAACTCACATAACTGCGGTACACATGTTCGATAAGATGCCAAAACGAGCAGTGAAACTTATTGGGGAACCAGCGGTAAGTCGTTCAATTTCATCGGTAGAACATAGGTATAACGTATCATCCCTGTCTCTTTTCTATGGGTATTAACACGGCCGTTGGTCAAATTAACTTGCTGAATATGTTCCCACTCTTCAGACATTTTTTTCGCGATACCCATCAATCTGAGAACGCGTATCAGTCCACGTTGAAAATGAAATTCAGGCGCACAAATATATTGTACATACAGAGTCATTCTTTAGCCGAACCACACGAATGTGGAATGACCACGTATTTCCTCGTCATTGTAATGTCAAGGCATTTAAGACCAATCTAAACTAATACCTCCTTCCTTCCTTACATCACTTACTCTCCTTTTGACATTTAAGCGTATTTCAAAATCCCCTTTTGTGCGCGCGTTAATGTAAAAAAACAAAAAAATACTCGTATACTCATCTGGATCGCCATCCTCAAGAGTGAGCTCATGATTATTTTCAAAGATCTTTCCGAAGATGTTTGCTTTATTAATGTTTTTATTGGTAACAATGTGGCTGTGAAAGATTGAGGCAGAGATAGGAGCTGTGCTGTGCGATTCGAACGCATGAAGAATACAGCACAAAAAAAAAATCGAAAAATTAGTCTGTTTGAGAACGAACCGTAATCTTGAGCATTGGCTTGTCAATCTGCAGCTTACATAGCAAGGTGAAATATTCTTGTGTGCACGCGATTGTGGTGTAATGCAGTGGCGATTCCGCCAAACCCCACGGTTCGCTTACCTAAAAAACCCCCACAACTTCCACCCAATGTCATAACTTCACTAATGCAATCGCATTAGCATCTTAAATGCTTCGCGCATTAAATAGATCAAATCTTTAACCTAAAAGTCCCTGTAAAAGAAAACTTACTTTTCATCCATCCCTTCGCATACAATTTCCCGTAAGATTTCTTGCTCAACTTATCAGGAATTCCAAACCAATTTGACACCTTCGGTGCCAAGCAGATTACCCTGGACGAATTCCTAATAACAAAGGTTTTGGATTACATACTATGTAACCTTCACCAGGGACCATAAACATTGCGCTGTCTATTTTTCAGCTTCGCCATGTGTATGATAAATCTCTTAACGTACACATTGGCCGGCGACCTTTTTCTCCCAGCAATAAAATACCCAAGTAGCTGCATTCAATTAACGCAATCGAGGCTGAAGCCAATTTCCCTAACTCGCACCAAGTGCAAACAAAAGAACGCCGCACCTCCATAGGCTTCCTGGCGATACCATAAACAATCCATATCGCTTGTGGTGTCCTAAATGCAGTTTTCATATAATGAGTGGCTGCTATTTATCCAGCTGACCCTCATTATCGAACGATGCATAGGTCGCTTTTCCCTTTGTATTGTAATTGCCCTGAATCCATCCCTCATGACCTCGATGCATAATCAAATACAAACCCATTAGCATCCCACGAGATTCGATTTGTTTGTTTCAACGAACACACATCTCCTGGGTGCACATTATGGCCCTTCTTGGTGTTTCAGATTCGTTATCATGGCTTCGACCCATGAAAAGAACTGACGTACACATATACATGTGTACCATGACGATCTCCTCAATGAGATCCGGTTATCACCACCGTAAAAGCGAATGCACCCAAATTTCCCTTGGACAACGAATGAATATCGTTGAGTCAAATTACATCCGCAGACCAGCATCGTCGTTGCCGGTGCCGCTCCTCGTCGCGCCCCGAGGACGCGAAAATACCTGAAGTCGGGTCGTGAAAGGAAGTGCTTCATTCCGTATAAAATTTATGAAAATCAATTTAATACTAATATAAGTTCGAAGTAAAGAAATAAAAAACGGTGATCACCAATTAAATCTGTGCGTTATTTTCTGTGTTGTTCGCTCCGTATTATGGTGTTGGGTTTGTTGGCTCGCGAACGATACGTGTCGGAACTTTAGTGACAGTCGGATGGGGATAGGAGTGAACCGTGTGTCCGTGTTTGGCACAATACTCCTAATCCCCACAAAGCCTTGATGCCGCGATTTTAAACTTTTCGTACCGAGGTTCGAAGCACGTTATTCACTACTTCTAGAACGCTATGATGCGTCGTATCTTTTAAAAGTTTTTATAGACCGTCTGAACTAACTGAATACCCTTCAGTTTGTGTTTCAAGTGCCGCATGTAACAATTTTGGAGTATCTGTTTAATCAATGTACGAATGTTGTAAATGGTAGATAACGATCCTGGCTCCCTCTGTACAAAGCCGTGACCCTACCAATGCATTTTAGACTCCTATATGAGAAGTATTCATGCGGAATATGATATATCTTTTCGGGACGTGAATTACCTAAGTTTCTACCAGAATCTCGCCAAGTTGAGTTGCAGCATGGTTAATCTCTATCATCGTAAAGCTCTCGTCAGTAGGAAGAGTGAGGTTGTGAGTCTTTTATTTAATATAGAATTGAAATTGTCCCAACTAGTTCGAACATAATCGAGTATATATGTCTGATGTGTGCGGAATGTTTAATAGCTGCGAATGTAAGTCGTGACAACATGTTAGAAATACCTGCTGTCATTGGAGAAGAGTGATTTGGGAGAATACATTTTTGGGCACAATAAATGTGCCCAGAATCGAATCACCATGTTTGCAAATGTTTTGTGCAACCAGATCAAAGTCTATGGTTTGAGCATTTTTAGTGTACCATTGGTTCAATTTTTTGACGTTACGCCAAGAGACAGAATCATACCAATGAGGATATCTAGAGTTCAGATCGCCGCTTGAAAACCTTATTAATTTGCTGATGTCTTCGGGATTAATGGTGCTTTTGTTGATTTTATATGAGAGGTATGCCGAATAGTTAACACTCTAATATTGTTAGTTGGGTGCAATTCAACCGCAACCTCAATTGAGTCAAGATTTGGGACGTCCATAGCTTCGTGGCCAAGTGGGCTGTTAATGAGTATGCAGGTTCCACCTCCGTTAATGCTATTTTATCGGTTTTCTTATGTGATCCGCGAACACAAATGAAAGTCATTGCTTATATTTAATTCTTTTATTACTATTATTATCATCGGCACCACAACCGGGATCCGGTCTTGGCCTTATTTAGCAAGTCTCCCCAGCGGTATCCGGTCCAGATCCGAGACTTGTTAAATTCTCCATAATAGTTTGTTTTTCTGGGCAAGGTTATTAAGGAGATATTGTGCGGTTGATTGGCTATCGTCCCCTTTCCTAACTACCTGGGCTCAGTTTCGGGATAAGCCCGCGCCTCGTTGGTTGTTTTGATGACACGTAACAGGACCTCATTGATTTTTGAGAATGCTTCCGAAATCCCCTGTACTATATGACCCACTAGCGTGAGTTATGGTTTGTGGATAACCGCTGGAACCAAAAAGTCACAATACCGAGAAAAAGACGATTATAACCTCTTTTGCACCAAGCAGTGAGAATTTTTCAAACACCGAGTCTTTCTTTTTATTGTTACTAAGAGAGTTTCAGTTATACATGTGCTATTATCTAACTTAATTATCATATGGAGTTCGTATTCTCTAACCTATTTACAACTTTTCTTCGAGTAATAAACGGATTTCACTTTCTTCTTTGACCAATTAACTTTTAGTTCTTATACTTTAACATCTTAACAAAATCTCTTCGAGTAATAAACTGAATTCACTTTTTTCTTTGTCCAATTAACTTTTAGTTCTTACTCTTCAATATATTAACAAATTCTCTTCGAGTAATGAACGGAATTCACTTTCTTCTTTGACCAATTAACTGTTAGTTCTTATACCTTAACATCCTAACAAATTCTCTTCGAGAAATAAACTGAATTCACTTTCTTCTTTGTCCAATTAACTTTTAGTTCATATTTTTTAATATCTTAACAAATTCTCTTCGGGTAATAAACGGAATTCACTTTCTTCTTTGACCAATTAACTTTTAGTTCTTCTCCTTTAATCGATTAACAGATTTTCTTCCAGAATCTCCCGGCACTAACGTATCGTTTTAGATTCACCACTCCACACCATGACCAACCACCGACTGCCTGCTAACCTCTTCCTACCACTTCTCGTCACCTCGGGGTCAATACCTCCCGACGACGATAATGCAATTACATTTCGCAGTGACCCAATTTCCGCATTTTAACTTCAATTCGCAATTGCTTTGTACTGCGGAGTCAGCCGATATTTCTTCATCGATTTGCGCCATAGTTCAATATCCGCAATTGCGAACTGACCCAATTAATTCTTTTGTGTTTCGTATGCAATTAATTGCTTTTCCATGATTTGTTAATCGTTCCGGAATATGCAATTAATTGCTTTTGCATTATTTGGCAATCGTTTTGGCACATGCAATTAATTGATTTTTGTGGTTTAATGGTTATGCCGCAACGTGCAATTAATTGCATTGTCGTTCTAGGGGTTATTCGAGTTTAGAATTGGATAACGTTTTTTGATTTGAGTGCATCAATGACCGCATGTACCTCATCTTTGTCTATGACGTCAATTACACACTTAACACGTGCGTGGCACGAAAACAGAAAGGGATTCTGGGGACAGTTTCCGGGGATTCTGACTCTGTCGATGTTTTTTGACGTGTTTGTGTGGCGCAGTGTGTGCCTATTTGACGATGTCTTTATAATGCACGCCATATAGTTCGTGTCGGGAAGACCCTGATGGGGAAGTACACGCGGGTCAGCTGCCTCGTTCTGACGTGAGGCGGGACTTTACGAAACTTTGAGCGGGCAATTCGAACATGTAAAGTATCAGTCTGGTGGGTGTGGAGGTATGTAGATAATGAAACAATCGCACTTCTGCTAAAAACATTCACTTCATTGAGCGAGATTCGCATGAGCCTGAAACGACTGTGGCCAAATGAACAGTTACGTACATCTCTTGACATATCGTCGGAGCAATGACTCCGCGTTTACAAATTTAAGATCCCACTATATCTATTCATCTATTCATAGACTTTAAGTCCGCCTACGACAGCATAGGTAGAACTATATGATGCCATGAGGGAGTTCGGCATTCCAAACAAATTGACACGACTTTGTAGTTTGACCATGACCAACGTAACTAGTCAAGAAAAAATAGCGGGATTGCTGTCCAAACCAATACATGCGTGCTGAAAAGTTTCCGACCTAAGATATTTTTCTTAAAATTTATTTTTATTTTTCCACATAGTATCCTTGTAACTCTACACACTTCTTCCAGCGATGCTCCCATCTCTCTAACCCGTCCAAATAGTAGTCGGCGTTTTTCTCTGCAAAATAACTGTTCACGAAGGTGATTGCCTCCTTATTTGACGAAAATCTCTGTCCTCCGAGCGCAATTTTTAGATTAGGGAGCAAAAAGAAGTTGTGGCGTTTCTAACAGATAAACACACAATACACAAGCGAATAGTGCAGAACACCGAACGAAAATCGAATAAGAAAATGTATCAGGCCGTATACCACGCGATAAAGTCGCTTGGGGCTAGATCTGGTGAGTAAGACGGATGACCAAGCAGTTCAAACCGTAATTCGTGGATTTTCGCCATGGAAACCGCTGAGGTGTGAGACGGCGCGTTGTCTTAGTGAAACAAGATTTTCTTTTTCTGCAAATGTGGCCGTTTTTCCGCAATTTCTGCTTTCAGTTGGTCAAGTAATGATGTGTAGTATGCTACTGTAATGTTTTTTCCTTTTTGAAGATAATCGATTAAGATAACTCCATGACTATCCCAAAAAACAGTCGCCATCAGTTTCCCAGCCGAAAAAACAGTTCGTGCTTTTTTTTGGAGCTGATTCCCCCTTTGCAGTCCATTGTTTTGACTGTATTTTTGTTTCGATGGTATGAAGGTGCATCCAAGTTTCATTGACAGTAATTAACCGGCGAAAAACTCGGATTTATTGCGCCTAAACTGCGTCAACAGAGCGGTGGAAATGTTCATTCGAAAAGGTTTTTGGTCTAACGTGCCTAAATCTTGATTTAATATATGACAAAGACGTTCTTTGGACATTTTCATAGCCTCTGCTATCTCTCTCACTTTAATTCGGCGGTCGTCTAGCACCATTTGGCGAACTTTAGCGATGTTATCGTCAATTGTTGTAGTTTCTGGACGTCCCGAACGTTCATCGTCTCCCAAGCTCTCTCACATTTAAATTCAGCTGCCCAAAATTTCACCGTGGTAAATGATGGTGCAGAGTGCCCATACACAGAGTTCAACTCATCTTTGATTTGCGAGTGCGTATCGCCTTTCAAAAACAAAAATTTAATGACAGCTCGATACTCAATTCTGTCCATTTTCACAAAAACACTCACATCGACTCACTCAAACGACTGTGAAATAAACACTACGCCTTCAAAATGGCTGAAATTTTGGTGACTAACTGTCAAAAGGTGCACAACTACATTCACTAGCACTTTATTGACGAGTGCTACTATCTTCACGTTGAGGTCGGAAACTTTTCAGCCCTCCCTGGTGGCGCTTTTTTCTTACTTCACTAACAATAGTTTTATAATGAAAGGGGTGATTTATTTCTGGAAGCGATCATTGGTAATTGTTTCACATAAATTACACGACCATTCAATGAGAAGAACTGTCTGGAGTTTAGAGAGACATATAAGTCTGGTAAGTAAATCATTGTCGTACCGTTCGCTTCCGTGCTTTTCGATTAAACGAGGAAGAGAAGCGAATGATGGATCCTGAATGGATGGTTGCTGTGTGCTGAGTCCTGGTCCTTTGAATTCGGGTTGGGCCTGAAGTCATCCGAGCCTTGGAAGTCCCTTGAGGTGATCGGTATTAATTCTGTTGTTTGGGGGCTGGTGTGATGTTGGTTGTTTACCAGGAGCTTCCGCCCAAAAGGCAGTTGCGTTAGAGCTGCTTTTTGTAGGATTCCTCTGCAGTATTTCGGGCAGTTCCTATCACGCTGACCAACTTTGTTCACTGCTGTCGTTGGGGATAAAGCTGCTATCGTTAGCGTTCTCCCGTCTTGCGTAGCGTTAACTACGTTTGTGGCGGTTCTATGAACCACACAAATCACTATAGGTCGAGATGTCGTTGTTCCACCAAGGAACATACTCACCTATATCCAAATTACATGTGCCCACAGACACGTGTCGTCAAAAGTCCTCCTTTCCAACTGAAATAAAAAGTAGCATGCAGTCTGGAATCAACAACCCCACGTATCCACAGATACATGGGCCACAAGGCCGACCAATTTTCCTACGCCTGCACGGCGATCGAGCGCTCACACATACAGGCGCGGAGGTTATTGTCTGCATGTAGTAGATCATCCTGTGATCGTCAAAATTTCACACCTCTGATGGATTGTTTACGTAAACAATCGAGGGTGTGATTTACAGTAGTCGATCTTGGGATGCTGAGGTGACAGCGTTTTCGTTTATTGCGGTTGCATCGCAATGGCCTTTGTTTAGGCGAAGTACATTGCGGCAGGGACAAAGGTTTTGTCGACGGATTGGAGTTCCGGCAATTCGCTTATCGCCGGGGATGTGATGTCTGTCGACATCTGGCGCAGCTGTGCCAACCGTTTGTGTGTATCCAGTTGATGGATTGGTTCACAATTTCTATGCTGGGTCATGGCGTTCGATCGCCGTACACGCCACGCAAATGCTGTGTGTTCTTCACATGGCGGTCACCAATGTCTCGTGGACAGTGACCAAAAGAATTAAAACACTATTTTGTTCTTTTTAAACATGTTTATTACCTTTTGTTAATTTCGCTTTTTTTAAATATACTATTCTTGGGAGAGGCGAACCTACACCGCCGACACGGCGCCCCGAGATGTCGTCAAATAACTGTTGCAGTTCCTTTTAAACAATTGCAGCTTGTAACGCTTTCACAGCTTTCCCGCTCTGTAACCGAACGGGGGAACTGGTTCTGATGCAGGGCTGTTCCCGCCGTCGGGAGATGAATCGCAATTTGGTGCGATCCGTCGAATTGTCTTGTGGAGCGCATATAGACCGAATTGCGCGGAATAGTACCACGAATCTCCGAAGAACAGTAGTAAACTAAAATTTTATATTCGATATTTCAAAAACCGCATCACGTCTCGAGAGCACACAACATCTTCTGTTCTTCCTTCTTGAAGTGCCGATTCTTCATTCACTTCGCGCTACCAACTGACTACGTTCTGATGTACTTTTTCTTCTTCCTCGAAGTCTGGACACATCGCCCCTTATCCCAGATCCTTTTTGCGGATTTTTGGTACCATTAGCGTGTCTGGTAAATGCAAACAAGAGTTTATATTGCACCTTGAATGGGGTCACAGTCCATGGGAAATGTGTGAGAATATGGATGGGAATTAGGGTCTATTTGTGCATGGCATAAAACATCTGGTAACAATACGTATGCATTGCGATGTTTGGATTGCCGGAATTGTGTGTGGGTGGATCAAATGGACATGGGTTTGTTTGGAGACGTGTTTGATTGTACATACAATGCATGTGAAAATATGCATTCTGGTGTTTGGATTTTTGGAATTGAATTCAATGTTCGACAATTGAACGTTTGGTTCAATTTGCTTGACGTTGAATTCGTCATAGATTTCGGGATATGAACGGATGATATTGGATAGGAATTCGATAAGAGGGTAACATCCATGTGAGATGGAAAGGGTAGGGCTTCTTGGAGCACTACATCATATCGCCATTAAATGTTGATTCCGCTTGAGCGTAAGTGAAGGTTGTTGGTTACTTACAGACTGGTTGGTGATGCGAGCTATTCTGTTTGAGTTAATTCATACCATAAAGTGATTTGCGAAATTGATCAGGCAGAACAGCAGGTATACCTGATAAGTGTTCAATGGGATGCACCCAATCAATTGGTTTTGAAGGACATTCAAAACCATTAATCATCATCATTATAGGCACTACAGTCGGGATCCGGTCTTGTCCTTATTTAGCAAGTCTCGAGGCTTGTTAAATTGTCCATAATAATTTATTTTTAAATTAATGCCGTTGGCGAAATAATTTTCTGACATCTGCTCATGTTGATAGAATAATTTTGTAGAGAAAGGATGTTGAGAAATATCATGAGTTTCTTGGTGATCCATTGGAATATTACACTTGATGTTACTTACCGGTGGAGAAGTGGCACGTCGACGTCATTTATTGCGATGTACACCAGCTCGTGCCATTTTCTGTCGATATAGTTCTTGTTTATGGTTGTTTCTGGAAGTGGCGTCGGTATGCTCCAATGATTCGAAACGAAGGTTGGGGTGGTGCCTCTTCTAAAAGCCGGATATAGTTTGGAACTTGTGAAGGTTCGTCGAGAGAGGGTGTGGCCGAAATATTGTACGACTTGTGCACGTACGCAAAAATAGGTTTTATGAAGAGTCTAGACCTTGTCGAGGTTCCTTGAAAGAACGTGGCACGAAAAAATTTTACGGTTCCTGAACGTGCGCGAAAATAGGTTTTTGAAGCGTGGTGGGTCGATAATAAAGAAGGATGGGGAATGGTGTCCATGAAGCGGTGGGTCGAAGCTACGTTGACGGAGAATGGGGAGCAAAAGAAAAAGAGATCTAAAATACCGAAGTCTCGGCGCAAAACAAAAGATTAGGCAGAAGGGATCACGGATTTACCCTTACATCGGTGTTTGAACCCATGCGAAGAAGGGAGGCATATGAGAGTCCGAGTGAGTCGAGCGAATTGTGCGAAGTCCTGCGGATGTCATGCGATGATCAGAAGGAGCTTACAATTTGGTTTTTTTTTTTTTTTTGTTTTTGCTAAAAGGAACTCCACAATTATGTTCTTTTATTTAATTAATTGGTTTAAACTTGGCGGGCTTAGAAGGAACTGTGGGGATGAAGTATTGTGAATCAGAAAAATTTAATGTTATGCATGCCATCGGTGAGGTTTAACTTTCAGGTGAAAGCTACTGAAAGACAGCTTACGCTGCTCGAATGCAGGTAATTATAATGGTTTGTGGAGTGAGGGAAAAGGCGGTTTAGTTGAGGATGTGGGTGGTTCTTGGAGAAGACTTTAAAGAACCGCCACAGGATCATGGTCGGGTAAATGCCAGCAGAACAAACAAGCTGCCCGTCGCTGCTTTAGCAGTTGGACAATGAATCGCCAGCCAATGTGTATGTAAGACATTGTTGTACACATGTGAGGCTGGGAATAGCCAACTCAAGGTTAAGATTCCCTGATTATGCGGTTACATTATATGTGAACCGATAAGCTTTCTTTTCAGGGATATGCTGTTTGGAACAGAATTCTTAAAAGGAATTTTGAATTCGAATAGATGAATGAAGGTAAGAATTCTCTTCAAGGAGCTTTTAGCTAAATACATTTTATAGACTTGATGCGTGAAGCATTTACAGGTGCTAATGTGATTGATTAGCAGACACTTATGAAGGCTGGGTTGTAGTTATGGGGGTTCTTCGGGTAAGTAGACAGTGGGGTTTGGCGGAACCGCCACAGAACTCAACAGCGGAACAAGTGAATTGACTTTTAATTAATGGCTTTGAAGCGTATTCCTAGTGTTATGGCAGTATGTATAACAGGTTGTATAGGAACATGCATATTTTTATAGTGAAGAGATGTTGAGAGACCATATAGTTTTAGTTCGCATCCTTTTGAGCCTGTCTGCGAATAGAAGCTCATTCTGAGTAAAGATTTGTGTCGTCTGCTTACCGAGGTCTGACTTGGTTATTTGTTTACCGCTAACCTCCTTGAATTGATCCTCTATGTGTGTCGCCACGGACACAGCAAAACTACTGCTGCACTGGGCAGAAATAACTTAATTGCCGAACCAATAATCAATGCATTTACGAATTAATTTCCAAAGACGCGTCGAATAAATGAAACAAACGTATTAGTCCTATATCGTCATCACGAGATCTTTCTTTTATTGCTAAACAATCGACAAGTTAAAAAAAGACTGTGTAACTATTGAACAAATAAAAAACTGTCAAAAAAGGTACCGAAAGCACCGTATAAAAATCTTCGTTAGAAAGACGTTAAACATACTGTCTCTAAAAACAGTAACAACAAAAAACTGTTCAATAAAAACAATCTTTCATTCTCTTTCATTCAGCATCTCCAACAGCGGGGCCCGTTATCAGTCCGCTGAATCTTTGGTACTTGGGCAATTGGCAGCGTTTAATGCCAATCGAGTTTTCTGCTGCAACCGCATAGTTGGATGTTTAGATGTATAAGCTTAGGCGCTTAATCTTGAATATATTTTATTCGAAGACTCTCTTCTTGTTACAGGCCGCAAATGAGTTGGTGATATATTATTATTACCAACAATCGATAGGTAGTATTTGTGCTTTGTTGCTGTACTGCAACATCTTGCCGGGACGACGACGATGCACCAATGGTTGTCCTTCCCGTTGGTGCTGTCAATGTGAGGCCTTTCAGCGTCGTGGTTTGTCGTGGTTGAGAACAGAGGCTTCACAGCTCGTGTTGCTCATGAACCGGTACGGTGCAGAGGCACGGTGGCAATAATTACTTATATTGGTTGAATCTAATTATTAATTAAGTTTCGTTATGAAATATAATTGGTTATGTTATAGTGGCATACTTGATGTTATTAGTGTGTATGTGTTTATATGTGACAAAAGGGCGAAGTTGGCCATTGTGTGCTAACGTTGTGGATCGAGGCAAAGCCGTCGTTGTTGTTGTTAATATTTGTTGATACTTGAAATGTTGGTTGGATCGTAAATCCGTGAGTAGAGTATCGATATCTTGGACGTAGTCCCATGGTGGATCGTAAATCCGTAGTGGTAATTGAGCGATGTGGTCGCCAATATGTTGAAGTGTTCGTGTTTGTTCTTGGTTGGAAATGTGGCCATTTACAACTAGTTGAAATCTAGATGCACTAGATGGAGGTGTTGATTCTGTCCAAAGACCGCTTAGTTGGGTTAAAGTCGGCCGTGCAATGTTGTGTTTTCACCATCTTCTGAATATGGCCAGCCTGTGCCAATACTAGAAGTGTTAGAGTAGCCGCCAACTGCATAGAATCATCTGCGTCTCGAATCCAAGGTGATTGCTGTGGCTGATGCTGTTGCAGTTGAGGATTTGTCCCATCTACGCCGCTAATACCACTGCTTGGCGTTGGGCGAGTTTCTCGGTGAAATCTGGGATTGACGTTGGCTACATTGCCTGATGGAGTATTTGATCCAATGATAGAGTGATGTTTATCCAAATGATAATTATGATAATGGCCACCATAGAAATAATCTTGTTGGCCTCTAGGACAAGAAGACGTCGATATGTTCATTGAATTGAGCGAATTCGTTGAAGTTCCCATAAGATCAGAAGGGATTGCATTGTTCCCTTAATGGTAGTTCGTGGATAATTATAAATCTCCGACACGTTGTGGAGGGGTTGCCTGAAAGGCGATATTTGCCGCATCAGCCGCGGCAACGACGTGATTTGTACTTGTGGCATCTCCTGTTGAATTAAAAACTGGCACCTGAGTGAGCAAGCGAGGTTGCGTATCTACGTTGCTATCAGGAATAATAATCTGCTGATCAAGAAGCTTTCGTTCAATTGGGCCGCAGGATGAAATAGCCCCAATGCTAAGTGCTTTTCTTCGTTGACTGGTGGCTGGATCATGTGTTCACAATTCGCTTTCCGTTGATATGGTTTCACTGTTCCACTGTTGGTCAATAGGGTGACGCCTAACCAATAAGTATTGATTGTAGTAATTGTTACAATCAATACTTATTGGTTTGGCGTTTGCTTGTCATACTCATGTATGAAGCTCGTAAAACACATGCAAAGCCAGATTTGTAATAATTAGTGGTCGCTCAAATTTTTACTATCGCCTCAGTGGTGTGGGTTGGAAAGGGGGTGTAGATGATAAGGTGGTGCAGATACAAATTGTATAATTAGACGCCAATATCAAGATGTTCCGTGATTTACAGAGTATTAGTCAGACCATCAACATTGAAATTGTCCACAGGAATATCAGTTGCTTGGCGCAAGGCTAATAACCTTGGCCGTAATAATAAATCATTATGGAAAATATAACAAGCCTTGAGAATTGCTAAATAAGACCACTAATGATAATGATGATGAATATCAGTCGCTACATGCAAGTCGGTTATCACTTGAGTAAAACTTTGGCGCCAATGAATATGTAGTGATGTTACACTAACGTGCTTGTGTTTGGAAATGCTTATAATCGAAAATAACCGCTTTCCAACGACATTTACTGTGTAGAAGTTATGAATCAAAAGGTAAGATATTAGACTTATCCTTTCCAGCAGAGGTTTATTTGGCGCTTGAAGGGTTTTCGGAACAGTCCGACCCGAGTGGGAATAAGCTCGAAATTTCAAGTAACATACTTCTTTCAGGTAATAAAATGTTTGTCCGATATTTCGATTTTTAAGGTAATACAAAAAAAGGAGGTTTTCTGAAAAATTTGCACGGGTGTTATCACTTAACTTCAATTTGGTCATTTTTCCACTGTAATACTTACGTCGCATTTTCTATAATTTGCTCTTCCCATGTGGAGTTTGCTTATCCTGGTGTTTTGATTGCATTCCACGTTTCATTTTATTGTAACTACAAGTAAATCAGGTCACAAAATTAATCCTTAAAATCAAAAAAGAAAACTTAACTTCCCAACGAATCACATCAATGAAAAGAAAATAAATCAAGTGTATCGAAAATATAAAACATCAACAAAATAATAAAAAGGATATTCCACTAAAAGTACATAGTATATATATTAATGTGTGTAAGGATAATATTGTAATACGTTTTGTTTTTCTAGCCTACCTGGCTGTGATATGTAAAAAAAGGATAACTATACAAATTGAAATAAAATTGTAATGGCAATTGAATTTAATATTTTGTTTGTTTTGATTTTGTGCTCTTTTGTTTCTTGCATCAGTAGATTCACGTAGCGTCCTCGTCGATCTGCTCGCAGTCTATTTCACTGCTTTCGGAATTGGGAGAATTACTACGATAGTCGTAATTCTTTTTGTGTATACGAAAATTTGACTTGGCATTAGCATCCAGGAAACTGCCATTTGAATCGCCGAATACTCGTTCTAGTTCGGCCAGTCCATTGGATGTCAATGGCTCTTCTCCGTTATGCAAAATGTTGTATTTCATTTGTAGGTACGCATCGGTGTCGACGGAAAGACCTCGAAATACCACTGGACTCCTAGCTTGCATGTTGAATTTTGAGATCTCGCTGAAGGTTGGAACGTTTTTCGCTTCTAGTGGCTCAAAGGATTTTGGAAGGGGTGGTACCCGTTGTGGAATATACGCCGGTCCTGGAGGATAAGGCGGGCTGAGTTGTCGATTTAAAGAGAATGGCAGTCCAAAGTTAAGAGGTTGACCACGTGAGAGGATGGCGTTTCTTGCACTATCAATGATACTATTTGGTGGTGGAGGTGGCGGTGGTGTTGTTTGTATAGTTTGCCCGGTCAACGGCGGCAGAAATGATCGCAATGAAGGGTTTTGATTTGGTGGCAAACCAATTGCCGGTTGATTACTATTAAGCATTATTGACTGGATCGGAGCTGGACCTGAAGGTGTTTGGCTGAAAAGCCATAAACGATCGCCAACTACCATAGGACGAGCTAATCCTCCGATTCCCAGTTGAGCATAGTAATGTGAGGCGAGCGTTTCGACGTCAGCCGTGTACTTTCTCTTCCATTTCGTCCGCCGATTTTGAAACCAAATTTTTATCTGCAAAGATAAGATACTTCCATGAGGATGCGTGTGAAATATTAGGGAGCTAGCATTACCTGTGTTTCAGTTAGATGGAGTTGCTTGGCTAATGCAGTCCTTTTCGCAACTGAGAGGTATTTTCCGCGTTCAAATTCCGATTCCAACGCTTTGATTTGAGATGCTGAAAATGCCGTTCGTGGACGTTTCTTTCTATCGTCGTTAAGATCTAAAAAAAAAAAGTGAAAAAGGTCTCGTGTAAGCAAATGGATCGTCTTCGCCCATTAGTTTCGAATAGCTTGTGCGATTAGACAAGTCGTTTATTATTTGTGAACCATTCGATGAGGCTGTACTTAAAAATAGAACCACCAATGACGTGAACGGGCGGACGCCGAGTGCCTACCCACATATACAAACGCGTACAAACACATAATCATTCCAACGTAGTTCAAACACGATCGATTCTTAAAATATACAATCAGTACGATCGCCAAGAGACGTTTGTATAAACGTCGTCGAAGGTATTTGAAATTGGCCACATTTTTGGCACCCAGTCGACGCTAATTGTTCCGATTAATTGACTAAAGTTGAACTATTTTTATTAATTTGACAGCATTGCCGACAATTAGTCAGGTAGAGGAGATTTATTGGCGTCGATGTTCCTCAGTTGGGCTACAATGACGCGGATGCCTGAAAAATACTTGCAATCATTTAACGGATGCCCTGACGCTTCAACCCCACAATATATGTACACACGAAGCTAAAGCGGGAATAAATAAATACACCATTTAACGGATGGCTTGAGGTTTAACTCCTATGGAGTATTTGTGTGTTAATCGAGAATTACTCGATGCGGCTGGGGAATCTCTTTGTTTGTCGGAAAAGGCATCTGCCTGTAATTAACATTTTCCAAATCATGTGCGTTTGTCTGAACGAATATGCGTCCTATTGGAGGTCTGCATTTCATTCGTTGGACCACTATTGAACCGGGAGTCGTTTAGTGAAAGAGGGGCGTATCTGTAAGTGACGAGCATCAGACAGGAATTGAAGAATGTGCAACAAACGGAAAAAGACAGTATTCACAGATGATATTTGTTTTCATATTGATTGTATACACATGGAATTGAGAGGGTCTTTTACGGCATTTACGCGCTGTTGTTCTTGCATGTGGTATTAGGCGTACCCGAAGGATGTGCCATTGAATGCATTGGGCAATAACCTTCCTAAAAATTGCGAAACTTAAAATTCGGTTTAGGGAATCATACATATGATAAATTTGCCTTCTGTCTAAACTATATGTAAACTTATCTGGCACCAAGCGTTTTTGCAGTCGACTATATTATATAGTTGTTATTTGACCCCCAAAATGTAGGGCGCGTTATTTAGTTCGAAACCGTCTTCCACGATAATCACACACACTCGGCTTCAGTGGAGTTAGAACAGATAAAAAACCACTGATATTTGAAAGGCAAGGATCCTTCAATGGTCATAAGTGTGAATGTTTCTCTAATTAATGCCCATCGTGATACACAATGCGATAAATAAGTTTCGAGACAGGCCGTGGCAAACATTATTCAAACACGATATCTGAATAATTTTCGATTCCTTTATTCAAAATATTCCCTTCTTGTTTCAATACACCTGTTACAGCGATTCCAAAACGTTTTATAGCTCATTTTAGTTGATTGTTTCTAGTGCGCCTGTTGTAGCAGTCTTGATGGTCAAAATGTCATTGAAAAAACGTCCTTTCAGCTTTAATTTTAATTTTGGGAATAGAGAAAAGTAGCGTTCGGCAAAACCAAGCAAAAATTATAAATGACTCGTTACACGAACTTCATTTCGAAGCAAAAATTGATAAAAATGAGTGAAGTTGGTTTTTGGAACTAATTTTGCGTAGACGTAGGTGTGATGAGCCGACACCACCATAAGGGAACAAATCATCAACAAAACACCGACTCGGCAAACAGAAGACGTAGGGAAAAACGGAAAAAGCGGGATATACGCGTCGGCAAGTGGAACGTTCGAACGTTATATAAACCAGGCGCGATACATACGGTCGTAGAAAACACGAAATGAAATTTATTAATGACCGAATGTTGGTGCTAAAAATACAGGGCCGTTGGTACAATTATGTATTTATAAACGTACACACCCCCAGCAGAATCTACGAGCCCCTAGAGGAAGTATTTGATGGGAGCTCACCATACGATGTTAAAATCTTCCTCGGGGACCTCAACGCGAAAAGAAGATATCTTTCAACTAACTATATGTAAAGAAAGCCTACACGACGTTTCAAATTATAATGGAGTTCCAATTATTACGTTCGTAGCGTCAAAAGATCTGGCAGTGAAAAGCACGATGTTCAAGCACAAGCAAATTCATAAAGACACATGGATATCACCCGACGGCGCAACGCGTAAACAAATGGACCACTTCCTCATAGACAAAAGATACCACTCGAATATCCATAGAGAGGAGCAAATTGCGACTTCGAACATCTTCTAGTGATGAGCAAAATCAGGAGTCGGCTCGCAGCAAACCCACATGGGCAGTCACGGAAGATGAGCAAGAAGTTCGACATTGATAAACTAAAAGACCTGCGTAAAAGCGCTGAATATCAAGACGTACTAATGAATAGATTTAGCACCCTAGAGAATGAGAGCAGTGAGGAAGAGGAAACCAATAGTGTGGACACTAAATGGACATCGATCAGAGACACAATCAAACAAACAGCCCAAAGATATTAGGATTTAAGAAAACAATTAAGTCCAAACCTTGGTTTGACGACGAGTGCAGGGCGAAGATCGAAGAACGTAAACGCCTTAGAGTGATCCACTTACAAAGATAAGATGAAGTCAACGCAGAAAGATACGCGACAATTCGGAAAAAGACAATGAGACTCAGATCACAAAAATCCTAGAAAATGCCAGAGTAAATAATATCAGAGGTATGTATGCTGGCATAAATTCAATTAGAAATGTCTACCTAGGGAGAGCCAAAATAATTCGAGACGAAAACGGCTGTATGGTCACAGAAACAAATAATATTGTGACAAGATGGAAGCAGTACTTTAAAAAGCTGCTCAATGTGCGCACCCATCAACTACAAATAAACGCATCACACGTACGTACAGCCGAGCGTCAGATCCCAGAGCCCTCTTTCAACGAAGTTGTAGACGCAATAAATCGATTGAAAAACAACAACGCTCCCGGAATCAACTGCATACCAGCAGAGCTTGTGAAGCATGGAGGAGAGGCGCTCGAAAGATCCACCAACTCATCAAATTTATGTATTAGGCGTACAAATACGGATTCATTCCCCCCAAAGCATTTATTCTATTAGACAGAAAAGGTCTCATACAAAACAGTTATGGAGTCCCTATCATAACCATCCTTTCCGTGGAGGGACAAAAGAATACTGTATGATAACAACATATCACACCACGTGGAACGCTTACGTTTTAGCATATTAATTGGCAAACGAGATAAATTAAATTACATGTTTTGCACCCTTCTTAGTGGTGACTTAATGCCGGAGATAGGAGTACACGTCCCCCTTAGATATAATTGCTTAAGCACTTTCTATGTCTATAGTTCTTTCTTTCTCCTTTTTACTCCTTTTATTAAAATTAATTCTTTTAATTTTAATTTACAATATAGGTAAAAAAAAATTATATATATATATAAATTATACACACACACACACGCGCGCACACATCACATATATATATATTATATATATATATATTTCAACATATATATATATATATATATATACATATATGTATATATGAGTTTTTATGCATCATATTGTCACTGGGGATGAAAAATGGATCTGTGAGGGTTCTCTATATCACACAGAGAACCAACCCACAATTCTAACCAAACTTGAACGCTAACAGCGCGTCACCTTAACCCAACTCCCCATGCAAAATTCGCAATAGCATACATTCCAAACTTTGCAATAACCACACTCCCAAACCCGCAACAGAATACAATTCAACAGAATATATTCTAAATCATCCCCGCATACATCTTCCCAAAATTGCTTCGATCAATTCTTCATCTAAACCATATCCCCCGCTCGCGACCAAGCAATTCTAATTTCCCCCGAAAACCATATCCTGCAATGGACGCATATTCCAAACCTACAACGGAATATTAACCATCTCCCTCAATTACACCACCCCACATACATTTTCCCAAAATCGCTTCGGACAATTCCTTACTTAACTTATATTCCTTCCTCGCGACCTAGCAATCTTAATTTCCCCGAAATTTATATGCTGTAATAAAAAATATTCAAATGCATAACGGAACATTAACCATCACCACCAACTATACCGAGACGCATACATTTCCCCGAAATTACTTCGGTTAATATCTTATCTAAACGATATTCCTTGGTTGCACCTAAGCAATTTCAATTTCCCCCGAAAACTCATGCCCATCCTTGTTCGTGTTCCCAAAACCGATTTCTCGGTACACATAGCAACCGAGGAATCTACCCCAGCCAGTACGGCAGGAATTCCCGGGAACTCCCTATGCAAGCATAGCAAGTCTTCTCGAAATTCCTAGCAAGTGGCAGTGATTTTATTTCTGGTATGACTCAACCGCCAAGACGCGATGAATGGATTTTTTTCTGTTCATTAGTCAGTCGAGTTTTAACAACCAATCGAGAAGGGTCCGAATTCTACGCTCGAGGAGCGCGGTCGGGTGTCTTAAGCATTTCACGTTTGTCCGTTGCGTTAGACACCATAGCTCAACAGAACAGAAATAGATCCGAGTGTCTTGAGCACTTTACGTTTGTGCGTTGCGTTTAAACATCACCACTAACAAAATAAAAATACAAACAGTGACATTTCGGAGCTTGCCCATCATCTCTCCGCTACACGCGTTGGTTCGTCGCGTATAAACGCTGGTTTAACAAAATAAAAACAGAAACACTGACATTTCGGAGCTCGACCATCATCTCTCCGCTGGGCGCGCTCGCCCATCGCGCATAAGCATTAGCTTAACAAAAATAAAAACAGAAACAGTGACATTTTATAGCCCGACCACCATTTCCCCGGTACGTGTGTTTGTTCGTTGTGTTTGGACGGTAGTTTACCAAATAAAAAGGGATGAAAACATTGTCATAACCAAGGTGTATTACAACTAAGAAATGAAACCCAGTTGCAATCAATTAAAGAACCCTTTTACTACAAACCATTCAGTGTGTTTTATTTGACATTTTGGCGAGCAGTGTTCGGAGTAACATAGGTGGAAATTTACTCAACCCACGCCCGTGCAGGCGCAAGAGTTGAACACCCCCACAGATCCACTACAATAACCCAAAGAAGAGAAAATCATGGGGACCACCTGGCCATGCTTCAACATCGACAGCAAAACCGAATATTCATGGGAAAAAACTCATGCTGTGTATTTGGTGGGATCAGATTGGTGTCGTGTATTATGAATTGCTGAAACCGAGTGGAACCATCACTGGAGTTCTCTACCGAACACTGAGATTGAGCCGAGCTCTCAAGGAAAAACACGCCCATTACTACCGAGTAGCACTTTACAACATATGAAGATACCAACAAATGGGTCGATTCGTGATTATTCTCAAAAGATGAAGAGTTCTTCCGAGTTGGTATGCGAATGCTGCCAGAAAGATGGGAAAAAGTAGTGTCTAGTAATGGACAATACTTTGAATAAAACGTAATGTACCGTTCTTTAAAATTTAAATTGCTACTATTTGATACAAACTTATTTGTACACCTATATTTTTACTTTATAAAAAAAAAGGCCAAGACCGGATCCCGGTTGTAGTGCCGATGATGATGATGATATATATATGTATATATATATATATATATATATATATATATATATATATATATATATATATATATATATATATTTCTCCCCTGCTTGGTAGAAATCTTGACGTGGTGCGGGAGCTTAAACTACAATGAATCACTCAGGCTATGCTGACGGAAGCATATGCTTCCAGTAGGGCCATCCTGTCAGACAGGGTAGTGAGGAGTAACACACAAAGATCTAACACCCCTAATCCTGGATGTTACGCGTTAATGTGCCCACTGGATGGTTTACAGCCAGGGGTATATCGGCTGTATTATAACGGCGCCTCTCTGACACCGGGTCGAATCAGAGCAGTAAGCAGACCTTATCATATCAAAGAGGGGCTCTGATATGGCGGACTGTTTGAAACCCCAAGACTAGTGGGAACAATAATGAAAAACCAATATACACAAAGCAATCCCACGAAAAACCCTATTGGCGTAGGTGGGATGAGCCGACGCCACCATAAAGGAACAAATCATTAAGAAAACACCTACTCGACAAAGGGAAGACGTGGAGAAAGACGGAAAAAGCAGGATATACGCGTCGGCACGTGGAATGTCCGAACATTATATAAAGCATATAATTTACACTGGCAAAACAAATGGTACCCGCGAAAAAGATCAAGGAGAGAGAGTGGGAAGAGAATTATAGTATACATGGATGATTTTTTACAATTCTACCCGTTGCAAAGCACTTGCTATCGTGGAATCCTACCATTGCTGGCAAATAAAAACAAATAAACCATATATCCCCAGTATCATGGCAGCAAATAAACCACGAGCGCGTCACTCGGTAGTTTTTGGTTGTCATGAGAAAGTGACTATGTGTTCTTAGGTGCCCCAAAAATTAAAGCGGTAATTCTAATATTGACAGTGCATTCGGATATGGTGCATCATGATATCACCCATTTTTATAATAAATATAAAACTAGTGTTGATATTATGGACCAAACGCTCAGGGGATAGTCAAGTCAGCGGCGATGTTCAAAATGGTCAACGGCAATGTTCTTCAACATGTTGGACGTCTGTTCACTTGCGGGATGTATAATTTATTATGAAAATAATAAAATGTTTGCGAAGAAAACAACAGAACGACATCATTTTATGTGAGAACTAAGTGAAGAAGATCCAGATCCATTTGTTGAGCGGGACACAACGGAAAGAAGAAAAGTCACGGGATCCTGTCATATGTGTTATAAACTAACTATAAAAGAGGACGAAAAACGAACAAAAGCTCTGCCGAATGTTAACTTCCAGTTTGTGGTGAACATTCAATAAATATTATAAAATTTATGGAATGTAATAAATAATATTGTTTATAATTAAATACGGTGCTGTGAAAAATAATAGACTCAAGGGTAAATGTTCAGTTTTCTTGGTATGAGTAATAAACTTGTATGACTAGTTTTGTGTAACCCTTTAATGGCTTAATTGTTTTTTTACCAGGAATGGTAATTAATTTTCTAAAAAAAAACCCAAATTTCGCCTGTGGAAAAATATAAACTCAGGCCTCTTTTCTATCTCAGGCTTAGTTGTAACAAAAGTTTTTAAAAAACATTGCAGACATCCTGGAGTGATAATAACCAGATTTTTGTTTTACACAGTGCGTTTTTTAAAGTTCTTCAAGTTCTGAATATGCCACATGGGAAACAAATAACGGACACTGGAAAATAAAGATTAGTCGATTTAGAAAATAGTGGAATGACGCAAAGACAAATTGTCAATGAAATATATCGCTCCCAAGGTATAGTGAAGATTTTTCTTCAAAACGGTATTGGAAATTACGGAAGGAATAAGCAATTAGCGAGACCAAAAAAATTGTCGACGACGGTAAAACGAGCCGTACCACGTGAAAATGTCCAAAACAGGGTCTTGTTCGTCCAAGTTGTTGGACGTTTTAATTTGAACTGCGATCCTAGCCTCATTAGAAAATCGACAGTAGCCTCAAGCAGCTTGATGTATCGAAAGTAACGACATAATGGCAGCATGCATTGAATTCGCTGAAACTCATGTGATTTTCAGTGATGAGAAAAAATATAATCTAGACGGCCCCGACGGCTTCAAGTACTATTGTCATGATCTCAGGAAAGAATAAAAAATCATGTCGCGCAGGCCTTTAGGAGGATGAGGTGTTATGGTGTGGGTAGCTTTCATTGGGAATCTGAAAACTGAAATTGTATTTATTTCTGGAAGAGTGGGCGCTAAAAAGTACCAAGAAGTGTTGGAAAAGCATCTTCTTCCTTTAATAACCCTAACAGAGGACGAAGATGTCATATTTCAACAGGATAACGCTCCTATCCATACAGCACGAACAACAATAGATTGGTTTCAAGAGCATGGCATTAAACTTTTACGGTGGCCAGCTTTAAGTTCAGATATAACCGCCATTGAGAACCTGTGGGGGATCCTGGCAATAGCGGTTTACGATCAGGAAAAGACAGAAATTCAAACGTGGAACAACTCAAAGAAAGAAATGTTCAAGCATGGATTATTATATATTATATACCGGACAACACTCTAAACAATCTTATTTCCACTCTACCACGAAGATTGTTAACTGTTTTAATAAATACCGGACAAAGCATTCCATATTAAATAAATTATCATACAAAAATTTAAAATATACATGTTTTGAGTTTATACTTTTTAACAGGTGAAATTTAGGTTTTTTTTTCCTGGTAAAAAATCAATTAAGCTTTTAAGGGGTTTTCCCTGAGTTGGTGTCTGTTGAGAATATATTGTCACAAAACTAGTCATAAAAGTTGATTACTCAATCCAAGAAAACTGAAATTTTGCGTTTGAGTCTATAATATTTCACAGCACTGTATATACTGAGAGATTATTCTTTTCTTTTTTGCGTTTCGTTTTGTTTTTGTATACTTTGAGTGTAGCATGTTGCTGGTGTATAAGTTTCAACAGCCTTCGAATGGGGAATTTGTTTTTTTCTTGCATACAAATTTAAACAAAAATGATGTAGTTGAATGCTGTTTAGGGGGCTTTACACAAAATATCAGCGAGAATGTAAAATGTGTTATTTGTTTTATCGCCTCAAAATAACCTGCAACGGTGCGAAAGTCGTTGAAGTTGCGACATACCAGTGATCAAAAAGTTCCCAGAAATTATTCAGAAAATGAAAAATACAAGTTTATTCGTGAAAATTAATATTGTGTCCTTCCTACTCCCTATCGATGATAATGCGCTTATCCCTATGCTTGATTCAATCCTCGAAACACTTTTTATACTGTTACGTTTCTTTATTTTTACATTTTTTCCCCAGTGTTTTCATACAATGCGCGTAATACTGCTGTTGCGGATTCGCATTGGATGCAACCAGCGAATTCGCAATTGAATGCAACCATCGCAACCATAATCAACAAAAGTCAGCAAACAGTTGTCATGACAACGCATAAACAACTAAATTGCTAGCTGTCAACCAACTTGATTCCTCTTCTTCGTTAACAGTCGAGATAAATAAACGCATTGAATAATAAGAAAACTACCATCAACGAGTTCTTTTGTCAAAAAGGGGGATTATTTCTGGAATTGCTGCACCTCAACTTTAGGTATTCTTTTCCCCTTACACAATTACATTTCTAATTGTTTCAGAGACAACAACCAACATTATTTCACGTCAGGAGACACCATTGTTCCTGACGTCATCCCCACGGCACACAAAAAGTTGTTGGTGGAAGTTGCGTTCGACGTTTGTGAACGCAAAGTTTTGTCATTGCACACCAGGATACATCATTGTTCCTGACGTCATCCCCCGGCCCACCAACAAGATCCAATTGTTGGTGGAAGTTGCGTTCGACGCTTGTGCAACGCAAAGAACCCCATATCTGAGAGGAGCTGTAAATTATGCCTTAGAGCAAGCCCCGCGATTAAGAAATGACAACTTTTTCACAAAATCCCCCAACAACCCAAATTATAGCCAGCCACAAACTTGCCAAATATGCAATAGAGCTGGACTTACTCCTGTGGCATGCTGCCGTAGAACTACTTTTGCTAGTTTAAGTTCCCAACACATTAAAACCGAGTTTGAACACATACAATGTTCATACCGCAAAAGATTTAACCATTTACTGGAATGCAAGATGACACTAGCCCATTTACAAAACCAAGGCCAGTCTCGAATTAATCACTATTCTTTTAGTATTCACTTCGCCTCTTCACAACCAACGACATCGCAAAGCTCCACTTTGTACCGACACTGCAATGTTAGGCAATATCAGATAATAAATGAACTGAAAAGTGGACTCCCAACAGAATGAAAACCTGGGGAGCAATCGGCCTGAGGTCCCAGCAAACCGTAATACTTAAGACCACAAAATCTCAACAAAATGTAAACCTGAGCAACAAAGAATCTCACCGGAAAGTAAAATTGACGAAGAGTTCCAGCA
This sequence comes from Microdon myrmicae, assembly GCA_963931805.1. NCBI lineage: Eukaryota > Metazoa > Arthropoda > Insecta > Diptera > Syrphidae > Microdon > Microdon myrmicae. The sequence continues at coordinate 71,791,328 of OZ007496.1, forward strand.
AATTGTAAAACTGAGTACCAAGAAAGTCAGCAGAATGTAAGCCTGATGAAGAAAGAGTCACAATAAATCTCGTGGAACAAGAAATCTTAATAATGTATAAGACTGAGAACAAGAACTCCCAGCATCTTAATAAGGCTAATGTAGAAGAGCCTTAGCATAGCAGTAGCCTGAATAACAAATCCTACCAAAGAGTAAGACTGAGGAACAAGGAGTCCCAGTAGAACATAAGCCTGTGGGTAAGAGGTATACTAGATGAGATTTTCAAAAATGTCCATTTCTCTAAAATAGTATTGCCGGAATGTTAGATAATTACCCCAATGTAATAATTATACAAATATAATAAATATTCTATTTTAACAAATATGTAAATAAAAAGTAAAGAAAACTAAGAATATTAAAAAAAAAAAGGAACAATAGCATGTTAATTATTGAAATCAAATATTAACTATCATAATACAAAAATAAAAGTGTAAGGATAATCAAAATTAACATTTGAACACCAATAATAAATAATACGTAAAAACATTAACCCTTTCATGGCCGATGGTGCCTATAGGCAACATTATATGTTTGAGCTTCTAAGTCCCGTAATTTTAATATTTTCTCTAAGGGTTTTTTTTTTTCAGAATAGCTCGATATATTGTGCAAGTTTTTATTATAAGTATTGCTAGTGATCACTTTGTAGCTGATCTGCGTTGAGTGCACACGTAAATTTTTTTATGCAAAAAGTGTACAAATAATTTAAAAAAGTGTACAAAAATATAATCAATTCAAAAAAACGTTTAATTTGTGGTCAGTAATTTGTCAAACACAATGTTGCCTATAAGTACCTATAAGCAACATTGGTCCATAATGATTATACATCATGTGATGCTCTTTTATGCGTTAGAGATGCGGCCGAAAGGTTTGACCTAGCAAGAAATTCAAAAAATTTGCGAATTCCATTGGGATGATTCTGCAATGGAGAAAAAGAGGAACAAATTACCACGAATATGGAAATTATTATTGAAGAAACCCTACAAAGTGTAATTGAAAGAGGTGACGGTATTGAGGTTGGTTTGATTGAGAGGATTGTTGGCGAAGACAATGAAATTGAAAATGAAATTCAAGGTGAAGAAATGATACAAGAGGTTTTTGAAAATATCAATTTAGAAAGTTTGAGATGGAGGAGTGCAGAGATAGGCGAATGCGATACGATCTGGAAAAGCGAAGTTTTTTTTTCTTTTTTTTTTTTCAATTCAATTCATTTATGGTATATTTTACAACTAGTACTTAAGAGATTTAGGATAGCAATTCCTTTACAACTATAATCTTAAATCTATATAACGACAATAGCACAATTTTAATGAATAACAAATAATAAATTAAGGGAAAACTACAAGAAAAAACCCTTATTTAAATCTTAAGACTAATATTGCACGAGCTTCCGGTTATTTTATATAGTAATGACCTCGATATAATTTTCATAGACAGAGTACATATGTAGTGATTTAGGATAACGCAAGTCGGGAAACGAGAACATTGTCAGAAAAAGAACAATTGACGAAGAAGTTTTGATTGATTTTGTCAATAAGGAACTCTACCGGTTTAACGTTGGCGTTTTCATGTAGTTCATGTGTCGAATAATGCCATGGCAAATTCAGCAACATTTTCAATATTTTATTTTGACACCTTTGCAATTTTAAATTGTGTGTGCGAGCACAATTACACCATACAGGGGCCCCGTACAGGAGTATCGCTTGAAAAATGGTTTTATATATTATAATTTTATTTTCGATGCTAAGCTTTGACTTTCTACACACTAATGGATACATAACTCTTACGACTTTGTTTATTTTGTCAATTGTGGTAGTGACGTGTTTTTGAAAGATACGTTTTTTATCTAGAATAATACCTAGATATCTACAGTCTTCGGACCAATCAATATCAACTGCACACATATTGAGTTTAGTGCCATTTGGTAGGTAGCAGTGTTTCCTACATCTCAAAAACCAGACAGCTTGTGTTTTATTACCATTTATTTTTATTTTCCATTTGCTGTAATATACTGCTAGCTTGTCAAGAGCTGCTTGCAAAGAGTTGTTGACATTAGTGAATAAGGCACCCGAAGAGAAAATGGCTGTATCATCGGCAAACATAGCTACCTGAATGTTTTCACCTAGATATGGTAAATCTGCCACAAACAATGTAAATAATATGGGACCAAGGACGGAGCCTTGGGGTACACCATGGTTGATTTGGTGAGTAGAGGATATGTCGGTTCCTAAACTCACAACATATTTTCTCGAACGAAGAAAGCTCTGGATAATTTTGATAAGCGGTATTGGCAGCTTAAGTTTTAGTAGCTTATAAATCAAGGCATCGTGCCATACCGTATCAAAAGCTTTTTCGATATCTAGAAGAACCAGTCCCGTTGACTCCTTGTCGATGAATTTACCAGCTATGTGGTTTTTAATGCGCAAGACTTGGTGGATTGTGCTGTGACCACAACGGAAACCGAACTGAAAGTTTGGTAAGATGTTATTGTCTTCCACAAAACGATCAATCCTTTCCTTAATAATTTTTTCTAAGAGCTTACTTAGACAGCTAAGTAGACTAATAGGTCTGTAGCTTTCGGGGCTGTTCTTCGGTTTGCCGGGTTTCTGGATAGGTATTACTTTTGCTGTTTTCCAACAGTCCGGAAAATAACAATTCTTAAGACAAGCGTTGAAAATGAATGTTAAATAGTTACTTGCAGCAGGTGGAAGTGCTTTGATTAATTTGTTGTTAATATTATCGAGACCCGCGGCCTTTTTTGATTTCGATTTTTTTATCAATTCTTTAACTTTGCTGATATTAGTTGCGTAAGTACTTTCAGCTGGTGTTTGAGAAAGTACATGGATAGTGTTAGCAACTTCAGCTTCAGTATACGCGTCGCTTAGATGCATAGATATGGAGTGGTTCTTACTAAACGTGTTAGCAAGTAGGTTCGATTTCTCCACTGAAGAAATAAACAACTTGTCGTGAACTTTAAACGGAGGAATACTTGACCCTCTCTTTTTAATAATTTTTGATATTTTCCAGAACGGTTTGCTTGCTTTGTCAAGAGAGGAAAGGTGTTTATTCCAACACTTGTTCCTATATGTTGAGATTTCGTTTTTAATGATATTATTTAAGACTTTAACATTAACCAGAAAACAATCGATTCTATAACGCAGCCATTTTCTTCTTTCAGAGTTTCGTAGCCTAATCAGATGTAAGATATTTTCAGGAAGCGGTGCCTTATCAACTGGAGCAGTGGAACATTTAGGTATCGCAAGATCGACCGCTCTATTGATAACAGAAACAAAATTGTTACATAGGATATCAATGTGCTCGCTGCAGGTTATAGAATTTAGGCTGGTATCACCTAGAACCAAGTTCGTGTTTATATATGATTTATAACAATTCCAGTTGGCGGCGGAATAGTTGTGGTATAAACTGGTACGATTTACAACTTCTGTATGGTTCACTGTGAGGCTGGTCGGAAGGTGGTCTGAACTTAACGCATTTAGAGTTAATGGCACTGTGCAGTAATTTGGAATATTAGTGATATATAGATCAAGAGTTGAGGGGTTCTTGTTAGCATTCGCTGGGATATAGGTGGGGAGAAGTGGATAAAGTATGGAAAAACTTGGGCTGGATTCAGTAACATCTAGTAAAATGTTACCCCAGCAGTTTGCCCTAAGACAATTCCACGACTGATGTCTGCAGTTTAGATCACCACCAATAATTACCTTGTTTCGAGTGTTGACTCTACACAATTTTTGCAGATCCCGCTTAAAGTAAGTAGATTTCTCAATGTTTCTATTTCCACCAGGGAAATAGACCAAAAAAATACTCACCTTGGAGTTATCACTTAATGTTACATCTATACTAATTTCCTCAATTAACTTAAGGTGCAATGAAGGACGCAAGGAATGTTCTATACATTTTTTCACAACAATGGCGACACCTCCACCACTAGCATGTACCCTGTCTAGGCGATAACATGTGTAATTTTGATGTGAGAAAGAAATGTCTTGTTTGAGCCACGTTTCTGAAACAAGTGCAATGTCAATATTAAAATTTATCAAGAAACTAAAAAATGCATGCTTTTTGTTTTTGATGCTTCTCGCATTCCAAGATATGATGTTAAGAGAGTTTCTTAACATGTTTTTTCCGAGTATATGTACTTAATAGCTAATGAAGTAATGACGTTAAATTGGTCAGCTTTGGTTTGACAAGCACTAAGCTTGGTTACAACTTCATTAAGAAGAGAGTTTATCTCGCTAAATGAAAACAGGTTATCATTAGTTAATGTTTCATACGGATTTTTCTTCGTGTGTGTCGTATCACTGTTGGAAGGTTGCTGGGTTTGATGGAGGCCAGAAGCCCAGGTGGATGAAGGAAGTGAAGGTTGACGCACAGATCGGGGTAGTGGAGGAAAATTATCAATGGATAATCGGTCGGGCACTGCCTGCTGTTTGTCACTCGGAGGCTGTAGGAACGTTGTATTTCCAGTACCACGTCCGCGTTGGGATAATTTGCGGCGAATGTCTATGTACTGCTTTCGGCTTATGCATTCTGGATCGGTGGATTTATGTGGCCCACTACAATTTGCACACTTGATGACCTCATTCGTTTTGCAGTCTGATGTTTTATGGTTTCCCGAACATATTGCACAGAAGGTATTTATATGACAATGCATCGAGCCGTGACCATAAAGCTGGCAATTGTGACATTGTGTGACCTTACCTGGATTATGTTTTTTAAAGTCCCAGCGAACGATGTTTGTGAACAAGGTGGAGTAGTTCCGTTTTAGTTCGTTTAATTTAACAGTACCGCGTTGAATGTAGACGATGTACAAGTAGTGTTTGTACAGGGCTTTTGTTGACGGATTTAATGTGATGGTTTTAACATCTAGGCACTTAATCCCGAGTGCAATTAGCTCATTTTTCACTATATCGTTGCTAATTAAGTCTAGCCCGGATAACACTACCTTTAATGGACGATTTTCTTTACGCGAGTGGGTGAAAAACTCACATTTTAACCGTAAGAGTTCGGTTCTGATTATATTATATATGTCCATTGTTGGGGCACATATTTTTTGCCCAAGCGAAATGTTTTTGATTAAGTATTTGTCTATCTTAATGTTGCTCAAAATATCACGCACTTGAGTACTAGTTGTTTTTAATACCACAATTGGCGGAACGGTTTCTTTAGGAAGTTCTGCGCACTGTTCGTCATTGGTCGGATCCATTTCAGGAGAGTCTTCCATCAGACTCTGAAGTGGTTGAAAAAAGTTAGTGTTTGAACACATTTTAGATTTTTCTAGAACATTATTGTTCACTTTTAAAAGTTTATCGGGAGGAGTTTCGCCTCCAATAACGGGGTCGTAACGCAACCGTTTGCGCTTAATTTTGTTTAACACACGTGGCCCAGGGGCCATAACTTAACGGTTTTTACACTTGTTCAAATTTTTGTATGCGAAAAACGAGGCAAAGAAAACAAGATAATGATAATTAAATTGTGAAAATTATTGTGAAAATAACGGTTGATTAAGATAAATAGCACGAGCAAAACTGTGAGACAGGTTGTCTGTTAGAAAGTCAGCCAGGTACTGAAAAGCTAAGTTAGTTTCGCCCAAGTCAAACAACCAATAGAATATTTTACTCAGTTCTTTGATGATGAGATATTACAAAAGATCTGCGATGAAACTAATTTATACGCATTACAAACCAGTGGCACTGAATTAAAATGTGAAACCACCGAAATAAGAAGATTTATAGGTGTATTACTATACCTTGGCTGGCCCAAGGCTAATAACCTTATCCGGAAAAACAAATTATTATGGACAATTTAACAAGCTTCAGACTTGTTAAATAAGGCCAAGACCGGATCCCGGTTGTAGTGCCGATGATGATGATGATGATGGTGACTATAGCTTGGCGTAATAAATATTCCAAATATGCGAATGGCATGGGCCCAACATTTCAAATTGTCAGCAGTAGCGGATCCATTATCACGAAATCGTTTCGAAAAAATAAAGGACAGTATAACACAATGTTGTATTTAAAACACGATAGATGTTGTAGTTAAAATTGTTATATGTATTAAAAATCAACTATAGAAAAACTTAGCATCAATTCAATTAATATATTCTTCTTTTCCTTCTCCGGAAAACGTTTGTATTAGTTTTATGTAGATACTAACTAATTACTTGTAACTTCTTGAGTACGCTCCACACGTGCACGATGAAGTTTTAATTATATAGCTATAGTGGTACTCACGGTTGGCTGATTAGGTGGCGCTGGGGTTACCAAGATTCTTCTTTGCAGATGGTCTCCTTTTCCTTCGCCAATCCTTTCCAACTTCGCCAGCCGTAAAAAAAAAACGGTCGACTATCACAGCACATCATAAAAAAAAAAACACCACACCACCGGGACGCAGAGAAGAATCAACTCTCTCTTTAAAAGGGCAAAACTGTGTCTGTGGCTTCTCCTCCTCCGTTACCTCTTTGTTCTCAGGTACCGTTGTCTCGACGAAGAAATTTGGCCACGATCAAATTTGAAACGGATCGAAGCCGACGTCACCGAATAGAGCTGAGTTTATACACCTGCTATGTTTATTTGTTATAATTTTTTATACCAATTTTAATATATATATTTTCATCATCATCGGCACTACAACCGGGAACCGGTCTTGGCCTTATTCAGCAAGTCGTGAGGCTTGTTAAATTTTCCATAATGATTTGTTTTTTTCGGGCAAGGTCATTAGTCTTGCGCCAGAGGCTCCCCGACGGGGAATCGAACCCCAGTCTCCCGCGAAACAGACGGGTATATATTTTATGTATATTTAAAAAGTGAAATATACATTGTTTAAGTGAATATGTTTAATTTATTCTGTAAATAAATGAGAGGTGGTTTAAGGTTTTGGGGCTCGATTCCCCGTCGGGGAGCGGCACAAGACTAATGACCTTGCCTGAAAAAGACAAATCGTTATGGAAAATTTAACAATCCTCAGGACTTGCTAAATAAGGCTAAGACCGGCTCCCGGTTGTAGTGCCGATGATGATGATGATGATGGTTTAAGGTTTATTTATTATATGTGTAAATCACAATGTACATTGTATTTTGTATTTATTTAATTTTAGTTTAATTGTATTTAAGTTTAGTTTAAAATTGTTTAAGGTTTACATGTTATGTATGTCTGTTAATTTTTTATTCCTTTCTCGCCGAGACAAGGGCGGCGGGGGGAAGTTACCACGTAACACTCTAAGTAACCCCAAAAAATAGAACCTACGTACGACAAATTATATAAAATACGTCCGTTATTGAAGAAAATCAAACAAAAATTTGACGGAATAGCACAGGAGGAAAACCAAAGCGTGGACTAGCAAATGATTTCCTATAAAAGTAACTGTCTTGTGATAATGGGTGGGCCATATATTTTTGCAAATGGCAACACTTGATTTCTTAAAACCGTTAAAGGGAGGGGCGCGCGCGTGGTGGGGAGTTGTGCGTCGCTTCATGCAATTTTAGTCACGATGGAGAGCTTCACGATACAACAGCGTGCTTTTTGTGTATAACAATTTTACAAAAACAACCATTCCAACATTACAGTACGACGCCTATTTAGAATTGAATACGGATTACGCCGTGTAAATGAGTGAATAAGTGTTAATTTAATAAAAGCTTGGGTCAAAAAGTTCGAGCAAACGGGATCGACAACGAATATTAAACAAACAGGGCGGCCACGTTTAAGAAGAAGCGATGAGAACATTCGGGAGGTTGAAATTTCCGTACTTCGCAGCATCTGTCAGCGAGTTTTCCAAAGTTTGGGTAGTCGATTGCAGGAGTGCCAGCGACGAGCCGGGTCACATCTCGACGGTGTTATTTAAAAAAAATTAATTTCAATTAACGTTTATAATGTTAAATAAATGATCAATAAAATATGTTTCATGTTTTAAATGTTCAAAAATGTATGGCCCACCCTATATAATCAAATCATCATCATCATCGGCATTACAACCGGGAGCCGGTCTTGGCCTTATTTAGCAAGTCCCGAGACTTGTTAAATTTTCCATAATGATTTGTTTTTTTCCGGGCAAGGTCATTAGTCTTGTGCCAGAATATAACCAAATAATGTCTAGTAAATATTTATATTTTGTTAGGTCGGCACAGTTTGAAGCATTATCTGCCAAAAAGCCGTCACAAGTGGGGCTTTAAAGTGTTCACTAGAGCCAGTGTATCTGGTATTGTATACGACTTTTGCCTCTACATTGGAGAAGGAATCCTTTGGATTAGGTATATCGTCAGACATTGTTTTACATTTGGCTTCTAATATCCCGTAAACCAAAATTTCAAATTATTTTTTGGCAACTGGTTTACTCCCGAAAGCCTGATGATTTATTTGAAACAAAAGGGTATATTAGCCGTAGGAACCATTCGAAACAATCGGTTAAAAAACGATGGTGTCGAAAAGAGAAGTTTGTAAACATTCCTCGTCCAGGTATTCCTGAATGCTACTCGTATAACAAGCATATCGGAGGGGTTGATCTTGCCGACATGCTGTTGGAGTATACAAATCAACCACCGTTCAAAGAAGTGGGATATGCGTATCGTTTACTGGTGCATAAAGTCATCGGTAGTCAATAGCTGGCTGTTGTACCGCAGAGACCTGAAAAACCCAAGCGGAGACGACAAGTATATGTCACTACTAAACTTTCAGTTGAATATTGCTAACAAGTTACTCAACGCAAAAAAAGTTCCAACACGTAAAAGAGGTCGCACATCGTCACTTGTCTCAACAATGCAGTCAGATCCACCATCGCCAGCACCTTCATCACAATCTTCGTCAAGTTCTTATAAAGGATTGTATGTTGCAGAACCTGCAAAAACCATACGCTTTGACCAAATTGGTCACTGGATTGAATGGGGATCGAAAGGCAGATCCAGGCTGGTGGAGAGCGGACGGCCACCAATAATGATACGGAAACGAGGCGACCAGGGAGATGACGTCCGAGATGATGCGGCGGAACTCCCTTCGGCACAGTCCTAGAACTTCTGTTGTAAACTCACGGACACGCAAACAAACTAGGTATTGCCCTAAAGTGTCTACTCTTTTATTTTCAGTATTTAACTTAGAAAAGCGAATGACTTAATCCTATTTTAGGGAGTTCGATTGGATTTAATACCGTGACGATGTTTGTAGCGAGGGAATACGACTTGTGGCAGACTAGCGTCGATGCACTCGCGATGGAGAGCTGCCAGGGAGGGCCAAAAAACGTCGGTCACATTTGAATTTGGGTGACAGCTCCATGGCGTCCCTAGGCGACGACGCATTGTCAGCTGGCGGCTGACAGGCGTGGTGAGTATGCTGGTTGGGGAGTGTACTAGATTCTCCCCGCTGTATTTAGTTGCGAATCCGAAATACAGGGTATGTCATACTGGGTATCCCCGCTGAAGGTGCTATAAAGGTTTATTTGTGTTCAAACCCACAAACAAATTGATATCAGTTTATACTAAGGTCCAGACTAACAACTCTATATCCTAAAAAAAAATTTAGCCACGCCCCAATTAATTCGGACATTAAAGGGTTAAATACCTACCTAATAGGTGTGCAAGTAGAAACTCGGTTTTGAAGTTCGTTGCCTTAAAAATATACTTGAACGCATCCATTTCGCTCGCCATTTTGGATATATGTAGCTTAGTCATTGTTATTTTTATCACTCATTTTAGTAATTTACAAGCTGTCATTTCGTGGGCGTCAGTTGTATAACAGATGGATGTCGATAAGCAACATTTCCGCCATTGCATTCTATTCTGTTTTTAAATGAAGAAAAATGCTGCCCAAGCTACGGAATTGATTAATTCGACTTTCCGTGAAAATTCTGAGATCATTCAACAATAAAAAAGTTGTTTTCAAGATTTCGTGAAGGAAGTTTTAGTCTTAAGGACGCTCCACGTCCAAGTGGAGTAAAAACATTGATGACGAAGAACTTCAAGCTTTACTCGATGGAATTCATCCACAATCCCGCGAGGGGTGAAGTATTCCCGAACGGGTCCTGTCCCCATTTCCTACATCGCTAAGCCGACCGTTTTGCTGTAGATGATTGTGAACTACAAGATGCTTTGCCCCCACATATGCGCCAAAAGAATGCCATTAAAATGTCTGCAACAAAAGTGTGCAACTTTGAGATTCCTTTTACTGTTTATTTTACTTTTTCATAATGAATCATTAGTTCATTAAAAAGGAATGTTATAATAATAATTACGCCAAAAAACTCAAGTCGTGTATCGCCGCCGTCTTGGTGCATATTTTCGACACTATTTCCAATTCTAAACAATACGATAATAAGGAAACAAAGTAATTAAGAGTCATGAGATATCTAACTTTAATTGATTTATAATAATTCCAAAAAAAAACTGACGTCGGAAATTTACAAACTTCCGCATATTTTATTTCAGGCATTCTTTTAAAAACCGAAACGGTTAATCCTTTTTAGTCGAATAGGTTAAAAAGTTTCATCCATAGTTTTGTAAGTTCTGTTTGGTGCGGAGCGTAGCTAAATTGTCTTGCAAGTAAGCAAGTAAGAACATCAGACGCGGTTTAATTGTGATAGCAAAAACTCCGGTCCAACGCTTTTCCCTTTGGATAGGGGAAGCACGGCGTTGCATTGTTATCAACAAGGGGGAGAAGTAGTTCGTTGAACAACAAAAATTAGACAGTTTAAATCTAACGCAGTCAGGCCCATGTCTACAGTAGGGATGTATACAAGTTCCAGGTACTAGAAGCCTGCGTTATAGATATTCCTTTGAAATGTCAAAGGCATCTATATGTGATCTCTGCTTATGCTCCCGAAGCTCCACAGTGTATACAGTTTATCAATGAACTTTATACCCTTTCCCGAAGTCTCAAGTTCGACTCGGAAAATAATTATTTCTTTATGGCAGGAGATCTCAATTCCAAGCACAGTGCTTGGGGTAACCTTAACACAAACGCAAGAGGCAATGTATTGTTCAACTGGTGGCAAACAAACGCTATCGAACATAAACTAGAATTGTACGCTACAGGTACTCCGACATATCCAAGAGGACATTCCTTCTTGGATTTACTGTTGCTGGACGAGCAAATACAATTATTAGATACGGATCTAACTACTCGAAATTGTCTTCGCACAGTCGAGTACGATAGCGATCATTACGGACTTGGTGCTGTAATACATGTCCAAATCGAACACTCACTACTTGAGCAATACAAAAAGATACATTATTTTAATTTCGGAAAAGCACACTGGTCCCGCTTTGATCGGATGATAAAAAAAGAATTACGCTCCAATGGCATAGATCCACCAACTGACAGAAATCTTCATAATGACGAAATTGATCATTATCTTTCGACTATGAACAACATTGTTAGTAATGCAATGAATGGTTCTATCCCAAAAGTGTCTCACATGGAGAGCTATACAAACTGATACAGAAACGCAACGATCGACGAACTGTATAGGCAAAAGGGTATTCTGCTCTCTAAGTTAAAACTGCTCTACAGACAGTTCAGCGATTCAAATAGCCAGGAAATAAAAACAATTAAGTCACTAATCAAAAATTTTCAAAAACTGATCCGTGACAACTATAAATCAGTAATTAATGAAGACTGGAACAAGAGAATTCAAGCCATTAAAGCTAGTGGACCGAATATGTTCTCTCAAATAAACAAAGTCTTTTGAAGGAGAGATTATAATTTGATTCTATGTCTGCGAGTTCCGCAGACTCCCGAGAATTGTCAAACTCTGCTGAACGCAGGACTTACCCTGGAACCCATCAACTCTAACGAAGAGTTCATAATAGTCGAGGATCCGCAAAAAAAGGCGAACTCAATTGGTGCTTGTTTCGAAGCAGTGTATAGATTGAACGAATCGGCTCATTCTAACCTTGAACTGGAAAATATAGTTCTCCAAAAACATATTTCGCTACGCAATGAACTTAACAATTGGCGTCTCTTAAGTCAAAGTTTTACTATCTTTAGTGAAAATAATATAGCGGATTCCCCACTCAGAAGTCTAAGCACTAGCATATTCGTACACAAGGATGAACTGACGGACATTCTTACATCGATTAAGAACAAAAAATCTTCTGGAATAGATAGTACCTCAAACATTGTTCTAAAGCATTTACCTCTTGAAGTAGTGAAGGTTTATGCTATTTTGTTCAATAACGCTCTAAATAATGCATATTATCCAACCCAATGGAAATCTGCCGTAGTCTACCCCATCCCCAAAAAGGACAAAGACAGAAGCAATCCAGCAAATCTTCGCTCGATTAGTTTGCTTCCGAACATCAGCAAGGTATTCGAGAAAATTATAAATAAAGCATTGATTAATTGGTGTGAGGAAAATGGTATTATTCCGAACAACCAGTTTGGTTTCCGATCGCAACATGACACAGTTCATGTGTAAGGTAACGAAAATGTATCTGTCATTATTTGATGGTTTATTCAGTCCAAGGTTGAAACTACATAACACAAAATTAAAACAACAATTTTGTTTTGTCCCTCACAAGTATTATTTCTGTCAAAAAAGGTCGATTTTATGTCATAGAAGGTTGTAGCGATTCAGATACACACACAATTCACAAGCAAAAATAGTGAAGAACACCGAACGAAAAGTCGAATAAGAAAAATACATCAGAACCGTATACCAAGCGATAAATAAAAATAATTCACACCAGTGGAATATAGTCGAGTTTGGAAATCAAATTCTAAGCACGGCCAGTAGTCTGATGTTTCACTGCTTCGCTTTTCAACCGTTTCACCGTATGTTCAATTCACCTTCTTCACTATCCTTGCTTAACGCTAAATAATTGGTGACTACGACGTGATCTGCACACACGCAGCATACACTTCCCATAGTAAAGCAGAACTTCACACACGGTCACGACTTCCCCATAGAGCACAGCCTCCGATGTTTCCTCGTTTCTCTCGTTCGTCCGTCGTCCGCATACGAATCTGATCGTAACGAAGTTACTGCGGCGGGAGTGGTGTAGCGATTCTAACAGATACACACACAATTCACAAGCAAAAATAGTGAAAAACACCGAACGAAAAATCGAATAAGAAAAATACATCAGAACCGTATACCAAGCGATAAATAAAAATAATTCACACCAGTGGAATATAGTCGAGTTTGGAAATCAAATTCTAAACACGGTCAGTAGCCTGGTGTGTAACGCTAAGGTAAAATTTTTTCGTGATTCGAGCTGTCATAGCGTCAGTTCGAATCACACGATCTTCTTCACTATTATTTCAAACGCTATAATTCACTATAAGGTCATATATACAAATGTTTATCATAGGACTTAACACATGACACACAATCATTCCAAAAGCCAAGGCGACTTTTTAAGATGCAATATTCGACTATCTTATTGAACGAGGGTTCCCTTTTATATATTTCTTATCATATTGTGACGCATATGACAATCAGTACTGGAATCTTCGAGAAAGTCCGAAACAAAGTACTAGATTATTTTAGGAAGTACTGGAAAACTGGAATAGAAAAGTCGAGATTATGGAACGGACGGAAACGAAACGCCGAATCAGAATGAGGGAACGGTATAAATACGTCGCACACAGATCGTGGAGATGACTCTCTCAACAAGTCAAACTTCTACTTTATAAACAAATCATCAGGCCCACACTTACTTACGCTTGTCCCATCTGGTTCCATATCTCTCCCTCTCAAATGGAAAAACTTCGTATCTTCGAAAGGAAGTGTTTTAGACTAATCACAGGGCTACGTCGACAGCGCGACTCCCACAAATATATCAGAAGCCTTACGCTATACCACTCCGTCGGCCTGGAGAGATTGGATAGAAGGTTCCTGGAATTGTCGATAAGATTCATTGAAAACCTGTCAGCCAATCCAAACCCTCTCATCAATTCCCTTAGCCTCCCCAGCCACAATGCATCAAATCCCTATCTTCATGCACTCCATTTAAAGGCTCTCTTCTACGCAGGAAGATTAGTAAATGATGCGAACGAAATCATCTACCATAACAGGGTAACCGATCTTAACCACTTCAAATACTCAAACATTCAACCCTTTTCTCGGGTTCTTTCCTTTAACGAGCAGTCGGTGGAGAGACCTCCCTCTGCCGCTCCCTTCCCTCCTTAGGGTATGTAAAGTATGGAATCTCAACTTAATCTTAAGACTAGGCTAATTTGTTCTAAATGACTATATGTGAATTTATTTAACTACCTTAGATATAAGCTAGATTTAAGTAGAGATAAGTAGTTTTAAGAATATTTATTGTAAACATTGACAATCCATCCTGGTTTTCATGACCTTTCCAGGAGTCATACTAATAAATTGTATCTTATAGATCTCCTTAGACGTAAGACCTCAATTTAAATATTACTTGGAAAAATGTTCTAGGCATTGTAAGTAAATTTGTCACAACTTAATTAAGTTAGCTGTAAACTTATGTAACTAAACTTTTAATGGTCAATAAAGACAGCGTTTTATAAAAAAAAAAAAAAAAAAAAATCGTGGAGATGAGTAAGAAGTAGAAAGTCAAGCAAGCGATTAGTAATGAGTAAGAAGTAATAAGTGCGGAAACGATAAGTACGGAAGCGATAAGTGAAGAAATCGTTAAGTGTACGGTAAAAAGTAACGGTTGTTATTAACGGACTAATAAAGTGTCGCATTAATTCAAAATCGATTCAACGGCTTTTATTTATTCAAAATAATTAATCCAGCGAACCCTAAGCTCGTTACAATATAATCTTCGATTTCAATTTTCTCCCACATTCTACTTCCTTTAGTTGGTAGGCTCGCTGTCTAGGTGCTCGAGGATACGATTTGAATAATTTACTTCATGATCCCCGGCGTTGTTTTATCTTTCTGTGAAAGGAAAACCAGTCGGAGTAACATCCAAAGGAGGATCGAAATATTAGGTTGGAGAAAACGAAATCTATTATATTTTCTGGATTGATGTAGTGATATGTATATTGGATTGAGTATAAATTCATTGCGTTTTTTTGCAAACAATTTTTTTCAGATTCTTCTGAGCACTTTTAGATAGTTTTTAAAGCACAGGACACGAGTGACCCGACGCTACCATTTAAGAATGCCAAAAAACGACCCTACCTGGGGAGGATTAATGTAATCAGTTTTGAAGAATATTTGTTTAATAAAAATATCCAACCCTAATTACATGTGGATATAATTCGCGTTTTGTTGGATGCATGGCCATCCCAAGCAAATAAATACATGAGAGAAGAAGGGCAAAAATTAAAAATATTATAACATATTGTTCGGATTTTTATCCACCGGAATTGAACTGCTCTGAACGAGCACCAACCATAGTTGTGTATTTTAACAGATGGTGTTAGTACAGTTTTGGCAGAACTCGAGTCATTCAAACATATATTTGTCATATGTAATTTAATGGCTGACAGTTTAGGCCTCATTCATAACAAAAATGGGCGGTCTGGTAGAGTTTTGGAGATTTTACAACAAGTTGAAGGGAGGATCAAGCCGTGTACTCTCGCCATATTTTATTGCTTTACGTCCGTAAAGGGAAGAATGGGCGTCAAGCCTGCTAAAAATTGTGTAAAGTTTACGGTGACGATGGTCTACAATAACGTTAGTGCCACAACTGGTTCAAGATATTCCGCGCAGCTAATTTTGATATTAAAGATGCTCCTCGATCAGGAAGAATCGGCAAACTGGACGATGAGTACTGTCGCCAATTGCACGGCGTAAACGCAACTGTCATCAACACCCAGCAGCTCGTCGATTGTAAAGGAGTTGTATTCCATCACGACAATGCGAAACTGCACACATTTTTGGTACCCGTCAAACGTTATTGGGGCTTGGATGGGATGTGTTACCCCACCCAGCGTGCTCGTCTGACCTTTCCCCGTCTACTTCCACATGTTTCATTCGCTTTAAAACTCCTTGCGTGGAATAACGTTATATTCAGTTGAGTCAGTAAATCAGCACCTTGTTCAGTTTTTCGCCAATAAAGAAAGGTTTTATTATGAACGAGGAATTATGAAGCTCACCGAAAGATGGCAAAAGGTCATCAACAAAATGGAAAATTTATCTTTGATTGGTCCATTGTCCGTTATATAAATAAATAACTTGGAAAAATATTCAAAAAATCCGCAATGGCTTCTTACTTAACCCGATATATACTTGGTGAAGTATTGATGAAACAAATTTAATCTTGCGCTTATAGGAAAAGTAACTTTCCGCACAAAATAAAAAAAAAGTCTCGGCACTATTTTGATTGGTCGACTCAGTGACCGGTTATAGGGTGTAAAATATGGAAGTTAACAAAACGAGTTTTACGATCTTTTTTTAACTTTGAAATACGTCCTTAGTGATAAGCACAAGAGAATATTAAGAAAAGAACTTAGTCGAGTGTCTCGCCAATACGAATTAGATCTTCTACCATAGATGTGCAATTTTGGCGGGTAGTCTGACTAAAGTTAGGCTCCTCGATAGTATAATGGTTAGTATACCCGCCTGTCACGCGGGAGACCGGGGTTCGATTCTCCGTCGGGGAGCCTCTGGCGCAAGACTAATGACCTTGCCCGGAAAAAACAAATCATTATGGAGAATTTAACAAGCCTCCGGACTTGCTTAAATAAGGCCAAGACTGGTTCCCGGTTGTAGTGCCGATGATGATGATGATGATGATAGTCTGACTAAAGTCAGTATGTGTTCGACAACTCATTATATACCAAGGACACATTATCTAACCTGTTAACGGTAGATGTTGAAAGAATGAAATGCGTTTGGTAAGTGGTTGCTTATGTTGTGGATCCGACCTAAGCTGCGTGCTCTATGCGATTGTAGCGCCGGACCGGACGTTACAAGTAAAGGGCAAATGAATTCACCCCTTAATGCGCTCGCTCTACTCCTGACAGTTATACCAGACCGAGAGCGCCCTTTGCTACATGCCTCTCTTTCATATTGCCGCGTCAGATTAATACACATTTGTCAAAACTAAGTTCACGAGTGCTTCGTTGAATAAATAATATCTTTCGTATGAGGAGTCACCCGTTCATGTCATATCCTGTTACAACAGGTTATGGGCCCAGGCTTAAACATCGTCTGGATATTCGTAATTGGAAATCGAAAAGACCAGAAGACGACGTGGAAAATACACGCGAAAATATAACCTCACTGCAAACAAAATGGACGGTTAAGCTACGAACATAATGCGCATACAAATGCTAACCAGAGAAAATTATGATACCTGGAGACTAAGAATGCGGGCACTCATGACAAAAAACAAAACGTGGGCTCACGCAAGCGGTGAAAAACCGAAACCGGAAGCAGCCGAAAATTTGCAAGCGTGGAAAGACGAGGACGAAAAGGCGAACGCCGACTTGTATCTCGCTGTTGGCGACGCCGAACTCAGGCAAATTAGATACTGCGAAAGAGTCCGAGAAATTTGGTTGAAACTGGAAGCAATTTTCGAATCGAAAGGACCGGCGAAAAAGGCGTCATTGTGGAAACGGCTAATGAATCATCGACTCAACGAAGGCGGAGATGTACAACGACACGTCGACGAATTCTCCGATATGGTCGACAAAATGCCCGAGTTATCCGTACAAGTCAGCATTGAATTACAATCGATCATGCTTTTACACAGTCTGCCGGAGAGCTACGAGAATTTTAAATGCGCCATCGAGTCGAGAGACGAGTTACCTTCGCCGGAACATCTGAAAATTTAAATCCTCGACGAAAGCGCGACGAGAAGACAACGCAGCCAAGCCGAAGACCAAGCAATGTTCAGAAAAAGATTACGAACAAAGCGTTGAACAAGTCCGTCGATAAATCGGATGATCAACGTACCGGCGGACCATTCGAATACAAATGCCATAGATGTCGCCATGAATTGTCCGGAGAGGGCCGAACGAAACGCGAAGCATCCCGAAAACAAAGAAAAATCGGCCATCGGCGAAGACATTTCCTTCCTAACCTCCCACACAGACGCAGATTCTTGCTTTGCAGGGAACGTTCAGAAAAATGACACGTGGTGTCTCGATGATTGAGTGGATGCACATCATACCTATGCAACGACAAGGACATATTCGAACAAATCGCAAGTGCTGGAAATTTAAAGATTAATCTGGCAAATCATGGCTCCACCGACGTAAAAGCGAAAGGGACCGTAAAAATTGCGGCATCTGACGGAGACACGACTCGGCTCATACGTCTGGAAAACGCACTGCACGTAGCCGACCTGCGTAATAATCTCGTCTCGGTCGCGAAGATCACGGACGCCGGAAACAGCGTGACGTTCACGCGCGAAGGAGCTACAATCAAAAGCAACCACGGATCTACGATCGCAGTAGCAGTTCGGAAAGGAGATCTCTATTTTCTCCGCGAATCCGGAAAAGAATCGATCTGCGCCCTGTCGACGGCAACGCGTAAGCCTTTAATAACCGTTTGGCACGAGACATTCGGCCACCTTAACTGGCGCGATCTCTTGGAGATGTGCAAAAGGGGGATAGTGTCCGGACTTGACCTAGAAGACGACGGAACCACAAATATGTGCGAGATTTATTCGGAAGCGAAGATTACTGCGCTACCCTTCGGAAAGAAACCGCACCGAAGCGGAAAATTATTGGATATCGTCCATGCCGAGGTATGTGGACCGATGAGAGACGAATCAAGGAGCAAAGCTAGGTACTTCCTCACACTAACCCACGACTACTCTCGTTGGACAGAAATAGGGTTTTTGCAAAAGAAAGGCGACGTATTGACGTTTTTCAAGGAATTCAAGGCTCTCGTCGAAAATCAATCAGGACGAAAAATTAAATATATGCAATCCGACAACGGACGAGAGTTCTGTAACGAAGAATTCGACAGATTCTTGAACGGAGAGGGAATTGCGCGAAAACTCACGACGCCATACACTCCCCAGTTAAATGGAGTAGCGGAAAGGAAAAACCGCACACTCTTGGAAATGGCGCGTTGCATGTTGGCGCAATCGAAGCTCTCAATCTCGTTTTGGGCAGAAGCGATCGCCACGGCAAACTTCGTAAGAAATCGATGCATTACGAAGACGCTAGGAGATAAAACTCCTTGCGAATTATGGCACGGAAAACGCCCGATCGTGAAAAACACACGAACTTTCGGAGAGACAGCATATATGTTGGATAAAACTCCCGGAAAAGGGAAGCTGGAACCGCGAGGTATGAAATGCATTTTCCTCGGATACGACGAATCGACTCAAGGCTATCGAGTATGGGTATCAAACAAACGATGGGTAACCACGACACGAGACATCAAATTTACTGAACATCATCATCATCATCATCATCATCATCGGCACTACAACCGGGAACCGGTCTTGGCCTTATTTAGCAAGTTCTGAGGCTTGTTAAATTTTCCATAATGATTTGTTTTTTCCGGGCAAGGTCATTAGTCTTGCGCCAGACGCTCCCCGAGGGGGAATCGAACTCCGGTCTCCTGCGTGACAGGCGGGTATACTAACCATTACGAGGGTTGCCTCTTATGTTTCGGGATTTGGCAACTCTATACTATCGAGGAGCCCAAATTTACTGATACCGATACAAAAACGGAAATACGTAACGAATCGTCATCGTCTTCGTCAAATCTGAATCGGGATGAGAATCACAATCCCGAGGGAGTATCACTGCCGAATTTCTTTGAACCTCACCTAGGTGGGGACCACGACGAGGAATCGAGAAATGAATCGCAGGAACACGACGATCCGACGGGAGAAAGGGATGAGATCACCGAAACGACCAGAAGAGCTCCGGGTAGACCTGGAAAGATTCTCACCGGACGACCCGGACGCCCGCGAAAATTGTATCGAATCATGCAAGAAGACGAGGATCTTCGCGGATCGAGCGAGGACGAGATCGACCGAACTCTCGACGACGAGGAGTCGTACATCTCGGACGGCCTGGGGGCAAATTTAGCCAGTCTTCACTCGGAGGTCCCGTATCGGCAAGCGTTGAACGGACCGGACAAAGAAGAATGGTTGGACGCTATCGTCGAAGATGTCAAATGCTTAAGCAAGAACGATACATGGCTGATCGTGAATCGACCCAAGAATCGCAACGTGGTCGGATGTCGAATGGTTCTCAGGAACAAGTACGACTCGGGCGGCAGGGTCGAGAGAAGAAAAGCACGACTCGTGGCGAGGGGGTTCGCGCAGCGACCCGGGATCGATTTTCACGATACCTACGCTCCGGTCACTCGCCTGGGATCCATGCGTATGCTACTTGCACTGACGGTCAAGCACGACCTGAAGGTGCATCAGACGGACATCACGACCGCCGGCCTAAACGGTATGATCGAAGAGGAAACATATATGGAATTACCCGATTTACTCGCAGGATGTTTGCAGAAAATCGTCGCGACACTAAGCAAATCCGATATCGAGAGCCGCGCCAAGGAAATGCTGAAACAGCTTCAGGGTGGCGAAAAGGTTTGTCGTTTGAAAATGGCTTTGTACGACCTTAAACAGGCCGGTCGGCAATGGCATAAGAAACTGAATCGGAAACTCGAAGAATTAAACATGACACCGACGAGCGCGGATCCGTGCGTTTATCGCCCCCAAACGAGGGGGAGAACCGTTGATAATACTGGCCAACGTTGACGATATTTTGATATTCTATCGAGACCAGAAGGATCTTGATTTCGTCCGAAAAGGTTTGTTGCAGGAATTCGAGGCGAGAAATCTGGGAACAGCTCGCTACTGTTCATAGGATCGACCTACCACTACAATCGATTGGGAGTGTTGTGGATCCGCCCTAAGCTGCGTGCTATCTGCGATTGTAGCGCCGGACCGGGCGTTACGAGCAAAGGGCAAATGAATGCTTAATGCGCTCGCTCTACTCCTGACAGTTATACCAGACCGAGTGCGCCTTTGCTACATGCGTCTTTTTCATATTGCCGCGTCAGACTAGTACACATTTGTTAACACCAAGTTCACGAGTGCTTCGTTGAATAAATAATATCTTTCGTACGAGGAGTCGCCCGTTCATTTCATATCCTGCTACAACAGATTATTATTTTTATAATAATTTTCCTAACTGATGTGAAGTATTCACCTACCAAAAGCAGAGCGACTTCATTGTGCTTTCAAACACTAATACCACATCTTTTAACTGGAAGTTATAGCGCAGACGTCTGAAATATAGCGTAGACAAATTTTATGGTATCATTCAAATACATTGCGTTCAGGTATAAAAGATCATTTCGATTCTTTGAAATAAACATTGATGAAAATAAGTGTTATATAATGTATACAACATTGGTACCTACACGACAAAAGCGAATCGACTGAAACACTTTATTGAACATGTCATTTTTGTCTCGTAATCGAGATTGATTGGGAGTTGTTACGAATTTTTGGCGCATATACAGAGGTTATTCAATTATGTGCATTCCACGAATGTGAGACTTTATTAGATATTCTTTAATAAACATCAATTTGGAGCTATATAATTAACAATAACCATATGAAATATTTCCCAGCTTTTTTAAAGATAACTGCCGTTGTTTTTGAAATAAAAAAACAAAACACCTTTGACAACCGCTTGTTGAACTTACTGCCGTTCTCCTCATATGTTCAAAAACTATGTAAAATTTTCCTCAGCTCTCTTAAAATTAACTATTACTGTTTGTGAAACAAAAAAAAACTTGAAAAACACTTATTGCACTTGCTGCCTTCTCAGAAGTTCAATAACCATGTAAAATATTCCTCAGCTCTCTTAAAATTATCTATTACTGATTTTGAAAAAAAAAAAACATAAAAAGCACTTGTTGCACTTACTGGCATTTTCTTCCGAAGCTCCTTCACTGCACTGATCTGCATTTTCTTCAGTATAACTTGAGGAAGGACTAGATAGTCGACTGTCATTCAGCGAACAATTTTCGTGATTTGGTAATAAATTATCAAAGTTTTGAATACTGCTGTTTATCAATTCACTATTTTCATTAACACGATCACTTCGATCCTCGAACCGTGTGACTGGTTTCGATAGAATATTTTCAATTGAAAAACTACTTGGAAAACGTCGCGCCGGTTGAGTTTCCATTTCAAAAATTATCCGCTAACAACATCAATCCGCAGGATACTCTAAAAAACTGATCGTCGTGTCGCATAATATGTATGTGGCGAACGACAGTGACTTTTCAAAAACATCGAATGGGATGGATTCGAGTTTTCAAAAGCCCACAAACATGTATCTATTTTTAAAACGTGTGAAGTCGACCGGCCTATAATATGTCTCGTAGGCGTGGTGTTGGCTCTTCGGTTTTTTGTCGAATTTCTCGTTTTCTTGTTGGGGGGCTGGACCCGACGTTGGCGTACCTATTTGTATTCAGACATTTCATTTGGCCATGGTTGAAAAGTCGTTCATCGTTCTAATGAGAACATTAAGTATAACAAATAAATTAATAGAATGTATTTCTTAGAGTTTTCTAATTTATTATTAAATTGTAATTCATTTCATGTCTGAAAAGACGGGTCGTGAGTTGTATTGTGTTGGATGTATTCGTAGACATTAGTCTTTCATAAGTGTGCTGATTTTGTTTTTTTTTTATTCAGTTCCTCCTTGTAGGAAATGTTTGAAGATCATCTTAGCAAACAATCTATAAATTAGTTTAAATCTTTTAGATGAATACCTTTAGGCTAAGTTCCAAGAATATGTTGATGTTGTTTGGCAATACACGCTTCAGCATATTATTTAAAAACTCATATGAAAAATTCTTTCTTCTTTTCCATTTTAATGACTAGTAATGGGGAAATAAATCATTCATTAAGAGTGATGAGAGATTTTTAAATTTGGCGTTGAAAAACACCAACAAAGAAAAACACGAGCATGTGTGAGAAATTAAAGAAATGCTTGGCCCCCGTAATGAGATTAATTCCTTCCTGGAATAGATTTATTAGTATTATAAAAATTTTCGTGGTTTTGTTTTTGTGTTTTTCAAATCAAAGTTTTGATGTTTCTTTTTTCTCTTGTTCGATCCACATTTTGTTTATTCTTCGGTAATGAGGGGAGGTTACAAGTTAAAAGTCTTTTAGAATATTGAAATAAAAACTGGACGAAAGGTCGAATTTTACTGTCGAGGATATGCCTAAAATTAGCTCAGAAACGATTTTCAAAAACATACCAGGCAGATGCTTTGGTAATTGGTGCCCACATATTTATAAAGCAATCATCGATGTTTCGTTTCCTCATACTATTGCATTTGGTGCGCCCATACAATGCTTTGGCATTGAAGCGTGTTAAAAAATTCCTTTTGTGCGCGTGTGATATATGGAACGAAACACCTTATGATCTCTTTGGAAAACTTATACATAGTAAAATAA
The DNA here is from genome assembly GCA_963931805.1 of Microdon myrmicae. NCBI lineage: Eukaryota > Metazoa > Arthropoda > Insecta > Diptera > Syrphidae > Microdon > Microdon myrmicae. The sequence continues at coordinate 71,814,709 of OZ007496.1, forward strand.
TAAATAATCGCATGAATTCTTTTTTAAGGTTACATTAAGGAAGTAATATAGTCCTAGTGCACCACCGTGTTTCCGGAGCTCTGGGAAGAGTGGGATACCTTGTATTTCTTCAGTTTTAAGATTAAAAGGGCCTTTGATTTTCTCAATTTGTTTCTATATTTATTATTATGACTTTACATAGACTGAACTGAAACTTTTTCAATTACAAAACACTGTAAGTTTGCAGTTTGAGGGCTTAAACGTTTAAGATCGAAAACGTTTAACATCGAAATCATACATACATCTTGCCTCGCATGGCACCCCATCTCGTCTGAGTCTAGAGTCGCCCAAAACTAAATCTAGACCGACTAAGTTTTCCTCTCCTTGACCACCCGCCATTCATTTGTTTTTCTTTATCTCTTGGATCGGGATACTCGAAAAGGAAAAAAAAAAAGAACCAAAGGTCATAATTGCACTTTGGCAGGAAACAATAGATAAGAACTAGTCTAAACAAATCCTTGGAAAACGATATGCAGATGTGCATTCATGATCCTATATGTTGATACGCGTGCTTCACGACCATAAGGGAGCAGAATGTCCTCTTGGGAAAGAAAGGGTAGAAGACAAAGCCCTTCTAAAGTGTGCAGTGTGTCGGAATGAGGGACATCTCGCTAACAATCGAGGATGTCATAAAATCCTGTAACATCACAGCTGTCGTGCGCACAAGTTGCGTCAGGCGGGAGAATAAAAAAACAGGCTACAACACTGGTAGTCACAAATACTCCCACACAAACTGAAACAACATCGCGTGGTCATAATCTTGCTTAATCTGCAGAGACAGATGACACAGTTGCAAAGTCAAATAAACGAGATCTACTCGCACTTGCCCAGTCTAAATAAAAAGTCTACATAAACCCTCTAACCAAAACATCAATCAAATCTCTTGTCGTAAATGTAAATTCACTAATAAGAACTGAGAAAAGAGCCACGCTTTTCAACTTGTTGTAAGATGAAAACCCGGACATACTTCTGGTGGGGGAAACAAAGTTAAACCAGAAGCATAAGATAGGGTATAAAAACTACGATACTATACTATACGAAGAGATCGACCTAACTCCTCTCAAGGGGGAGTTGTCGCAATCTTTATTACTAAAAGAATTCATCATAAAGTAATATATAGTGGAGAAGTGCACAGGTTCCGGGTGCTGGAAGTCTATGTCGTACGCATACCTGTGGCGGTTCCGCCAAACCCCGCTGTTGTTTACCTAAAGAACCCCCATAACTCCGATCCAACCTTATAAGTCCGCTAATACAATCGCATTAGCACCTTAAATGCTTCACGCATCAATTAGATCAAATTTATTTAACTAAAGTCCCTGTAAAAGAATTCTTACCTTTCATGCATCTCTTCGCATACAAATTCCCTACAAGAATTCTTTCCATTATACAGGTGCATAAACCAAAACCTATTCGGTACCTTCCGTTGTCAGGCAAATTCCAAGCTTCCCACACCTGCACCGCAATCTCCCGGCAACAAAAACATTTCCTTCCCAAGGATAATTAATGCTTCCAATGCATTACCTGGAAATGCCTGTAAAGAATTTGTCCTACAAGGGCATTCATACATGTATCAATGCATCTCTGCATTAGCGACCAAAAACCGAATTTCCAATTAGTCTAGATATTCACACTATAGTTCGATCCTGGCGTCGCCATAGATGCCATGCATAATTGACACAGATGGTATACACAACCGTCATTGTGTATCCATCTAAATTACTTCCCGAAGACTTGCAACTATTGATTCAGCTCCAAGCACTTCTCTCAGAAATACTTCTTTGTTTGAATCTTCAAACAATCACCAACGGCGCGCTTAGCCGCCGGATTGGATTCAATAGCATAAACATATGCAAACAAAAGAATCCGATTCTCCCAGTCGGTAGAGAGACTGTTTTACAGATATTGTCACGGGTACTGTTCTTCGGAGATTCGTGGTATTGTTCCGCCCAATTCGGCTTATATGCGCTCCACAAGACAATCCGACGGATCGCACCCGTTTGTGGTTCATCTCCCGAACAACGGCGCGAACATCGCTGCATCAGAACTCGTTCCGTTACAGAGCGGGGAAGCTGTGGAACTCCCTTCCCACGCGAGTGTTCCCGGAGCGTTACAACCTGCAACTGTTCAGAAAGAACTGCAACAGTTATTTGATGGCATCTCGGGGCGCCCACTCGGCGCTATAGGTTCGCCTCTCCCGAGAGAAGTCTAATAAAAAAAATATATATATATACTCTCTCTATTGTATAAATTATCGCAATGCCTTTTAGCATCTAATGAGTGGCTGCTATTTACTCAACAGATCTTCTTTACCGAACGATGCCTTAGGTCGTTTCCCCTTTGTTATTTTCCCCTCGTTGTAGGTTCCGTTTATCCTTGGCTAAACGCATCGATGTACACGGTGATGTGTACGAACACACACGTACATCACCGCGTCCCAGAGATCACCTTCCATTGGTCAGTGGTTAAAGGAAATTTCATTTCCTTTTCACCACACCATCGAACTCACCCCATTAGCGAGTCGACTCTGCACGAGCCGAATTTCGCTGTAATTGGACTACATCCGCCGGCCACCCACTTCGTGCCACTCCCCCCCTCCGTAGCGCTACGGAGACGTGAACGCGTATCGAGTCGATTTTCCTCCCCAGTTAATTGAATAGTCAGAATTATAGTGCGAAGTGTTTAGATAGTATGTGTATCGTTAACGTTTGAACAATGGCCATGCGAATGTTTAAATTAATATATTCATAGGGTTCCAGGTGACATCTAATAAACGTGTACGTTTGATTAATTACAAAAAATATCTAATTAAATAAAGAGAACATTTTGCCGACTAAAAAATCATTCAGTGTTTTACTTTTCTTCTCACCTTTGGTGGACAGTGCGTTTTATTTCTGGTGACTACCATGTGTGTTTATCTTTTTTCTTTGGTGTTCATCGGTGGACCTTTTAGCGAAGTGACGATTCGGTTTGGCGGAACCTTGTCCGAACAGCAGATTGGTAGTGGGACGAAGTAGAACTCGCACCCATGCCAGTGCCACGACTTCGCATGCCCACATACCTCTTCAGTAAGGGAGGGGTTGGTATGAGATTGCGGTCTATGCACCTGAGGAGCACCAACATAACCTCTTTATATCAGAGCTCGAGAGACTCTTTCGATGCTTACAATTGCACCTGGACAAAAGCTATTTTATTCTAGGTGGAGATATGAACGCCAACCATAAAAATTGAGGAAATTATGTCTAATGCCAGAGGAAATCACTTAGCTGGTTGGTTAGATCTGTATCAATTAGAATATAGAACTGACCTGCTAGCTACGGAATATACATCGTTCCCTTGAGGTAGATCGTTCTTAGATATCTTGTTTGTTGACTCCCGACTGAGGCTACTTAACACCAATAGAAGAAATAGAAACTGTTTACGGACGATTGAATATGACAGTGACCACTGTGCATTCACGGCAGTAATGGAGCTTCCGAGCGATCTCGCAGATCTGGAGGAATTCGTGATCCCACAACCCTACAACTACAGGGCAATGCGATGGCCGCGGTTCACCAGATCATTAACAAGAGAACTTCGTTCGAATGACTCTAATCTGCCAGTAAACAGAAACCTGACAAATGACGACTTCGACAAATACATCCAACAAATGGACGAAACCGTAAAACGAACAATGGACAAAACAATTCCCAAAACAACAGTTACAGATCACACTAACATGTACAGAAACGCAACAATAAACGCACTCCACAAGAAAAAGAGCAGACTGCTATCAAAACTAAAACAATTACACAGACAGTTTACAGCCAGATAAGACCAGGAGATAATATTATTGAAATCCCGATTCAAAAACCTCCAACGATTACTTGAAGCTAACAATAGATTAGCGATTTGTATTGGAACAACAGAATTCGAGCTATAAAAACTAATAATCCGAATATGTTCCCACAAATAAATAAGATATTCAGGAGAAATAATCAAAAGGAGATTCAGTGTCTCCAAATTCCACGTACTGATGTAAACAAGCATCTGCTAATCAGCATTGGGATAGATGCAGAGAACGCTATACTCAATAGTGAGTTCTTCGTGATCGAAGATCCTATGGAAAAGGTGAACGCTGTGGGAGCTGTCTTTCAGGAAATGTACAAGGCGAATGAAAGCATTCACCGAAACCACAACTTGGAGGATAGAGCTCTACTGAATCGTCTGCACCTCCGAAATGAAATTTCACTTTGGCAATCGGAGAATCCCGGTTTTACCGAATTCAGTGACGATAATTTGTCAAATGACATTAATGCCAATGTTAGGGCTAATAGCCTTTTAATTACGAGGGAAGGAATCCAGGGTATCTTCGACTCATTGAGAAGCAAAAAGTCAGTGGGAATATATGGAGTACCTAACACCGTACTCAAGAACCTGCCCCCAATGGCAATAGATGTATACACAGCCCTGTTTAACAACGCGTTGAATAAGGCATATTATGCCGCGCATTGGAAAACGGCAATCATACAGCTCATCGCAAAAAGGGGCAAAGACTCTACAAACCCAATTAACATGCGTTCGATAAGCTTACTCCCTAGCATGAGTAAATTATTTGAAAATACCATTAAAAAAGCTCTGCTAAAATGGGTAGACGACAACAACATTATTCCGAATCGCCCAGTTTGGCTTTAAGACGGGTCATGAAACCACACATTCCGCAGCTAAACCGGTCTCCGACATACAGTGGAATAAATGTAAGAACGAATGCAGAGGTGCCTGTCTGATCGAGTTGGAAAGAGCCTTTGATACCGTCTGGATCGAAAGCTTTTACTACAAGCTGATCAGACAAGGCATATATAAGCCTTTAATATATAAGGTATCTATATACTTTACGATATGTTAAAGGACAGGAGGTTCGTGATCAATAGTGGTAATGTGATCTCTAATAAAACGTATAATATCAAGAATGGCTTGCAAAAGATTCTCCGAATCTTTTTAACATTTACATTAGCTTATTTCGCTTATCTATTGCTGGTCCTGACTTGCATCCTTTCCCAAGGAGGTATTGGTTTTCTGTGTAGGGGCATTTCAATGGAACGGAAATTTCGCGTTGATTTGTGTAACATTCGCGGCTTGAGATGAAATTTCTCTTCTGTGTCTGCCCACGTTTCTAACCAGAAACCAACTATCCTTGCACTTAGCGAAATCCAGGTAATTACTAATACAGATATTTCCGATTTTAATTTACCTGGATATAACTTAGTGCCACTGTTCTTTCTACGTCGAGGTATAGCCACATACATACGAAATGATATTGCTGATCAGCTTCTGCCACAACATGGGCTCTGTTCCAATCCAGAATTTAATTTTCTTGGCTAAAACTTCACGTTCGTAAGCATATCATACATTAGTGCTTTCTTTACAGAAGCCCAAATTTGGATACAAACGCATCCTTTAACGAATTCGATGCTCTGTCAAACTCTATCGATAGGATCTTGACCCTATATCCGCACACTGAAATCTTTATTGTGTATGATTTTAATGTGCATAACTCTTAGTGGCTTCGTCACTGCGGACACACAATACCAAGAGCACCGGCACACTCGCCTGCTCCGACGTCTCCTCACTCGTTCATTCCTCGCTCCGTCGTTCGCACACGAAGTTGATCGTAACAAAGTTACTGAGGTGGGAGTAGTGTGGCGCTACTAACAGGTGCACGCACAATATACAAGCAAATAGTGAAGAACGCCGAAAGAAATTGGAATAAGAAAATGCACCAGCCGTATACCAAGCAATATCAAAGCAATTCCACATCAGTTGAGTGTACTCGAGTTTAGAAATGGAATTCGTATACGCGGCAGTGGCCTGATGTGTTAAGCATTTTTAGTAATTTTAAGTGCCATAGCGTCAGTTCGAATCAACGTTCTTCACTATCATCGCAAACGCTATACAGGTGTTCCCAAGGGATCGGTACTCTTACCCACCCTCTTCCTGATCTTTATAAATGATCTCTTGTCAATTACGCACAGTCCAATTCACTCGTTTGCTGATGATAGCACGTTGAATTTTTCATAGTCATATGAACACTCCCGTCCAAACTCTTCGAACGTCACTACCAACCAGCAACTTATGCTTGATAGATTGAATTCAGACCTCAACAAGATATATCAGTGGGGGTTATCCAACCGAGTAGAATTCAATGCCCAAAAATCTCAGTGCGGCCTCTTGTCGTCAAAGGCCAGCCCAAAAGTAAATATACTGTTGATGAACGGCACTTGCACCGACGAAGCCAAAGAACTATCAATTTTCGGCACTCGAATTAATTCGACTCTTAACTGGAATGACCACATATTTGAAGCTGCGAAAATTGCAGCCAAATGTATGGGGTCCGTTAAAAGATGCAAAAGATACTTTACGCCATCCAACTTGGCCACTATTTACGAGGCGTATATTCGTCCAAAAATGGAGTTCAACTTTCATATTTGGTCAGGCGCATCCAAAACTGATCTACACGTGCTCGACAGGATGCAAAAGCAAACAGTGAAACTTATTGGGGACTCAGCCGTAAGTCGATCAATTCCGTCGTTAGAACACAGCCGTAACATATTGTGGCGGTGCCGCCAAACCCCACGGTACACTTACCTTAAAAACCCCCATAACCACAACCCAGTCTGCATAGGCTTTCGCTAATGCAATTCGCATTAGCATCTTAAATGCTTCACGCATTATATAGATCAAATCTACAATCTAAAAAGTCCCTGCGAAAGAAAACTCACCTTTCATGCATTCTCTTTGCGTACCCATCCTCTGTAAGATTTCTTTATTGGCTTAGCAGGAATTCCAAACCAATTTCGGCATCTACGTTGCCAGACAAATTCCCCTATCCGAATTCCTGTAAACAAATTATTTGAATTACATACTTTGTAACCTTCACCAGGGATCATAAATATTGCGCCGTCTATTTTCCAACTTCGCCATGTGCACGATAAATTTCTTTACGTACACATTGGCCGGCGACCTTTTTCTCCCAGCAATAAAATTCTCTGACTCGCACAATGTACAAACCAAAGCAAATACGCATTCCGCGTCTCTTAGCATCAATTGAATTCAAAGCATAAACAATGCAAATATAGAATCCGATTCCCACAAACGGATTTCCATGCATATACAAATGCCAGCAAGGGATTTGTTTCGTCCACCAAACCATTAGCACCTTTTTTCCCCAACGTCGATAATAGCGACAACGTATCGCGTAAACAATGACCCGCATTACCAATGGCGCTTTTGGTCATTTCTCCCTTTTGTCTTTACCGCCTGTCTGCTTCGTTTACCCATTGCCCTCGAGCACATGTAAACCCCACAGATCTGAACGATCGCACACATACCACCATGATCACGATGAGCGAGTGAGCTCTGCACGAGCAAGATATCGCTGAGTCTGATTACAACCACCGTTTGCGACGGTCGGTTCACTCCCGCTCTCCGCCGTCTGCGGAGATGCGTTTATAACGAGTCGTGTGTGAAGTGCTGGTCGACTTGATAGCTCGTCTCAAATTTAAAGCTATAGTGAAGACCAAAGTCTGGCGCAAGACTAATGACCTTGCCCGGAAAAAAACAAATCTTTATGGAAAATTTAACAAGCCTCAGGACTTGCTAAATAAGGCCAAGACCGGTTCTAGGTTGTAGTGCCGATGATGATGATGATGATGAAGACCAAAGTGTACGGAATTAAATAAACTGCAGGCGAATTTCTTTCTTCTAATAATTAAAAAATTGTCTGTCAAGTATAAATTAATGAGTCCAGTTTTCGATCGTGAAGTGAATAAAATAAAAATTAATTAAGAACTACAAGCGTTTTATTATTGCGCACCCGGTGTTTGTGCTTTTCCCTCGGTGTTGAAGTTATCAGATACATTTGTGATTGGTGGGGACGAGGTAGAACTCTCGCCCGTACGGCGTCGCGATTTCGTCCACCACAGTATCATGTCTATCTCTTTTCTATAGGTATTATCACGGTCCTTGCTCAACTGAACTTGCTGAGTGTGTTCCGCCTCTTCAGACATTTTCCCGCGATACTCGTCAATTTGTGAATGCGCATCAGTTCACGTTAAAAGTGGAATTCAGGCGCACAAATAAACATAGAGAGTCATTCTTTAGCCGAAGATCACGAATGTGGAATGTTCTGCCTGATCATGTGTTTCCTGGCCGTTTTGATGTCCAGACATTCAAGACCAATATACATCGACACCTCCTTTCCTTATCCACCTCCTCTCCACCCGCTCGCACTGTGCTGTGACATTTAAGGGTACTTCAAAATTCCCTTCTGTGCGCGCGTTAGTGTAAAAAAGCGACTTATTAGGTGCAGTTCCTCATTCTATCGCGTGCGCAGACGATCTCATAATTACAGAACAGCTCTGAAAGTTGAGATCATAAATTGTTTACTATAGCGAGACTTCAACAAAGTACTGCGCTATTGCGACGACTGGAAACTTAAGATCAACTTCCAGAAATGTGAAGCCATTCTATTTAGAACCCCATTATATAAAGGCACAAACGACACAACAAAAAACTGGCGAAAGTTAGTTATCCTGGGACCGCATAGAGGCAAACTGGAAACCAAGAGCGGAGAAACCAAGAAACCTTGGCATCTGGCTAGATCAATATGTGTATTTAGCCAAAGCTAGGAAAACTTTTGTTATGATAAGGAGGCTGTTTGACAGTAGCCAACTTGACAGTAGGGTAAAAGTCATATGCTACATGACGCTAATCACGCCAATGCTCATATATGGTTGACCAGTATGATTTAACATAGGTCCAAATTTGATGGAAAAGATTCAGGTGTTCGAAAGGAAGTGTTTCAGAACTTTCTCAGATTATATCGGACACCGGAATCGGACTATAAAAGGTATTATTCAAATGAGACTTTATATAATGAAGACTTTATATAATGAAGCCTACATAAATAGAGTGGATAATTTTATGATTAAATTAATCAGAGGACATATTGTGAGAGCAATAAGCTCGTCTAATGACCTAATTTTCGGGGCTTATTATCCAAATAGTTTGTACTTTGAGAGCGTGCGTCGCGACGGCTTTGGACATGAAATTATACAGGATGGATCCGAAATTTCTCTGATCTATCATGTTGGCTCCTCGATAGTATTGTGGTAAGAATACCCGCCTCTCACGCGGGAGACCGGGGTTCGATTCCCCGTCGGGGAGCCTCTGGCGCAAGTCTAATGACCTTGCCCGGAAAAAACAAATCATTATGGAAAATTTAACAAGCCTCAGGACTTGCTGAATAGGCCCAAGACCGGTACCCTGTTGTAGTGCCGATGATGATGATGATCATGTAAGTAGGTCAGCCGTAGACGGGCGACTGTGCTACGGCCGGGAAGTCACGCGCACCTCAAGAAGATCTGTTGCGCTTCAGTAGGACTATCTCCCAAAGAGACCGGGACGATCATATTAAACAGCACCAACAGTTCTGGTGGTTGAATGGGAAATAAAGAGCTGATTACCAATGTCGGTAGAATCACTGCATTATAAGCCAGCTTAGCTTTTCTACAATTAGGGTAGTATAAGATTTAAGTTAAGCTCTTTTAAGTAAATAAAAAAAATTATTGAGTTAAATTTTAAGTTTTAAGTTTAAATGTGCACAAAATTTTTCTAATTTTTCGTTGTTAGATAAATAATCATAACTACAGCCACAAACAAAGTTCTATTGCCGAAAGGCAAATTGCAAAATAGTTATATTATGTTTAGTTTAGAGCGTCTGCGTAGGACCCGTAAGTTATAATATAAGATAATTAAGCTCGAATTTAAGCATTTATTGTCTAGCATATAATTTAGAATCTAAGAAAAAAAAAAACTGAAATAACAAATGTCGGAAAAAGTGAAGAAAAAAAAATGTTGATGCGCGATAAAATGAATATGTGATTCGTTTTATGGAGCATTTGTTGGATTTTGGAAAAAGGTGATTTGCGGGAAGGAATTTGTGTAAACAAATTTTTAGATGATCATAAAATTGCAGACCCGCATTTTATGATGCTAAACAAATTTAGTCGGTGAAGCAGCATCTGATCCGCATAATTAATTTGAGTTAGGGATGTTGGGGGTTTTACGTGTATGCGTACCAAATGAACATTTGGTTCGATTTCATGTTTTTGTTTTTATTTTTTCAAATTTTAGGAATTGAATTCAATGTGCGACAATTGAATGTTTGGGTCAATTTGTTGGACATAGAATTCAACGTTGATTTGGGGATAATGAAGGATGATATTGGATGGGAATTTGATGAGGGCGTAATATATATGTGGGAGGGAAATGGTAGCGCTTCACTACAAGGAAACTAATAAAAAATCTTAAAGACTTACAAATGTACTTCTGGAATATAGATTCTCTGTGTTGGGATTGCGCTCGGAAGCAATCAAGAAACCGACAGATACACAACATGATTAACTTGCATTGTAGGGCTTGAAGTTCTCATTCAAATTAAATTAAATTTAAATTAAGGTAAAATTGGTTTAAAATTACAAATTAAAATCAAGGTACTACGTACTCGACTCGGGTTTCGTGATCAACAAAAGAATAAGAAACTGCTTCTTCGGCTTTAAAGCATTTGATGAAAGAAATCTTGAACAATTTGACTTCCTAAAAGTTGATAGATGGCGAGAGTAAAACATACATTTAGTTCACCGGCTCCTACAGCCTGCCCGAGAATACTAATAACGACGGACAACGAGTGATAGAGTAAAACCTGGTTGCTAAAAATCAAGTTTTTGCATAAAGACATATGTATAGGACTTTGCGATGATAGTTCTATTTAAAAGATAGAACCAAAGCCTCAACACAGCAGACCATTGCCGCCTGCACCAATTCGATCATTATTCTCAAATACACTCAACTGACGTGGGATTTCTATGTTAATTGGTATGGTATACGGCTGGCGCAAGACTAATGACCTTGCCCGGTAAAAACAAATCGTTATGGAAAATTTAACAAGCCTCAGGACTTGCTAAATAAGGCCAAGACCGGTACCCCGGTTGTAGTGCCGATGATGATGATGATATGGCTCTGATGCATTGTTTATTCGAATTTCTTTCGGTGTTTTTGTACACTAATTTCTTGTGTACTGTGTGTACTTGTTAGAAACGCCACAGACCCCTTTATAAAATCAGATGGTTATTTTTTTAACGCACTTATTTGCAAAAAAAAGTACAGATAAGGATATTAGACTAAATGTTAGGCCTATTTTAACATATTACAATTTGATGAAATTTACTGGCTCTGAATGAGCACTCTAAAGTATTCTACGTACAAATATTTTCTATATAAATATGTTGCCTTTTAGTGTACTGTAATTTATTTTTTATTGTTTTCACTCTAAACAAATTTACAAAGTGTATCAAAGAAAAAAGGAGAACTTCAATCTAGTTACATTATAATCGTTTCGCTTCGGAAACCAGCAAAAAATAACTCGAAGGACCAATAATCGAAATCTATTATGAACGCGCAGCAAACACTCTCGGCGTGAAAGAAAAGTTTAATCTGCGGAGCGCACGTATATTAACCACGGGATCAAATCACAAGGAGAAGAAAACACACACTTACATGTTTATGAATTAATGTTGCACTTTCTATTGCATATAATTTACTTTAATTTAAATTGGTGGTCTGGCTAACAAAATTTGGTTTTTGAATTGCCAAAATCAACAAAATCCTGTCGAACTGACTCTGTCAACGGACTTACTGCGAATCTTCTGTTGTTGTTACCTTTGCATTGTACAAAATATCAGTTGCACGATGGCCTTGATTGTTCTCTGTCACTGGCCTGCACTTCCTTCAATATTACCGCTCCATCACATATCTATGTTGTTGACCTCAATTTCAACCGATTTTTCTATTGGGTGCTGTTTGTGGAAGCCATGTAAATGTGTGGATCGTAATTTCCTCATTTTGCCTCATATGTTCTTCGATATTAAAAGTATTTTGTCGACGGCAATGAGGTTGGTCGAAGGCGTGTCGTATGGTCTTTTGCATAGGGCTCCCATGATCGAATATTATGTGAATGATGATATTCGAATTTTACGTAAATGATTTTTTTTGCGTCATTGATTTATGTTTTAGGTGGATCATGTTGCGTTTTGCAAAAATTAGGATTTTTAAGTCTTTTATTGTTTTTTTGTTTGTTTTTATATATATATATAGGCTTCTCGATAATATAGTGGTTAGTATACCCGCCTGTCACGCAGGAGACCGGAGTTCGATTCCCCGTCGGGGAGCCTCTGGCGCAAGACTAATGACCTTGCCCGGAAAAAATAAATCATTATGGAAAATTTAACAAGCCCCAGGACTTGCTAAATAAGGCCAAGACCGGTTCCCAGTTGTAGTGCCCAATGATGATATATATATATATATATATATATATATATATATATAGATATATATATATATATATATATATATATATATATATATATATATATAACATATAAAAACAAACAAATAAAGAACTTAAAAATCATAATAATGTAACTAGATTCAAGTTCTCCTTTTTTCTCTGATACAATTTGTAAATTTGTTTAAAGTGAAAATAAAAAATAATAAATTACTGTTCGTCGAAAGGTAACATATTTATATAATTTTTTTTTTCGTATACTTAGATTCTGGCGTTGAAAGACAGATACGCAGACACTGTCTTTCAAATACACGCAGTTTTTCCATATAGTAAGGACCTATCTTCAAACATACCGGACAACCCTACACCGTTATAGGTCGTGAGTGACGTGTATGAAACCATTTTGACTTTCGGGTTAAGAAGACTGTTGCGGATTAGTGGGATCGCCATATCATAATAAGTTTTAGCCTTAGAGAAAGAGCCGTTACTATGTGTTTACCAAATTTAAAAACTGGTTGAGCCATGACAGAACATTTTGTCCAGTAATGAAACATTTTTTTAAGCCGATGTGGTGCTTAGGAGCATTCTGAATAGGAGAATTTCAGGTTTTGGAATTTTATGTTTAACTTCCATTTATTACATTATCATCATCATCATCGGCACTACAACCGGGATCCGGTCTTGGCCTTATTTAACAAGTATGAGGCTTGTTAAATTTTCCATAATAATTTGTTTTTCTGGGCAAGGTTTTAGCCTTGCGCCAGAGCCATTTATTATAGTAATTCATAATTTTGTTGAGATCATCTTGTAAAACTCTGTTAAGGATCTCAATTTCTCTACCCAGTACACAGCATACGCAATAGCATGAGTAAGAGAATACACTAGACCAGTAGTGTAAACGCTAAATAGGATTCGAGAATTGACTGCGTCCTATTGTAGGCCGTTTCTTATAAAGAAAGTTTTGTTGGAAAATATGTCGCCACATTTTATGACGAATTGTTAACCATAACCATATCATATACAATATAGAGTCTGTTTGCAGGCACTTTCGGGTTGGTTACCTTATAAATAAGACTTTCTTTCCAAACGGTGTCGAGGCCTTTTCATCAACCAAACCAGCTCCGGGGCACTTCTGTTTTGCTTTGTTCCATTGTAATTCGGAAACCAGTTTTGAGGCGATATGGATAGAGTCGTGCCGAGCCCGGAAACCAAATTGGTTATCCTGGATATATTTGTTATCCGGGGACCAATTTAACAACGATTTATTTATTAGTTTTTCAAATGCTTTGCTGATGTTCGAGGGTAAACTAATAGATCGAAGATTAGCCAGGTTGCTATTATCTTTTCCCTGTTTTGGAATGGGGTGGACTACTGGCATTTTCCAGTGAGTTGGATATTATGAATTGTTGAGCGCGTTATTAAATAGTGTCGGATAAATACTTATGACTTCCGACGGTAAATGTTTGAATATTGTGTTTGGAATCCACCAATTCCAGAAGATTTTTTATATTTTCATCATCATCATCATCGTCACTACAACCGGGATCCGGTCTTGGCCTTATTTAGCTAGTCTCTCCACCGGTATTCGGTCCATATCCGAGCCTTGTTAAATTGTTTATAATAATTCGTTTTTGCGGGCAGGGTTATTAGCCTTGCGCCAACTTTTCTCAGGATGTTGCTGCATGCATTGGTTCACTACTTGTGGGTGCCAAAGTAGCTATCCAGGGGTGTCACGTAGGCACGGCATCTCAACTTGGATTAAACAAGGACAAGGATCGACCTGGCCTTCGCCGGGTTGAAAGCAGAGACTTTGCCCTTTATGTTCGCTCCCACCCCCCCCCCCCTTTTTTTATATTTTAGTAACTTAAAAATAGTTGAGAGTTCGTCCTTCGCTACAAACAAACTGTTACCTCAATTTGCAATGGGATAATGTGCGTTATTAAAGTCACTAAATACTGTGAAACTTTGATTTCAGAGCGCCAACTATTAATTGTGTTCCGAAGTGAAATGTGGTTTGGCGGTGGTCTTTGTTCTAGATCATGATTGGGGAGAGTGAATTAGTTCATTCTGTGCACGGCCTCGAAATAACATATGCAGTAAGAGCATTTGTTTTTTCTTGTGGGTCTTCCATCGTTAGAGATTCACCTTCAGAGATGATATTGTCGGGGGTGATATCTGCGATTCTTCTTCTTCTTCTAATCAAGAAAGGTAATAGTTATACTACTTTTCGTTCCATATCACCGCCATTTAAACAACAAAAATTTCAATCCTTAACGTTGCAAATTATTTAAAAAAAGCTATGTATGTGTGTGCTCAACAAGTGTTGAACACACCTTCCACAAACAAGGGTTTTTGATTTGTTGTGGGCTGGGTGCTGGCGTCAGGAACCGTGCTGTCTCCTGATGCGTAACGATCTTGTTGCCGTTGGCTGAAACTAATTGATATTTAAACTGACAAAGAGAACCAAAATACCTTTAATTCCTGCAACAGACGCCTCGTCCAGGATTCCTTAATGAAACGTATTGAAGTTCGGTTCATACAACTTTCTTTATTTTATCGGATTCTTGATATTTAAATGGATTTACAATTATGGTTAGGATGGCCGCCACAAAGCTCACGAGGCAAGAGAAATAACAATGTTTGACAGATAGAATTAATTTGTGACTTGTGTCGCCAAGAGATTAACGAAGAAGAAGGAAAAATGGTTGTTGTTTGACAACCAACAGAATTTCATTTTAATGTCAGGCGATTGTTGACATTTTCTAGGTTGGTGCCATGGGTAGCATTCAATTGCGAATTCGCTGGTTTTGTCCAGGGCGAATCTGCAACAGTATGTGTGTAAAATAAAGATTATTTTATTATATTTAAAGGCTGCGTTAAGAAAAGGTTTTTATACTAATTTTTCCGAAATTCAAGGTGGCGTAACCCTTTGATGCAGGAACAGGCTTCAAGTAGTACTTACAGTCAGTCAGAAGATTGGATTCGTTTGCTTTCAAATTCTAATTCGGTATATTCAAAAAGTCACAGACTAATTGATGTTCTCTCGTTTTAAAGCTAACAAAACATATAGAAGTTTTGCGGTCACATAATTTAGGCAAAAACAGTTCTTTTTTCATGATTCTATACTAAATTTTTGATAATATGTTATCTTAAAAATAAACTTTATTTAATGTGAACGGTTTTTAGCCGAGATCCAAATTTTATCATACGCAATTGAAAAATAAATAATACACATACACCTGTGTACACATTCCTTCTTCTTAATATTTATTTATTTCATCAACAAATCTTGTATTTTACGTCACAAAATCCATTGAAGCTAAATTACCACCGAAGGATGTAGCGTCACAGCGCCATTTAAATTTACGCGCCTAATTTCTTCTTCACGCGCTTCAAAAGCCAACAACGCACTCATGTTAAACACGCTTTGTAATTTTCTAATTTGATAATTGGTTGTAATTTATGGTCCCCCATGAGTGACGCCTTCTCGTTTGACTTCTCAGAATTATATTTTAATTATTTGGAACTCATAGGGCTGCTGCAGTAGCACACCATGACTCTTTGGCGTGCATCTTTCCTGTGCTGCGCCTCAAAGATGTCGTCCCAGAGTGTTTTAACAAGAACGCCGACTAATTTCAAAACAGTCGGAGCATAATCTACTTGGCTCACCCAAAACTCTGGGGTAATGAGGAGCGTGTGTTGGTATGTTTGAAACAAAAATTAAGATAACGCGGAGGAGGATGGACTTGATGCACTCAACTGTGCTCCTTTTGAACGTGATTTATTTCATTTTTATTTAAAGCATAATATGCTGAAACGAATAACCATTAATTGCAGACTACTTCCTGGCAGAGGCTGATCCAGTGCATTTTTAGATGATCGCTTAAGGCGATTAATTAGGAAGCTGGGAACGAAGGAACAACTTGCTCGACGACGGAACGTCAGAAAGGTGTACTTATGAGGAGATCCATTATTGTTTGCTTTGAAAACGAGAAAAAGAAAAAAACAGAATTTAACTTGGTAGTTAATGTAGACTTTATTTTATATAACGAAACCTAAGGTACAGAAATTTGTATACGGATGAAAGTAAAAATCGTGATAAATAGATATAGCAAACTACCATCATATGAGTATAAGCAAACGAAGATTCGATTATCTCATATCGAAGAAGAAAAGGAAATTTACGATGTTGATGAACTCAGTCCAGTAGAAGATCCTCTTATCTTCATCGAGAACATTCTTTAAGTCTCTCTTCACTATAAATCCTGCCACAACTGGCATTTCAAGCTGGTTCCTTTTTGGTTATATAAGCCGAGTGTTCCACCCTTCGGCGACTATTACATAAATGTCTTTTCTTATATACGGAGCCAAGAACTTTTGTAAGGATAAAGTATAGTTTCTTCAAAGTTATGGATATACTTGCGGGTATGTGTTTCATTCAGTAGTAATATTGATTTTATATAAACTTTTCAAGATTCGGAAAACCTTGACAGACCTTAGCAGCTTTTATTAGCTTTAGCTATCTCACGAGTATTTCTGGTTCTATATTGCGACCCCTTCACATTGGAGACAAAATGTAGAAAAAGGATTACCATACTGTTATCTTGTTCCACCTTGGATCGATCGCAAGAGAATTTAAAATATTGCCAAATGATCATATACCAATAAAGGGCAATTTAAGGCTCCACCAATGACTAACAGGCTTTATGCGATCGCCATCAAGAACAGACCTATTAAATAGCCAAAAACCAATAAAGGCCCTACACCAGATGGTGTTCCAGTACAGCTAATAAAATATTTGTTGTGTAGATCAGCGGAATTTCTTTGTTCTTGAAAGAACAAGTCTCTTTCGAGAGTCTCCCTGTCTTTCTATCGGAGTCACCACCGTGCTTCCTCTATCCAGAGGGAAGAGTGATGACCCATATTAAACTTGAAAGAAAACACGTTGTACTATTTGTTACGTTATTTATTAATTTAAATAAATGTTGATTCATTCATCACTTTGGGTAACACCATAACCACTGATCCTAACAAAGAAAAAAAAAAAAAAGATGCGGCAGGCTGATTCAAACGAGACAAGGACAAATATGTCCTTCATGTGTCTCGGGCTTCTGGTCATCTTTCGACAACCAGAATCACCCACATCCATGAGGATGTTGGACTTGCTCTCAAGATATCGGAAAAGGAAAAAGAGGGGAAGGTATCTAAGGATAGTGCCTACAGGGTCAGTTCAAATCTTCAGTAACTATTTAGATAGAGGGAAAGCGGTGTGGAAGAAATCATACAAGATCGGCAGCTCTTGAGTGCGGTAGCAAACGCGGATGACGTCTTTAGAGTCTGATAGTTTACGCTTTGGTTGGTGTGTGTGTTTATGCCATTGTTGGGTTATCATTTTTTGAAATATTTATTTTAGCTTACCCGAACTCGGGGAGACGGTGTCTTTCTGCTCCGCTGGTCTTCAGTGGCAGGATTGGTCCTTCCGCTTCAGTGCGTGCGCCCCTTTGGTATCCTCGATGGCTCGCTTCCTTCGCCTGGATTCCTTTGTAGTAAGTGACTTGAGATGGCCCCCTAGTAAGGCAGGGGTGCCAACTGCCTTGACCGCGGGTGTGGGGTGGACCAGCAGTTATTACCGGTGATGAGTGTAACCGGCAATTATTATCGGTGATGGGTAATCAGCAATTAATTCCGGTGGTGAGTGTGACCAGGGAGTAGTATTAAATTAAAGACTTGTAATTTTATTTTGACTTTGTTTATTTAACTATTATTCCACTATACTTGGTCGTACCTCGGATCCTCGGGGTTTCGACTCATAGTTTGACTATAGGTTCGGCCTCCTGAAAACTTACTGATAGTTTGACCATAGGTTCGGCCTCCTAGAAACTTACTGATCGCGAAATAAAAATGTGCTCCCCTTTTATAACCTGGGTCATCAGGATTTGCCAAATTTTATTTAAAAATTCCAAAAAGCACAAACAAGATTTTGTGTGCTTCAATTGGAATAGAATTCCGGGAAGTTGTTAGTAATTTATTTGCATAAATTCCCGGAAGGAGAAATCATGAAATGTATTTAGAATTAAGCATTTCATGATGTTAGGATTTTTAGGAATTGAATCAATGTACGACAAATGGACTTTGGTTTAATTTTGTCGTGCATCTGATTCAATTGGGGAACATGATTTGGATTATGGGTAAGCGTAAGATAATTACGAATTGAATCAATGTGCGACAAATTAACTTTTGGTTCAATCTGTCGCTCAATGATTTACTATGGGAATAAGGTTAGGATTATAGGAAATATTGGGGACTAGGATGGGAGTAGTGATTTAGGATCACTGCACCATCTTGTATTGTGTGTGCGTGTGTGTAGTGTGTCAGCAGTATACCCCAAGGGATGGATCCAGGAATCCTCTATTATAAGGAGAATGTTGTTGGGAAGGGTGCTTTCTTCAGTTTTGTACTGAAGAAGAAATTGTGGTGGTCGGATCCGAAGAGATCGAAGGAGTGAAAGGTCAAGACTCCCATTGTTTCGTTTTGGATTCGACCGAAAAGAAAATCAAAATTGTCAATATTTAATTTATTATAATTTATTCATTAGGGCTCCTCGATAGTATAGTGGTTAGTATACCCGCCTGTCACCCGGGAGACCGGGGTTCGATTCCCCGTCGGGGAGCCCCTGGCGCAAGACTAATCACCTTGCCCAGAAAAAATAAATCATTATGGAAATTTTAACAAGCCCCAGGACTTGCTAAATAAGGCCAAGACCGGTTCCCGATTGTAGTGCCGATGATGATGATGATGATAATTTATTCAACACGATCACCCTTTTAAAATTTAAGAATTTTAGTCACACTATCACCTTGTTACAAAGGAGTTTACTAAGCAACCGAGAGCTTTCAAATTTTAACGGCGCTCCATTATAATATGAATTTAGATCACTGATTGAAAAACAAAACAACAGGTTCTTCCGTCTTAACCAATTGAAAAGCCACCGAGGTCAATGGCCAGAGCCCCGTTTTCCTTCCAACTCACTGAAGAGTGGATTATTCAGTTAGCAACGGTTCCAACTGAGAAATCACTTCACTGCCTTCTCCGTTTCCTAAGAGCGCTCTTCGATTTTCATGCAGCGGCATATAAAGCTCAGTTCCGACTGTAATCTTGCCACTGCATACTCTTAGGCGCTAGAAATAAGACTGCGTCTTCGCCGACTCATTTAAATCATTTGACTCATTTAAATTGTTGCAGAGTCAACAACTGCAGCATGTCATACAGGTGCGTTAAGTGCCCCAATACGCATGAGCCTGGTAAATGCCAAGTGCAGAAAGAAGCCAAGAAAAGAGGGATTACGTTGTGTCCTCTGTCAGAAAAGTGGTTCATGGAAAGGGAAAGAGCTCGGAGTAATTCAAAAAGCGTCAACAAAATGCTCAGACAAGTGCTTCCAAAAAAATCGGCAATATCCAAAGCTATGTTCGGGAAGGTGTATCCTTCGCAAATATGCTAACTGGACGCAGTAGTACTGGACAGGGGATAAATATAATTAGACCTAGGGAGGGATCCGATGCAATAAGCATGAGCACTACAAACGACACACTACAAGTTCATGTAAATAATTTTGCCAAAACTGTAGCAGAACTGTCTGCGAAAGTCACACCCTTCTGGGCCATCTTATTCCCTAAAATGACGCAGTACACAACTGCATTCCTCAAAACAATTGCTCTTAATGTAAATTCCATCATTTCCATTAAGGGGCCTGGTGATCTATTGCGCTTTGCAGAGGATCACAACCGCATGTGCTGTTACTAAGCGAAAGAAAACTTAACGAAAGACATCAATAATATTTTCAAAAATATGAAATCGTACGTACTGATAGGCGGAATTCATTCTAAGGCGGTGGCACGGCGATACTCGTGCGAAAGCCTCTTAGCTACACTCTCATAGAGAGAAATGATATCCGAAACTTTGGCTGTCTTGAAACAACTGTGGGGAGAAGTATTGTGCCAAACACGGACACTCCGTTCACTTTCCTCCACCAACATGACTTCGTACAAAGTTCCGACACGTATCGTTCGCAAGCCGACAAACCGAAGACCAAAATACGGAACGGACTATACGTGGGAAATGCGAGTTATGTCTATGAGGCACATGATTTTTACTTATTTTATTTTACTACACACACGACTCCAGGTATTATCGCGTCCTCGGCGCGCGACGAAGAGCGGGAGCGGCACGACCGTGGTGGCCGGCGGATGTAATAAGACTCTGTGATACAACCCTCGTTTGGGGTGAGTTTGCGGTGTGGTGGTAGTTATCCTCTCCACTAAGGATAGGTATTTACTTACCACCAGAGAAACGTAAAGTCTCTCTTGGTGGAATAGAAAACCAGATCTCGTAATGGAGATCATGGTGGTATGTGTGTGATCGTCCAGATCTGTGTTGTTTATTCATGCACGAAGGCAATGGAAAAACAAAGCGGGCAGGCGGCAAGGACAAAGGAATCGGGGCAATCATGGTTTATGATGTGCATCGCGGCTAAATAAATAGACGACGATGCATCGAAGAAATGTGCTAAAAGCAAATATGGGACGAGGGCATCATACACGTCTTAGATGAGTGATGCCCCTGTGTAAATATACGAATAGACATTGGGAAATGGGCTGCTGGACTAAACGAATCCCTTGCTTGCATTTGTATATGCAGGGAAATTTGTTTGTGGGAAACGGATTCTATATTTGCATTGTTTATGCTTTGAATTCAATCCGGCAGCTATGCGGGAAGCCGATGATTGTTTGGAGATTCAAACAAAGGAGCATTTCTGGGTAACGTGCTTGCAGCTGTATCGATAGTTGCAAGTCATTGCGAAGCAATTCAGATAATTACACAATGACGGTTTGTATGTACCATCTGTGTCAATTGTACATGACATCTATGGCGACGCCGGGATCGAACTCTAGTGTGAATATCTACACTAATTGGAAATTCGGTTCTGGGTCGCTAATGCAGAGATGCGTTGATACACGTATACATTGATACATGTATGCATTCCAGGTAATGCATTGAAAGCATTAATTATGCTTGGGAAGGAAATGTTTTTGCTGTGGGGAGATTGCGGTGCAGGTGTGGGAAGGATGGAATTTGCCTGGCAACCGAAGGTACCGAATAGGTTTTGTTTTATGCTCTCGTATAATGGAAAGAATTCTTGTAGGGAATTTGTATGCGAAGAAATGCATGAAAGGTAAGAATTCTTTTACAGAGACTTTTGGTTATATAAATTTGATCTATTTGAAGCGTGAAGCTTTTAAGGTGCTAATGCGATTGCATTAGCGAAACTTATATGGTTGGGTCGAAGCTATGGGGGTTCTACAGGTAAGTAACAGTAGGGTTTGGCGGAACCGCCACACAACCATCATCTCTCTGCCTATTGGGGATAATGGTTGTACTTGATATCGGCGTACGCTCCGCCTTATTCTAGTAGCCTATTTAACAGCGGGATTGAAAAGTTGTTCGAGAAACTGGAATTAAATAATTTGAATAACTATTAGGTCTTAGCCGGAGATTTGAACGCGAATAATCCAGACTGGTTGGATATGATGACGAATGGAAAAGGCAGATTCCTGCTTCACTTTATTGTAGACAACCAGGTGGAATACAAAATGAAACTGTACGGCCCGATTACAGCAAGTTTTCCGTCGGGAAAGTCATATCTCGATCTCTGTATTGCAGACGCACGACAGCAAATAGAAACGATCCATAGCAATAGAATTCCAGTACTGCCGTATGATAGTAATCATCATGAAATGCAGATGAAGGTTTCTGACGACTCTACCCTTGGCTTTGCAACATCGGACGAGGTCCCTAAATTGAATCTTAGGTAGACTGTTGGAGACGAAGAAGCACACAACTGCCGACTGGCAGACTGAGGATCGGCTATTTATACCAATTGCGCTCTTTGTTCCTGTGATAAACTTGCGAGTAGGGCTTGCTCCAACAATATTTATAATGAAACAAATAAACCAATTAAATTAGTAGCTTTGACAAAAGCGCAGATTATCAGACGCCGAAGAAGTGATCTGCGTTTACTGTGCGGTCTTGTCTGATATCTTTCCCACAATCCCTCCATTCAGGCAGTTAGAGACAATTTGAACTAACTTTGTCCACACTATCCCTAGATACCTCCTCCGCTTTATTTTTCAGATATCTCGAGACCGAGCCCAACATCCTCACAGATGTGGTTGATTCTGGTTATCTCAAGATGATATTATTAATTAGTATTAGTTACTATTAAGCTACTTAAGTGGGAGTAATCAAGTCGCGAAGATTAAGATGGGCCGGATATGTAGCGCGAATGGGCAACGATAGGACCGTGCGTAGAATTCTTGACGGTAGACCAACGGGAAAGAGACCGGTAGGACGGCCGCGACGGAGATGGGAGGACAATGTTAGGTATGACCCTGAGGAGATCGGATCAAATGGTCATGCGAGGAAGGAGAGTACTCAAGACAGGGAAGCGGAGTCGACTCGATGAGGTCATGAACTTTCGGGTTCCTACAGGCCAATAAATTATAGTAATAATAAGAGACTTAAGCTAGGCTTAGTTAGAGTTAATTTGGTCGTAGGTAGATTTAAGTTCTACTAGGTTTAAATAGTTTGATTATAAACAAAAAATATATATATGATAATTGAGTAGATTTTTTTTGTGACTTTTTCCTCGAATAATATTTTTTTTAAATCATACAGTACATTGTATAAACGGTTTGTAAGGATAAGAAAGAAAAAAAAATATATTGTTTGTTTTATTTGCAGACGCATTTATTCACAAAGTCTTTTTTTTTATGTTTTACAATTTTAGTCTAAATGCTAAAACTATCTTAATAATTTTACTACATAATGTAATTTACTGGCTCTTCACAAGCACTCTAAATTATACAATATTATATGCTTAATTTATGCCTTTCAGCTTACATTTTCTTTTATTTATTCTTAATATAATACACATACATTATAAAAAAATAAACTATTATCTTAGAGGTCTACCTATTCTTCTTTTAGAGGCATTATGACAACAAAAAAATAAAGATTTTTTTTTTGAGGATGCAAAAATTTTAAAAACAAAATAATAAGTGCTTGATGAAAACAAAAAAGATAAAATAACAGAAGTTAACGGGAAGGAGGGCAAAGGAAAGGAAGGGAGGAAGCTGCGTCAGAGCTGAATATTATATCTGAGGACGTGAAGTCCTTTCTTCGTTTTGGAGCCACCACCAGTTGGGGTTGGCTCGGTCTTTTATTGATTTATCTCTTTCACTGATCACCATACTGAATCGAAGTCGGTCTGGCCTATTAGAGATATCGCTATTGTGGACAATTCGTTTATCCCTAGCACCACGGAAAGCGTGGTATATAATAGGTATTCCACCCTCATCTTGGATAAGACCCTTTCCGTCCAAGAAGAGGAACGCCTCTGGGGGAATGAACCCGTTCTGGAGGGTACTCTCCAGATACATATCGTTCGGATAATATGCTCCCGTGATAAGATTATTTACACTGCACATTGGCCTTGCAATGTGGCCACGACTAATTTTTATAATGAAGTTGTCTATCCTAGTTAGTCCTGATTTATCATACAAGGTTTTATTAGGGTAACATTTCTGGTATCGTGACTCTGGTGTTCTATTTCTGGTATCGTGACTCTGGTGTTCTATTAAGTCTGAGGCAGGAACGCAAACACTGTCTCTCGAACACGCCAATCTTTTCCATGTGGAATGGGGATATATTGTACCATATTGGACAGCCATAGACCAACACTGGTCGGATGAATGCCGAATATGAAATTATTTTAACTTTTCGGTTGAGAATGCTGCCTCGGAATAGACTTTTTGTGGCAGCAAATGCGTTTCTTGCTGCAGAGAGAGTGACTGCTATATGCTTGTCAAAGTATAAATACTGATCAAGCCAAATACCGAGATATCTGACTACAGTTTTCACTTGTAGTGGGAGATTATTATTCCCTACGATAGAGAAGTTTTTCCAATTGTACTTTGTATCCTGAGGGGCACTGGAGAGAGGTGTTCTGAAAAGGATAGTCTCGGTTTTGTGGAAATTAATTTTTAGTTTCCAGTCATTACAAAAATGTTTTATTTTATTGAAGTCGTCCTGGAGAAGTCTATTGATGACATCTATTTTCTCTCCTGTTCTGTTTACCACAATGTCGTCTGCGTATGCAATGGCATTGTTAAGCGTACCCACTAAATCACAGGTGTAAATATTAAACAGAATGGGAGAATTCACCGCCCCTTGTTGTAAACCGTTTGTAATTTTGAAGGTCTTGCTTGAGAATATATCGCCGCATTTTACCACAAATTGCTTGTCCGTTATCATTTCGTAAATGTTGTACAATAGATAATGAGGCATTCTCAGGTTTTCTAACTTATGAAGAAGTCCTTCTAACCACACGGTGTCGAAAGCCTTTTCAAAGTCAACTAAGCAGGCACCTGTGCATTGGCGCTTTGTCTTGTTCCATTGTATGTCGGAAACAAGCTTTGACGCGGCATGCACCGTACTATGTCCCACTTTAAAGCCAAACTGGTTGTTGGGGATGATTTCATTTTCATCACACCAGTTCATCAGTGCTTTGTTTATGATCTTCTCGAAAACCTTGCTGATATTTGGCAGCGAGCTAATCGCGCGAAGGTTGGTTGGATTGGTCCTGTCTTTGCCATTTTTAGGAATGGGGTGGACTATTGCAGTTTTCCAGTGGGTTGGATAGTATGCCTTATTTAAGGCGTTGTTGAATAGCGTAGTGTAGATTTTTACTGCTTCAGGAGGCAAATGTTTTAAAACATCACTTGGGATGCTATCTATCCCAGAAGACTGTTTGCTTTTGATTGACTTTAGGATGTTCGTAAGTTCATCCTTACTTACAAACATATTCATATTCTGATTACTCCTGGGGGAGTCCGCTCTGTTATTTTCACTGAATGTGGTAAAACTACGGTTTTGGTTCCGCCAGGTACAAAGTTGGTTTCTCAGTGAGCTGTAGGTCTGGAATGCGTTGTTTTCGAGGATCGTATTGGAGTGAGTAGATTCGTTCACTCTGTATACTGCCTCGAAACATGCACCAATTGAGTTCACTTTGTCTTGCGGGTCTTCGACTAATATTACTTCTTCGTTGGAGTTGATATGCTCCAGATTGAGTCCTGAGTTCAGCATTGCTTGACAATTCTCAGGAGTCCGTGGGACTCGCAAATATGGAATGTCATTGTGATCTTTCTTTCGAAAAGTTTTATTGATTTGTGGGAACATATTCGATCCGCTAGCTTGAATGGCTTGTATTTTGTTCTTCCACTCTTCATTTATACTTGAACGGTAATTATCATGGATCAATTTTTGGAGATTTTTGATTAGGGACTTAAGTGTTCTTATTTCCTGACTATCTGGGTCGCTGAACTGTCTATAAAGTCTTTTCAGCTTTGAGAGCATAATGCTCTTTTGCTTATACAAAGCGTCAATTGCTGATGTCCTGTACTTATTAGTATAACCGTCGGTATGGGGAACTTTAGGTATAGAACGATTCATTGCATTGGTAATAATATCGTCCAATGTTGTTAAGTAATGATCGATTTCGTCGTTATGGAGGTTTCTGATAGTCGGTGGGTCTATGGCACTGTTACGAAGTTCTTTTTTTATTAATTGATCATAGCGTGACCAGTGAGCTTTTCGAAAATTGAAAGAGTGGATCTGGTCGAACTGCTCTAGTGAATATTGTTCATTTGGGACTTCAATTATGGCTCCAAATCCGCAGTGATCGCTATCGTAATCGATTGTGCGAAGACAGTTTCGCGTAGTTAGATCTGTGCCTGGCAAGTTTATTCGATCGTCTATCATAAGTAAATCCAGAAATGAATTTCCTTTAGGATAAGACGGTGCACTTGTGGCGTACAATTCTAATCTGCGCTCGATAGCATTCATTTGCCACCAATCATATAAAGCATTGCCCCTTGTGTTCGTGGTTACGTTACCCCAAGCACTATGCTTGGCGTTGAAATCACCCGCTATTAGGAAATAGTTGTTTTCCGAATCTAATTTCAGGTGTCGAAATAGCATATCAATTTCATTGATAAATTGCTTACACTGGGTAGCTTGAGGGGCATAAATGGAGACCACATACAGGTGCTTTTGACTTCTCAACGGAATATCTATTATGCAGGCTTCCAGCACCTGAAATTTGTGTACTTCTGTACTATAAATTACCTTATGCTAAAGACCTTTTTTAATTAAAACTGCAACCCCACCCCCTTGAGTAGAATGTGGCCTGTCACGTCTGATTATCTTATAGTTTTTATAGACAATTTTGTGCCTTTGGTTTAGCTTAGTTTCACTAGCCAAAAGTACATCAGGGGATTCGACTTCAAGCATGTTGCCTAGATTATCTCTTCTGTCTATGTGTATTAGTGAATTTACGTTCACCGAAATAATTTTTAGTTTTAGTTCAGTTAGAGGGTCGAAGATTTTGATGGAAGGAGTTATTTGAAAACACAGCCGAACAGAGCATATCTA
This sequence comes from Microdon myrmicae, assembly GCA_963931805.1. Classification (NCBI taxonomy): domain Eukaryota; kingdom Metazoa; phylum Arthropoda; class Insecta; order Diptera; family Syrphidae; genus Microdon; species Microdon myrmicae. The sequence continues at coordinate 71,841,674 of OZ007496.1, forward strand.
TTCGGGCCATTTGTTCCGTCAATATTTTTTGAAAATTAGCAAATTGTGTTTGCATGGCCGATATCATATTTAATATCTCAGGTTGCGCATCTACTGCCGGTATTCGCCCATTTGTATGTGAAGATTCCACGGGGGCTCGTTGCATAGAATTACCCGTGATTTGGGCATATGTTACACGCGGGGCAACGAAATTATTATAAGAACGAGTTTTAATTTTTTTCTCTTCTGCTACTTGCTTTTGTTTTGATTCCCACTTTAACTTCATATGTTGAAATTTGGGACAACCTCTAAAATTTGCCGTGTGTCCTGTATTTTTACATAGTACACATGTCAGTGTTTCCCTATCCGGAAGCTGTTCCTTTCCCCGCGGACATTCGCCCATGTTATGGTCATATTTTATATGTCTAAGCGCATCAATTTTACTATTCGGACTTAGAGATACAATGTAGAAAGGCAATTTGCGGTTGTACTTTCTAGAATTCGCAGTTGAAAACGGTTTTACACCTGTAAATTTTAAACTAGCTGTTTCAACCGTTTTTAATTCCTCGAGTATTTCCTCTGGGGAGAACGAAGGATCAACTCCTTTTAAGAGCATGGAAATTGATTTTTCTGATTTTGGGGTGTACGTGTAGTACTCGGTTTTTGCCCTTCCCAAAGCAGACTATACTTTATTGTAAGCTTCTAGGTCTTCGCACAAAATTCTAGTTTTTCAGCACCAATTCTTTTTGTTTTAAAATCTTTACAAGTCAACTCACCCAACTTCATTAAATCTTTCGCTTCTATGTAACTGATGACAATTGGAGGTATTTTTGCCTTTTTTGGTTGCTGTTGTTGCTCGTCCTGATGCTGGTGTTGATCGTCCATTGTTTCGCTTATTTGTAGCGAGTGTTGTTGCTACCGCTGGTGATTTGTTTTTTGCTCTCTTTTTGCTTCGGTTTCATTCCGTCTTTTGTTTCGTTCTTCCAGGGCTGCTCGTACTTGTTTGGAAAGATCTTCGCGTTTTTTGATGAGATCAGCAATTAAGCTGTTTAGCTCATCGTCTCCTTCGGGAATGTTAGACTCCAGTATCTCCAATTCCTTAAATTTGTTCCCTGCTCCTGAGTAACAAGTATCCTTGGCAGGTACATTTTCTTCTGTGACGGTTTTTTTCGTCACATTTGATTTTTGTCGTTCCATTTAACAGGTTTGAGCGGACTTTATTTGCCACTGGGCTGTCATCTATAATTGACACTTCGTTCTTCTTTTTGCTAATTTTTTAAATTGTTTTTGAATTAGCGACTACACATGAGTGTGCCATTTTTAATTCGACGCTCTTCGTCTTGCCCATTTTGGTTTCGAAACACCCACACACTCGTTTTTTTTTCTTTTTTCGCCGTGCCACGCCGGCCGAACTGCGAAAAACACAGTTTATTCACGAATTCACGCACAGACGCACTCGATATTCTTTGTTTTAGAACTGCTCACCGTCTTACGATGTTTGTCGCTTGACGAACGACGAGCGACTGAAAAAAAAATGTATATATATATATATATATGATATGTATTACGTCCCACTACGGCCATTAAAACAACAACAGCAAGAGATTATAGTTTTATGTTTATTTAGACTAAGAAACAAAAAAAAGTAATAGCATTTAAGTAAAATAAATAAACGTTAAAAAATGTCTTGACCCCACGGCAACGTTGCAAGTTCGGGATAGTTTTCCATTCACTCGAACTTAAAAAGATCTGTTTCGAATGAACTGGTAGACGATACTACACAGCGTTCTACTGAGGTCAGTGTTCAATAATTTAAAGACGAGACCCTCGATCCACGTCGTGTCAAAAGCTTTTTTAATGTCCAGGCTCACCGTAATGGTAGGTTCCTGGAGGCGCACGCAGGCGTGGCTTTCAAGAACGCCGAGAGCCATAGTGGTGCTGTGCGCTCTTCTAAATCCAAATTATAAGTCGGGTATTCTGTTCCTGGCACTGATAAAGTTGTTCAGTTTCTCGTATATTAACTTTTCATATATTTTACTGATGCAAGTGTGAACCGAGATGGGCCGAAAGCTCGGGTGATATTTTCCCCACTTTTGCTATTGTACAAACAATAGCATACTTCCAAGTTTGGGTATAGTACCCTATGTTGTAATCATGGTTGAACAGAATAGAGAGCTTTATAAATAATAAGTCTTCGCAACGAGTGGTATGACATGCTGTCAATTCCTGGAGGATTCTTAGGGTTCCGAGATTTAACTGGGTTCTGTAGCGTATCTGGTGTGACGAAACCCACGATGTTTGCTTTCTCGGTGCCATTATTGACAATAATACCGTTGTAGATGATTGAGCCAGTTATACGAGAAGTGCCACAAATCTCTTTAACAATTTTACAAACGTTCTGGTTCATATGAATACCCTTCAGTTTGTCTTCTTTTGCAAAGCTTTTCACTGATAGTCTTTTCAAGTTTGTACTTCGGGGCATGTGTGTCCGAAGATTCAACTAGAATCTTGTGAAGTCGAGCTGCAGCGTTATTTATCTCAACCGTCGTTAGGTTCCTTTCAGTGGGAAGAGAGAGTTGGTGGAGCCATCGCTACTACCGATTGATTTATTTAGTGAGGTCTCGTGCGTGATCACAGTGGCGCTATCATGTTACGGCTGACGTTGACGGGACTTGATTATTTAGAGGTAGTAAAAGTCGTACCAAGGTTTCCGTAGGTGAACCTGCAGAAGGATCATTGATATGAATTGAAGTTGTCCCAATTTGTGCGCCCATAATCGGGTATGTATCTCATATGAGCCCGGGATGCTTGATAGCTGCGAGTGATGGTAGTCACAGTGTTGTGGCCAGATACACCCACAGATACCTTCCAGCAAATTTGCCGTTAAATTACCATTATATATTTACGCACCTAACACTTGTCTGATAGGGGTTTAGGTTCGGGAGAGCCGAAGCCAATTTCGGTGAACCGGTAAATGGTAAGGTGTCCTCATATGAAAGGAAGTGAATGAGCGTCATTCTCTCTCGTTGATTAGAAATTTACGACAAGCGGGTGATTTTAAATTCGTGGTGCGACTTAGGTAGTTGCCAGTTTTATTTTGAAGTCGCTTTATTAATGTAGGTTGCGCTTTAAAACTAGACAGCCGAGAAAGTCTCTTCTTACTTTGAAAATTGAAAAGGTATGGCTGGTATTCAAGAATTTGTCGTGTGTTAATGGTGGTATTTAAAAATCTAAGAATTATATCAAAAAACAGAAATAGAAAAGGATTAAATAAAAATTAAACAAAGACAAAAAAGGAACTATTTTATTTTGTGGGCGGATAAAACATAAAGAAAAATCTAGCGATCGATTTCCGATCAAGGACAAGAAGAGCATAAAAAAGACAGTAAAAATCGGGCCCGAGTGAAAAGAGCGACTTTCTGATCCCACAGCAAATCTCTGATAAAAACCAAAGATCTTTAGAAGTGGAGTCCATCTCCGCCTCAATGAACTAAGGAAACCGAGGCAGGATCACTAAACTGGAGTACCTCCATCACCACCATCAAACAACCAATGAGCGAGGTAACATAGCCTGACAGCACAAACCGTGAGTAGTTTCTTATTCATCATCATCGGCACTACAACCGGGATCTGGTCTTGGCCTTATTTAGCAAGTCTCTCATCGGTATCCGGTCCATATCCGAGACTTGTTAAATTGTTCATAATAATTCGTTTTTCCGGGCAAGGTTATTAGTATTGCGCCAACCTTTCTCAGGACGTCGCTGCATGCATTGGTTCACTACTTGGAGGGTGCCAAAGTAGCTATCCAGGGTTGTCACGCGAAGACTGGATGTCAACTTGGATTGAACAGGGACAAGGATCGTCTTGGCCTTCGCCGGTTTGAAAGCAGAGACTTTGCCCTGTATGTTCTCTCCCACCCCTCGAGCTAAAATATAAATACTGTGTGCAAAATTAATTTTGTAACAAAACTGATTTGCGTTGTTTTCAATGGCTCACCCATGGTTATATTTGTGGTTTATATTTATGGTTGTGTTAGTGAGCATACATTGCATTTAACATTGAACTGGGGAAATATAATTGAATAAATTAAACCGCATTTCAGCAGGTAGTTTCTATGTGGTAACAACATATTCATTAACCACTTAATATATTATTTAAAGCTACTGAAATCTTCCTAGTAATTGGAAACAAATGCAAAACGTACTTGTTATTTAACAGCACTTCGACGACTAGATAGGGGAGTATATTTTTTCCAAACCGAACTACATTCGCATCTGGAGTTTCATTATTTTCTTAAAGAACACAGAACACAGGGATGATTTCGTTTAATCAGAAAATCAAAAGCATTTAAATCTGCAACGCACGTCGATATTGTATTGCACCCATCCAATAGCCACCTACGTGACATAGCAATGCCGAAGGATTCAGTGGAGCATAACGTAATAAAATAAACATTTTTGGAGAAAATAATAAGCATCGGAAAACGCGCATTGAGCTATTATATATAAGAACCACGAAAGCCCAGCTATCCTTTATGAAATCAGAGATTGTCATCCGGTTTGATAGCGAAACAAGGGAGTTGGCATTTATATGGATAACTTTTATTTAGAGATCCATTTTGGAGGGTTTGTCCTACATATGTTATACCGTGAAAAGGAGTGCATTCCTCTCAGCTTCGGTTGCGAGTTTTTCATATCGGACTCGAATATCCTCGATCAAGCGGTAGAGACTAAGTAGTTTCTCAAGCATTGAGAATTGCTCCCTTGGCGGGTTTTGTACGGCCACCTGAATTTGTGGCGTTGTGTTGGCCTGTATAGCGGATCGCTTAGGGAGTATTCTTTTGGGGGAGAGGTGGTGGAAGAGTTTTCATACTCGTTGTGGCGCTGTCTGTTTTGCAAATTTCTTCACACCTTCCTTATTATCCTGCTTCGTTGCCACTAGATTATTCAGCGCCGCAGTCCTAGAGGTGAGAGTTTTAATTTCTCCCACTAATTTGGATACAAGATCGTCCCAGGTTGGAATAGTCTTATGCTGGATGCAGTCACGCGTCGGTCCCTGCAATCTGGTTTTGACCACCCTTAGAATGAAAGATTTTTGATAGTCGTCTTGTGCTGGTGAGAACAAAATGTCTCCACAAGAGATGAAACCGTCAAGTTCGTTTGGGTCGCCGTTAAACACCGATATGAATCCCAGTACGTCACTTAATCCAATAGGGAAGTTCATCCTGGAACCCTGTTCGCGTATTTCAGTGGGGAACATTTTTCGTCGTCTCGTCCTCGCGTCTCTGCGTGAGCTCGGGCTCACGTCTTTGTGAACGAGTACCCGGTTTCGTATTGTCGCTTACAACGTATTTGTAAAAAATGCCTTCCCAAATAACGGCAAGAAAAGGCAAAGAGCATAAAGAGGAGATCTTCATTATTTCGAGATAAGATGGGCAAGAGTAAAGATGAGAACAACAACAAGAAAAAGTACCTTCAAACTTGGTTAGTTCGATCGTATGGTGAAAGTGTATATTATTCCCAAGGTGAGAGAAAGAGTCCAGAACGACGCCAAAGATAAGTACCAAGAACTTTAACTCTCCGTTTTCCTTCAGTTGTCACTCAGAAGTGTAAGAAAAAATCTTCCCCAAAGAAGTTCAAATCATTTGGGAATAGAATTGTATATGTGTAAAAAAAATTTTGATAAATGATCATATAAGTTTATTAAAAGAAGATTATATTTGAATTTTGCCTCTATTATAAAAGTAAACACATTTTTTTTTATAGTTTCCTTGATTAATTTCGAGTTTACTATATATTTATCCCATTGGGGCACTTATGTGGATATATGTATTTTAGCTATGTATATTTTCATTAGGAGAGAAAAAATCAAGTCAAATTTTAATCACATCAACAAATTTTATTAAACTTGGGTTCTTTTTTCTTTATCCCCGTGTAAAAAGAAAAAAATTGAAATAGGTATGTTTATGTATCAAAACATTCAACTTGTTCTTGGCATCCCCTTTTAATTTACAAATCCGAAAACTCACTTTTTGGTTAATAATTATCTGAATAATAAGATAAACATAAGTACCTGTGGTCGTTGGAAAGAATCCGTTGAGTGCGTTGCTTCCCCTGGATGTTGTCGCTGCGACAGAAATCGGTCTATCCTTAGCTGTGCTGCCTGTAGTTCGCTCCACTGGATCCTGTTGCTTGCCTGCTGGTGCCACCAGTGATGTCGTCGCCGCTTGGTGTGGATGTCTTGACTGTTCACTTTTCACTATCACTCTCCCCGGTGTTTAGCCCCAGGCAAAGCTTTTATTATGTGAAAGTTCTTAATTTATTTATTTATGTTTCATTACACTGTTCACTTTGTCTAACGTTGTTTTTTTATGTTGTGTGTATAACTCCAGTCGTCTGCCGCTGGTGCGCCGGTTTTAGTTCTGTTGGTTAGGGGATGGTTGGATGTATCCCACCTGTGTTCTGTGTTCTCTGGTAGACGATTTTTGGATTATCCTACCGCTGCCACCATATTTTATTTTAGCCTTTTGCTCAGGTAGCGTGTCTCCTTGTCTTTAAAAGGATGAGATATCTCTTTAGACCGGTTGTGAGACCTCGATGCGGTCGCCGCCGTGCTTCTTCAAACCTGAGGGAAGAGTACCGGCCGATCGTAGGGAGTAACCCCGCTATTTCCGCCTTCCACAGTCACCAGCCTCCGCTGGGGTTGCTCGACACAGGGGTACTGAAAAAGAATTTGGTGTTCGTGGGGGTGCCACAGCTCTACTCACCAGTCATATGTTCAATAAAACAAAATTATCAAAGTATCTTTTCAAATGGTTTTATTCGTCTGGATTTCTTTTTATTTCTCCGTATACAGATGTTCTCCTGGCGTACTTCCTCCAGGAACAATGAACGTCAAAATACTGGCCGACCCAGATCACTTTTTTTTTAAACTATTTATTAACCGTAATTTTAATTTGTACGTTTAAGTGATACAGTGACTTAAAATTAATTTTGTAACAACTGTTTACATGTAATTATTATAACAATGCATACATTTTCCAAACAATGTTTCAAAAGTAACGGGATAGATGAGTGTTTATATATTTAGTAGTATTTCGTCTTCCTAGAAAAATGTTCTTATTTTTATTTTACTTAATCTAAACTTAACTCTGTTCTGTCTGATTATTATAAAATAAGCTATAAACAAAACAAAGTTTTATAGTTTTTTATAGTTAAGGGGATATATGAATTACAGGATGTGGAGTGAAGTCAGTTATGTGTTAGAGGTAGAGTATTTCTTTCCGGTTGTTCGTTGGAAAAACATAGAATGTTTGGAAAATGGTTGGACGTAACAATATTTAAACTGGTGGGGGGTAAACCCAGATCACGATGCATGCTCCTTTATAAACGGAAACAAATCGAGATTTGAAATGATCGATTCGAACGGAAAATCTCGATTTAGATACATTGGGTGTGGTGTTCAATGTTTGTTTTGAGATAAGAATTCAGTTTTATGAATTCTCATGAAATTCTAGTGCATATGAGGTACGCACTGGAATTAGGATTTTGTTTGTGTATGGTAAATTGAACATCTGGTTCGATGTGCCATGGGTTTGGCTTTGTTTGAATTATGAGGAATTGGGTGTATATGATAAACGATTATTTGATTCGTTTATCTGCGATTTTGTTTTATCGGGAGAATGTAATTGCGGATTTGGGTTAAGGGTTATGGGGATTTGCGTACAAGGGGGATAAACGAATATTTGATTCGTTTATTGCGAATCTTGAATTTAGATGAATGTTTTGTATTAATCTAAGTTTAGGTGTAGGGATTTGGATGTTTGTGTAGGGGAAAGAGATGGTAGGGCTTTTCAGAGCACTACAGAGTCTCCAATTCTTCTGTGAGCTGATCATTTAGGAATTCACCGAAGTGCACTTCCTATCGCTCCAGAATGCCTTCAGGATTGGTGATCAAATTTCACTCTTTATGCTTGCAGTAAGTGCAGCGTGGTGTGTACTGCGTCCTAGTGCGGATTATTTGGTAAAACTTCCGCGAATGGTGCGAGGTTCGCTTTCTACTTTGCTCTGTTTCACAGAGACGAGTTTTTTTACAGCATTCTTATATTCAGTCGTTAGTTTGCAATCATCATCAAACCAGTCGCTCTGGTCTCTACAATATTCTTAAGTCGTGTCCATTTCTCTTCTACGTCCGGAATTCAGGCCGCGGGACTTACTCTCGCCACATAGAGCTCTTCGAGGGCGAGTTTTAACGTATGACTGCAGGTGTTACTGGTGTTGCGTGAGGCAGCCGTGGTTATCCGAACCCGAACCGTGAACGCAATACCTGTAAGGCAAGCCGCGCTTGGAAAACTATACCAACAAGATAGTCATCCGAGTCGACGTTGGCACCTTGGTACGTTCGTACCGTCATCAGGCTCGAGGAGTGGCGGCGATCTATCAACACGTGGTCAGTTTGCTTGCGAGTGGCTCGAACAGGTGATACTCGGGTGGCTTTGTGGATATCTTTACGCGGAAACCGGGTACTTGCAACGACTAAGATCTTTGATGCTGCCAGGTCGTTGACTCGTAGTCCATTGTCATTAGTATTCTCATGCAAACTATGGGAACCTGCGTAGCGCCTGAATACCGGCTCCCGACCTATAGTTATTTACCCTATAGTTCTTTATCCTATAGTTCTTTACATTGATTTAATACCATGCCAACTGAACTACTAGCACGTGTATTTGTAACTGGGGCCCAAATTTCATTTCTCACAGACAATCTAAGCACAAGGAAAGGTACTGGATTGATGTTATCAAAAATATTTTTCCAAACAACTTACTTAAGATTGATACCAACGTTTTAGCATGTCTTCATATTTATTAACATATTAGCATGTATTCATATTATATACGTAGTTATTACCATCCCTGGACCCTATACAATTGAATAAAGTGAGAGTCTGTTTCAAAATTGTCGTGTTTTTGTATCACAAAATATCAGCTCTTTGGGGGTTCAATAGAGGAATTTGCTTATTTAGAAATCAAATTTTAAAAAAACCATACAGATATATAAAGGGTTTTCTAATAGGGACTTGACAACTTTGAATTTAATTTGTGAATGCACCCTTTCACTAATCATCGAACTGTCACTGTCTATTTATTCAGTAAACTCAACATTTGGTTAAGTATATGAACGAACAACGTCTGCAAATCATAAAAATTTACTACCGAAATTTGGAGTCGGTTTTTGTTTTTGTAACATTCTGTATTTATTTGACTAATAAACAATGTTTACATAAAGTACTACAGCTAACTTATAATTCTAGTGATACAATTGTTTACGTGCATACATTACACATTTTTCAAACATAACTGAATGTGTGAATAACTATTCGAGTATTATAGGTTTTAATATTAACAGTTTTCCAGGAAAAGGTCAGAAAACCAGGATTTTTATTTTTTAATTTAATCTAATCTAATACCTAACTTAATTCTACTTTATTCTAGCTTAACCTAGTAAATATTATAATAAGTTAAATATGTAATGTGAGTTGGGGAATATTAGGGATTGATGGTTAAGGATTGGAGTCTGTTGCTGAAATGAAAAGAAACCGAAACCAACAAACGGCGCTTCTCTAGCGCTGCCTCAGTCTCTCTTCGAGTGGACTGTATTTTTACCCTGCACTGGCCGGCCAACGATGCTTTTGTCAATTCCAAGGATTGTACCTCCAGAGCCGGACTCTTCTCTGGATTGGCGGGCGTTTGAGTCTTGCCCAGTACAAATCTACCAAAAGTGGAAACAACCAACGAAAGAAGACAAAGCCAGAAAACAATACGATGACAATATAAAACGCGCCAATACGATTAGAACGAGACTTTACCTAATTCTTTATTTGCTGAATTCTATGAATAATTATCTTGTTATTGTCTGATCTCTTTATTCGCTAGTCTTTATCAAGACTGTTTCCTTGGGAGCTCTTTCGACGACTCCCGCTGTTTCTCTTTTTTTTTTTTTCAAAACTGTATTTATTAACCATAATTAGAAGTCGTACATTTAAGTAATACAGTGACTTAAAATTAATTTTGTAACAATTGCTTACATGTAATTATTATAATAATATATACATTTTCCAAACAATATTTTATGAGATATAAGATAGATGCGTGTTTATAAATTTAGTGGTATTATCTTCCTGGAAAAGGTCAGAAAACCAGGAATTTGTTTTTTCAACTTTACTTAATCTAAACTTAATCCTAATTATATAAATAACTTAACCTAATTTAGCCTGATTACAGTATGATTTTCATAAAGCCATAAACAAAGTTTTATAATTAATGGGATATATGTTATGAATTAAAGGATGTGGAATGAGGTCAGTTATGGGTTAGAGGTAGAGTATTTCTCTCCGATTGTTCGTTGGAAAAGCGTACGATGTTGGAAAATGGTTGGACGTTACAGTATTTGAACTGGTTAGGGGTAACTTCGGTGTTGTGGTATATGATCTCATTTGAATCATTTACCAGTCTGCCTGAGGCGAAGATAGCTCTGGTGTGGAGACCGTTGGGGTAGTTAGTTCGGATATCTAGAGGGTTCTCTAAGAGCGAGGTTATTATGGGATTGGGATTATTTTGTAGGTTTTCGATAAATTTGATAGACAGTTCGAGGAATCGTCTATCGAGGCGCTCGATACCAGCGGTATTGTAGAGTTCGACGTTACTATAGTACTTATAGGAGTTAGGACGACGATGTAACCCAGAGACATACCTAAAGCATTATCTTTCGAATACTCGTAATTTCTCCATTTGGGAGGGAGTGATATGGTGCCACAATGGGCACGCGTACGTGAGTGTGGGCCTGATAATTTCTTTGTAAATGAGCAGTTTGACTTGGTGAGAGAGACTATTACGTTTCCACATTACTCTTCTACAGAGATTAAGCTAAATTGTGGCTTTTTGAAGGGAATTTTTAATGTGGGAGGACAAAGACCAGTTATTAGAAAAAGTAATTCCCAGATATTTTAGGGTTTTGGAGGGTTTTATCAGAGTGTTGTTCAGTTGAATCTTAATTTTGTTGTGGCAGCGTCTAGTGTTGTTTGTACAGTGCTCGTTTTTGCCCTTGAACACTATGAGCTGCGTTTTATTTGGATTAAGGTGGATTTTCCACTTATTAAAGTATGTTGATAGGTTAGGGAGGAAGTTGTTAGTGTTTCTTGCAGCCTTAACAAATTTGCTGCTAGAGTAAATTAATGTATCATCAGCATAATTCAACATCACAACATTAGGAGATATGGGTTGAGGAATATCTGAGGTATATAACTGATATAAAATTGGCCCTAAAACGGAGCCTTGGGGAACACCCGCGGTTATGGTATGGGTTCCTGAGACAGAAGAATTTATTCTCACAACGAATTTTCTGGCAGAAAGATATGAGGCTAAGAGCTTTGTTGTGTGAGAGTTTAGATTAAATATGGAGTGCAGTTTGTACAGAAGCCCTGAGATCCAGACGCAATCAAACGCCTTAGAAATGTCGAGAGATATACACACAGTTGGGCTTTGGTTTTGGAGACCAGTTGTAACATCGTGTGTGAGTTTTAGTAGAGCATGACATGTGGATTGTCGCTTACGAAATCCGAACTGACAGTTAGGGATGAGGGCATTCTCATTGGCAAATGAGAGAAGATTTTGGTAGATCTTGCGTTCCAGTATCTTACTTAGTGTACTTAATAGGGATATTGGACGATAATTGCAAGGGCTATTACTACTACCGGGCTTCTTAATAGGAATTACTACCGCAGTTTTCCAGTTCTCTGGGAAGTGCGATGCATTAATTATATGATTAAGAAGAATGAGGATGGGAAGTAGATTCGGTGGGCGCAGCCTTTTAAATAGAAGACGTGGGATTCCATCTAATCCAGTTGACTTTTTGTTATTTCCTGATCTTACGATCTCGGATAATTCGTCTGCAGTTAGAAAATTTGTAGTGTCTAAGGGGTGTGAAGCTATGTTTGTGTTGTTGAATTCACCGATGAAAGGAGTAAAAGATGGGAATAATCTGTTTGAGATGTATTCGTTTACTGTGTTCTCGAAGCCAGGAGTTGAGAGAGAATTATTTTGCTCATGGATCTTTGCAAAGTGTTCTGCGAGGCAATTTGCTATGTCCGAATCGGACTGGGCAATATTATTGCTGATTGGGTTGATGAGATGGTCAATTCGGGGTTTATATTTACGACCAGTTAATTGGTTGATGTTTCTGAAAAGATCCCGATTTGGTTTGATATTTTTAAGTGTGGAGATGTAGTTTTCATCTGCGAACTTTTTCAACTGCTCATTTATCAGAATGGATAGGAGTTGGATTTGGCTTTTAATAAAGGGGCAGTATCTTGTATGAAGTTTACGGCGGAGCTGCTTTTTAAGGCGCAATAATTTGGTTAGGATGCTCTGCAAAGGCTTTCCTAAATAGATATGAGGAATGGTTGTCGGGGTGTTTTTGCTGAGAGCCTCCTTAAGAATTTGCTCTATTCTTAAAGATGCTTGATCGATTTCAGTAGGGAGTAAGTTAGATGCTTCAGGGATATACAAGTCAGAGAAACTTATCGCTATGTCCCTATTGACTTTTCTCCAATTTGTTTTGGTGAAGTTTGGGACAGAGTTTGACGAGTATAGTGGATCGAGAGAGGGGATTTGGATCGTGGTGTGAACGGAACCATGATCAGAAGGAAATATAAAGGAGACTGTAGGTGGACCCGCTGAATAAACATCGTCGGACTTGAGGAAGAAGTCGATTGTTGACCTGGCTGAGCTAAAGACATGAGTTGGCTGTAATGGGGAGTCAATGTAAGTATATGGATAAGACTGGAGGAGGGCTAGCAATTGGCCACCATATTTGTTGCATTTATTATCATTGAATGCTGTGTGACGAGCATTCCAGTCTCCTCCGATTGTAAATGGAGCGGGAACGGACTGTTGGATAATCTGCGAAATGTCAGTATCTGGGAAATCTGGTTGTCGTGAAGGGTGGATATAAATGGATGCTAAGACGAGCACTTTATTGTTCTCACAGAAAAATTTTACTGCTGTGTATTCAATGCTGGATACACAGGTGAATCTAATTTCACTGAATTTAAATTTTTTGTGAATTAATATGCCGGTACCTCCATGAGATCCATTAGTTCTGGGGTTAGAAACTAAAGTATAATTGGGAATTGAAACTCGAGAATTTGGTTTGAGCCAGGTCTCTGAAAGGAAGAGGATATCTGGGAATACTTTTCAATAAACAACCGGAGGTGTTGCTTACGTATGTTAGAGTAAATGGATTCTGTGTTGAGGGAGATAATGGTTAGTTTAGAGAGAGCTGGAAAGAATATGGGAAGTTATTAGTGAAAGAATCTGACCTTTTTTCTCTATTTCTGACATCTTCCTCAGCGAAGGTAGCATGGCTTGTAAGCTTTGGATGTATCCCATGATGTCCAGATTGAAGTTTTCAGTATTGTTGTTAGGGGGAGTGGTAGTGTTGAGGTTTCGTCTTGCTGCATCCGCGTACGATATTCCGGGTCGGGTTGACTTCGTTTCCTGCAATACTGTTGGTTTCGTTGTTGTTGTTGTTGTTGATTTAATAGTTGTTGCTAATTTCCGCTTTTCCAGAAGTCTTAGCTTCTGAGGGCATTGGGAAAAATTTGCCGGATGAGGGCCTCCGCAGTTGCAGCATTTAACTGTGATCTTTTTGTTGGTAATGGATCCATCAGCGTTGACGGTTTGTATTGTTTCAGGTTCCAGCCCTTGTGGATTTACCTTGCATTCCTCGAGCTCGTGTTCCTCTGCGCATCTGCCGCACCGTCTTTGCTGGTGGCATGAGACCGCCAAGTGTCCTGATTCTTGGCATGGCTTACAATGAAGAGTTTCTTGTTTGTGGGGCTCTTCGATTTCTTGGGTAAACAAATATTTAATTTGTTTAAGTTGCTTGATGTCCTGATTAGGTAGGATTTGTATGATCCGGAGGTTTTTTACGTTGTTTGTCCTCATGTACGGTATTTGGAAGTAGTCCAGCTTCTTGATCTTTATTTGTGGACATATCCTGGCGATTTCCAGGCCCACTTCTTCGTTGGTCCATTCGGTATCGATGTACCTTATAATATAGGTAGCTGGTTTGCTGTTCGGATGCTGGAAGCTGAGGAACTGATATTGCTCCTCCAAGCGTTTTTTAACTGCCCTATCATGATCGAGTAATGATCTGACTGTTATTGAAGTCCTAGATCCATTTTTGTGGTCTTCTTAGATGAGTTTTGAAGAGTTTCAAGGGCTCTTCTCTTCCGTTCCAATAGATATTCCCGGGTAGCGCTCGGGTCGTTGTCTGGCATCTGTGAAGCCAGATTTCGACTACGGCATCCAGCGAAAATTACACGTGTTTTTCTTTTTTTGTAATTATAATTTGTCGCAATGCACACGAACAAACGCAATATATCACATAAGGTTCGATGTGAACGCGATCGATCGTCGATGACTTAACGTCTACGAATTCATTTTTTTTTTTTTTTTTCAATCTTGGTTGTACACGAGCACACGATCAGTATGTCTGACTGCATGAACGTTCCGAAGTGAAGTGGATGGCGCTGTTTCGCCGCTGCGCTCGCCTTTTATTTCCTGCGGCTGTCTCCTCGTTCGCTTGGTTTTGATAAATCACTCGTTGCCTGTTGAGTGATTTATCGCGACTGGTATACAGCTGCCTGTCATGCTCCTCCCTCTTAAGTGCTTGTGCGCTGATGTCGAGTGCTTGTGCGCTGGTGCCCAGTGCTTGTGTGTCGATGCTGAGTGCTTGTGCGCCGATGTTGAGTGTTTGTGCGCCGACGCTGATCGCATCGCCAACAGAGTCGGTGACCGCAACTTTAAGAGCGTTAACTCCAATTTTCGGTCGTCAATCAGGCAATAACAAGTTTAGTCCAAAAATTTGAGTCTTTTTTTTATTTTTTTTTTTTTTTATTTTTTTTTATTAGACTTCTCTCGGGAGAGGCGAACCTATAGCGTCGAGTGGGCGCCCCGAGATGCCATCAAATAACTGTTGCAGTTCTTTTTGAACAGTTGCAGGTTGTAACGCTCCGGGAACACTCGCGTGGGAAGGGAGTTCCACAGCTTCCCCGCTCTGTAACGGAACGAGTTCTGATACAGGGATGTTCGCGCTGTCGGGAGATGAACCACAAACGGGTGCGATCCGTCGGATTGTCTTGTGGAGCGCATATAGACCGAATTGCGTGGAACAATGCCAAGAATCTCCGAAGAACAGCACCCGTGATAATATCTGTAGAACAGACAGAGGTCGGCCACGCGCCTTCGATGTGATAGCGACTGTAGTCCCAACGTCAGCGCCGAGTCCCCGATCAGGCGGATCGCTCGTCTTTGTACGCTCTCAAGTAGGTCGAGAGTATGTTTAGGAGCCGAGCTCCAAACATGAGAGCAATATTCGAGCGCGGGTCTAATTTGAGATTTATATAGGAGAAGAAGTTGGGCCGGAGTAAAATATTTCTTGGCTCTAAAAAGATAACTCAGTTTTCCTGAGGCTGATCTGGCGATACCCGATACGTGTTTATGCCATGATACATTCCCACAGACCGTGACGCCGAGCAATCTCAAACTTTCCCCAGCCTCGAGGGCCCGGCCATTCATCATCAGCTGTGGAACCGATGATCCGGTTTTCTTTGTGAATGTTGTATACTGGGTCTTCGTTGCGTTGAAGTCGACAAGATTGGCCTTTCCCCACTGCAGGACTTTATCTAGATCCTGATTCAGAGAGTCAATCTGTCTACATCTCAGCTGGTGCGACGTTGATGCACCAATCGGCCGATCACTCGAAAAGGAGGAAACAAGCGTACTATCATCCGCAAAACTGAACACTTTGTTATCCGTTGCCTCCAACAAATCATTTATGTGAAGCAAGAACAGGGTTGGAGCCAAAATAGAACCCTGGGGCACCCCCGAATTAACAGGATACAGATCCGAACACTCGCCGTCCACAACAACCCGGATCGATCGATTCTCGAGGAAGCTCCTCGTCCAGTCGCAAAGCTGTTGGGAAAGTCCATATGAACGAAGTTTGCTCAGCAATGCCCCGTGCCAGACGCGGTCAAAAGCCTTGGAGATATCTAATGCGACCGCCCTTGACTCACCATGCCGTTCAATCGCAGATGTCCATATATCGGTTATAAGTGTCAAAAGGTCTCCTGTGGAGCGCCTGCCACGGAATCCGTATTGACGATCATTCAGAAGACCGTTGCACTCCAAATACTTAACCAACTCTGTATTGATGACTACATATTCGTTGTGTGATGTTGCCGTGCCAGTGAGACAACGGGTTGGTCGAAGTGTCGAAAATATCGCTGCCGCTCAGACGTCCGTAGCAAACGCCCCAAATCAGTCAATTCCACGGCGTTCTCAAGAATTGGGCATCGCCCAGACCACTTTATGGCGAATTTTGCGCAAGGATCTTGGTTTACACCCATACAAGATCAAGCTGACTCAAGAATTGAAACCGATGGACCATTTGAAGCGACGTACGTTCTCCGATTGGGCTCTGGAAAAGGTGCGCCAAGATGATGAATTTCATCGCAAAATCATCTTCAGTGACGAAGCTCATTTTTGGCTCAATGGGTTCGTCCATAAGCAAAACACGCGTTATTGGTCGGGTGAAAATTCACATGTGCATCATGAATCACCACTTCATCCACAAAAAATAACTGTTTGGTGCGGTTTGCATGCCGACGGCGTCATTGGGCCTTATTTTTTCGTCGACGATAACGATCGTCATGTTATTGTGAATGGCCATCGTTATCGCGCCATGATTACCGATTATTTTTGACCCAAATTGGAAGATATGGCCTTGGGCGACATGTGGTTTCAACAGGACGGTGCCAGAAGCCACATAGCACACGATACAATCGATTTATTGAAGAATAAGTTCGTTGAGCGTGTTATCTCAAGAAATGGGCCAGTCGGTTGGCCGCCTCGTTCGTGCGATTTAACGCCTCTAGACTATTTTCTTTGGAGCTACGTCAAGTCATTGGTCTATGTCAACAAGCCGACGACGTTGGAAGAGCTCATAGCCAATATTGAACGCGAAATAGCGGCCGTTTCGGCCGTAATATGTGGCCGAGTTATCGAAAATTGGGTCCAACGAATCGACCGCTGCAAACGTGCCCGTGGTGGCCATATGAACGAAGTCGAGTTCCATTCATAAATGTTTTGATTGTACTTCAAGCCGATAATAAAGTTTTTGAAATATCTCAAATGGTTTGCGTTTTATTTAAAAAAGATGTTGTCAAGTCCCTATTGGAAAACCCGATATTTAACTCTTTCTTTAGCATCAGGTAATATATTTGAATTTTATTTGTATTTTTATTTGATTTAATTTGATATCAGGCAGATGTGCACCATTATTGCTAACACACTGTTTTAATTGACTTCAGAAAAGTCATTCAACATTTTCTAACTTATCGATATATATGTTGACAACAGTTTGACCAATGCTGTTCTTCAGGTGAACCAGGGGCCCGACACAATTGCTGTAAAGAAGTGATTGGTGATAGTCACATTAAAAAGTAGCAGGGGGACTAAATCTCGTGACCGTGCTGGCCACGGTAGATCATCCTTCAAATACGTTGAGTGAATATTAGAAAACTATGATCAGACAGGGTTCGCCTTCCCCCAATCCACGACAGTAGCTAAACTACTCATATCAAAAACTTTATATACAACAAATTCGAATCTGCTCATCCTCCTGGCAATAATATTAGACCTGGGGGAGCCCATTTCAAAACAGCAAGCTCCTCTGCGTTAACGGTGCAGAGGAAGTAAATGACGCAGGTCTTATTATATGTACGAGTACCATCGCTATTTATCCTTTTGTTATCGTTATAGATTGTCGAAACAGGATTTTCAAAATCTTCGTTCAAAACATCAAAATTGTGATGTTCATATGTTATTGCTGCTGTATTATTTAAAAAGTGATTTATAATACGAAATTAATCCGAATAAATGTTTCGGTGACTCATAAAAATGTCAATTTAGGACTAAAAATTTCTCATCCAAATAATTGGACGGAAATTCTAAATGCCGAGCTGAAATTTTATAAGAATCTACTCAACATGATGTTTAATGTGATTATATTAAAATAAAAGTAATAATGGGAGTTCAACTGTCTGCACAGATGTGTTTTTGGTACATCATCTGGTTTATGAGAATAATACTTTTCAAAACAGAATCCAATGAGAATCTCGTTCGAAATTTTTTTTTAGATGATACCATCGTAATAGCAGAAATGAAAGGATCATTGATGAGATTGTTACATGTGCTTGTTCTTTTTATTGTGATGTTCTCTTTCAGGACATTACGTAAACCTCTTGACCATCACTTTGTCATTATCGCGTGGAGTGATGTCAATTGATACCGAACTATGTTGGTGCACTCATATTTGTTACCCCCTATACTAAGATATTCGTCTTCGAATATCCTATATATGGACGCAAATTCTCTTTGGTAATTGAAAACTCAAGGAATCCACTAAACGCCGCAACCGCAAATGGGCGAGTCATGGCGCACATAATTCTCTGTTTCAATTTTTCGTGAACACCGCGACACACATCCTCCTCAGTCATTCTGCACCAAACACTCGCTGGAAAGACTAATGTCCCAAACGACATTTGACAGCTTTGTGCACTGCATACATCCATATCCCAAATAAGGGACGATCTAGCGACGAGATTTATGAGTGTTTGGTGACAAACACTGAAATGTGATGATTTATAATGAGGACGTATTAATTATCCTGACACTTGTGTGCTCCATTAAGGTTGAATTGTTTCAAGGGGAGTTTGGTACCAAAGGTGCATCCCGTATGAGTCCCCTTAATTAGAAAACTTCGATTTTGTCTGCTGGTGAATTCCTTCAATAAAGTGGATCATTCATTTTCGCTATAATCCAACTTTGTCACGTAGAACTAACTTATGCAAAATATTATGGAGGGACGTGTTGGAAAAGGCAACTGATTCAACTATTTCAGAATTTTCTATTTCGGTTTTGTGGTGTGGAACCCATTTGGAGGGGGAATTAAAATGATAGCAGTGTTAATCGCATTTGTCAGTCGATTTTGTTGTCTTTTTGGAGGAGACAACGAAATCGGAACGTGCAGCGTAAACCGGTTGAAAGTGATACGCTAATTAGGATTATTTTGTCCTGTTCATGTGCATCAAGACACTTCTTTGGTGTGGCAATCACGAGGCGCAGTTGCATAGTCGAATCAAAAGTGATAATTGCGGTGGCAGATTTATGGGCTCGGGCGATGAACATATGTTTTAATTAATTTCCAGGAAAATATCAGTGATACGATTCCTCTTCTTTCGTCGTTTTACACAGTCAACAAAGCATTGATTTTCTGTTGATGGGCTCTTAGTAGTCTCTGTGCAAATGCCTTGGATAATGATAATCCTCTACAAATGTAATATAAGTCGACGATCAATTGATATTAACGGGAAATCTAATTAATTCTCTGTTTCGTTCCTAAGAGAAAATACTTAATTTTGCTCATTTATTTATTGATTTATTTTTATATTATCTATTTAATTTTCCAATTTTATATTTAATTGATTTTCGTCCCACATATAAATTAAGGCGTTTGAAATAAAATAAAAAAAATCGTGTTTTACATAAATGTGTTATGCAACGTCTCAGAATTACTTTTAGAAAACAGCGTCTATTCGAGTCAGAGCGCCACGTATATGTTTAAAAGAAGGTGGGAGAATAAGAAATTAATTATTTTTCGCTAGATGATTGTACTGATTTATATCACGTAAAGTTAATATATATTCCGTAACATTAATATATAACACGTAAAACTTACTGTGCCCCTTGGAAAAGTGACATTCCGTATTAAAAAGAAAAAAAATGCCTTAATAGTTTGTTGATTGCTCGATTCAGTTGTCAGTTACAGGTGTAAAGTTCGTCATAATCTCTGTGCACTGGCGTCCCATTTTTTATTGTAAACGGTTGCATTGAAAGCCACGATATTGACGTATTCCCATTGTGAGCATTTGTCCACGTTTCGATCCAAAAAGTTTACCTCGTTCCATTACAGTCGAGGCGACATTATGTCGTTAGTCGGCCGATCATCCAAAAATAAAGAAATCATATCATTATCGTCGATAAAATTGGATATTTCATTACTCATTGATACTAGAAAATCACTAATATGAAGTAAAAATGGGATTACTACTAAGACAGAACCCTGGGGCACCTTGGCATTAATAGAAAAGAGATTCGAACACATGCCGTTTACAATTACCCAAATCGGAAAGACACATAAGAAATAAACTCATTTGGTAAAGATCCGTGCTAGATGTGGTTAAAAGTCTTGGGGACATTACAACGTTTTTCAAATACAGATAGCCAGAAATCAGTCACAAAATTCGGAAGATCTCCCTTAGATCACCTGCTGCGGAAATCCTATTGAGGACGATTTAAGAATCCGTTGAATTTCAAATATTTAACCAGACTGGTATTGAAGACCTTTTCCATCACCACATTAAGGGTTTTTTTTACACTAACGCTAAATAAAGATGTGGACCACATTGTCATTGATGTACTTAAACCAAAAAACGCCAACCGATTTTGAACCCACATGACACCCGGAGCGATAATGTAATTAATCGCCCCACATTTCGCCACAGCCATTGAAGTGGAAATTGTGTAATTGCCCGCCCCTCTACCAGTCCGTACACATGCACAAAGGCCGCGTTTACCACTCCCACATACACTCGCCCTTCCCTGGCCTCCTACCTCCCCTATCGCCCAGTAATCTTCAACTCCTTGGTTTTCTTCTCCTTTTTTTTCGATTGAATAATTGAATAATGTCTTAACCACTACTCTAGATTTTAAGATAGTCTGTAAGGTTTTATGTTAAGTTAATTTAAGCTTGCATTAAGCTAAATAAAAATGGGGGTTCCAGTTCCGGTGCTAAATAAGGCCAAGACCAGATCCCGGTTGTAGTGCCGATGATGATGATGATGATCGTTCAGGAGTCCGTTGCACTCCAAAAACTTAATTAATTCGCCTTTGATCACCTTTTCTATGACCTTAGATAACATAGACAGTAATGCTATCCGCCGGGAATTTTGTGGGAGAAACTTTTTGCCTCTTCTTTGAGATTGGCTGTACTCGAGCGATTCTCCAGCAGGTAGGAAATGTCCTCCATTCATAAGATAAGTGAATGAATCTTTATTTTATTTCACTTTTCCCAGTAAAGGCGAACCTGTAGCGCTAAGTCAGGGCTCTAAGATGCTTTTTTTTTTCGGCCGCGAAATATGCTAAAGGACTTCTCCCAACCATGTCACGAAGCCTATCGCTTAAGGGGTTAGTATTGCACAGGGCGGCTGAGCCCTACCTACCACTCAGTCTGTCAAGAACCGGCGATAGTTGTGGAGCACAGTTCTTAAGAACTGTTGCTGCTATTCCGCCGGGGCGGTTGCCTTTCTACAGTCCAGTCCAGGTAGAATGCGTTGAATAGTACGCGGGCGGAACCTCACATCCCGCATCGAAGACCGCACCGGCGTGATCCCAGGTGGCCGCAAAAGACCAGCATCTAGGTTTGAATTCGCGGAAAATAAATTCCCGAACACATTCGCTTTATCTTTTGAACCTGTGACTAACGTCCTGCTGCCCGCCACTAACGGAGGAAAAGAGGAGGAAGCGAAGATTTTGCTGACAGCCCTTGCCATTGACTAGAAGGAACGCGAACCAGTCGGGCACTCATGGAGTTTATTGGTCACTCTGTAATTAAAGGCCTTCTTCGCAGTATCAATCACCTGGTTGCACGGGTTTCCGATTCTAGTAAAATTCGTTCTGTTAACATCGGTGTGATTGGAGCGCCATAGGTTAAAAGCTCTATTTTTGGCCTCTGTAATCTGCTCGCATTTTTATCAAACCAAGATTTATCAGTTGAATTTCGTTTGTTGGAATTCGGAATGTAGATTTCCATCTCGAGAAGAATGATCTCTGTGACCGACTCCGCGCATGCATTAACATGGGAGACTCCAAAGCACACCTCCCACCATGGAAAGCATGCGAAGAAACCTCACAAATTGTCCCAGTTGGCAGCCGTATACATCGATACGTGGCGAAACTTTTTAGATCGTTTATTCATTTGAAATGCAAGTGGCTGCGCGACCAATACAAAGCAGTGATCTGAGTTACCTAGTGGCCCAGCAACTTGCTAACTGTGAACATTTCTATCAGCCTCCCAGCCTCGTCGGTTCTGTTACAATGTACCAACCAACCGGAGTTGTGAGTTGTGCACATTAAAGCTAACAAGGACGAAATTAGAAACCGGGTGGTTGATCTGTAACTAGTCGACGCTACGTGAAATATGTTTGAAACTTGTCACCGGGCGATCGTTATTTGGGGATCGGTAAAGACAACAAAGAAATTTAACAGAATTCCTCAGCACGACTCTGAACCACATGATGTCCATGGTATTGGGTTCCAACGCCTCCATCCTTTGGTAAGTCAGATCGGACCGCGTGAAGACGCAGACCCCACCCTTAAAATGGAATCTCGAATGTAAGTCGTATCGTACGCAACGAAGATATGTCGTATCAGTTGACGAATAGACCCGGGTCTCAGTTAGGGTAAGGATATCAGGTTTCGGTGTTTACAAATATTGGCGGATGGGGTTTATATTCGTATTGGTGAGACCGGTGCCCTGATGTTACAAAATTCCGTCATCAGTCGAACGTCGTCAGAGGCTTTAGAACGAACCATATTACGGGATGACGAATTTCTTAAAGTTCGTTTATTTATCAAAATATTTCCATGCTGTTTACCCTGACATAGCCCCCCCCCCCCCTTTCCTGGAGATCCTAACGCGGAATTTGTTTACCTCCGGAATTCGTTATCTTAGAAAGCATCATCATGACTTATCTCCGTGTCAGTTCGGGCCATCAGCCACACATCCGAAACATAGTCGAAGATTTCTTCCGACGATATCGCGGAATGTACAGCGTGACGGGTTGGTGGGACCGACTTACTACCTAAACCAACCTCTTCTCGAGCCAGTCCATCAGCCAAACTCCGAAAGATGGCCAGGGATTTCTCCCGACAGTTCCACGGAGCCTATAGCTTTATGGGGTGGTATTTCACCGGACGGCAGGTGGTTGAGTCCCCACCTATGACTCGGCCGAGTTTTACCAGAACGATACCACTTGCCACACCCCAAGTGAAACGATGGGCTTTCTGGGCGAGAATTTCCGTGGAACAATTATCTCCCAACAGGGCGGTCAAACTAGCTTTACAATTATGTGGAGTCAAGAAAGTGTGATAGTAGCTTAATATCATTGAAGAACTAATGGCGGACCTTATTGCATATCTAAGTATCATGGATGAGCAATTATGCAGTTGGATCATCGAACATGTAGACAATAATGAGAAGCTCTGGCAAATATTTGTCTGATATTTTGGACCACAACAAACTGCCATCGAGCACTGGCGCAAGACTAATGACTTTGCCCGGAAAAAACAAACAAATCATTATGGAAAATTTAACAAGCCGCCGGACTTGCTAAATAAGGCCAAGACCGGCTCCCGGTTGTAGTGCCGATGATGATGATGAAACTGCCATCGAGCAATTAATTGAAGAGAAATATA
Source organism: Microdon myrmicae (assembly GCA_963931805.1). Classification (NCBI taxonomy): domain Eukaryota; kingdom Metazoa; phylum Arthropoda; class Insecta; order Diptera; family Syrphidae; genus Microdon; species Microdon myrmicae. The sequence goes on from OZ007496.1 coordinate 71,865,312, forward strand.
ATCGGATAAAAACTCTGTATTTTTTTCAATGTTTTTATCGTATAAGTCTTAAAGCAACGTATTTGACAGTGTGTATTAAGGAAAACACATAGTCGGCGTCACAACTTATGATCAATAGCAACATAACGTTCTGTTATGTTGAAAAACTTTCGGCAAATTGTTTCGGGTTCAGTGTGTCGAATCAGCACAAAACTCCTGTGAATATCGCTTAATGAGGTGTCAACACTTATTCAACATTGGCAGCTGTATCCGCTCGTTTTGCACCCATCCGGCGATCACATTTTTCACATTTAATACGAGTATATTAATTAGTATTCAGTATACTTATATGAATAAATTTATACTGAGTTGCGGGGTAATAGACATGTTTCGAGCAAACTTAATGAATTCCCTCAATTAAATTTGTGGAATTCTGTCGAAATGTTAAAAATATAAAGTACCCTTAATATTAAAACCCGTCGACACTCACGTTTCCCCACATCCGGTCGGCAGCTGGATCTTCTTTCTGAAATTAAATTATTCGCAATCAATTTGTTGATGTTGTTTCATCACAGCAACCATATAATTTATGAATTTTCACAATATATTTCCAATAACTTGAAATTTTCAGACAGTCAGCGTGAAATTAAAACCTACACTACGGATGTCAGCATTTTCAAGTTAATGAACGTTTAGCACTCATAAACTAAATCATTAGACTAAAAGTTATTAAGTCATAACTATCAAGCTACTGCCGCCAAAGGCCGCATAGCCCCTACTTCCGCCATTTTTGTCTAATAGCCATAAGAGCCACAACGCCCAGAATAAACCATCGCGGCACTAAACACGACACGTTCGTCGAGTGTGAATCTTATTGGCTTCCGTCCAACCGTAAACTGTGATCTTCACGACAACAACGACCAGATTCACGCCTCTGTCACAAGAGCCCCCAAACGTGGGCATACCTCAAAATCCAAGGGATTGTGTACAAATTAAAGTTAATTAGGATGCGGCGATGTGATGTGTTGTGCTACCCGCAAAACTCATCATTGTCAGACGCATTTAATTTAATAACCGAATTTGCCGAGTGTGATATTTCCACAAATGAAAATGACATCTTAATTTTGCTAATTGCGAATAATGAATACTTGGGAAGATAGCTGAGCATAGTTAGAATTGGAAAGGTTCTTGAGGTTGATTGAGTTGGAAATGGGACTGAAATAAACAGTCCCTGAGAACGTGTTGACATGAGAGGCTAGGCGGTAAACTAGGACATTTGGTATCTGGTTAACACAATGTGGGAAAATTCTCCTCTTGTGGGTTAGATGACTTATTGTCAAGGTATATTTATATTTCATTGGGGTATTAAAAATCAAAACAGTGCACATTAATGCTAGTTTACTTCCTTTCTTTCTTTTTCACCCTTACTCTTTCGGGAGAGGTGTTGAATGTCCGGCGCCGTGCTTCCTCGGTTGAGGGAAGAGCGGGGACCTTTTGTTTTTCTTTTATTTATTATTCCGCTCCGATAGAAAGTACGTTTGAGCGGAAATTTGTTGCAATTGATAATTAATTAATTAAGAAAAAAACTAATTCCGTCTCCTTAATATTGTTTATTTTGTGTATCATCTTCTTCACTCAAGGAAAACTTATTCTCAACTCAAAACATAAATTTACTTGAGACTGTAAGCAATTCAACTAACTCTGTTCTCTAACTCAACTCCAAACTCAAACTGATTTTACTATTGAATTTTTTCTCTACTTATAGAACATTGTGTTCTAATTTACTGTAAATTATAACATGAACAAAACAAATTTTAACAAAGTCTCTGTGACTTTTAACTTGAATTAAATTTGGACGAAAATCAAAGTTACTATGTTTTGAATGAATAAAAAGGTGCAGGTTATTAAATGTGCATGTTATTAAATGATATAGAATATTGTGAATGTTTATGAATGGAATGTATTAAGTGAGAATGTATTATATGTTAAGGGAAGTTTTTAAGGATGTGTAAGGAGATTCAGTGTTAAATTTAATAAAGGGTAGTATTCTGGAATACAATAGAGGCGAATTTATACACCTAGCTTTCAATATTTTTGTGTTTGGAAGTCCGACTGGGTTTCTGCTGTTAGGAGTCTGGTAAGGGGTTTGCCAGTTTTACGTAGTAAAGCGGCGGCAGAATTTAGGATAGAAAAGGTCCTAACCCTTTAAGAGTTTTTGGAGAGTGGGAGAAGTATAACTACCACTTTTTTAGTGTTGGTTTGGATACTATGAGCGGAAATTACAAATCTGAGAAATTCAACTTCTTTTTCGTCTAAGATCACTTATATGTTTGCAGTTTAGGGAGTTGCCCGAGTGCATCTTTCGGTTTTTATTAAATGTGATGATATTATCTAGGATGATGAATCATATTCTTCCCGGAAAGGCGGTTGTTTCAATGTCGAATTTCTTTAATGGGGTCGGACGTAATTCACTCTTGAAATCGAGTAATGCGAAAAGGGACTTGTATCCTGGATGCCTAAACACTTCGTTAATTTCGAGAAGAGGGAATCTGTTGGGAACAACGATTTTAGTCGGCTTTCGCCAGTCGATTATCAATCTGCATTTATTTTCATCTGGTGCATCAAATTTCTTGGGAACAACCCATAGAAGTGAATTTTGAGCGACGAACACGCCACGAGACAGTAACGAGTTGATTCACAGGAAGACGGGACAGCCAACAACGAATCATATGATTCTTGGGAAGACATTTTGAATATAGCAACGGCATTTCCTCCTACTTGTGGCAAGGAACGCCTCACAAGGGGACGGAAAAGAATAGATACCACGGTTCATCAAGCCGGTGGAACTCGGTTGAATTGACCAAAAGCTCTAGAAGGAAGACTTTCTGAACTTACTTATTTTCAGGTATCCTTGGCACCTTTAACGCAGTCCACTAAAACGTCGAGAGATTGTAGACCGGCTGAGAGCTAGCCGTCGGTTCAACTAAATCGTAATCATTTCTGGTGTTTCGAGCCGTACGCTTAGCAGCTACAACTACTAGATTGTCCAAAATAAAGAGGTCCCTATTACGCTCCATTGGAGGATATTGATTACCCATCCCGTGGTAATTTGCACCCTACTACCCGCCTGCACAGAAGAAGGGAGTTCCTAAGCATTCTATGGGAGAACTGAACGGTGGACATACCGCTAGAAGGGAACCACTGAATATTGATGTCACGAGACCAGAAGTGAAATTCCTCGAGCTGTCGGCCCGCATAGCTAAAGAGCAGACAATGCCCACCCCTCGTACAAGGATCAACGAATCAAAAGAGGCATCGTGACAAATGGACACATGATCGGACCGATCGTCGGAAGGATGAATGGTGTTCGCGAGGGCTCGAACCAGCTTAAGCAAAAAAAAAGCAGGCACGAGCGAAACCTGCACCACTCGAAACAAGTTCAGAAACGAGCTTAGATGTGGAGGACCAGGCATGTGGGGGGTTCTCTATGCACATGGAGAACCACCCACCATTTCCGGCTAATTCCATCTAATTTCGACCGCCATACAGCGTGTCAAACCAACCCGATTCCCCCTACTTATCTGTTCACCTGTAAAGCATGTTACCACAAGGACATATAGCTAAACTCATTGCTCCATGCAGACAATGCATAAATGAGTTTAGTTACCCTTTTTTGCCATACGGCAACTCTAGTCATGTTGGTTAGCGACAACCAAATCCAGCCGGACGAAGTTGTCGCATCATGGCAGAACCGCTGGGGGAAATTATCAAGACATTCAATTGAATCACGTGATAATATTTCCCTAGCGTTACTTTGTCTTTTCCCAGTTCCTCCATAAGCTGGGATCAAACATCTCTTTTCCCAGGTGAATAGAGTAAGCTACATTTTCCTCTCCTCCGCATTTCTTTCTTTCCATAGCCACACGCCCTCCGGGATAATCACCACACCACACTACCCCAGTGTGGAACATCTCGGAGGCCACATTACCACACGCACAATAAGTCAGATCAACCCCGAATTATTACGCTCCTCGTTTTGAGTTCTTCATCCACTCTGTGCACATCGGCGTACAACGAATACGCCAGCACTTATCCACCCCGATGCGCATGGGGAAATGAAGGGCGCACAAGAGAGAGCGCAATCACATCGGCTGGCTAGTGCGCAAAATCAAAAATTTCCTTTTTTTTATCCCCTTTTGAACGAGGGTCTTGCATAGACCATAGGAAGAGGTCGATAATAGTTAGTACGTTTTGGGAATTCAAGCTATCGTCGTCGGTGGTCAAAATTAATAGTTCGTGTAGTTAAGTTTTTAATGAGTTTTTCAAGTTTCACAAATGAAACATTACAATATTTACCAAATGTAAATTAACATCTATAAATTGAAGTTTATGCAGTCAACAACATCATAACACCAGTGAAACATTAGTTCGCGTAGTTAAGTCTTAATGAGTTTTTCAATTTTCACAAATGAAATATTACAATATTTACCAAGAGTGAATTAACATTCATAAATTAAAATTTATGCAGTCAACAACATAATAACACCAGCTAAACAATAGATTGTGTAGTTAAGTCTTAATGAGTTTTTCAATTTTCACAAATGAAACAATACAATGTTTACCCAAATGTAAATTAACATTTATAAATTAAATTTAATTTAAACAACAACAGGATTAACACCAGTAAAATAATATAAAATAAATACCAAAGTTAAAAAAATACGTTTCTGGGTTTTAATGAATTTATTGTTTTGGTCGAGAACTTTTGAAGCAGAGACACAAAAAGGGAACCGATCAAAAAAGGAAACTAAAAGGAAGGTAATCGAGCCCACAAAAAAAAAAAGACTGGCGGCGCCGCATTCTTCGCCAGCGGTTAATCTTTTCCTAATATTATCGTTGGGGATTAAGTGAAACAGTGCTCGTGTCTTAGTACCAAAACTTAACCCCCACAGGCCCGCGAAGAAGAACCAACCCAGCCAGGTCGACCAACTGAAATCGGTTAAGTAAGAGGAGGCGATGCCGGAATGCTACTACCATCCCATCCATTTACTGACCTCTAGGAATCCGGAAGTTCATGACCTCACCGACTCGACTCCGCCATTGTTCCCTGTCCTGTGCACTCTCCTTCCACGCTTGACCAGCCGATTCGATCTCCTCAACGCCAAACATAACATTGTCCACCCATCTCCGTCGCGGCCGTCCTACCGGTCTCTTTCCCGTTGGTCTACCGTCAAAAATTCTCTGCACGGTCCTATCGTTTTCCATTCGCGCCACGTGTCCGGCCCATCTTAATCTTCGCGACCTGATTACTCTCACTATTGTAGGTTTGTGGTATAGCTCTTCCAATTCGTGGTTGTGGAGTTTCCTCCATTGTCTTGCCTCCTTGTTATATTTACCTCCAAATATACCTCTCAAAACTTTATTCTCGAATACGCGGAATTTGTTTTCTTCCCGTTTTGTGAGAACCAATGTTTCGCATCCGTATAGAGCAATCGGAATGATTATGTTTCCATAGACACGGAGCTTTATGTTACGTGATAGCAGTTTGGTTTTCAGCAGTTTACTGACTGCATGCCAACTAGCGTTGCCGGAATGTAGTCTTTTGTTAATTTCCTTCGACATTTCGTTACTGGCCGTCAGTATCGTTCCCCGATATTTAAATTCTTTAACTTTTTGAAATATCTTGCCTCTGACGTTTATATGTGTTCCCGGAGGTCCACCTGCTCTCGCCATAATCATGTATTTTATTTTGTCTTCATTTATTTTTACGGCCACCTCTTCTGTCGCTTCTATGATGATTTCACAGTTTTTATCTTCAGTTTCTAGATTATCGCCCAAAACGGCGATGTCATCCGCATATGCGAGCACTTGTGTGACCCCATTCAGGGACGATCCGGCCATGTTGTCGTCTTGTACCTTTCTGTGACATACTCGAGCACAAGGTTAAAAAGACACGGGGATATGCCATTTCCCTGTTTTAGTCCGTCCCGGATTTCAAATGGTTCTGCGAGGTTTTCCATTCTAACTCGGCCTTCGTTTTCGTTCATGCAAATTTGAATGAGGGCGGCGTATTTTTTTCAGGATTCTCAGCTCAACTACAATATGGTAGAGTCTTTGCCTTGCGACTGAGTCGTAGGGCTTTTTTGAAGTTAACGAACACTTGGTGAACCGTCTCTCCGTATTCCCACTTCTTTTCCAGCAGTTGTCTTACTGTGAACATTTGGTCGTTTGTTGACCGATTCCTACGGAATCCGCTTTGGTATTCTCCCAGTATTTCTTCTGCGTACGGTGTGATTCCCACCAGCATGACATTTGTTAATATTTTGTATGTGGTTGAGAGCAATGATATTCCTCTGTAGTTTTCGCAGTCAGATCTGTTGCCTTTTTTGAAAATTGGGACGACTATTGAAGTTTTCCATTCTTCCGGAGTGACTTCCTTATCCCATATTGTTTTGATGAGTTGGTGGATCTTTCAAGCGGTTGCCTCTCCTCCATGCTTCACAAGCTCTGCCGGTATGTAGTCGACTCCGGGAGCTTTGTTGGATTTCAATCGATTTATTGCGTCTACAACTTCGTTGAGAGAGGTCTCTGGGATCTGAGGCTCGGCTGTATGTATGTGTGGTGCGTTTATTTGTGGTTGATGGGCGCGTACATTGAGCAGGTTTTCAAAGTACTGTTTCCACCTTGTCACGATATTGTTAGTTTCTGTGACCATACAGCCGTTTGCGTCTCGAATTATTTTGGCTCTCCCGCCGTGGCCATTTCTAATTGAATTTATGCCGGCATACATACCTCTGATGTTCTTTGTTCTTGCATTTTCTTTGAATTTTTCGATCCGAGTCTTCTCCCATTCGCAGTTTTTTGCGTTTGAAGAGTCTCATTGTCTCTTTCCGAATCGTCGCGTATCTTTCTGCGTTGACTTCATCATGTTTTTCTAAGTGGATCACTCTGAGGTGTTTACGTTGTTCGATCGTCGTCCTACCTTCATCGTCAAACCAAGGTTTAGACTTAATTGTTTTCTTAAATACTAATACCTGTTGGACTGTTTGTTTGATTACGTCTCTGATCGATGCCCATTTAGTGTCCACATTAAATTCCTTTTTCTCACTACTCCCATTCTCTAGGCTGCTTAATCCTTTCGTTGGTTCGTCTTGATATTCAGCCCCCTTGCGCAGGTCTTTTAGTTTATTAATGTCTAACTTTTTGTTCGTCTCCCGTGACTGCCTGTGTGGGTTTGCTGAGAGCCGACTCCTAACTTTGCCCATCACTAGTAGATGATCGGAGTCGCAATCTGTTCCTCTATGTGATCTTACGTCAAGGATATTCGAGTGGTGTATTTTGTCTATGAGGAAGTGGTCTATTTGGTTACGGGTTACACCGTCGGGTGATACCCATGTGGCGTTATGAATTTGCTTGTGCTTGAACATCGTTCTTTTCACTACCAGATTCCTTGACGCTACGAACGTGGTAATTTGAATTCCATTATCATTTAAAACGTCGTGTCGGCTTTCTTTATCTATAGTTGGTTGGAAGATATCTTCTTTTCGCGTTGAGGTCTCCGAGGAGGATTTTAACATCGAATGATGAGATCCTATCAAATACTTCCTCTAGGGTCTCGTAGAACGTGTCCTTCGTTACTTCGTCCGTAGATTCAGTTGGGGCGCGTACGTTTATAAATACATAATTGTACCATTGTCCCTCTATTTTTAGCACCGAAATTCGGTCATTAATAAATTGCACATCTTTTACATAGGCCGTAATCTTCTTGCTTATGATGAAGCCGATTCCGAGGTTATGTGTGTCGGTACCTCCACACACCAGTGTAAACCCGTTGGTTTCGATTACTTGATGTGAGAGTCGGACTTCCTGAAGCGCGACGATGTCCATTTTATATTGTTTCGCGTTTTCTACGACCGTCTGTATCGCGCCTGGTTTATATAACGTTCGAACATTCCACATGCCGATGAGTATATCCCGCTTTTTCCGTTTTTCCCTACGTCTTCTTTTTGCCGAGCCGGTGTTTTCTTGATGATTTGTTCTCTTATGGTAGTGTCGGCTCATCACACCTACGCCTACCGGGTTTTTCGTGAGATTGTTTTTTGTCTATTGGTTATTCATTTTTGTTCCCACGAGTCTTGGGGTTTCAAAGAGTCCACCATATCAGAGCCCCTCTTTGATATGGTAAGGTCTGCTTACTGCTCTGATTCGACCCGGTGTCAGAGAGGCGCCGTTATAATACAGCCGGTATACCCTTGGCTGTAAACCATCCAATGGGCACGGTGACGCGTAACACCCTGGATTAGGGGTGTTAGATCTTTGTGTGTTACTCCTCGCTAGTCTGTCTGTCATGGGTGGTCCTACTGGAAGCGTATGCTTCCGTCAGCATAGCCTGAGTGATTCATTGTAGTTTAAGCCCGCGCACCGCGTCAAGGTTTCTACCAAGCGGGGACCGGATCGCTACTACACAAGAAATAGTGATCTGGGAGCTCAGGTAATGATAGAGCTATCTCAAAGACCAGAACGACCAATATAAAGGCATGTGATCGAGCTGCCATACTTAAAGGGTACCAGCGAAGAATGGTTGCCGTTTCGAAGGACGTACGAGGACACAGCGTCCGAGTTGACCCACGCGAAAAAGCTCGTGCTCCAGGGAAGAGCAGGAGAGGTCATGAGAGATCTCATATTCGCCTTCGAGGACCTCAAAGACTTCATGAATGGCCTGGGACGTTTTAGAAGGCCAGAATTCTTAGCTTTCTTAGAATTAAAGAAGCCCAAAGGTTTACCACACGTTGCGGAAGACCCGAGTGACATGTGTGCGTTCTCAACCCATGCGAGGAACCCAGTCGCCGCCATCAAAGCACTAGGGAAGGTGCAGCAGCTAAGTTCCTCGGAAACCATGGACCACACATTTAACAATATGTCATTATCTAAGGACCACAGGCGGTTTATCTACCGACACAGCTACGGGGGGAAAGAATGACCAGAGCTTACAATTCTCAGCGACTTTTTGGAATTAGAGGCCGGTAGCTGTGGCGACTTAGCTCTACCCGAAATATCCTGGGAGCCAAGGAGAAATCTCCGTCGAAATACTTACACAGCAACAAGAATGCCGAAGAGGACCGTTTATGCCAACCAAGAAGACGAAGCCCCTAAAACCTGAAATAACACAGAATGCCCGGTTGCCACGAGAGACATTGGATCCTTGAAAAGTTCAAGAAGGACAGGACCAGTGGAAAATAGGAAAAGGGAGGAAGAAAACCGGACCCTGGTTTAAATGGTTTCGCCATCATCACAAGAGATCAAGCTGCAGGAAGCCAGCACGGCATCCTACAATCTGATGAACCTACACCCAAGATGTTGTAGGATAAAAAAGGAAGACCAGATCACAGCACGCTCCGCTGGAACAGGGATTCCGACAACGAGTCAAATAAACCAATAGGGAAGGTGTTTACTTACATGGGCTCCATCAGCAGCTGTAAGGCGTACCTACAAATGGTACCAGTCCAATTTTATGGATCAAAATGATCGATCCGAGATTTTCCTGCCCCAGTCGCACCTTGAATACGATGAGAGGAGGCCATTTCACTATTTTGAAGGAGGCTTTAGCCAGATCGTGTGGGCGGCTCGAAAACATCGCAGATACACGGTACCGTCTAAAGCTCTACTGGGAATAATGGTCAGCCCCCGAAGGGCAGGATGGTAAGCAAGTCGATGGTGGTCTGTTCCCCCATGTTTTCTTTTTTTTTTCTTTTTGGGAGTGTTGTTTTTTGTTATCTTTGTGCCATCTTCCTCTGATGGAGTCAGGCAGTAGGGGGGAAAATATGTGAAACCCTCGTTGTATTTAATTTTTTTCTTCGTTTAACATTCATATTTGACTATTATTATTATTATTTTTGTGGGTTATTAAATTTTACTATTGGTTTTCCTTTTTCCCTGTTATTTTTTTGTTATTTATTGGAGGGCACACAGGCTCAAAAGCAGCAACAGCGACGGCGGTGCTTGTGGAACTTCCATTCATTCATTCTCCGGCGCGTCATTCCTCTTCTAAGAATGACACACATCCTTGTGAGGGGGGAAGTTTGTTACGTAGTAACTTCACCACCATCCTTGTCCCAACGAAGACATAAGCAAAACTACATAACGTATAAAACATTCAAACACAACAAGCTGTTCTTTTATTTCGTAATAATATTTTCAAAAAAAAAAAGTCTGTGACCGCACATTTTACAATTCAGAGATTTGATAAGTTATATCTTACAACTGAAACATTATCTTGGATAAAGAAAAGAAAAATATGTATAATTAATAATTAAAAGAATAAATCGAAGGAAAATACGAAAAAGAAAAACCTTCATTTAAAAAAAAAAAAAAAAAAAAAAAAAAAAAAAAAAAAAAAAAAAAAAATTTAATAATAAAAAAAAATAAAACCAATAATAAATAATATAAAATGTAAATATTTACATGAAATTATGACAAATTAAGCAAGAAGCTGGGTTATGAGAGGATTTTCAGAACTTTCACAGCTGATGTTAAAGTTATATACTAGTTTACGAATTCTTTCAGAAATCAATTCAACATCCGCCCTTCCGTGGAGACTTAAGGTTGAATAGTGCCAAGGGAGGTCTAGCATCATTTTCAAAACTTTGTTTTGTGATACCTGTAACTTCTTTAAATGGCACCTTGCAGCGTTACCCCATACTGGACACCCATATAACAGTATAGCTTGGAAAATAACTTTATGAATAATAATCTTATTTTCATTTGTGAGTAAAGACTTGCGATTAATAAAAGGGTAAAGCATCTTAATAGCAATACTCATTTTATTAAGATTACTTTGAATATGTTGTTTAAATGTGAGTCTTGTATCGAGATGAACTCCGAGATACTTTACGGATTGCTCCCATGCAATCGTGGTACCATTTATTTGCAGCTGACTGCTGGGAAGATAGCAAGCTTTTCTCTTTCGTGTAAAAAAGATGGCTTGTGTCTTCCCGACATTTAGCTTGATTTTCCATTTCATATAATATTTTTCAAGTATCTCGATCGCATGCTTTAGATTTGTCTCAACGTTGAGAGAAAATTCATGCGACGCAAATACTGCAGTGTCGTCAGCGAAGATAGCTGATTCACACTGCGGTAGATTTGGAAAATCCGAAGTGTAGATATTGTACAAAGCTGGACCAAGTACTAAGCCTTGGGGGACGCCACAATCAAAAAATATCAATCTAGAAACATCACAATTGACATGAACCTGAAAACATCTATTGGATAAGAAACTCTGGACGACCTTACACAAATACAAAGGAAAGTCGAACTGTATCATTTTATATATTATCCCATTGTGCCATACGGAATCAAAAGCTTTTTCAATGTCTAACAATATCATGCCCGTTGATTGACCACGTGAACGATGGTCTAGAACATGGCTGCAAATTCGTTTAACCTGGTGCGAGGTGCTGTGAAAGCGTCGAAATCCAAATTGGATATCGGGGAAAATATCTTTATCTGAAACAACTTTTAAAATATGTTGTTTCAGGATTTTTTCAAAAACTTTACTTATGTTGCTAAGTAAACTAATTGGCCTGTAACTTTCAGGTTTATCTGGGGCTTTTCCAGCCTTAAGGATAGGTACAACCATTGCTTTTTTCCAACATTGAGGAAAGTATTGACATTTAAGGCATGCATTGATTATAAATGTTAAGTATTTAATTCCAATATGAGGCAATTGTTTTAGATAGGCATTCTTAACTTTGTTTAGTCCTCCTATTTTTCGTCTTTGCAAGCACTTGATTACATTTCTTACGTTTTCTTCTTCTACAAATGCATTTAGAGGAGTTAATTCGTTTGTGGCGTCGAATCTTTCGATTCTGTTACCGACAAGTTCATTAGTTTCAAATTCACCCAAATGCTGAGAGACCAAGTGATTTTTTGAAAAACTTGTTCCAAATAGGTTTGCTTGTTCAAAACCTGTAAAAAAAGTAGTAGAAGAATCCTTCAGAAATGGTATTTTACGGTTTTTATTCTTGATTAACTTCACTATATTCCAGAACGGTTTAGCATTTTTATCCATAACGCTCAGTTTTTTGTTCCATTCTCTATTACGATGGATTTGTATCTGGTCAGTAATGCGCTCATTAAAATGGGAAACCATTGATCGAGAAAAGGGCTGACGGTAATTCTGCCAGTTTCTTCGATGAATGTTTCTCACTTTAATAAGCTCTAAGATATGGATTGGAAGCTTTTTAAAAATATCTATTTTTACTCTTTTGGGAATACTTTCATCAACCGAAGAAATTATAGCTTGTCTAAAGTTTTGTACAATAAGGTCAACATCATCTTTACAAGACACACTTTCAAGATTTGTAGTACTATTTTGAAGGCTCATTTTAATCTTTGATTTGAATGAATTCCAATTAGCATTCTTCATGTCCAGGAAATATTGAATCTTTCTTTCACCCAACCAAGAAAGGTTACAAAAAACAGGATTATGATCTGAACTGAGAGCACTTAACGAAACGGGTTCTGTTATAAGACCAGGGACATTTGACACAAACAAGTCAAGGACAGAGGGGATGCCACGAGAACCTGCGGGAAAATAAGTTGGACAAGGTGGATAAAAAATATTAATTGGTAGCGCCAATGGAAGGGCAGCCAATATATTGCCCCAAGCATTTGCTCTTACACACCCCCAATCTCTATGCCGGCAGTTAAAATCACCACCTAATAGAAATTCACCATTCATTGTGAATAACTTTTTTAAATCCTGCTTGAGCCATTTTCTTTTAATATCCGACGAAGATCCACCAGGGAAATAAACAGAATAGACTTTTACTGTCTTATGGTTTCTTAACTTAATCATTACACCTACATTCTCCACAAGCCTAGTTGGAATTACAGGTAAAAGCGAATGTTGAATTGACTTCCTGATAAGAATCGCCACTCCCCCACCCCTTTGGTCTACTCTATCAATGCGATAGCAGTTAAAGTCAGATGATGGGAGTCTTATATCAAAATTAAGCCAAGTTTCTGTTACTAGAGCAACATCAACTTTATAGCTATTTAAAAAGTTTAAAAAGTCATGAAATTTATTACGTATGCCTTTAGCATTCCAAGTAATTATTTTTATATGTGTATCTGCCATTTTACTTAACATTATTAGTGTATAAAAACTTAGTGGCTAAATGCGCGATCACATTAAATTGTTCTATTTTCGTTTTACAAACTGATAAATTTGAGATCATTTCCATGCACAAGGAATTTAGTTCCTCGATTGTGAAGAGTGCTGAATTGTTGTTGGGTAAATTATTGTTATTGTTTGATGAAGAAGCGCCGCGTGAGTCATTTTCCCATGCATTAATTGTTGGTGGTAAACTTTGAATTTGCGGGCTTGAATTTGGAAAGCTTTTGCTCGGAGCATTGGTTAGTCCCAGTCGTCGCTGTGGCTGTGGAAGCGTAGGAAAATCACTCATAGAGGCAAACGAAATCGGTTTTTGGCAAGCTTGATGATTTGAAATTTGAGTTGATGCAGCGAAATGAGTTCTTGGATGGATCTTGGATCTTCCAGATGATCTTTCTTTTATTTCTAAGTATTTAGATCTACTGGTGCATGTGACGTCAGTAGCTTTATGATTGCCGTTGCAGTTGGCACATTTATTTACCGAAGCGTTATTACATTCGCTTGTTTTGTGTGAACCAGCGCAAGTAGCACAATATGTTTTTATGTGACAATTTCTCTCACCATGTCCAAACATTTGACAATTAAAGCATTGTGTCACCTTACCTTTGATTTTCCTTTGGAAGTTCCAGCTCACTTGGGTATGAAAAATTGAGCGATAATTTTTTTTAAGTTCACTTAATTTAATTGTTCCATTTTCAAAGTGAATGAGATAAAAAAAGTCAGTAAATTTATCATGTTTTTTTTTCAATTTTTTTAACATCAGAACATTTTAAGCCAAGCGAAATGAGTTCAGCTTTGAGTTCATTAGTTTTTATATCATCCAGTCCATACAAAATAACTTTGAAAGTTTTAGCACTTTTAATATCATGAGAAAAATATTGACAGTTATCCTCTTTTAGTTTTTCTAACACAATATTATATGATTCAATAGTTCCGAACATTATTTTTATACCAATTGTTAATTTTTTTATTGAATAACTGGATATTTTAAGCTTTTTCATGAGGCTATGCACATATTCTGGTGATTTTTGCAGCACTTTGATTGGTGGCACATACACTTTTCTGATTATTGGCGAATCAGTTTCGTCCATTTCAGAATTATCTGTATCTGGATGGCATTGTAGGGGAGTGAATTTATTACGGTAGGGGTTTTTACCAAGCCCACTTGTTGGATGCATAGTGGAACGAAGTTTTTTATCCGAGGACAAGCAATTGTCCCCGGTATCAGGCGATCTATCGCGTTTGGGAATGGTTGTAATGAGAACTCGCGACCGAGATGAACACGTCAAACGCAGTCGAAAGCTCCGGGTGAACTGAAACATTCAAACAATTTAAAAAAATTAAACACATACATTGCAGAGAATCATCACAATCTCAATTTGGGATTAAACGCAATTATATCACAACAACATTAATTTACTTTTAGCTAAAATAAACACATTTATAAATACCATGTACAATTACACATAATTAAAAACAATACAAAAAACATTAAATTGCATTTAAATTCAAATGAAGTAAAGCTTAAATTGAAAACAAAAATATATATAGCTGGTGCATAAACCCAGTTTTTTTTTTCGGCGATGACATCTTCGATTAGCTTCGAAGCTGATCGTAGTCAAGTTTCTTCGTTGGGACAACGGCACCGATGAAGAAAGGATGCCGGAAAGAACTGAGAACTAGATATACGTTTTTTTTTTGACGTGACGACGTTTTATTTCGTATGCAGTCGTGGTGTCGGTTTTTACGGAGTACGTGTTAGAAAGGGGAGGTGATAGAGAGCGGTTGAAGAAAAGAAAGTATTTGCCAAAAAATATTAGAAGTCCAAAAGATTAGCATTATGGTTTTTTGATTCAAATTTGTATATGTTGATGTTAGGATGTCCTGGCGCAAGACTAATGACCTTGCCCAGAAAAAACAAATCATTATGGAAAATTTAACAAGTCTTAACAGACTTGTTAATAAGGCCAAGTCCGGTTCCCGGTTGTAGTGCCGATGATGATGATGGTGTTAAGATGTCAATTCAATTCAATTCAATTTTTATTTGAAGACTGCATGTCAACTTGGATTGAACAAGGACACGGATCGTTCTGGTCTTCCCCGGGTTGAAAGCAATCAGTGATTTTGCCCTGTAAGTTCGCTCCCACCACCCCGAAATAGAACATCACTGAAAGAGAAACACCCCCCATCTTTTACGGTTAACTTACAGAATCCACTTTTCATCACAGTTGACTAGCCGGTGCAAAAACAGTTCAGTTTGGTTTCTTAATCTAAGCGATGCGTTGTTTTCCAGGCGCCATCGTTCTTGGGACTCGTTCAGTTCATTTATCCCATTTATCGAGTTTCTGTACATTTCCTATGAGAGGAAAGTGTCGACTTATCGTCATTGGGGATACCCCCATGCTTTGTGCAATCTCCCCCCTGATTTCGTTGGGCCCGCATCCACCGTTGCTCTTTAAACATCGTCGTCAACTAACGTTTCCGGCTTCCCACGTGGTTCATTTTCGAGCCTGAAATTTCCCGAATGAAACTTTCCAAACCAACATCGTATAGTGTGTTTGTTTACCGCTACATCCTCAAATGCGTCATTAATGTTTTTCATTGCTAATGACGCATTATGTCCCATTTTAAATTCATAAAGGAAGATGGCTCGAATTGTAACTGCCGACAGCATTGCCAACAATTCCTAAGGAAAAAATAACTGTACTTGTAACGAACCCTAAAATTCCCACACGTCAAGCACACGTACCACTTTACTTTATAAAAAAAAAATTTAACGTTCTGGCACAGATGTTCACTCGAGAACTTCTTATTTCCGACTGAGCGAAAATCGGACGTTTCCTATGGTGTAATGATTTTTTCCTTTGCACTACCCACTTTGCACACCACACACACACTGTGTGTGAATTGAAACACATTTTGTTTTATTTTAGCGTTCATCATCATCATCATCATCATCATCATCGGCACTACAACCGGGAACCGATCTTGGCCTTATTTAGAAAGTCCTGGGGCTTGTTAAATTTTGCATAATGATTTATTTTTTCTGGGCAAGGTCATTAGTCTTGCGCCAGAGGCTCCCCGACGGGGAATCGAACCTCGGTCTTCCGGGTGACAGGCGGGTATACTAAGCACTATACTATCGAGGAGCCTTCACCTTTATTAAATTTCACTTAGGACTAGTCACACACACTTTAGTTTATTTAAACTTATTTTCCTCAACTTTGTTTCAGTTGATCATAGGACATTGTTACACACACTATAGTTTATTTAATCTTATATTACTTAACTTTGTGTTAGTTATTCTTACTAGTCACTTTTTACATTAATTTATAAGTTACTACACGATAACTCCACGCTCGCTGGTTATCTTGTTCACAATACAAATCACAGCACATCCACCTTTTTAATCGTAATCTTTTATTTTTCGCGCAGCGGACTTCAAAACCCTCGCACCAACTCCTGAACTTACTGGTCAACCTTCAGAAATCAACTCTCTTCAAGATTTTTAACTCACTCCCTCAATTTTCGTTTTTTCCTCGGACGAAAACTTTTCGTATCCTGAAGATAAAAGGATTTTCCTTTCTTTGTCTTTCCCAAATTTGGGATCGAAAGGGCAAACACATAAGAACAATCAACAAAGGATCTTGCCGATGAGCATTTACGATCCTTTGTGTCGGTCGGCGATAAACGTACATGTAGTTCGTTTTATGGCGCGAGTTGTTTGTTTTAACCGCATGGGCCAGGATCTCTTCCGTGAGAAATCGGTAGAAAGGAAAAGATTAATAGCGCCTAGGTGAACGTGCAGTTCGTTTTATGGTACCTGTTTATTTCTTCTAGCCGAATGGGCAAGGATCTTCCTTGTGGGAAATGGTTTGGGTAAACAAACCTTTTAAAGATCATAAAATTGCAGACGTGCAATTTATGATTCTCAACAACTTTACTTGAAAGTTGGTCATCTGATCCACAGATTTGGATCCAGGGGATTCTGCGTGTTGAACATATGGTTCGTTCTTTCACGTCTTGCAGTTCAATTTGTTTGATATTGAATTTATATCGCGATATTTACCGTATGCGCGATTAATGATGGAGCTTAGCTCCAAAGAGGTAGGTTTTATGGGATGGGTGGTTGTGGCCGTAACAGTGGTACAACCCAATATTTTGATCGTCTTTGTTATCTATCTGCTTCCCGAGTTGTTCGAACCAAAGAACCATCATCATTTCCATTACGGTGCAAATCCAGACTCGTCTCCATATCGCCACCGCTACTTGCCGCCATATGTTATTCAAAAAAGAAAAACCTTCCTCTGCACAACTAAAATGCAGATGGTGAGTACAACTGTCTGTCGGTCAACTACAATGAGCCCCGTTTCGTAGATAACAGAACTCACCTGTGAAATAACCCCTCTGATCCTGTGGGGAAAGTGGAGGTGCAGTGGACCTCGACAATCTGTCGTAAAGTGAATGTTCCGCTCATGAAATCGCACTGAGAGGGATCAACATGTTGGCATATAGTTTCCGGAATTAATATGGTATGACAACTGGTATCTGTGTGTGATGCTAATATAACACGAAATTCTTTGGGGGCCGTTTTGACATGCGTCGTCAAGGGTGCATGATACCTTCTACTTGACAATAAAATGTTGCCCGTTATCACCATTAAACATCAGCTGAGAGCACATCAAAAGGCTTTTTTCATCCCTACAAGCATCCGCTGGAAAACTTTTAGTTTGGTAGCATTTCTGAAAGTTGTTCCTGAGTAGCAATACATACTCAATCAACACCAACATTATTACAACGACAACATTATAAAATGTATTACGGATTCTGCAACATGCCACAAATAACTGACACAAGTTGGTCCATTAAATATATGCACATTTAGCATCGTTAATCAAGTGCCGTATTCCGGCTTCCCCGATAAATATGTAATACACACTTTTCAGAGTTGTTTTAGCTTCTGTTTCATTTCATATGAAACTCGAAATCTATTTTGACAGTTTTCGAGCATGGAAAGGTGGAAGTGCCATATTTCCACAACCTTAATTCCATTTTTTTTTGTACCAGGTTTAACATCCAAATGAAACCAACGCAGCAATATGAAACGCCCATAGTAGTATCCTATAATCGGGTTGTCACAATAAATAGAAACGTATTCACTTTTCTAACATTGCCTAATGTCCCTGCTAACCGACGTTTGTAAGTAGTCAAACGACCTTTCGTCACGGAAATCTATACATTTTTGTAGCATTTACTATGGCGCCCTTTGTTCCGCATTCCACGACAAATCCATTCCATTCAAAATGCCCAAATATTTTTTAACAATATGTAAAATTTACAAAATCCAATATGCTAGCGCCAGAAAGGACTTCAAACATTCCAGCAACACATTAACATCCGTACCCAATAATAATTCCCTTCAAATGGCGCCACTCATCCTAATTACTCCTCCAGAAAAAGTAAAGAAGCCTCAACTTCTATTTAACCTTAGCCACTCTATAAATGTGGCCAAGTCAATTTAGAAACTATTTCTCATATTTCCGCATCACTCATCCGCAGTCACGAAGAAAGAGATGATATTTCCCAACGACGCATCCAATTAAGCCCGACAGTAACACCTGTAAATGGATGCAGCACGAGCACCGCGGAAGTGAACCTCCCCACCACATTATAGCATCCTAGCTGCCAAACACGGTTTTCATTTCTCTCAATAGATGACCTGCCATAAATTTCATATCCAACACTTTGAACGATAAATCGCAGCTAAATGCCACTAATTCGTGTCGGATCGTCATCCCCACAAAACCCAAACATCATCCCGGAGCAGGGTCTTCTAATTAATTTATGATTTTCCTCACAGCATTAATCTGGATGTTATTACAGCAGCACACAGCATCTCCCTTCTCGGGCTGCCGATTAAAATATCACATCTGCGATGCGTCCCTAAAGAAGATGTTAAAAAATTGATCTAGGGACGTAGTTAGCGCCGCGACGTCATAGTTGAGCGGGAGGAAGGGAGATTGTCATAGACACGATTATGGATTGTGTATAGTGAGACTTGAGACATGACCAGATGGAGGTTTGAGTCAATTGCATTGCGCCGATGTCTAATGAGAAGAGGCGGTGATATTGATGCTAAAGTATCCATACGGTGTAGTTGGCTTTTGATTTAGTAAAGAAACACTGGAAAATAGAGTTTGGGGTGTTGAGCTGAGAAACGCAAACAGCCATTGACAAAGGAAGACGAGGATGATTCGAACAGAAGACTTCATTTTTTCAACATATTTATCAACTTTTCAATACGGTTTATAACCGAAGAACTGAAAATTTAGATACAACTTTACAGAGTGTTACATTTTAAATGGGGAACATTTTTTATAGGTGCTATTCTAATTTTCGCAGTTTTTAGTCATTTAGTCGGACATCTACCAAAACTGTTGTCATTATTCTCCTTCTACTGTTATACACTTCGTATTAAGCTCTTTGCTGAAAGATCCTTAAAAAAACGTAATCATATCTGTTTTATTTCACGTCACCATCACTAAATGTCGGCAACTAGAGTTTAACAATGCTATTTTTTTCCACCGTGTTTAGCTGGTAAACCAATACAGTTCGTCATGATGGTGTGACACTTGATTTTCCTCTTTCGGTTTGCATATTTGGTTTTTTTATTAACAAAGGTATACGTACAAGTTATGGATTGCTATGATAATGCTAATGACCTGGTATACGGTTTTGATTATTTTTTTGGTTCCCTTTTAATACAGATGAAGAACTATACCATAATCCAATTCATTTCATTAATTATTCACCTGCCTTCCTGCCCTGTGAGTAGGTCGTTAGAATATACTCACAGCTAGGGCGGCTCGTCGTAAGAGGCAACTAAAGGCCGCGTGGTAGGTGCGATCCCAACGCCCTGTCTCCCGGTGAAATCCCCCCCCACCATCCCATCAAACTATAGGCTCCGTGAAATGCTCAGCAGAAATCCCTGACCATCTTTCGGGGCTTGGCCGGTGGACCGGTTCGAGAAAAGGTTAGTTTAGGTGGTAGTCCATCCCAAGGTGAAACACCATTCCGCGATATCCTCAGGAGAAATCTTCGACTATGTTTTGGATGTATGGCTGATGGCCCGGACTGGCACGGAGATAAGTCATGATGGTACTGTGGGGGTTCTCTATACCACATGGGAAACCAACACACAATTCCATACCTCATTTCGACCGCTTTCAGCGCGTCATTTCTACCCATTGCCCTTATAAGCTATTCCCCTGTAAAACATGATAAACGGACGTATAGCTAAACTTATTATCCTATGCAGATAATGCATAATTGAGTTTAGCTACATTTTTGCCATACGGCAACCCCATTTCGCTAACCCATGAGATTTCCACACGAAATCGTATCATGTCGGTTAGCAACAGCACAGTCTGATCAAACGGCGGTTGCTTAATCTTGCGACCGCTGGGGAAATTATTTAAGCATTTAAGTTAGTTCCCATGATCAGATTTCCCTAGCCAAGTCAGCGTCCTTTACAGTTTCTCCAGACACTTCATTCGCTGGGGATCAATGCTCTTGTGGCTGTTCCGCCAAACCCCACTGCCTACTTACCTGAAAAACCCCCATAACCACAACCAAGTCTGCATCTTAAATGCTTCACGCATTATATAGATCAAATCTACAACCTAAAAGTACCTGCAAAAGAATTCTTACCTTTTCAAGCATTCCTTCGCTTACAAATCCTCTGTAAGAGTTCTTACTTTCCTTATCCTAAATTCCCTGTAATAAAATTCATCGGTTCGCATATCATACGACCGGATATCAGGGAATCTTACCCTTGAGCTGGCTATTCTCAGCCTCAATATGTGTACATAAAAACTATCTATGCACACATCGGCTGTCAAACCTTTTAGCCAGCGATAAACAACCAGCAGCTGCATACAATTAGTGCAATCGACGCTGAAGCCTATTTTCCCAACTCACACCATGAGTAAACAAAGACCGCTGTCCTTCATCAGGCATTCTGACGATACGCAAATAATTCAATCATCCTAGTATCCGGAATGCAACTACCATCTAATGTTTACTCAGTCGAAATCTCAGGCCATAAATTCCTTTATCTTCTTATATTTCTGGATTTGTTTCGCATGACTAGCGGCACTGAACAAACAGAAACCCATTAGCATCCCCACGAAATTCGTTTTGTTTGTTTCAACGAACACACATCTCCTGGATGCATATTATGCCCCTTCATGGCTTCGAGCCATTAAAAGAACCGACGTAGACATATAAATATGTACAATGACGATTTCCTCTAATGAGATCCGGTTATCACCACAGTGAAAGCAAATGCACCCAGAATTTCCTTAGCCAGCGAATTCAATTTTTGAGTCTTAATCCAACCATCCCAGGAGTCGGCCCGGTCGTGTCCACCTTCGCCGTATCGTGCATACGGTACGGCGCTATACACACGCGATTTTATACATGCGCACGCCAGTGAAAGTCGTTTTATATCCCAAGTGAAAGTAGTAGACCACAATAAATTCTAACCGTTTTTTTCTTTTTTTAAGTCTTGATTAAATTACAATTGTTACTTCTCTCGCCGAATTAAAAAGAACATTTGTGACAAAATGACACAGGGTGTTTAATTTTCCGGCTGCAGTTCCTGGGTGTTTTTAATGTGTTTTTGTTTCGTGCCTCGATGTTCGACTTGTTGCCTTTACAGCGGAATTTATAGTGACGATGGCGGAAGGAAGTGAATCAGCGTCGTACGCCGGCGTACCATACTTCCCCGTCACACTCTCTTCTCGCAGGTGAATAGCATCAGCTTAATTTTCCCCTCCTTCACAGTTCTGTCTTCGTACAGACCAATGTACTCTGAGTTCACCATATTACCGAATCAGGTCAATGGGTTTCGCTCAGAACTACATTGATTCATGCACATACAACCAAATCCACCCCAAGATAATCATACATCGTGTTTTTTTTCTCTCATTCTCCCGCTTTCTTCGATCATCAATTTACGGATGTAATCTACCACACATCGACGAACGTGGCAATGAGAGAGCAGAAGTATGTTCTCTTTTGGTTGTCAAGTGCAAAAATTAAATTACCCAACTTCATCCGTTTTCGAATCAGTCTTTACTCAAACATCATCGTGGATGGTCACACCGCCACGAATCGTCTTTCCACCACCACCGTGTCCGCAAGCGA
This sequence comes from Microdon myrmicae, assembly GCA_963931805.1. NCBI lineage: Eukaryota > Metazoa > Arthropoda > Insecta > Diptera > Syrphidae > Microdon > Microdon myrmicae. The sequence continues at coordinate 71,887,678 of OZ007496.1, forward strand.
GTGCGCCCGTGATCTTCAATTGTATTCTTTCAATCAGTAAACAATTCTAGTAAGAAACTTTATTCATTAAATTATAACTGGACGCGGAAAAGGAGTGTTCGAATGAATTAAAACTAGTTTGATTTTAAATTACATCAATTCCAATTCCATTCGGTCAGCAAGTTTTTATTGTAGGATTTTCGTAAAGTGCACCGCTGTTAAAATTTCAAATGAAAGTACTTAGGGTTTGTTAATCATTAGAAATAAAGTGAAACTCCTTTTTAATGTTGTGTACCAGTGTTTGATCTCAAGTTATTCGACATTTATTAAAAATCATACGAACCCATAGCAGCCAAACACAAATTACGAATGAAACAAATAATGAAATCGTTGAACGACAAAAACTCGTTCAAAACGACCTCGAGACCTAAGAAAAGCCAACCAGCCAAGTGACCACGGCTCCACCGGGATATTCGTCAAGCAACATCGTTGGGGAAGAAGTGAATCCGTGCCCCTGTCCTGGCACACCTACTTCTACCCCCCACTGTACCTTCTGAGATAAAAAATTCCAGAGGTAAAGTTTTTTCCCATTCGGATCACCGCGTGAGACTATGGTATGTCATATTCTGATAAATAACCGAAGTTTAAAAAATTCGTCATCTCGTAATCGGGTTCGTTCTCGAGGCTCTGTCGACGTTCGACTGATAATGGCATTTTGTAATATCGGGTTTATCGGTTTTACCAATATGAATGCAAACGCCGTCCACCAATATTGGCAAACAGCGAATCCTGTTATCCTTGCCTTAACTGAGACCCAGGCCGATTCGTCAACTGATTCGGCATATCTTCGTTGCTCAGGATACGACCTGCATTCGAGACCCCGTTTAAAGGGTGTAGTCTGCGTCTCTACGCGATCCGATCTGGCTTGCCAAAGGGTGGAGGCGTTAGAACTCAATAACATGGACATCATATGGTTGAGGATCTTGTTGAATTCTGGAATTCTGTTAAATTTGTTTGTTGTTTTTCCTCATCATCAACATCATCGGCACTACAACTGGGATTTGGTCTTGGCCTTATTTAACAGGTCTCGAGGCTTGTTAAATTTTCCATAATAATTTATTTTTTCGGGCAAGGTTGTTAGCCTTGTTGTTTTTACCGCTCCCCAAATGAGGATCGACCAGCGACACTGTTCGAACATCTTTCACGTAGCGTCGACTCGATACCGATCAACCGTCCGGCTTCTGAAATTGTCGTCCTTGGCATTTTAAATGTACACAATTCCGGCTGGTTTGTTCATTGTAACAGAACCCATGAGGCTGGGAGGTTGGCGGAGATGATTGCTGTTAGCCGCAATTTGACTCAACTCGTGGAGGAACCTACGCGAGTGCCCGATACCCAAGGTAATTATGCGGACACCCTGGATCTGTTTTTGACATCCGAACTGAACATTTATACCATGGAGGTTGCTACGCAGCTTCGACATGTATGGAGGTATGGGGCTGCCAACTAGTACGATTTGCGAGATTTCTTCGCATCCTTCCCGAGGTCGGAGGTGTGCTTTGGAAACTCCGATGTTAACGCATGCGCGGAGTCGGTCACAGAGATTATTCTTCTTGGGATGGAAATCTACATTCCACATTCCATCAAATGTAATTCATCTGATAACCCTTGCATTGATTAAAAATGCGAGCAGATTACAGCGGCACAAAATAGAGCTTTTAAGCAAGGGTGCTCCAATCCCACCGAGGTTAACAGAACGAATTTTGTTAGAATCAGAAACGCATGCAACCAGGCGATTGATACCGCGAAGAAAGCTTACAACGACAGAGTGGTCACTGTGTAAACTCCATGAGTGCCCAACTGGTTCGCGTCCCTTCTTTCGATGCCAGGGGCTGCCAGCAATAATTTCGCTTCCTCCTCTTTCCCTCCGCTGATGACGGGCAGTGGGACGTTAGTCACAAATTCAAAGCAAAAGCCAATGTCTTTGCGAATTTATTTTCCGCGAATTCAAACCGGTGTTTTAGAGCCACCTGTAATCGCGCCGCTACGGTCTTCGATGTGGGGTGTGAGGTTCCTCCTGCGTACTATTCAACTCATTCTACGTGGACTGGACTGAAGGAAGGCAAGCTTCCTGGACTGAATACCACCAATAGTCCTTAAGAACTGTGCTCCAGAACTACCGCCAGTTCTTGGCAGACTCTTCCGCTTATCATTTCCTACGTGGTGGAAGATAGCTCGACTTCAGCCAATCGCAAAGACGGGAAAAAGGTATCTCCCACAAAATATCGGTCATTACTATTACTGTCTATGTTATCTAAGGTGATGGAAAAGGTCACCAATGTCGAGTTAATTAAATATTTGGAATGTAACGGACTTCTGAATGGACATCAATACGGATTCCCTGGCAGGCAGTCCATGGGAGACTTTTTGACTCTTAGAACCGATATATAGATATCTGCGATTGAGTGAAATGGTGAGTCAAGAGCGGCCACGTTAGATATCGCCAAGGTTTTTTTTTTTTTTTTTTTTTGGGCGGTGAGTTTTTTTGGATATGCATCCTGTTAATTCCGGGGTGCCTCAAGATTCTATTTTGGCTCCAACTTTGTTTTTGCATGTCAATGGGTAACAAAGTTTTCAGTTTTGCGGATGATAGTACGCTTGTTTCCTCTTTTTGGAGTGATCGGCCGATTAGTGCATCAACGTCGCACCAGCTGAGATGTAGACAGATCGACTCAGTATACAACATTCAACAAGAAAAGTGGATTATCGGTTTCACAGCTCATGATGAATAGCCAGGCCCTCGAATCTGGGGAAAGTTTGAAATCGCTCGGGGTTGCGGTGTGTGGGAGTGTATCGTGGTATAAACACGTGTAGAACATCACAAAAAAAATTGTGGAAACAAACAAAGTGCTAAAGAGCTCGTCACCTTTCATGAAAAGGGGCCAGGCATACCTGAAAACGATGACACGGAGCCGACTCGAGCGACAGCCGAGTATTATAACAAAGCGGCACAAGCCAAATTCAGACGGCGAAAAAAATGCAAAAGGAAAGAAAAACGAATACACTGGAGCAGGCAACCAATTCAACGAATTGATTGACCTTGACCCAAGTGAAATCGAATTACCTGCTGATGAAGACAACAATATAACAGGTACTGCAACAGATCCGGCGGAATTAGGAAAACTCCTTGCGGATGTTGACACAAAAAAGAGGAACTCAATAAACAAAGAGAAGCAATCCTTAAATTAAAAGACCTGGTGCAGCAACAACAAGCCAAGAAAATACAACAGCACAACGGAAAAATCAGGAACAACATCAGGAAGCAAACAAAAGGCAGCAAACAAAGGAGATGCAGAAGCAGCAAAAGAACCAGCACATAGTAACCAACAAAAAGGAAAAGGCACCGCCTATAATACTTACGTCCATGGAAACAAAGGACGTTATAAAATTAGGTGAGTTAACTTGCAAAAATTTCAAAACGAAAAAAATTAATAACTCTAAAATAAAATTAATGGGCGATGATATTGAAGGTTATCGCAAAGTAATGACTGCTTTGGGTAGTACAAAAAGCGAGTACTACACGTACACCCCGAAATCGGAGAAAATAATCTCCATGCTCCTAAAAGGAGTTGATCCATGTTTTTCCCCTGAGGAGGTATTAGAGGAATTAAAAAAATGTCGAAACCGACAATTTAAAACTCTACCGCCAACTCCATATAACGCAATTGCAAATTGCCTTTCTTTATTGTATCACTGTGTCCCAACAGTAAAGTTGATGCTCTCCGATACATCAAGCACCTCAACCACCAAACAGTAAGTTGGGAAAAAATAAGAAAAATCGATCGCGTATTGCAGTGTATGCGTTGTCAACGCTTCGGGCAAGCGGCATCAAACTGCCACATGCAATTCAGGTGCGTAAAGTGCCTCTCCGACCATATCATTGGTGAATGCCCCTTGGGCAAGGAACAGCTTCCAGATAGGAAAACACTGCCCTGTGTCCTCTGTAAAAATACAGGTACACTGCTAATTTTAGAGGATGTCCTAAATTTCAACAAATGAAATTAAAATTGGAATCCAAAAAGAAACAAGTTGAAGAATAGAAAAAAATGAAAACTCGTTCTTACAACAATTTCGTGGCTTGTGTGTCATATGCACAAATGGCCGGTGATCCTATGCAACCAGTATCCATGGAACATACATACAGTAATGGAAAAATGCCTGCACCAGAGGCACATTCAGAAATAATAACAATGTTATTAACCATGCAAGGACAATTTGCCGAATTTCAAAAAACACTGAACGAACAAAGAGCACGAATAGATACTCTCTATTTAACCCTGTTCTCAAATAACTCTCCACATCCAAATCTTCAATCCTCCGTCTGAACTTAACCTAAAAATTATAGCTGTGAATGTAAATTCACTAATCCATATCGAAAGAAGGGATAATTTATGCAATCTGCTCCAAGCCGAATGCCCAGATGTGCTCTTGGCTAGCGAAACTAAGCTAAACCAAAGGCAAAAAATGGGCTACAAAAATTATAACATAATTAGACGAGATCGACCACACTCTACTCGAGGGGGTGGGGTCGCTATCTTAGTTAAGAAAGGTCTTCACCATAAGGTCGTTTACAGCACGGAAGTACACAAATTCCAGGTGCTAGAGACATGCATTATAGATATTCCTCTAAAAAGTCAAAGGCATCTATATATAGTCACTGCTTACGCTCCTGAATCTGTTCATGCTACCCAATTTATCTGTTTATCAATACGCCTTTCCGAAGTCTCAAGTTAGAATCGGAAAACAATTACTTTTTAATGGCAGGTGATTTTAACGCCAAGCACAGTGCCTGGGGCAATCTGACCTCGAACACCAGAGGCAATGCCTTCTTTGATTGGTGGCAAACAAATGCGATCGAGCATAAACTAGAATTGTACGCTACAAGTACACCGTCTTATCCAAGAGGTAACTCCTTCCTGGATTTACTTATGACAGATGATCGAATTCAGTTACCAGATACCGAGGTAACTACTCGAAATTGTCTTCGCACAATTGAGTACGATAGCGATCATTACGAACTTGAAGCCGTAATACACGTGCCAAACGAGAACCATCTACCTGAGCAGTACGACCAGGTCCATAATAATTTGTTTTTCCGGGCAAGGTTATTAGCCTTGTGCCAACCTTTCTCAGGATGTCGTTGCATGTATTGGTTCACTACTTAGCGGGTGCCGAAGTAGCTATCTAGGGGTTTTTTTTTCGTTTCGTTAGGAAGGTGGAAATCTTCAAAAGATACCTTTTATCCGATCCAGAAGCATGCCGAGTTTTTACCGACTAAAACCACTTCCCGCCAGGCTCATATTCCCGTTGATCCCCGCGGAACTTTCTTTTAGATATTCCATTGCGGGGCGGGACGGAGTTTACCTGTTACCCCGCTCGTCGCGTCGCAACTGCTGCATCATTTCACAGAGAATACCATTTGTTACGGATCATGCCTATTTTGAACTAAGGATGTATTCTATTACTCCTCCCGGAGTAACTGTCCGTTTCATATGTCTCTCCAAAATCGTTCGTGCGGTCTCGAATCTAACGCACTCTGTGAGTACGTGTTCCGCATTTTCTATTTTGCCTTCGCAATACAAGCAGTATTGGTGATTCACATGCTTATACTTGTGCAAGTACTACCGAAAGCATCCATGTCCTGATATTAGCTGAGTCAGGTGGTAATTCAGCTCGCCATGTTTTCTCTTCACCCATGTTTCTATATCAGGTATCATGGTGTGGGTCCATCTTCCTTTGGTGGAAGAATCCCACCTTCGTTGCCATTCTCTTAGGCTTGAGAGCTCTAATTGTGACTGCATTCTCCGACGATTCTCTTGAGAGACCTTATGCATTGCAGCGTGGTGTCACGTGGAGACTGCATGTCAACATGGATTGAACAGGGACAAGGATCGTCCTGGCCTTCACCGGGTTGAAAGCAGAGACTTTACCCTGTATGTTCGCTCCCATCTCCCTCCCGGTTCATTAACTTTACAATTTCTAAACAGAAAGTCGTTACCCAACAAGGCGTCTGCAGACAACCTCGGCAGGGAATCTATTACCTGCAACCTACAGGGGATTTCTTGATGTAATTTGAATATATCCTGGTGGCAACCTCTAGAATTGCCCCTGCCAAAAACCGTTTGGAGGGTAGTTGCTTTCTGGAAATCCACTATATATTCATGGTGGAGTGCCTTCAGCTTAAGCGCCGGTGTCTGCAATTAGGCGTGTAGTGTTTCTACGGCCAATGTCTAAAGAGAGTCGGACTACTGGAACTTTCGTTGGCGGAAACTGAGAACAGTTTTTAGCATTGTGCGATTTTAATTCGGCCGGGTTGGGGTCTTCCGAGCCGTCCTCTGGGACTTTTCCAACCTCTCCCACTTTGCCTTTTGTCGACACACTACCGCCGTCCGCAAAATGTACACCATTGATCATTCTTCTATGATTGATCGCTCTGCTTTGGAGTCTCCGAAGAAGCCGTACTAGTAGAACTAGGGTGGTTACGGTGCGTCTTGGGTTGACGGTGTTATGGGCGTTTCAAATCCATAGTGGGGTTCTTGCTCTGCTTTCGAGCTTCAGTAGATTCAATACTGGCAGAACTGATACGGTTCTGGCCAGTATCTGTTGACGGCCTTTGTCACGTGAAAGTCTGTGGCATGTGATTTTTTCTTCGTATGAACTTTCTTCCATTCTAAATTGACCGTGAAGATTAGTGGGGTTTGATGGTGACGTGTAGGCTTAACCGTTTTGTTGGGTGTACAGGTTGATGACTTTACTCCTGTAGCTACACCCATCCCACGTGTGACCCTTTCGGCCACAAAACTCACAATAATATCGACTGCTGTACACTTTATGATTCGATGCTGTTGTTTGCTTTGAAGTAGAGGGTTGGACTTGTCCCTGATTTGACGTATTCGGGGACACTCCCTGCTGGTACTGTGACCTATGTCGTGGAGGTTCGAGATTGCGTGGATGTGGTTGTGCAACTTGTACACGGTAATCTTTAATATCTTGCCATATTGTCTGCAATCCCTGCAGAATGGTGTGTTCCGACATCTTAGTCACTCGTCGTATAGATGTCCCTTCTTATTACAAAAACTACACGTTATTACTATTAAAGGGTGTGGTGTACCAGCATCTTGGACCTGATTGGACGAATCTTCGCGGTAATAATCTCCACCGCCCTGGTGAGGTTGTGATGTCACAGGTCCTCTAGGTATAGACCCTGTTGGTCCATTGAATGAATGTGGTCGTTCTTGAGACCTAAGCCGGTTTTTCACAGGTTGGGGACGTATAACAATTGTAACGGTTTGAGGTAGTACTTCTAAGGTAAAGCGAATCTATTATTATTAACTAGTTGGGGTTACAGATGCATCGTTCACAGGTATATGTTACCTGTGGGTTTGACAATACTTCCTCGTAGGTTTGGTCTGGAACCTTCCTCGTTGCCTGTATTTCATTTGGCTCGCCTTTCCAAAAATAAAACCGGTTGGTACTATGCATGATCGGTGTGTTAATCATGATGGAACCATGGTTTGGATGAAACACGTTAGGTGGGTGAACATGGCATGTTTCAATACTCGTAGATGTTCCCATACCCATAAAAATCCCTCCTTTCGAATATCTCTTTCTGTCTCTTTTCCATTTGGAGAAGCCGCGCGATGATCTGTTCGAGAGGATCTTCTCCTGATTCCAGTAGATGATGTAGGAAGTGCTCTTCTCTGACTCCCACCATTAGTACAGATTTCGCCAAGTTTTCGACTTGAATGGTGAATGAGGCGTCGCCGTTTCTTTGCAGAATGTTACCGCCTGTTTCACAGAAAAAACGAAATCTGTAACAAAGTGCTCCAGAGTCCTTGTTCGAACTCCTTTTTGTCCGTTGAACAACGGCACGGTTCTATCTACTAAGTCCAAAATTTTGTCCGTTCCCAACTCAGTGTCGATGGGTTCAGGGGAGTTTCTTTTCGATTGTTGTCTCGTCTGCATCGAGAGACAGGCGATTAATTTCTAGATCCCCCCAGAGTAAACGAAACGAATAGAAATCGTAGAGGAGAGAACGAAAGATGAAGAAAAGAGATAACGAACAAGGAAGAATCAGAAGAGAGCGCTGAGCCACGAAACCAAATATCTGTGAAAGAGAGGAAAAGAAAATCCAACCAAAAAACTGAAAAGAGAAAAACAAAGACACAACGGAAAAACTCGATGGCGTTAAATAAAGTGACCAGATGCTTTCTTCTGTTAACCCTATCCCTCTCTCTCTCTCTTTTGTGTGGAAAATTAATATTTTTTATTTTATTTTTTATTAATTTAATTATCAGTTTTTGTTTGTTTTCTACTTGTTATGATTATTCAGATAGAGAGAGAGAGAGAGAGACAGCGGTCGTGGGTGTAAGTGTGGATGTGGGACCTTAACACTTCTCCTTGGACGTCAATTATGAGTTTCGTTTTCGATACGTTCTCGCCCACTTTTAAATTCTTTGGCCCACGTAAACACATTATTCTGAGACAGTGTATCATCACCAAACTGTGCATTCAATCAAGAAAAAATTTCCGAGGGTTTAACGCTTTCATTTGTTAAAAAATGTATAATAAACCGTTGCGCAACAGACGTATGTAACTCTTGTTCGCTTATGGCTGTACTGAGTACAAAGTCGATGGCGAGCGTTAGCGAAGCCGGTTCCCCTACTCTTCTTAGACCAAACAACAGTCACGCACAAGATTTTCGAGCTTGCAACTTGTTGCTAAGCAAAAAATTAAAATTGCCGTTTATATTTGTTTGACCCTCGTATTTTATAAAAATGGGGGTAACCGTCTATTAAACAAAACGGAACGTTTTTATTACCGAACGATGAAATCTGGAGGGCGTAGATCCGGACGTGCAGAACCCGGGAGTGCCAAACTGGATGACATCAGCTCGAAATCGGGACCGGTGGAGAGACTTGCTAAATAAGGCCAAGACCGGATCCCGGTTGTAGTGCCGATGATGATGACATGTGTATACCGTTTTGTGTATTCTGTCATCAAAGAGTTATCTATCTAATGTTATAAGGATAAATATAAATAGAAACAAGGACCTTTTAGTATTAAAACTAAACATTCGCCCAGTCTTCCCAGATGCCCCGGAAGCACGGTGGTGCAAGAGGTATATGTAATATACTACAGCAGCGTATAATGTTCCATAATAAACTCCGTAAAATTAGAGACAGGCATACCTTTATAAATTAAAACTATAACATAAAAAACGGAAACAATAAATGGGAGCCACATTCCACTTGGAATCTACACTTAAATACTAGCGATTGCACAAACCTGTATCGTTAAGTTATCAATCTTCGAAGGGACAGTAATGGGGAAGATTGTTTTCAAAAGGAGGCGGAATGACGTGGAATGGAGAGAGAGTGGATCTACAAGAAGAGAATCAGATCAGATCTCCTCGAGGAAGGAGTTTCGTCTTTTGTCGCATGAAGCGAGTTTCGTTTTTGTTGTTTTTTTCTCCTTTGTGAATTCATGTTGAGTTTTTGATTATTAAAATGTATATTTAAAAAGGTGAAAAATGTTAAATTGTTGAAAAAGTAAATAAATGAAGAATGTTAAGTTGTTTAAAATGTAAATAAATGAAGAATGGTAAGTTAACAGTTTTGGAAAATTACCTCATTTTCGTTTTGGTTTGTTGGTGACCGAGGCGCATCCGCTCGAGTGCAGGACGAGACAGTCCTTTTTGAAGTCCCCAGGAATTGTGGGTAAGTGCGGTGTAATAGGAACAGTTTCAAGGTTTCCAGAAACCCAGCCGGCAAGTTTACCGTGGCTGCCCCGTTACTAAATCGGGCGACTGCTAACAGCACGTAACGGACCGTTACGCTGCTTTTGGATGCCATGGTCATGCGGTAAATAGATAGTAAGAACCCAAGCACTCACCGGTGATTGAAAAGCCACCACCGTTGGAAGTACCTGTATGCACGCCCCAGAAGCTACATACATTTATACTCGGCCACCCGACTCTTTATGGAAGAATCCACATAATTTGGTGTTGATGAGTGTTGCGGATTGGCAGTTGGATGTGCTGGGATGTGCTGGATAAATCTAGTACATTCGCAGTATACCAGTTGCGCGGCAGCTGTCACGGACCAGCTGGCCGATTGTCAGCAGCGTCCCTTTTTGAATTGGCGGTTATTCGGCGTCGTTACTCAACCTGAATCTGCAACCAACTACCAACCCGAGCACGTCGAACATCAACTTTCATTCAGTGCAGTCAGTCTGCAATCAACTCGTCACCTGTCAGTCCTAGCGATACTTAAACTATTAAATTGTCATTTACACGCCATCAACTGTCCCAGCAGCAGTAGCCGGCCCAATGGCCAACCAGCCCCGTGTCCTGATGCACAGAACACCGCCGGCACCCCTAAGGCAACAGGCTCCATGCACATTCTGCGAGGCCTCACACACTATCTACGCTTGCGAGCGCTTCCGATCACTCACACCTGGCAGTCGGAAATCCTTCGCACACAAAAGGAACTTGTGCTTCAACTGTTTGGGTCACCACCGCCTACACGACTGCCACTCCAGCCAGGCGTGCCGTCGATGCCAGCGGAGACATCACACTTTGATGCATGTCCGGACAACCGCCATCGACGGGACAATCACACCGCCGCTCTGGGCCAAAGGATCCGCCCCCCGGATCGGCCGCCATGAAGGGGCCTCACAGCATTCCGCGTTGCTACCAACCGCTCAAGTCATCATGACGCCGGAGAACCAACCCCTGCTCCAGCGACACCATCATTTCATCGTAAATCGCCCGAAGGTTGCACCTACGACGCGAAGCATCACCCGTCCCCACCTACGGTGTAGCCCACCCTCATTGTGGAGGGTCTAAGGAAGGACCCACGTTCCGGCCTCGTCGCGCAGCCCACTGAATTGGGGTGGGTGCTTACAGGAGCGTCACCCATCACGGCATCCAGCTTAAAGGTGGCAAGGCCTGTCACCACCCATCACATGGCTATTCCTCGTGGGTTGCGAATTTGCAACTCCGACCCAGAGGAACTGGTCGACCTTACAACTGATGATCGCAGCTCCCATCAGAGAACTAAAAGGAGGTATCGTCGGCATCGGCCCCAGGGGCCACCTACGAGGCCCATGCAACTACCAGCCACCGACCGCTTGCGTGGCCTAACTACCAGACATGCCCCTCGCCCGCTGAACCACCGCAATTGCGAGAGGCAGTCGAAGGGCCAGCAGCCTGCCCACCCAAAGGCTTCAAGGCACCACACCACAGTGGGGATAGGAGCACGCAATGCCCCGCCTGGCGGGCGGCGCTCCCCAGCATCCAGGGATCAACCGAATCCCAGCGAGCCAGCACGCCGCTCAGTGCATCAACAGAGGTTGCACTCCGACTACCCCGGGGGGCACTTGGCCCGCGGCTGCCATTCCGCCAGGACACGCGGACAGTGCCAGGGACGACACCGCACCCGACTCCACGCTAAAGCCTCACACGCCAGCGGCGCATTCCGCCGGCTACTAACTTCGGACCGGCGCCAACGGGCGCAGCACCTTTCACCGCCACCGGTCCCGATGCAGCGAGACCCATCACCAGCCATCACGTGGTCATTGATCGTTGATTGCGACCTTACAACTCCAACCCAGATCAACTGGCCGGTTCCACGACCACAAAAGGCAACGGACATCAGCGATGGGGAGGAGGCTCCTGTCGCCATCTACCCTACGGACCATCCCAGACTCCCAAGCCTTCAGCGCTCCTCAGGGCGGGCGGCCCCGTCCCAACCGACCATCCACGTGAAAGTGGACAGCAACATCCGACCACCAGAGACTTAACGACCAAGACCAACCGCCACCAGCAGACCGCACACTCCCGGCCCCTAGCCACTGCCCCCTGGAACAAAATGGTTCGCCAATGATTGGCGAAGGCGGGCGGAATGTTGCGGATTGGCAGTTGGATATGCAGGGGTGTGCTGGAGAAATCTAGTACATTTGCGGTATACCAGTTGCGCGACAGCTGCCACGGACCAGCTGGCCGATTGTCACCAACGATGAGGTCAGCAGCGTCCCTTTTTTGAATTGGCGGTTATTCGGCGTCGGTACTCAACCTGAGTCTGCAACCAACTTCCAACCCGCGGACGTCGACCATCAACTTTCATCCAGTGCAGTCAGTCTGCAATCAACTCGTCACCCGTCAGTCCTCAGTGATACTTAAACTATTAAATAGTCAATACCTCGAGTCATTTTGGTCTTTGATTTCCTCTTTAGTTCAATATCAACAGAATTGAAGCACGCGATTACTGACGTAATTGCGTTGAATCGTATTAAGGCAGTGGTTCGCGAGACTCCCCGTTATCATCTCTCGGTGGATGCAACCTTCATCCCAACGGTTGCATCTATCACAGTAAGACTACCCCCAACACATGGCGCAGCCTTTTTTGTTCGGTTCCTGGTTTGCCTGTGCCGGTTGCGGCAGATAATACATCCACCCGGACATTTCTACAACGAACCCAGTTAATATGTATGTTTATTCCTCACCCCAACTGGTATCACATGTCCCAAATGCCATAACCACCTATAACCAGCTTCAAAAAGTCAGCCGCTCATTATACAACATATAACACTGACAATTTGTTATATAACACTTCCATCAGCGTCATATATATAACAGTGGACCTACTCCCTATCTCCCCAAATCCGCATATGGGGTAAGATGCAAGAATAAAAAAAAAATAAAACCTATGAAGATAGAGGATTCCAGGGGACGAAAGAGAAACTGGAGAACAAGCAGAACTTGGGCTTTCCTCATGGATAGAGAAAAACTAGTCAAGGCCTCTGGTCGAGCGAGTTGTGAACAGCAGTTAACGCTGAAGAACCAGTCTGTGTCATTCTGTTTTGTAAATCGTAAACATATGTCTTTGCGTCGGAGGTGCACCAGAAAAAAATTAAACGAATGACTTTTAATTAGCGCCAAAAATTACACATCAAAAAGTGCCACAACAATCATGCTACATTCCAAAGTAATATACATTTTACAGAGGTCTACAATCCCCGGAGAACTCGATTGCTCGCGTAGTAATCAAACAACTCAATAAATTAAGCCAATGACTTAATCAAATTGGTCAATTCCCTTTGTTGTTATTGACAATATTTCAGATTATCAGTAAATATTGTGGACAAGCCGAATAATCTTAATAAAATATTTAATAACCAGATATTTCCAAGAACACGATATGATTAAAATTTATTTAAGAACTATTGATTCAAATGCTACGCTAAAGTATTATGCAAATTCATCACACACTTCTAAGGTAATAATTGTGAAATTGCAAAGCGGATTCTTATGACTAATACGACGCCATTAATGTGGTTTCGTTGTTGTTGAGAATCCAATTATACGGTTTGTTTCGATGACCTTACGTTAATGGTTAAAATGTGATGATGGTTGTTGATTTCAAGCAGTTAATAATACAAGTAGGTTATCGACTTTGTTTCCAGGGGTCACTTTATTGGTAGACGTTCATTTCTTTAATAAACAAATCGTTACACTGTGTTGAAGTACTCACGAATTAAACCAGATCAATGACATTTTTCAATCGGCATTCGCTGAACATCTGATGTAGAAAGGAATGTAGCGATTCTGTTGTCCGAATTTTCAGAGACCTGACTATACATAATACATTAGTCCCGATACATAAAATATTGAAAAGTTGTTATGCATGCATGCTCATGCATTATACAGAATGGACCTTAAATATGTTCACCGTTTGTTTGCTATATTTTGAAAAAAAGTATGCAGGTTTATGGGCGAGCAAGTGGCATATGGTAACGCGTCAGTCCTTTGAATTACTTATCAACACGGAGGAACACTGGAGTGCAGCGAGCATTTTGTGTTCGCGCCTATTACATAAACAATTATTCTGTAACGATTTTGAGACGAATGTACCGTAGCATTAACGCTAGCCAAGCACCAGGCCCAACGTCTATTCGTAAATGGATCACAATGCTTGAGACAAGGGGGTTAACAATAAGAATAGCGAATAAAAGTAGTCCACAGTCAACGAGGGCATCAGAGAACACTCAGCGTGTTAGTGTATCGGTAAGAAATAATCTCCAACAAACCGAAGGCATGTCTAATACATTAAGAGGAGCACGAAGAGTTTTGGATCGCAATTTGCGTCTCAAAGCGAGTAAAATTTAAATGAGCCAAGAGTTGAGGTTGAACTACACCAATCTTCGACTTAATTTTCGTACAATTTTTATAATGTAATGTTAAATGATGAGACCAATTTCCATCTCAGCTAACAAAATTGAGGGGGCTCGTATCAGTCTAATACTCAGCTGAAGCGTTAACGTGCTTTGCACGACCCTGAGTGGGCTGAGTGGAGAAAAAATAACAGCTGGTAGAATCATTGTATTACATTTTTTTGAAAATGTATTATTCTCGGATGGTTCAGAAGTTCTCATTCCCATGTGGTGACCCTAAATCACTACCCTTCTCCAATTACCCATAATCCTAATCCAATTCCCATAGTGAATCATACGAGTGACAAGTTAAACCAAAAGTTAATTTGTCACACATTGATTCAATTTCCGGGGGGATGGGTGCGAACATACAGGGCAAAGTCTCTGATTGCTTTCAACCGGGCGAAGGCCAGGACGATCCTTGTCCCTGTTTAATCCAAGTTGACATGCAGTCTCCACGTGACACCCCTGGATAGCTACTTTGACACCCGCCAAGTAGTGAACCAATGCATGCAGCGACATCCTGAGAAAGGTTGGCGCAAGGCTAATAACCAGGCTCGTAAAAATGAAATATTATGGCAAATTTAACAAGCCTCGGATATGGACCGGATACACGACCACGACCACGGAAACGAAAATGGCTAAGTGATTTAAGGATTTTTTCATGGAACATACGCTCACTATACAGAGCTCAAGCTGCACAGCAGCTAGCCGATGCCCTGTCCGAATATAAGGCTGACATAACAGCATTACAAGAAATAAGATGGACGGGGAGTGGTGTTTTTCAAAGAAAAGAGTATGACATTTATTACAGCTGTCACGCAAAACACCATGTGCTTGGGGTAGGCTTTCTAGTCAGCCAAAAACTGAAGCCTGCCATCATCGGCTTTAATACAATAAATGAAAGGCTAAGAACATAAGCCTCATAAACGTTCACGCACCTACAGAGGAGTCCCCTGACGACGAAAAAGAAGAATACTATGAGAACGTCGAACGGGCCCTCAATGCCTGCCCAAGATACGATGTGAAAATCGTTCTTGGTGATTTGAATGCGAAAATAGGTCGAGAGCCGGTTTTCAGGCACTACACAGGTTCCCATAGTTTGCATGAGAACACTAATGACAATGGACTACGAGCCATCGAACTGGCAGGATCGAAAAACTTGGTCGTTGCGAATACCAGGTTTCCGCGTAAAGATATCCACAAAGCTACCTGGGTATCACCTGATGGAGCCACTCGCAACCAAATTGACCACGTGTTGATAGATCGCCGCCACTTCCCGAGCCTGATGACGGTACGAACGTACCGAGGTGCCAACGTCGACTCGGATCACTATCTTGTTGGTACAGTTTTCCGAGCGCGAATTGCCTTACGGAGACGTATTGCATCCGCGGATCAGGTTCGAATCAACACGGCTGCCTTACGCAATGAGAACACCAGCAACACCTTTGGTCATGCGTTAAGACTCGCCCTCGAAGAGGTGGATGGAGAGAGAGTAAGTCCTGGGACCAGAGTGCCGGGCGTAGAAGAGAAATGGACACGCCTTACATCACGCAATTCACGAGATCGTGGTGCACGTATGGGAGCAAGAGGAGATGCCGGAAGATTGGCGTCGTGGTATAATTTGCCCCATACATAAGAAAGGAGATATCACACTGTGCAGCAAATATAGGGGTATAACATTGTTGAGTACCGCGTATAAGACACTCTCCACTATCCTACAAGACCGGATATCCCTATACGCTAAAGCCATCATTGGTCAATATCAGTGTGGCTTCATCCCAGGCAAATCAGCAATCGATCAGATATTCACCCTTAGGCAGGCGATGGAAAAATGTCTGGAATTTAAGATTCCGCTATATCATCTGTTTATAGACTTCAAGGCCGCCTACGACAGCATAGCCAGGGTAGAACTATATAATACCATGAGAGAATTCGGCATTCCAAATAAATTGATACGATTTTGTAGGTTGACCATGACCAACGTAACTAGTCAAGTAAAAGTAGCGGGATTGCTGTCCAAACCAATAAACATCTATAATGGACTCCGACAAGGGGACGGTCTGGTCTGCCTCCTCTTCAACCTGGCGTTGGAGAAAGCAATCCGTGACTCTGGTGTTACAACAAGAGGGACTATTGTCACCAAGTCCAGCCAGATACTTGCCTACGCAGATGACATCGACATCATCGGTAGAACCGAATCGGCGGTACAGGAATCCTTCACCCAGATCGAGCAGGCGGCACAAAAACTGGGACTGCACACTAATGAGGGAAAAACTAAGTACATGGTAGCAACTTCTGCGAAGATAAGACCTAACGTTGGTCAAACTATCAGGGTAGTGGAGCACGAATTTGAAGTAGTGCAAGCCTTTAACTACCTTGGGTCAATAGTATCAGCCGATAACAATATGGAAGAAGAAATACGCGAACGGCTGATTAAATCCAACAAAGCCTACTATGGTCTATCAAGGCTCTTTGAATCCCGAAATTTATCCAGAACATCCAAGCTACTACTGTACAAGACCATGGTCTTACCAGTACTCATGTATGCATCCGAGACCTAGGTGCTTAATAAAAGGCACTGTGAACTCTTAGCCGCGTTCGAGAGAAAGGTCTTAAGGAGAATTGTTGGCCCCGTATGGGAGGGAGGACGATTCCGGAGACGCTACAACCATGAGTTGTAGGCAATCTACCTTGAAGCTAATATTGTAAGAAAAATCAAGCTCGGTAGACTCCGGTGGGCGGGACACCTAGCCCGAATGACCGAAGAGGAGCCTGCCCGGAAAGTCCTTTGTGGCAGGATGTATGGAAGGAGACAGCGCGGCAGACCTTGTCTGCGATGGAGGGATGGCGTAGACCAGGACGCCCAGAGCCTGGGAGTGCTAAACTGGATGACATCGGCTCGAAATTGGCACCGGTGGAGAGATTTGTTAAATCAGGCCAAGACCGGATCCCGGTTGTAGTGCCGATGATGATGATGATTCAATTTCCAAGCACCTCACATCCCAATCCAATTGAATCATATGCACGACAAATTTAAACGAAAGTCCATTTGTCGTGCATCGATTCAATTCCCTATAACCATGAAATTATGGAATATTCTAAATGCATTTCATGGTTTCTCCTTCCGGGAATTTATTCAAGTAAAGTCCTATCAACTTCCCGGAATCCTGTTCCAATTGAAGCACACAAAATATTGTTTGTGCGTTCTGCAAATCGTCTGAAATGGCGCCAAGAACAACGAGTCGTTCTTTTACCGTGTAGTGAAGCTGTTTCCGTGGGAATGCTGTATGGTACATCGCACGGTTTTGTTGAAACTAGAGCTTTTCCACATTAACCCCGATCAATTGGGCGACGAAAAAGTAATCATATCTATAGCGTTCTCCAGTAACGTTTTGATCTGCTTCATCGACGTCCGGAACAATTGATATCTGCTGGAATCAATTGTAAATAAATTGAACAAACTGAAAAAGATTACCTTTGCAACCAAATTGGATCTTCCCGGTGATTGAAATGATGGGTTCTTGAATTCAATGATAAATCTAATTTATTTTGTCTGATGATTGAGATTTTTACCGATTACAAAAGGCGAACTAAAGTCGTCAAGCGATTTACAAGAAGGAGAAATATAAAAAGGAAAATGGTTGTCAAGTGACAACCAACAGAAAATTCATAAATGTCAGCTGATTGCTGACATTGTTGAAGGTGATGCCACATATCTTGTTCAAGTGGTGCCACCGATTTTTAATTGCGAATTCCCCGGTTGTTTCAAAGGCGAATCCGCAGCATTCCGCCCGCCTTCGCCAATCATTGGCGAATCGTCTGGCTCCAGGGGATGGTCACCCGGAGCGGGGAAGGGAGGTTCCTCTTTCAGTGTGAGGATGCGGTTAACGTTGCTGGTCATGTGATCTGGGTTGGAGTTGTGCTGTTGCAACCCACAATCAGTGACCACGTGCCTGATCATTGGTCTCACTCCATCGAGACAACTGGTGGTGTTAACGAGTGTTGCTTCCAGTGGCGCCCGTCCGAAGTTAACGACCGGAACGATGCGGTCGTTTGCGGGTGAGGTCGCAGCGCTCATTCGGATGTAGCGGTTGGGGCTCAGTCGATTCCTGACTACTGGGGAACGGCGCTCGTCAAACGGGGCATGGCGCGTTCCGTGGGTAATGATGGTAGCGGAACGCATGTACTGGCTTCTGGTGCATCGGTGTCGACATCAAAGACGTCTTCTCGTTGTCCTTTGCGATGATGTCTCTTCGAAATTAATGACCGGAACAGTGCGGTCTCTGGTCGAGGCCGCAGTTTTCAGTCGGTTGTAGCGGTTGGGAGTCGGTCGGGCCCTGGATACTGAGGAGCAGCGCCAGCCAAACGGGGCATTGCGCATTCCGTGACTGATGGTGACTGCTTGCGGGTGCATTCGAGTTCATCGATATCGACGTCGACGACGTTTCCTCGTTGTCCCCTGGGGGGATCTGTCCTCAATACTCCTGTGGTTGACCAATCCATCTAGGTTGGCTTGGTAACATCGCAACCCTCGAGGACTTACCCTGTTATGGTTGAAGACAGGACTGGGCACTTTTACACTGGATGTTTCGGTTGGCCCATGCGGCAACGTATAATGGTGTTGTTTACATCGTCAGCACACCCTCTTCGATAGACAGTCGCGTATTAGGTGACGACCCAAGCAGTTAAAACACAGCTTCTTGGTTAGCGCGACGTATATACGCTGTTCAGGCTTGAAAGCTCGAACCATTTCACACACGTATATGTGGTGTGGTGCCTCACAACATGCGCATGGTGTCTGTTGGTGCTCAATTCCTGGACTAGGATGCGGTTGCGCCCCGAACATATCCCCTTCCCCTTCTGCCAGGGATCGACATAGATTCCATAATACGGACAAAGTCGCTTCCAATCTTACATCAGTAAGTCGCCTTCGAGGTATTCCATAACAATGAAATACCTCAATGCCGACGTTGCCAATGTTTCGGGCATGTCTCACGGAACTGCAACGTGGATCGCCGTTGCGTCCGTTTTGAAAAATCCCACGACATTGGCAAGTGCGAACTCCCGCCAGAAAAATACGATCCCACAACAAATGTGCAGGATGAAATTACGTTGCCAACTTGCTGCAACTGCGGTAAGAAAGGACATCCGGCCAGCTACAGGAACTGCCCCAAATATAAAGAGATAGTCCACAGAACCAAGGAGACTCGAGCTAAATAAGTAGCCACGTCAAACTTCGGAAAACCGGCCACACAAAATTTCATCCAAAATGGATTTACACTCACTGATTAAAGGTTTGGTTAAAAGGAACCAAACAAAGAATATGAAAACCCCACCACCTCTCCCCCAAACACATATTCAAGTTTCTAAGCGATCCGCTATACAGACCAACGCAATGCCACAACCCAAGCGGCGGCACAAAAGTCTCCAAAGGGGCAACCCTCAATGCTAGAGAAACTACTAAGTCTCTCTCGTGTGATTGAAGATATTCGACCCCGATATGAAAAACTAACAACTGAGGCTGAGAGGGATGCACTCCCTTTCACGGCGTATGTAAGACATCCGCTTCAAAATGGATACCAAAATTAAAGTTATCCTTATAAATGTCAACTCCCTTGTTTCGCTATCAAAGCGTGCGATAGTCTCCGACTTCATAAAGGTAACCGGGCGGACGTGGTTCTTGTAACCGAAACTAGGTTGCATCCATATCACCGTCCCACTTTCCTAAACTTTTCAATGATTCGAAGAGATCGAACCCACACTGGCGGCCCCACCATCAACGGAGGTGGCACCTGTATTCTAGTTAATAGCGAACTTCGCCATGAAGTTATTGACCTCCCACATTTCGAGTCCATAGAGGTTTCCGGGGTTGAACTGCATCTAGCTAATAATGGTAGAGTGAACATATACTCCGTATACCACTCGCATAAAACCAATAATGGCCCCATTAATCCCGAAGATAGCGGCCAATTAATAACGTCATCGGAGCATACACCCTTCATCATAGGCGGCGATTTCAATTCCAGGCATCCCCACCGGAACAACTCCGTCTCTTGCCCAAACGGCACAAAGTTGTTCCAATGGTACACCGAAAACGGTCATGCCCTCAACTTCGAAATAGTCGCACCTACGGGTGGTACCCGAGGTAACTCCATCCTGGACATCTTTATTGTGTCCAAAGACTTACTTCCCCAAATCACTCCTCCCCAAGTATCGGCGGTGTATCTGACCACGACTCTGTGACCATGCTCATCCGAGGCTATCGAGCTTCCCGGACTCATGTCAGATACATACCCGATTATGGGCGCACAAATTGGGACAACTTCAATATTGCATTGAACGAAAAACTGCACCAACTCTCTCTCCCCACTGACAGGAACCTTTTTTTTTTTTTTTTTTTTGTTATTAGACTTCTCTCGGGAGAGGCGAACCTATAGCGCCGAGTGGGCGCCCCGAGATGCCATCAAATAACTGTTGCAGTTCTTTTTGAACAGTTGCAGGTTGTAACACTCGCGTGGGAAGGGAGTTCCACAGCTTCCCCGCTCTGTAACGGAACGAGTTCTGATGCAGGGATGTTCGCGCCGTCGCGTCGGGAGATGAACCACAAACGGGTGCGATCCGTCGGATTGTCTTTACTAACTAACGACGGTTGAGATAAATAACGCTGCAACTCGACTTCACGAGATTCTAGTTGAACCTTGTGAGACTCATGTCCCGAAGTACAAACTTGAAAAGACGTATCAGATTCCCCTTGACGACCTCACTCTGCGTCTCATCCGGGAGCGTAAAAAGCTCTGCAGAATTAGATATCGACACCACTTTACGCAAAGGGAGCCATTATTGCAAGCCATTATTCACAATATTGCCACACTGATAAAATAAAGAATCCAAAACAATCGCACCCGACAATTGGAAGACAAACTGAAGGGATTTATAAAAATGTTAAAAAGATATGTGGCACCTCTCGTATCACCGGACCAATCATGCACAACGGTCTTGTTGTCAATAATGATGCCAATAAAGCAAACATCATCGGAGAGACCTTTGAAAATAATCACAAGGATTGCGACCCGGAAACGAATCCAATAATTAGTTCAGAGGTTCACAATAAATTAGAGAACTTTAACGGACCAATAGTTGTCTTTAACTCAGCTAACAGTGCATACTTCGATGACACACGCGATAATAGTCACGGCTTCATCACACCAAATACCCTACAGAACCTAGTTAAATCTCGAAACCCCAAGAAGTCACCCGGTATCGATATTATGTCTTACCTCTCGTTGCGAAGGCTTTCTGCTTTATTCTTTATAAAGCTCTCCATTCTGCTCAACCATGCCTACAACACGGGGTACTTTCCCCAAGCTTGGAAGCATGCTGTTGTCTGCCCAATAGCAAAAGCTATTATCATGTGGGGGCTCTCTAAATACATGGAGAACCAACCCACTATTTCCGCCTAATTTCGACCGCCAACAGCATGTCAAACCAACCCCAATTTCTCCTACTTACCTATTCACCTGAAAAGCACGTTGCAATAACGGACGCATAGATGAATTCATAATTCTATGCAAGTAATGCATAATTGAATTCAGCTGCCTTTCTGCCATACGGCAACTCCAGTCCTCTAACCATGAGATTTCCACCGGAAAATCCCAATCCATGTGGTTAGCAACAACAAGTCGAATCAAACGACGCTGTTGCATAATCATGCAACGGCTTGGGTAATTATCGAAGTCCATAACATGTTTCCTACGTTAATATTACCCTAGCCAAAGTAGCGTCACTTCGACAGTGCCCAGACACTCTATCCGCTGGGGATCAATGAATTGGGTCAGTGGGCTACTCTCAGAGCTGCATTGATTCATGCACACACAACCAAACCCACCCCGAGATCATAGTACTTTGTGTTTCTGTTCTCTCATTCTCCCATGTTCGTCGGCTATCGAATTAACCGATGTATTCACCATACCTCGACGGGCGTGGCAATGAGAGAGCAGAAGCGTGATCTCTATTGGTTGTCCTGTGTGCAAAATTAAATCCAAAATTTCATCCCTAATTGGGATTAGTCGTTATTCAACTACCGTAGCGTGTTACTCAATTGAAAAAGAGAAACGCGTTGCCTTTCAAAATAGACTGTTTGCAATTATATATTTGCCACGCATTGAAAGATAAATAAAGAACAAATTTAAAAGTGTAAATCCGAAATAAAAAGAACAAATTTAAAAGTGTATATTCGAAATAAAAAGAACAAAGTTAAAACTGTATATTCGAACAAATAAAACCTAATTAACCTAACACCAGTGCATTTCATTTCTCTCCTTGTGGTGCTGGAATTTTCGGTGACAATAATGGAAAAGAAATCGTCGAGCATTCAAGAGAACCAAGTGTCGTACGTAGACAAAACATACTTCACCCCCACAATCACCCCTAAAGCTTTCGTCCTATTTCGCTCCTCATCTACATCAGCAAAATATATGAACAGTTCATATACGAGAAGCTATGTTAAATAAATTTATCAGTGTCAGCAACCTAATACCTGATATCCAATTTGGATTTACAACAGCGCACAGCACCACCATGGCTCTCAACATATTTCAAAACCACGTTTGCGTGCGGCTCTTTAATAAGGAATCCACCATTGTGGTGAGCCTAGACATTGAAAAGGCTTTTGACACAACCTGGATCGGAGGTCTCGTTTTTAAATTACTGAATACTGGCCTCAGTAAAACGCTGTAAAGTATCATCTACCAGTTCGTTTTAAACAGAACCTCCCAAGTTCGAGTGAATGGAAAGCTTTACCGAATTTTCAACGCCGCTGCAGGGGTACCATAGGGCTCCATTCTAGGCTCCATATTATTTAATATCTACGCCTCAGATATTCCTCGCCCTGTGGATGGTAAAGTAAACCAGATATGCTATGCGGATGACGTCCTAGTGTACACCACATCTAAAAGCCCTCAACTCGCAACAAACCGAATCAACCGTCATCTGGACGTATCAGTATTACAGTCGATGGAAAATTCGACTTAACGCATCCAAAGCAGTAGCTATAATTCTGAGTAGTAAACATTCCCAACCTAATTCTCGATATTCACAGAATATCCGAATACAAATAGGGGGTACTACGATTAGACCACAGGGCAGGATGAAATATCTTGGGGTCATCTATATCCCAAAAATGAATTTCATCAAACATGTGACCCACATTCTTCAAAGGGGCCTCGGTCGGTCTAAGCAACTGCACAACATCTTGAAGTGGAGCAACAAAGTTGACACCAAAGTTAAGCTTTTCTACTATAAGCAGTTAATCCGATCTGGAATATCATACGCCTTTCCCATATGGTCGTGTGGCGACTCTAACAGATACACACACAATTCACAAGCAAAATAGTGAAGAGCACCGAACGAAAAATCGAATAAGAAAATACATCAGAGCCTTAGCGATAACATAACAATTCACATCAATGGAGTATAGTCGAGTTTAAAAATCAAATTCTAAAATCGGCCAGTAGCTTGATGGGTAACGCTTAGGTTCAATTTTTGGACTAGCCGAAAGCCTTAGTTGCTAGTGCCACTAGATTTAAGTTACTATGTAATTTACTTACATTGTAATAAATAATAAATAAAAATAAAAAATAAAATGTTTGGTGATTCAAACTGTCATAGCGTCAGTTCGAATCACACGTTCTTCTTCACTATTATTTCAAACGCTATAGTCGTGCATATCTTCGGCCCGAATGGAAAGACTTCGAGTTTTTGAAAGAAGACAAGACAGCACAAACACACACACATACACACCGACCAAAGCGCAGATTATCAGACGCCAAAGACGTGATCTGCGTTCACTACCACACTCAGGACCTACCGGTCTTGTACGATTTCTTTCCCACCATCCCCCTTCCAAGTAGTTAGAGAACAATTGAACTAACCCTGTCCACACTATCCTTAGATGCGTCCTTCCCCTTTCTTTTCAGATATCTTGAGACCGAGCCCAACATCTTCAATGTGAAGCCAGACACAAGATGAAGGACACAATTGTCCTTGTCTCCCTAAAGTCGGCCTCTCGCCACGCCATTTTTTTTTTATTTCTTTTTTTATTTCGAGATTCAGTCAAGTTCCAGAGGCCGAACCCCTGGTCGGATCAATGAATCAAAATACAAAAGGCCAAAGCCAAACAATCGGCCACTTATTAATATGCTGGGAAGCTCGTGCTCTCCGTGTGCGGACTCGTTTATTCAGGACGTTTTCACATAACCCGGAAACGTTTATTGACAATCTATTGCCGCAGCCGCTTCAACGCCATTGGCGGGTTAATCCATTCGGTGACCAAGTGAGGACGATGTGCTTTGTCCCGGAGTAACCAACCAGGCATTGAGGGGAAACTCCGAAGGACCACCCCCGCTGCCACGGAACCTACGACAACCGAGTGTCCCATCCGGAAACCACCTGCACCCGCCGGAGGAAGGCAAGAGGGTGCACGTTTCACGCTACTCATTCCAGGGAAAAACGGCCCCCACAAAATCACCCCAAAGGAGGTAAGTGAATCCTAAACCCTTTAACCAAAAGATATAGGTACAACAGGGGGTTGAGTAGAGAAAAAATAACAGCTGGTAGAATCATTGTATTACATTTTTTTGAAAATGTATTATTCTCGGATGGTTCAGAAGTTCTCATTCCCAGATCTCGAAAAGGCTACCATTCTAAGGCTCGGATTCATCAAGATGATGCCATCTTTTACCTTGCTACAGTGTACAATAGATGGAACTGTTGAAAGACACGGACCCGGAAAGTTCTTATCACGAAGAGGAGGCATTGAGTGGTCCCCACAGAAACCGGCTCTTACTCCGAGCGATTATTGTCTGTGGTTATACTTAATAATAAGAGTCTAAAAGGTAATCCGATAATATTACACCACTCACAACAAAGTAGTATACGGGAAGTCAATGCCATTCCAAGAGCAATTTGTCTTGTTTTTAAGAGTTCGTCAATTCGACATCGACAATGTAAACAAGCTGATGAAAGTTACTTGGACAACGCCTTTTTTAAAAAGAGATATGTATAAAATTTCTTTCTTTTTTTTTTGCAGTAAAAAAAAACGTTTCTATGTTTCATGATTCTTTTTAGAGGCCCACCCTATATATCTCCACCGCTGCTCTTGGTTCTATTTCTATTAGTATACAACCCTCACTGAGGCTAAAGGCATTCTACCTGATCTTTAGAGGTTGGCAACATTTTGCACTAGTCTCTCCAGTGCTGCGTTCGCTAGTACTACCTGCTTTAGAGTAGATACGATTATGTGTCCACCAAGCTAAATTGGTTGTTAAACGTTATCGAGCCATCTTTTCTTATGTGGTGCTTTCCTATGCATTTTAAGGCATTCAAACACCGGTGTTGAATACTCTGTTTGAAAATGGGTTAGCTTGTCAGGCATTCAACACCACAGCACATGCACACGTCTTCAATTTATCTTCACCCTGGTTCTTCGACATCATCGCGCTTTGAACTATAAGGAAACTTTAAAACGTCTTTATCCTAAGAGCATTTATTTTTCAAAACATTTGTAGCCTGATTAATGAAGTCGATTTTCACAATAATATGAATCAATCGCATTTAATGACTCTCTCTGAATTGGCTAAATAATATGCATTTACTTTCTATTATCAGTACGCCTATCGGCGAATCTTAAAACGCCTTTTGTGGGCGTGTTTTGGATAGAAAAATGTGTAAAAAGAACAGAATGGAGTAAAATTATTTCATGAGATGTTCCATGGCAAAAGAATCTTTTCACACTGTTATACACGGGTTGCCGCATTATCTACATTACATACAAATGACACCTAAACGTATGCTCTATAAGTATATTCGTGTTGTCTATTATCGGGTGTAATCGGGTGAAGTTTAGGTTCACGTATGTATACGAGTAATTTGTTAGCGATTCTCTTGAGTTCTAAATAATGTCTAATAATACAATTCATTTTTGCTACGTTTTGATGCATATTAATGAAAACACTCCGGCCTCATCTGCATCCTTTGATTGAGTAAAGATGTGAAATTCTTTCTGTATTAATTATCCCATGTATCACATCAACGAAATTTATAAGCAGATTAAAGATTAGTCTAAGCACCATAGTGAATAAGTCTTTTGATTTCTGATACTTCGTCATCTTTAAAGTTTTGAACTGATATATCAACCACAATTTAGATAGAAGTTTTCTATGGACGGTGCCATCAAGATGTGTAATTCCAAAATAGAAAGTAATCCTTTTTTTGTTGACAAATTTTTCTTGTTATGTGGATTATCAATATTTTTTTGATATTGGGAAATTTGAGTCGATTTTGACTCTGTCTGTTGGAGTAATCAGAAATCTATCGAATTACACTTTCATTGTACTATATGGGTTGAAAAGTCCCAGGATTATTCAATAGATGGCGCCACCAGAAAATGAATATAGAACATTTCGAGGGGCTCAATTATCAATAGTTTACGTATGAAGTTTCGTGACATTTCGTCTATTCGTTTACAAGCTACTTTCGTTACTTTCGCGTACGTAAAAAAAATATCGAATCTTGAACAAACATTGTTTTGCGATGGGAAAAACGTCTGAACAATCATTGTAATGTTGCAGAAATGTTATCACACATCTGCTCCCTCAAGAATAACAGTTTATCTGTGGTTCAGTGATTTTAAAATGGGTCGTACAAGCACCGAAGCCGCACGTCACTCTGCAAAGCCAAACCAGACTTCGAATGTGGAAATCGTGAAGCAAGTGCATCCAATCGTTCTGAGTGATTGTAAGTGAAGTTGCGCGAGTTAGCTGAGGCCGTCGGCATCTCTAAAGGGCCGCCGGGGTCCATTTTGCACGATCTTTGGAGGTGAAAAAGCTATCGGTGCGATGGGTGCCGCGTTTGCTGACCGTTGACCAAAAACAGCAGCGCGATGATGATCCAACGGCTGGTTTGGTATTATTGCAGCCTAATCGACCGGACTTTTTTTGACGTTTTATGCAGATGGATGAAACGTGAATCCATTACCATATGCATGAGTCCAATAGGCAGTCTACAGATTGGCTGGAAAGCCGTGAAAGCTGACCAAAGTGACCAATAGACCAATATCGGCCGGAAAGGTTATGATATTATTATTTTATTATTTATTGGCCTGTAGGAATCCGAAAGTTCATGACCTCACCGACTCGACTCCGCCATCGTTCCTTGTCCTGTGCACTCTCCTCAATGTCAAACCTAACATTGTCCCTCCATCTCCGTTGCGGCCGTCCAACCGGTCTCTTTCCCGTTGGCCTACCATCAAGAATTCTACGCACGATCCTATCGTTGCATATTCGCGCCACGTGTCCGGCCTATCTTAATCTTTGCGACTTGATTACTCTCACTATTGTAGGTTTGCGGTATAGCTCTTCCAATTCGTGGTTATGGAGTTTCCTCCATTGTTCTGCCTCCTCGTCATAACATGTCAATTGAAACGTCCCCGGCCTTCCATAGTAAAACACATTTTTTTGGCAAAATTCGTTTTTTTTATTCAACATAATTCCCTTCGAGGGCGATACACTGATTATAGCGACCCTCCAACTTTTCGATACCTTTTTTGTAGTATGATTTGTCCTTTGCTTCAAAATAGGCCTCAGTTTCGGCGATCACCACTTCATTCGATGAAAATTTCCTCCCAGCGAGCATTCTTTTGAGATCTGAGAACAGGAAATAGTCGCTGGGGGCCAGATCTGGAGAATACGGTGGATGCGGAAGCGGTTCGAAGCCCAATTCATGGATTTTTGCCATCGTTTTCACTGACTTGTGACACGGTGCATTGTCTTGGTGAAGCAGCACTTTCTTTTTTTTCAAATGCGGTCGTTTTTCGGCGATTTCGTCCTTCAAACGGTCCAATAACGCTGCGTAATAGTCGCTGTTGATGATCCTTCCTTTTTCAAGATAGTCAATGAAAATTATTCCTCGCGCATCCCAAAATACAGACGCCATAACCTTGCCAGCGGACTGTTGCGTTTTTCCACGCTTTGGGGCGGGTTCATCGTGTGCAGTCCACTCGGATGACTGTCGATTGGACTTCGGAGTGAAATGATGGAGCCATGTTTCATCCATTGACGCAAAAAGTCGGGTTTATTACGCTTGATCATCTCCAAACACTGCTCCGAATCATCAACTCGTCGTTGTTTTTGGTCAAAAGTGAGCTCGCGCGGCACCCACTTTGCACAGAGCTTTCTCATACCCAAATATTCGTGAATGATATGATGTACATGTTCAGTTGATATCTTTAGAGTGCCTGCTATTTCATTCAATTTCAATTTACGGTCATTCAAAATCATTTTGTGGATTTTTCTAATGTTTTCGTCGGTAACAACCTCTTTTGGGCGCCCACTGCGTTCACCGTCTTCGGTGCTCATTTCACCACTTCTAAACTTAGCATACCAATCCTTGATGGTTGATTTTCCGGGGGCGGTGTCTGGAAACTCGTCATCAAGGATTGGTATGCTAAGTTTAGACGTGGTGAAATGAGCACCGAAGACGGTGAACGCAGTGGGCGCCCAAAAGAGGTTGTTACCCTTCAAAAAGCAATATTTTATCAACACGCGAAATTCCTTTTTATCCATTTTTTTCACAATAACAGAAGTTGCTTCACTCAAAATAGTATAATTCACAAACTAATGATCCGACATTTGTCAAATTTATACACGCGTCTTTTGAAGGTTAGGGCTAAATAAAAATCACATGGATTTAATTATAGTGCCGCTATCTATATGTCAGGCCGGGGACTTTTCAATTGATCCGTTATTTACCTGCAAATATACCTCTCAAAACTTTATTCTCGAATACGCGGAATTTGTTTTCTTCCCATTTTGTGAGACCCCATGTTTCGCATCCGTATAGAGAAATCGGCATGATTATGTTTCTATAGACACGGAGCTTTATGTTACGTGATAGCAGTTTGGGTTTCAGCAGTTTACTGACTGCGTGACAACTAGCGTCGTTGGAATGCAGTCTTTTGTTAATTTCCTTCGACATTTAGTTATTGGCCGTCAGTATCGTTCCCAGATATTTAAGCTCTTTAACTTTTTGAAATATCTTGCCTCTGAGGTTTATATGTGTTCCCTGAGTTCCACCTGCTCTCGCCATAATCATGTATTTTGTTTTGCCATCATTTATTTCTAGGCCCACCTCTTCTGCCGCTTGCATGACGATTTCACTGTTTTTACTTACAGTCTCAAGATTATCGCCTAAAACGGCGATGTCGTCCGCATATGCGAGCACTTGTGTAACCCCGTTCAGGGATGATCCGGCCATGTTGTTGTTTTGTACCTTTCTGATGACATACTCGAGCACAGGGTTAAAAAGACACGGTGATAGATCATCTCCCTGTTTTAGTCCGTCCGGGATTTCAAATGGATCTGAGAGGTGGTTTTCTATTCTAACTCGCCCTTCATTTTCGTTCATGCAAATTTTAATGAGGGCGGCATATTTTTTCCAGGTGCTCAGCTCAACTACAATATGGTAGAGTCTTTGCCTTGCTGCTGAGTCGTAGGGCTTTTTGAAGTCAACGAACAGTTGGTGAACCGTCTCTCCGTATTCCCAATTCTTTTCCAATAGTTGCCTTACTGTGAACATTTGGCCACTTGTTGACCGGTTCCTACGGAATCCGCACTGCTCATCATCATCATCGGCACTAGAACCGAGATCCGGTCTTGGCCTTAATTAGCAAGTAAAATCGAATAAAGCCCCGGGACTCATGGCATACCAGTTGAGCTGATCAAACAAGGAGGGACAGCGTTACATCACGTAATTCATGAGATCGTGGTGCACGTATGGAAGCAAGAGGAGATGCCGGTAGATTGGCGTCGCCAGATATAAGAAGGGAGATATCATACTGTGCAGCAACTATAGGGGTATAACATTGCTGAGTGCCGCTTATAAGATCCTCCTCTACCCTGCAAGGTCAGATAGCCTCATACGGTAAAGTCATCATTGGTCAATATCAGTGTGGCTTGATCCCAGGCAAATCAGAGATTGATCTGATATTCACACTTAGGAAGACGATGGAAAAATGTCAGGAATTTAAGATCCCATTACATCATCTATTTATAGACTTTAAGGGCGCCTACGACAGCATAGCTAGGGTAGAACTATATAATACCATGAGAGAGTTCGGCATTCCCAACAAATTTACGCGACTTTGTAGGTCGACCGTGACCAACGTAACTATTCAAGTAAAAATAGCGGGATTGCTGTCCAAACCAATAAACATCTTTAATGGACTCCGACAAGGGGACGGTCTGGCTTGCATCCTCTTCAACCTGGCGTTGGAGAAAGCAATCCGTGACTCTGGCGTTACAACTAGAGGAACTATTGTCACCAAGTCCAGCCAGATGCTTGCCTACGCAGATGACATCGACATCATCGGTAGATCCTATTCGGCTGTACAGGACTCCTTACCCAGAACGAGCAGGCGTCACAAAAACTGGGACTGCACATTATTGAGGGAAAAAGTAAGTTTTAAGGGTGGAGTCTGCGTCTTCACGCGGTCAGATCTGGCTTGTCAGAAGATGGAGGCCTTGGAATCCAATAACATGGACATCATGTGGTTGAGGATCGTGTTGAGGAATTCAGGTAAATTTCTTTGTTGTCTTTACCGCTCCCCAAATGACGATCGACCAGCGACATTTTTCGAACATCTTTCACGTACCATCTACTGGATACAGATCAACCACCTAGCTTCTGAAATTGTCGTCCTCGACGATTTTAATGTGCACAAATCCGGTTGGTTGGTATATTGTAACAGAACCGACGAGGCTGGCAGGCTGGCAGAAATGTTTGCTCTTAGCCGCAATTTGACTCAACTCGTGGAGGAACCTACACGAGTGCCGGATGCCCAAGGTGATTATGCGAACACCTTGGATCTGTTGTTGACATCCGAGCCGAGCGTTTATACCGTGGAAGTTGCTGCGCCACCGGGAAACTCATCACTGCTTGGTATCTGTCGCGCAAGTACTTGCATATCAAGCGAATAACCGGCCTAGGCAGCTTCCATATGTATGGAAGTATGGGGCTGCTAACCAGGACGATTTGCGAGATTTCTACGCATCCTTTCCGTGGTCGGAGGTGGGCTGTGGGGACTCTGATGTTAACGCATGGGCGGAGTCGGTAAAAGAGATTATTCTTCTCGGAATGGAGATCCACATTCCGCATTCCATCAAACGAGAGTCATCTGATAAACCGTGCTTTGATAAAAAACGTGAACAAATTATAGGACCAAAAATAGAGCTTTTAAATAATGGCTCTCTAATCCCACCGAGGTTAACAGAACGAATTTTGTTAGAATCAGAAACGCATGCAACCAGGCGATTCATGTCGCGGAGAAGGTTTACAGTGCCCGACTGGTTCGCGTCCCTTCTGGTTAATGGCAACAGCTGTCAGCAGTACCTTCGCTTCCTCCTCTTTTCCTACATTAGTGACGGGCAGCGGGACGTTAGTCACATATTCAAAAGATAAAGCTAATGTGTTCGCGAATTTATTTTCCGCGAATTCCATAGGCAAATGCAAATAGGAATTGAATACCTACCCGTACCAGCGATGCCATAAACACCATTTCCCGGTAGACAAGCTAAAACCAATTAGCCCAATGTTTATGATGCATTGCGGCTGTCAATACAGCAGCTATGCATATTGTAGACAACCATCATCAACGGTCCCTTAGTCTTACATATTCCTGGATCCGTTTACCATTGACCTTCTCACATAAGCAAACACAAACCCAATTAGCATCCGATGAGATTCGGCTTGTTTGCTTAGCCGAACTCACATCTCATGGATGCACATTTTCCCTTTCTTTGTGTAAGATTCGTTCCCATGGCTTTGATCCATGAAAGAACCAACGTACACACATACATGTGTACGGTGACGATCTTCTCTATGAGATCTGTTTGGTTACCCCAAAGAGCGACTTTACGTCTCTCTTGTAATAGGAAAATGCACCCCCTAATTAAGAGAGCCAGTTTCACTGGCCGAATTTCTTTTGATAGCGAATGAATATCGCTGAGTCCTTTATCATCTGCCGACCACGCTGGTCGCGCTATCTCCCGCTCCCCGGTGCACACGGGGACGCGATATATATATATTTGGAGTCGCGGGCGAAATAAATCTGAATTACTCGGAAATCGCTGTACGTAATTTTGTTCATTATCCATTAAGTCGAGTGGTGGTTTATCGTTTAGTTGATTACGGAGGATATTGTTTAAACATACATTCCATAGACGAAAATCTAAAGGAAATACGTTATATAAATTAGTGTTAATATTAATGTGCATCAAGTTCAACATTGTCAACGAAAGTAGTGGTTTTTATTTAGAGAATAAAACTGAACAAATAAATTCCGGTGTTTCATTCATTTTCCTTGTTCTTTAATGGCTCGTGACGGTGCGAACGGTTTACTTGGTGTGCATTCCTTAGACCAGTAACAATTCGGTTTCGCGGAACCTTTTAGAACTGGTGTAGAGGAGGTAGAACCCCGTGTCGTGCGCCAGCACAATGACCTCGTTCCCCACATACCATTCAACGCATTCTACGTGGACTGGGCTGTAGGAAGGCGACCGGCCGGGACAAAATACGAGCAATAGTCCTCAAGAACTGTGCTCCAGAACTATCGCCGGTTCTTGGCAGACTATTTCGCTTATCTTATGATCGGAGGACCTTTCCCGCCTGCTGGAAAGTCGCTCGTATTCAGCCAATCCCAAAGACGGGGAAAAAGTGTCCCCCGCAAAATTACTGTCTATGTTATCTAAGGTAATGGAAAAAGTCACCAATTCCGAATTAATTAAGTATTTGGAGTGCAAGGGACTTCTGAATGATCGTCAATACGTATTCCGTGGCAGGCGGTCTACGGGAGATCCCAATGACGGGAAAAAAATGTCTTCCACAAAATTACCGTCCGATAGCATTACTGTCTATTTTATCAAAGGTGACGGAAAAAGTGGTCAATGCTGAGTTGGTTAAGTATTTGAAGTGGAACGGACTTCTGAATGATCGTCAATATGGATTCCGTGGCAGGCGGTCCACGGGAGACCTTTTCACACTTATAACCGATATATGGACATCTGCTATTGAGGAGCATAGTGAGTCAGGGTGGTTGCGTTGGATATTTTCAAGGCTTTTGACCGCGTCTGGCACGGGGCACTACTGAGCAAACTTCGTTCATATGGACTTTCCCATCAACTCTGCGACTGGACGAAGAGCTTCCTCGAAAATCGATCGATCCGGCTTGTTGTGTACGGTGAGTGTTCGGCCCTGTATCGTGTTCATTCCGGAGTGCCTCAAGGTTCTATTTTGGTCCCAACCTTGTTTTTGCTTCACATAAATGATTTGTTGGAGTCCACGCATAACAAATTGAGCCGTGGGTTGGGGCACTTTTTCGTACACTTGACCTCCAATTTTTTTTTCACTTGGATTTGTTTATTTCTCACTTCACACGCAAGAACTAACAAATAAATCCCCGCGGCACTTATGAATGCTAACCGGTGTCATAATATTACGTGCAAGAGGAAGCTGTTCCTTTTGCTGATCAGACACTCAAAAAAATCCAATTTCTCCGTAACGCACACTCGAAGCCGCCTAGCCCCGACTAAGAGCCAGTGACCTTACACTCCCACTAAATGTTGTATAAAATATGAATTGCAT
Source organism: Microdon myrmicae (assembly GCA_963931805.1). Taxonomy (NCBI): domain Eukaryota; kingdom Metazoa; phylum Arthropoda; class Insecta; order Diptera; family Syrphidae; genus Microdon; species Microdon myrmicae. The sequence continues at coordinate 71,921,626 of OZ007496.1, forward strand.
AACGAGCAATATATTGTCATATTTGCGACCGAGGTGGTATATTTTAATTAATTATTATAATTTTTTTTCCTCCGGTTTCTACAGTGGCATAACCCCTTAAGTCATTTGCATAAAGGTGGATTCAAAAGATGCTCGATGTTGGGGGGTTACATGAATTGACACAAAAAACATGATGAAATGGGCAAATGGGATGAAATCGACGCAGTTTTTAAAAGTATGATAACTAGGGATGAGAAATGGGACACGCATAACATTTTTGTGGAGAAACGATCGCCAGAGCACAATGAAACAGGGTAGTCTGTGGATAAGCCAGGACGTTGGGAGCTTTTGTTGGTGGGACTGGAGAACAATTATCTATCTTGATTAAATTTTATTTGGGCAAACTAAATTATAACCTCTACTAACAATAATTCGACTAATTGAAGCCAGCGCTTGGCCCGAAGCGTCCAGAATTTCCAAGCAGGGGAAGCTAAGACACAGCTGTCCAGTTCAGACAGTTAAAAAATACTCGGTAGCTATTGGAGTGATAGTTGCATGACTTTTCAGTCAGTGATCATTTTAATTGTGGCGCAGGGCTAATAACCTTGCTCGTAAAAATAAATTATTATGGAAAATTTAACAGCCCTCGAGACTTGCTAAATAAGGCCAATACCGGGTTGTAGTGCCGATGATGATGATGATGATTATGATCATTTTAATTACAGTTAATCGTAAATCCCCAAAAAAGCATTATATGAAGTCTTATACAATTTTCTGCTAAACCGTTAAACATTTACACTGATATAACAGCCTTGAAGATTAAAGACTTTCCAAAGCATCGGGTTACATAATTCATTACTGTTTGGATGAACACCTTTCAAAAGTGCGAACCAGAAATTATATAATTTAGTTCACTTTTATAATTAGTTGTAAACGCGTTCACTCTTAAATACCGTTTATTTATTTCTTCATTATTTATGATCGATCGCTTAGCATAATACAAAATGTAAATTAAAAACCTGATAAAAAACAACAATCACTTAATAACAAAAATATGAAAAGGCAAAAGTCGAAAGACATCACAAGATGAAGATCAGTGAAATTAAGACTAAAAGCACGTACTATTAGCAGTGACCGTCTTGCGGTCCGGCCGGCTGCATAAATTTGGTATGATCATCACCTCGGAACAAACTCCGGCTCTATTAATTGCACTCGGTCGTTCAAACTGATCTCACGTGTAACATTTAGACGATCCGCTGCGAACACCTCGCCCATTTAATGATAACAAATTTGCCGCATTACCTTAAAAAGGGTATAAATATAAGCCAGTCCCAACTTATAACTTCAGTGCGGTATAAGCTTTCGTGGCGGTAATTTGTGGTGGTGTTGCTCGCAAATGAACGTTAGAAAAGTGTCACAATGTTTTACAAAGTGTTGAGTAGATTCTTGCTTCTTGTGATAGTGGGAGTGGTGATTAGCGGTAGAAATGTGGAGACGAGCTTAAAAAAACCTTGGCAACTAAGGGAAGCCTTATATTTGGGATACACCCAGGCAACCTTCAATGCAACTTGGATTTCAAGTGAGTGGATGTGTGCTGAGTGCATAAACGTGTGGCAGATGGTTCTTTATTTGCAGGTGAATTATAATTATGAGATGTGTTGATGATCGCGCGATTAATTCAATAGCCTCATGTGACAGACAAGTTAATGTATAACTAGTAGTTGAATAGACAATTGCATTTCTCTGAATTATAATTCTCGGGTTGTTTTGTTTTAAGTGATGAAAACAGAATCCGTGTCAGTTTCGTATTTGAATTGCAAACAGCTTCCCCAGCATAGTAACGAAGCATCAATTCACATTAATGCGGAATATATCACATATAAATGGAATTTATCTCAAAAAAATGGAATATATTTAATCTCTTCTGCCTGCAATAAATTTGATATTATATACCCTTTACATATTTTTACATATTATTCGCAAGGACAACTGAAGTCTAACATCACCATATACGACTATTGCTATCTTTATTATACTACTGCCCACGAGAAATGGTCGACTTTTTTATTATCCGCCTTCTTGTCATTACATTTTTATCGCACCTGCCAAGAGAACAAAAAAATATGTCTTGGAGTACTGGCGCCTAAGGTATTCAAGGTGCGGAAAGCTGGAAACCGAATGAATTACGATCGAACTTTTGATTTCCACTTTATCAACTAATTCAATTTGAAATATGGTAATCTGATACGGTTTTTAAGTGCATCATTCCTCTACGAGTCTGAACGTTTTGTAGATCAAATTTGGTATCCTCAAGATTAAACAACCATATAATATTTTTGCCGTTATTTCTTTCGATTTGCCATTTAGAGTAGGTGTGTTTGGTGTTGGCGATGGTCATTGGACAACAGTTGATTGTCCATTGTTACTAATGACGGGAGCGAAAAGTATATACTCAATATGGGTGCGTGTTGCTAAAATCGTTGGTTTTATTTTCTACCTGTTGACCTGTGTTGACGGCAACAGGATGCACTGTTGTTAACCCAGGACATGTAGGTAAAGAAGGACAGGCAAAAGGTATTCCTTTTATTCGTATTCATTTATTCTCGGCACTGAAATCGTTGTTGAGTCAGAACTCATACCGTATTCGTTGAAATTCTCCTCATATGTTAAAATATTCTCAATCGTTTTTTTTTCTTTCTTGATTTCTTTAAACTACGGTCTTACGATTTGATTTGATATGACAGAAACGTTTTTTTTTTATTACATTTTTGACTGACCGAAAACTTGTTCTGATTTACAATTAAAGAAATATCGGTCAACATTTTCTTTCATTAGGAAATAACCTTAAACTTTTCCTATAATTGGAACGTCTGTCGTAGGTGGTGAACGATTTTCTATGCTTAATAGTCATAGCTAAAAATCGTTGTTATTGGACTCATATTCCAGTTATTTCAATCGTGTTATTATCAGCGATAATTTATTTATTTATTATCAATTAGTAATGTAAAATTACATATCAATAACTTAATCTAATGAGCCTGGCAGCGGGGACTATTGGCTCTGTATTTCTAATTTACAATTTAATCTTAATGCTATTTACTTTTTTTTTTTTTTTTTTCAAAACTGTATTTATTAACCATAATTAGAATTCGTACATTTAAGTAATACAGTGACTTAAAATTAATTTTGTAACAATTGCTTACATGTAATTATTATAATAATATATACATTTTCCAAACAATATTTTATGAGATATAAGATAGATGCGTGTTTATAAATTTAGTGGTATTATCTTCCTGGAAAAGGTCAGAAAACCAGGAATTTGTTTTTTCAACTTTACTTAATCTAAGCTTTATCCTAATTATATAAATAACTTAACCTAATTTAGCCTGATTACAGTATGATTTTTATAAAGCCATAAACAAAGTTTTATAATTAATGGGATATATGTTATGAATTAAAGGATGTGGAATGAGGTCAGTTATGGGTTAGAGGTAGAGTATTTCTCTCCGGTTGTTCGTTGGAAAAGCGTAGCATGTTGGAAAATGGTTGGACGTTACAGTATTTAAACTGGTTAGGGGTAACTTCGGTGTTGTGGTATATGATCTCATTTGAAAAAAAAAAAAATGCTATTTACAAATTTATTTACAATTTATATGTTGTCGGTAGTGGGATCTGCTAGAATTGTATAAATACGAGGGTTGCCTCTTATGTTTCGGGATTTGGCAACCCTAGCGTTGCAATCCGACAATTGACAGCTCTGTCGTAAAGTTGGACATTTTTGAGGTTATACGCACTCAGAACGTTTTGACATACGAACGCTATTTGTGTTGTTTACAGTATCTTAAAAGATTCATCTCGGCCCAAAAATGGAATTAAATCGTCAACATTTTCGTGCGATTATTTTTTACAACTTTCGGCGTGGATTAACTCAGCAACATTGCATGGATGAACTTAATTCAATTTTTGGCGATGAAGCTCCATCAAGGACCAGTGTTTATCGATTGTATGGTGAATTCAATCGTGGTCGTAGTTCACTCCAAGATGAATTTCGTGAAGGTCGTCCAAAAACAGTTGTTGTTCCGAAAACCATTGATGCTGTGCGCGAACTGATATTGGAAGATCGTCATGTGACCTATCGTGAGATTGAGACAACCTTAGGCGTTAGTGGGACCAGCATACATTCAATATTGCATAAACATTTGACTGTCAAAAGAATTTGTTCGCCTTGGGTCCCACACAATTTGTGAATCGCCTAAAAAAAGGCTCGTGTCAATTGGTCGAAAGAAATGCTCAAAAAATTCGGTCGCGGTGCTTCGAAACACGTCTATGACATCGTGACAGGTGATGAATCGTGGATTTACGCGTATGAGCCCGAAAGTAAACAGCAGTCGACTGTCTGGGTGTCTCAAGATGAGCCAAATGCAACAAAAGTGGTCGCGCACGAAGCACTTCCAAGCAAATGGTCGCCTGTTCTTTCGGAAAAACTGGACATCTCGCAACCGTACCACTAGAGCAACGCAGAACAGTCAATTCTGAGTGGTACACAACCATTTGTTTGCCAGTTGTCTTCCAAGAAATCAGGAAAACCAACCGCCGAAGACGGATCACTCTTCACCACGACAATGCGAGCTCTCACACATCGGCTGCGACAACTGCATTTTTGAGCACCCAAAACATCGATTTGATGGGTCATCCGCCGTATAGTCCTGACTTGGCACCGAAATGACTTCTTTTTATTCCCGTACGTAAAAAACGAACTGAGAGGTCAACGTTTTTCGACACCTGAAGAAGAGGTTGCTGCATTCAGAATGCATGTGTTGGAGATACTGTAGCGATTCTAACAGATACACACACAATTCACAAGCAAAAATAGCGAAGAACACGAACGAAAAATCGAATAAGAAAAATACATCAGAACCGTATACCAAGCGATAAATAAAAATAATTCACACCAGTGGAATATAGTCGAGTTTGGAAATCAAATTCTAAACACGGTCAGTATCCTGGTGTGTAACGCTTAGGTAAAATTTTTTTCGTGATTCGAGCTGTCATAGCCTCAGTTCGAATCACACGATCTTCTTCACTATTATTTCAAACGCTATAATACCTCAATCAGAGTGGCAAAAGTGCTTCGACAATTGGTTCAAACGCATGGAAAAGTGTATAGATCTTCATGGGGAATATTTTGAAAAACAATAAAGTGATTTTCGATGATCAATATTTGTTTTTGTTCTCTAATCCCGAAATATAAAAGGCAACCCTCGTATCTGTATTGCGAAATAGTTTGTCTTTCAAGGGTTTTAGGTGAGGAAAGTCTTTCAAAATGTGAGTGATTGTAAGTGTTGCGTTGCATTTTGGGCAGATTGGGGCTGTAGCTCGGTAGAGCAGGTGGAGGTGGGTAGCAGCTGTATGGCCTAATCGCAGCCTCACAAAGTTTGTGATTTTGGATTTGGACAAGTTAGTTGGGTAAGAAGGGTGAGTTTTGAAAGGGTTTACCATTTTATAGGCATGGTGGTGAGTATCCCAGTTTGTTTGGTTTATTTGTTTTTGTTGATTGCTGATAATTGACAGTAACATAGATCGGCTTTTGCGTAGGTGTTGAATTTATGGACTGGAGCTCTTTTGACTGAGTTGGCTGCGGCGTCTGCATTCTCGTTACCGCTGATGGCGACGTAACTGGGAGTCCACATTAGTTTTATTTTATTGCAGTATTTAATAATATTATTCCGAATATTGGAAATGATATCATCAGTGTTGTTGGTGTTTCTTATTGAGTTGAGTACCGATAGGCTGTCGGTGCAGATGACATATTTTTCTCTGTGGTTGGTAGCGAATGTTACGGCTTGTAAGCTCGCGAAGGCTTCCGGCGTGAAAATGGAGCAAAATTCGGGTAATAGTCCGATTTTCTTTACTGCACCTTCTTCGGATGTGACCGCAAAGGAAGTATAGTTGGTTGTTTTGGATCCATTTGTGTATAGAAAGCGCCATCCGTATAACTCAGCTAACGTTCGAAGGATACGGATCGTTCTATCGTTCTATCCCGCGTCTTTCTAGTGTGTGCACCTGTGTGTGAAAGTGTGGCCGTCACTGAGAACGGCTGTATAGTCATTGAACTCGTAGCCAAAGTGTTGTGCAAGGTGCGCGTAAAAGATAAAATAAATATTAATTAAACCCAAAAATAGGGTGTAACTCGAATAAAACGACAATGCGCCAAGTGCTTGTCTACAACTCTCGTTGAAAACATTCGTTCGCCGGTCGTCCACACAAATTTACAATATTGTCGCGTACACGTGTGTGCTGACGTGTCTACCGCTGTGTATATACCGAACGGCCAATAAAAAACTGTGCGTGTGTTAATGTGTATGCGTGTGAAAGCAGATGTTCTCTGCATGCTGCTTCACAAATAAAACAATTAAATTAACGGTCGAAACAAATAATGGAAAAAAGAAAAGTAATGCTAAAAGTAATTTCAAAGAGGAGGCCCAAAGCCCAGCCAAACCTCCTTGCCAAACGGCATAAAGCTAACCCAACCAACAAAGAAAAAACTCGCAGAGAAGGAATGACCACTACTGACAAGCACATTATTCCGGAGAAGGGAATAAATTTAAAGAACTGGCAACTGAAGACCACAAAACCAGCAATACTGAAATGAGTGACAAAGATGCCGAACGTGCTGAATTTATTGCGGAGCTATACAAAAAGAAAGAGGAGCTCTCCAAAAAGAAGAACGATTTGGATCGACAAATCAAAGAAGCCTTATCGGAAAGCAATATTCAACAGCAAGAGGAGAAACAACGACAGCAGCAGAAGCAACAGCAACAGCAGCAGCAACAACTGCTGGAAAAACAACAAGCAGCAGCCAGTAAGAAGGAGAAAGTGCCTCCCATCATAGTCAGTTTTATGGAAGCTAAGGACCTAATTAAATTGGGTAAGTTAACATGTAGAAATTTTAAAACGAAGAATTTAAATAATAATAAAATAAGTTTTTTATGTGATAGTTTAGATGATTATCATAAAATTAAATCTGCTCTAAGGGAAGCAAGTAGTGAGTACTTCACGTACACACCTAAATCGGAGAAAACTATCTCCATGTTACTTAAAGGAGTTGATCCTTCTTTTTCCTCGGAAGAACTCCTCTCAGAACTACAAACTGTCGAAAATGACAGTTTAAAATTCATTGATGTGAAGCCATTCTCCACTTCTCTCTCCCGAAGTCGCAACCGCAAATTGCCGTTCTTCATTGTCTCCTTAAGTCCCAACAGCAAAGTCGATGCACTTAGGAATATTAAAGTTATTTTCCACCAAACAATAATTTGGGAAAAAATACGGAAGGCTGACCGTGTGTTGCAGTGCATGCGGTGCCAACGATTCGGCTACGTTGCATCTAACTGTAGTATGGAATTTAGATGTGTAAAGTGCCAAAACAATCATACCGTAGGAGAATGCCCCTTAGGTAAAGAACAGGTTCAGGATAGAAGCAAACTATCTTGCGTCCTGTGCAAAAATACAGGTCACCCGGCCAACTTTAGAGGTTGTCCGAAATTCCAACAACTAAAAGCCAAGTTGGAATTTAAAAAAAAACAACTTGAAGAAGAGAAACGAATGAAGGTTCGTTCTTATAATAACTTCGTTGCACCTAGTGTATCATTCGCTCAAATTGCTGGTAGTCCATTAAACTCAAACTTCGCGGCACAGGGAAGTAATATCACAAAACCTTCCGCACCTAGCATATCATTTTCTCAAATGGCTAGTAATCCAATTAATACAACGGCGGCGGAACTCTCACGCAACGTCATAAAAGCGCCCGCTCCAGAGGCAAATTCAGATATAAGAGCAATCCTGTTAGCCATACAAGGACAGATTGCTGGATTTGAAAAAAAACTGACTGAACAAGCGGCCCGAATAGATATTATTTATTCGTCCTTGTTCTCAGACAACCCAACATACCACAATGAACTATCCAACTAATTTAACACTAAAAATTATTGCTGTGAATGTGAATTCACTAATCCACGTGGCAAGAAGGGATAATCTAGGTAACCTGCTTGAAGCCGAATGCCCCGATGTGCTTCTAGCTAGCGAAACCAAGCTAAACCAGAGGCACAAATTGGGCTACAAAAACTATAAAGTCATTAGACGAGATCGTCCACACGCCACACAAGGGGGTGGAGTTGCTATCTTAATTAAGAAAGGCCTTCACCACAAGGTCGTTTACAGCACAGCTGTACACAAATTTCAGCTGCTGGAAGCTTGCATTATAGATATACCTTTGAAAAGTCAAAGGCATCTATACGTGGTATCCGTGTATGCACCTGAAGCTCCTCAGTGTTCGCAATTTATCAGCGAAATGGATATCCTTTTTCGTAATCTCAAGTTAGACTCGGAAAACAATTATTTTGTTCTGGCGGGAGATTTCAACTCCAAACACAGTGCTTGGGGTGATATCACGCCGAACACAAGAGGTAATGCACTGTTCAACTGGTGGCAAACAAATGCAACAGAATATAAACTAGAATTGTACGCTACAACTACACCATCTTATCCAAGAGGAAACTCCTTTTTGGACTTACTTATGATTGACGACAGACTACAATTATTAGGCACGGACCTAAATACTCGAAATTGCCTTCGCACAATCGGGTATGATAGTGACCATTACGGCCTCGGCGCCGTTTTACATGTTCCAAACGAACATGCAATACTTGAGCAATACGACCAGATACATTCGTTCGTTTTCCGAAAAGCACACTGGTCGCGCTTTGATCGCATAATAAAAAGAGAACTATGCTCTAATGGCATAGACCCTCCAACTAATAGAAACCTTCGAAATGAGGAAATAGATCATTATCTCTCAACGATGGACAACATTGTCATCAAAACAATGCACCGTTCCATTCCAAAAGCGGCGCACATGGAGGAGAATTTTAATAGATATAGAAACTCAACTATTGACGCCCTCTATAGACAAAAAAGCGCTCTGCTCTCCCAGCTCAAACTGCTCTACAGACAGTTCAGCGATCCTTATAGCCAATTAAGACAATAAAGTCATTGATTAAAAACGTTCAAAAGCTGATCCGTGACAACTACAGATCAGTAATTAATGAAGAATGGAAACGTAAAATTCTCTCCATTAAAACCAGTGGTGGGAATATGTTTCCGCAAATAAATAAAGTATTTAGAAGAATAGATCATAATGACATTCCCTGCCTTCGAGTCCCGAAGACTCCCGAGAATTGTCAAATATTGCTGAACGCAGGACTCACCCCGGAACACATCAACTCCAACGAAGAACTAATAGTAGTCGAGGATCTGCAAGAGAAAGCGAACTCCATTGGCGCCTGTTTCGAGGCAGTACACAAAGTGAATGAATCCATTCATTCTAACCTCGATATCGAAAACAGAGCTATCCAAAACCATATTTCGCTGCACAATGAACGGCAAAGTTGGCATTCCGAAAACAAAAGTTTCACCACCTTCAGTGAAAACAATAGAGCGGATGCACCGCTTAGAAATTTGCACACAAATATATTTGTGAATAAGAATGAACTCATGGACATCCTAAGATCCATTAAAAACAAGAAATCCTCTGGAACAGATGGTATTCCGAATAGAGTTCTTAAACATCTGCCTCCGGAAGCGGTGAAAATTTACACTACCTTGTTCAATAACGCTCTAAATAATGCATACTTTCCAAGACGTTGGAAAATAGCAGTAGTCCATCCCATCCCCAAAAAGGGCAAGGACAGGAGCAATCACGCTAACCTTCGCTCGATTAGTCTGCTTCCAAATATTAGCAAAATATTCGAGAAAATCATAAATAGGGCATTGATAAACTGGTGTGATGAAAACGACATCATTCCGAACAACCAGTTTGGCTTTAGAGCGGGCCACGACACAGTTCATGCAGCTACAAAACTTGTTTCCGATATACAGTGGAACAAGGCAAAACGACAATGCACAGGCGTATGTTTGGTTGACTTTGAAAAGGCCTTCGATACCGTATGGTTAGAAGGACTTGTATATAAGCTATCAAATCTAGGTTTGCCCGAATATCTGTTATACATCATTTACGATATGATAATGGATAAGCAATTTGTGGTAAAATGTGGGGACAAAATCTCCAATAAAACTTTCCATATTAAAAACGGCTTACAGCAGGGAGCCGTGAATTCTCCCATTCTCTTCAATATTTATACTAGTGATCTAGTTGGGTCTCTTAATCATGCTATTGCATACGCCGACGATATTGTAGTGTACAGATCAGAAAAAAATATCGATGCCATTAACAGACTTCTTCAAGAAGACTTCAATAAAATCAAACGCTTTTGTGACGATTGGAAATTGAAAATTAACTTCCAAGAAACAGAAACCATCCTTTTCAGAACACCTCTTTCTACAGCTTCAAGAGATACAAGGCATAATTGGAAAAACTTTTCCATTGTAGGAAGCAATAATCTTCCGCTGCAAATGAAAACTGTTGTCAGGTACCTTGGTATCTGGATGGACCAATACCTATACTTTGATAAGCACATAGCAGCTGCCCTCTCCGCAGCTAAAAGTGCATATGCAATGACAAGAAGTCTGTTTCGAAATAGTCTCCTAGATCACAAAGTTAAAATAATTTCCTATTCAGCATTTATTCGTCCAATATTAGTGTATGGTTGCCCGGTATGGTTCAACGTTTCCCCATCCTACATGGAAAAGTTTCGCATGTTCGAGAGGCAGTGCTTGCGTTCCTGCCTCGGGTTACATAGAACACCTGAGTCTCAATACAGGAAATTCTATCCTAATAAGACACTGTATGACAAATGAGGACTGAATAGGATAGACAATTTCATTATCAAAATTATTCGTGGTCACACTGCAAGGGCAATGTGCAGCGAAAATAATCTTATCTCGGGAGCATACTACCCCAATGACATATACCTGGAGAATACATTCCAAAATGGGTTTATCCCACCAGAAGCGTTCCCTCTATTGGATAGAAAAGGTCTTATCCAAAACAAGCACGGAGTCCCTATTATTTACCACGCTTTTCGTGGTGCCAGGCACAAACGGATTCTTTATAACAGTGATATATCAAATGCTGCAGTTCACTTGCGATTTAGCATGGCAATAGGCGATCGAGATAAATCTATAAATGACCGATCCCATCCCAACTGGTGGTGGATTGACAATGAAGAAAGGATTTAATATCCCCAAATATAGTAACATCTTCAGACGCTACGCCTTCCCTTCCCATTCCTCACTTCCCTTTTCATATTTATTTATTCTTCCTTTTCATTTCCATTTTTCATTTAGATTCCTTTTCGTTTTAAAATTTCTTTATGTTAACATTTTTTGTTTTTTTGTTATTAATTTTTTTTATAAACTTTTTTACCTTATATTATTTATAAAAAAAAAAAAAAAAAAAAAAAAAAAAAAAAATACAGAGAGAACTTCGTCTTCTAAAATATTCGGGTAATAGAAAATATATAAAAATATAAAAATATAAAAATATTATTGTACGCCGAAAGGCATTACACAAAATTGTATCGTGTAATTTAGAGTGCTCGTGTAGAGTCAGTAAATTATTTTAAGAATAAGAAAAGATTGTAAAATAGGATTTAGCATTTTAGTCCTAAGTCAACATTTGTTAAATTATTGTACAATAAATGCGTTATTCAATCAATCAAAAAAAAAAAAAAAAAAAAAGCGCCATCCGTTGGATTTATATTTTGAGGCGACTGACCAGAATAGTGGTTTTTTAAATGTTGAGAGTGTTGTAATGATATTATTATTATTTAGAAGCCCTGGCGGGTAAGTTGCGGAGTATTTGAAAGTTTGTTTAATATCCAATTCCAATTGCTTGGCTTTATTTAAAATGCGGCTGATTGCAGATGGGATTCGGTTGGTGTTTTTGTATCCTATTGTTAGTTTGATGTCTTTGTCAATTATGGAATTTCGCGAAAACGCTAATTTAGCTATTAGTTTTAATGATATGATTTCCATCCGGTCCTCGATTGTTGGAAGCCCAGCTTCAGCCAGTATATTTTTTATTGGTGTCGTTCTGAATGCAAAGGTGCTTCTTCTAGCGACTTGCTGATAGGTGGGTTTTATTATATTTAGAGTAATTTTGACTATTTCCCTATATTACTATATATATATATCTAGATCCCTTAGTCTATTTTACTTAAAATTAGAGCTTTAGTAATTTTACATAGAGTGTTAATGTGTACATTACTTTTCATGTTGCTTAAGTATTTAATAATATTGAGCCTCGCTGCTAATGGTACTTTGAGTTTTGAACAATGTTGTTTCCAGGTATACTTATTGTTAAATGTTATTCCTAGGATTTTGAGGTTGGGGACATTTTGGATTGTTTTGTTGTTTATGTTGTGGTGTATTTGGGGACAAAGTCGTCGTCGGCACACATGAAATAATTTACATTTATCTACTGAGAGTTTGGCACCTGAAGAATTTGACCATTCTAAGATATCTTTCACTGTTTCAGTTAAAATGTTTTTGCAGAAAGTTAGATCACTGGATTTGCTTAAGATGTATATATCATCGGCGTAAATGCAATGATCTAGATGTTTCTGTTTGTGTATTATTGTACTTATGTCGTCAAAGGCGATCATAAATAGTACAACTGACAGTGGGGATCCTTGAGGGATTCCGTTGTGAAATGGAAATGTATTGGAGTAAGCGTGGTTGACTTTACATTGGAATTTTCTATTGCTTAGAAATGATTTAACGTACCTATATATATTGTTGCCAATACTCCATTTTAACAATTTATTAAGTACGGTGTGAGCGCCTATTCTGTCGAATGCTTTCTCAAAATCAAGAGAGAGTATTGTGACGTGATTTTTGGCGGATAGAGTTTTTGAGGTGTAGTGGTCAATGTGGAGTAAGGCGTCTGTGCAACCTCTGTTGGATTTGAAAGCTACATGGTTGATGGATGTCAATTTCTTTGTTTCCATAAACCAGAGTAGACGTTTGGCTACGATTTTTTCTAATACCTTTGCGGGACAAGGAATTAAGGATATGGGGCGGTAGCGTATCTTTATCTTTGTTCGGTTTGGGAATAGGTATTAAGACCGCGGTTTTCCATATTTGTGGAATGTGTGATGTTTCAAGTATTTTATTGTATAACTTTATAATTCTTTGTTTTGCATAATGCGAAAGGTTTTTTAACATTGGGTAAGATATTTGATCTCTCCCTGGAGTTTTGCCTCTAGTTATACAAAGTGCTGACTCGAATTCGATAAATGAGATGGGTTGTTCTATGCGTAGAGCTGCAGAGTTAGGAGTTTGCAAAGATAGTGCATTATTAACGGATTCAATTTTTTTACGATTGAATTCGGGGTGAAAATTATTGTTGCTTGAGAATTGCGACCAGGTTTTGGCGAAGAGTTGGCTTATTTCCACTGTGTCTGAGATTGTAGTATTTTCGGAAGTAAGGGATGAGATAATTGTCGAATTGTGATTACCACTTAAGCTGCGTATTTTATGCCATATTGTGGATGTGGAGGATGTTGATTGAGGACTAACCTGCGTTGGTCTTTTTTCACCTGCGTTGCTCTTTTTTTAAATTCAGAGAGGGCTGACATTTTGCTTTTTCTGAGAAGCGTTAGGTCGGAGTTCCACCAAGGTACATGTTGCCTGGTTTCTGACTTGGTTGTGATATTTGTTTGGGGCATTGAGGGATTGGCAGCGGATCTAATTGCTTTACTGATTAGCGCAGCTTCGTTATTCGTGTCAGGTGTGGGGGAATTGCTTGAAAGAAATTCGTCAACTTTTCTTTCAAAAAGTGCCCAGTTGGCGGAATCGGTTTTGTATTTTGGAAATCTGTTGTGATGGGTTATCGGTTGCTGATTATTTATTATGCTTAAAACGGGGAAATGGTCACTATTGTAGAGGTCGTTTGTAACTTGCCATGAAGTTTTCGGAACCAATTCTGAGGAGCAACAAGTGATGTCTATATGAGTGAGGGTATTGTGGGTAGAAAGGTGAGTAGGCGAACCGTCATTCAGTAGGATCAGATTGGAGGTGAGGAGGAGGTTTTCAATTACTTCCCCTCTTTTGTTTGTGGAAGGTGAACCCCAGAGTGTACTCCAAGCATTTATGTCGCCTCCAAGTATTCTGGGCTCATTTGTTTGGTTGAGTATAGCCTGAAGATCATTTTTATTTAATGGCTGATTTGGGGGGAGATATAAGGCAATGTAGGTAAAATTTAAAGGGTGTTGTATTTCTACAACGAGAGTTTGGATATTTGTAATGATGGGGAGGATTTTGTGGGAAGTACCTTTCTTGATTAGTAATCCTACTCCTTGCTTGTGTGATGTGTTTGCAGGTGAATTGCAGAAGTAGCCTACATCGGATTTAAGGATGAATGGTGTGGTGTTGACTGGACAATGTGTTTCTTGCAGCGATATTATATGTGGGTTATAGTCTTTAATTAGAATGTTTAGTTCGTCAAAGTTATTGGTATAACCGTTCATGTTCCATTGTAGAATGGTGAATGGTTTTTGTTTTGGAGTGAGTTTTGGGCGTTCAGCCCTGCTAGTGTGCTTAGGTCTTGATTTTGCAGAGGGATGGGGTTGTATATTCTTAAATGTATTAAGGTGTTGGAAGGTATGGTGGGCGGGATGTATGTTGTTAGGATCAAGACTCCGCTGTTCCGGATGTTGGGCACTTGGACTCTGGATTGAGTTCAAGTGTCCAACCTCAGGAACAGCAGAGTCAGGGGCTTGGTTGTTAGTTTTATAGTTACATTGTAATATCATCATCTACGAAGGTGTGTACATTTTTATTAATATTTATATTAGTGAGAGACGGTTTACTTTTTACCTTTGATTTGGGTGAAGGGGTGCGTTGCGAATGGCTATTAGCAGAGCAGCTTGTCGTGGTTTGTGGAATGGTTTCAGTTTGGTTGTTTGTTGGCGAACTTGTTTGTAGTTGTGCGGGTTCGAATGTGGATAGTTGAGTTGATGATGTTTGTTGAGTTGATGGCGTTAATTGAATTGATGGTGTTTGTTCGATTAGTGGTGTTATAGACGAAATTGGTTTGGTTGGGTTATGTGTTATTGACTTTTTTGGCTTGTGGGGCAATGCAATTTGAATACTGTTGATTGTAGCAGATGAGGAGGAGCTGGTTGGAAGGGATTCCTTGGGTGTAGTTATTTGTTTGTTTTGTTCCGTTGAGGGTCCTTGTAATTGGCTCGATTTTAGTGTATCTGCAAAGCTTCCTGAAAGTTGATCAGGTTTGTGGATATTTTTTTCCTTATAAATTCGTTTGGCTTCGCCCATTGAGCATTTGTTTGTGGTTTTTATTATTAAAACTTCTTTCGCTTGGATATACAAGGGACAGGTTTTATCCGCGGCCGAGTGAGGGAGCGAGCAGTTTGCGCACATAGTGCGACTGCAATTTATGGGGCTATGAGGTGGCAGATTGCACTTTTCGCACATTGTGGTATTGGTGCACCGTTTTGTGGTATGGTCGAGTCGTTGGCAGTTGCGGCATCTCATGGGGTTGGGGATATATTCGTTGACCTTAGCTTTATAAAAACCGATGTCAACCGACTTCGGTGCTTGGAATAGGTTAAAAGTAAATAACATAAGTCCGGAGGGTTCGCACTGTACAGTCATCTACCTTGGTAAATTTGTACACATCTATGACTTTTTGTTGACCCATTTCGGCTATTATTTCCGCTTCCGAGATGTTTATGAGACAAGGGGCGTACACTATGTCTTTGCATTCATTTAATTTTTCATGCAATTTTACAGAAACGGGTACACGTTGCCAAAGTTTGTTATTTTAAGAAAACGGTCTGCGATTTTTTGAAAATTAGCTTTTACTAATAATTGTCCGTCTCGTAGAACCGTGATTTGTTCATACTCTTTGCTAACATCGTCTATCACTTTTTTAATTAAAAATGGGCTTAGAGATGAAATAGGCTTACCATTCTCCTTGGATGATGTAATTAGAATTTTTGGATCTTTTGTATTGTTCATTGTTGGTAAGCTAGGAAAACATTCCTCTGTTTTCATAAGTGTCCTTTTCATTTTGTTTGTTCGAATATCACTATTTGTATCTTCCGTAAGATCGCTAAACCGGTTACTATTCACATTTGGCCCGCAGGCCATTTCGTTGCAATTGTTTTACACTACTCTTTTGTTTTATAAACACAGCACACTGCACAAGGGTCTGGTCTGTTTTTGTTTTTTTTTTTGTTTTTTTTTTTTTCACTGCACTATTACACAAAGGGGATGTAATATAATTTTGTAACGTAGGACTGATGTTACACGTACTGAACACGATTCGCGACGATCTAAACTCGACGACGGTTGGAAAGGGAATGCATCAGCGATAAAAGAATGGAAACTGAGACAATTTGTGAGTTTATTTATTTATTTATTTATTATTTATTACAATGTAAGTAAATTACATAGTAACTTAAATCTAGTAGCTCTAGCAACTATGGCTTTCGGCTAGCTTTTGTAAGTATATGTCTGTACATTTTGTATCTTTGTTTTCAAATCTTATTTTGTAACTTAACTAGGGTTAGTAATTTGTAGATTTTGTCAATGTTGGATGAAGTTGGCTTGTAGATGATGTTGATGATGTCGTCTTGAAAATGTAGTTGAGCCAGGGTTTTCATGCCCACGCATTCTAATAGGATATGTTTGGATGTTAAACTGGAGTTGGAACTGCAAATATGGAAGGTGGGTGGGTTAGCTTTGTTGATGATATGTTGGTTGGTGATAATGATAATGATAATGATATGTTGGAGTATGTCCAAGGCGTAGACGGAGGAAGCATTTGATTTTTTGCACTGACAATGGTGTCGGGCAGATGGTTGGTTCTCTTTTGTTGTTTATTGTTTTGTAGATGTGATTGTAATTTATCCATTCCAGTTTTTCTACCTTTTGGAATTCTATTTTAAAGTACCTATCGATGTTTTTATTGTTGTGCACATAGAAGGTGGTTAACGGTTCTCTTATAGTCAATTTGACTAGGAACCCAGATCATTTTGACTTTGGTTTGCTTCTGGATAAGCTTATCCTGGATCAGATTGATGACTTTGATTTTGTTGTTTGTGTTTTGGATAGCTTGGATGGTGGCTGGTGGCTAGGCTGTCGGTGCAAATTAGTGTCTTCTCTTTCTCCACTAGTTTGACTGCTGTTCCTTCCGTTGAAAAGATGGAACAAAATTCGGGTAACAGTCCCTTTTTTAGCACTATATTATTATTGTTTACTACTGGGAATGATATTCCTTCTTTTGTTTTGGAACTATCGGTGAAGAGTAACTCCCACTCCCGGTGTTGGTTCGTAATTGATTGGAAGTGTTGCTGGTATACCAAGTTGTTTGTTGAATTTTTGGGGAGCTGCGATAAGTCCTCTATGATACATTCTGTTGGTAATAGCCATGTCGGGTAATGCGTCCATTGTTGTTGTGTTTAAGTTCCAACATGGAGCTGTTTAGCCAGTTCTATTGCCTCTCTTAGTGATGAAGTGAATTTCAGAGGACGTTTTCTCCTAAGTATCTGTTTGACATCATCTAGGATGGGGGTTGAAGATATTGCGGGTAGGGAGATTTGATTATCTGTAAGGTTGTTTTGCTGCAGTTGCCGTATATAGGTAGACCATAGTCTATTTTAGATAACAGGAGTGCTCTAGCGATAGTGATTAGTGTGTTAGTATTAGCTGAGCCATTTTTACATGCCAGGTATTTAAGAATATTTAACCTTAAATCTAATTTTTTCTTAAGAGCTAAACAATGGTTCTTATAATTATATTTACAGTCAAATTGTAAGCCGAGAATTTTAAATCATAGCGTTTTCAAAATTTACTATTCGGTTCTTGTTACAATTTTTTTTTTTTTACATATGTGTAAGATTTTGTTTTTTTCCTTTGATATTTTTGATCCGGAACGGTTACACCATATTTGAATGTCGCATGGAATATTTTCGAATGTTTTACTAGCTACTTTTAAGTCGTTAACATTAGTGAAAATGATAAGGTCATCGGCGTAGAGGCAATGTTTTACAATTCTATATTTCGAGATTATGCTATTTAATTCTTCAAACGCTATTTTAAATAATACTACTGATGACGATGACCCTTGAGGGATACCCATTTTTACATTATGGACATCAGAAAATACGCCGTTAGCTTTGATTCTAAATGTTCTATTATTTAAAAAGGATCTAATAAAATTGAACATGTTGCGTCCTATTTTCCATTATTGTAGAGCTTGGAGGATAATGTGTGGACCGATGCGGTCGAATGCTTTTTCGAAGTCTATTGATAGAATGAAGTATGTTTTTTGCAGGAAATAGCGGAGATAACGTAGTTATAAATGTAAAGAAGTGCGTCCATCATTCCCCTACTTTGTTTAAAGCCGACTTGTTGGATATTTATCAAGTTATATTTTTCTAGGTACCAGTTCAGTCTCTTAGCAACAACTTTTTCCAGTAATTTTTCTGGGCAAGGAAGTAGAGCAATGGGGCGTAAACTGCTGATTGTATCGGTTGTGGAGTTTGGCTTTGGCAGAGGAATAATAGTGGCTATTTTCCACATTTGAGGTATGATGCCTGTCATGTATATGGAATTAAATAGATTTAGGAGGCGGTCTTTCACAATCTGTGGACTGTGTTTTAGCATTTGATAGTCGATTCCATCGAATCCTGCAGTTTTTACCTTTGTGGTATGAAGACTGTATACCCGCCTGTCACGTGGGAGACCGGGATTTGATTCCCCGTCGGGGAGCCTCTGGCGCAAGACTAATGACCTTGCCCGGAAAAAAACAAATCATTATGGAAAATGTCACAAGCCTCAGAACTTGCTAAATAAGGCCAAGACCGGTTCCCGGTTGTAGTGCCGATGATGATGATGACGGTATGAAGACTAGATTCTAGTTCTATATGGGTTATGGGGGCTTCGATAACTTTGTTACAGGAGTTACTGGTGTTGCTCAGGGGTGTTGGCTGCACTTCTGTTTGATTTTTGGCGG
This sequence comes from Microdon myrmicae, assembly GCA_963931805.1. NCBI lineage: Eukaryota > Metazoa > Arthropoda > Insecta > Diptera > Syrphidae > Microdon > Microdon myrmicae. The sequence continues at coordinate 71,940,608 of OZ007496.1, forward strand.
TATAGAAATCTGGGTGGAAATTGAAGTTCGTGGGCATATTTGCCCAAAACTCGGCCATGTATTTGGCTATTTTGCCAGGACATGTAAGTATGTTGGATCCTGTGTTTATTGATTTAATATTGGGTGGGCTATAGCTGCCTGTCGGCGTTTTTATGTCGGTCCATATCTTTTTTGGGGTGGATGTTGCATTTAATTTTTCCGTGAAGGACTGGAAGGCTTTGGCCTTTTCAACTTTAGCTGTTCTTCGGAACAGGGCGTTAAGCTTTTTATAGCGTATTAGGTGTTGATCGGTTGGGTGTTTTTAAAATCTTTCCAAGCTGACTGCTTTTCTGCGCGTAGATTTGCCAGATCTGCATTCCACCATGGTACGACTGATTTATAGAACCTTTTTGTTGTCTGTGGGATGGAGCCATTGGCGGCTGTTCGAATGGCTTTTGTAATAATAGCTGTTTCTTGGTTTATGTTTAGTTAGTGCTATGGAGATTGAGGAATTGTGTGCTAATTATTTGAAATTGTTCCAATTTGCTCGGTCAGATAGGAACTTGGGGAGGAGTTTGATCTTTTTCTTGTTGCCGTTGCCAGTCGAGACAGAGATTTTAATCGGGAAGTGATTGCTTCCATGCAGATTGTCTAATATTTCCCAGTTAGTTATGGGAGAAAGTTGGGCTGATATTATGGAAAGGTCTACGTTTGTAAAGGTTTTGTGTGTGGAAAAGTGGGTTGGCTTGCCGTTATTCAGTATTGCCCAGTGTGATTGTAGCAGAAATTGTTCAACGATTTTCCCTCTTTTGTTTGTTGTTCGTGATCCCCATATTGGACTCCATGCATTGAAATCCCCCACTAGGAGAATAGGTGTGAGCATGTTTTGAATTATATTATTCAGATCCGCTAGATTGAATGGTTGGTTGGGTGGGATGTAAATTGAAATAACAGTTAAACTTAATTTACCTGTAAGTTCGATTGCGGTAACCGAGAAGTGAGTTTATATTTTTATCTACCGGGGGATTGAACACCATCTGGTTAAAACTTCAATAAGCGTATACTACTGATTTTTACAAAGATCGAGCATGTGCACATCTGTTTTTAATGATCCTGGCCTAAAAAGGAGATTCAAATCTGGCTTGGGACAAATTGACTTCTTATAGACTTTGGCCAAGTTAGATGAAGTAATGTAGCGTTTCTTGTTTAGGAGACGTTGACCATTTTACTGGTTTTTTTATCTGTTTCAATAATTGGAAATCCCTTGGTTTGTGACGAATTCAATAGACATGACGCGCACGAACGCGCAAAACCGTGAAGAACGGCTCTAATAAAATCATCAGAGATGTATACTTTCTCTCCTATAAGCGGCAGTGCGCTGTTGTATTAAGGCTTTGCTTTTATCTTTTACTATGGTTCTAACAGTCATAATGTTGGCTCCAATTGCATTCTCTTCACTTTCGCAAAACGTTAGAAGTGTACTTTGGGATTTCTCTTTCACCACAAGAGACAGTATTGGAGTTTGGAGGAATCGAGTTCCACTCGGTTAGGTAGCCCCTTTATTTTTGAAGTTTGAATTCCATCCGTTGATTATACCCTGTGTTATGTTATTTTACAATTTAAAATATAATAATATGTATTTTATTTAAGCAATATATTTTATTAGGAGTTGGGGAAATATATGTAAATTTTTTATATTGGTATTGTAAGTGACCTACTTGGTTGACCGTGGAGCGGTCGCTTACTATTGCTGGTGGTATCGGCTGCAGGCAGGTTGCAGGGGACGTTGAGCGTCGTGCTCCCCTGTTCAGCTAGTTGGCCGTTGTTGATAGTTGTTGTTGTATCTGATGATGTTGAATGGCAGTTATTGGTGCACTGATGCAGTCGATGTCTGGTGCTGTTGTAATGATATATTCGCTTGGCTAGTAAAACACTGTGTAGCGTTCGTTCCCGATACTGAATTTACAAGTATATTATTAGCGGACGTCGCTGTCAGTGATTGGTTGCCCGTTGTGTTTCGTCGTTTTACGTCGAATGAATATTTTATCATTTTCATTGTTGACGTTTATTTTTTATTCGGCGCCAACGCCGTTTTTTTATTATTTTTCTGCCAAGTAGAATTTGCACAAAGTAGTTTATGCCAATTAGCTACTTAGCGATTTGTTTTCCCTTTACAGGCAGAGAGGGGGATTTTGCGAACTGGAATTAGTGGGTGTTAGGCGAGGACATGGACGCGAGGTTCGTAACACCTGTTGCTTGGTAATTAAGTCAAGTTGAGTTTGTTAGAACAATTAACAGAAACTCAAAGTGGTGTCATCAAGAATGCATTGGGTTATGCCAATAAAATATTGTTTATAAAAATATTGAAATTAGGACAACTTTCCCGGCAACTGTAGCGAGTCAAGAAGAATAGGTCTTCAAAATTGTAAAAGGAACCAGCGGACATGTGAGTGATGAGCTCTTTAACCCTTATGTCAATGACCAACTTTACCGACAGTAATCATTTCGTCGCAATTTCACGATTGCTCGGCCTAGTAGACGAATTTCGGTCCCATGTCTTAGATCATCTCCATTCAAACGTTTCTGAATGATAATTACGAAATTTCAATGAAAAAACACATTTTTTTTTACTTTCAAATTGACATTTTAAAAAATCGAAATGGGTACCCGGGTACCCGGTCATTGACATAAGGGTTAAGAACTCGGGCTAAAGTGAGAGATCAACAACGTATTTGGTTTACGGAATATCCCTTGTATTTGAGTAGTGGCACGTACAGTTGTACTCTGAAACATATTCCGCTGTGTTTATTTGCTCAGTAGTACGGATGACCAGGCTGTCTACCCTTTTAAACGAAAAGATGTAGTTAGAGTAATCAAAAGTAACATCAATTCGCGGGCTGTTTAACATTAACATTAAACATCAATGCGCGGTTTTTTTACCATTCAACGTACCGATACTTTACACAACCTATTCATACCCTAATGTCTTTTTCATCATCATTATCATCCGCTCTACAACCGCGATCCGGTCTTGGGCTTATTTAGCAAGTATCTCCACCGGTATCCGGTCCTTATCCGAGACTTGTTAAATTGTCCATAATAATTTGTTTTTCCGGGCAAGGTTATTAGTCTTGCGCCAACCTTTCTCAGGATGTCGCTGCATGCATTGGTTTACTACTTCGCGGGTGCCAAAGTAGCTATCCAGGGGTGTCACATGGACACACTATGTCAACTTGGATTGAACAGGAACAAGGATCGTCCTGCCCTTCGCCGGATTGAAGGCAGAGACTTTGCCCTGTATGTTCGTTCCCACCCCCCTATAAGGTCTCTTTACCCCCTATGAAATAAACGTTGATTTTTAGAAAGAAATTACTAATTTATTACAGAAAATAGTTCACAGTACATCTTCTGATTTTTAATAGAATAACTAAACGTACATTTTTATTTTTATAAATAAAATAATTGATCAATTATACTTTTTACATATGACTGGTTTTTCCTTCACACATTTTCTGCAGACAATTTTTGTTGTTGAAATTATGCAAGCAGCACGCTCAAGTTGGCTCTAAACTTGGATACACTAAAAAATTAAATGTAATTAAAAGAGTACTCACGGTTTCCGTGGTTCGGATGTATCTTTAACCCTGGGTGCCTTGGGCGACTATTTGGAAGAGGATGTCTCTCCTTCGATATGAGTCCTTTGTCCAAATTTAAAAATCGTTGACGTATGATCCTATTTACATCATTTAATGTTGGGGCGGGGTTGTTGCCGTGTATTAATACATCATCATCATCATCATCATCATCGGCACTACAACCGGGAGCCGGTCTTGGCCTTATTTAGCAAGTCCTGAGGCTTGTTAAATTTTCCATAATGATTTGCTTTTTCCGGGCAAGGTCATTAGTCTTGCGCCAGAGGCTCCCCGACGGCGAATCGAACCCAGGACTCCCACATGACAGGCGGGTATACTAACCACTATACTATCGAGGAGCCAATGTGTATTAATACACCAAATCAATTAAACAGTGTTAAGTGTTTCTTGTTTGTCTATTTTTTATGTTATACATACATACAATTCAATTCAATTCAATTTTTATTAGGTAGATAATGTATCCATATACCATTTATGGTATACTAGTTGTAATAGTATTTAAGAGTTTTAGGACAGCAATTCCTTTATAACTATAATCTTAAACCTATATAATGACAATAGCACAATTTTAATGAATAATAAATAATAAATTGAGGGAAAACTACAAGAAAAAACCCTTATTTGAATCTTAAGACTAATATTGCACAGGTTTCCGGTTATTTTATGTAATAATGACCTCGATATAATTTTCATAGACAGAGTACATATGTAGTGATTTAGGATAACGCAAGACGGGAAACATTGTCAAAAAAGAACAATTGACGAAGAAGTTTCGATTGATTTTGTCAATAAGGAACTCTACCGGTTTAACGTTGGCGTTTTCATGTAGTTCATGTACCGAATAATGCCATGGCAAATTCAGCAACATTTTCAATATTTTATTTTGACACCTTTGCAATTTTATTTTGTGTGTGCAAGCACAATTACACCATACAGGAGCGCCATACAGGAGTATAACTTGAAAAATGGTTTTAAAAATTATGATTTTTTTTCGAGGCTAAGCTTTGACTTTCTACACACTAATGGATACATAACTCTTACGACTTTGTATTTATTTATTTATTTTGTCAATTGTCGTAGTGATGTGTTTTTGGAAGATAACTTTTTATCTAGATTAATACCTAGATATCTATGGTCTTCGGACCAATCAATATCAACTGCACACATACTGAGTTTAGTGCCATTTGGTAGGTAACAGAGCTTCCTACATCTGGAAAACATGACAGCTTTTGTTTTATTACCATTTATTTTTATTTTCCATTTCCTGTAATATACTGCCAGTCTGTCAAGAGCTGCTTGCAAAGAGTTACATACATACAATTTATGTTTAAGTTCTACCTTTAAATGCTTATATCACATTTATAATTTAACATGTGTTTTTGCTTCGTTTAACGCTTTATTAGATATTATGTACATATATATATATATATATATATATATATATATATATATATATATATATATATATATATATATATATATATATATATATATATATGCACATTCATTCATCATCATCATCGACACTACAACCGGGATCCGGTCTTGGCATTATTTAGCAAGTTTCTCCACCGGTATCCGGTCCATATCCGAGACTTGTTAAACTGTCCATAATAATTCGTTTTTCCGGGCAAGGTTATTAGCCTTGCGCCAATGCACATTCATTAATTATTCTAATTTTGCACTTTAATTCATATAATTTGTGAATTTCTTTGTACGAAGGTGAATCATATATAAATGGTAATTTCACTTTTTTACTTAGCAACGTTGCAAGCTGGAGAATCTTGTGCGTGGCTGTTGTTTGGTTTAAGGAGAGTAGGGGAACCGGTTTGGCTAGCGGTTGCCCTGGACTCTGTTGTCAGTACAGCCATGTACGAACAAAAGTTACATAAGGATGTTGTGCAACGGTTTATTATAAAATTTTTAACAAATTAATGCGTTAAACCCTCGGAAATTTTTTTTTCGGTTGAAGGCACAGTCTGGTGATGATACACTGTCTCAGAATCGCGTGTATACTGGGGCAGAGAATTTAAAAGTAAGTGCGAACGTATCGAAAACGAAAGTCATGATCGACGCCAAAGGACAAGTCGTACAGATGACAACATCCGTGTCGTTCGAGAGTTTATTGAAAGTGATCGTCGCTTAACTGTTGGAGAAATCTCATCGGCAGTCGGCAAAAGCCGCATATCGAAACAAAAGACGAGGTATGCCCATTCGATATGTCATACCTTCATGACAACGCCTGGCCTCACACCGCATCCTTGACAAGGGATACATTGGAAGAAATGGACTGAGAAACCCTCGAACACCCTCCTTATACCCCATACATGTCTCCCTGTGACTATTTCTATCACGCTATTGAAGGAATCACTTGGGGAAAAAAATTCAAAAGTAGTGAAGAAGTCGAGGAGTACGTGCGCAATTGTCTAACAACTCGCCCTAAATCTTTCTACGAACAAGGGATATTGAAAACTATATTGAAAAATTATTGATAGTATAGTTAGTATCTAACATTATTCAATAAATGTATAAAATGAAATTACCATTTATATTATTCAGCCTCGTATTTTGAAAAGTCTACTTAGTGAGGTCATTACGATTCTATTGCCCACATTTCGGATTATCGTATTTCATCTTCTTTTATATATACATTTTATGTAATCTTTACATTTACATTCACTTCATTTCATATTTTATAATCCTTTTTATGGCATTTTGATACGATCTATTATTTACACTTTTTCTTTGTTGCTTCTTTGTCTTTACATTGTGTATCACCATTTGGTCAAAAGGTTTAGAATAATGAAAATAATCGGGAAGCGCTCAACCACTACTCAGATTTCTTCGCGGCCTGGATTTCATACTTCGTTTTGAGACTGCTTCACATCGACTGCTATTCAAATTGTTACCCGGAAGAGCTTGCACCACGATCTTAAACGCACACTGGTGATTTATTATAAATACTTCTGCCTCAACCAACCGATGCTTCACCGTTGAACGCTCGGAACTGTAACATTTATTTTCTCTTTTTCCTCTGTTTGTAATAATTTACTTTCGATTGTAATATTTTGCTGTATTATTTATTGTAATAGTGCAACACTTAATTTTTGTACGGTCAATAAATGTTATTTTTAATTGTCAGGTCGAGAAATGGAATTATACTTTGTCGATGCTTTTCGCACTTGGATAAATATAAGTATAGCAGTTCTAAGGGGTACTCACAGTTTGGGGATTTATGGATAAGCTGAGGAATCCTCTTCTGTCACTCCTGGTGCCTCCCCTGCTACTCCCGGTGATGGTTCCCGATGATTGCGCTGTCCTTGGTGTCGTCGCAGTCCTATAGTCTCCATAATCACTTAAGCATTGGGTTTAATGTTTAATGTTTCCTCGCTGTGACAATAACAGTGGGGGAGTTACCATGTAACAGTACCGACTCCCACTTTTTTATGTTCGTCTGGTCGAACAAAACCCTCCTCCTTTGATCGTGCAGATCGGAGGTTACATCCTTTGTTTTAACTATTTCTTGGCCACCCGCCATTCATTTAGTTTTCTTTCTCTTTTCCGGCTTGGTACCACCAAAGGGAAAACAAAATCCAAGGAACAATAACCAAAGGATCTTTCAGATGCGCATTCATGATCCTAGATTTTAGTACGCTATAAAATGAACATGCGGTTCATGTCTTGAATTGGTTTTGGAAAGACGATAATGTAATCCTCTAAACCTTTTTAAAGAGGATCATAAAATTGCAGATGCACATTTTATGATTCTCAACAATATTGGTTTGAGGTGAGACATCTGATCCCCACATTTAGTTTTAGGGAATTTTACGTGTATGCGAACCAAATGAACACTTGGTTCGTTTATCACGTTGTAGATTTAGGAATTGAATTCAATATGTGACAATTGAACGCTTTGTTTAAGTTTTTTGATATTGGATTCAGTGTTGATTTGGGGATATATTTTGAAAGTATATGGGGTGCAAAATGTATGGGGGTAATGGTGGGGTTTGCAGAGCATTTCGTCCCTTAAATAGGTGGTTTTGCGTGCAACCCGGTTAATGGTGGAGGATGGCTCCAAAGGAGTAAATATTAAGATGTGAATGTTTTGCGTGTAACAATCTTCCCCCCTCAACAAAATGAATATTATTCTTGGCAGAGGAATAATACTCCTCGGGTGCATATATGATATGTGTGTGGTGGCGCGCGAGGTTTGTTTCGTGGTGGTTTACAATAATTTTTTTTCATCATCATCATCATCGGCATTACAACCGGGAACCGGTCTTGGCCTTATTTAGCAAGTCCTGAGGCTTGTTAAATTTTCCATAATGATTTGTTTTTTTCCGGGCAAAGTCATTAGTCTTGCACCAATAATTTTTTTATATCATCTTAAATTATGTATAAATATGTGCTTGTTAATAATCTTATTTGCTTATTTCTTGTATCCAATATAAACGTTATATTATTTCTTATTACTTTGGCGTTGTTCGTATTTCTTTGTATGTATATAGGTATTATTATTAATATTTTTAATATTTTGTATAGTATTCGTAACTTATTGATTAATTAAATTTCTAATATATTTATTTGACAAAACTTTTTCTGAAATGTGCCGTTTACAATATTTATACACTATTTCTTGTAATAGCCTTTTGGTTTTCATACAGTATTCAACCTTTTTTTATATATAATTTTACAAAATTTTAATCAATATGTTTACAATATATTTTTTGGGGATATTTATTTTATTATAGTTTTACTATAGTATTTTTATTATATATATATATATATATATATATATATATATATATATATGTATATATATCTTTTATTTTTAGATATTTAATAACTTTCTATTATAATTTAACAGTTAATTCGTATTTTTATTATTTGATAATTAATAACTATTTTGTCATAGTTTTACAAGTAATTAGTATTTTTATTAGTTTATTCTAGTGTTACAATTTATTTATATTTTCATTTTGATATTTAATAACTTTTTATTATAGCTTTACACTTAATTAGTATTTTTATTACGTATATATCTATCTTTATATCGTATATATAACTATTTTGTTATAGTTTTATTTTTTAAAATATTCGTAACTTATTAATTAATAAAATTTCTGATTTATTTATTTAACAAAACTTTTTTTCGAAATGTGTCCTCTACAATATTTCTATACTATTTTTTGTGATAGTCGTTTTGGTTTTATTATTTATTTTACTTTTGTGTTTATATATAGTTTTACAAAATTTTAATCGATATGTTTACAACACATTTTTTTTGTATATTTATTTTATTATAGTTTTACAGTTAAATAGTATTTTAGCAATTTATTTATATCTCTTTTATTTTTTGATATTTAATAGCTATTTTGTTATAGTTTTACAAATAATTAGTATTCTGATTATTTTATTTTAGTTTCACAATTAATTAGTATTTTAACAATCTATTTATATTTTTAATTTGTTATTTAGTAATTTTTTTGTTATAGCTATACAGTTAAATCATTTTTTTTTTTTCATAGACATATGTGTTTCGTATGTCATGGCTTTTGTGTTGGTTATTTCAATTTAGTTGGGGAGATATTACATCTTCTGGTCCCCATATACCTAGTTGCTTCTGGTTTCCATTACCATATTTGTAGAACCTAACGCCGCATAGTTAATTTCAGGTCTTTCCCGTTATTCGCAACAGGGTTTTAACGCATTATTATGCACCACCATGTTCCTTTTCCCTATTTTAATTAATGAATTTCGGGGCGCTTCATTTCCACCACATTATAGGGACACCTCCATATGGGATGTAATTTCCTTGTTTCTGTGCGTTCTGTATCAGACCTTGTCGCCCACATGGAACTAGAAAGGGCGCACCGTACGGTCGTACTACCCTTTGGATTTTCTTTTAGATATCGACAGGTAACGCCTTGCTATTTCGTACGTTTGTTGCAGTTTGTACGTCAATAGCTTATGGTAGCTCTCATTGTTGTACATCGGTTGCAGAGATTTTTTTTCTACTAGATGGTACAATGTGGCACAAAATTAATCATCCAATTATGTTTTTGAATTACTTTTTTAATAAATAAAAAAAAAAGTCATTTTGAGTGATAGAAATCTTTATTGGGACCTTTAAAATGTTTTCTATTAAGTGGAAAACATGATATCCGCCAAGTGGCTGCTGCCAGTGTTGGTACACATTTGCACCCGTTTTATCGCATTTTCTCCATTTTGGGACGAATATACGCCTTATATAGTGGCCAGGTTGGTTGAGTGAAGTATTTTTTGGATCTCTTAAGGAACCCGATGCATTTGGCTGCACTTTTCGCAGCTTCAAAAATGTGGTCACTCCAATTAAGAGTCGAATTAATTTGACTGCCGAGGATTGATAATTCTTTAGCTTCGTCGCTTTGTAATTCCTCTTTGACGACAGGAGATAGCATTGAGTTTGTAAGGCATTGAACTCTACTCGGTTAGATGACATGTTGAGGTCGGAATTCAGTGTATTAACCATAACCAGCTGCTTGGTATTGACGTTCGAAGAGTTTGGTCGGGAATGCTCATATGAGTATGAGAAACTCAATGTGCTATCATCAGCAAACAAGCGAATTGGGTTGTGGGTAATTGATAAGAGATTGTGGCGTTTCGCCAAACCCCACTGTCTACTTACCCGAAGAACCCTCATAACCACGACCCAACCTTCATTAAGTTTTTACTAATGCAATCGCATTAGCACCTGTAAATGCTTCACGCAACAAATGACCAAGTGTATTTAGCTAAAAGCGTCTGGCAGAGAATTCATACCTGCATTCATTTATGCGAATTCAAAATTCCCTATAAGAATTCTGTTCCAAACTTCATTAATCCCAAGCCCAATTCGGCACCTTCGGTTGCCAGGCAAATCCCAATCTTACATACGCATTTTCCTAATCGAATTCCTGAAAATAAAACAACTTGGTTTACATACAATGTAACCACCATGACAGGGATCATAAACATTGCGTCGCCTATTCCCAGCCCCACCAAGTGTATAATAAATTCCTTGACATACACATTGGCTGGCGACCTATACCCATGGGACAAAAGCAAATATACGTATCTCGCGTCTCAAACCGTAAATTAAATCCTACAGCATAGGCAAATGCAAATAGGTATGGTATGCTTACCCTTGGGGGCGATGCAATAGACACCAATTCCCTGTAAATACGCTAAAACCAATTAGCACCATGTCCACCAGTGTTGCGGTCTATCAATACAGCTGCAATACAAATTCCTAGACAATGATCTATACGATTTCCTTGTCCTAAACTTATCTATACGATAAACAAACAGAAACCCAATTAGCACCCAAATGAGATTCGGCTTGTTTGCTTACCCGAACTCACATCTCATGGATGCACATTATGCCCTTTTTTTGTTTCAGATTCGTTCTCATGGCTTTGTCCCATGAAAGAACCAACGTACACACATACATGTGTATCTTGATGATCTTCTTTATGAGAGCTGGTTGGTTACCTCCAAAGAGAGACTTTACGTCTCTCTTGGAACAGGAAATGCATCCTTAATTTAAGAGAGCCAGTGTCACTGGCCGAATTTCTTTTGCCAGCGATTTGATATCGTGGGGTCCAATTACATCCGCCGACCACGCCGGTCGTGCCACTCCCGCTCTCCGTAGGGCTGCGAAGACGCGAACTCGTGTTGAGTACGAGCAAGTAATTAGCAAAAGATATTCGATCCAAAGTAACTTTTCTGGTGTTTGAATACAATCGTGTAAATTTAAGTCACCGGTGAAGATAATGTAAAAACAAATCAAAGACCCCTGTGCAGTTATAAAATAAGAACCAAATTAAAAATAAAAGAACATTCGTCACAATAGTCACAATAGTTTCATTTCTGTGCATTTAATTTTCCGTCCTGCTGTTCCTAGGTGTTTTTTTCTTTTACTCTTTTCAGTTGTGAACATTTTACATCAAAACTTTGTAGCAGAGTATGATGAGGGGGGGGGGGGGGGGGGGGGGTGGTGAATCGAGTGCCTGTGTCCGGTACATACTTCTTCCCCACAAGATCATTTAAAAATATGAGGAAGAGAATGGGTGAGAGTACAGAACCTTGGGGGCACCTGCATTAATTTGGCTAGATGCCAAACTCTGCCGAAGGCTTTCGAGATATCCAGTGCAACAACCTTTCTTTCGCCCAAGTAGTGGATGGAATGGCTCCACTTTTTGGTAAGGTACGCCATTAAATCTCTTGTGGATCCGTTGCTACGAAAGCCATATTGGCGGTCATCTGATTCTAGATGTTTCGAAAGTTGACGATTAATCAGTGATTACATTACCTTGGAGAGAATAGTTAGTGCTACGGGTCGATAAAAAGAGATTGATGATTTCACGCCCGTTTTGGTAATTGGCCGAATGTTCGCTGACTTCCATCTATTTGGGAAACGGCCAGTAAAATAAGACAAATGGAAAATTTTCCGCAGTGGTTTAGAGAGTGATGTGGAACATCTCTTGAAGAAAATTGGAGGAATACCATCCGGGTCAGCGGATTGTTTGCGGATAGCTCTTTGAGTGCGCGGGTAACAGTACGCGTTCAGAATAAATCAGGCCCATGGCGTGCTGCTTATAGTGGAGGTTAGGTGGATCTGATGTAATATCAGGCAGGGTTGAGTTGGCTGCAAAATGTTCAGCAAGTAGATTCGCTTTCTCTATTGCACTGGTCACTGCTCTGTCACCGACTATTAGCGAAGGAATGGATGAGGAGACCGAGTTTTGTATGTTCTTCACAAATGGTCAGAAATTTCTACTACCTGGGGGAGAGTGTAGTATTTTTTGTCTCACTTTCTGGTCATGCAAAAAATTTGAATATAAGCATTAAATATACGCATTGCAGTCATTTCTAGCTCTCTTAAATCTTTTCTGGTTTTCCTCAGTATTGTTTGATTTACACAACCGGAAGCTCAACTCTTCAACCTTAATGGCTTCTCTAAACGCGGAGTCGAACCACATATTTCTCTTGGATTTGATACTCTTTACCCTGTGTGGAATAAAGGTTCGCATCCCAAGCAGGATCGTGTCTGGCAATGTGTCCGCTCTAGAGTCAACTTCGTTATTGTGGAAAAATAACGACGAATTTAACCTCCCAAAAAATTTGTTCAGACCTTCCCAGTTGGCTTTCTCATAGAACCATACTGTTCTTTTGGCAGTTTTCTCGTTAGCGTTGCTGTTGGTTAGAGCAAATTTAGCTGACACGACACAGTGGTCTGAAATTACCAAGGGCGAAGAAACTTTAATTGTGTATTTGTTTGGGTGGGAGGTGAGAAACAGGTCCAGGTGATGGCGGAATGACCATCTATGTCTGATACCCGTGTTGGTTTATTGACCAGTTGAGTTAAATTATTTGACTCAACAAAGAGCTGAACATACTGACTCTCAGGTGTTGTGTGTCCGGAGTGGCTAACCCACTGAGAGTTATGCACATTGAAATATCCCAAAATAACGATTTCAGTGTGGCGATCTAGGAACAAGATCTTATCGATAGAATCAGATAAAGCATCAAATTCGTTAAAGGATGCATTTCTATCCAAGTTTGGGCTTCTGTAAAGAAAGCAGTAATGTATGATATGCTTATGAACGTGAAGTTTTAGCCAAGAGAAATTAAATTCTGAATTTAAGCAGAGCTCATATTGTGGCAGAAGCTTATAAGCAATATCATTTCGTATGTATGTATGTATGTGGAAAGAACAAGGACACTGAGTTATAACCGGGTACAGTAAAATCGGAATTATCTGCATCAGTTATTACCTGAGTCTCATTAAGTGCAAGCATTGCTGGTTTCTGGTTACACACGTGGGAGACAGAAGAGAAATTGCATCTTACGTCACGGATGTTGCAAAAATCGACGTGAAATTCCCGTTCCATTGTAATGGCGACACAAATCCAATACGGCCTCAGAAAACGATCGCAGTCCCTACCGGTTGATCAGTGCCATACGAGTACTATCATGGTTCTGACGATTCCTTTCACTACCAACTGGTGAGCCACGTACTAGTACTACTGTGGTTTTTGGTATGAATCTATGATATATTCAGTAATTGGACTATGATATGAATTTATGATATATTCAGTAATTAAACTACTAATTATTATTAAGATGTGAGTTCAGGACACATGAAGAGTTTTGACGACCTCTGCAAGAGTCTGCCTGTTTTTTTTTTTTTTTTGACGTCGCTTCCGTTTTCTTTCTCAGGCAAATTCTGTTTGTTCCTCCGCTACGACTTACATCTTAGAAACAGTAACTTCTGTGTACTACGATGTCATTTAGTTGCCTAGCAAGGTAGGTAATATGCTAACGAATACTTCTCATCACTCAGGTCTTTCGAAACAATCGGGTAGGCTGATAGCACATTGTATGAAGGCTCTTAACTCAGAAATGATGACTTGTTGATTCGATATTTGATCTCCATATTCTGATAGAATATTTATCAATGCCCTCACCATGGTGCTAATTTCACGGTCCTGTTCGGCTTCTTTCTGAAGTAAGAAGTTATCCATAATGAAGACTAAAATAGTTTGGTCTTCGTTGACAAGATTACTCTCACTATGCTGTATATTTACATTTAGTGATGACTTTAGGTCCATCTGATCGGTTGGATCGACCAGTGTTGGATAGAGTTGAGCCGAATCCCTTGAACGCCACCAATCATCTTCCCATTAACACGTAGAAACTCCCATCTAGGGCATACAGAAACCTGAAATGCAAGTACTCATCTGTTCATGGTTGTACCATAAAGCTTCGAAACGCTGTAAAAAAACATAATATTTGCTGATGCTAAATCCATCAGCACAAAACTGGCATGTTCCTTATGGGCAATTTGGTTGCATCACCACGCAACCAACACAGAACTGAAACAATCCATTGTGCATGTCTCGGTTCTATTTCCATCATGTGACACGCATCCTCCACACGTAAGTGCGATTTGGTTGCACCATCTAGCAACCAACATTGCCCGAACAATATCCATGAGATATTCCTTTACGCGCCAGCCGCACACATGTATGAAATGTTTTAGCTTTTCCCTTTTGCATGCATGCTTACATCGACCGGTCATCCGACCGACAGATACATAATGGCATAGGGCTGATCGTCCAAGCAAGTCGAGTTCTCAAAATGGAAATTCACCATCGAGCATTCGACTACGTGGGGATGTCATCAACATGTACACGGCCAGCAATAATACTTTACACAGTCACTGATCGTGCAAACATTTCAACCCCTATCTGGAGATACTTGCACCAGCTGCAACCTTGTAGATTTGATCGATCCAAGGTCCGCATACTTGTGGACACATTATGAGCAGCAGAGGCAATCATCGTGCATGTGTTTCACCCCTTTCTGTTGGACCAAATACTAATGAGAATCTTACCTTATATGATCATCGAAGCGATGAATGAAAGTTTCGGTATTCTGTCATTTCAATTATATCTTTAATCGCGTTCTGGATTCCGTGGAGGCATGTCGGGCCTTTTCTGAAAGGCTTTCAATAAATAGTGGCGGAGGATGGCCTTCGGATGCAGTTCTATATAAGCTGGTTGACTGAAGTGGGTGCAGCGAGTTATTAAGAGACACATTAATTCTATGATAACTTTAACACTGAGTTATCTCTGGGTGCTGTTGCCATTTTGCTGCATGGTGTGTTGTCATCGATGGCTTTTGGACATCGCTGATAATGGAACTTTTCTAAAGGCAGTAGCTTTAAATATAAGTCAATGTTTGTAATTGCGGTCGCCGTCCACTTGTTTGGAATGAAAAAGATTCCAGCAAATTATTGGCGACTTGACTTTATCAATATTAATGTGTATAATACATGATAGTCCAAATACAGAAGCTAACCAAAACTCAATAATTAAAACTGAAGGGTAGCACGAGCACTATTGATGGTAATAGAGGCAACCACAGAACGTTGATCTGACCGGCGTTGCGGCCGCGATGAAGAGCTGGTAAAGACTGACTAAATAACCGTTACATACTGTGCTGGCAATCGAGCGACCGACACGTAGTTTAAGCTCCGACGACTAGAGGGATGGCGTCGGGGATGATTTGTCAGCACTTCTTCGGATGGTGTTTTCTTTTAGAAATTGTAAACCAGCAAAGGTATCGTGGTGGTGGGTTAAAGAAATGGCGTCAGGAAGACTGCTCTGCTCTCTTGGCATGCAACGATGATGGTTGCCGATGACTGAAACACTTGATTTTAATGGTATTTAATTGAAATGATTACGTGCGTGCCATAGAAATGATATCAGCCGGACCCCAAGAATAATTCAGTTGAACACAATAACAAAACTACTTTTCAATTGTATTTAAATATTTGGTTTATTTACGTTGATTCTTTAGATGTTAATCGATTAATTCTTGTTGACCGTGGTCCTCAAAAGTTAAAAAGCAAGAGAGAGAATTCAACGAAATTGCTTGACAACCAACATAAAAAATGCGTCTGTCAGCTGTTTTCTGACATTTGTTGTTTTTGATTGTGAATGGCTGCATTCAATTGCGAATTCGCTGGTTGCATCCAGTGCGAATCCGCAACCCATACATTTGAATTAGGTGACAGTAGTTGGCGTCCCCTTTGTTGATGACGCGTAGTCAGCTGGCGCGTGACAGTTGTCATGTGGCAGGCAGATGGCGAATGTACTAGATTCCTACAGTGCATTCAGTTGCGAATTCACAACAGTCAATTATCGTTGAAACTGCCATTTTTTAGGACTTAATCCTGTTTTAGGACATTGTCTGCAGCTTGTAGAAATATTTTTTGCTCGCGAGTTACAGTGGAATTAATTTGGCCTAGCAAATAAATGATATCCCGACGTCATCTGGGTGTCACGGAGAGAGCACGAATTGAGGCGACTTGCTCCATAGCAGAAAGAGAGCAGCTGGATCTTCTAGGATGGGTCTGATGAGAAGGATAACATGAGTGGGGAAACTCCTTTATTCGCAATTTGGCACATGTTTAACAAATATCTCTTTCCGCTGTTGTTGATGATTATTGTCGCGTTCTGGAGATATCTGCCTCATTAGTGCACGTAATTTGAGGGTTGAGCCTTCCCCATGTCGAGACACCTACTTACTATCTCAGTGTCACCTGGTTCCTAGTGCAAAATTTAAAATAGGATCTGACACTGGGTGGAAATGTTCTTGTCTCAGAGAACAATAATACAAAAAATCACATTAAACACTCAATAAGACAAAAATAAGTTTATAGCCACATACTCGCCAGTGTCGTAATAGCAAATCTCCATCTAAAACTTGCAATTAGGTGTACCTTCAAGGGCTATTTGTGCACTTAATATGTTATTCTTCCTTTCAATTGATCCGACTCAAAGCAGTTTAAATATTAGAGGAGGAAGTAAAAAAGTATGAGGGTTATCTTAATGCACTGCAATATCACAAATCACATCTGCAATCCCACACTATGGACGGACGCACTCACTGATTACAATTGTTTCGTTAGCAGTTTGATAATTCTTAATTAATTAGATCTGTAACTGATTCCGAAACACGATTCTAGTGTCTTGTACTCGGATGTTTCTTCAACAACTCACAAGCCAGCAAAAAAAAAACGAACGAAAATTCATACAGAATTCGACACTATCCCCAAGGAATAATACTACCGACGTCATTCACAACCAACGATAGATTTGTGGGGCTCTTCAGGGCCCGAAGAACCTCGCATCATTTTTAACCCCATAAAAATCCTTTAAACCCCATATCTACCCTTAAGTCGAATCACTGGCAAGATCACACAACCTTGCCATAGTATTCACCATTGTCCTAAAATGGCTGAAAACAATTCGGTTATCCTCTTGGATAACCGTCATAAATATTCCATCACAGCCGAGGAGCTTTTTCTCCACATTCGGCATTGTATACTTACCTCGTAGCTACAGACCCATGGACCGATCGTTCTATCGACGATATGCAGAGTAGCCACCGTTGACTACCTGCAACAGACTGTATGTCCTTCAAAGATACCACACACCCGATGGAATGTTACCTTGAGCAGAATAAAAGATTACACATCCACAAGTCACCATGCCCATTAGCGTCCAAAAATACATGCCCTGCTATTTGCTGGCTTGCACATCTGCAAGCCAGATTTCTAATAGCCCCGCAATAGGACATAATGAGCGGGATAACCCAAAGATCAATTAGCCTTTTTTTCTAGTTGCTATGGCGAGCGATCTTCTATGTTACATCACAGAAGACCTAATTGCCGCCGCCAGCATTGTTCCCTTATGCTACACGAAACACTTCTGTCTATCCGATGTAGACAAAAGAAAACGTTTTCGTCGAGGCGGCAATTTCCTACATAAACAATGTAGTCAAAAAGATTCATGCTCTCAGGCAGCCTTGGGTTTTTTGCCGATATTTATCACCATCATGGGAAAACCATTCTCATGATTTATGACTGCATTTTCTGCCAGCCTAAATTTCCGTCCCTCTAATTGACCAGATGTGTATTGGAATTTCCCTGGTACGCCAGAGGTATCCGATACTACAAGGAATGTTGAAAACGATTTCTACAGGGAGGCTCATCGTAACCTTTACGGTACACGCACCTTCCTTGCGGAGTCGTATTTTAAATCAGTTGTGCGTTTAATTCAAGAACCAATCAATTGCAATTCAATATTATACAGTTGTGCATCTAAATTCAAGTGCTTGTCAATATTTACCGAAGTTATATTTTAAATTCGTTGTGTATTTAACTTAAGAACCTTTGTATCTGAATTCAAGTTATACAGTTGTGTGTCTAATTCAAGAATTCACCTAATACCATTGAGTGTTTTTGTAATAATCATCTCTAAAGTGCAACATTAAAGATAGACATTAAAAGGTTAAAATAACATCAACCAACAAGATCCACAACGTGTTTTATTTCTTCGATAACCATTGGTAAGGAAACCGTGTTGTGCATTTAGATTGTTCCCGCTTTTCATCTCCACTCGCCGACGACCAGTTTTCTCCAGCGAACCGAATCGTGGACTGGAGGTAGAACTGTGGCGGTTCCGCCAGATCCCACGGCTCGCCTTCCTGAAAAAACCCCCATAACCACAACCCGGTCTGCACCAGCTTTCGCTAATGCAATTCGCATTAGCATCTTAAATGCTTCAGGCATCAAACAGATCCAATTATTATAACCCAAAAGTACCTGCAAAAGAATTCTTACCTTTTCAAACATTCCTTCGCTTACAAATCCCCTGTAAGAGTTCTTAATTTCCTCATCATAAATTTCCTGAAAAGAAAAACCCTCGGTTCACATATCATGTAACCATTCCAGCCAGGGATAATTAGCATTGCGTCGCCTATTTCCAGCTTCATTCATGTATACGATAAACTTCCTTATGTATACATTTAGCTGGCGACGTTTTACATCCAGCAATAAAATTCTCTCACAATGTGCAAACCAAAGCAAATACGCATCTCGCGTCTTAAACCTATTAGCACCATGTGCATCGGCATGCGGCTATCGTAACAGCTGCAATGCATACCATAGACAATTCATATCGTTTAGGTACCCGAATCACATTTGCTATGTAATGAGCGGCTGCTATTTATCTAGCCGACCCTCATTACCGAACTATGCATTAGGTCATATTTACCTTGTCCTTTGATTCGCCGAATCTTGTCCCTTACGAACTAGATGCATAAACAAATACAAAGCCATTAGCATCCGACGAGACGCGATTCGTTTGTTTCAACAAACACACATCTCTGGGATGCCCATTATGCCCCGTCCTTGAGTTTCAGGTTTATTCCTATGGCCTTGTTTATGAAAAATAAACCAATGTGATCTTCACTCACACATACCACGGTGATCAAGATTAGCGAGTGATCTCTGCATGAAATAATTATCGTTGAGTCAAATTCCATCCTTCGACCCGAGCGGGTCGCGGCTCCATCGCTACCCTGGTGCGCACAGGGAAGCGATAATAAAAAATAATCGGTTGTGTTGCAGTGCGTGGTGCCTTTTAAAGTAGTTTGTTTTTCCATTTTTTTTCTGCCAATCTATTGATAATTAAAGATAAATAAAAAACCTTTCACTAATAACAGTGACCAATGTTTCCTTTTGTCTTTCCTGTTTCTGTGGACGTTGTGTGGCAGTTTTCGAGCGATTTCCTCGGAACTTTTGTGTTTCCTCTAGTTGCGACGACGGGCCAATTAATTTAATTATGATGGAGGAGGAAGTGAACCGAGTGTCCGTGTCTGGCACATACCATCTTCCCCACAGAACCAGCGTCCATGTCGACGCATCGACCCCAGGACTACCACAGATTCCCCCACTTGCCAGAAATACAACGAACCGACGGGAGATGGTCGTATTGTTCTACGAGTATAAACAGATTTCGGTATAAACGATACCCCGAAGCATATTCCTTCCGCTGTCAAAGGTAAACATGGCCGATAATTGTCATATGTATTACGTTCACTTTCGTGTAGATATGTGTTCTTCTACAGGATCGAGTGCTCGGAATGCTGTCGAGTTGTTATTGTTGCCCATGTTTTGAGACATTACCGCTTATCCTGGACATGATTGAAGATAAAGGGCACGCAAGCGAACTACCAGATGGAAGTTAGTTGATGTTAATTGTTTACAGAGGCGCATGTGGTGGCAGCTGGAAGATGTTTGTGTTTTCTCCCCCAACACAAATTGAAATAATATCTTCTCTTTTTCGACAGCACGCTGTAGTACACTTTCTCCTTTTTTTTATTAAACTTCAATATTCATTTGAATTTATTTATTAGTATCGTATTCTCTGGATTGCATCTTAAAGAAAAATCTTAAAGACTTTTTTGTTCCACAACACAACTATTCTCTTGATGGGCACGACTATTGTTTTTGAGTTTTCAAAACCAACTGATAAACATTTAGGAAACAAAAACAAAAACCGATGACCCTGATTTTTCTAGAATGTTCTGAAACTGTCAAGAAACTTTGAAAGGAATCGTTCGGACAGAGAGAGGGATAACTCTTCACAGTATTACCGTTCAGTAGCTAAGTTACGACAACAACGAATTCGTGTCAAAAGAACAACCCAATATGTAATTCACATATCGAGGAATGGCCGCGTAGGAATGTTGTATGTTGGGAAGGAGTAAGGGATCAGGGGTAATGCTTTGGAACATCCGAGTCGCTCTCCCTTGCTGGATTCGTGCAGAAAATGAAACTAACTTCGCCTGCGTTTGGATGATCGACAACCTATGGAGTGAGCAAAGGAAGTTTGCTATTTTCTAGCTCTTTCCTCATTACTCATCATCATCATCGGCACTACCTTTTTGGAATTGGCTGAACTTGAGCGATTTTCTAGCTAGAAATCTCCTACGTGCATAAGATAAGAGGAAGAGTCTGGTAGGACTATTGTTAGTATTTCGTCCGGGCCGGTTGCTTTCTTACAATCCAACACGTGGAATGTGTTGAATAGTATGCGCGCAGAACCTTACATCCCACATCGAAGACCGTACCGGGTCGATCACAGGGGGTTCCAAAAGACCGGCATCTAGGTTTCAATTCGCGGAAAATAAATTTGCGAACACATTAGCTTTATCTTTTGAATTTGTGACTAAAGTTCCGCTGCCCATCACAAACTGGGGAAAAGAAGAGGAAGCGAAGTTATTGCTGAAAGCCCTTACAATTGACGAAAGAGCCACGAACCAGTTGAGTATTCAATGAGTTTATTGGTCACTCTGCCATTGTAAGCCTTCTTCGCGGTATCAATCGTCTGGTTGCACGCGTTTCTGATTGTAACAAAATTCGTTCTGTTAACCTCGGTGGGATTGAAGCGCCATTGTTTAAACGCTCTAGTTTATTCCCCTATAATCTGCTCGCATTTTTGTCAAACCAAGGTTTATCAGATGAATTTCGTTTGATAGTATACGGAATGTGAATTTCCATCCCGAGAAGAATAATCTCCGTGGCCGGCTCCCCGCTTGGGTTAACATCGGAGTCTCCAAAGCACACCGTCCACCATGGAAAGTATGCGAAGAAGTTTTGCAAATCGTCCCAGTTAGAAGGTGCATAGCTCCGCACTTGGCGAAGCCGTTTGGAATGCAAGTGGTTGCGCGACCATCCACGGTATAAATGCTCGGTTCACATTTCAAAAACAGATCCAGGGTGTTCGCATAATCACCTCGGGTATCCGGCACTCGCGTTGGTTCCTCCACGAGTTGAGTCAAATTGCGGCTAACAGCGAACATCTCCGCCAACCTCCCAGCCTCGTCGGTTCTGTTACAATGGACAAACCAGCCGGAATTGTATACATTTAAAATGCCAAGGACGACAATTTCAGCAAGCGGACGGTTGATCTGTATCGAGTCGACGCTACGTGAAATATGTTCGAACAGTGTCGCTGGTCGATCGTCATTTGGGGAGCGCTAAAAACAATAAAGAAATTTAACAGAATTCTAGAATTCAACAAGACCCTCAATGATATGATGTACATGTTATTGAGATCTAACCCTCCACCCCTTGGCCAACCAGACCGGATCGCGTAGAGATGCAGACAACACCCTTAAAATGGGATCCTGAGTAACGAATCAGTTGACGAATCGACCTGGGTTTTAGTTAAGAAAAGGATATCGGGTTTCGCTGTTTTCAAATATTGCGGATGGCGTTTACATTCGTATTGCTGAAACCGATCCTCTTGATGTTGCAAAATGCTGTTATCAGTCGAACGTCGACAGAGCCTCGAGTACGAGGCCCGATTATGCGGTGCCTAACTTTTTTAACCCGTCAAGGGTTTTTTTTTATTTTTGCATCCTAACCCATCTGCGTATTTGCGGTGATAGGGAGTAGGCGCACCAACGAACGCTGCTGTAGTATATTAGATATACCTGGTGCGGTCTCCGGGTAGAGTGAGCGACCGTTTAGTTTTAATACTAAAAGTTCCTTGTAGTCTTGTTTATATTTATATTTATCCTTACAACATTAGATAGATAACTTTTTGATTACAGCACAGACAGCACTACATATATCTACATTTCATCGTTCGGTAAAAAAAACGTTCCCTTTTGTTTAATAAATTGCTACCCGTTTTTTTATAAAATACGAGGGTGAATCAAATATAAACGGTAATTTTACTTTTTTGCTTAGCAACAAGTTGCGAGCTAAACAATCTTGCGTGTGACTGTTGTTTGGTTTATGAAGATTGGGGGAACCGGCTTGACTAGTGGTCTCGCTCGAAGAGTCAGTACAGTCATGAATGAGCAAGAGTTATATATGTCTGTTGGGCAATAGTTTATTATACAATATATAAAAGTAGTGAATCGCTTGCGATTGCGGTGGATTATGCAGGCTGGCCAGGTTGGCTATTCCCAGGGTATTGGGTTGCTGTGGTAATCCGGAGATGGCTACCTTTCAGAAGTTGAAGGTTACAGTAACTTGGGAGGGTGTTGGGTTACTGTGGGAATTTGGAGCTGGCTGTAGAGCAACTTGATAGGAAGGGGTATCAATTTGGTGTCGTAACTCGCGCGTGTTAAGTGCACCAATGACGACCTAAATAAAGATATGGACCGTAATGTCATTGATGCACTTAAACTAAAAAACCCCAACCGATTTTAAAAACCCATATACCCCCAGAGCGATAATGCAATTGATTCGCCCCACATTTCGCCACAACCGTTGAAATTGAAATTGTGTAATTGCACATTAAAATTTGTTAGGTCACTTTGCAATCGCGGAAGTTGAAGTGTGACGTATACCGATGGAGGTATATCGGTTGACGTCGCATTTCAACGCAATTGCAAATCGGAATTACAAATCGGAAATTAGGTGGATGGGGAACGAAATTGGATTATCGTCATCGGGAGGTGTTGTCCCCGAGGTAACGAGAAGGGGTAAAAACAGAATAGGAGGCACTGAAGATTTAGGAGAGTATATGGAAAGGAGTACTTGTGAGCGGTCCCAACAGATATCGACTGAGGGAACAATTTTGAAGTGTATATTAATTTAAAAAAGTTATTTTTAATAAGGTGTCGAAAAGAAGTGCCTTAGACGAATATGTAATAAGAACAAAAATAATGAATCAAAGAAACAGATGTGGAGAAAGCAGTTTAAAGAGTTATGATAAATATTGTATTGTAAAGAAGTGCCGAACAATGCTAACAGGAATTTAAAGGCAGAGAATTGAATGCAACTAATACTACCTGAACAGTTATGCTAAATCAGAGTAATGCTAAAAAATATATGTTAGTGTCTTTCAACCCAGCAAAAAATAGTATTTATTTGTGAACTTGTAAAGTTGGTTCGGGATATGAACGCCATTGAAGTCCGGCGAAATGAACGTTGATGATAGAACTCAGCAAAAAGACATGAAAACAAAAACAATGGAATTCATTTTCAAATTCAAAATTATATATTTTTGGATCGATGTTCACCTTGTTCTTTTACAACTTTTTTTTTCTAATCAAATACAACTGTTTTACATTAATTAAATGTACCGAATATTCAAAACGAAAACGTTGAAAAAGACGGAAAAAACTGCACCTTTTTCGGTCGCCATCAGCAATTTTTATTTTTCTCTAGCAACAGCCGTTGCAATCAAACGTCTCCTCCGCTATACAATATTATTGCTCTCCTTTCGCCTCAGCAGTTCCGGCAACGGGGTCTGACATCATCTGGCTGAATTTTCTCCACAATCAGCACTTCGAAAGGTATTAAGTGGTATGGCTAATTACGACTGAGTATACTTTCGGGCGTTGTAACTGTGGAACTTCGCCGATTCAAATGAATTAGTTTGATTACACTGATTATGCAATAGTATACTTTCGGGCGTTGTAACTGGAACATCGCCGATTCAAATGATTTGGTTTCATTATCCGATCCAACCGATGAAATCTTGTGTTGCTCTGTTGCTTTTGCAACATCTTCCCGGGCCGGCGACGGTGGACCAATAGGGTTCCCTTGGTATATATGAGTCAATGATCGTCTAGGGTGCGGTCGACACGGGATGCTGCAATTGACAGTGATATTGAACGCGACCGGCACGGTGCAATGGTAGGGTGGAAATTATTAATTAGATTATTTAGACCTGATTGTATTAATTGGGTTTAGTTATGAAGTATAATGGGTTATGGAACAGTAGTATTATTTGTATTATCAATGGGTGTGTGATGTGTTTGTGTGTTGTGTGTGTGTGTGTGTGTGTGTGTGTGTGTGTGTGTGTGTGTGTGTGTGTGTGTGTGTGTGTGTGTGTGTGTGTGTGTGTGTGTGACCGAAGGCCCAGTTGGCCATTGAGTGCTATCGTTGTAGCTCGAGATAAGGCCGTCGTTGTTGTTGTTGATATTTGTTGATAATTAAAAATCTCCGACACGTTGTGGAGGGGTTGCCTGAAAGGTGATATTTGCCGCATCAGCCGCGGACACGATGTGATGTGCATTGGTTGAGTGATTGTGCTGCACATAGTTTTTTTTTTTATATATATCGTTGCGGTTGAATCTTTGTGGCATATCCTGTCGAATTAAAAACTAGCACCTTAGTGAGCAAGAGAGGTTGCGTATCTACGTTGCTATCCGGAAGAATAATCCGAAGATCAACAGAACCTTTCGTTCAAATGTGCCGCAGGATGAAATAGGCCCAATGCTAGGCGCCTTTCTTGTTAGACTGGTGGCTGGATCATGTGTTCACACTGCGCTTTCACTGATATGATCTCCCGGGTGCCGGCATCTTTCCTTGTTCCTCATCTCCTATATCCCCTAATCTTGTTAACCGAAAGCCCAGCTTAGACACCGACTCCGTTGGAGTGGTGCCCCCGTATAAGTGATTGTGATAAGTGTTTTCCTTTAACATTTTTGTCAAATAAAATAAAAATGAACATAAGAATAGAATAGAAAGTTATGATAGAACCGCTGTGAACCAAAAATAAAGAAAAGTGCTGTTAAGTAGAGTAAGATAAAGTGTAAAGAACAAAAAAAAAGAAAAACTGATAATATAGAAAAGAAGAGTAAACGTTACAAACTTGTTTCTTTTATTGCTGGGAGTGCTCTAGTGCGGAGTAAAAACTCGTAGAAACCTTAACTCGCGTTAGTGTAAAAAAAATTAAAAAAAATGACACCATTTTTTATTCATTTGAAGTATAGATTTTGCCATCTAAAAAATTTTGTAGTGATTAAGTACGCAATTTAAACAAGCGGGCTTATTAGGAGTATATAGTGAGTGTCGAAGATCATTTAATCTAACCTGTCAAAGGGAATTTTATAAGGACTTGTGTAATCGATTTTCAAATTAATCAACCAAAAAATTATTAAACTTGTTTAGTTAATTAATTCAGAATTAATTGTGGTATTGTACGATGGAAGCTGAAAAGAAGTATCCCGCCGAAAATTCACCCAACAAACCGATACAAGTTTTTCATGAATATCGGTTCCCGAAGCACTTTTACCCCGTTTAAATTTCTTCCAATATTTCTTTAGCTTAATATTGTGGTAAATAACTCATCTCTCATCTACAGTGATGAATATTTTCAAAAATACATTAAACTATTTTTTTGACGTCAATGTGAGGGGCAAATTTGTCTCTATAAGAATATGTGAAACCCAAATCTAGTATATTGAAATTAAACCACCGATTTGCAAGTGATCACGAACAAGGGAATTCAATAAATTTTGTCTCTCACGAGTTGTTAATTAGTGGTTTGCATCAGTCAGTGTCATTATTTTGTCTTAGTCAGCTTCAACGGGGTTTCCACAACGTGGAGCATCTACAGCATTTAAATTGTTGGAACGAAATTTTGCAAACCAGTTTCTGCAGTGACGTTCTGTCAACACATATTATCCACATCATCTATCGTAAAAAAGTAGACTGTGGCGCAAATACTAGTTTATATCTTAAAAGGTCATATTTGATATCAATGGAAATACTTATCAAATAAATTTTCACAAACGAACTTTGTTATATCAGCTGCTACAGTATATGCGGGTTAGGTGTGAAATTGACTATGAAAAAACACAACTCAGTGTTGGAAAAACGTAATTACCTTTCAAATAAACTAATATTTTAAACAGTTACTATGCGAACATCAATTATTACAGTGTTACGCGAGGAGAATGAATTTCATCAAATATTTTCTCGTGAAATTTATCAGTGAAAAACTATGCATTAAATCACTTTAAATATTAAACCAGTAGACAAACACTGGGAGTTGTTGAGCCGGCAAAACTTATGAGTGTTTAAGTTTTTGAAAGCGAACAACTCCGTGCGTCCTCGGAACTCGAGCGAAGGGAATTGGCCGGAGGTTTGTTAAAAAAATAAATAAATAAATAAAAACAATGCATCTTTTGGTTTTTAAAATAATTTTACTATCGTTCGTTTGAACGGCTTGTACAAAATTAAATCCAAAAGCTAAGGTTGAAACCGTTCAACCTATCCGGTCATTGAAATTGACCCATTTCGGTTGTTGTGGTTATATTTTTAAGCCTGTTTATGTCACTCTATGGTGAATTACCTTAGAAAGGAATCTATTGCCGTGGGTCCGTGGATTTGGTTGTGTAATTTCGTGCAGGACGCCAAGAGTCTGGTAAGGGGGTGGAGTTTACTCACCGTGGGTTGATCACAGTCTTATTAACACAGTAACATACGTTCTTGACTGCCCCTGACCGGGAATACAGTTATGTAATGGTTGAATCAGTAAGGTTCCAGAAGGCCGAACCTATGGTCGAACCATCCGTAAATTCCATTACAGCAAGAAGTAATAAATAAAGTATTCGGAATAAACAAATCAAAAGGCGTTTAACTCTAGCGGCCACTAATCTATAGCAAGCGAACGACAGCACCCGGCGTCCTGCACGAACCTTCTACTGGTCCAACCATTACACAGCGGTATTTTTGGTCAGTGGCAGTCAAGAACGTATGTTCCTGTGTTAATAACACTGTAGCGTTCTACGAACGCACAATTCCGCGCAGATAAGGTTCCTACCTTCAAAGAACTTACTTACCTGAGAACGTTGCACGCGCCCACAGAGGCGTGTCCCAAATCCCACCTTAGGGCACCGAAACATTTAGCCAACGTTGAGCCCGACACTAAAAAAGCAAGGAACTAAACGTCCCAAAGCTTTCAATATCCAGCAACAAATCGATTGTAACATACCTGAAACAAAGGTAAAAATATTCATTCATCATATTAGTAAAAATTGAAATCCGCCGCACTCCAGCACTGCATAATCCGAAATCCTGAACATCTACACGATGTTACAAGGATTTGTTATCGCCAGCAAATTAGCCGACCAACGATGCACGTGCGGGTAGCTGCCATAAAGACCACCAAATCTATCGGCAAACAAAAGAAACGGCAACCGTAATTATCTCAACGAGATAATTCAAATTGTATGAGGTTGAAAACCTACAAGGGAACTACTCCGATCCCACGGTGTCTGTTGGTATTTCACACCCATTAGAAAGATCTAATGGATTTCGGGTGTATTGACAAAAGTCAAACAAAACCCACGAACCATACATCCATGCAAATTGCAGTATATCTTTCGGCCGCGCGCCAGATGTGCTATGCAAACAGAAGCGGCACACAATCGACAACCGTCGATCCGAACTTCGATCACCACCACGGATGGTGATAATGGTATAAGGATGTATGCGTCGATGGACTTTCTCCTTTTCGGGCACGTAAATTATCCATGGGCATTAATAACATGCCGCTAACAGATACTGTGGAAAATTCTGTTAGCGGATGAAATGAAAGATTTCTTCTAGAGTTGTAGATACGATCTGTATCAGGTTTTGGTTTCTGTGTGGGCAGATCGTTAGTCAGATTTCGATCGTCACCGGGACGAGAGGGATAGTTCGAATATCCGTCCAGAGAGGAGAACGGCAGAGAACTCCATCGAGGAGGTCGACGGGAAGCTGCGAGGACGTGAGGAAAGAGAATTCTTCCGAACGGTCACCGACGGCAACATTAAAAATTAAGTGTTCAGTTTTTTTTTCAATTCGCGAGTTAACTTTATTTAATCGGACGCGGCACAGGAAAAGGAACGAACGGTCGAGCGTGTGTTATCGGATTACGTGTGCGTCGACTCTCGCAAAGACTAAAGTAATGTTTAAATTCGATATAAACACGAAACAATAAAGATTACAATTCAATGTTTCAAAGGAACGTTTTCACGGTGTTTCATTTGTGTGCCGAAATTCTTTGATGTTAGGTATTGGACGGTGTTCGGTGGGCCACTTGCGATCGAATGGAAAACATCCGCCAAAACACTGTGATCAACCCCCTTACCAGATTCTTTGCGTCCTGCACGAAATTACACAGCCAAATCCACGGTCCCGCGGCAATAGATTTCTTTCTAAGGTAATTCTCCATAGAGTGGCATAAACAGACTTAACAATATAACCTCAACACGGTCATTTAAATGAAAAAGGTTGCTGCAGCAAAGTTGCATCCATGTGGGCAGTCTTTTAATTTGTATGCCAGATGTGGGGAATTCATAGTTTACCGTCTTCTGGATTTTTCATATTTTAATATTGGCCGGTATTGGACGAAAAGTAGGGTTTCGGAAACACTCTAAGATCCTACCACATCTACCGGTGGCATTGGGGTTTGACATTAAAGCGTGTCACAAAATTTCTTTCGTGAGCGCGTATTTAAAAAGCCCGTATACGAAAAAGGCCTTGATAGCCCTTATATAATTGTGTATCATTATTTATTGAAAAAGGAAAAGAAAAGTATAGTTTTTTTATTTTGTTTTTACTTATACCAAGAAGTAGAGTTCAAGTGAATTAAATAAACGAAAGAAAAAAATGGTGTACCATAAACCCATAGTTTATAACATTGCTTATATCTTAAAAATGTTCTTGCTTTTATCAGGATGACAACATTCTTTAACTCACAATATTCACTTGCCAATGTTTACAGTGTTCATTGTATTGAAATTACTTATTTTTCAAAACATTTCCTTTCAGATTCCGAGCTTTACTACATGACCAAAGATAATAATTTGAATTTGTACGATGTGACAACACAGAATGAGCGAATGGTTATTCCTAAAAAAATTGTGGTAAGGGTGTTTGTTGTTCTAAATCATAAGATCTTGAGATCTACATTTATTGTAATTACAGGATACTTATTCGCAGCCAGATTTTAAGCTTTCACCGGACAAAACGAAGTGTCTTGTGAGCTATAATGCGGATTCAGTTTTTCGACATTCCTCTCTGGCCCAGTATGACATATACCATATTCAAACCCGGTATGTATAGTAGTGTTTGTAGTGGTTAAAAATTTTCAATTGCCACCGTTTTAATGGGAGCTCAAAATATTGTTCATTCGGCTTCAATATTGTTATAGTGTTCGGAATTTCTTTGAAATGCAAATTAAATGCTTCAGGAGAACTCTTGAGGTGCTGGGAGAAGAGACAACCGCGAGAAATTTCACACATCGAACTAATACCGTTCTCAAGGAGTTGGGCGGAGTTACCTCAAAGATGCACATATGCGAATCAATAGGTTCCTAGTTTGGAATTAACGTCATGTCACCCACAGACATCGTGTCGTTGGGCAAATCATATGGGTGTACTCAAACTGCTACGGTCAACCTTCCCACAGCCGTAACAGAAAAAGTTTTGGAATCTGGCAATATTAAAATAGGATAGGGAATCAGCCGCATTCCGAATCGAACCCCTTTAGATCTTTCAAACGCTTGGAGCTCGAGCATATGGCCAAGCACTGCAAAAACAAAGATTGTTTCCAACTCTACAGGCAGTGCCGAACTCTATATCACCAACGATTGCTACAACGGGGCTGCTTGCATATTTTTCAAAGAAAACAATCCTGACAAAGTAAACCATCCAGCTGTCCGATATTAAGGAGAGGATAAACCAAA